>OZ025294.1:212508682-213855349 GCA_964019185.1 Maratus speculifer
ATCGGTCAGATTCTGATAAAAATTTAGCAAAAAATATACAGTCTACAGCTGAAATACAGCATTTTCATAAACATAAATTTAAAAATACTACTATTGAAATAATACAAATTCAGAAAAATAAATCTGAGCGTCTCTATTTAGAGTCTTCATATATGAAATATTATAATACTATTTATCCTTATGGTCTTAATAGTGAGGTTTTTAAAAGATCTGTTAAAGTTTTTTCATCTATAAATGATACTACAGATTATTCTCCCATTTATCATAGTTTAAATCATCTTATAAATCCTAAAACTACACGTAACAAAAGAGGTAAAGGTTCATCTTCTAGTATTACTCCTAAAAACATTATAATTCAACAAATTAATAATCTGCATCGTAATTATTTAAAAAATTACAATTGGTTTCTAATATGTAAATATATTTTTGGAATAAAAAAGAAACATATAGTACAATATTTAAATATTTTTCTCAGTAAAACTTACTCTAAACATTTTTCAGATGTTTTTTATGATCTCATTATGACTCGTGTCAACCTTTACAATATAAATTTACTAAAAAAAACCTAAAAATCTACAAACTAATACTCAAATGGTAATTACTTTTTCTAATCCAATATTTAATAAAATCAATATTAATTCCATATTAAATGATAAAAACTGTCAATTTCCTATTAATAATATTCATATTTCTAAAACCTTTAAGTATCCCATATCTATCGGCAGAACGATTTTTAACTATAATTCTTTCGCTAAATCTTCTTTTGATGCTAGTACTTTACCCTGTAAATGCAATGACCCCTCTCTACAAAAATATATAAATAAAGATCATGGACATATTATTACTGGTAATCTTAATCTTGTAGATGATTTACAACTTAGAAGAATTATGGGTTATGGGACCAAGTACAGAATTCCATCCAAATTAAACATTAAATCTATCATAAAACAATTTACATATGATATAGATATATTTATTTATAAACTTGCAATTTATTATAATAAACCCATTGAATATTTTAATCAATGGAAAATATTAGTTATCGATAAATTAACCAGGTCCTTAAAATATAATATTTCACACCTAGTATATGTAAATATACAGCATCTGTTTAAGCAAATCAATAAATTACAACAAAACTTTGTAATAACTTATGTTGATAAATCTCCTAATAATTATGCCATTATTTGTAAATCTTATTATCATCAACTGCTTAAATCTAGTATATCTAATAATAACACATTCCAAAAAATTAATGATAACTTACTTGCCAATAATCGTAAAATTAAAGGATTCTATAAATTATTAGACGTTAACCCTACTAACTTTAAATATCCTTATCTAGTCCTTATACCCAAATTTCATAAGCATCCTGTTAAATTCAGAACTGTTACAATTGGTTGCAATACGTATAATAATGCTGCTAACAAACTTTTATTAGTAATTCTTAATCAAATATATAATATTACAAAAAAAAAGTGATAATACACATTGCATAAAAAATAGTTATGAACTGGTCCATATTATGAGAAATCTTAAATGTATAAAAAATATCACTACCTATGATTTTAAAGATTTATTTAATAATATCGATTTATCGGATTTACATAATATCATAAATGAGCTTTTTAAAAAATATCAACACGAGTTGGATGTATCACATAATATCGATTCTGATTACTTTCATACCTTAACCAATTTCATTATCTATAATAATTTTATCATGCATGATAACAATATATATATTCAAAATGTTGGCATACCACAAGGTGGTAGTACATCTAGTGTATTATCTGACTTATATTACTATGAACGTCATTATTTAAATAATACAATACATTTATATTGATATATAGATGATGTAATTTTAATTGATACTGATAACACCTGTTTATCTCAATTCCCTGTTGATTATCCTTCTAATCTAGAACTTTCAAAAAACCTACTTTTTAATAATACAATCAATTTCTTAGATATTAAAATTATATTAAAAGAAAACAAATTTATAACTGATATTTATGACAAAAGGAAAGAATTTAATTTTAAAGTTAATACCTTTTCTAATTTTAAATCTTGTCTTCATAATTCTGTATATCGTAATATAATACTTAACCATTTATATAGAATAAAATGTCTATGTTCTTCCCATTTAATTAATACTAATATTAAAAAGCTTGTATATGATGCTATAAATAATGGTTATCCTAAAAAATTCATATATTCTTTAATTTATATTTAGATATTACATGATCTTATAATTAATTCTTTGCGTAAAAAATGTATAAAAAAAATTATAAAACATAAAAATAATAATAAAAAATTAAAAATGTTAAAAAGTAATAAAAATATATATATATAGGTTGGTTGGGTGGGTAGATGTTAGAGTACGGAGGAGGGTGGTGTTGTCTGGATAAAAACGCAAAGGTTAATTATTTATTTTAAAAAAAATTGAGAGTGGGTTATTTATTTTAACATAATTTTTAAACTGTTTAATTTACACCAATATATGGATATCTGTCTAGTTATATCTATAATTAAATAGCTATATTTTAATTATCAAATTATTTTTAATGTTATTGATATAATTTTTGGTATTATTATTAATATTATTACTATTATTATTATTATTTTTTTTTTTTTTATTATTATTATTTTTTAATTTTTTTATCCTATATTAAGATAATGAGTTTTTACCATGTAAAGTCACAATAAATGTTACTGATTAAAGTAACAATAATGTATTTTAAGTTATATGTTAACATGAATGTTATCTCTTAATTCTAATTTTAATCATTTTATTAATTTAATTTTATGTTAATATCGATTATTAATTATTTTTCCGGTTCAATTATATTTCCATTCTGCTTTATCCTTTTTGTTTGTTATGGAAAACTATTATTTTTACTTACTTTCAACTCCTTTTTGTAAAATATCTTTGTTCCTTGTTTAATAATTTGGTTTTTGTGTGATGGTAGTCCCAAATTCGTATAGTTTTGCTTTTTCATGGCAAATACGAAGATGAAACCACACACTCCATTTGTAGTTCCAAAGTATTTGGGACCTGAAGATTCTGCTTTGGTTCTACAAATTTCATTTGTATTCATATTATTCTTTTTTCCTTCCATGTTCAATGTACTATAAGTTATTAAATTCAATGGTTAATTTCAAATGGTTAATATTGTTTACTATAATTCAATTTAATTCTTTTATTGATATAATCCATTGGTGAATCTTATCTACTTTAAATGGTATTATATATATATATATATATATATATATATATATATATATATGTTACAGGCCAAACCCGATTTTAGGCCAAACTAGATTGGCCTAGGCCAAACTAGTCTATCCTAACGCCTATCGGATGAACTAGTTTTTCCTAGGCCAAACCGGTCTATCCTAACGCCCATCGGATAAACTAGTTCTTCCTAGGCCGAACCGGTTTATCCTAACGCCCATCGGATAGACTAGTTTTTCCGAGGCCAAACTAGTCTATCCTAAGGCCCATAGGACAAACTAGTTTTTCCTAGGCCAAACTAGTTTAGCCTAACTCTAATAGGATAAACTAGTTCAGCCTGCTGTTTATTGGTCTGAACTAGTTTATCCTAGGCCAATTCAATTTGGCGTTATTTTATTGAATTCAATGACTGCTTCAGCGCCAACATTCTAGTTTCTCCTAGGCTGATCTAGTTTGTCCTAGGCCAATGTAATTATCCGTGTTCTTAGCTCACGGGCGTCAAAGCCAGCGAAATAAAGGGCTCACAGGTTCTTTATGTATGTACGTACGCATGTATGTACGTACGAATGTACGTAACGCTATAACTCTTGATATAAATATCCGATTAGCTTCAAATTTTGGATGTAGGTTCCTTCTGATAAGATACATTTCTGATTAGTTTTGGAAATTCAATGAATAAGAATAAAGGGGGCGAACGGGAGTCTAATCCCCCACCGTTAATTTAGAGAAATGCATTTATCATGCAGAATTATCAGTTTTCAATTAAAATGTTAGATATAGGATTATTCTGACAAGCCGCCTCCGGGATTAGTTGTGGATGATTATTGTTTAAGTGTAAGGGCAATGTAGGTACCCCCCCCCCCATAATTTAGATAAATGGTTTTTAACGCAGAAATTACGGATTTGCTTCAAATTTTGGTTATAGATTCTTTCTGATAAGGCGATTCCCTGAATAGTTTTGAGTGTTTAATGCTAAAGTATGAAGGGAAAATGACGGATTTCCCTCTTACCAAGTAAAAACTAGTTTTTCCTACGGGCATATAGATAAACAAGTTTGGCGTAGGAAATCTAGTTTATATAATTGGCGTTAGGATAAAATATTTTGGCTTAGGCTAATCTAATTTGATTCGAAATCGGGTTTGGCCGGTAAAACACATGTCTTTCACTAGAATAAGTATAAATGTGTGTCAAGAGTAATTGCTTATAACATCAATACAGGAATTTCACATGTCCACCCTAAAGACACAATGCATTTTACATGGTGATTTTTTTCCCTGCAGACTCGTGCCAACTGAGATTAGGCTTGCATTTATTATTATTATTATTATTGCATATTCGAGCCAGATTGGAGGTGAACATAATTCGGAATCGAACAGCGTTTTCCATTTTTTAGAAATTAATTTCTTGTCGACATATAAGCTATTCTTGTCACGGCGTCAAGTTTTTGTTTTCTGTGAAGTCGTAACCAAAAATTCTATTCAAAACGTAGCTTTAATAGTATTTTCTCAAAGGTACATCGCTTTTATGGAAAAATGGTTAACGCCCTTCGATTACATATTTTCTGAGTGAGAATGCCTGTTAATCTTATGCCTTTCCGAAAATGAATTAATTCTTAAATGTGTTAGGATGTAGCTCTTTTGGATTTGAGTAAAGACTTAAGGAATGACAGAGAAACATATTCACAAATTTACTTTTTACTGAACAATTTAGTTATAATGTTTATAACTCTACATTTTTTTCTTTTGTTCTAAACTACATTAATTATTTAATGAATCCCCATTTCAATACTGAAAGGTCTAAGAAACTAAATAATCAATAATAAATTGTGTATTTTTCATTCTGTGAACACCTCGTAATTTGAAAATACATTGTAAATTTATCCAATATGTATGTATGCAGTATTTTTTAAAAGAATCCTAATTGTATGTTAAGTAAAATCTGAATTTTTTCCAGAAATTGAGTAGGGCCAGATTGAGCGGGACTGAGTCTTTTTTCACATATTTTTGTAGAGGCAGGGCTCGGGCAAACTTTTAATTTTTACACAAAATCACGGCAAAATAACTTTCCTTCGGGAAAGGCGGGGCCCGGAACTCGAAATTCTGGCCCGTGTAAACCTCTAACAGTATTCTACAACGCATCGAATAAAATACATTATAATGGTGATGACAAAACCACTTTGCACAAGGTTAGCAATGGAGCAGTAGTCGGTATCAATATTAAAAAGAATATTGCCCAATTAAACTGATGGCTTTGCATTCACAGGCTGTTTACAGTCATTGTGTATTTCAGACTTATTTTTTTTATAGAATAACACCCTCGAAAAATAAAGTAAGTTGGATTACTTTTTCCCATTTCCCCCATTTATATGTAACCATTGAACCCCCAAAACTAATCACAGATACGCTTTATAAAATTAAATAATTATCCAAAATTTGAACCAAATCAGAAAATTCTGCTCAAAAAACCATTCATCTGATTTAGAGAGGGTAATCCCACATCCCTCCCTTTATACTTAATCATTAAACCCTCAAAACAATTCAGGGATTCGCCTTTTAAAGAAAAAACTATAAGCTATATTCAAAATTTACGGCAAATCGGATAAAACTGCATAAAAACCCATTTATCTAATTTAGGGAAGGCGATAAATCGTTCATTAATCCATTATACATAACCATAAGAAAAGACCCAAATTAATTAAAGAAGCACCTGATCAAATGAATTCATGTCCAAAATTTTAAGCAAATTGGATAATTCTGTATTATAACAAATTTATATATTTTAAGGAAGGAAATAAATTGCTGGTTCAGACCAAAAACCAAAGAACTACCAAAATTAATCAGTGAAACGCTTTATCAGAATGAACAAATCTAAGATTTGCAGGAAATCGGTTAATTCTGCATGAAAAGCCCATTTAACAAAATTAGGCGGGATTCCCCCGTTCTTCCCTTTGTTTTTATTCAATTAATCCCCAAAACCAATTAGGGAAACGCCTTACCAGAATGAATCTATTTCTAAAATTTGAAGTAAATCGGTAAATTCTACATGAAAAAAGCATTTACATAAATTATGGGACGTTACCCCTATTCTCCCCTCCCTTTATACTTAAACAATTGACACCCACAACTAATGAAGGCGCCTCAACAGAATACTCCTATATCAAAAATTTGAATAAAATATGCTAATAATCTATAAAAATCCATTCATTTGAATTAAGGGAAGGGGCGAATCAGCCTCTCGTCCCCTTCCCCTTATTCTTCTCCAATGACCTCCCAAAATTAATCAGAAAAGCTCCTCATAAGAATAAACCTATATTGAAAGTTTGATGCAAATCGAGTATTTCTATCAAAAATTATTGCGTTACGTACTTACGTACATACATGGATACAGAACCCACGGGCACATTAGTTCTCAGTCTTTGGTAGGTGATGAGATAAAAACATGTTAAATTATATTATTTCTATCAAGAGTTATCGCGTTACGTACATACATGCGTACATACATACGTACATACATGCGTATGTACATACATGTACATACGTACATACATGCGTACATACATACATACATACAGAACCTGTGAGCCCATTTTTTCTTTGGCTTTGACGCCCATGAGCTAAAAACACGTAAAACTACATTGGCCTAGGATAAACTAGATCAGCCTAGGACAAACTAGAATTTTGGTGCTGAGGCGGTCATTGAATCAAATAAAATCACGCCAAATTGAATTGGCCTAGGATAAATTAGATCGGCCTAGGATAAACTAGTTCAGACCAATAAACAACAGGCTAAACTAGTTTATCCTATAAGAGTTAGGCCAAACTAGTTTGGCCTAGGAGGAACTAGTTTGTCCTATGAGCCTTAGGATAGACTAGTTTGGCCTAGGAAAAACTAGTTTATCCGATGGGCGTTAGAATAAACCGGTTTGGCCTAGGAAAAACTAGTTTATCCGATGGGCGTTAGGATAGACCGGTTTGGCCTAGGAAAAACTAGTTTATCCGATGGGCGTTAGGATAGACTAGTTTGGCCTGTAATATATGTTTATATATATATATATATATATATATATATATATATATATTTCACTTTCTTCTAGACACGATAACTTCCATAATTATGCTCAGATCTTCTTATAACTTTTACATAAAATCAAGAGGCATAAAATCTCGTCGAGTTCGTTAATGGGCAAAATCAGACCAAGGGTGTGGAGATGGGTTTTTGTGAAAACTGAAAAAACGCGATAACTTCTTCATTAAAATAGATATCGAGTCAGTTTAAAGTTTATATTACTTCTAAAAAATGGGCTAAATGTTTATGCATGACAGATTTTAGATAAAGTTAAAAATGGGCTCAAGGGGCGAAAGAAACAGGGTTTTTGGGGAAAAAAAATTCCTAACTTCGTCAATTATCAAAATATCAAATTCAACTAAATTTTTTATAAATGTACTCAACATTACCTAAAATTTTTGTATTTACAAGTTTTTGATAGGACCAACTTTTACCGATGAAAAAAATTAAAGACGAAAAGAAAAAGGGGGGAAGAAAAGGAAAAAAATCCATAACTTACTCAATTCTTAAGCAATCAAATCTAATTAAATTTATTTTACAGCTTCTCAATAATATCTACAACTTTTATATTAACAAGTTTTTCATAGGACCAATTCTTATATCAAAAATAAATTAAACAAAAATAGGAGTTGGAGAAAAAAACCTCAAATCCAAACTGCTTATATTCGGCCTCATTTTTAAATTCAATTTTGATTTTAAACGCATCCAAATGGCAGATCCTCTTAGTTAGCAACTATATAATGTGACGTATTGGCCAGTGTTTTGATAAAGGCAGAATATATTTTTAAAAAGGCTGCCAAAAAGTGTATTTTGAACAGAATTTTCCGAAGTAATAGTGATTGAAAAATTGAGGAAATATAACAAATTGCGTTTTTTCTGAGTAATTTATAAATCCACTTTTGTTCTCCAGCGCATCCAATTTACAGGTCCTCTTATTTAGGAACTATATAGTAAGACGGATTGGCCAGTTTTTTGATAAAGGCAGAATATATTTTTAAAAAAGCCTGCCAAAATGGGCACTTCGCACAAAATTTCCCAAAACGATCATGATTAAAGTATTGAGGATGTATTCAAATAACAAATTGGTTATTTTATGACTCATTTTTACATCCAATTTTGCTCTCAAACGCATTCAATTGACAGTTTATTGTTATTTAGAAACTATATAATGTGCGTATTCATCAATTTTTTGATAAAGGCTAAATATATATTTTTTAAAAGCTGTCAAAGTGGGCACTTTGCAAAAAAAAAAAAAAAAAAAAAAAATTCCCAAAGCGATCATGATTAAAGAATCGAGGATGCATTCAAATAGCAAACTGGTTATTTTATGACTCATTTTTGAATTTAATTTTGCTCTCAAACGCATTCAATTGACAGTTATTTGTTATTTAGGAACTATGTAATGGGCCGTAATGGTCAGTTTATTGATAAAAGCTAAATATATATTTAAAAAAAGCTGCTAAATTGGGCACTTCGCACAAAATTTCCCAAAGCGATATTGATTAAAGAATTATGGATGTATTCAAATAACAAATTGGTTATTTTATGACTCATTTTTAAATTCAATTTTGCTCTCAAACGCATTCAATTGAAAGTTTTTCAAAAGCGGCCAAATAAAATAGTTAACCTGAGTTTATTGTTGATAATATTATATTTTTTGTTGTTGAATTGAAAACTCTTCGAAATCTACCTCCGCCTATAGGCTAAGCCGGCAGAGATTTATTATTATTATTTTTTTTTTTTTTTACGAGTTTCTAAGTTTTTAATATACTTATTCTCGTAGTCTTGATTTTATAATCAGAATAACTGTCTGCGTAATAAGTGTTTTAAAAAAAAGAGTTTTATTTATATTTTTATAATATTTTACTGTATTTTCATGCTTTCACAAATACAGTGTAAATTATGAAATTTTACATATAAAGGTAGATGTCGTATAAAACACTTCATATTGCAGTTTCCCCTATATTGGAAATTTGGAAAATAATTTGCAGATCTACACCGATCATGACCCCTAGATCCCAAAACTATCATCAGTAAATAACTTTATCTATCTATATCTCTATCTATCTATCTGTCTATCTATTTATCTATATACTATGTACGGAGGTGGTACTAAATTAGATTTAAACAAATAGTAGACTGTATTAAAGTTTAATTTAACTAGATTTCCAGCTTATTGCTACATAGTGAGATCGTTTTTTCTTTTTTTCCAACCAACTGCGTCACACACAACCCGTGAGCAGGGTTACATGCTAGATTGCCGATTGGCATAGATGCGTCGGTGGTGTTAGTCGCCAAAGGCGATGTTACAAGATTACAGATACGGAACACCTACAATTTTACAGGTGCAGAACATCCCGCCCGGTGTTGAAATATTTTTATGTTTCAAGATATAAATGCAATACAATAATAAACTAACACAACATGATACAGATTATAAGCAAAGAAATAAACACAAATAATACGCAATCAAATAATACATAATGAAGCATATTTAAGGTTTAGAATTTATAATATTGTCCTCAATGTGTAATAGGCTTATGATAGAAATCAATCGTTTAAAATTTCTCTTCGCGATGAGGACTTCAATTACCCGGACTATCCCATCAGCACCTGGGAATACCTTATTAATGTGGCCTAGTGACCAAGTGCAAATGGGCAATTGCGAGTCCTTAAGAAAAACTAACATTCCTGGCAGAATTATTAATTACTAAACATTAGATATCTGAAACAATATCTAATAATTAAATGATAGAATTTTTCGGTTCGAATTGATTCTCCCAAAAGCACGACTTTCCAAACGACCCATAATTTCTGACTGTGCAAATTTTGAATTTTCATTAAGAGCCATTATTATGAAAATCAGACAAAGTGTGATAGTTGTATTTTTTGATTTGCTTGATTTTTTTATATGTTGAAGTAGATCATATTTAATGAATACTGTGCAATTTTGAAGCCCTGAAAATTTTCTCTTTTCTATAGAAAACGTCAAAGTTCAAGGTTGTGAAGGCCATTTTTCATGAAAAGTGAAATGCTGGTATATTAGGAGCACTATATCTCTCGCAAGCAACAACATCCTAAAATTCTTTTGGCATAAACTGTTAGTATAACCCTATCTACTTATTAAAATGTATTTGTTTCCATGGGGCATTGTTAACATTACATTGTTATGTTGCCACAAAATATAGTCAAAATGACGTTTTTATCCATTTTCCGCACTTAATATCTTATTTAAGCAATAGTACCCCAAACTTTTTCTTATAGAATATGAAAGTACACTACTACGACAAACTAAATAATGTAGTACTGCACGGAGATATTGTTGCTGTTAGTTGTTATTATCTGTTAAATATGCAATTTTTTCAAAATATTCAACATTTTAATTAGCATTATCTAAAAAAAGCGCCATGTTTGAATAAAACAAACTATCTCACACAATAGTTCAACATTTGTACAAAAACATGGAAAAGAAAAAGAAGTGGGGCCTCGTGATATTTTTTAGCAAAAAAATGACAAAATTTTTAAATAAACAATGTCGATCATAAAATTTCTTCCCTATCAGAAAAGGAAAAATCCTAGTTCTCTTTCCTCTTTCTATGTTTTTTTCCCTATGAGAAAATGAAATATCCCTTTTTAGCCGCGGCTTCCGTAAGCGAAGTAGGATTTTTCATTTTCTCTTAGGGGAAAAATGTAATAATGGACATTGCTTTTCATCTAATTTTTGTCATTTTAGGTAGATTTCATATGAAATACTACATATTGCATTCTCTCCCATGTTGGAATTTCTGAAAAATTTTTGCAGATCTACACCGATCATGACTCCCAGACCCCAAAACTACCACCAGTAAAAAAGTTTATCTATCTCTCTCTCTCTCTATATATATATATAGATATAGATATATTTCACTTTCTTCTAGACACGGTAACTTCTATAATTATGCTCAGATCTTCTTCAAACTTCCACATAAAATCAAGGGATATAAAATCTCAGTCGAGTTCGTTAATGGGCAAAATCGGACCAAGGGGGTGGAAATAGAGAGGGTTTTTGTGAAAACAGAAAAAACGCGATAACTTCTTAATTAAAATAGATATCGAATCAGTTTAAAGTTTATATTACTTCTAAAAAATGGGCTAAAAGTTTATGCATGATAGATTTTTGATAAAATTAAAAATGAAGTCAAGGGGGAAAAAAAATAGGGTTTTTGGGAGAAAAAAATCATAACTTCCGCAATTCTCAAGATATGAAATCCAAATAAATTTTGTATAAATGGTCTTAACTTTATCTAAAACTTTTGTATTTACAAGTTTTTGATAAGACTAATTTTTACCGATGAAAAAAATTAAAAACGAAAAGAAAAAGGGGGGCGGAAAAAGAAAAAAATCCATAACTTACTCAATTCTTAAGCAATCAAATCTAATTAAATTTATTTTACATCTTCTTAATAATATTTACAACTTTTATACTGACAAGTTTTTCATAGGACCAATTCTTATAGCAGAAATAAATTAAACAAAAATAGGAGTTGGAGAAAAAATCTCAAATCCAAACTGCTTATATTGTGACTCATTTTTAAATTCATTTTTGATTTTAAACGCATCGAAATGGCGAATCCTCATTTTTAGGCACTATATAATGTAACGTATTGGCCAGGTCCTTGGTAATGGCAGAATATATTTCAAAAAAGGCTGCCAAAAAGGGTATTTTGAACAGAATTTCTCGAAGTGGTCGTGATTGGAAAATTGCGAAAATATAAGAAATTGTGTTTTTTCCGAGTCATTTTTAAATCCATTTTTGTTCTCAAACGCATAAAATTTACAGGCCCTCTTATTTAGGAACTATATAATGTGACGGATTGCATAGTTTTTTGATAAAGGCAGAATATATTCCGAAAAAAGCTGTCAAAATGGGCACTTTGTACAAAATTTCCCAAAGCGATCATGAAAGAATTGAGGATGTATTCAAATAACAAACTGGTTATTTTATGACTCATTTTTAAATACAATTTCGCTCTCAAATGCATTCAGTTGACAGTTTTTTGTTATTTAGGAACTATATAATGTGCGTATTCTTCGATTTTTTTTTTATAAAGGCTAAATATATTTTTATAAAAAGCTGTCAAAGTGGTCACTTTGCAAAAAATCTCCCAAAGCGATCATGATTAAAGAAATGAGGATGTATTCTAATAATAAATTGGTTATTTTATGACTTATTTTTAAATTCAAGTTTGCTCTCAAACGCATTCAATTGACAGTTATTTGTTATTTAGAAACTGTGTAATGTGCCGTATTGGTCAGTTTTTTGATAAAGGCTAAATATATATTTGAAAAAAGCTGTCAAATTGGGAACTTCGCACAAAATTTCCCGAAGCGATCTTGATGAAAGAATTGTGGATGCATTCAAATAACAGATTAGTTACTTTATGACTCGTTTTTAGCACTTTCCAACAAAGTTGAAAAGTGCTTATGCATTCGGTTTGTCTGGCCGTCTGTCCGTCTGGCCGGATGGCCGTCTGTCCGCGCTCTAACTCCCGTAAATATACTCAGATTGCTATGAAATTTTATTATTGATGTTTACCCTAGCACGACACCTATTGAAAATGAAGTATCTACCATGATTAGTTTATCTACAGAGAGAATCAAAAGTTTCCCATTACATTACGGCCTATGGGGAAAAATCGTTAATATACTCAGATTGCCATAAAATTTTAGGACGTTATTGACGTTTTACCCTAGCGCAAGTCCTATCGAAAATGAAGTTTCTACCATGATTAGTTTATCTACAGGACGATTCAAAAGTTTCCCATTACATTACAGCTTATATGGAAAAATCGTTTCAAAGGAATTTTAAAGATGTTATACCCTGTCAAACATATTAAAATATGCATTCTATAAAATATAAGGTGAAAATGTAGCTATTATTCATTTACATGGCCACACAAAAGAATTCCATTAGATAATAGTAAAAGGGGGAATTGTGTGTGACATATTTTAAATATATTAAGCTGTTTCATGTATAATAAAATTGATATATGTCACTGAAGCTTAATATAAATTATACGCTACTGTCTTGCATAATATGAAGTACATAGCATTTACAGGGCCATACAAAAGATTTCAAATAGTATATTCTTTCCGAAGTACCGTATATGTGTCCGATGATGGCTAATGGAAGGATGAAATGCATTTTAAATATGATATGCTCGTTTATATTTCGCTAAATATATGCACATTATATGGTGTGTATAAATGTTATAGTTGATATACAGGGCTACCCAAAAGAGCTCACCAACGTTACTGAATATGAGCGTAAATTATTTAAACGTGGCTCTTAAATAAGCTATGCATTTTTACGATGAGCTTTATTCAATTTACTGCGAAATGTTTGCAGAATATAGATAAAAGGATATACAGGGCCACACAAAGAATTCGGTACATGGACGCCTATGAATGATAATTTATGAGAATGTGATTTTAGTTATTTTAAATGTGTTTTAGTTTACAATAAATTTTAGCCTAATGCTGACGTGTAATAAAGGTACAATGTAAACTACAGGGCTGAACAAAAGTATTCAAGTATGTTTCCATCTAATAGTATGAAATGCTGAAAAAGAAATTTCAAGCTACTGGGTATTTTCCTGCTAAACTAAATTTTCCCATTATATCAACTGACATATGAAATACAGAGCTGTCCAAAAGTACTGGAATACATATTTGGGTATATTTGGCTATACACTATTATTTCCCTAAATAACAAAGTTTTGTTAAAGATTTCATTAAGTGTTGGAAAGTGCTTCATAATATATGCTTAACGCATGATTTTTCTTACTTGTTAAATTCAATTTTACTCTCAAACGCATTCAATCGGCAGTTTTTTGCTATTTAGGAACTGTGTAATATGCCGTATTGGTCGATTTTTTAATAAAGTCAGAATATATTTCAAAATATGTTGTCAAAATGGGCATTTGAGCCGAATTTCACTTAAGTTGATTTTAACAAAACAAATTCTTATAGAAAAATAAAAATAAAAAAGTTTTCAAAAGTGGCCAAATATAACTGTTAAATTGGGTTTTTTGTAATCATATTCTATTTTTTGTTGTTGAAATGAAAACGCTTCGAAATCTACCTCCGCCTATAGGCCAAGCCGGCAGGGATTTTTTTTGGCCTGAAAACATCGCGAGGCCCACCTGTTTTTCTTTTCCATGTTTTTGTGCATATGTTTAACTATTGTGTGAGATAATTTGTTTTATTCAAACGTGGCGCTTTTTTTAGATAATGTTAATTGAAATGCTGAATATTTTGGGAAATTTGCATATTTAACAGATAATATCTACTTACAGCAGCAATATCTCCGTGCAGTACTATATTATTTAGTTTGTCCTAGTAGTGTACTTTCATATTCTATAAGAAAAAGTTTGGGGTACTATTGTTTAAATAAGATATTAAATGCGGAAAATGGACAAAAACGTCATTTTGACTATACTTTGTGGCAGCATAACAATGTAATGTAACAATGTCCCATGGAAACAAATACATTTTAGTAAGCAGGTAGGGTTATACTAACAGTTTCTACTAAAATAATTTTAGGATGTTGTTGCTTGCGAGAGATATAGTGCTCCAAATATACCAGCATTTTACTTTTCATGAAAAATGGCCTTCACAACCTTGAACTTTGACATTTTCTATAGAAAAGAGGAATTTTTTTCAGTGCTTCAAAATTGCACATTATTCATTAAATATGATTTACTTCAACATAAAAAATATCAAGGTAATTAAAAAATACAACTATCAAAACATCACTTTTTTGTCTGAATTTTAAAATAAGGATTCTTAAACACCTCAAAAAAGGGGCCGTGTTTTTAAATACTAAATCTGACATGACATGTACACTTCTGAACTAAAGGAAAATTAGATGAACGATAGTTTTCCTCTTACCATGGTAACTAGCCTCTGTGACTTGAGCAAGTTCCGGACAAACTGTACTATGAGATGCCTGAAGTCATTGCCGCAAGGAATAGACTGATGACCAATGACGAAAACACTGAGCGTAGCATCCCGCTCGAAGCACAGCTCTTTAAGAGTAGCCACTACTTTTTTGCGGACTTCTTCAAAGAATCCAAATGCATCTTTAGAAAAATAATGCACAAGTAAAAATTACATCACTGGGGTACAAAATCAAATAATAATAACATACAGAACATCCGGAAAGATTGAAAGGCGCTCTAATTTTTTATTCATTGGAGATAAGATAGCAATGTAAATTGAAAAAAAAAAAAATCTCAAAGTTAAGCTAAGGTATAAATTATAGTAATGAAACAGTTTTCCCATAAATTAAAAAAAATATGTCTACATTTTAATTTCTTTAATCATCCTAGTCAAAATTCGTCAACTAGAAAAATTTTCATTTTCTTCCAACAAGATCATTAATGATATTGTAAATATTTTGGAGTTTCTCTCCATAAATATTGCTTTAAGCATCGATTTCCGTTTGCTTAAAGTTAGTGATATATATTACTATCCGTGTTTTCTCCGCCCTGTAGTATATGTCAAAATTTACACACTTCTATCATAGCAAATGCGGTAGCGTTTGGTATAATATATTTAAAAAATGGAAATTGCAAACATCTTTTTTGAAATTTCTGGCGAACCAGTTGACATACGGCATTGATTTTATTTTAAAAGTTAGAACTCGACGAGACGAATAAAATGATAGCATTCAAAAAATTATCGTAGTTTACTGTAGTTTTCTATTTAACTTTTAACGAAAAAATGAAAATCTAAAATTCAACAAGCGATAGCTAACGATCAAGGACGGATTAACTTCATTTTTGGTTTATTTTAATTCTTTTGGTAAAACTTAAAATAGATTTTTTTTCTTCTTTGTATGTTTGAAGATCGCTGAGAAAATCGAATTTGTGTCTTAAAGCTCCAGTTGAACATTGTTTTTCTTATTGCTGTTATAGTTTTTTTTATTCGTTGCCACCAAATTTAAGTAAGTATAATATTTTTTTTATGTATGTAACATAAATAATTCAAATTAAATAAATCACGTGAAAAACATAATTATTTGTTTGTATTGCGAAGCATTTAGTTTCAGTTCTTTGAATAAAGTTGTGAGTGCACTGTAACTATTTTCGTTCGACTTCTTGGTTTATTTTTGAGACATCATACATTTTATATGACAATGGGCGTGTTCAGCGCAACTTACTGAAGTAACCAATGTTACCGACCAATTGTAGGGCAGTACGAAAGCGAATTGTGGCACCAATGAAAACTATCCTGTTGAATTGTAGCTGACGTCACACTTCGCCTTGATTTTCATTTCGTACTTGTCTACAATCGGTAAGAAACCGTTAAGTGCCCGGTAAGTTGTGCTGAACACGCCCAATGCAATAACTTTCTTAATTACTCTAAAACAACAACAAAATTTTGTCGGCAAATATTTTGCTTTTCAAAATAAAAAAAATAATAAAAATCTTTAGTTTTTATCGAAAATTTGAATGACAAATATTAAAAAATGCTCTAATGTGCAACAAAAATGGTTAATATGTTTTTAAGTACGAAAAAGTGTTTGAGAAGTGCTTCTAATTGAGCATGAGAGAGGACAAAGGGTCCCTTCTTGGCTGCAGCTCACTGTCAATGCCAAATTTGAAAAAGTCATATTTTTGCTTTTTCCATATAAAAGAAATTTGCGTAAAACTTTCCCTCTTTCTTTTTGCTAAAATTTTCAATCCTGCTTCACATGTGAACTGTGCTGTTGACTCTGCATTGCAACTGCATTACAAATCAGTTTTCTGTGCAGTTTTATGCTGCGGGCATGCTTGGTAGTATTGCATGAGTATGATACGCTACAGAAACTAAAATTTTTGGTACTATTTCGCCTTACATTCATGTTTAATTACGCTGCGTTTTTCCTGGCTATGTCTTTGCACTACGCACTTTTATCGTAATTGTGATTGATTTCTTTTACACGGAAAAAGCGCAAATATGATTTTTTCAAATTTGGCATTGACAGTGAGCTGCAGCCAAGAAGGGACTCCTTGTGCTCTCTCATGCTCAATTAGAAGCACTTGTCAAACACTTTTTCGTACTTAAAAACATATTAACCATTTTTGTTGCTCACCAGATCATTTTTTAATACTTGTTTGATATGCACATGCATGGTCCCCTTTCACAATAGCCAATTTTTAGATAAGTATAGCTCCTTCTATTCTAAAAATATACATATGCAGTTTTATTGTAATGTTCTTGTTACAGTAAAAAGGAAAATTTTCTATTTGAGAAATCGTATAAAAAATTTAAAAGGTGGAAATTTGCAAAATTTAATAGTAGGGTTATTTAATCTTAAATAATCTTATTTTCTATCTTATTTTCAACACATTTGGAATTTACTTTGCCTATCTATCTCAAAGTAGTAAAACATTAGAGCGAGTTTCAATATTTTTAAGACACCTTGTATATGATCATTTTTACTGCATGAAATAAAATAATAATAACAAGTTGAATGTAGATTCTGCCATTGCAGAACTCAGTTTCGCCTCCGATTAAAAAAAAAAAAAAATAATAATAATAATAATTCGATAGAGGTCTTTTAGAAGGACGACCCCGTTTAGAATGCAATGAACTAACTTCATTTTTCTTGCGTTTATCAATATAATAGCAAACAGAACGGCGTGAAATACCCAATTGATTAGCAATTTCTCTCTGAGACATTGGAATTGCGGAATATAGAAGAGATACAATTTGACGTGCTACTTCTTCATTGACTAGATTCATCAAAAACGGATTATTTCTTTAGTTTAAACGCTTTTTTATAGACTCTGAGAAAAAGGAAATGCATTTTAACAATAAAATTGTATGAATATCTCGTTTTAACGGCCAGATTACGAAACTAGTCGTTGGAGGCCACCGTAATACTTAGACATCATGGATATACATTATATAATATGTGAAAATAAAATATGTGAAAACTATTTATAAAATGCATTGCAATTCCAAAACAAAATTTAAACGTATATTTAAATATTCTTAATATACATAGTAATGCTCCATTAACGAATTGCTGATGAACCCATTTCGACAAATTATGTAAAATACCAAACTACACAAGTAGTACCGGATTGCGTAAAAGAAACATCCTTATAACTCCAAAAACAATGATCATATTAACTAACAGTTTACTGCATCAGATTAAGCGTCTCATTTCCAATTAAAACATATCTTTGAATTGAAATTTGAAGAGAATACAGGGTCATGAAAAATCGAAGCATGTGGAAAACAGGATTACAAATATCTCGGCAACTATTAATCCGACCGACTTCGTTCTTGATGCAAAATTTGTGTTATTTTATTGCCTTTTACTTCCTTTCCTTAAAATAAAAAAATCGAAAATTTTTATATACATTTCATCAGAACAAATTTTTCGAGAGCCCGAAAAAAATAGTTTCGGATAATCGAGGTTACTGATATTAAATAGGCTTCGTCCTATTCTTACTTACTAAGTACATACAAAATTTTAAGTCTCTATCTCCATTTGTTCGTGAGATAGAGCATTTACAGACAGACAGACGGACGACAATTTTTTTTTTCTATAAATATGTTTTTCGGAATCTCCAGTATCTGAAACGTGTAAATCCGTCAAATTTTTTTTTTTCGATTTTCAAAACGATTGCAAGACTTACCCTGTACTACGTATGATAGGTAAGTAAAACACAATTTTTGACACCATTTTGGGCCACAATTTTTGACACGACACTTTTTAGCTTGTCTGAAAGAAATAGCATCGGAGGCTAATAATAATACTCTATCTATATTATAAAGACCAAACATATCTGTGCGTAACGCATACGTCATTTTGTGAATGGCAACGTTTTGAAATTTGAAATGAAATTTCGGTTTTAAAAATTTCGCTACAGCATAGTTTTAAATTTCTAAAAATAGCTCATTTTCAATTTTTACACTGTCGAATGGGGAAAAAAATACACTTTTAAATGCAATTTGTTTGAAAGCTGTACCGCAATTTGTTTTTGAATTATTATTATTTTGTAGTTTTTAATACCAATTTAGAAATTGTGGCAACAAAAGTACTCCATTTGTTTAAAAAGTGAGAGGGGAAAAAATCATAGAAGAAAGAGACAGACGGAAGTGCTGTAAGCCGCAAAATTATTTGTAATATGATGCGCGTTATCGTTCAAATTTAAATGCCTTCATTGGCGAAAGTACGTGGTTGTGTATGGACCTAATGTAGCGGATTATTTGGTCATATTTTTAGCGTCACCTGCAGCTACCATACTCCATCTGTATTCTTTCTTTTTACTCTATACAAAAAAATGATTACTATATCTTTTTGTTACCATTATCTTATAAAAATTGAAATTAAAATACATGCTATACCATATACCAGAAATATCGTCTGTCACCGTGAATTTGGGTTTTATTTCGTTTTTATTTATTAGTTGAAAAATTTTTAGTTCGCTGCAAGCTTACTTTACACATAGGTTTAGATTTCATGAGAAAAAATTCCATACTCGTATCATAGTGGAATAATTTTTTCTGTTTTTCGATCCGAAGTAGGAAGCATGAGAGCCTCAAATGGTAACTTCTTTATAATAACTAATCTTAATTATACTTTAATGATTACATATACATTAAAGTTTAATTTTAATAATTTAGATAATTGAGTTTTATAGAAATAGTATTTTGTTACCTTTAGGTTCAAATAATATTTGTTTGAGAATTAGATTAGCCAATGTATGATGCATTTTTTATTGTAATTAATTTTATAGGCTTATTTTAAATCAGTGAGCCAATTCCTACTTAAATATTTTTTGCCGTCGAAATTTGACGGGTTCAACCTTGTTATAATAAAAGCAGAAAAATCAAAATATTTCAGCATGGATCAAATGTATTTAGGGATGAGATTTCCGCGTTTTGGCACACCAGTATTTTATTAGAGAAAATATTATTTCATTCAATCGGAACATTTTTGCAATTTAAGAGAACAACATTTTTTCTAACAAAGAACTAGAGTGAAAAAACGCGGAAATCTTATCCCTATGTATTATAGCAATTCCAATTATACATTTTAAAACTCAAATTTATGAGTGATGTAAGCATATCTTTATTCTTGTGCCTTTTCGGGATATACCACCTGTTTTAAAGTAAAGGCTAGTTGACAGAGGCTGTGGAAATTAAAATATTAAAAGGGTGTCCTACAATTTTTTCTTATCAGTTTTCAGTAGGTATGTTAAAGGGATTTATCCTTTTCATGTTATTTAAAATAAAAACATATTGAAATGACCATTTATTTTATGTGAAATATTTTAGCATTGCCTGAATCTGAATACGCAATATTTTTTAAAAGGTTTTAAAAAGTCTAACACACGTCATTCAATTGTACACAATTATACATAAGGAACTAATTTAAAAAGAATAAATAATAAACATATGTATATGTATAATAGGAAACGTTTCTTGTTTTTTTTCAACTCGATAAAATTTTACAGAATATTAATAATAATGATAATGGTGACAATATCTAAAAATAAATGCTACAAATAAGCTTGAAAAAATGTATCTTTTTAACTTAAATGAACAAAAAGCAGTGGCATAGTTAGCGGCCCCGGGTGTCACCTTCTAAGGGCTGACATCCAATCTTTATTTGGAAATAAAAAATATAATCTTATAAGATTTTGGAAAGGAATTCTGAAATAATATGAAATTTTTAGCGCACGACGCATTAGAGTTAGTTTTATTTTCTTTGAGAATATGAAATTTTATACAGAATGGTGTATCTAAATAAGACATGCACCAGAGAACAAAAATCTACCTATAAAATAAATGGGTAGAAAAAAAAAAAAAATAAATAAATAAATAAATAAAATAAAGAAAGAATTTTCTTCTACAATATATTCACTACATTGGCTTATGCGGACTATGGGTTGAGTATGAGTCGCTTCCTGTGGTTTTTTTTATGCAGGAGGAGAAAAGGCAAATAGGAAATGGTGTGGTCATTTCTTATAATAACGTAGAATTGTGATTGAAAAAATATGACGGATCGGAAAGGGGGGATGACACCATTTAAATCCGCCCCGGGTGTCACCTATCCTAGCTACGCCACTGACAAAAAGTGTCCTCTTTTTTCGGAGGGTAGTCGTTAGGTTAATTTCATGTTGTGGTAAATATTATTGCTGTATATTGACAAAAATAGTTTCGTTTATACAAATTGGTTCACAAATAAATTCAATTTTTATTTTAGGTATTTTTATTGACAAATTTAAAAACAAAATGTAAATGAAAAAAAAAAAAGGGTAATAATAAAATAGTTTTGATAGGAAAGCATTATTTAGTGACATGTGTATACGTTTTCAATATTGATTAAGACTTCATTTGCAAAACAGTTTTGTGAACATGAATATGTTTTTATTTACATGTAGAAGTAATATTTATAGCAACATGAAGAGCAAAAACCCGGTATACTTCAAGAGTCGATCATGTTAATGCGTCGATCAAATTGAATATATTTACCAGCAGCACTATTTCATTAACAAATTACTTTGAAAAATTGAATTTCAAGTAATTAAAAAAGAAAATAATTTCTGCAAGAGCATCATTCGTGTTATAACTAACAATTACATTTTTAAAGACTACATTAATTTACTGTAAAATATAATATTGTTGTCTTATTCAACAGTTCTAATTAGAATTCGATCGAATGCTGGGTTCCATTATTGACCCAAAATCTCAGTTTCAGCGAAAATAGTACCTAATATTCGGCCGGAACACTGTAAAAAAAAAGAAATATTATTTCACTTAATTTCGGTTTATAAAATGCCTAAAAAAGCCTAAATATACTCTTTTTCTCGTGTCAACACATGTTTAAGTGGCTTAAAATAGTATAAATGGTGTGATTTTACCTCTTGAAACAAATTTTAGAAGCTTTACACGAGTTAAATGAACCATTAAATGTAAACGAAAAAATGCGTCATTTCGAAATGTTCAGATGATTGTCATGTTTCCCGGGTTAAAATTTTATCTGATTTTCCTATAAACTTTGAGTAATGATGACTAATTAAAAAACTGTAGACATAATTCTTATTCCTCTTTTTATCAACTTACACTGTTATTGATTTAATTTGCTTGGACAATTCGAAATCAAAGGTAAACATCTGGTATGATGTTCTATATGCAGCTGCCAGGTAGTTTTCTATGTTTACAAAAAGAAAAAAAAAAAAAGAAAATACTCGTGACATTAAATCCAAGATATAACAAACGAATGATTTTTGAAGTGATAAAAAAAAACTGCTTTCTGTTGGATTTCTTTTCATGCGAAACAAAGTTTGGGATATTCATTTAAATAAGTAAGTGACGTATATTTATTTTCCGTTTATATATACAATCATTTTAAATTCTCGAGTTTCTGTGATATATTTGTTTTACGTAATATATATTAGAGCGGGCGGCGGCGACACAAATGACTACGTCATTGAGTTACGGGATGAAATCATGATGTAGGACAAGATTATTAGGTGCAGATTAAGGAATGACTGGTCTGCCTCGTCATTTCTTGGTACGATATGAGTAACAGCGGGCGCCAACTCGCCATTTTGGGGTCACTTTCACGTCATCGAGTTACGGGATGAAATTGGTGCCAAATTAAATGTAAAATAAAGTATTTTAAGAATATTTCGGTCTGCCTGCGCATATCTTGGTACAAACCCTCGGCAGACTGAAATTATAACAAAAAATGACGTTATAATGTAAAATTCAATATGACTACGTCATCGAGTTACGGGATGAAATCATGATGTAGAATAAGATTATTAGGTGTAGATTAAGGAATGACTGGTCTGCCTCGTCATTTCTTGGTACGATATGAGTAACAGCGGGCGCCAACTCGCCATTTTGGCGTCACTTTCACATCATCGAGTTACGGGATGAAATTGGTGCCAAATTAAAGGTAAAATAAAGTATATTAAGAATATTTTGGTCTGCCTGCGCATATCCTGGTACAAACCTTCGGTGGACTGAAATTTATAACAAATTATGCTTCATAATGTACAATACAAAATCTAAAGACGTATTTTACATTACTTAACTTCGCAATTGATTTTACGCTAATTTGATGGTTTAGGAAAAGATTCTTATTAGTAAGCTAGAAAACGACCGAGTTGGCATATCATGATTTGTATTGTATGTTATGACGCATTTTTGTTATAAATTTTAGTCTTCCGAGGGTTTGTACCAGGATATGCGCAAGCAGACCGAAATATTCTTAAAATACTTTATTTTACCTTTAATTTGGCACCAGTTTCATCCCGTAACTCGATGACGTGAAAGTGACGCTAAAATGGCGAGTTGGCGCCCGCTGTTACTCATATCGTACCAAGAAATGACGAGGCAGACCAGTCATTCCTTAATCTACACCTAATAATCTTGTCCTACATCATGATTTCATCCCGTAACTCGATGACGTAGTCATTCGTGTCGCCACCGCCCGGTCTATATAAATTGATACATAACACTTGTAAAATATGATTTTGTAGTCTATGAATTTGTCTATGTAGAATGAATGTATGAATTTGTGCATGGATTATGGGCAGTAGTATGCACCAGGTGGCGTGACTTATGAGACAAAGTCATATAATAAGTTGGCAACTGTAGGGACAATTTCAAGAATAGATTTTCTCCTGAATGCGAGGCCTTGTTATTATGATAAGGTGGCCTTGGTCTAGCTATTTAAATTTTAAAAGTCAAAATTATTTAATGATATAAGCACGTAAAATTGTCATTTTCGTACAGAGCCTTGAAATATTTAGTTTTGATTTTATAGTGTTTTACATGCTTTAAATTCCGTGAACTTGAAATTTCAGGAATATAAATAAAACATGGTGATATATTTCGTTTAAACAATATATATATATTTTAATTTATGTTTGTATTTTCATGTTTTTTAGACTAATGGGAGCAGTATTAACAAGGTGTAAAATTTTCATAATTTTAATTTTGTTTTTTGAGATGTTGATACAGAAAGAGGTAACGGGATTGTTATATTCTTATTTTTCTGTTTATGAAATTTGTAAAACATATTTAAAATGATATGAACGCCCATTTGATTACCTCTAATTAATGATATAATGTTTCGATTATTTTCAAATGAAAAATAGGTTTTAATTTTCTTTTTTGCCTTTTGTTTTAAAAGCATTCGATTATTAAAACTGGGGCCATTAAATGTTCTCTGTTTTAGAGAACAATACTGATTTTGAAAGAATTTTATTGTGAAAAATAAAAATTAGGATATATTAATTGAAATTATGGCAAGCGACCAAACAGTCAGTTTAATTTAATCCAATATTCCATTATATTTAGTTATAAAAAAGACCATTATTCTCTGAAAAAAGGATACTTTTTGTTCATTTCAGTCAACAGTATATATATACATATAAATATCGTTGTATTTGATTTTACACATTTGCTAAAAAAAGTAGCAGATGGGGATCAATAATATAAGTATAAAAACGTATTTGCAAGTCGCACAATAATTTATAGCTATTTTATTATTACTTTTTTTTTAATATAATGTTTTCAAACTGATCAATAAAACCATTGTAAATAAAAATTCACTTCATCTGCAAAACGATTTGGTGAGAACGAAAATATTTTTGTTTACATGTACAATAGTATTTAATTAAATTTTACATGGAAAAATATAGCCTGTCAATTGAGTTCCTCTTTATGGCTTTTCCTTTAAATCTTCTTAACATTATTTATGAGAAAAAAATTTAGCTGTTGCAGTTGCTTAGTAACCCGGAATTTAACAAAGGAAAAGAGGGTATTCACTTCGAAATCGATTGAGACCAGAAATCGTTAGCATGAATACTTTTAAATATTTTGAAGGACCATCCGTACTTAATAAAAGAAGAATTGTCAAGAAGAACTAGTACTAAAAATAAAATAAAAGAATGCAGTCAAAGTCTATAGAAGTTCAATGACATGCATAAAGTATTCGACAGTTTAATTATATAAAAAGAGATGGAAAAAGTACTGTGGCACACAGTCAATTTATCCATACAAGTGTTCATTCAAATTCTACTCATTAAAACAACAAATTTAAAGAAGCACTATGACACAAATGATTCGGTAAAAAAGACCGATTTTCAATCTTACATATCCGATGAACATGAATAGAGAACTTGTAGGGTTGTTCGCAAAGTCCTTTCATTTTTTTATTATGAAAAACAGAAGAACAATATACATATATATATATATATATATATATATATATATATATATATATACAGTCGGCTCTCGTTAATTCGAACTCGTCGGGACCATAAGAAATGCTCGAATTATCCGAAGTTCGAATTATGGAAAGTATGAAATGAGAACATGCTTAATATAAGACTTACAAAGGAATTAATGTTATAGTGTTTTTTTAATTTATTATGTGTGTTATCATCAGAATATGACTTAATATTAAATTAGAATGTATAAATACATAAACTAATTAGAAAATTAGAAACAAGCACAACGGAAGAAAAATCTGAAGCGTCACTGATGGACAGACGGGGCACTTAGAAAGTGGATATTAAATCCATGGGATTATATGTATACGCGTTCGGAACAATTTTCACAAAAATCAAAGAAAGAAAGTTATTCAAATGATCTGAAATCCGTGAGAAAGAAATGAAGAATAAAAAATCGGAATTCTCGTTAGTTCGGACGATATCAAGAGAAAATGAGTTCGAATTAATGAAAAAATTCAACATTATTCTGCCATTGAAAATTTCGGGACTTCATGTTTAGTTCGAATTAAGGAATCATCCGATTTCGAATTAACGAGAGTCGACTGTATATATATATTTATATGTATGTCAATCGATAATACATTGACAATATTATTTAATAATTACTGTAAATGCCCGTCCTGGGATGATGGATAAAAATTGTCTTTTTCATTTAAAATTAAAAAAAAAAAAGATAAAATAATTGAAATATGGAAGTATTAGATTAGCAAAGTTTGGTTAGTTTATTTTATGTTCTAATACACTATTAGTAGGGGTGCACAACCTTTACAAGTGAAGGGCCACTTACAAATATGTCTGGGTGGTCGAGGGCCACATCAATAACAAGGAGATAATTCGATTTAAAGGAGGTGATCCGTGGCCTGCTATAATCGGACAAAAAAATATGATTTCAGAAGGAGGGGGGTGGCGGGTGGCGGGGGGTGTTACCCCTTTAAGTTTGCTTACCCAGTCAAAATCCAATTCACATGGTAAGGATATATCAGCAGATTTTAGTTTATACATAACAGATGTAGCAAGAATTATTTTCAAGATGTAAAAATATTCCTTGACTTTTTTCAGGAGAGTAAGTTTTGTTTTATTAAAAGTGCTTTAAAAAAGCATAAATTGCTGGTACCGAAAAAAATGTGAACTTTATGAACGAAAGAGAGAAGGAGCTGATCAACAAGAATTTTCGTGCCTGATCAACAAAATTCCCGATTTTCTGTGCCCGATCAATGAAATTTGTAATTCTTCCACGCCTGGTTGACCAAATTTGCACATTTTACAAAACCAATAGACAAAATTTGCAGTTTCTATGAAGCTGATCGAGAAAATTTGCATCATTTCCTCGCCGGATCAACAAAATTCGCTATTTTTGCAAATCTGATTGACGAAATTAATGATTTTTTCATACATGATCAACGAAATTCGCGATTTTTTTCCCGCACATGATCGATGAAATTCGCGATTTTTCCGCACCTGAACAGCGAAATTCGCGATTTTTATGAGCTTGATCAACAAAATTCACGATTATTACTAAGCGAATCTACGAAATTCTCAATTTTTCTTCACATGATCAACGAAATTCGCGATTTTTTCGAACATGATCGGCGATATTTGCGATTTTTCCGAAACTGATCGGCGAAATTCGCGATTTTTCCTAACCTGATCGGCGAAATTCGCCATTTTTCCGCACATGATCGACGAAATTTGCGATCTTCCGAACCTCTTCGACAAAATTCACGCTGTTTCTGAAGCCGATCGACGAAATTAGCTATTTTCCTGCGCCTGATCGACGAAATTAGCTATTTTTCATAAACTGGTCGAAAGAATTCGCGATTTTTACGAAGTCAATCGACGAAATTCGCGATTTTTACGAAACCGATCGATGAAATTTGCGATTTTTCTTCGCATGATCGACAAAATTCATAATTTTCTTTCGCAGGATCGACGAAATAGGCGACTCTTCTTCGCATGATCGGCAAAATTTGCAATTTTTCCGAGTCTGATCGACAAAATTCACAATTTTTACGAGGCCGATCGAAAACATTCAGGACCTTTCCGCTCGTGATCAACAAAATTCGAAAATTTTACGAAGCTGATCGAAAAAATTTACGATTTTACCTCGCCTGATCAACAAAATTCGTTCTTTACAAAGCTGATCAACGATATTCGCGATTTTTCAAAGCTGATTGACGAAATTCGCGATTTTTTTTCTCGCATGAGCAATGAAATTCACGTTTTTTCCGAGTCTAATCAACGAAATTCGTGAATGTCCCACGCCTGCGCCTGACCGACGAAATTCGCAATTTTTACGCAGACGATCGACGAAATTCGCAATTTCTTCGTTCCAGATCGGCGAAATTCCTGATTTTTCTCGCTTGATCAAGAAATTTCGCGATTTTCTACACCGATCCAGGAAATTCCCGATTTTATTAGCTGCATGAACGACGTAATTAGCGATTTTTCCTCTCCCGATAGAGGAAATTTGAGATTTTATTAGAACCTAATCATCGTAATTAGCAATTTTTAAGCGTGTGATCAATAAAATTCGCAGTAATTCCGTCTCCAATCAACGAAATTCGCAATTTTCGGAATCCAATCTATAACACTCATGATTTTTTAGTGCCCGTCCATGAAATGTGCACTTTTTCACCCTTAATTCACGAAATAAGCATTTTCCGCACCAGATCAATGAAATTCGGGATTTTTGTACCTAACTGACGAAATCTGCATTTTTTTTTACGCGGTAAGATGAAATTTGCGATTTTTTTTCTCTGGATAAATTGATGAAATTCACGATTGTTTCGCAGCTGATTAACGAAATTTTCATTTTTTCCGCGCATCATCGATAATTTCGCGATTTTTCCGCTCCTTATCAACGAAATTTGCAATTTTTTCGTCCGTGCCCGATCAACGATATTCACTTTCTTTTCCTTGCGATAAACCAAGAAAAAAAGCAATTTTTTTTTTTTTTTTTTTTTTTTTTTTTTTGAAATTGATGAGTTTAATTTGCAATTTTTTCGAGCATCATCTACAGAATTAACGATTTTTTTTTTTTTTTTTTTTTGCTTGATCAACGAAATGTGAGATTGCGTAAGACCGACAAAATTCACGATTTTTCTATACTTGATCGACAAAACTCACGATTTTTCTGTGCCCGATCAGGGAAATTTGCTATTTTTTCCTAACTTCATGGACAAAATTCGCGATCTGATGAGTGAAACTTGCGATTTTTGCAAGCCTCATCGACAAAATTCGCTTTTTTCTGCACTTAATCAATGAAATTCGCGATTTTTCGGTGCCGATTAATGAAATTTGCGATTCTTAAGTGGCGAAATTTTATATTTTCCTGCAGAAAATTGACGAAATGTACAATTTTTTCTCTCATATATGCACAAAAATTGCAATTATTTACAGTTGTAAATTGACAGAACTCGCGGGCCACACGGTAACCCATTGCGGGCCACTTTTGGCCCGCGGGCCACAGGTTGTGCATCCCTACTATTAGCATTAATACTTCTGGGTAATAACTACATAACATAATAAAATTATGATTTCTTAATAACTCAAAAAAAAAAAAAAAAAAAAAAAATCAAATATATAATAAAACTGCGTTATTTAAAATTCTGCTGCAACTATTGAAATAATACTAATAATCAATAGTAATTTTTTATAGCTCTTTGAAATTGCACATTTATCGTTTATCTCCCCCCCCCCCTCCATTCAAAATAAACATACATTGATTAATCAATAGGATAAGTTTTAAAGAAATAAAATAGTCACAGTGTGTTTTAAATCTGCTAATAAAACTTCTAAGCAAAAGACGAAAGCTATTTTTATTTAATGATAAAGTTTATGAAAGCGTTTTAGTGTTTTGTAACCTTTTTTTTTTCACATAGCTATGTAGTTTTTGAAATATTGCAATATAAAGAAGAAAGGTTTTGTACTTAATGTTTTAATGTATCGAACGAAAATAATCGTTTATCCTTTCTTTTACAAACGTCGATAACTGTCTATCAATTGATCTTAAGTGAGGCACCATAATCCCAGCCTAAGCGAAGGCAATGTTAAAATTTTTCTTCACGCCTATAGACTCCTTGCACAGAACGTTATAACTTCCCTTTGCCGTTTTAAGTAGGTGTGTGCTTTCTGCTTAACTTAGATATTTCCTATTCTTGCATTATTTTTCTAAGTATTCGAAAAATGAAGTGCAAATCACTATGTTTACAAATGGGAAAATGTCACATTTGCCTTAAGTTTGGACGCCAGATGAAACATATGACGTCATGTGCAAGCCAAATACCAAATTCAATTAAAATCGTTAAAGCTGCATTCTACATAAAATTAGCTTGGCCCGTAGTATCTCAAGAATGGTCCACTAATCGAAATTTCTCAAACATGTGATCTGCACTCTAAAACTGGGAGGAGTGAAAAGCTCACTTTTTGTAGGAGTGATTTGCATTTTCACTCTTTTTAGAGTGTACTTTATACAAATGCACTCTTTAAAGAGTGGAATTTCCGACTCCCTAAAAAGGAGGGAAATATCTCACTCCGTTGTCGAGAGTGAAATATCTCACTCCATGGCCGAGAGTAAAAAATCTCACTCCGTTAACGAGAGTGAAAGCCCGGCATTATACACTTGAAAAAAATACCCGCTCAATTTTGAACCAATATATGGAGTAAAACAATGAAAAGTACCAAAATACGTCAATTCTTACTTTTCAAAAACTACATTTTATAATATAACCTATAAAATTACGCTTATTTGCTATTAAAACGCACTCGTTTTCAAAAATGAGTGTCACTCCTTCGAAAGAGTCAACGGTCACTCTTAAAAAGTGACTTAGATATGTATTACGCATCAGCCAATCAGAAATCGTCTTCTCGGTTGTGATGATAAAAATGTTTCCGCCATTTTATCGTGTCCGTTATGTGTCCGATTTTCGTTTCCTCGGTCTACAAATGTGGATCTTTAATTTGTGTTATTAATACTGAAAAGTAGTTTAAATTTCGATCTTGAAATGATATACTCCGATATCTTATGATTCAAAATAATCCACATAGATTAAGTTTCTTGATCTGGAGTCAAAATGGAGAACAAATAATTCAGTAAAACGCAATAATACTCCATTAATACTCAGTGACGAAGATGTTGCACTGCGCATATCTTATTTATCAAACAAAGGATTATTATTCATCAAACAAGGGATAATATTTAACATAAAAAACGGTAAGTCACTTTTAATTTCAACTTTTTATTTTCCGAAAGTAAATTCTAGAATGTTGAGTTAAAAGTTTTACTTTACACAGGAAGTTGTCTTCTATCTCTATGTGCTCGGAGAAAAAAAAAAGAAAAGAAAAATCGCTGACGCAAAGATTGGTATTTTATGCCTGACGTTAACAGAATAAAACGCTTTAGTATTTTTAAAAGTTTGCAGTATGACTTATATTAGATGACATTTATTTATTAGAGATAAATAACTCATTAAAATTGTTTTTCCAACAGTAAGAACAAAACATATGTAGCAGTGTTGAATTCAGAGGGTGTCCCCGGGGAGGTATTCCCCCCCCCCCCCCGGAGCATTGAAATGCCCCCCGGAAATTTTGAAATTTTGTGTTTTCAATGGTCAAAATGGGCAATTTCCCTCCCCGGAGCTCTATAATGTCCCCCCCCCCGGAGCCAGAAATATCCCTCCCAGAGAAAAATGTCTTAATTCAACACTTATGTAGTCATTTCTTTTATTTTATATTTTCTTCATTTTTCTTTTTCCTACATGAATATATTTTTATAAAACTTTAACTCACATTCATAGAATACTATAGGGTAGATGTAACAGTAATGTACACACCTGAATGTTTTTGGTTTATAAAAGAAAATAACTAATAAAAATTTAGCTTTTATTTATTTATTTATTTATTTTTTTCGTAACTCGCCCTTGCATATTTTATAATTTAGCACTTTTGTTGACACTCTTAATTAAACCAATCAGGAAGCACAAAATAATGTTTTTAAGTTTCACTGTTTTTCATTGAAGATCGTGTTTTCATTGAAAATCATACTAAGAGCTGGCTTCATTTAATAAATTTATGTATTCCTTATTTTATTGCAAAATTTGCAATTTTTTGTTTTTGTAGTTGAAGAAAGTTTTGAATTTTATGTATTTAATGTTGTTTATAAAATTTCATTAATTTTTAAGGTTTTAAGAGGAATGACCGTTACTGGAATACTTAAGTAGTGATTTTCCAGTAACGTACACCTCATATAGGCACTGTTAAAAAAGAAATCACGGTAATGTTTATAGTGCATAAAATATTTTGATTTAATTAAAAACTTAAGTAATCAATTTTAATTTTTAAATTGCACTTACCAAAATGTAATGACACCAAAATTTTTATAAATAGTTTTTTTTAAGTTATATTAATGTGATTTATAAAATTTCAATATCTTCTTCATTTTATTATTATTATTTTTTTTAAATGAATCTAACGATGTTTTGCCTATTTTATAATCTGGCAATCAAACCACTCATGAAGCCAAAAAAAATGTTTAAGGGCACAGTCAAAGAGGGGCTTATAGGGCTTAATCGTTCACCATTTAAATAAAAACACTTAAGTTACAGAAGTCGTCAAAAACACATTTTCTCTTAAATATTTGTTTATTTTTACTTTTTCAATTTTGTCTGCAGATATTTTTTTAAATAACACTTTCATTTTTGGTACCGGTTTTGAAAGTAAAAGAAACTTTATAAAAATATCTGCGACCGAAATCGAAAAAGTAAAAAAGATGCGATATAGAGACGGACTTCAGCTATTCAATGTAAAATAAATAAAATGTCAAAATGCAAACGAGATATTATAAAAATCTCTCCCCATAGGATTAGCGTTAACTCGTGAGTGTCTTCGCCGGCAGGTACTACATGCACATCTACTCTATATACGGGAATAAAAAATTGAAATTAAATATGACTTACCATGTCATTTTATAAATACGGCTTGTATTAATATATATTTTTCAGAAATAAGATTTTAATTACACATAAAAAAAATAATAGATAACGTGCATTATGGATTTATTTAAATAATATGTAAAACTTAATGGGTATATCTGAAAAAAAATATATATATGTTTAATATTATAAAACTGTTTAATAACTTGTGCTTATGGGCATTTTAAAACTATCATATATTTATGGGAAAAAGATTGGAATAAAATAGTTTATTTCTGTCAATAATCTAATTCATGTGTAACTTTAATTACGTTTTCCCCTAAAAAGTTCAATTAATGTTGCATACTTTAAATTAAATAAATATTGTCAATAAAGTATTTTATTCCAATCTTTACCACGTTTGTATTTATTTTCATTGTATGTTCTAAAAGACACGATTCTTTTAAAATGCCCATAATAGCAATAAAAAAAGGGAATTCATTGCAAAAAAAAAAAAAAAAAAAAAAAAAAAAAAAAAGATCATTCACTCCTATGAAAAAGTGATTACTCACTCCTACTAGGAGTGAAAAAACGCACTCCTTTAGCAAAAGTGAATAGTCACTCCTCAGACATAGTGATTATTGACCCCTGTTTAGAGTGAATATTCACTTCCTAGGAGTGATTATTCACTCTTTCAAAGAGTCAATGATTCCACTTTTGCCCAAAGTGAATAGTCACTCTAAAGATGTTCGGCATATTTTGAGTCTGCGATAGAGTGAGTATTCACTATTCTGGAGTGACTATTCACTCCTTTTTATTTAGAGTGTAGCCCAATGATTTTATCGTACCCCAAAACAACACAACACAAAAAAATGTCATTATCATTCGAGCCGTTTTTTAGATACAATTAGCTTGACCTGTACCCACAATGATCCAAACATAAACACTAATCGAATTTTCTCAAATATGCGACCTAATCAAATGTTCTTTTCGAGTTCAAAAGCGATACAATGTAAAATTTAAACAAATTCGTCAGAGTTGTTTTCTAGACAAAATTTGATTGACCAGCAGTGACCCAAAATTGACCCACTAATCGACATTTCTCGAACACTGATCTAACTCAGTGATCTTCTCGTGCCCGAAAACGGTATAACGTGAATTTTTTTCAATATAGTTTGAGTCATTTTTTTAGATACAATTAGCTTGATACCTGGATCCATGGTTGCCAAAAATGATCCACCAATCGAAATTCCTCGAACATGTAACCTAGCCCAATGATCTTCTCGTGTCCTGTAACGGCATAATACAAAATTTTGTCAAAATGTTGTAAGACTTTTAAAGAAAATTTTTATTGTCATTAAGTTACTTTGTATTGCTGTATTGCTAATAATATCTTAAATTTTGTTAGAAATTCACGCATTTGATTTTAGTCTTAGTGATGTCAACCCAAGGCAATAGAGTCTCAAGATTTTCCTCCGTATGGTATAAATATGTGAATTCAAAAATGCGTTTCAAATACAGTTTCAAATGCTATACTTACCCTCACCATTGCAGAGAATCAAGAAAGGTATTTCTGCCAAGTGTCTATTCTCATTCAGTGACTGAGTCGGGCATCGTCCTAAAAGAAGGTCCCTGGTTTCTTCAGAAAATTCTGTCATTTCTGGTAGGGGTTTGTATGGCTGAAGTTCTGCGAGTTCCTCCATAGCTGGACATAAACTCTACAGAGGAAGGGAAAAAAACACACGTTACAATTCAACAACATATTTTGTTATAAGAATTCTTGAAGCAAAGAAAGAATTACAGGCATGTTTGAAGCTGAAAAGAGGGGGAATTGTTTTCTCTAATGAATAATATATATATTTTTTAAATAGTCACAGAAGGATTTTCTAACTCAATATTTGAAAAGGATGTGGTTATGCCATCTACTGCTGTATTTTACAAGCAGTATTGATCTTCACATGAGACATATTTGTGTTAAAGGATTAAAATCAAACTAGAAAATTCGCAAATCAGGGGTTTTATTGTCAGCTCTGCAATTACTAGTACAATCTGCAATTTTGATTTCTTAAGTTATTTAGATACATGCATATAGATTTATTTATTTATAAGCATATACGAATTCTCGAAGCTTCGGAGTTCAACTTTTAAATTGTCACATTAAACACTATTTTACTATATAATGATATTATGAAACTGCTTATACTTGCAATATTTTTTAGAATGAAAAATATACGGCTGTCCTGTCCACGTTGTCACGTTAATTTTATATTAGCAATTTCCAGTAACTGTGCTATTTAAGAACTCGAAAGTAATTATATGGATGCGTTCACTACTGTAATTTTATTAGGTAGATTTCGAATGAAATACTACCTATTGCGATCGCACCAATGTTGGAATTTCTGAAAAATTTTTGCAGATCTACGCCGATCATGACCCCTAGACCCCAAAACTACCACCAGTAAAAAAGTTTATATATATATATATATATATACAGCGTTCGAAATCCTTGGTGGTCCGCTGGTCCGAGACCACCGATAATTTAATCGGACCACTAATTTGAAAAATTTAGTGGTCCGCAGGACCAGTGCCTTTTTTCGGCCCTGAGAGAACCGCAACCGATCGCACATAAGATTTTTTTTTACTATCAGCGATGCCTCGGACGCGCTATAGCGCGTAAATTACGCAAAAAATCGGCAATGGGAGGCAAAAAAATAGCTCTTACGCGTCCCATAAGTCGCCTAATTTCGTTAAAAAATCGCGAAAAAACGGCAAATTTCGTTAAAAAATCGCAAAATAACGACTAATTTCCGGCAAATTTTCTCAAACAATTCTCGAAAAAAATGGCTAGTTTCATTCCAAAACATGAAAAACTGGCAGATTTCTTCAAAAAATCGTGAAAAAACGGCAAATTTCGCCCAAAATAGCGATAAAACGACAAAATCTTTCAAAAAAATATCGCGAAAAACGGCAAAATTTGTCAAAAATCGCTAAATAACGACTAATTTCAGGCAAATATCGTCAATAAATTCGCGAAAAAACGGCTAATTTCATACTGAAACCCGAAAAAACGGCAGCTTTCTTCAAAAAATCGCGAAAAAACGGCAAATTTCGTCAAAAAATCGCGATAAAACGGCAAATTTTGTCAAAAAATATCGCGAAAAACGGTATATTTCGTCAATAAATTCCAAAAAAACAAAAGATTTCGTCAAAATAATACAAAAAACGGAAATTTCGACAAAAAAGCACGAAAAAAAAGTGAATGCCGGAAGAGAATTTTTCTGTTTTAACTAATTTTCCTGCTTCAAAATTGTTGTTGCTGCTCCAAAAACTGATTTTCCTGCTTCCCAATCGGTTTTTTATTGCTCCAAATCTTTCTGAATGAATGTGACTCCTAAAAGCACCATTTCATTAAGCAAAGTACCCATTTACTCAACAGAATTTTTTCTTTTTTTCAGCAAAAATATCTTTTTCAAAATAAACCTTGTCCCATTTTAAAAGAAATGTAAACAATAGTGATACTTGTTATCTTCTACACATAAATAAGCATTATTTTATAATTAAATTTGTATCTTGCACATTTATTCTTTAAAAATTATAGAAAATTTCTCTTAAATTAATATTGGTTTTAATTATTTATTATTATTAAAACAATTATTGCATTTTATTTTTCTTGTGGAATGAACAAGTTCAATTTTTGCGTCGAAAAATATGACTTATTATTAGTGGAACGGGACCCAGAATTTTAGAAGTCCTGGGTCCCGGAGACCCAGGATTTTTCAAGTCCAGCTGCATCACTGACGCTAGTTACAATTCCACCACTCTGATTACAATCTGGAGAAAAATCGAAAAAAATTTGCATTAAACCTTACAGTCAGTTGAAATAAGTAATGGCAAATAAAATATCTAATTAATAATTTGATAGTTTTTCTTTACGTACTGTTTATTTATTTTTTAGCAAATTATAATTTTACATTTTATTATGCTGAAAATTTTGGATAAATGTAAAGTAAGATTGGTTTATTTTCCAGGGAGGGGGGGGGGGGGGGGGAAGGAGGCCACTCAAAGTGTTAAAATTATTTAATAGAATTTTATGTAGCGGACCAGTGACTATTTTTTAGGAATTCTAACGCTGTATATATATATATATATATATATATATATATATATATATATATATATATATATATATCTTATAGACACGATAACTTCTATAGTTTTGCTCCAATCTCTTCCAAACTAATACATAAAATCAAGGAATATAAAATCTCGGCTAAGTTCGTTAATGGGCAAAATCGGTCCAAAGGGGTGGAAATAGGGTGGGTTTATGAAAAAATTGAAAAAACGACATGACTTCTTAATTAAAATAGATATCGAATCGGTTTAAATTTTATATTACTTCTTAAAAGTGGGCCAAAAGTTTATGCGTAACAAATGTTTGATAAATTTTAAAATAGGCTCAAAGGGCAAAAAAAAACAAGGTTTTTGGGAGAAAAAAAATCATAACTTCGCCAGTTCTCAAGATTAAGTCCAACTAAATTTTTTATAAATGTTCTCAAAATTATCTAAAACTTTTGTATTTACAAGTTTTTGATAGGACCAACTTTTACCAATGAATAAAATTAAAAACGTAAAGAAAAAAGGGGGAGATAAAAGAAAAAAATCCGTAATTCCGTCAATTTTTAATCTATCAAATCTAATGAAATTTATTTTACATCTTAATAATATCTACAACTTTTATATTGACAAGATTTTTATAAGACCAATTCGTATAGCAAAAATAAATTAAACAAAAATTGGAGTTGGAGAAAAAACCTCTAATCCAAACTGCTGACATTCTGACTCGTTTTTAAATTCATTTTTTATTTTAAACGCATCCAAATGGCAGATCCTCTTATTTAGGAACTATATAATGTGACGCATTGGTCAGTTTTTTGATAAAGACAGAATAATTTCAAAAAAGGCTGCCAAAAAGGGTGTTTTGAACAGAATTTCGAGACGATATCGTGATTGAAAATTTGACGAAGTATTCAAATAATAAATTGCGTTTTTTCTGACTCATTTTTAAATCCATTTTTGCTATCAAACGTATCCAGTTTACAGGTCCTCTTATTTAGGAACTGTATAATTTGACGCATTGATCAATTTTTTGATAAAGACAGAATATATTTCTAAAAAAGCTGCCAAAAAGGGTATTTTGAACAGAATTTCGAGATGTTACCGTGATTGAAAATTTCAGGAAGCATTCAAATAACAAATTGTGTTTTTTCTGATTCATTTTTAAATTTAGTTTTGCTCTCAAACGCATCCATTTGACAGGTTCTCTTATTTAGGAGCTGTATAATGTCCCGTAATGGTCAGTTTTTTGATAAAAGCTGAATATAGTTTTAAAAATGCTGTAAAAGTGGGCACTTCGCGCAAAATTTCCCGAAACTATCATGGTTAAGAATTGAGGTTGTATACAAAATTGGTTATTTTATAATTCATTTTTAAATTCAATTTTGCTCTAAAACTCATTCAATTGACAGTCTTTTGTTATTTAGGAACTATATAATGTGCCGTATTAGTCGATTTTTTAATAAAGTCAGAATATATTTCAAAATATGCTGTCAAAATGGGCATTTGATCCGAATTTAGCTTAAGATGATTCTGATCAAACCAGTTTTTACAGAAAATTGAAATTAAAAAATTTTCAAAAGAGGACAAATAAAGTTGTTAAACTGGGTTTATCTGTAATCAAATTTTATTTTTTGTTGTTGAAATGAGCACTTTTCGAAATCTACCTCCGCCTATAGGCCAAGCCGACAGGGATTTTAGCATAAACATCTTGTTGTACAGCATATTTTATCCTACCTTTAAACTAATACTTACTTTTTAATCTCATAACATCCACATCTTTTACAAATTTGGTTAAAATCTTAGCTATCAAGGATTTCTCATAAACTATTCTTATGAGGCACATCGAATTCAGACGTCCCATGTCAAATCTCCTGGTGAAATGTATCCTTAGGTCTCAGATTTTCTTAATATTTTTGTGTGTATAGATACCTAAGAAATATGACCATAGGAATTTTTTCAATTGTTTATCTCAAAAATTGACTTCAGGAAAAATACTTGAAATTTGCGCATTTCGTGCGATTTTTCTCAATGTTGTGTCGGCATCAAATTGCTTAAATGTAATTTATTCTCTTATTTTTGAAACGATATACATAATTTTGGTACCAAATTAAAGTTATTTTCTTATTCTTTCTAACTGTGCTACAATATTCACTAAAATTTATTCTAAAAAAATTAGGATCAGTCAAAGTGAAATTTTTGCTTTTAATTTGTTTTTGTTTCAAAACATTTGCAATAATGGACAAGCACCAATAAACAGAAACACGTACTTTAAATTTTAGCATTAACTCAATTTTAACATGTGTTTTCAATTTTAAAAATATTTAAAATAGTTTTTTTTTATTTATTTTTTATTTATTTTTTTTATTATGCAAGTTTATTGTTCTCTGATATTTAACGGTGACTGTGCTTATTAAGCTGCTACTAGAAGTTTAAAAAAGTATTGAATTTTAGAATCAAGGCGAAACAATTCGATATTTTGGATAACATATGAATAGACCAATAGATTTATGCCAAGCTATTAACCATACTTTATAGAATAAACTTTTGATTTCATTGTGTTGTACACTCCAAACAGAATTACTTTGAACGTGAAACATGAAGTTTAGAATATAAAATCAATGTAACAGATGATGTCTCGAGGAACAACTTGTAAAAGAACATTTAAAATATTAAATAATTGCATTTTAATTTTTAATACCTGTTGCTTGGGGGATGATTTATAATATGTTCGGTACTTCTAGGTTATCCCGTCGACCAATTTCACCAAATTATACAAATCGCCAAACTAATACCCAAATGATATTACGATCTTTCATTATTGGCATTTTATCATATAGTTTGGCGATAATTTTTTGGTCGACAGGATAACCTAGTAGTACCAAAATTACAAAGAGTTCATACTCGAAGCTACCAAATACCAAAGACTTTGAGTTGCTCATCAAAGTTTGAATTTTTGATGCAGAAAATTTGAATGTCCCTTTCATCCCCACTCTTCTCTACATTGACGTAATAACAGACAGTGCAGAAGAATTTTTTTTTTAAAGCTGAAGCTAAATATTCTAGAATTTTTGTAACAAAATATGTTGTTGAACTGTAACGTGTTTCTTTTTTTCCAAACGTGTTTATTTGTTCCAAAACTAATCCTATCCTTCACATATTTGATAATCATGAAAGCAATATAAGTGTCAAGACAATAAAATTTGAAAAAGATAATAGAATAATTATGATAACATTCCTGTCGTCCTTTATTCATTTACTCCAGAAAAGCACTTGGAATGAATTCGGAGCACATTTTTTTTCCAGAAAAAAATAAAATAAAATAAAATAAAAAATAAATAAAAATAAAAAAAGAGTCAAAAACACTTTGTATTTACTGATATTACTGACATGAATGACGTGAATATTAATTAGGATGGCAAGTGATTTGTGAAAAACACAGTAAAAAAAAAAAAAAAAAAAAAAAAAATCCTTTCGGCCAGTGCTGGAAGGAGGCGGTAACTTTCATATTTCTTGATTTTAAAATTTTGCGAGTTTTACTCGAAGCTAATTTTACTTAAAATTTAAGCAGCTAAAATGCGACGAACCCGATAAGACAATATTCGTCAATACTGAATTTGAATGAGAATTGCGTCAAATTAGTAACATATAGCCAAGTTGGCATCATTTATGGCTACGGTACTACTAGGTTACCAAAAAATTATCGCCAAACTATAAGATAAAATGCCAATAATGGATGATCTTGAATGTCACATTCAATCACATTAAATACGATTCACGTGTTTAAAATGTCATTAAGGGATTTTTATTTCGTTTTTTTATTTGAATTTTTATTAATATTGTACTAAATATTTGTTTTTCGTTATTTAAAATAAAAATTATATCAATATGTGTAATTTGGCTATTAGTTTGGCGATTCGTATAATTTGGTGAAATTGGTCGACGGGATAACCTAGAAGTACCGTAATTTTTCCTCAGGAAAAAGAATATGTTGAACAGAGTTACCAAATGCAAAAAAAAAAAAAAAAAAAAAAAAAAAAATGTGTGACAGGTTTATTACGTTTAGATGATGTTACGTGATAAAATTGCTTTCATTAAGTTTTGCTATTAGATGAGGTGTTCCTTTTAATCATGTGCCTTACAGCTTCTCAGTTACTGTCCCTTTCAACCCTATAACCACCTAGCGAAATTTAAAATGTAATCAGGAATGACAGTATTTTAGATAACAAAATATACTGGTATTCACATAAAGTGCATACATTATAGTATTAAATAACATAAATATTACAATGCTAAACGCAATATTAATTTTTTTAGAGTAAAAAAGAAAATCAAGGTCAAAATTTAATTTTTTATATAGAAAACAGATTTTTGCTTTCACTTACCTACAACGCTACAATTGCTGACGTCATAAGGATTATTAAGACAGAACAAGTACCGCCATCGATTGAGACATAGTTTAAACTTTGTGCATTTTGTTTTCTTCTTGAAATTTTGAATGATCCTTTCATCCTCTCTCTTCCCTACATTGAAAACATAACAACAGACAATGCAGAAACATGATTTCAAAGATCTTGGACAGCAGGCTGGAAATGTGAACGCCAAACATATAATATTTCTATGATTCTTGTGAATTCTTTTAGTTATGTGGCTAAATAATGTTGGCCCTGCTGTATTTCTCAAAGTTTTGTGTGTGTGTGTGTGTGTTCAATGCAACAAACAATAGTATATTAAAAATTATCTTTTATTCTAGGAATTCTTTAATGCAATAAGTAACAAGAAATATGTTAAACGATTTTGCTTTCTTTCGATACCAAAACCTTTATATGGGTGATTCTACGATAAGAGGTAATTTGTACGGCGATCCGTTTAAAACAGATTTTTTATTCTATATGTTGCTATTTTTTGCAATGAATCGCATCATCTTAATATACTTTATTAAATAACATCACGATTGAATGCCTAATTTAAACACATTTTTCTGAAATTTCTTACAAAGTCTAAAAAGTCCCCTCCCCTGGCATGTCCCCTTGCCGGTTTCAATTTAACTTTCAAACAATACATATATTTTTTCCGCCAGATGCTTAGCTAAAGTATGTTTAATTGGAATTTAAGTAATTATACTTACGTATTATAAAATAAAAAATAAAATAATTTTGTTAATTTCAAATAATTTTTAAAATTAACTTTTGTCCCGCTTTTTTTGTGTCTCTCCCCTGTCAAATTTCGTTCCGCTGAAACAAATATAAATTCAAGGATGGCTATATTGGAAGTAGTGCTTAAGGACATCTATTGGCTTGAAGTTAGCAATACTAAACGCGCAAGCCATTTAAGCCTCGCCATTTTTAGTTGTTGCGATGCGACCGTGTTTTGTAGTGGTTTCGCACGGTGATCGTGTATCTCCCCTGGTAAGTCATAAAACTTATAATATTCATTTAATTCAATTGCATTTACTGCCCTAATTAAACAATACGGTAATACTTAAAGTGAAATACACAATTAACCGAAAAACTAATTCAGTCAGTTAAAAAATTTGAATTTACACGAAAATGTCTCTCCCCTGCCGTATTTCCCCTGGCACGATAACTGCCAGCGGAGCGAGTCATTGACCAGAAATAGTTATAAAATATGTATAAAGTGACTTGCCCTTATATGAAAAAGTAAATAAACGGGACAAAAATCATAATTTAAAGGTTTTTGATCAAACTCAATTTTTTCTTTTGGGCCGAATTCTCCAAGTTTTTGAACCTCTTATCGTAGAATCACCCATATGTTTATTTATATGAATCTATTGAATTAATAATGTAATTTATCTCTAACTGTAATTTTTTATGACAAACAGAGTTGATCTTAGAATATCGCAAAACCTTATGAAAACAAAGGGGAGGGGGAAGCATATTTTTCTTTACAGTGTGGGGGGGGGGGACACACACACAAAATGACAAAAAATATGTTTGCGTAGCACTTGAACGGCTCCTAGATACAAGCTGGTCTTCAGTTTAATATTGAAAGTGAAGCATGAAATAAAGTATCAAATTTTACACTCACAATGCTCGTTCCGGGCAAAACAGTCGATGCGGCCGATAGTCCTCTAGTTCCTCCACTACCGACTTTAGTGATGGCCGATATTGGACTCAGTGCATCCAAGTCGTCCTCTTCTTCTTGAGCTTCCTCCTCTTCTGCCTTAGATGGTGTTTCTTTGTTGTTTTCCCTGTTAAAGAACGCAGAGTGTTTTTTGTGAAAATTAGTAAAAACCTGTAGTATCTCTCTATGTATATTACGCTAAAGTATGTGGCCCAAAAATCACGATTATTTGTTAATTGTTTAATGGCAACATCCAAATGAAACACATCTTTTGGGTTACTATGCAAAAGTCCTTTGGTAAGATTTATGCTGTGGTAAATTGGATTTATTTATGTTTTGTTCCTTCGCTGTAATAATGGAGCTCCAAAATATCATTATTTTTATATTTTTCTGTTCTTTTTACTTAAAAAAAGTAAATAAAAGTCATGAATTTTAAACTTTTCAGTTTCAAATTAAAGTTATGTATTATACATGAAATGAGTGAAAAGATTATAGTATTATATTTTAAATAATTAATGAAATACGAAAAAATGCCACGGGTACAATATTTGGCAATTTATTATCTTCGCAGGGCTAGCATAAAAATACTGAGTTCTTGTTTTATCAGCACAGATGTCATATATGCACCACATTGGCTAGTTATTTTTCTGAGGCCAATTTGGCGAAAATTTTGTTTTCAAATACCAGTTACATATATATTTTTATACTAATTTCTATTATTTTAAAAAGGAAATAATAATTAAAAAAAAGTTAGTTAATAATTATAGAATAAAACAATTTATATCGTTTTAAAAAAAGAACATCAAAGCAAACAAACATTTTATTAGATAAATAACTATAGCCGGGTTACCATGTAAGGCACATATTATTGCCATTTTGTTGCAATCGCGCAAATGTGGTGCGCATATGACATCTGTGTCTATTTCTCTAGCAGAATCTTCAAATTTGGCAAAAAAATGAGCAATTAAAATAAATAATGAATAAAGGCAATATGATTTAATGCTTAGTATACGTTCAAGGGAGACCTAACTGGGCGCCAAGGGCGGCTATTACTATAAAAATTACATTGTCTAAAAATCGATTGTAAAAACGTAAAAATTACTGTTGAATGAGTATTCGTCAAGGCAAAAGCTTTTTCGGTTGCTGGAGTGATAACCCACATCTTAGTTATTCTACTAAACAGACATTTCAATGAATGATATACTGTTTTCGGCTGACTAATGGAAAATACTGCTTTAATTAATTCATTAAAAAATATACTATAATGTTAAATTGCCATCAGAAACACAACTCTGTAATATTTATTTTTTTAATTTTAGGATATAATGAAATGGGGAAAAACCGATTACAAAAGTCCTTCTTTACATACAAAAAACAAGTAAAACTAAATAAAAAATGGCACAAAAAGGACAAATTTTAACGATAAGTTCGGTAATTAGGAACACTTTTATTTTTTTCTCATACGTAAAAATAAGACATTTTCAAAAAATGAATCAGTTATGTATATTTTATTTATTTAAATGTGATTTTCGTGCATCGAGATATTGAATTCTACATAATAAATTCATTTTAGTTTCATTATTGTGCTGTCGGCTTTTGAACTATCGCTTTCTGATAGTTTTTTGAAGCACTACACATTTTGGTAGCTTTCATCTTCATGACTTATTATTCAATTCTCTTCACTATCAGATTCAATTGTTTCTGGATTAAGAGATTTCTAGCTACGTTATGGGACCTTTCTATTTGGTTATACGATCACAAAATAATTCTTCGGTAATTTCGGAATATAGCTATTACAAAACTGTCAGACATGTGCGTGCTTGGATAATCGAAAGTCTATTGTGTGAAAAGAGAGAGAGAGAGATGAAGAAGCGAGGCAGGAGGATTTTATACTTACTTAAGTTTGAGACTAGTATCACTCTGATTAACGTTTCTTTCACCCACAAGTTTACGAGCCTTTGGTACACGGGAGCATCCGCTGCCCATCGTCTTTCACCTGTAACGAAAGAACTCTCGCATTAGATCTTGTGATTATATTTGCTGGCAAAAACAGACCGGAAGCTGGTAAAGAAATTTGCTGAATTAGTTAGTAACTGGTGAAACTTTTATGAAATGATTTATCTTATTTATCTAACGCCGGGCATGGATTTTCAAAGTATTCTGCTTAACATCTGTAATCAGAATAGTGGAAATGGTCCAAAACGAGCTAGGGTCGAAATACAGGTTACTTACTGAAAGTGGAGGATATGGGTTGCGCACGTCGTTAGAATGACACCCAACGGAGCAGCAAGAAATGGGGTAGGGGGGAGACTAGTGAGCAGATTGACCTAGGGTACCTGGACCGTGTTTGTACGTTTACCGAAGGTTGAAGGAACACTAGATTGACCTAGTCCTAGATCCACATGAGTTATCACGCTTTGTTTTTTATTAGTGAATCTATTTAAGAGAAACCCAAAGCTTTTGAAGACACGTGAAATTTTATTTCTGCCTTCCGTAACTCTGCAATAAATTAAGTGGCTTTTATCTCACTTCAAAGTAGATGTTCTGACATGATCTTACTGTAGAGTTCATGTTTTGATCGATTTGTTTGGTTTGTATTGACTTGAAGTACTGGATGCTTTAAAAACGGGGTTACCATACCGACGACAGTGACGAGGACAAGTCTTCAGTTCCTCTGGTGATGAACTTAATAGTGAAGATGCAGCATGAATTTGTTACGATTTGAAAACACAACTCTCACCACTTTTTTCAGATTATGTTAGTCAGGAAGTTTGTATTCAGTGCTACAAATGTAGGTTGGACACGGAATGGGGTATGCATGTGTGACTTCTTCAAGAAAAAAAAATAATAATAAGTTTTTCCTATAAAGTTTCAAGATAATTTTTTAATAGATTTTTGAACAAAAATTTGGTGTTTTTTGATTTATCACGAGATAAATTTCTAAGTAATCCTGTTTGGACCAGCACTTGAAAAACAATCTTTTTCATTTTTTATGGTAAAAAGTTTTTTTTTTTTTTTTCGAAAACCAAGACCAAAGCAAAAGCAAAACCAAATTCATTATTGGTGTTTTAAACACTCATATCACCTTTAGTATTGTTTTTAAAAGTAAGTTCCAGCAAAATTATCCATTTTGAGTAAGCATGTAGTTTTATAGGTTTTATAGGTTTTATAGGTAGCCCATTTTTGCACCATTTCATGTATGATTGATTTTATTTTGCGAGGAAGAGGGGCGTTTGTGATGTTGCTAAATGTACTTTTAAATCGCTGAAAACCTGCCATAGCATCTATACACCAATTTTAAATAAGTTTTAATTTTTTTATTTTTTAGAAATATTTATGTTAATTTCTCACCAACTCTCCGTCTATATGAGCGAAGATTTTGGATGAGAAATCTGACAATGATAATAATAGCAACAATAATAAAACAAGGGAGAAAAATCCTGCATCAAGCATAGATCATGAAACGCTTCTCAACACTACCAGAATACTTTGAATACTTTGACTCGGCTATTTAGGAAAATAAGATATCTAAGTAAACATTTTAGAAAACTTATAACACACTAGCAGGAGTGACCGAGATAAGCTCGGTCAAAATTAACTTTGTGTTCAACTGGATATAGTATTATCACTGTATCATTCACTCTGTATTATAACTGTAAAACATGTTATTTATAATTGTAGTATTTTCAAAAACAATCAATAAGAAAACTATGTTTGTATGCACATGTTCATAAATTTTACTTTATTTTAAAATTTACAACGAAAGGATATCGATCCAAATCAGTGTTTTAGCACGACTCTGATTGGTTTAACCATGCATCTCGAATCCTATTAAGAATGTATAAAAAATTTCTCCACATTCTGAAAGACAATATTTTTTTTGCCAGATATAGCCAAATTTGGAGACATTTTTTAATTTGGCGACAAATACGTGTTTTAGCTTTCGTAATCTTAATAGTCAATTTTTCGGCCAAATGTAGCCAATATTTTGTCAAATATCGCCAACTTATTGACTGTTGCCATACTCTCGTAACTCTAACCCGTATTACCCAAAATGACCCACGAATCAAATTTGATCAAACATGTGGCTTAGCTCAATGGTCTTCAGGTAATTAAAAACAATAGAATGTAAAATTGAATCAAAATCGTTTAAGCCATTTCTTCGGTAAAATTAGCTTGACAGCATTCAGCAATAAAGCGAAATGACCTACTAATATAATTTTGTTTAACGTGCGACTCAGCCCAATAGTCTTCTCGTGACAAAAAACGTTTCGTTACAAAATTTAGGTAAAATTGATTGAGTTGTTATTATATATAATTAGAATGACCCTAGCTCATTATGACCCAAAATGACCCACTAATCGAATTTTCGCGAGCATGTGTCATAGCCCAATGGTTTTTTTTTCCCGAAAATGATATAATACAAAGTATAGTCAAAATGGTACGAGCCGTTTTCTACATAAAATTAGCATGACCCATCATGACCACAAATTACCCTTATAATCGAAATCTCTCGAACATGTGACTTAGCCCATTAGTTTTCTCCTGTCAAAAAAAGTTACATACAAAATTTCGTTAAAATCGATCCAGCCTTTCTTTAAATATAAATAGCTTGACCCAGGCCATTTATGACCCTTTATGACCCATTAATCAAAATTTCTCGAACGTGTGACCTAGCCCAATGATTTTCTCGTGCCAAAAAAGTTATATACAAAATTTTGTTAAAATCGATCCACGTGTTCTTTAGATATAGCTTGACATGATCCATTATGACCCATCATGACCCATAAATGACCCTTATAGTCTAAATCTCTCAAACATGTGATTTAGCCCATTAGTTTTCTCATGTCAAAAAACTGTTACATACAAAATTTCGTTATAATCGATCAAGCCGCTCTTTAAATATAAATAGCTTGACCCAGACCCTTTATGACCCAATATGACCCATTAAAATTTTTCTCGAACATGTAACCTAGCTCAATGTTTTTCTCGTGCCCGAAAACCATAGAATGCAATTTTTACTCAAAATTGCGTGAGAAAATCTCTAGATAAAAATAGCATGGCCCACAATGACCCCAAAAATGACCCACTAACCGAATTTTCTCGAACATGTTACCTAACCCAATGGTCTTCTTGTAATCCAAAACGATACAATATAAAATTTGATCAAAATCGTTAGAGCCGTTTTTTAGATAAAAATGGCTTGACCCATAATGACCCAAAAATGACCCACTAATCGAAATTTTTCGAACATGTGACCCAGCTCAATAGTTTTCTCGTGCCAAAAAACGATTGGATACAAAATTTCCTTAAAATCGATCCAGCCGTTCTCTAGATATAAATAGCTTGATCCTGACCCATTATGACCCAAAACGACCAATAATCGAATTTTCTCGAACATGTGACCTAGCCCAATGGTCTTCTCGTGCCCAAAAATGGTAAAATCCAAATTTTTGCGAAAATCGTTAGAGCCGTTTTTGAGATAAAATTTACACACACACACAATTTTTGCTCACATTATAGTATAAGATTTGAAAAACTGATTTCAGCAATTACCGCCCTTAACCAAATGTGAACTCTTATTCTTTTCTGAAGCCCTATGTTTGATCTATAGATTGATATAAATATATTTGATATAGCATGTGAACATTTATTTTAGTACACTCTAAAAAATAAATGTGTAAATTAGGCAAATTTACATATATATGTGTGTAAATTCCTAAAATTATATACCTGACATGAAAATTACCCACTTTTTGCAAAGTTTTAGATGTTTTTATGTGTATTTTAGCTTATAAAACTAAGTATGTATTTTGTTATCATTTGAAAAACACAAAGAAATGTGTAAATGCTGAAAAATGCCTAAATTTACACAAATTAGTATGTTATTGTAATTTATACATAATGATATATACATAGATAAGTGTGTAAATTTCTAAATTCACCCACTTGTCAAAAAATAAATAAATAAATAAATAAATAAAATACACTTTTCCTACAAAAAAATATTCATTTTAATGTGGGTTTAGTTTATGGCATTAAGTTTGTAAGTTGTTAACAGTTCATAAACTCAGAAAAATGTGTAAATGTAGATAACACCTGAAATTACACTTATTAGTGCGTTACAAAAATTATAAATGTGTGAATTTTAAAGTAAACATTACGAAAGGGATGGGAGGCTTACATATTATTCAGAGCTACACTTTTTATTTCAGTAATCCCATTCCATAAATAACATGATGTCATTGCATTGCTGTAACAGCATTTTTAAATAATAAACTAATTTATTTATTTATTATTATAAAATACTCTGACCACCTCTTTCACCTCCCCGTTTCAGCAGCATGTGAACATTTAAAAGAAGTTTAAAAAATTTTAATCTCGACACATGTAACAATATTTCGTTACATGTAATGTAAAATTTTATTAATTTAATTAGTTAATTTTAATTTGGTTTTCCGAATTACCTTTTGGAATTTGTTCATCAAATATAAGAATGCTTGATTTTATAATTCTAGTTTTTGATTAAATCGTAATTTCTTTCGGCCGTCTCGCAGACCGCTGTTTTTTTTTTTTTTTTTTTTTTTTTGTTGTTTTTGTTTTTTTTCACAATTTTACTTGTAATTTTCAGTAATAGTGTTAGATTTCATTCTTAAAGCGAAATTTAGGAAGACTTCATAAATAGGCATTATAATAGTGATATAATCCCTCTTTATGCTTATTCATAAATTTAAAGTATATATTTTTTTTACTATTGGAAATTTTTCTGCTGCCCTTCCCCCTCCCCCTTAATTTAAAGGGCAGTAGTTTAACCTTCAGTAGAATCAATCAATAAATAAAGAATACTGCCCAGTTAAACTGATGGCATTGAGCTCACAGGCTACAAATAATAATTGTACATTAAAGCCTTATATTTTCAAGTGTTAATTCCGTTCGAAAAAAAATTAAGAAGGGGAAACAGTCTCCCCTTTCCTCTTTTTTTATACTTAATCATTGAACCTCCTATACTATCAAAGACATGCTTTATCATATAAAAATCTATATCCAAAATTCAGAGCAAATGAGATAATTCTTAATAAAAACCCATTTAGCATTTATATAATTTAAAAGGAGTTATCCCCCTCTTTTATACTTAACCATTAAACTTCCAAAACTATTCAGCGATTTGAACGAAATCCGAAAATTCTGCTTGAAAAACCCATTTATATAAATTAAGGGGGGGGGGCATTAGAACCCCTGTTCCTCCTATTTATACTTATTCAATGAACATCTAATAACAGTCACGGAATCGCCTCATCAGAATGTTCCTAATCTAAATTTTGAACGAAAACTTAATTCTTCATGAAAATCCCATTTGTATCAATTAAGGGGAGGGGCATGAGCCCCCCGTTCCCCCTCTTATACATATCGAATGAACTCCAAAAACTAATCAGGGAAGCGCCTTGTCAGGATATACCTACATACAAAATTTCAAGTGGATCGGATATTTTTATCACGAGTTATCGCGTTACGCACGAACGCACGTACATACAGAACGGACGGGCACATAAGCTCTCAGGCTATGATAGCCTGTGAACTAAAAACTATTTCGAATCCATTCAATATGTAACATATGGAATTGAGATAATTCTAAATTTGTATCCTGAGTTATTTTTACATTTTGCACATCGAATATAAGTGTGCTTGATTTTACCCTAAATTATTTTAGCCGTCTCATAGCTTGTAACCTTTTATCCATTTCAAAATTTAAATTGTATTTTTAGTATTAACTACAGTTCGCAGTACAATTTATGGTCCTATACACGAACTGCTTCGACCCCGAGTTAGAGGCATCGAAAACTAAAATCGTAATAATTGTTGACTTGGCTTCATCAGGTTTAAGTTGAAAACTAATGTTGGGTCCAGTAACTTGCCCTTGATCACGCCGGGATCGAAATTGAAACTTCTCACCGAGCACGCGTAGAGAGCCTAATCTTGTACAATGTGGTGCCAAAGAGGCAACGCTCGCGTTGAGAAAAATATAGAAGTTATTCTCCTATAAAATATAAGGTATGTAATCTCATACGTTCGTATTACCTACAATTCTTTTTATCTGATTTATTTATATTTATGTATAAATGTATATGCTATATGTTGAATTGTTTTTTTTTACATATAAAATTTTTTTACACGAATAATTTATTTGCCCTAAAAAATGTCAACATTACCTAACTCCTGATAAATGTCTATTAAAATAACAACTGCTGTATCTAAAGTTATTTATTACTTGAAGAATTTTCATCTTAAAAAGAATTTATGAATGTATTTTAACAGTAGCAAAATAAATGTTAACATCTTTTTTTTTCTTGGGGGGGGGGGTGCGGTGTTAAATTTTGGGTCGGTTGTGTGAAAGATATTGTAGTTTATTTATAAACTATTATACAAATGTATATCATATCTATAAATTATGTATTCTGATTTATAAGTTAAACAGTTCATCTGAGTTTTATTTATTTATTGAAATTTCTTTGTAAGTTTTTTTTTTAAATTATGAAACTTATAATGTTAACTGAGTTTATCATCGATTAAAACTATAGTGTTGTTTTCTACGTTAGTTTCTACGTTAGTTTCTACGTTAGTTTCTACGAGTTTCTACGTTACAATGTTACTGTGTTTTAATTTGAAAATATTACATCAGAAGGACTATGTTCCACTAAAATAATCATAGTAAAGAACACATAATTTTTGCTTGTTAATTATCTATACTAATAAAATAACAAATCGCTCTGTCTGCGTGTGTGTGTGTGTGTGTGTGTGTGTGTGTGTGTGTCTGCGATGGCTAGCAAAATCTATGGGACGTACGAAGCTCAAAATTTTTATGAGAGTAGCCCAATATCTCTCCTGATGCACCTGAGCTTCAGAATTTCGAAATTCTATTTATTAACTGAGTAATTAATTAAATTCCAAAGATCACTCTCATAAAAAATCGCCTTTTTTCTTCTTTTTTTCTCTTCATCCAGTTATGGTTGGTTGGTTGCATAAAATTTTCGCATAAATAATTAAAAAAGCTGGGAATAGACCTTTAAAATTCATAGACTGGCAAACTGTCAGTTTAAATGATGATTTTTTATCACAGCGGTTGTAAACCATGGAGGAAAAAGATAGGTGGTGGTGAAGTGAACCGAAAAAAGGGTTGCAATATTAAATCATTTATCGCTCAAATTTTAATGTCCCAAACAAAAGCATGTGGAAGTGATTTTGTATTAATAAGACGAATTGAAAGAAATGAATTACAGCCGAAGCGTATTTTATGAAGAAATAGTAATTTTTTAAAATGGTCTTTTTTCTATTATATTATTTATTTTTAAAAAAATGTTTGCTTTTAAAATAATTGAAATTGATAAATTCGAAATAATTAAATGTCAAAATAAAATAAAATAAAATATTGAAAACATTTGATTTGAACTAAAAATTGTATTACTAAAAGGTTTCTTTTTTTTTCAGAACTTTTTAATACTTTATAACGTAGATGAAAATATGGTTTTAATATAACAACATATTAATAACTCTATATCAATATATAAAATATATTTATGAAAACATTCTTTTAAAATCATGCGCGAAAACTTAAATAACAAATATTAGTCTAAAATCTAGATTTCAGAGTGCAGACGATTTTAAGACATTAACGAAAGAATGCTAACTTTTCAAGCAAAATCTTAAATGATGCTTCTATATTGACATTTCAAAGTGACGGCTAGGTTACATTTATGTTATATTTAAGTTACGGTAGGGTAATGTTAAGTCGCAGTTAGGTTACAGACAGATTATGGTTATGGTACAAAAGTTTACGGTTAGGAATTTGTCCACAGAGTCAACATTACGCATGCTTTGATTAAAAATATACACTTTTGTTAAATGGCTCTGAAATTATAATACTATATACCAATCTTTTATCATCGCGTATCGATTCATTCAAGGTATAGTCGGATTTAAGAATGATATAATTAGTTTGAAATTCAAAATATTTCACTTGGGATTTCTATGTGAAAAAAATAATTAGTTACGTGATTTAACAGTGATTTTTACGGGTAAATATCAACACTTTAACACGAAACTAACGCAATCGTTAGATACATGTTCCCTCCCGTGTTTCTCATTGCTCATTTTAAGTATTTTTAGAGCTTAATATTAGTTGTTGTTTTTAAAACCGATTTTTCACAAAGTCAGCTGCAACGTATTTCAGACAATGCATTTCTGCATGCTTCCAGTTATTGATAAAATCATACAAATTTCAAGTTCGTTTAATATTGTTAATACGGACCCGGGCAACGCCGGGCGGGTCAGCTAGTAGATTTAATAAAAATACACAGAAGTAAATTGCAAAAGGGCACAAATACGTTGATTTAAAATAACCTTAGACGAAAAATTCTGAAGTAAGTTTATATTTAAGTAATGGCTTTTTCTCCAAATAAACATTTTACCATTGTAATTTTGCCTATTATTATAGAATTTATACGACGTAAAATATATGATTGTATGTACATAAAAAATTATAATAGATCAGGGTTGCCACGCCACCTGGAGAACCTGGAAAACCGGGAAAACACAGGGAATTATAAAATCCCCTCTCAAAACAGGGAAAATCCAGGGAATTTAAAAAATATCCTAAAAAATCTGGAAAACACAGGGAATTTTTTTCCCTACTATATCCAAACATAATTTTTTTTTCTTTTCGGCTTTCATTTTGAAAGCCGTCCTATAAGATGTCTCATTAGCCTACATGCACGCATATATTTTTCGCACTAAATCTAGAATAAACACGTTGCAATACAGGGAAAACACAGGGAATTTTTTTTTCAAGATTAGAGTGGCAACTCTGTAGATGTGCCATAATGAATATTCAAAATAGGGATGGGACGAATATTCGGCCACTATTCGGTATTCGGCCTATTCGGCCCTTTTGCCGAATATTCGGTTGGCCGAATATTGAAGGCTTGTTGACCGAATACTTCGGCCGAATACCTGTAGCCGAATATTTAGAGATATCTGGCCGAATATTGCTAAAATCTCGCCGAATAGTGAAAGATATCTTGCCAAATAAATTTAAGATTTAAAAAATTTCATTTCTTGCATTTTTTTTTCTCTAATTCAAATTGCTACTTCATTCATGAAGTCATTCTCATTCTTACTTACAAAATATACAGTTATTCGATTGCTAAAAAATACACAGCCTTTCTATATTTCCTATAAAAGTTAGTGATATTTTAGAAAATGCTGCCCAAGTTGCAGATTTGATGTACTTCATTAGAGAATGATATATTACAATTCAAGATACAAAAACACTTATAGAAAAAAAAAAACTGCCTTATTCTAAAACACATGAATATTTATTAATGTCTGCAAATTCCATGCACATATAAAAAAAGTTCTTATGAAATTCGTAACTTATTTTCTGTAAAGTAGGAAATGAAAGAATTCATTCATAGTGTGTATTAACGAAGATTCATTTTCAAAATTAGATAACAAATATCACTATTCCAAATACAACGGTACATCTGAAGACAGAACTGGTGGCAAACTAGATATGCATTAGATCACACAACTTGCTTTATGAAGATGATTTAATAAGTATCTACACATAAATTCTAAATACTGAACAAAATAATTTTTTTATTCTATAGTTTTCACTTTTAAATAATTTGCATAATTACTGACTTAAATATGTAACATTATTATGTCTATATTTTTAATTTACATATTTCTTCATTCATGTTGTTATCAATTTCTGTTTATCCTTTTAATGCTTGTTGAATAAGTGGAATATTGATGTTGAATATAGTATGTGCCAATTCAAAAATCAAAGATTTTGTTACCATATGCATTCTACTTTAAGCATAACTTTTTGCTATAACGGAATTTGTAATGTAAAGCTTGGTAACTGATTTCAGAGCAGTCTCATTCTTACGAATTTTCTTATTATTAGGGGCACAAACTCTAAATGATTAAATTTACTTCATTATTTCAGAAAATATCTCCTTGTGAGTTCCGAGAGAGAGAGATTAAGAATATTATTAATTTTGGATAGAAGAAAGGATAAAAGTATCATTTGATAGTAAAAGTGAAGTACATTCTTCATATTTTAATGGAAATATCTTACCATTCTGACTTGCTGAAAATCAATTTGATGTATATTAAGATAAAAGAATCTAATGCAATTTCATAATTTTTTTGTGTTAAAATAAGTGTTTTAAATTCAAAAATATATTTAAAAGCACATTTAAGAGTAATAATTATTAATGAGCTCCTATTTTTTAAATTATATGTAATCAAAATTTATTTTCTTCATTGGAAAAAATTTTTTACTATTCGGCCGGCCGAATATTCGGTATTCGGCCTAAAATTTGGCCGAATATTCGGTATTCGGCTATTCGGCCAAATCACTATTCGTCCCATCCCTAATTCAAAATCGAACTTATTAGTTTCCCCCTACATAAATATCCCCCACGGGGCGAGTTTTATACACTTAAGACACAAATGTAATTGTCAAAATAAATTTTACGAGCATTAATTTCGAAAATTTATAAGAGTCAATTGATATTTGGATATAATCACAGTATTTCTTATTTTATTTTTTACTATAGCTGATAAATAAAAATACTAATTAGTTTGATATCTAAAATTTTAATTGGAATATCTGAAATTTTCATTTATAAAAATGCGAGTCATTTCATTAATGTTAAAATATATTTGTATTTTTTTTTAGACACAAATTTCTAAATATAATCTTAAATGCAAAAGATGTTATTTTAATGTTTCAACAGCCTTTTTGATAGTCATGATAATTTTTTAGGGTAAATTCTTTGTAATGGGGAATATTTATCAAAATCGAAATTATTAGTTTCTCCCTACATAAATATCCCCCACGGGGTTAGTTTTATACACTTAGACACAAATGTAATTGTCAAAATAAATTCTACGAGCATTAATTTCGAAAATTTATAAGAGTCAATTAATACTTGGATATAATCACAGTATTTCTTATTTTATTTTTTACTATAGCTGATAAATAAAAATACTAATTAGTTTGATATCTAAAATTTTAATTAGAATATCTGAAATTTTCATTTATGAAAATACGAGTCATTTCATTAATGTTAAAATATATTTGTATTTTTTTTTTTTTTTTTTTTTAAGACACAAATTTCTAAATGTAATCTTAAATGCAAAAGATGTTATTTTAATGATTCGACAGCCTTTTTGATAGTCATGATAATTTTTTAGGGTAAATTCTTTGTAATGGGGAATATTTATAAAAAGAAAACAATTCAACACATAGTATAGGTGATTTATGTATATAAACAAATCAGCTAAAATTTTTGCAGATAATATGTGTATGTGTGTGGGAGATGAAGATTACATACCTTTTTCTATTTTTTATAGTATTTTAAATTTTACTTTCATAACTGTATGTAACACAGTACTTTGAATATAATTGACTTTATATCTTGAGTATGAAAAAAAAAATGAAAAATTGAGACTGAACTCTGAAAATAAAAAGTGTAGAGATTGCAAGATTACCAACTATCATTATTCCATCTGACTAGTCTAAAATGTATCATTAATTAATTAACTTTTTTTCTTTATCTTAATTTTTAATTGCATGTACTAAATAATATCTAAATGAGGGGAAAATATAAAATTAAGAAGCAAGGAAGGATATAGAAAATAAAACAGCAGTTTTTATGTGTATATTTAGAGGAGAGTGGGGAGGAATGAAACACTTTTTACAAAAATAATAAAATCAACTTTATTTGACACAAATACAAAAATTTTGATTTATAGAATACAAAATGAAACACTTTCTAAAGTCCTTGAACAATGTATAAACATAATTTGAAAAATCAATTTTATAACTAAAGAAATTGTAAATTTCAAAATGTGTCCTATACTTCCTCAGTAACAGATAAATAATATTTGTACTACGATGGTTGATGAGGAATATCGAAAACTAATGTCTTAACCCTTTGAGGGGCAAGCAATTGCGTTCGAGTAATTCTGAACTCCCACCGGAAATTTGTAAAAAAGTTATATCAAAAAGGGGAAAAGCAATTTCACGACTGTTTTCCACTAAAGTTAGAAAAGTGAAATTTATTAAAATTTTTCTGGTGTGAATCGTCATCAATCGTAGGTGGTATATAATATATACCACCGCCCCTCAAGGGGTTAAATGGCAATATGCTGAATTTTAGAACCGTAGCTGCTATAGTAACATAGTTTTAGAGGGAGGGGCGAAGTTCTAAAAACATATTTAGAGGGAGATTTTAAGAAGGGGGGGGTGAGTGTTATAGGCTGATTTGGAGCTTATGAGGCTACACTTGTGACAGTGGATGAGAAGTGAGTACATTACTATGATCCCGAGTACAAACAACAGTACTTTTATCTAATCCACTGTCACAAATCTAGCCCCATAAGGCTAAAAATTAGGCTTTCAACCACACCCTCTCCCATTTCACTCCTCCAATCAAAACTATATGAATATTGCAGCTACGGTTCTGAAACTAAATATAAAATCAACTAAGACATTAGACTTCGATATCATACATCAACCCATTGCAGTACAGATATTCTATATACACTAGACACAATAGATATTGAACCTCCATCGAATATGCGTATTTTACATTACGCAAAGAACTGTGTAAATTACAATAATACAATAATTTGTGTATTTTACATAATACATATTTATCCGTGTAACCACAGAAGATTACACAGATAAATGAGTAAGAATATTACAGCGATATATGTGTATTCTTGCGCAATTTACACATTAATGTGGATATTTCATGAGTGATCATTATAAGTTTTACACACTTAGTGTTATCATCAAATTACACACTGAAATGTGTATTTTGTAATGTACACATTAGGTGTGTATTTTGGCAATTTACACACAAATTTCACATATAAACAAATCGTTTTTGTATAATCGATTTACACATTTTTGTGTGTAAATTTGCACTTTTGTTTTTTAGAGTGTAAGAAAACGGTAACAGGTTAAAAATTCACCTTCAGCAATTTATACCAATAGATGGAAATATATTTAAATACTTTTGTACAGTTTTGTATTCTACCTAATACCTTTTTTATATACACACATATTAAGCTAAAATTTAATAGACTAAAGCACGCTTAAAAATTCTGATATCACACTTTCAGAAATTATCTTTTATAGACAGTTATGCAGTCAATGCTTTGCGTCGCACTGTATATGATTTTATTTATGTTCTACAAGCATATCTCAATAGTATGTTAATCCTTTTAGTGCCAAGGAGCGCCGTCGCGCTTCTTGAAAAATGCCAGCGTCGCGATAGCGCATCCGTCACAACGATAAGTAACACGGCCGTCACTATATTTATCCCATAGAGTAAAAAGAAATTAATAGAGTGGAAGTATTATGTCTGGGGAGGGGGGGGGGGTGATGCTAAAAATGTAACCCTACATTAAGTCCATGTAAGTACCAACAAAACCACGGGCTTTGACACGCCTATGAATTGAAAGAGGTTTAAACCCGTATTTTTTTGCTCTTGTTTTTTTAAAAAGAACTAATCTATCGTTTCACCGGTAAGACTTTATTCATTATTTTATCATATGTGTTTTAAATATCAATATAGAAAATTCTTTTTACGTTTTGCTTGAAAATATAATATTCTTTTGTTAATATCTTAAAATCGTTTGCAGTCAAAAATCTATTTTAGATTAATATTTATTACATAAGTTTTCATACATGATTTAAAAAAAATTATTTCATTACTATATTTTAAATATTTATTTACATGCAATTATTAAGTCATAAACATTACTTAAGTTTCATACATGATTTTAAAAGAATGTTTTCATTATTATATTTTAAATATTTATTTACATGCAATTATTTAAGTCATAAACATTTTTCATCTACGTTATAACGTATTTAAAATTATATTAAAGAAGGAAAGTTTTAGTAATATAATTTCCAGTTCGTATCAAATGTTTTCAATATCTTATTTAATTTTAATTTGACATTTAATTATTGCTGATTTTCCAATTTCTTTTATTTTATAAGTGAACATTTATTTTAATAAATAATAATAGATCAAAGACCATTTTAAAAAGTTACGATTTCTTCTTAAAATACGCTTCAGTTATAATTCATTTCTTTCAATTCGTCTTATAATTGTCTGAGAGAAGCGAAGTCTTTATACTCAGAGATACGTAACGATATTAAAATTCAAAAAAATTCTTTCGTCAAGCAAATCTCAAACAGTACTTGTCGGATTTTGATTCTGTTTGTACCAATAGGTACCTATGAAGGTAATCTGGTGAATGCACCTACTTTTAAAAATTAATTCCAAATAGTTTAAAAGTTATATTTAAAAAACTGATAAAAAAGCACAATTTATTTGCATACGTCACAGAAATTTGGTGCGCGTGATTTTCATCGGCTGGACATTTTCGTAGATAACCGAGTCAGTACATGGAGTAAATAGTAATCATTTATGCACTCAGAAATATTGAATGCAATAAAACATTTTAAAATTTAATCATGCAGGAAAATAAAACTGTTATTTTTTTATATTAAAAAAATTTCATAAAAACTTTGATTTTGAGATAATTTCTTAATAGCATTTTTTCATCGCTAAAAGAATGTTTTATATATTTCGCGTGTGTAAATTAGAAACATTTATGTTTTTAAATAAAAAGTTTCTTTTATGACATCATTTTCCCTTTATATTTATTTTTATTGCATGTTTTCTTTTAACTTATATTTTGTTTGTACATGGAAGTCAATTCCAGAGCTGCTAGAGCGTACCAACTTAATGCTGGAATCTGTCGTAAGTTAACAAGCTGCGCCAGCTGGTGGCAGGGGTGCAAATGAATACGCGGGTTTGACGTCATATATGCGCAGATGTTTATTATCTCCGCATCTCTTGCGCATATTTTCTGAATTTTCACTCAATCATGACAGATTAATCAAGTCTACGAGATATATTGCAAAACATTTTTGTTACAGTTTGTATCGATAAAATCATGTACATTTAAAAAAAAATAGTCACAATATCATTTTAATTTAGGGAGAAAAAGCACTAATTAGTACTCATAAGTACCATATAATGCTAATAAAAATATTGACTTTTACCCTAAAATTAAAATGGTAATGCGACTTTTTTTTAAATATTATTATTTTTTTTTATTAAAAATATATGTATTTAAAAAAAGTCGCATTGTTATTTTAATTTTAGGGTAAAAGTCAATATTTTTCGTAGCATTATATGGTACTTATGAGTACTAATTAGTACTTTTTCTACCGAAATTAAAATGATATTGTGACTATTTTTTTTTTAAATGTACATGATTTTATCGATACAAACTGTAACAAAAATATTTTGCAATATATCTCGTAGACTTGATAAATCTGTCATGATTGAGAGAATAGCTTGAAATTTGTGATTGAATTTTTAATATGAAGTCTCGAAATAGCTTTGTCTGTTAAAAAAAAAAGAAAAAAAAGAGAGAAAGAGAGAGTGTGTAATCTACGATTTTAAGAAAATTATTGTCTAGAACGTTAAATATTTAAACAAATAAATTAACAATATTTCTTTGTTTAACAAAACAACATTTAATACATACATTTAAAATTAAAGTTATTCCGAATATACGAATAATGAAATAGGTTTTTAAATTAAAAGAATGAAATGTTTGCAAGTTAAATAATAAAAGTCGATACGACCAAGAAAACATTGGATTTTTATCGTCTGTAATTGATAATTAAAAATGGAGCTAAAGTTAAATATTTTATTTAGTATTAAATTCTATACATTTCTAAACATTGCTAAACATTATATTATCATAGGAAATACTAAGGTGTATACAATTTTGTATAACTTAGCTCATCGAGAATTTAGTAAAATGTGACACTACTTCAAAATTCTGTATTTATATAATCTACTTAATAAATTATATAAGTCATCTTTCATTACATTAAAAACATAATTAAAATCGAACATATTTTAATCAGCGATATTTGGATTGCATAGTTAAAGGATATTTCATCTTAGTATATTTTATGTTAATATTTAGTCGTACTACACTTATTTATTCTATATTTATTTACAATATTTCAAACCTAAAACTTATTCTACGTAATATTTTAAAGTAACATTTAATTGAAACAAAAAAGTTTTGTTGCCATTCACACAAAAGAAACTGCAATCTCCTTAATAATCCTCTGGTCATGCACCCCTGCCACTAGGTAGCGTATACCTTGGCCCCGCCTTTAATCTTGCGGACACCTCTTCCATAGGAGTTGGAACGCTTGAATTATATGCAGTTTTGGTCAATTCTGGTCACTAATTTTTCGGCACGGATACCACAAGCCCATCAGATTTGACGCAATTTTTTTCAAAGCCCATTTGGCGAAAACTCCGTTTTCAAATAACGCTCACATACACATTTTTAAATTATTTTCTATTTTCAAAAAGAACTTACAGTAAAAAAAAAATAATAATAAATAATAACTATAAAAAGAAACATTTTATATAATTAAAAAAAGGAAATGAAAGTAAATAAACAAATAATAAATAAATAAAACCGGGTTACGATCTCAGGTAAAATAATGCCATTTTGACGCCAATTATGTACCCTGGTGCATATGTGACATCTTTTCCCATTTTTCTTCCATTTCCTGTTGGCATACAACTTTGAAATTTGGAATATGTATGCACACCTGGGAGCAATACTGGAATTAGACATTGATTTTTTTTTTTTAATTCGATCCAAAAAGGGGCAACGGGGGCTATTTTTTAAAGATTTATACAATTTATACAGCATAAAGGAGCCACTTACCTATTTTTATATACAAGAAGAAGTAAGTGGTATGGATAAACAATTATAGTATACATAAATAAAATACTTGAGAAAATATACTAGAGATATAAGCACCGTGTTTGGCGAGATTTTTTATGCCAATTAGGCGAAAACATCGTTTTGATTACCAGATACATATAGCATGCTATAATAACACGTTATTTTCTTATTTCAAAATGAAAAAAAAAGGAATAAACGAAACATTTTCTGTTATTAAAAAAAAGAAATAACAATCAATAAATGATAGTATTTTTAAAACAAACAATTTATTATAACATTTATATGATAACCAGCATGTTTGCCATTTTGGCACCAATTAGGTACCTCGGTGTGTATAGGGCATATATGTGCCATATTTATTTGTAAAACTGAGCATGAACGTTTACCAAGTGTGTTTTCATAGTCGCTTATATCTTTTTGCAACCTAGCGCACCTTTCGAAGCCAAAACTGCACAAAAGAAAAAAAAATCAATATTTGCAGTATTTTTTTTTAATGTAATGCACATTTCGTAATCAGTAGGCTCGATAATCAGACCTCGGTTTTTTTTTTTTTTTTTTTTTTTTTTTTTTGCTTTATAAGATGATATATCATACAACGTCTTTTTTGGATTCGTCGTTTTTCCATATTTGATAGTATGCGTCTACTCATTTTATAACTTTTTTTGTAACTTTCTTCTTTATTAACAACGACATTTGGATTTCCTATTTGAATAAAACTTCTTCTAAATACAAAGAATTTTGTTAAAATAAATAAATAAATGAAATGCGGACATATATTGCTCAAAGCACAAAATTTTTCCTATTGAGTTAATAAAAATCAGTAAAAAAATATTTTATGATAATAAAAACGTGACTTATGTAATAACAGAGTCATATATTATGTACGTTATGGATTAAGTATGAATATTTCTCCACCATTTATAAATAATAATAATAAAATAAAATAAAATGCGGACCGAGCAAAGTCTATATTTAACTGAAAACAACAACAATTTTCTAAATGCTTTAAAAAATGGCCAATGAAAAGATTTATTTCAAAAGTATTATGAAATTAGTTAAAAACCATTTATTTTAAACTAAATGAATAAAAGATTTATATTTTTAATGAAATAAATGGGATTTGAAAAATTATTGGAAATTTATCATCATAGATGTATCAGTATTACAATCAGTACCTTGTATGCAAAATGGAACAGTTAGCAATACTTTTTGTACTCGAAAAATGGTCGTTGCTTTTTTTAAGGTTAAAAAGTAGATTACGAAATATTCTTATACAGAGATGCCAAGCCCCCGCTTATTGCACAGCAGAATTTTCTCATAAGAAAAGTTATTTTTTAAATCCGCAGAATGTTCCAATTTAATAAAACATTTTCTGTATTAAAATACCGGTATCCAAAATGCCGGAGACTTGGCAGCTCTGCCTATAACATTTTAATTAATCACGGTACTTTTTTTAATCGGATTCAAATTTAGTGAAGACAACGTTTATTGGCCAAAAGCAGCTTTTTTCCCATCTGTGTAACTACGATACAATTCCTTGATGCTGAAATAAAATATTTTGACTTATGCTATTATTGATTCCTCTTATTTATTTATTTGAATTTTAAATAAGAAGACTCAAAATCGTGTTTTTTAAATGTATGGAAAAAATGCATTTCGAGAGAAAAGCGAAAAGAATAATATTTGGCGATTTATTACCTGCGTTTGGCTAAATGCCTTACTACCTTGTATTTAATACTCTTCACAATACTTCTCTGTTATATGGACTTATGCGCTTTTATAAAAAGTTTGACGTAATTTGGGCTTAAGAAAGTGAGTTTTTTACTGAATAATACAAATAAATGAAAAATGAATACTAAGAAATACTAATAAAAGAAAAATGAAGCATTATATTGATCTATGTATATTTAAAAATGCATCTGCTAGCACTCATTAGATAATTTATGTGCATATAATAGGAGATAAATAGCTTTTGATTCTGTATTTCTATGCTATAAAGCATTAACGTTTGTGTATTTTTCGTTATCATTGGGAGTACCTAGCCGATTTAAAAAATAATGTGGGCAAAAAATGTTGGTAACCATCTTTCCTGCAAAATATGCTATATTTTGCGTAGGAACAATAATCACCATCAATGCGCGAGCAAAAAAAGTTCTAAAATTGAGAATTCTTTGATGATCATATGACTAAAAATTTAAAATCTTTTTTTTTTTTTTTGGTGGCAACTTTTAAGATATAATATTCTCGTTATGAACGATTTCTAAAACATTCGACAATTTAATTTCACAAATTAACCATTTATTTTTTCTAGAAAAAGTTTTAAACCCAATTTATTGAGAATATTGCAATTTCCAGGATACTGTTGGGGTCAGAAACTATAACTTTGGCATCACAGTAACTTATAAGATGTAAGTGCTCGTTTAGGACAAATTTTTAAAAAAGGATTCCTTAACTCTTATCGACAACCTCATTGCATCCGTGGAAAACAGATATTCAACATTATAAACTATTCGGACGGATTTCACACCATATAAAATACACTCCATTCTCTTCAAACATAATAGTTTATGTTATTTATAGTTTCTCAAATCGGTGCGAAGCTTCTGTTTATGCTCATGATATCATTTCAAAGAGTTATATTTCCAATATAAGAAAATTTGGTGTTTTATTTTCTGTATTACTTTTAACATTTTGCATATTTCCAATTTTATATCCATGCATGGTTTGCTTTTCCTTTATAAAAATAGTATATGCAACTTTATATATAAGATTTTGCAATTCTATGATTCAATATGCTTATTTTCATCATATTTTATCACAATGAATGACCAATTAAAGGTAACATCTTATTTTCTTTACTTATCGCAAGTTATTAAATGTGCATTCTCAGCAATATCGCTCAGACTAATCCCTCTGAGGGAAGTCCTAGTACAAAATCTCTTCCACGTCCATTTGTTTGGGACATTAAAATTTCAGCGATAAATGGTTTCATATTGCAAACTTTTTTTGAGGCTTACTTAACCTCCACCTATCTCATTCCTCCATGGTAAATAACAAAAAAAAAAAAAAAAAAGGTTTGAGATAAAAATATGCAGTTTGCTGCACTGTTATAAAAAAACCAGTAAGTTTTTAGATGTACACTTTCTTAAAACAGTTCCAATTTCGGCCAACAGATGACACTGGCCGTGGCATCAGGCTGTCGAAATTCAGACATTAATCTATTTTCATATGCTTGAGCGTTTTGGCTCATTTCGCAGAGTCGAATCTCAGTCGACATATAGAATCGACTCTCCACTCACCTGCAGAAATAGGTGTGGTGGTGTATTTTGTGACGGCCGATTATCTGCGCTAGGGATATAGGCCCGGGGGAGGGATGCCCTTCGTGGGGGTCTTTCTAAGGGAACCTAACCCGTATTTACGCAAGGTTCGAAGAAAACCACGAAAACTCCGAACGGTTAGGCCGACGGCCGCGATTGGGTTCGAACCCAGCACCTGCCGTCTACCAGTTGAGAGGTCAGATCCTCTCGGCCACTGGTGGGGCTCCTGCAGAAATAGAGTTTGTTGGATTGAAAGAGATTTATAATAATACTTACGATTGAATAATGTCCACTATGCTTAATAAAAACCAACAAAACTTCCTATTTATAAGCATTGATTTTTCACAGATTTATCATAAATAAATTGTATTCAAAAAATGTTTTTGTAACCGGTTAACTGATTCTCTGTTTACGTACAATAAATTGAAAATATGGGATAAGCACCGTTTTTTTAAGCTGAAAAAATCATAATATTTAACCCTTTCCGGCGCGGAGTAAATTTAATTGAAATAATTAGCTGCTACCAGAATTTATAAACGAGTTTTTTAGAGAATACGAACTTGCTTATTTTCAGGCATTTTATCAAAGGAAAATTTTAATTAAATATTCTTGGTGCCAGTAAAATTAAAATTAGGTGTCCTTTTTAAGGGACACCGCGCCGGAAAGGGTTAATCCAAACATTTCTTCCATTAAATAGTATGAAATTGTGTTTAAGAGGCATATTTTATAAGATTCGGGCAGAAAAGGAGGTGTCATTATACAAGCCATATTTGATACTGCCGAATTTTTTTTATGTTTTCTTCAAATGATTTTAGAAGATATGTATAGAAGATATGTATATTTTGTTTTTCCTCCAAAAAAATTTTTCCGACCCTCAAAAATTTCTAAAGCCGGTCACGACCCAGTATTTTTTTCGAATCGACATCTTTCTGTATTCTATTATCTCAGTACATTGAGCATCAACCAAAGTTATTTTTGTGATTACAACTTTACATTTAGTAGCTAAATTGAATTATATTGTAAATTTCATGGCTGACCTTCAGTAACACCCGGCGTGGCTCGTCAAACTTTGTCGCGGAAAGTGAAAAAACGCCATATTTGAGACCTCATGGACCCATGTGTGATGACTGATGATGTTTTTTTTTTTTTTTTTTTTTTTTTTTTGATTTATTTAACGGCGCCGCTTCTTTTCGTCACGTGACGAGCGAGCAAGAGAGAGTGAGGAGAGAAGGGGGTGGGGTACGGAAAATGAGAAGTGTGTGGGTCGTAGGTAAGGAGAGGACCTGCGAATGTTTTGATGCAGGTAAAAAGAATTTAAATATTCTGTAATTGGAATATGGGTGTGCTAAGGGCACGATGTTTAGATGTGTTCGAAGGATGTATGTAGAAGTACTCGAAGGAGATGTTTAATAGTTATATATATTTAATTGTGTGTTTTTGTCAAGATCTGTTTTGTGTCGCCGTGTGTGCTACATGTTCTAATTAAACTTTTGTTTTCGTCGAAACCTCTTGGATTATTCATTTATTTGGATATACATTTTACACGGGTGCTCCGCAAAGTAGTGTGAAGAAACAACAATAGCGTGGATGACACGCTCTCTTTCGTCAAGAACAAGAGAAGTAAGTGAAATTATTTTTTATAGTCCTGGAACCGAGTTTAAAAGAAAAGATAATTTAGGATCTTTTAATAAAGAAGGTAATAAAGTTGAAAAATAATACTTTTATGTATTCACTGTACAATCTTGATTATTAGATTAGTGACTATTAAAGTTAGAATGATTTTAAAGAGATAATCGTATTAGAATTGAAAGAAAATATTGTTCTACATATAGTGAATGATTATAGTATTTACTGATTATAATTATTGATAAAAATAGTAATATTTAATTAAAGGAAGATGTTTACAATTAAAGGGTTAAAGAAAGAGGATCTTATTATTGTGGCCACAGAATTAGGCTTAAAAGTAGAGCCAGATCACAGAATTGTCGACTTAAAGGCATTAATCGAAGGTAGTGAGTAATATGGTAAAGAATTTGACTTCGTAAAGGAATTTCTTTACGGTTGTTACACAACGGTATCAGACCGCATTCAAAAAGAAAAACAGGAGGCAGAGGCCCTCAAAAATGAAAAAGAAAATATTAGTTCTGAACAGAAAACAGCTTTAGAATTAGAAAAAACGAAACTAGAAGTAATTAAACACCAATTAGAAATTGCTAAACTGCAGTCTGAGAACAAAAATTCTGATAGCGGGGGGGGGGGGGGATGGACAAAATCCCAAAACTAATTCGTTAGAAGCTCTAATTAAAAGCGTTAAAACTTTAACTATTGCGATTCCTACCAAACCTGAATCGTGGAATTTATTTTTTTTCTTCGCTCGAAAGGGCGTTTGAATTAAAGAATGTCGCGGAAGATTTGAAAGTTGAAATATTGTTTAATTTAGTAGGGGAAAAAGCTGCGCATTTATTAGTATATGCAAATGCAGATGAAATGAAGGATTATCAAAAAGTTAAAACTTTAGTTTTAAAGGAATTTCAACCCACTCCTGAAGCTTGTCTTCAAAATTTTCTTTCGGCAAAGAGGGCGAAAAATGAGAACCATATGCAATTTGCATCTAGGTTAAGGGCGAATTGGGATTTTTATTGCGAGCTTAGAAAGGAAAATGATTTTGAATCACTTAATGAATTAATAGTTAGTGATAGATTAATGGACGCGTTAGACTCAGAAGCGCGAAGGTATGTCAAAATAAAACAATTAGATAATTGGTTGAAAGCGCGGGAGATTGCAGAATTATGCGATAATTGGTTTACTTCGAAAGGTAGAACATTTTCTGAGTTATATGACAAATCGACAAATTGTCGCATTTCTAATGATTCTGTATGTAATACTGGCAAATATATACCACCGCATGTAAGAAATAATTTTAATTTGCGCAATGATAGGAAAAAGTCCGTTTGTAAATTGTGCCGTCAAATCATTCATTTACGTTTTTGTGCTAATAACAGAGAAAATGACAAATTGGTAAATCCTCATTATCAAATGAGAAAAGATTCTACCGGAAAGAATAAAGACGAAAGATTGATTGCGAAAGTGATAACTTAATGTTTTGAAAATGACGCAATAAGTACTCAACCGTTGCAATACGATGAAATTTGGGTGGGGAAACAAAAAATAAAAACATTAATTGACAGCGCCGCCGAGATTCCTGTTATTAATTCGAACGAAATACCAGAATCATTTAAAAATAATGAAAATTCATAAATTCAATTGATTTTAGCTTTTGGTGAGCAAATAACGGCTGATCTTTTAACATTACCGGTATCATTAAAAATCAGTGAGTCAAATTGCTTATTTAACAGTGTGGATGTATTATTTGCAGTGACAGATAAATTATGTGGATCATGTATTATTACTACAAAGGTTTATGAATTATTACAATCGGTGCAAATTGGAGAAGGGAAAAGATTAGCCGACATTGCGGCACTGATGAATGGGATGGAATTAGAGAAGGGGGTGAAAATATATGTAAGAAGTCGGGGGAGGAAGTAGAGCAGAATACGAGTGATAAAGATTTATGTTTGCGGGTTGAAAATGAAGCGTTTGAAGGGAATTTGATTATTAATTGTATTGGAACGAAAAATGATTGTGGGGATTTAAATTCGAATCAGTATTCGGAAACGACTATTTACAGGGAGCAGCAAAAGAATTGCGAATCTTTATAGGGGGCATTTAAAGATGCTAAACAAGGGAAAAATGGGTTTGTTATTCGTGGATAATTTACTTTATCATAGGGACAAGGTTTCTGGAGATCAAGTCATGCAATTAGTAGTGCCTAAAATTAGGAGAGAGGAAATTTTAAGGGTTGCACATGAATCAATTTTTGCGAACCATTTCGGTATAAAGAAAACGAAAGAAAGAATTCGGTATTCCTTTTTTTGGCCAGGCGTGTCGCGGGATGTAGAGGAATACTGTAAATCATGCAAGGACTGCCAATTGCGAAGCCGGGAGAGGGCCAGTGATCAGATACCGATTCTTCCGATTGAGAGACCAGAGCTCCCATTTGACATAGTAAATATTGACATAATTGGAAAAATTGAACCACCTTCAGCGCGTAGACATCAATATGTACTTACTTTGGTGGACCAACACAGTAGGTGGCCCGAAGCGGTTCCGTTAAGAACAATTTCGGCTAAAGCTACTTGTGATGCGCTGTTAGAAATATTTATGCGAACAGGGATACTCCGCGTAATAGCAAGTGATCAGGGGGGAATTTTGTCTCAGGTTTGATGCAGGAGTTTCATGCTAGGCTAGGAGCGGCTGCTAGATTTGCAACACCGGAACATCCACAAAGTTCGGGATTGGTTGAACGGTATAATCAGGTATTGAAACGCATGTTGCACCATATCATTCGGAGCGATCCTAAAAATTGGGATAAACACATCCCTTATTTATTATTTGCCTATAGAGAGATTCCTAATTGTACGATGGGAGTGTCGCCATTTAAGTTGATGTATGGAAGAGAGGCCAGGGGGCCACTGGCGGTATTAAAATCCACATGGTCAGGCAAAATTCCACTACCTATAAATCTCGGAAAAAGTGCCACCGAATACCTTCAGGATTTAAAAATTAACTTAGAAAAAGCAGCGGAACAAGCTTCACTAGTAGCGGAGGTCAAACAGGGCGCGTATGCGAACTATGCGAATCGAAGGGCAATTTATAAGGAATTTAGACCGGGGGAGCAGGTATATTTATTAATCCCAGACTCCAGTAATAAACTTTACGCTAGATGGACAGGGCCAGCCGAAATAGTGGCACGGTGTAATCCCGATTCTTACAAAGTCAGGTTAACGAACGGAAACATTAAAAATGTTCACGTGAATAAGATCAGGAAATTTACTCCTAGGGTACAAGCAATGGGGGTAATTTTTGAGAATGAAGAGGAATTAGGGAAGGTCCATCCTACCCCTAGTACAAAGGATAACTCGAACTATTTCAACATCGAAGAAGTAAATTTAAATCATTTAGAAAACGTAGAAAGAGAAAAGATGTTAGATTTATTGTTTAGATATAAAGAATTATTTTCAAAGAAAATACAAATAGCAAAAGTCGGTGAACACAAAATAAGATTGAATGATAATGAGAAGAAGAAACCTTATGTTTATCGAATTCCAGAGGCCCTAAAACCGCAAGTAGACAAACAAATTCAAGAATTACTAGAATTAGGTTTGATTGAGGAAAGTGATGAAGAAGCACCGCATCCGGTAGTGTGCGTGATGAAGAAAGATGGAACTCTACGTCTTTGCGTAGACTTTCGGGCATTGAACGCAATCACCAAGGTCGATGATTTTCCTATGGAAAATTCTACTGATCTATTATTTAATATTGGCAGAGCCAACGTTATTTCAACCTTAGACTTACTCAAAGGCTATTGGGCTATACCGTTGGAAGAAGATAGTCAAAAGTTAGCCTGTTTTAAGACGCACAGAGCTCAATATCGCTTCAAGGTCATGGCTTTTGGGCTCAGAAATGCTGCTGCGACGTTTCAACGAGAAATCAACAGAGCGCTTTCCGAATACCAGGACTTTGCAAGAGCTTATATTGACGATATAGCAGTGTTTTCCGAAACATTCTCGGAACACCTGGTGCATTTAGAGAAGGTATTTTCCAAACTATCACAGTTGCAATTTTCAGTTAATTTGAAAAAAAGTCAATTTGCAAAACCCCAAATAAAATATTTAGGTCATATCATTGGTTCCGGCAGCCATCGGTCTGATCCGGAAAAAGTAGAGGCCATTCGTAAGTTAGCTGTGCCTCAAACCAAGAAGCAACTAAAGAGTGTCTTAGGGTTATGCAACTACTACAGAGACTACATACCAAAATATGCTGAAACAGCATATCCCTTCATAGAACTGACGAAAAGGGACAGCCGAGAGAAGTTGTGCTGGTCAGTAGAGCATGACCAGGCGTTCAACGAGCTAAAAAGAGGTCTCATTGAAGCGCCCAGTTTGCATACTCCCGTTATTGGATTACCTTTCATCATAGAGTGTGATGCATCTGCAGTCGGTATCGGAGCTTGTTTATCGCAGAGAAGAGATGGAGTAGTGTATCCGGTAAGCTACGCAAGTCAAAAGCTCACCAAAACTCAGCAGGCGTGGCCGACAATTGAAAGGGAGGCCTATGCAGTGATCTGGAGTTTGAAGAAGTTCGAAACTTGGATTTTTGGGTCACCCGTGGAACTTATTACTGACCACAAACCATTAACTTTCATCACCAAAAATGCCCCTCAATCTTCAAAACTGCAGCGGTGGGCATTAGCGTTGCAAAAATATGACATTTCAATTTCGAACCGCCCGGGTGCTAAACTAATTAATGCTGATGCATTATCTCGCTTGGACACTATATAGCATATTCATGAACTTTTGAAGCACCCAGTGATTGAACATTCCTTGGACATTGGCGAATTATATAATTTTTTTTTCAGCAGCTACTAGTGTTCTATTTAATGTTTATTAAGTATTTATGTATTGTCTTTTGTTAATTGTATTTTATATTGTGTATATGAAGTATTAATTTAATTCTATTTTATATTAGCAGATAGGAAGAACCCCGGAAGATGTGTCTTCTCCGGATACGTTTGTATTTGTTGTATTATTTTATATATATATATATTATAATTTGGGTAACCATTGTTAAATAGTGTAACATCATCAGTCGAATTTCAGATTAAAAATAAGTGTGTACCGTATTTTCAATCTTGCGTGGGGGGTGTGACTGATGATGTGGGGTTTTTTTATTTATTTAACGGCGCCGCTTCTTTTCGTCACGTGACGAGCGAGCAAGAGAGAGTGAGGAGAGAAGGGGGTACGGAAAATGAGAAGTGTGTGGGTCGTAGGTAAGGAGAGGACCTGCGAATGTTTTGATGCAGGTAAAAAGAATTTAAATATTCTGTAATTGGAATATGGGTGTGCTAAGGGCACGATGTTTAGATGTGTTCGAAGGATGTATGTAGAAGTACTCGAAGGAGATGTTTAATAGTTATATATATTTAATTATGTGATTTTGTCAAGATCTGTTTTGTGTCGTCGTGTGTGCTACATGTTCTAATTAAACTTTTGTTTTCGTCGAAACCTCTTGGATTATTCATTTATTTGGATATATATTTTACACGTGTGCTCCGCAGAATAGTGTGAAGAAACAACAAAAGCGTGTATGACACCATGCGCTGAGGGTCAGCCAGTTTTGGGTTTTAACTTGTGTAGTACTACTCACTATTAACTAAATTAGCTCATTAGTTGCATGGCTCACCCTCAGCGCTGCCGAAAAATAGCTAATTTTGTATCGAATGAATCAAAAAATCGTCTTTTTGTTGACCCTGTATTTCAGTGCGCTGAGGGTCAAAGTGGAACTTGATAGTTGCATTTTATAGTATGAAACCTACCCTTTAACAGACATTTGACAGAACTTTGGCTAATGGCCATGCGAACACATACGGCTTACTTCAAGCCATTGTGGAAATTGAAAATATGGTAACAAAACATACAATTAACTATATACTAGACTATAACTTGTTCACTATATGTCACATTTTTTACGTTCTTCTATCTTTTCAAGAAAATATTGGATTCTTGAAAATTTTCGAAATCTCGTTTTCGACTGATTTATACGTTTTAGAGGTCAGAAAATCCGAAAAACATGTTTTTACAAAATGTCTGTCTCTGAATCTGTCAGTCTATGTGTATGTGACAAAAATTTTGCGGGCACTCTATCTCAAGAACTAATGCACTTAAATTTCACAAAACTTTAGATTCTGTGAGACCTTGATATAAACTAGATCTGATTAGTTTTTGGTGTATATCACTCAGCAGGTGGCGCTGCTATACTGGATTATTTACAATTTACACTATAGCCATATCTCAAAAAACTAGTCATGGATTTTCATAAATCTTTATGTTTAGTTAGTACATGACCTAGTGCTGATTACGTTTTGGTGCAAATCGCTCAACCGATGATGCTGCTGTGGTGCATTATTTGCGATTATCGCAATAGCTCTATCTCAGGAACTAATGCACGAATTTTCATGAAACTTCAGATTCTGTTAGTCTCTTATGTCTATTAGTATTCTTCAGTTTTTGGTGTAAATAGTCAACAGATGACGCTGTTATGCGGCGTTATTCATTATTATCGCAAAAGCTCTATCTCAGGAACTAATGCACAAATTTTCATGAAACGCCACTTTTGGGCAATTTACACCAAACACTAATCTATATCACGGATTTATTGAATCTGAAAATTGATGAAAATTCATTATTATCTTATTCGTGATGAATATTCTTGAAATATGGCTATAGTGGAAATTGTAAATTATTCAGTATAGCAGCGCTACCTGCAGAGCGATATACACCAAAAACTAATCAGATCTAGTTTATATCAAGGTCTCACAGAATCTAAAGTTTTGTGAAATTTAAGTGCATTAGTTCTTGAGATAGAGTGCCCGTAAAATTTTTGTCACATACACATAGGTTGACAGACTTAGAGACAGACATTTTGTAAAAACGTGTTTTTCGGATTTTCTGACTTCTAAAACGTATAAATCAGTCGAAAACGAGATTTCAAAAATTTTCACGAATCCAATACTTTCTTCAAAAGATAGAAGAACGTAAAAAATGTGACACATAGTGAACAAGTTATAGTCTAGTATATAGTTAATTGTATGTTTTGTTACCATATTTTCCATTTCCACAATGGCTTGAAGTAAGCCGTATATGTTCGCATGACCATTAGCCAAAGTTCTGTCAAATGTCTGTTAAAGGGTAGGTTTCATACTATAAAATGCAACTATCAAATTCCACTTCGACCCTCAGCGCACTGAAATACAGGGTTACCAAAAAGACCGTTTTTTGTTTCATTCGATACAAAATTAACTATTTTTCGGCAGCGCTGAGGGTGAGCCATGCAACTAATGAGCTAATTCAGTTAATAGTGAGTAGTACTACACAAGTTAAACCCCAAAACTCTGGCTGACCCTCAGCGCATGGGTCCATGAAATCTCAAATATGGCGTTTTTTCATTTTCCGCTAGAAAGTTTGACGAGCCACGCCGGGTGTCACTGAAGGTCAGCCATGAAATTTATAATATAATTCAATTTAGCTACTAAATGTAATGTAGTAATCACAAAAAATAACTTTGTTTGATGCTCAATGTACTGAGATAATGTAATACAGAAAGACGTCGATTCGAAAAAAATACTGGGTCGTGACCCGCTTTAGAAATTTTTGTGGGTGGGAAAAAATTTTTTGGGGAAAAACAAAATATACATATCTTCTAAAATCATTAAAAGAAACCATAAAAAAAATTTCAGGAAATCAAAAATGTCTTGTATAATGACCTGTCTGACTCTTATAAAATCTGCCTCTTAAAACAAAATTAGTGGTGTGTAAAAGCTCTAAGAGATGGATCAAGCAAACTCTTCTTGCCTACATCGTGCAGTGAAATCAGTTAAGTGTAGGGCCGGACTGGCCCGATGGCCGGTGCGCCTTCGACCTGGACAAAATTCGCGCACCCAAGGCTTAAGCCGCTCCGTTATTTTATTTTATTTTTTTATTTTTTATTCTTTTTTCTCGTTATTCACTTGCATTTTGACTAGTTCACTAATTTTTGGGATTTCATTTAGGGAATAATCCTCAATTAACAGAGAGACAGCACAAGAGAGGTATCCTTTATTACAACAAAGAAATTTCAAAAAAATTCATCGAAATAATTTTAGGATCTGAAACCAATGTAGGCATGACCGAGAGAGAAAACATGCACATAGGAAAATTTTAGTAGCCACGGTGCACTGGGCTGGTTTTTTTTTATCATAGTTTCTTTGAAAGTTATCTTTTTGATTTTAACCAAATATTTTGCATATTTTGAGTCCTTCAGCTTTTTAGTACCTTGCCCTTCCCTCCCTTTTCCTTGATCTTAAAGTGGGACCTGAACGCACTTATAATTAAAACCGTTCTTTAAGAAAATAATTGAGACAAAAAAAAAATATAAATATTAGAAAGCCAAAAGAAAAAAAGAAACAGAAAAAAAGAAAAAAAAAGGAAAAAGAAAAGAAAAAAAAAGAAAAAAAAAGAAAAAAATTCAATGGGATTTATTGTTGTTGTTGACTGGGAATAGATTGGGAGACACAGCACAGACAATCATCTCATCAAATTGGAGGCTGAAATTCCAAAATTAATTAAAACCCGATTCCCATATTAAAACACAATCGGTCTTCTTAGTCATATTTTAATGAAAAACGCATGAAAACCTCTATTTTAGAGGTTGACTTTTAGGTTTATCAAAGTATTTTCCTGCTCTCAGTCCTCCATATTTTCATACCTTTGGGTACTAGAAAACATAATGGTAATTCTATGAGTCAGCCGCTAAAATCGGGTTTTCATGTTGCGTTTTACTAAGATATGATTTGGCAGATTGATTGCATTTTAATATGCGTATCAAGTTTAATTAACTCTGAATTTCAGCCGTGAACTCGATGAGGTGATTGTCTATGCTGCTACTTTTTTCGGTCTAAAAACATCATCTTTGTTTTCGAGAAATGCGAGTTTGATGGCACTTCTGGATTAATATTCTGCAATTTGTGAAACTGAACAGTTAACGTTTTTTTTTTAAATTTACAAAATCGAAACATAATTTTCGGTTAGTAATTTTCGCTTTATTTAATGACAAACTTTCCGTGTTTAAATAATTAAAAAGAAATTCTAGTATGTATTTTAAATTAAAAAATGTTTAATTTAATCGTGGAAAAATCTATTAATAAATTAAAGGATGATTATACTGAGAATATGTAATGGAATTTTTAGCTTAAAAAAAATGCTGGCCAAAAATCACCGGTAATTCCGAATTAGTTTCGTTAAAAAAGAATCATAAAAAGTCTATAGGAACCAACATATTAAGCATAATGTCTGTTTCCCAAGTTGTCTATATTTAAAAACATGTACCAACATCGAATTTTTAAAGAGTAACACCAATTTTTGTCATCTTATTTGAGTTTCTTGGATCGAAACGGCCAGGAAATTGCATTCTTTATCCGTATTATTTTAAATCTTGATAGAGTTAGAAAATTGCACATTTGAGGATGATAAAGGTAAACCCCTTTAAAAATCATTAATTTATAACTTTATAAAAGTCATCTAATTGATTTTTATTAATTTATTAAAGAAATGCACTGAATAGACTTAAATATATTTATAGAAATTTTTCTTTAATCAATTTTTTTTAATTATTAAAATTTACTAATAAATTCATATTAAAAAATTATGAATTATGACCTAGATTAATTTTGAATACGATAAACCACAATTGTTAAAAACGTCGATGTCTAACTTTACAGCTCATTTGAATAATTATTTTTCGAGATACAGAGAAATTTTGCCTTTCCATAATTTAAGGCGACCATTTTCTTTTATTAAAAAAAAGTCATGGGTAAAAAAATGTTCAAATGTACTAGAAACATTTTGTAGGATTTTCTTTAATATAAAATAAGTTTATTATAAATTTAAAATTACTGTATAATTTTACAGGTGACTTATTAACTTTTTTTCGATACTTTTTAAGGGCTTTGATCATCTGATGAAACCCTATTCGTCTCGGTCCTCTGACTGTCTGTACGTCACAGAATCCGCATATAAAAACTGTACAAGTCAGAGACTTCAGATCTGGTGTACTTACAGTTGAGTACCTCACGTCACTCGACAAGTCATAAATTTTTTAAATATACTTTTATTTTAATTAAATCAATTCTATAAATGTTATCCGTTCATTTTTGTGATAATTTTAAAAGAGAAACCTTAATTTCAATTTTTTTTTCGTGTTGACATAATAGCTCGTAGGAAAACATCTCGCAAGTAAGATACTGGAACTTGAAAATTTCATACTAAAATGGATTTTTTATTTTTTGCCAATTTGAAGGTTTATATTATTTTTTGATCACTAACATTCTTTTTTTTTTCTTTAACATTTACTTTTCTTTTATTTTAAAAAGCTATTGCCATTTAATAATGATTCAAAATTTTAAATTTCTTTTAAACAATTTTTTTCGTTTTTAGAAATTTAAATTTTACGCAAGTCTCGGATTTTCAAAAAATTTAGAATTTTGGATTTTGTTTAAATAATTTGATTAAAATAAATAATTTTCTTTCATAATTATTTTAAAATTAAATTTGATGGAGCTATCATCTATGTAAGAATTTAATAATTATAAGTTAACAGTTTGGCTTTATTAATTAAAAGATCGGTTCTTTTAAAAGAAATATTAAATGAAACCCAATGTGCGATCATTGGTCACACTTATACCCACTTCTTTTGTAACATCTTCATTTTATTTTCCGACTTTTATGGATAAACTCTTAACACTGTTTGTTTTATAACTGTATTAAAATTTAAAGAAAATAATCTAAGCTATATCTTTTTCTTGGTTGGCAAGAATTTAAAAAAAAAAAAAAAGTGCCAAAAATAGATGCTGCAATTTGAAAAAATCAACATTCGTGCATTTATTAATATTCAGGCAGTTCCCAAAGCAAAATTTATAAATAGAATTTAACAGTCGATGTTATTACCAATCAATTTAGACCGGGAGGCGGCAGCACAGACAATCACCTGCTCGAGTTCACGGATGGAAATCTAGGGTTAGATAAATCCTGATTTACACATTAAAGTGCCATCGGTCTTCCAAGTCCTATCTTGATGCAGAACATCTAAAAAACCGATTTTAATGGTTTATTTGTAGATTTACCAATGCTCTTTCTTGCACCTAAAAGCATGAAACATGGAAGATTTGGAGCAGGGAAACAAAATGGTAAACGTATGAGAGAACTGCTAAATTTGCGTTTTTATAGATATGACTTGGAAGACGGATTGCATTTTTAATATCAAGATGTAACTAATCCTAGAGTTTCTTCATCCGTGAACTCAATGAGATAATTGTCTGTGCTATCACCTCCCGGTTTAAATGGTACGTATGTCTTTTATAAAGTCTTTTGCCGAAGAATTGGGAAGGGGCGATAACTTTTCCTCCATGATTCTTATAGGGTATCTTTTGACACAAAGGAATAAAATAAGAAAGCGATAGTCTTAATATCAGTCTACTACAGGCTAATTTTTGTTCAGCTTGCTGCAATTTTTAGATATTACATGAATCGTTTTAGAAAACTGTGCAACATTCTGTAGATTTATACATACACGGGGGATATAAGCGGGAATATAGCGGAGATATAATTTTAACCTGTTTTCATATTTGGTGCTATGTGAATGTTTTAAACCTTGTTAAGTTAAATACAACATCAGCAAGTAAAATTGACGTGAATTTGGTAAAATATTTTTGCGCTCTCTGAAAATCCAAGGTCTGCGACCTTTTCCTTGGCCCAGTCCAACCCTGATTAAGTGGTTAAACAGTGGTTTGGAAATTAGTGTTGGCAAATTCCCTGTCTAAAAAAAAAAAGCGGACAGTGACTTATAAATCGGCACATAAATAAACTTGGGAATGAAGGAATCCGTTTATAAGAAATCCTGTTTTAAACGTACAAAAATATTGATTTCGACGGAGGAAGTTGTGGTGGTTACTCGATAACCCCCCCCCCATATTTTTTGTTTTAATTCAATTTTATTAACTATTTTATTTCCTATCATCTCCTTTTTATTAATGTTCTCAATTTAAATATTATTTCGATTTCGTTTCTTTTGATATCGTCGCCTGTAAATTTTTCTTCCTTACGTAGCTTATCGAATGTTCTAATCCGGTAAAATCTTGTTTGAATTCATTCCTTCCGGTTTAGAAAGCTTCTAGAATTATCTCGATCGTTCTATGGGTGGTATTTCCGGTTAATCTGGCCCTCCCCTTGGCCTATCAAATTAAATTCCGCAAGTGACGTGGTTTAGGCAGTTAAGTGCCTGGCCACCTGCTTTGGCTTTCCTTCTTTAAGAGTTTATCATGTTTTCCTTATTAAATTCATATTTCACCATACTTTGAAACGTAGCTTGGCCTCTGTTTCCTCGCTTTCCCCATTCGAACGTTGCCAACTTGGCGTATTCCGGGTTTACAGTAACCCTTGTTCGCTCCTCTCCTCTCTCTCTGCGTCGCCAGTTCAGTGGAGCGGAACCGATTGGGTTGAGCAGGTGCCGGGGAGGTTGAGCGGATGATCCACCGTAAGATGGAACGAAAACCGCCGAATTGTCGTAATGCTGCGAGGAGCAAGGCTTCTCTTCCCCCGCAACAGAGTCTGTTTTTCTTTGGCCGTTGTTCTATGCCGGCCACTCAATATGTTCTCACGGATTGTTTTTGAGAATCAGTTAAATATATCTTCATAAGGCTCTCGTCAAATTCATTATCAAGTTCACCAAGTTTGTTCCATATCATCTTTATCAATTGAATCATTTTTCCTCCGAAGATTATGTGCAAAGTATTCTTCGTGAGTAAAACATCACAGCCTCTTCTTTCTCAATTTTATAAAATCGCTCATACGTGTAAAATGATTATTTATTGCATAAAACGGGATCCCACAGGAAGGTATTAAAATTTATTTTTGTGATTTCAAATGTATTCTCTATTGAGTTGAAATAGTTTCATAATGCTTAAAAATATTTATTCTTCGCATCTTTAAAAGAATGATTGAGCAAGAATAGTTGTCAAAGAGAATATGTACGTATAAAGATAAATTATGTGAAATGAATATGTTTATTCCTGTGTGTCATCCATGTGAAGTATTTTCTTTATGAAGTGAATAGTAATATACTTATATAAAGGTGCATGAAAGAAATATATATATATATTGAAATATAAAAGTCACGACATATTGCACAAGTAATGAATAAATAAAAATGTTCTTTTCTTCAAATTTTCTCTTCACTTTTAATGTGTCAAAAGTCAATTTATTCATCGTCTGGAATATATCGTCATAAGCCAAGAATTCCAGGTAACTTTCTTCTTATTATTTTTATTTTTTTATAATTTCACTTTGAGTTATCATAGTTAAGGATTCACTATTAAGAACTATAATGGTTGCCTTTTGGGTCTTTTGCTGGCATTCATCCAACGCAATGTCCTTTACCCATTATTACGATCACATAGCCTATATTTTAGATGAAACAAAAAATAAGTGTTCTCATCTCTCTTCTTCTCCCCAAACACCACAGTTTTCTATTTTCTTTGATGCCGTGACCAACGCGTGACCATCTATTTTCTTTGGTGCCGTGTTTCCTTCTGAACCAATATTTTTCTTCTGGCACCATGTACCTCTTTGAATCCATTAATATTCTTCAAGACATGACAATTATTAGATGATATTGTGTTTTCTTTATTTATATATATATATATTCAAAAAAAAAAAAAAATTACATCTTCATTATCGGGTCTTTATGCAGTGATCAATATTTTTATGTTTATATTTTATTGAGTGTGGTGTAATAAATGAATGCATAATATATTTTAATTTTATGCTGAAATAATATATTTTTTTTGGAGCAGTAGATTATATATAACATAATCTATTCATATATTTTTCTTGCCATGATATAGTTTATAACTAATATCATATATTATTTAACGAGGGTGCTGGTAAATATAATTGATTATTTTAATATAAATTATTCTCTTGTCATAAGTATAAGAACATATGTTTTGAGCGATATGATATATATTATACATAAAAATTTTTGGGCCATGTTCTTTTGATCTGATGCTAAGAAAGATATGTTGGTATTTTTCTTCTCTTCATCATATATTTATTTTTTCTTCTTAACGTATAAAAATGATGTATAACGTAAATGAAATTCGTCAATATTTTAAATACTGGGTCAATTTATATATTATTTATTATGTGACCAGTCTATAAAAAAATTTAACCTGTCATTTATTGAGCTCTCATTTTAATTATCTCATCATGCTTCCCAAGTCCAAATTAAATATTGCAATACAGCCGTTCGACGGCAACCCACAGACTGTGGAATTTTTCTTTGATCAATTATCTGATATACAAGAGTTAAATAATTTTTCTGATAAGGAACTTTTTGTTCTCTTCAAATCGAAACTTGAGGGTAGCGCCTTACTCTTCTTTCTTGAAACACAGTCTCAGTTCAAGAACTATAATTTCCATGACATTCGGAAAGCTTTTATAGACTATTTCTTACCCTCAAAAAAGGCTGTTTCTCTCAAATCCTTGCAAAATTTAAAGTTAGATTCAAACGAATCAGTCAAAAATTTTGCATTTCGGCTGGATAAACAACTTCGGCTTGCATACCCTAAATTGGATCCTCCTGCTCTCAATTCATTAAAATTCACTCATTTTCTTGAGGCTTTGCCTAAACAAATTAAGCGAAAGATTTTAGAAGAAAATATTTCATCTTTTGATTTAGCTCTTGAACGAGCAAATTTTCTTCAAGATATATACGACTCTCTCCCTAAAAATTCTTACGAGAATTATAATCAAGCCTATTGTTTGGATACTGAAAAAGTCCATGATAATTCTAGTGATTCTAATAATGTGCTCCATAAGACTCCTATAAAACATACGAAGGATAAAATTTATGTCAATTCTCAAACTACCTTCTCACCTTCGCAAACTCAAAGAGACAATTCTCATGCTTCTCGTAACTTTAAAAGAAAAGCTAGAACATATTCTCCTTCCCCAAATAGACAGGAGGCTACAGATAAACATAAAAATAATTTTCGTCAACATAGATTTTATCGGAAACGTCCTTATCATCAACCCACCTTCGACAAATTTTCTCACAAAAAAAAAAATTCTGCATCCTTTTATCACAAACGAGATGTTGTGCAGTGTGCGTTCTGTGGAAAATTCAATCATCGTATGGACTCATGCTACAAATTTAAGAATATTATCAATGCTTCTAATCAAAACTCTTCATCTCAATTTTCGTCTAATCCTCACAGAAGGAAAAACTACACCTCTTCTTCTGAAAATAAAAACAATGTCTATCATTTAAACAAATAGGGGAGACTGGTTCTACTGACCGCCTACTCTCCCATAATTTTCATTCAGGGTCAGTACACTTTAGTGACAAAAACAAACATCAATTTGACAAAAGCTCTTCAATCACTTTAGTATCATCCAAAGCTGTCCAAACTTCCCCTGTAACACCTAAATTTAACAAATCTTCATGTTCCCATAATTCGTTGACACCCAAACAAACTTTAGAAATTGATGATGATGTACAAGAAAGACATGTCATATGCAGTTCCTTTAATAACTCGTATATTCTTCCATGCATACTGATAAACATACAACATAATGAAATCTCAACGTTAATTGATATTGGATCAAGTTTGTCCCTTTTGGATCAAGAATGCTTTAATAGCATTAAATCCAGGTCACTACAAATTCTTATCCAGAAATGTGTCTGTGTCTACTATAAATTCTAAAGTTTTTTTCAAAGGATGCATCGAAATAGCATTTAAAATCGACAAATTCTTTTTTCATCATGTCTTTTATCTTACAAAGATACAAAATGTCCATTTTCAAGTCATACTTGGATTTGAGTTCATTAATAAACATTCTGTAACCATATCACCAGCGTTTAAATCTATCTTGATTAAGGATAAACATATTCCTTTTCACAGTTATAATGAATCTCCTACTTGTTATTTCATGAATTCTGAATATACTTATGATAATTCAAATGTGCCATATTCTTTAGATGTACACAAAATGCCTTGTTATGAAGATTATATATCAAATAATCTAAGTAATGGTACTTATACTGATGATTTATATGCAAATTATGGTGACACAAATTTACAATTAGTCAACAATTTTACAACCTATCCTTATAATTATAATTTTCAAAATAGTGGTTTATTTACAAATAATGTTGCTAACACTGCTATGAATTTTCATAATCCTTATATTGATGGTAATTTTACTTATTTGTCTAACTATTTTCCAACTAATTATGGTAATGTTGTGAACTATTTATCTACTAATAATAATATGCCTGACAAAAATCTTACATCTGAAAATACTAATGATCTTAGTTATGTTGGTGAAAAGCAAACTCATTTAAATATCTATACTAATAAAAGAACAAAACGCTCTGTCTGTGTGTGTGTCTGCGATGGCTAGCAAAATCTACAGCACGTACAAAGCTCAAAATTTTTTTGAGAGTAGCCCAATATCTCTCCTGTTGCACCTGAGCTTCAGAATTTCAAAATTCCAATTATTAACTGAGTAATTAATTAAAATCAAGAGGTCACTCTCATAAAAAATCATCTTTTTCCCAATTTTTTTCTCTTTCATTTGTTTACGGTTGGTTGGTTGTGTAAAAATTTTCGCAGAAGTAATAAGAAAGCTGAGACAGAATTAAAGAATCCCATGGAGGAATAAGATAAGTGGAGGTGAAGTAAGCTCAAAAAAGGTTTGCGATATGAAACCATTTATCGCTCAAATTTAATGTGGCAAACAAAAGGACGTGGAAGAGATTTTGTATTATAAGACGAATTGAAAGAAATGAATTACAGTTGAAGCATATTTCAAGAGGAAATAGCAAATTTTTAAAATAGTCTTCGTTCTATTATTATTTATTAGAATAAATATTCGCTTTTAAAATGAAGGAAATTGGAAAATTAGCAATAATTATATATCAAATTAAAATTAAATAAGATATTGAAAACATTTGATACGAATTAAAAATTGTATAACTAAAAGTTTCCTTCATTAATGTAATTTTCAATACTTTATAACGTAGATAAAAAATGTTTATGACTTAATAATTGCATGTAAATAAATATTTAAAATATAATGATGAAAACATTCTTTTAAAATCATGTATGAAAACTTAAGTAATAAATATTAATCTAAAATATAAATTTCTGACTGCAGCCGATTTTAATGTACTAACAAAATAATGTTATATTTTCAAGCAAAACGTTAAAATAATTTTCTATATTGATATTTAAAACACATATGATAAAATAATTAATAAATTTTTACCGGTGAAGCGATAAATTAGTTCTTTTTTTAAAAACGAGAGAAAAAAAAAAATACAGGTTTAAACCTGTTTCAATTGATAGCGAAATTTTAAAATGGAGGGCCAAAATCACAGTCCGGTGAAATCCAAATACCTCATTGGTCATTGAGCCGCGTCCTTTTCAGGGAACAATGTCTTAGCAGTTGGGTAAATGTTGTCATACTCCTTTTTCCGAGAAAAAATCGTAGCGGCAGTTTTGAAGTAAATCTTATGTCTTTTCATTTATAATCTAAATTTTTCACTCTCATTTTATAAAATGGCATCAAAATATCTTAATTGAGTTAATTTCGATGGTTTATCTTAAATAAGAACAGACGGTAACAATCGCTTAAAAAATACTTTCCCCCTCACCTTTTTCAAATGGAGAAACAAGTTCGTGATTTTCATCCTTACCACACGACCAAAGGGGTGGCTGGATTTCACTTGACTGTGATTTTGGCCCTTCATTTTAAAATTTCGCCAATGGACCATATTCTCCCTTTTGGTTCGAGGCTACAAGAATTCGTCTGTTTGGGAATAACATTCTTAATCGCGCCATTTAAAAGCATTGTGATTAGAAAATTTATGCTTATATTTTATTTTTATATGAAGTTTTAGACTTTTTCAGGGACATGTATGAGTTATATATGAATTTTTTTCTCTATTTTAAAGCAATTGCATTCATCTTTTTCATTTTATTTATAAAATAAAATTTTTAAATTTTAATTAATAAGCAAATATTGATTTTTATTAGTATGTATATAAATATTTATCGAAAATTATTCGTACAGAATAAATTTGCATTATTTTACACATGCATTTATCTGTTTTTTAGGCTTCATCAAATGATGAAAAAACGAAACAAACTCGCTAGCAGCCGCTTTTTTACCCACATGATTCCCACTGTGACGTCACGAGAATACTGTCCATTGATAGGCGTGTCAAAGCACGTGCTTTTGTTGGTACTTAATTGGACTTAATGTAGGGTTACATCTTAAGCATCATCTCCAGAGATAATACCTCCACTCTATTAATTTCTTTTTACTCTATAAAAGAAACCAATTTGAGATTTTGACATTTCAAAAGTGACTGTTTTTTTCCCAAAGACCTTTAAAATTCATAGACTGGCAAAATGTCAGTTTAACTTAGGATTTTTGAACATAGCTATTACGTCAGATCGTTGGTATTTCGTACATTAGAATGTATTTGTGGTTGGCTATGTTGCAGTTAATATATGTATATGTATATATGAGGCTTTTTTAGCAGTTTTTTTTAAATCTGATTAAATTTGAATGCATTTATTTAAGTTAAAATTTTATTAAGACTAATTTGTTTTTAAAACAAAAATGAAATGGCTCTTTGACGTACAATTGTTCGAATAGGCAGACGATTCATACACAGTAATAAATTATCAAATAGCAAAATAAATTATATATAAAATATAGTCACTAAAAGAATAGTAGCAAAACATAATGTTTAGGCGTATTAACACATAACCCGATCCCAACCAGAAAAAAACAGACTATACTCCGATCCAAGCAAGACAAAAATTTCATGAGCATAAACGCGACCCGAACCTAAAAATTCCATTTGAAAAAAAAACTATGGATTTGATATTTGACCCGAATCAAATCTGAATCCCACAAAAATATTCAAATGAAGCATACCCCAATTCGATCAAAGAAAAATAATGTTCGTGTATATGCAACCCGACCCGAACCTAAAATTTTTCTCTGAAAAAACCCAAAAAATGACCAGAACGAAACCTGAAATCGATAAAAATATTCCAAAGAACTATAACCTGATAAGAGCAAGACAAAAAAACTTCCATGACATAAACCTGACTCGAACCTAAAAAATTCCATTTGAAAAAAAGCCTGAAGTTTAATGCAAACTACATCTGAATCCGATCAAAATATTCGAAAGAACCATAACCGGATTCGAATAAGAGAAAATAATTTTCGTAGACATGAAACCGATCGGAACCTAAAATTCCATTTGAAAAAAATACCTGAAATTTGAATCGACAAAAATATTCCACAGAACCATACCCGGACCTGAACAAGACAAAAAAATTTCCATGAACATGAACCCAATCCGAACCTAAAAAATGAACTAAATCTGAATCTGACAAAAATATTCCAGAGAAGCATATCCTTATTCGAACAATGCAGAATAATTTCCGTTGATGCGCAACCAAACCTGAACCTAAAAATTCCATTAAAAAGTCGAAATCTGAATTGAACGACATCTGAACCCGAAAAAAATATTCCAAAGAACCAAAACCCGATCCGAGCAAGACAAAATAATTTCCCTGGACATGAATCCAACCAGAACCTTAAAAATCAATTTAAAAAAAATACCTGAAATCTGAATCGAACCAAATCTGAATCCGACGAAAATAGTCCAAATAACTATAACCGGATACGAACAAGACAATATAATTTCCATGGACATAATCCCCATTCCAAACCAAAAAATTTATAAATAAAAGAAAAAAAAATCCCGAAATTTGAACCAAACTTAATCTGAACCTAACAAAAATATTTCAGTGAAGTATAACCTCATTGGAACTAGGTAAAATAATTTCCATATAAGTACAACCCGACCCGAATTTAAAAATCCCATTTGAAAGGAAAAAAAAACCCCACGAAATCTGAATTGAACCGAATCTAAACTGAACACAAATATTCCAAACAATCATAACCGTATCCGAAGAAGACAAAATAATTTCCATGAACATGAATCCAATCCGAACCTAAAATTCGGATGTTCTACAAAACATAATGCGCTCCGTAGCGGTGGAAAGTGAAACTAAGTACTTAGCGCGAGATGGTTAAAATATTTCGTTTATAGTTAATGTTAAATTAGAACTTGGTTACGGTTAGATAACAGTTAGGTTGCAATTACGTTCCGGTGACCCTTTTGTTATTTTATTTTCCGGTTAGGTTACAGTTAGGTCATGGTTAAGTTACAGTTAGGTTAAGGTTAAGTTGCGGTTAGGTTGTGGTTAGATTATGGGTAGGTTATGATTAGGTGACGGCCAAGTTACATTTATGGTATATTTAACTTGCAGTTAGGTTACTGTTAAGATACAGCTAAGTTACAGACAAGTTATGATTCCGATACAATTAGGTTACGGTTAGGATTTTGTTCATAGAATGAACATTACGCATGTTTGATAAAAAATATACACCTATTTTTGTAAAATGGCTCTGAATTTATAATATTATATACTAACCTTTTAGCGAATCATCGAGAATCGATTTCATTCACGGTATAGTCAGATTTAAGAGTGATATATAATTAGTTTGAAATTCAAAATATTTCACTTGGGATATCTATGTGAAAAAAGTATTTAATTAAGTCACTTAACAGTAATTTTAAGGATAAATATCAACACGAAATCGTTGGACACATATTCCCTCCTGCGTTTCCCATTGCAGTCATTTTAGGTATTTTTGCAGCTAAATATTAGTTTTTTTTAAAAACCAATTTTTGACACAGTCAGGGGGCACGTATTTAATATAATGTACACTGTAAAAAATTGAACCCTTTTGCTGTATCATCACTCCCCCGCTTTTATAGAATATATCTCTTTTGACCTATGACAATGCTCCAAAATAGGCTGAAGTAATCATTTTCTATAAAAGCGGTGGAGTGACGATGCAGCAAAAGGGTCAAATTCTTAACAGTGTATTAACACATATTTTGAGTTGAAGATAAAATCATAAAAATTTCAAGTTCGTTTAACATTATTATAACGGACCCGGGCAACGCCTGGCGGGTCAACTAGTTGGTAATAAAATTTTGGTGAATTCCAATATGGTACAATTACTCAATAGAGAATTAATCCCTCCTAATTCCTTTGTGTATTTACATGTTAAGTACTTGAATCCTCCATCTGAATATTTTATTTTCAAACCTTCTTTAAAAAATAAAGGTCTTGTTTTACATGAATCACTGCATTCCAAATCTTCAATTCAAAATGATTTATTTTTGGTTGTATGTCAGAATATATCAAAGCTGGACATTCATTTAAATAAAAATTCAATTATTGGTGAATGTATTAATGTAGATGAGAAAGACATTGAGGAATACTCTTTCGATTTAGACTTTGAAAATGAATATTGCAATTTAATTTTACCATCTGAAGAGGTTAAGAGAAAACGTATTCAAGAACTGTCTCCAAATGACTTTGATCTAAAACACTTACCTCCTCATGAAAAAGAATCTTTAACAAAATTATTGTGCAGTAAAGCTTTAGCTTTTTCCAAATCTCTTGACACTTTAGGTCATACCGACCTGGTTAATCCTCAATTTACTATGCTAAATTCTCATCCAGTCAAAACTCTACCTTTTCCTGTGCCACAGGCACTCGAGCAAGAAGCTCTTGACCAAATTAATCAAATGTTAAATGCTGGCATTATTGAGAGATCGAATTCATCTTGGGCGTGTCCCATGCTTCTTGTTAAAAAGAAGAGAACTGATATGTCCAAGCCTCAAAAGTATCGTTTGGCTCTAGATCTAAGATTGCTAAATTCTATTATAATACCATCTTCATATCCTCTTCCTAGAATTCAAAATCTATTGGTGCAATTATCAAAATTTAAGTATTATACTACTCTTGACTTGCCCTGGCAGATCGCTGTACCTAAAGATATGCAAGATAAGCTCAGTTTTACTACTCCATGGGGAATTTTTACCTACCTACGTCTCGTATTTGGCTTGAAGACAGCTGCAAGCACTTTCCAACAATTAATTGATTCAGTTATTCAATTATCTCAAATTGATTCGTGTTATGCATACCAAGACGATATTGTAGTTGGCGCTAATTCATTTGAAGAAGTGACCATGAAACTCACAAAACTCTTAGACACTCTTATTGCTAACAACATTACTCTGTCTCCTGAAAAATGTGCCTTTATGCAAACAAGCATTAACTTTTTAGGATTCCAACTCACAGATCATAAAATTCTTCCTATTACAAGTAACATTTTAAAAATCACTTCTTTTCCAACGCCTAAAACCAAGAGGCAAACGAAAAGTTTTATAGGTTTATGTTCATTTTATAGGTCAATTATTCCTAATTTTGCTAAATTGATTACTCCTCTCATTGAAGTCACCAAACCTAAAAATAAATTTTCTTGGAAATCTGAACAAGAAAATGCATTAAAAAAATTACAAGACATATTCTTTCAGAAACCTATGCTCAATCTTCCTAAGTGGAATGAAACCTTCTATGTTAATACAGATGCATCAAAGACAGCAATATCAGCTGTTCTTATGCAGAAATTTGATGGTGAACTTAGACCAATCTCCTATTATTCCAAAACTCTATCTCAGTCGGAAAGACAGTACCCTGCCATCAAATTGGAACTTTATGCCATTTACAAAGGCATAACGGCTTTTGAATACTATATTTTTGGTCGACCCTTTATTCTATTATCCGACGCCAAACCTCTTAATAATTATAAAAAGGCTACATCACCAGCTGATATTACTACTCGATGGATGTTAGAACTGTCAGAATACTCGTACACATTCCAACATGTACCAGGCAAAGAAAATGTGTTAGCAGATTTTCTGAGTAGAACACCTCACATTCCTACTGAAGATCTCCATAATAATCCAGATCTTATTTCTACACAGGAACCACTACCAATTGTAGATAATCAAAAAGATTTACATAATGAAATTCTTCTCTTTCCATGTGGTTTGGTTGACAAAATGCACCACACATGTCATCTTCAAAGTGACTCTTCACCTCCAAATAATGATAATAATCAAGATCCATTATTAGAAATTCTTGATCACACCATCTTCTCTAAACAACAAAAAGACCCAAAAATCAAAAAAAATTATGAAGATCTTAAAAATAACAAAAAATCTAAAAGTTTAAATGGTTACTATATTAATCCAAATAATGATTTACTTTGCTACAATGGACATTTTTCTTCAGAAGATATTGAGCTACATAAAGCTGTTTTACCTTTGTCACTTAGAGCAAAAGCCTTAAGAATTGCTCATGTTACTCACACTGGAATTCATAAAACTATTGTTAATTTAAAGAAAAGATTTACCTGGAAAACCCTTGTTTCTGATGCTATTAATTATGTCAACTCTTGTGAAATTTGTTTAGTAAACAAAAATCATAAAAAAAATACTGCTCCATACTTACCAGCACCACTTCCAACAGCTCCCAATCAAAAAGTTTCTATGGATTTACTCGGCCCATTGAGAAATCGCCAATATGTCATGACCGTTATTGATCACTTTTCTCGTCATTTAGAGTTATATGCCTTGAATAATATCAGCGCTGAGTCTGTTACAAAAGCTTTATTACACTACATTTCCACTCATGGAAAACCCGAATTAACTCTCACTGATCATGGCTCTCAGTTCACTAGTGATATGTTTTCTTATTTTAATAAAAAGCTTGGCATTAAATTGGAACACAGTTCTGTAGCCCATCCCCAGGCTAACGGATTAAGTGAACGATGTAATTCTCAAATAAAATCGTCTGTGAATACAATGGCTTCCCAAGGATGTGATGTACCAACTGCTCTAAAAATTCACCATTCCATATATAATGCTACACCTCATCCAGCTACAAAATTCACTCCAAATCTTCTTCATTTTGGAAGAGAGATAAATGACATTTATGCTAATTACAAATCTCAAGCTTCCTGGAAAATTCTCAATACTGCCTATGAAATTCATAAATTAATGTATGTTATTGAGAAAATATACTATCAAGCTTACAAGAATAACGAATCTTCTAGACAAAAAATGTACCAAAAATCGAGGGAAAAATTCAAATTTGTCAACATCAATGTTAATGACATTGTTTATGTAAAATTTTCCACTGTGTTTAACAAAAAAGTACAAGGCCCATACGTGGTGAAGAAAATAATTTCTCCTGTGCTTATTCAAATTCAAGATTCCAATAATAGTCACGCTTCACCCATGTTGATTCACACTAACAGAATCTTGAAGCTTCAAAAGAGAAATGAAGCATTACAATATCCTTCAGTTTCTTATAGAAATGCATCACATGATCAAACATCTGTTGATAATGCATCTTCTACTCCTGTGAGACAACACTCTCCTACTCAAGTGTCTAATCATGATGCTGCTTGTAACACATCTCCTCAAATTCTTTCTTCTTCTAAGTGCCAACAAACATCTTCATATTCAAGTAAATCGGTACAGTCACAAGTTCCTCTTGATGGCACTCACACTGATGTTAGAAACAAGTCTACTCAATATAAAAATTATGATCTTCGCCCTCGCACTCATAAAATGTATAAAAAATGAACTAATCTTCTTTTCTTTTTTTCAGGATGACTCTTGATTTGTAACATATTCAGTCAATACTAGTTCGACTGATATTCGAGTATGAAGAATGATTGTATATTTTTTGTTTTCTTCCTCCAAGCTGCAGGCAGCTGTTATTTTTTTTCTCTTCTTTATTTTAGTCTTCTTCTCCTTGAAGCAATACAATGATCATCCTCCAACTGTATGTATGGTTTTAATATTTTTATTATTCACTGTATTCATTTCTAAACCATAATTATTGTAATAAGTATATATACTCTCAAATATGCCATGTACTACTACTTCTAAACTTACAAAGTCTTTAATTGCAATAGTTGGTGCTAATTTGAGAAAGAATTTGTCTTTTTATATAGTTGTTGAAATATTGTGTCATTATTTAAAGTTATTTTTGACAAATGTTTATTCTACTAAGAAAAGTGGATTGTAATTGATGTAAGGTAAACATGAATATGAGTACTCATGAAATCATTTTCCCTATTGTGACTTATATAATAATTTCTCTTTACAATGCATGCATGCTCTAACATTTAACCTCTTTTAACATTTAAAAAAAAAATGAAAATGCATGATAAACTTATGCATACTAATATTTCTACTTTTATTGTTGACCTAAAAAAAAAATTAATGACTCACAATAAGTGTTATTTTTTTGTATGCTTCTGAGTATTTGAAAGTTATTAAAGAAAAAAACAAAAAAAAAAAAACAGGATTTTTTGTTATACTATAATTATACTTTGGATCCAAAGATGTTGCTTGAGTCATTATATATTTATATAAAGCAAATACTTGATACATGACAAATACAAAAATGATCACTTGTTATTTAAAAATGTTTGAAAAATTGCAATTAAACATTCAAAATATCTTATATAAATTTTTGACATAATTGATTTTTGTTTGTAAGATGACATTATCAAAGTCATATACAAGATTGATATATTTATATAAGTTCCTTTTATCAGAATATAAATATCATCTGTTTTATTTTTATTTTGAATATAGTATTAAAAAGTATTTATGAAATTATTTTGAATGTATGTTGAAATTCTTCAAGAATATTCTTTTATGAGAGTGTAAACATTCTTTCTTTGAAAATTATTATATTCATTTTAAAAATGTTTTTGTTGGAAAATAACATTGTATTTTTCTACCAATTTACATAGGCCTTTGGAATTTCTTATATTTTTCTTTGAAAATGTTGTTATTGAATGATGCTAAGATTAATCAGTTAAGATTAGTTAAAAGCTTAAAAAGCTGTTATATATTGATATGTGTACATTTTTTTATGAGAGCCTAAATTCTCTCTCTGCACCATTTGTATTTTTCTTTTTCAAATTTTCAACTTACAAATTCATTCAATTTATCATGTGTCAGTTGAAACCATCCATTTTCATATACAGTTATTGTATGATTCATTTTATTGTCAACTGGAAAATATACATCTACATGTTCTTGTTGTATACTCAAATATTTTTACATATGCTAAAGCATTTAATTATCATATTGCATTTTGCACAGCTTAACAAGAGACTGTTGATAGTTAAAGACTGTTGTTTCTGCAAATATATATAGACTTTAATAATTTTTGATACATGATAAGATACCTCTGGAAGAAACTTACCTTTTGTATACCTTCCATTATAATATTTGCTATCTTTGGTGTATTAACATAAGGACTACTACCACAATAGTAATTATTTTTTATTATTTAATATCATGCAAACCAATTATTTGTATTCATATAACAATTTCTAGTACATTTATTTTGTGTAATTATTTTAGATATTTGTACATGTTTTAGAAAATATTGTCTCGATGAAAAAATTATTGAATTTTTGTCATCTCTCCAATATTTTCTTTTGGGGAGGCCCGGGTAGATATGTGGTGGTTACTCGATAACCCCCCCCCCCATATTTTTTGTTTTAATTCAATTTTATTAACTATTTTATTTCCTATCATCTCCTTTTTATTAATGTTCTCAATTTAAATATTATTTCGATTTCGCTTCTTTTGATATCGTCGCCTGTAAATTTTTCTTCCTTACGTAGCTTATCGAATGTTCTAATCCGGTAAAATCTTGTTTGAATTCATTCCTTCCGGTTTAGAAAGCTTCTGGAATTTTCTCGATCGTTCTATGGGTGGTATTTCCGGTTAATCTGGCCCTCCCCTTGGCCTATCAAATTAAATTCCGCAAGTGACGTGGTTTAGGCAGTTAAGTGCCTGGCCACCTGCTTTGGCTTTCCTTCTTTAAGAGTTTATCATGTTTTCCTTATTAAATTCATATTTCACCATACTTTGAAACGTAGCTTGGCCTCTGTTTCCTCGCTTTCCCCATTCGAACGTTGCCAACTTGGCGTATTCCGGGTTTACAGTAACCCTTGTTCGCTCCTCTCCTCTCTCTCTGCGTCGCCAGTTCAGTGGAGCGGAACCGATTGGGTTGAGCAGGTGCCGGGGAGGTTGAGCGGATGATCCACCGTAAGATGGAACGAAAACCGCCGAATTGTCGTAATGCTGCGAGGAGCAAGGCTTCTCTTCCCCCGCAACAGAGTCTGTTTTTCTTTGGCCGTTGTTCTATGCCGGCCACTCAATATGTTCTCACGGATTGTTTTTGAGAATCAGTTAAATATATCTTCATAAGGCTCTCGTCAAATTCATTATCAAGTTCACCAAGTTTGTTCCATATCATCTTTATCAATTGAATCATTTTTCCTCCGAAGATTATGTGCAAAGTATTCTTCGTGAGTAAAACATCACAGCCTCTTTTTTCTCAATTTTATAAAATCGCTCATACGTGTAAAATGATTATTTATTGCATAAAACGGGATCCCACAGGAAGGTATTAAAATTTATTTTTGTGATTTCAAATGTATTCTCTATTGAGTTGAAATAGTTTCATAATGCTTAAAAATATTTATTCTTCGCATCTTTAAAAGAATGATTGAGCAAGAATAGTTGTCAAAGAGAATATATACGTATAAAGGTAAATTATGTGAAATGAATATGTTTATTCCTGTGTGTCATCCATGTGAAGTATTTTCTTTATGAAGTGAATAGTAATATACTTATATAAAGGTGCATGAAAGAAATATATATATATATTGAAATATAAAAGTCACGACATATTGCACAAGTAATGAATAAATAAAAATGTTCTTTTCTTCAAATTTTCTCTTCACTTTTAATGTGTCAAAAGTCAATTTATTCATCGTCTGGAATATATCGTCATAAGCCAAGAATTCCAGGTAACTTTCTTCTTATTATTTTTATTTTTTTATAATTTCACTTTGAGTTATCATTATCATAGTTAAGGATTCACTATTAAGAACTATAATGGTTGCCTTTTGGGTCTTTTGCTGGCATTCATCCAACGCAATGTCCTTTATACCCCGTTCACACCACAAACTTAAGATATCTTAAGATCGCCGTGTTTGAAGTGGATCCTCCCGGAATTGGATGCCTGTTCACATTGAAAAATTTACCTAAGATATCTCAGCGAATGTCACTGTATCTCTTAACTGAACAAATGTAGCGTATGCGCATGCGCTTGAAATAAAGACGGCCACAACAGCCAATCAGTAAAAGCAAAGCTTTGTAGCCAATGAGAGTAGGTGGTTGTTCCTGTATCTAGCTCGAGAGAGTTGAAACTCTCTGAGAGAGTTTGTAGAACTCTCTGAGAGAGTTTGTAGAACTCTCTGAGAGAGTTCCAGGCCTGAGATATCTTAAATATCCGTAGTGTGAACAGAGTATTACCCATTATTACGATCACATAGCCTATATTTTAGATGAAACAAAAAATAAGTGTTCTCATCTCTCTTCTTCTCCCCAAACACCACAGAAGTAACATTACATAACCTGCTGCTAAGACGGATGCCTGCATATAAAACGAAACATTGTTCATTTTTCCGAAAACCGAAATCATCTTTAAATTATATTCATAATTTTGATGTTTAACACATCTGAAAATTTTATTACGAAAGTCACGAGAGATTTTAAGATGACTTTTTTACACACCTCTCCCTTCCCTCTCCCCCCAAAGTGAAAACACATCTACGCTGAAATAGAAGGATGTTTAAAAAGAAAAAAGTATCGGCCTTTTTATATCCTGCGAATTACTCCTTTTCAAAATTTTATTATCACAAAGAGCATCATAGATCCTGAAATATATTTTTCGTCCTCCTCCCCTCCTTTCTTAACTATTCTTCCTGAGGAAAAGAAGAGAAGGAGAATTCTGAAAATTCCTCTTATATCTGATTTTAAATAAGAAACATTATTTTTTTTTATCATTCTAAAAACTTTTTAAAAGTTATATATGAAAAACAAGAATGCTCCAGTAATTTGGTAATATTTATATTTATAAAATTGAACTAAAATAAGTAGAACTATAATGATTCTATGATGATTCAGGATCTATTATGCTTTCTGTAATGAAATTTCGAAAAGGGGTGACTCGCACGATATAAAAACAGGTAAGTTGCTTTTTTTTTCTTTTTAAGCATTCTTCCATTTCAGGAAGATGCTTTTGCAGTCAGGGGAAGAAGATTGAAGGGTGTGTGTAAAAAGCATCTTAAAATCTATCGTGGCTTTCGTAATAAAATTTTCAGATATGTTAAATGTCAAAATACGAATATAACGTAGAGATGAATACGGTTTGCGGAAAAATGAAAAATATTTCATTTTAGACAGGTTTACGCCTTAGCAGGTAGTTTCGCATGTCACCGTCGTGATCAATAAGGTTTTATGTTTAAGACAGGATTTGTTATAAACGAAATATAGATGAACCTTTATTCTAAGGTTTAATATATTTTTATGTGCCGATTTATAAGTCACTACCACGCTTTTATTTTAGACAGGAAACTTGCCACCACTATTTGTTTACCACTGTTTTAACGTCTGATTTCACTACGCGACGTGCAAGCAAGAAGAGTGTGCTTGAGCCATTCTTTAAAGGTTTTTGACAACACTAATTTTTTTAAATACAATTTCATACTATTTAATGGAAGAAATGTTTAGATTAAATATTAAGTTTTTTTAACACAAAAGAACCGTGTTTACGCCATTTTTTCAATTTATTGTACGTAAAAAGAGAATCAGGTAACCGGTTACAAAAACATTTTTTTAATACAATTTACTTATGGTAAATGTGTGAAAAGTCAATGTTTATAAAAAAGTATGTTTTGTTGTTTTTTATTAAATATAATAGACATTATCCAATTATAAATATTATTTTAAATCTCATTCCATCCAACAAAATCTATTTCTGTAGGTGAGTGAAGAGTCGATTCAACAGGCCGACAGAGATTCGACTCTGCGGAATGAGCCGAAAATGTCATGCGTATGAAAACTAGAGTAATGTCTGAATTTCGACAGCCTGATGCCGCCCGCCAACGCCATCTGTCCGCTGAAATTCGAACTATTTTTAAAAAGTGCATATGTAAAAATTTATTGATTTTCTGATAACAATGCAGTAAACCTCACATTTTTATCTCAAACCGTTTTTTAGTTATTTACATTCAAAAAGGTCAGTCATTTATTGGACACCCTGTACCTTATACATTAATAGATTATATAAGTACATGTAAAGTATTTTAATTATTAGTCTAACTAAAGAATATTTTAATTTTACCCCTTTTTAATTTCTCTATTTTTCTCTTTAAATATCATTAAGTTTGTCTGTCTTCAATAAACTACGAAAAATGTATTTTTATTTTGCCGATGTGCCAGTACGCTGTTAAAAATTTTGCCCTAGTTTGAACCAAATTTTGGTGCTGAGTAGTTGCTACCATAACATTGTAAAATCTCATACCAACATTTGGAGCTTCCTATTTCAACCTCATTCCAACTTTTGGAGCTTTGATTCAATAAGAGCTCCTAATATTGGTACAAGATTGCACCATCTTACAGTGACTGCTATATAGAGCACCAAAATTAGGTTCAAACTAGGACAAGATTTTTAACAGTCTTCTCTCGTAAATTCCCTTTCAAAAATATTTCCTTTTTAATCTTCCCTTCGAATGTGCAATCGTTTCTTTTTTTCTTAAACGTATTTCCCACCAAAAATAAAACGGAATCGCAACGGTTTCTCAGCCCACATTTTCCATTTCTGCCACTTGTTAATTGTCTTGTCATAATGCAGATATTTGTATTCATAATTACTCACTATAAATTTTTTCAGTCCTGGTTCAGAAAGCTTTTTTTTCAGTGATTTTGACTACTGTAACTGCGGTATCGGAATATGACATCCATTCTAATTATGATATTATCAATGTAACATGTTTTTTTTTAGAGTGCTCCACCATTTTGAACGATAATAATAAAAATAAAAAAAAGATGGACTACAGCCTTGTTTTATTTATTTATTTGGGAAGCATCAAAGATTCTGTTCTTGCTGTAATAATTATTATTATTTATTATTATTATTATTATTATTTATTTTATTATTATTTTGCTTAATACACGAATGGAATGATTGAGTTCGCTTCGATTGACAAATTATTATTTATTTATTTTCAACTACGATATGCTGCTGTTGACTTGTTTAAACAATCTGATTTTACAGAAAAATACCGGGCAAAAATAAATTAAGGGTCCCCTTCCAAATCATTGCAACATTATTCAAATAGAACTGATGGTCACTCTGTGTTTGTATAATGCATAACATATTTTCGCACCTTGGATATAAACAGAAGAAAATAATTCTTAGCTATGTCAATTTTGAATTAAATATCTTAATTAATAAAAGTACACCCTTTTTCCTCTTTAGTATACAAGAAAGCTTCTTTAATAAAACTTTAGAATTTTTTTATATCACTTTAAGATGAATTTAATAACTTCAACATATAGAAGAGTTGGAATTGGAAAAAGAAAGTAAATGTATTATAACTTAATGTATGGATTTGGGGGCCCATGGGCAAAGTCCCGATTTGTTCATGCAGTAATAATGACCTGTCGGTAATGCATATGAAGTATGTACGATTAATGGTTCATTTACAGGAACACTCAAAGGAATTTAAATACATTTTGGTATATGGGGATAAATCGTTTGGCGAGTATTCTAATAACATTATGCTATTTCTAATGTATTGAAACTGATATAAATCACTGAATTTCACTACGGTCACGTTAAAATCGAGCATTCATAGCAATTTTATTAATTTACAAGGACACAGAAAATAAATCGGTAACAGTACTGTCTTTGCATAATAATTGTTGGAAGATACGTTTTAAAATTCGGCATGTGCTTTTAAATTCATTTAGTTTTTTGCAATTACCCTTTATATATAAATTCTATACCTCATAAATAGGTCTGCACAAAAATATTCGCATATCATTCTTTTTTATTACAGGTGATTGGTGAAGGGGAATTTTCAGATGAAATATGTGTATCCCTTAAATGAACTAAATTTTGGAATGCAGGTTGTTAATAGATACAGATCTCTATTCTCTATGTCATATACAGGGATTCCAAAAGATTCGGATAACTATCCGATTGCAGATGGGAACAGCTGAAATTCGGTTTGAAATGCGTTATACATTTCCACGTAATATTTCAATTTTTTAAATGGTGCAGTTTTGTTACATTATTCTGAAAATGTGTTGGAAAGTGCTTCATAAAACCTATGCTTGGCGCATGATTTTTTTTTTCTTTTTTTGTTTTAATGATGCATTTACTTTCTGCACGTCAAGAATTCGACACGTGATTCAGAAGTTGAAATCTGAAAACAGCTTTCATTTTAAAAGGTATGTTTATATCCAATTCGCAGTCCTCTGCTTAACATCTGTTGAGTTATTTGCGTATACATACCGAAGTAAGTACAGGTAAAGTCATTTAGTTAGACTTTCCTCAAAATGCCGAACATTATGTTGGAGTTGTGCGTATTTCTGCCGGCATTGCTTTTTGGGTTTACTGTCGTGGTGGGCCATGTCAATCATACGCACGAACAAAAAGCCGACATGTTGAAGCAAAAATGGACGATGGAAAACGTCATTAGAGACATTGAGTAAGTAGTGGCACTTAATTATTTGAAATTTCTATTTGTCTTTTAAGCGGAGTCTTCACTCACTTGAAAACTCCCACTCCGTAATGTTAAACAAATGGGTAGGTTAATTTCGAGTTTTTTATTTAAATTTGAATATTTTTAACCCCCTGGGGATGAGCGACACGTATACGTGCCGCAAAAAGGCTTAAGAATCCTCGTTTATTCCCATCGGTAAAATTATACTGTAAAATTTGGCTTATTCAATCGGAGCATTTTCTCGATTCAAGAAGGAACAAATTTCTGTTTTTTAAAACCGGTGACAAAACATTAAAAATTTCGTAAAAGGCTCTCGTCGCGAAGGGGGTTAAACAATTTTTTTTAGCATAGGATAGCTGAGCTCGATCTTTAAATGGCTATTTTTTACTTTTTCGAATTTGGTTGCAGATTTTTTCTTAAAGATACTTTCACGTTCGAAACCGGTTTTGAAACTGAAAGTACCTTTTATATAAAAAAGAAATCTGCAAGCAAAATTGAAAAAGTAAAAAACAATCACACTAAAAATCGAGCTCAGCTATCCTATGAAAAGAAAAATCGTTTAAAAATATTAAAATTTAAACGAGTAATTCGAAATTAACCAGCTCATTTGTTTAACATTACGGAGCGGGAGTTTCCAGATGAGTGAAGATTCTCCTTAAGAGGACAGTTTATCTCAAAATAGGTCAAAAAATTAATTTTCTTTCTTTTTTTAACACTTTCCAACAAAGTTGAAAAGTGTTTATACAATCGGTTGGCCGTCTGTCCGTCTTTCCACGCTCTAACTCCCATAAATATACTCCGATTTTCATACAATTGATAAAGATTATTTAGGGTCATCAAAGCTTGTTTGGTATTGTATATAAAGCATGTTTCATTAACAATTTATTTATTAGGGGCATTCAAAAGAATTCCATTACATTATGGTATATGGAAAAACAATCGTTTGAAGAGTATTTTAATGAGATTACGCTATTTCGAAGATACTGAAATGGATATAAATTACTGAATTTCACTACTATTAAGTTTTAACAGCGTGTTCATAGCATTTTTTATTCATTTACAGGGACATTCAAAAGAATTCCATTACATTATGGTATATGGAAAAAAATCGTTTGAAAAGTATTTTAATGTGATTACGCTATTTCGAAGATACTGAAATGGATATAAATAAATGATTTTCAATACTATAACGTTTTAACAGCGTGTTCATAGCATTTTTTATTCATTTACAGGGGCACTCAAAAGAATTCCATTCCGTTATGATATATTGAGAAAAATCGTTTGAAGAGTATTTTAATGGGATTACGCTATTTCAAATATATTGAAACTAATATAAATCACTGATATTCACTATGATTACGATATAACAAGACATTCGTAGCATTTTTTATTCATTTACAGGGACGCACAAGAGAAATAGATTATAATACACTCTTTGAATAATAATTGCTGGTATGTACGTTTTAAAATTTGGTATGCGCTTTGAAATTTAACTATTTCTTGTTTGTAATTCGTTATATATAAATTAGATACCTCATATGCAAGGTTGCATAAAAGTATTCGTGTATTATTCTCCTTATTTGAGGAAATTACTGAAGGGTAATTTTTAACTAAGGTATACTTATATCTTCAGTGAACTAAATTTTGGCATGCAAATACAAAAGTACATATCATATACAGAGGTTCTCAAAATGTTCGAATTATTTTCCGATTGTAGATGAGAACAGCTGAAATTGTTTTTCTCAAATGTTTTAAGCGTTTCAATATGGTTGAATTAGACGTAAATTTATTTTAACTTTTTTAAACGGTGTAGATTTGTTACATTATTCTAAATGTCTTGAAAATGTTTAATAATATAATGCTTGACGCATGATTTTTACTTTCTTGTTTTTATATTAAATGAAAACTTGTTTAATTGTGAATATTTTGACACCTCGTTTTTATACGGCAAATACATCGCCGGTTATTGAAAATTTTGTTAACATGCAGTTTAATTGCCGTAAAATGGGATAAATAGGAACGAAATTTACCGGTCATACAAATAAATTCATTATAAATATATGTGACGATGTTTTTAGTTGCCAATTTTTTTATAAGGAAGTAATAACATTAAGAGTTGGGAAATTCAGTTTTGCCATGTTGGCACCACTACTGCGATATATATATAAAAACTGCAAGTGGATCCTCAAAAACCTCATCTTTTTAATGCCTTCAAAACTGTGCACTGAAGTATTTTTCGTATTCTAAACCTAAGTGTAGTTATTTTTAATTAATCATAGACCTGTAAACGATATGTTGTCTTAAATTCTACTTATTTCTAAACTACATAATGAAAAAGTGAAAAATGGTTTGTAACATCAGAGGTTTAAAATTTACGGGGTAAATCGGAACACGCTTTCTCTCATGGTTTATTTTCCTATACAGTAATAATTTAATATAATCTGAAAACATATGAATGAATGTGTATTGTAACAATATTTTCTTTGTTCTAATTACTTGAAGAGTTTAAAGGTGCCAAGAAATTACTTAGTTAAACAAAAAAAGTCAACGCCCAATCCAACAGACATGGAACACACAATAAAAGAATTTAAAAATGGCAAATTTCTAAGAAAAGTTGCACAGAATTATTCTCTGACACTTGCAACATTACACAAACATTTTACAATGGAAAACCAATTAAAAATGAAGGGGATGCAAACAGTACTATAAGGGCTGGGGATGAGGGCGTACTAGTAGATCGTATTAATAAATGGTGCGATTGGAGCTACTCAATAGATTCACTTACCCAATGACTACTAGTAAAGAATAACACAGAACAGAGCTGAATTTGTTTTAAATTCCAACTTCTGCAATTCGAATACAATTTCTTAGAATAAATTTTAATTTTTCTTGAGTTCAAAGTTATTTTCTAATTTTTATAAAAGACATATCTTTACTTGTATATAAAATTAAAGCTTGGATTGATAGTAACTATATGTTCCTATTCCTCCCTTATCATTATTACCTATTTTTATTAACCCTATTAAAGTTTGAATCAAAATAAATAATAGAGCAAGATCCCAGGGCCCCCAGACGTTACTTATTTTCTCACAAGTAAAATGTATTGGATAAAGTAGTGTTAGTACGTGCTATGAGCGTAAGTGATACCTGCTAGCTTGGACCGACGGCCAATTTACGGGTACCATAGGTACCAAAGGTAGGTAAAAACGCTGCGAGCTTTTCTTATTTTCTCAGTCTTCGTTTTCATATAATGATGCTAATGGAGCTATTTCAATACTAAATGTAAGCAGCCAGACCAATTTCATGGGCCAAACATCCAGTCAGACACACATAAAGTGTCGCGGTTCCCTATGCGACCATACATAAAGTGGCACTTTGAAGCTCCCTAAAAAATGATATAACTTTACTTATTTTCTCAGTCTTAATTTTTATATATGATGTTCAGGGAACTATTTCAGTACATTATGTAAGCAGCCAGACGAGTTGCATGGGCCAAACATCCAGCCAGACATGCATAAAATGTCCCTATGAGCGCGAGCGTGATAATTAGATAGATTTATAACATAACGTCATAAAACTTATGTTAGTAATGGTCTAATGGAAGTCTTCAGTAATAATTAAGTAATATTTTAACCCTTAATTTTAAAAATAATTATAGCATACCAAAATGTGAATACAATTGAAATCGTAATCGAAATTTTGAACAAATCGTTACTAATTTATATACTAATTTATAAAGAGTGGCTTTTTTTTATTTTTTTGAAATATTGGGGAGATTGGTGATTCTCAACAGCAATCAATTTATTAAAATAATAGTTTATTGACGTCTTATAATAGGCAAAAAAAAATTGTAAATAGAAAATTTCAAAATAATTAATTTAAAAATTACTCATTACTTTATTAATGGGAAAGTATGATCTATTTTATTACTTCTTTTTTATCTTCATTATCGTCATCGTTGAAGTTTCATAATTCATCCTCAATCCAATGTTAAAGTATTGAATACCTTTATAATCATCATCATTAATTTCTTTTCTTGTAAAAAATATATATGTAATTAAGAATCAAATAATTACAAGTTTATATAAATATTTAAATTTGTAGAATACCTGATTATTCTTGAAGCGATTCACTTACAAAGCCTGGTAGTTGGTCCCCATTAAACCAGTTGAAATCATATCTTCTTCTTGTTCATAATTTCGATTACGATTTCAAATGTATTCACATTTTGGTATGCTATAATTATTTTTAAAATTAAGGGTTAAAATATTATTTAATTATTACTGAAGACTTCCATTAGACCATTACTAACATAAGTTTTATGACGCATGTTATAAATCTATCTAATTATCACGCTCGCGCTCATACTCATAGGGACACTTTATGCATGTCTGGCTGGATGTCTGGCCCCTGCAATTGGTCTGGCTGCTTACATAAAGTACTGAAATAGTTCCCTGAATATCATATATAAAAATTAAGACTGAGAAAATAAGTAAAGTTACATCATTTTTTAGGGAGCTTCAAAGCGCCACTTTATGTATGGTCGCATAGGGATCCGCGACACTTTATGTGTGTCTGGCTGGATGTTTGGCCCACGCAATTGGTCTGGCTGCTTACATAAAGTACTGAAATAGTTCCCTGAATATGATATATAAAAATTAAGACTGAGAAAATAAGTAAAGTTATATCATTTTTTAGGGAGCTTCAAAGCGCCACTTTATGTATGGTCGCATAGGGATCCGCGACACTTTATGTGTGTCTGGCTGGATGTTTGGCCCATGCAATTGGTCTGGCTGCTTACATAAAGTACTGAAATAGTTCCCTGAATATGATATATAAAAATTAAGACTGAGAAAATAAGTAAAGTTATATCATTTTTTAGGGAGCTTCAAAGCGCCACTTTATGTATGGTCGCATAGGGATCCGCGACACTTTATGTGTGTCTGGCTGGATGTTTGGCCCACGCAATTGGTCTGGCTGCTTACATAAAGTACTGAAATAGTTCCCTGAATATGATATATAAAAATTAAGACTGAGAAAATAAGTAAAGTTATATCATTTTTTAGGGAGCTTCAAAGCGCCACTTTATGTATGGTCGCATAGGGATCCGCGACACTTTATGTGTGTCTGGCTGGATGTTTGGCCCATGCAATTGGTCTGGCTGCTTACATAAAGTACTGAAATAGTTCCCTGAATATGATATATAAAAATTAAGACTGAGAAAATAAGTAAAGTTATATCATTTTTTAGGGAGCTTCAAAGCGCCACTTTATGTATGGTAGCATAGGGAGCCGCGACACTGTATGTGTGTCTGGCTGGATGTTTGGCCCATGCAATTGGTCTGGCTGCTTACATAAAGTACTGAAATAGTTCCCTGAATATGATATATAAAAATTAAGACTGAGAAAATAAGTAAAGTTATATCATTTTTTAGGGAGCTTCAAAGCGCCACTTTATGTATGGTCGCATAGGGATCCGCGACACTTTATGTGTGTCTGGCTGGATGTTTGGCCCATGCAATTGGTCTGGCTGCTAACATAAAGTACTGAAATAGTTCCCTGAATATGATATATAAAAATTAAGACTGAAAAAATAAGTAAAGTTATATAATTTTTTAGGGAGCTTCAAAGCGCCACTTTATGTATGGTCGCATAGGGAGCCGCGACACTGTATGTGTGTCTGGCTGGATGTTTGGCCCATGTAATTGGTCTGGCTGCTTACATTTAGTATTGAAATAGCTCCATGAGCATCATTATATAAAAACGAAGACTGAGAAAATAAGAAAAGCTCGCAGCGTTTTTACCTACCTTTGGTACCTATGGTACCCTTAAATTGGCCGTCGGTCCAAGCTAGCAGGTATCACTACGCTCATAGCACGTACTAACACTACTTTATCCAATACATTTTACTTGTGAGAAAATAAGTAACGTCTGCGGGTCATGGGATCTTGGTCTATAAAGATTATAACGTTTTAACACCATTAATAAAATAATATATATACAAGCATTAAAAATACTCTGGTGAGCAACAAAAAAGGTTAATATGTTTTTAAATGTGAAAAAGCGTTTGACAAGTGCTTCTAATTGAGGATGAAACAGAACAAGGGGTCCCTTCTTCGCTGAAGCTCACTGTCAACGCCAAATTTAAAAAAGTCATATTTGCGCTTTTTCCGTGTAAAAGAAATCAGTCACAATTATGATAAAAATGACAGACATAGCGAAAAGACATAGCGAGAAAAAACGCAGTGTAATTAAACATGAATGTATGGCGAAATAGCACCAGAAACCTTAGTTCCTGTAGCGTATCATACTCATGCAGTGCCATCAAGCATGCCCGCACCCGCAGCATAGAACTGTACAGGAAACTGATTTGTAATGCAGTTGCAATAAAGAGTCAACAGTGAAGTTTGCAGTGCAGAGTCAACAGCGCAGTTCACATGAAAAGCAGGATTGAAAATTTTACTAAAAAGAAAGATGGAAAGTGTTACGCTTTTTTCTTTTATATGAAAAAAGCGCAAATATGACTTTTTCAAATTTGGCATTAACAGTGAGCTACAGCCAAGAAAGGACCCCATGTTCTCTTTTCATGCTCAATTAGAAGCATTTGTCAAACACTTTTTCACATTTAAAAACATATTAACCTTTTTTGTTTCTCACCAGGGCATTTTTAATGCTTGTCATTCAAATTTTTTTGACAAAAACTGAAGATCTTCTTTATATCTTGAAAAGCAAAGTATTTGCTGCCAAAATTTTACTGTTGTATTAGAATAATTAAGAACGTTATTGCATAGTCATATGAAATGCATGATGTCTTAAAAATAAACCAAGGAGTCGAACGAAAATAATAAAAGTGAGCTCACAACTTTATTCAAAGAACTGAAACTAAATGCTTCGCAATAAAAACAAATAAAAGCCCTTCCGGCGATGCCAGGAGGAAGAGGTAGCTTTCATACACCTATTTATATATTATTTATTTTAAATTAAGTTATATTGTTCAAACATACGAAGCTCAAATTAGTGAAACCCGATTTTATAAGATTGAATGCTAGTTTTTGTCAATACTGATTATTAATAGTAATTTTTAGAAATTAGTCATATTTTATTCAACCTGGTTTTATTTTCAGCGATTTAGAGAGTCGCCAAATTCCACGATATCATGAAGTGTATACCATTTTAAAGCAACATGATGGATGAAACAAACCAATGAGCTTGGCCGAAATCTTAATTCATGTGGGCATGCACTCTCATATCGAAATCGATTAATATATACGAGTGCTGTCGTGGGCAAATTGATTTTTTTTAAATGTCATCCACATTAGAAATTCAAACTGCTATATCTCAGGCGTTTTTGAGATAAAGACAAAGAAAAAAATACTCCGGAATTCATTATTAAGATAAATACATTCGAAAGAATCTTTTTTCAATTTCTAAATTTTTATTTGTACATCATTATACATTTAAAAGATTTTTGACAAACTTAAATAGCCGCCATTTTGATACAAGATGGCGGATGAAGTTGGCTAGTGAACTCTGTCAAGACATTGATATGTACTATGTACACACGGAGTTATATTCAAATCAGTTTATAAATATGCGTATTATCGCGTGACAAATTTCAGACCGTTTCAAAATGTCAACCACACTGGAAATTGAAAGTGGCTTTTTCAAGATATAGATGAAACAAAATATGCCCTGGAATCTTTGTATCAAGGTCAAATACACAAAAGAAAAATCTTTTTCAATTTCCCACCTTTTAGTATCTAATTTTAAATTTTAAATTAAAAAAATTTTCAATGGCCGCCATTTTGAAACAAGATGGCGGATAATGCTGGCTAACGAACACGGTCGAGACATTTGTATGTACTATGTACATACCAAGTTTCATTCATATCGGTTTGTAAATACGTTAGTTACAACATGATAAAAAACAGATCGTTTCAAAATGTCAGCTATAAGAAAAATTCAAAGTGCTATAACTCAATCATTTTTTAAGATATAGACAAAATAAAAAGTGTTCTGGAATCGTTGTTTTAAGTTCTAACATATAAATGAAAAATATTTTTCAACTTTTAATTTCTTCGCATTTAATTTTAAATTTAATTTTTTTCTTTTTTTTAAAGAGCCGCCATTTTGAAACAAGATGGCGGATGATGCTGTCTAACAATCTCGGTCGAGACATTTGTATGTACTATGTACATACCAAGTTTCATTCAAATCGGTTCATAAATACGATAGTTATCGCATGACAAAAATCAGGTGATCAGTGTCATGATCGGTGAAAATATACCAAAATTTTCTGGAAGTGCTTTCCTCCGGACGGCTGCAATAGGTAGCTTTTTACTTTTTGTAATGAAAGCTACCTAATTAAGTTTTTCACATGTTTGATTTAATTTAAATGAATTATGTTACATACATAGAAAATTTATACATATTTAAACTTGATGGCAACGAATAAAAAAATTACTTCCGGCAATGCCGGGAAGCTTTCATATACTTATTTATATATTATTTATTTTAAATCAAGTTATATCATTCAAACATACGAAGCTTAAATTAGTGAGACCCGATTTTATAAGATTGAATGCTAGTTTTTGTTAATATTGATTATTAATAGGAATTTTTAGAAATTAGTCATAAGTAGGGGAAAAATGTCTGTCCGACCCCGGGAGGAGGCGTGAGGCTCGGAGGAGGGAGGAGGGCTCCTCCTCCTCAATCCTCCTCCTCCTCCTCAACACTCCTCCTCATTCCTCAAGGTTGTCTTATAAGAGAAGGGGTTAAAAGGATTTTTTTTTAATTTTAAGCGGGAATTTCAGGGAGTTAGAATTTTTAAACCATACTATAGTATGGGGGTGTTTTTTAATTTTAAGTGGGGACTTTAAAAATTTTCGGCGTGTTACAGTACGTGGGGTATGTTTTTCGATTGAATTTTGCTGTTGTTCATTTAAAAAGGTACTTAAAAATTATGAGTGAAATTTTTTCAACATACTCTAGTATAAGGGATTATTTTTCGAGTGGTGATTTATTAAGAAATTTTAATAATTTCTATAATTTTAATAAATTTTGATGAGGCGGTTAAGCGGGTATTTTGGGGGAAATTATTATTTTAGACTAATCATACACGAAGGATATTTTTTTTTTTCGGGGGTTAATATTTTAATGAAGATCTAATTAAGAAGTGTACATTCATGGTGAATTAATGAATTATGTTTTTAGGAGTAATTTTGTTAAGATTGAATTATTTTTTCATTTTTTTGGAGTTTTAAGCGGAGATAAATGTTTAATAGGGGACTTTAATTTTTTTGCAATGAGATTAACTCGCACTCGTCGACCTAACCGTACGGAGTTTATAGTTTTTTCGATTCATGTGTGAATATTGGTTTAGAATTTCTTAGAATGACTGCCACCGCCTTTATGTCTATCCATTATCATAAATAACACATGCTGGTAATGGGAATTTGGGAATAATAACTTTAAATATTAATTTAATGAAGGAACTTTAAAATTATTTCGAGTACTATTTTTAGTCAACTATGTTTTACACTTGATATTTTAGAATAGTTAAAAAATAACTTTAAAATTTGAATGAAAAAATATGTTTCAAAATGGGATTTTACGTGCTAGCATTGAATCGCACTCGTCGCCCTAACGGTTTGGAATATGTGGTTTTCTTCGAACCTTGGTGAAAATTTAATTGAATTGATTAATATTATTATTTTGTGTGTGTTGTATGTATGTGTATGTATGTTTGTGTGTTGTATGCATGTATGTGTGTGAATGTATGTATGTATGTGTTGCATGTATGTGTGTATATGTATGTTTGTGTGTTGTATGTATGCATGTGTGTGTATGCATGTGTGTGTATGTATGTATGTGTGTGTTGTATATATGTGTGTCTATATGTATGTATGTGTGTGTATGTATGTGTGTTGTATGTATGTGCATGTTGAATGTATGTGTGTGTAATTTTTTTTGCCGATAGGTGTGATCTTTAGCTGAAAGTGACCTAGGGTCAAAACTTTTACCCAGGAATCGTCACGGGGAGGCAGATCACATGATTCCCGTATTGCACACATTCACATACATTATTTCGAGCGATATTTTTAGTGAAACATAATATGCAATTGAATTTTTAGAATAATTAAAAAATAACTTTAAAATTTAAATGAAAGAATGTTTCAAAATGGAATTTGACGTACCAACATTTAATCGCGCTCGTCGGTTTTTACAGTTTGGAGTCTGTCATTTTCCTTTGACCTTGGAAAACCTTGCGTCGATAAGGATATTTCAGAAAGACCCCCACTTTGGATACTCTTTTAAAATGATATTTGTAATGAGATGTGTTCGCGCGCGTCGGCCTAACTGTTTGGAGTATCATCTTAAAATCATCAAATTAATACAAAATATTTCAAATAGTTAGAAAATGTATGGTTAAAACCGCCAAATAAGAACAAAATACTTCAAACAATGAGAAAATAAATGTTTAAAATCAACAATTTAACACTTAAAGGTTTTATCTTCAGATCCAAATAATTTGTGAAAAATGCTTTTAAATATTTTTAAACTGTATTGAAAATAATATTTTTCATACCTTAACATCAAAAAAAGTGTTAAATCCAAATCGATGAAGAGTTTAATAATTATTTTCTCAAAGAGAGGATACTAAATTCGTTGCAGTATATGTGTGTGTGTGTAAAAATAGATGAATCATTCTTATCTGCTTATCTGATAGCGTTTTCCGAAAAGGGTTGAATCTCTGAATCATAGTTGATAGGAACTGGGGTTGATGTGTTATCTTAATTAATCTTAATGAGTACTATATCTAATTAAAATTATTTGACTTGAAATAAAATAACGTCTTTTGAGCAATATCTTTTGAAAATTTAAGATATAATTATTTAACTCAAATTAGAGGCTTTTTTTTTTCTCATCGATTTATTTTAAATAAAACTAAAATATTTTTTTCTGTACTTTGTTAGCAAAATAAAGAGTGTATCACATTCATTTCGGCTTTAACTGTTTGAAAATTTAAATTAACCTATAATTAAAATGATTACATAAGGTTGAGTATGTGATCTTTTAAATGAAATCTAGTTAAAAACGGAACACGCATTCATATAAAACTTTAAATATGGTTTTGTGTATAATGTAATGTATGTATTAAATATTAAATGAAAAATATGAATTAACAATAAATGAAAGACATTAACATTAATAAAATATTAATTAAACATTGCATTGATTAAAAACTTAATGAAAAATATTAATTTGGGAATACGCATTCGTATAAAACTTTAAACATTTATATTTTTTGTGTATAATATTATGTATTTATTAAATATTAAATGAAAAATATGAATTAACAATAAATGAAAAATATCAATTAACATATAATAAACTATTAATTAAACATTGTGTTGATTAAAAACTTAATGAAAAAAATTAATATGGGAATACGCATCCTTATAAAACTTTAAACATTTATGCTTTTGGATATAATATTATGGATGTATTAAATATTAAATGAAAAATATGAATTAACAATAAATGAAAAATATTAATTAACATTAATAAAATATTAATTAAACATTGTGTTGATTAAAATATAGATTAAAAACTTAATGAAAAATATTAATTTCTCATGTAATTAAAATAACACTTTATAAATTAATGAATTAATAATAAATGAAAACTGTTCATTCGAAACAACTTGAGAAATACTAATTTGTAATGAAATTAGAAAATAGCAATTAATTAAATATTAATTAAAAATTAAATGAAAACTATTTATGAGAGACACATTGAAAAATATTCTTACCTTAAACTTTCATTCACCAGTCCTTAAATCCAACCTTCATCGTTGCTTGCCTGTTGGGTACTGTCTGATAACCAGATATTCTTATCTTTGACGGTTTTCCCGAAAGTTGACTCACTAGATAAGTAAAAATGACAGGTTCAAATCTGAAATTAAGAGTTTATTCATATCGTATATAATTAATATAACACGCAATTAAAAAGAGACTTAATTTATTTAATACGCCATAATTAAGAATTTAATTAAATCCTGAATATAATTTTTTAAAATCTTATTAATAGAATAGAATAGAAATTCTTTTCAACATTTTCAAGAAACACACATGTTATTGGATACTTAATAGAATATTTTTCGTAATGAATGTGTAGTTAACAATTTTTAAATGATTTTTTTCTAATTAATTAGTGTTTAATTAAAATTTTCATAATTAAAATAAATATATCAAATAAAAAAGGAATTCTTTTCAAAATTTTCAAGAAACACAAGTTATTATTAAGTAATATTTTGAATAACTACAAACTTTAATCATGATGAGTCATCACTGTGAATGATCTTTTCTTCTCATATGTTATAAAAACAAGTTTAAGTACCCAAATTTATTGATATATTTCATTGTGTGTTGGATCCTTCTTTACTAATCTCGTTAAAATTATTCATTTACCAATGATTTAAACTTCACATTTTAAAGTTATTTATATAATATACTAACATTTGACTATTAAATATCAAATAATGGATATGCACTTTTTACACTCACATCTTACAATGTAATTAGTAACCAAATGTAATGATTTTTAAGCATGTCTGCTTAAATTTTTTTTCAATGAAAGACTATCACAGTTGAATATTTAGCTTTCTCTTCATAACTTTATCGAGAAATACATAATGCATACGACACGATTTCATCAAATAAATCACAATACAATTCAAACTTCTCATTTTCAATGCTTTATATATACTAGTGTATATCAAGTAGGTGTTTATTCTGAACAATCATTACTTAGTATATTGATGAAAAGTTTGTGTTGAACGGTTTTTAAGTTAAATGGTGTGAGAGAAGGATATATTAGGACAGAAGTTATTAAATATAGAGTCTTTAAAGTTTATACCCGTGCAAGAATTGGCATTTCAAGAAACAAAGTTGTGTCACATTTGAAAGCATTCTTTATATTCGAAACGCACACGTGATCACGATCACATCACTGAAGAGTATAGAGAAGCTGTTTATGTTGTATATAATTTGAATTTTCATTAACACAATATTATAACCGAAGTTTTTCGACAGTTTGAAAAATTATGATGCGCAACGTCTGCACACGTTAACACAGAATAAGATTAGCTTATGCCCTTTCGATGATAAGCGTTACTTGCAGGTAAGATGTATTAACATAACATTTTCTTGGTAATTTTACTCGCAGGTTTCGAACCCACAGTCATCCAATCATACTTCTCATTTTTAACACGCGACGCTAACCATTGGGCCATTAAGGCCCGTAATTCAGTAACTAAAAAGTAAAAAAGATCGTCGAAAGTGATTACTTCACACATGCAAAAATAATTTTTATTGTGACTTATCAATTAAAAATCGCGAAGAAAAGCAAAAAATCACATAGATTTTGGACTACTTTAAGATTTTATGAGTCACCTCATCAGTTAAATAGACATATTCACTTCTTATGAATCACTACTTATGTTTAAATTTTCAAACACTTGCTTATATGAAATGTATTATATTTTAGTTTATCAGTGATAGTGTGATTATTTGTTAATAATTTTAGTGTCATTAAAAAAATTAAAAAAAAGTTAAATATATCAAAAACACAAGTTCGTGTTAAAGGTTTGAACAAATTATTAAAATAATTTTACAAAACTTTACAAATTATTTAAAAATGATTCACTAATATTTAGTAATCGACAAATATTAATAGCCATAAGCATTTATATGACTTAGGTTTTCTGTTTTAACTGTTAAGTTATTAGATTCCTCCTTCATTTACATCTTATTGATCAGTTTTAATCATCCAACCACCCAACTTTTTTTCGTAATCAACTATTAATTTTCAATAACAACCAGCTATTTGTTTATCCTAGTAACCAAAAAGGTTTTATCGACACATAATCAAAATTTTTTGAAATGCAAGACTCTTTATTTTCATTCGAAAAAACAATGACTTATATAATAAATTTTTCCTTACTTAAATGAAGCCTTTGCATGTGTATGGTAAAACTTGGAAAATTTCATTTAATGCACAAATTTAAAGTTAACAGACAAGGTCTTCACACATCTTTTAGTATTTTACTAACACTTTACCAAATATCTTTAGAAAACAAAAGAATTTTAAATAATTATTTTAATAAAAAATCTCTTTTGTAAGTGACATTATTAAACTAACTTGAAAAATTAACTTGCCAAAGCAGGTTTCCACTATTCCAACTAAGTAATATTCATAAGTTTTATATGATAAACAACCTGTTTGCTTATGTCCCAGCATGGGTTTATAAAATATATCTAAAATAACCTTTAATATTAATGTTTAAAAATATGCCGTTAGTCTCTCAAAAATAATTATTTTCACTTCTATTATTTAAAAACATTTTTAAATAAAATTATTATTGTTGCCAAATTATCTAAGTGTTATAAAATGTGCATGTAAAACTTTTAATTCTAATTTTCACATTTTATTTTTTTCAACTTATTGTTTTCAAGATGTATTAAAATTTGGAAAAAAAAATAATTTTCATGCATAATTAAATTAAAATAGTTAAATCATAGCAAACGCGGTAGCGTTTGGTATAATATGTTTAAGAAATAGAAAGTGCAAACAACTTTCTAAAATTTCTGGCGAACCAGTTGAGATACGGCAATAAATTTTTTTTTAAAAGATAGAACTCGACGAGACGAATAAAATGATAGCATTCAAAAAATTACTGCAGCTTCGAATAGTTTTTTATTTAATTTTTAATGAAAAAATGAAAGCAAAAAGTTCAACTAAGTCTAGCTAACGTTTCCGTGGATGGATTAACTTCGTTTTTGGTTTATTTTAATCCTCATGGTAAAACTTAGAACAGTTTTTTTTTCATCTTTGTATGTTTGTCGGTCGCTGAGAAAATCGAATTTTTGTCTGAAATTTTCAGCTGAACATAGACCTTTTTCTTATATTTGTTTCTTCTTGTAATTGTTGCACGTAAGTTTAAATAAACATAAAAATTGCTATATATGTAACATAAATAAATAGATTAGATAAATCACGTGAAAAGATACCCTTTTTTTGTTATTTTCATGTATCATATTCACTATCTATTTTGACGATTTGTTTAATAGAACAAAACAATTTATATATTTAAAAAAAAGAAAAAAATATTTATTAAAAAGTAAAGAACAACATCCGGGTTGACATATCAAGCAAAATAACGACACTCTGGATTTAGTTAAATACCCCGATGCGCATACGCCATTGGCGTCAGAAAAAAAAAATCGCCAACATGGTGCGTATATGACATTTGTGCCAAAAATGCATACCTATTTTATTTACATTACGTACGGTACTACTTGATTATCAGGTCGACCAATTTCACCCATTTACAGAAATCGCCAAACTATTCGCCAAATTACTCAAAAGTAAAAATGTTGCCATTAAAAAATTTTAAGTTTAGAAAATTAACGAATTTAGGTTAAAAAAATAAAAGTCATTAACGAAAAGGATTACTTTAATGATGACGTTTGTTATGACGTCGAGACGTACCAAATATAAAATTTGATTTATTCAGGTGATTTCGAACAAAAGAAACTAATAAAAGTTTCATATTTTAATGCAGAATTTATCAAATCAAACCATAAAGAGATATTTGTAAGATATCGCATATGTGAATAACATTGAAGTATTTTAAATGTAATATTAGAATTTATTAAAGAGGATAAAAATATGGTACTTACGTATTAACGCCACCGCAGCAGAAGTTGCGCTAAAGTGCCAATAAAGAGCAATCATGTTCGCACGCGCACAAAAAAATGGCATCAAAAATAGGCTAAAAAGTACTAAAGTACTAAAAATGACGTCAAAATGAGCCAAAAAAAAAAAAAAAAACACTAAAAAGGCACGAACAACAAGATCACTCTTTATTGGCGCATTAGCACAACTTTTACTGCGATGGCATTAATACGAAGGTACCAAAAATATCAATGTTAGCGGAAATTTGTAAGAAGTTAAATGCTTTTTATTTAAAAAATAATGTCGGCGGATACAACCATAAAGTAACTTTAATAAATTATATATTATATTTTTCTCAATTAATATCAAGAGCTATTCGCTTATTGGCATAAAATTTATATTAAATAACAAAAGAACAAATAAATTAGTCAAACATTAATAAAAATATAAATATATCATCGAATTTAAAATCATTTGATCACTTAACAAAACAAGTGTAGCGGGTTTAATGTCAAGGAAATGTAACATTTATGTTCATCCATTATTGACATATAATCTTACAGTTTGTCTATCGTTCTTTGGTCGACGGGATAAATTAAGTAGTTATATATTTACTTATAGTATTTTAAATAAAATGAAGTGAGAGTTAAATGTTTCTGATATATGTATTTTTAATTTATGTGTTTTTTAATGAAAGTCTTGTATTTTAAATAAAGCTAGTGACAGCTTTATATTTAAAATGAAATTATGACGAAGGAAACCTATTTGGCGATTGTTTCGAGTAGCTAAAAAAAAAGTAGGAAAATAGCCGTCGGGCATATAAAAAATAAAACAATTAGATTGGAGCTGTTGATGACAGTCACAAGACTTATGCTGGTATTTATATAGGTACTATAGCAAAATTTGCAACATCTCTGGTGTTAAACTAGGACTCTCGAGGTAAGGCATTTGGCTGCTCAGCAGCGGGTAGAGAATTCAAATCCCGTCAGATGTAAGTTCGTTTTGTTTAGATTTAGAAATGATTTTCTGTTAAATTATTATTCCTTCGGGAATATTCTTATATTTATTGTTATTCAATTTCTAGAATTTTTCTAATTGTGAATGTTTCATTTGAGAAATTAAGTTGAATGTATTTAATTGGTATGGCTTTTAATTCTTTTAATAAAGTTCTGTACTTTTCTCTTGCAAATCCGTGGTTTATTTTTCATATCATGCATTTTATATAGCAATGAAATGACTTTAATAATTATTCTGATACATCAAAATTTTATGCTGTTGTTATCATTTTATAAATTTTGACAGCAGCAATTATTTTTCTTTTTAAGATATTAGAAAATCTTCAGTTATTATCAAAAAATTAAATGACTAGTATTAAAAAATGCTCTGACGAGCACCAAAAAAGGTTAATATGTTTTTAAGTATGAAAAAGGGTTTGACAAGTGCTTCTGTTAATTACTGAGCATGAGGAAGGACATGGGATTCCTTCTTGGCTACAACTCACTTCAATGCCAACTTTGAAAAAATCATATTTGCGCTTTTTCCATATAAAAGAAATTTGCGGTTCTTTAGTAGAACTTCCCATCGAGCTTTAGATGTTAACCAGGAGTGTAGTCGTAAAAATAACATAGGATATATGCTCAAAGCAGAGGGATACCCTAGAATGTGTATACTATAAGCTTTCTTGAGAAACAGAGGGTATATGGTGTTCTCTTAAAAAGTCCAGAAGGTATACGGCGTATAACCTGCACTACATCCCTGATGTTAACTGCACAGTTCACTCTGCACTATACTACAAATCAATTTTCTGTGCAATTATACACTTAGGGCATGCTTGGTGCAGTGCATGAATGTGATACCTACAGGAACTAGGTTTTTGGCACTATGTCGTCTTCCCTTACATTTATGTCTAATTAAGCTGTATCTTTACTGGTTATGTCTTTACACTATACATTTTTATAGTAACTGCGACTAATTTGTTTTCACGGAAAAAGCGCAAATATGATTTTTTCAAAGTTGGCATTGAAGTGAGTTGTAGCCAAGAAGGAATCCCATGTCCTTCCTCATGGTCAGTAATTAACAGAAGCACTTGTCAAACCCTTTTTCATACTTAAAAACATATTAACCTTTTTTGGTGCTCGTCAGAGCATTTTTTAATACTAGTAATATATACACATTCAACATTCTATACTCACCTAATCCAACATCATCACAAAAGCACGTCCTACTCGGTCGAAGTCTTGGGAAGAAATGAAAAATTCAAAGTCCTTATCAGAAAAAGTTATCAGATAATCTTATCAAAAGATCTGTGACGTCAGAGAATATGTGACATCAACTGGTCACGTGATGTATATCACGTGACTAGTGCTTTGTTTTCTAGATTGATTCTTATAAAAATTCATTTATTAAGTAATTTAATCATTCTAATAATTATTAATTAGTTTAATTAATTAAACTAATTAATAATATTAATATTAATTAGTTTAATTAATTAAGTAATTTAATCATTCTGATAATTATTAATTAGTTTAATTAATTAATCTTATTAATTAGATTAATTAATTAAACTAATTAATAATTATCAGAATGATTAAATTACTTAATAAATGAATTTTTATAAGAACAATCTAAAAAACAAAGCACTAGTCACGTGATATACATCACATGACCAGTTGATGTCACATGTTCTCTGACGTCACAGACCTTTTGATAAGGTTATCTGATAACATTTTCTGATAAGGACTTTGAATTTTTCATTTCTTCCCAAGCCTTCGACCGAGTAGGACGTGCTTTTGTGATGATGTTGGATTAGGTGAGTATAGAATGTTGAATGTGTATATATTATTTAACTATTTTAATTTAATTATGCTTGAAAATTATTTTTTTTCCAAATTTTAATACATCTTGAAAACAATAAGTTGAAAAAAATAAAATGTGAAAATTAGAATTAAAAGTTTTACATGCACATTTTATAACACTTAGATAATTTGGCAACAGTAATAATTTTATTTAAAAATGTTTTTAAATAATAGAAGTGAAAATAATTATTTTTGAGAGACTAACGGCATATTTTTAAACATTAATATTAAAGGTTATTTTAGATATATTTTATAAACCCATGCTGGGACATAAGCAAACAGGTTGTTTATCATATAAAACTTATGAATATTACTTAGTTGGAATAGTGGAAACCTGCTTTGCCAAGTTAATTTTTCAAGTTAGTTTAATAATGTCACTTACAAAAGAGAATTTTTATTAAAATAATTATTTAAAATTCTGTTGTTTTCTAAAGATATTTGGTAAAGTGTTAGTAAAATACTAAAAGATGTGTGAAGACCTTGTCTGTTAACTTTAAATTTGTGCATTAAATGAAATTTTCCAAGTTTTACCATACACATGCAAAGGCTTCATTAAAGTAAGGAAAAATTTATTACATAAGTCATTGTTTTTTCGAATGAAAATAAAGAGTCTTGCATCTCAAAAAATTTTGATTATGTGTCGATAAAACCTTTTTGGTTACTAGGATAAACAAATAGCTGGTTGTTATTGAAAATTAATAGTTGATTACGAAAAAAAGTTGGGTGGTTGGATGATTAAAACTTATCAATAAGATGTAAATGAAGGGGGAATCTAATAACTTAACAGTTAAAACAGAAAACCTAAGTCATATAAATGATTATGGCTATTAATATTTGTCGATTACTAGATATCAGTGAATCATTTTTAAATAATTTGTAAAGTTTTGTAAAATTATTTTAATAATTTGTTCAAACCTTTAACACGAACTTGTGTTTTTGATATATTTAACTTTTTTTTATTTTTTTTAATGACATTAAAATTATTAACAAATAATCACACTATCACTGATAAACTAAAATATAATACATTTCATATAAGCAAGTGTTTGAAAATTTAAACATAAGTAGTGATTCATAAGAAGTGAATATGTCTATTTAACTGATGAGGTGACTCATAAAATCTTAAAGTAGTCCAAAATCTATGTGATTTTTTGCTTTTCTTCGTGATTTTTAACTGATAAGTCACAATAAAAATTATTTTTGCATGTGTGAAGTAATCACTTTCGACGATCTTTCTTACTTTTTAGTTACTGAATTACGGGCCTTAATGGCCCAATGGTTAGCGTCGCGTGTTAAAAATGAGAAGTATGATTGGATGACTGTGGGTTCGAAACCTGCGAGTAAAATTACCAAGAAAATGTTATGTTAATACATCTTACCTGCAAGTAACGCTTATCATCGAAAGGGCATAAGCTAATCTTATTCTGTGTTAACGTGTGCAGACGCTGTGCATCATAATTTTTCAAACTGTCGAAAAACTTCGGTTATAATATTGTGTTAATGAAAATTCAAATTATATACAACATAAACAGCTTATGTATACTCTTCAGTGATGTGATCGTGATCACGTGTGCGTTTCGAATATAAAGAATGCTTTCAAATGTGACACAACTTTGTTTCTTGAAATGCCAATTCTTGCACGGGTATAAACTTTAAAGACTCTATATTTAATAACTTCTGTCCTAATATATCCTTCTCTCACACCATTTAACTTAAAAACCGTTCAACACAAACTTTTCATCAATATACTAAGTAATGATTGTTCAGAATAAACACTTACTTGATAAACACTAGTATATATAAAGCATTGAAAATGAGAAATTTGAATTGTATTGTGATTCATTTGATGAAATCGTGTGGTATGCATTATATATTTCTCGATAAAGTTATGAAGAGAAAGCTAAATATTCAACTGTGATAGTCTTTCATTGAAAAAAAATTTAAGAAGACATGCTTAAAAATCATTACATTTGGTTACTAATTACATTGTAAGATGTGAGTGTAAAAAGTGCATATCCATTATTTGATATTTAATAGTCAAATGTTAGTATATTATATAAATAACTTTAAAATGTGAAGTTTAAATCATTGGTAAATGAATAATTTTAACGAGATTAGTAAAGAAGGATCCAACACACAATGAAATATATCAATAAATTTGGGTACTTAAACTTGTTTTTATAACATATGAGAAGAAAAGATCATTCACAGCGATGACTCATCATGATTAAAGTTTGTAGTTATTCAAAATATTACTTAATAATAACTTGTGTTTCTTGAAAATTTTGAAAAGAATTCCTTTTTTATTTGATATATTTATTTTAATTATGAAAATTTTAATTAAACACTAATTAATTAGAAAAAATCATTTAAAAATTGTTAATTACACATTCATTACGAAAAATATTCTATTAAGTATCCAATAACATGTGTGTTTCTTGAAAATGTTGAAAAGAATTTCTATTCTATTCTATTAATAAGATTTTAAAAAATTATATTCAGGATTTAATTAAATTCTTAATTATGGCGTATTAAATAAATTAAGTCTCTTTTTAATTGCGTGTTATATTAATTATATACGATATGAATAAACTCTTAATTTCAGATTTGAACCTGTCATTTTTACTTATCTAGTGAGTCAACTTTCGGGAAAACCGTCAAAGATAAGAATATCTGGTTATCAGACAGTACCCAACAGGCAAGCAACGATGAAGGTTGGATTTAAGGACTGGTGAATGAAAGTTTAAGGTAAGAATATTTTTCAATGTGTCTCTCATAAATAGTTTTCATTTAATTTTTAATTAATATTTAATTAATTGCTATTTTCTAATTTCATTACAAATTAGTATTTCTCAAGTTGTTTCGAATGAACAGTTTTCATTTATTATTAATTCATTAATTTATAAAGTGTTATTTTAATTACATGAGAAATTAATATTTTTCATTAAGTTTTTAATCTATATTTTAATCAACACAATGTTTAATTAATATTTTATTAATGTTAATTAATATTTTTCATTTATTGTTAATTCATATTTTTCATTTAATATTTAATACATCCATAATATTATATCCAAAAGCATAAATGTTTAAAGTTTTATAAGGATGCGTATTCCCATATTAATTTTTTTCATTAAGTTTTTAATCAACACAATGTTTAATTAATAGTTTATTATACGTTAATTGATATTTTTCATTTATTGTTAATTCATATTTTTCATTTAATATTTAATAAATACATAATATTATACACAAAAAATATAAATGTTTAAAGTTTTATACGAATGCGTATTCCCAAATTAATATTTTTCATTAAGTTTTTAATCAATGCAATGTTTAATTAATATTTTATTAATGTTAATGTCTTTCATTTATTGTTAATTCATATTTTTCATTTAATATTTAATACATACATTACATTATACACAAAACCATAAGTATTTAAAGTTTTATATGAATGCGTGTTCCGTTTTTAACTAGATTTCATTTAAAAGATCACATACTCAACCTTATATAATCATTTTAATTATAGGTTAATTTAAATTTTCAAACAGTTAAAGCCGAAATGAATGTGATACACTCTTTATTTTGCTAACAAAGTACAGAAAAAAATATTTTAGTTTTATTTAAAATAAATCGATGAGAAAAAAAAAGCCTCTAATTTGAATTAAATAATTATATCTTAAATTTTCAAAAGATATTGCTCAAAAGACGTTATTTTATTTCAAGTCAAATAATTTTAATTAGATATAAGGTACCCTGGGGTAATAACGCCAGGCGGGGTAATAACGCCAAGTGTTTATATTTTGCATAATTATGAAATAATCAGGTAAATGACACCCATGTGCTCTGCACAGAAGGGTTTTGAGTCATATAAATCGCAAAAAACAGCTTCAAGTTAATTTGTTTCCTTTTTAGGTCTTATTGTTTTTACAAACAACTAAAATTAACGCTTGATCTAAAATTTGCGAGATACGTTTTGTGATGTGAAGACTATCTTTTTATCCGGAAATACTTTGTTAATTACATAAATTTGTAGTGCATTTCATGTACTTTTAAATTGTTGTTGAAGATTTTGGATATCTTCTCGAGATAATTTGTAATTTAAAATGTACTGCGCAATAACTATACCGGGGTAATAACGCCAATCCTTGACTTTAGTACCCCGGTTGATTCCCTACAGTGGCCGAGCTACATCCTAAATGCTGATTCAAATAGACACAGTTAAAACTGTCCAATGTTTCTCATATTTCTATTTAAGCGGTCCTTTTTAAGCAAAAAGAAGCTCACGGTCTGATATTCTTTTGCCTCATCCCCTCCTCCCACACCACACCTGTATTTTTCTTACACTTTCACAAAAAATTGAACATTTTCAATAGCTTAGAATGCAATTTGTCAATTTCTAAGTTTATAGAGTTTGTATTTTTAGAATTGGGCTATCTACATGCAATTATTCCATCTTATTTCATAGTTTTGTTTGCATGGCGTTATTACCCATATAGGTGGGTAATAACACCAAATAGCATTGGTCAAGAAAAGAACGCCATTACATTTTATGAATACATATCTGTTAAATTATTTTATTTTATATAGATAGTCAATGAGTTGCTGTATCAGATCCTATATTTGTTTGAAAAATACAATCTAAAATTAAGCCGTGAAAATTGGTAGAACCTTAACGTGGCGTTATTACACCAGGGTACCTTAGTACTCATTAAGATTAATTAAGATAACACATCAACCCCAGTTCCTATCAACTATGATTCAGAGATTCAACCCTTTTCGGAAAACGCTATCAGATAAGCAGATAAGAATGATTCATCTATTTTTACACACACACACATATACTGCAACGAATTTAGTATCCTCTCTTTGAGAAAATAATTATTAAACTCTTCATCGATTTGGATTTAACACTTTTTTTGATGTTAAGGTATGAAAAATATTATTTTCAATACAGTTTAAAAATATTTAAAAGCATTTTTCACAAATTATTTGGATCTGAAGATAAAACCTTTAAGTGTTAAATTGTTGATTTTAAACATTTATTTTCTCATTGTTTGAAGTATTTTGTTCTTATTTGGCGGTTTTAACCATACATTTTCTAACTATTTGAAATATTTTGTATTAATTTGATGATTTTATGATGATACTCCAAACAGTTAGGCCGACGCGCGCGAACACATCTCATTACAAATATCATTTTAAAAGAGTATCCAAAGTGGGGGTCTTTCTGAAATATCCTTATCGACGCAAGGTTTTCCAAGGTCAAAGGAAAATGACAGACTCCAAACTGTAAAAACCGACGAGCGCGATTAAATGTTGGTACGTCAAATTCCATTTTGAAACATTCTTTCATTTAAATTTTAAAGTTATTTTTTAATTATTCTAAAAATTCAATTGCATATTATGTTTCACTAAAAATATCGCTCGAAATAATGTATGTGAATGTGTGCAATACGGGAATCATGTGATCTGCCTCCCCGTGACGATTCCTGGGTAAAAGTTTTGACCCTAGGTCACTTTCAGCTAAAGATCACACCTATCGGCAAAAAAATTACACACACATACATTCAACATGCACATACATACAACACACATACATACACACACATACATACATATAGACACACATATATACAACACACACATACATACATACACACACATGCATACACACACATGCATACATACAACACACAAACATACATATACACACATACATGCAACACATACATACATACATTCACACACATACATGCATACAACACACAAACATACATACACATACATACAACACACACAAAATAATAATATTAATCAATTCAATTAAATTTTCACCAAGGTTCGAAGAAAACCACATATTCCAAACCGTTAGGGCGACGAGTGCGATTCAATGCTAGCACGTAAAATCCCATTTTGAAACATATTTTTTCATTCAAATTTTAAAGTTATTTTTTAACTATTCTAAAATATCAAGTGTAAAACATAGTTGACTAAAAATAGTACTCGAAATAATTTTAAAGTTCCTTCATTAAATTAATATTTAAAGTTATTATTCCCAAATTCCCATTACCAGCATGTGTTATTTATGATAATGGATAGGCATAAAGGCGGTGGAAGTCATTCTAAGAAATTCTAAACCAATATTCACACATGATTCGAAAAAACTATAAACTCCGTACGGTTAGGTCGACGAGAGCGCGTTAACCTTTTAAACGCCGCATTATGATTGAAAGGTAACACAAATTATTTATTGGTAAAAATCCCATTAAAACTCAAACATAAGCACTATGAATAATTTTTTTTCTCGAAAAAAAATTTTTGTGTATGATTTATAGCATGTTCCACAAATGGAACATTGGCGGGAAACACTTAGTTTTTTCACATGTTTTTATAAAGTATGATTAACAACATTTAAACTAAAATCTCTATTTCTGTGCACATTTTTTTCATGATTATAGATAATGTATAGGCATTTTTCAGTAATAACACAATTTAAGCAGGTAAATAGCCGGGCTTCGCCCATCGAGCCTTCATTTTACTTGCGATTTCAGAAACTATTCCAGCAAAAATGCTCAAGACCCCACAAAGCTTTTAGAAAAAAAAACTTTCCCACTTGCTTAAATAATATATTATATAGATGATGGGCAGTACTCACTGTAGGAAAGCATCTTTACAATTATTTATCAAAATTAAAAAAAGAAATATATACAAAAAATGTAATGGAAAATAATAATAATAATAATGTCTGTACTACAATTTACAGCAAAATAATCAAATAAATCAAAATCTAAAAAAATACAAAAGAGAAAAAAATTACCAAAAATTAAATATATATAGAGATAGATAGATAGATAGATAGATAGATTGTCCTTAATTTTTGTGTCCTACATTTGATCTATTATCCATGATAGTTAGAAAAGCATTTCCATGTGGTCTTTTTTTAACATTCAAAACATTTTTTTTTGTGTTCTTCTAGCATACAACACATTTTCTTTGTGTTGATGGTACAGATAATGTAATTAACAAATGTCAATGAATTCCTCTTCAGAATCATCTGCTAATTCATAAAAATATTCTAGTGCATCTTCTATTGTTCGAAATGGATTGAAAGAGACATCTGGTCTGTATGAGGTATTCTAAATGAAGGAAATCGCAGAGTAAAGTAAAATCATATGAATTCCTTCTCACGCTTTTTTCCAAACTCACTTCTTACATTATAGCTTATTTGAGTCATAAACAATGTCTAACTATCAACAAACAAACATGTTTTCCCTGTCAATTATGAGTAATCCACTTCAGATGGGAAACGAGTGTGGAAGAGAGAGAAGGGGGGAGGGGGAGGGGGAGGGTAAGGGACATGGTATGGAGGGGGGGATAAAGTCTATCAATGTCATACCCATCTTTTGTCGACACTTACTAAACCACCTTGTATCCAGAAAGTTTTTATCAAAACTTATATGCATTGCAACCAAAAGACTTTATCATGTTAAAAAATATACCTTTACACGCCAATGTTCCATTTATGGAACATGCACATTTCTTATCTAAAATAAACAATAAAAATCAATCTTTTTTTTAATAACTTGTGTTCTACTAATAAAATGATTACTTTTACTTGATCTCACTTAGTTATAAAAATATTTGTTAAATTTTGAATTTTCTATGAATTTTTGAATTTTGCCCAACAAAAAGTCTAAAAAAGTCCTAATTTACGATTTTTTCCCTAAGACATGATATATTTTATCAACGTAAAATCAACGTCAAAAAATCAAGTCATACTTTCTTTTCAAATACTAATTTTTACAGGGCAATAGGAAGAAAAATGAATTTTTTGCAGAATTTTGAAGTTGATGTTCCATTTATGGAACATTGGCGTGTAAAAGGTTAATCTCATTACAAAAAAATTAAAGTCCCCTATTAAACATTTATCTCCGCTTAAAACTCCAAAAAAATGAAAAAATAATTCAATCTTAACAAAATTACTCCTAAAAACATAATTCATTAATTCACCATGAATGCACCCTTCTTAATTAGATCTTCATTAAAATATTAACCCCCGAAAAAAAAAAATATCCTTCGTGTATGATTAGTCTAAAATAATAATTTCCCCCAAAATACCCGCTTAACCGCCTCATCAAAAAACACGGTGAAAAAAAAAAAAAAAAAAAAAAAAAAAAAATTCAATCTCCCCAAAATTTCTGTTTAAAATCGGAAAAGTAAATCCTTAAAGTAAACCGCACCTAAAAGTTTTAAGTCACCACATTAAAATTAAAAAGCACTCGTACAATAGTACAGAAAAAAATTCTATGTCCCCAAATATCCGCTTAACCCATCATCTAAAAGCACAGTGAAAAAAAAAAAAGTCGCTTCATTCCTTATTTTTAATTACCATTTTAAATTAACAACAGCAAAATTCAATTGAAAAAATTACCACATTAAAATAACCTATCATACTACAGCACGCCGAAATAATGAAAGTGTGTTCATTATTTTTCACTCATCATTTTTAATTATTATTTGAAATTAATTTTAATGATTCATTTGTTAAATTGGATTAACTTTTACACTTGACTCAAAATAAATTTAAACTGTTGAAAATTTTAAAGTTTAAATTATTAAAATTTCTTAATAAATCACCACTCGAAAAATAATCCCTTATACTAGAGTATGTTGAAAAAATTTCACTCATAATTTTTAAGTACCTTTTTAAATGAACAACAGCAAAATTCAATCGAAAAACATACCCCACGTACTGTAACACGCCGAAAATTTTAAAAGTCCCCACTTAAAATTAAAAAACACCCCCATACTATAGTATGGTTTAAAAATTCTAACTCCCTGAAATTCCCGCTTAAAATTAAAAAAAAAAATCCTTTTAACCCCTTCTCTTATAAGACAACCTTGAGGAATGAGGAGGAGTGTTGAGGAGGAGGAAGAAGATTGTGGAGGAGGAGGATTGAGGAGGAGGAGGAGTGAGGAGGAGGAGCCCTCCTCCGAGCCTCACGCCTCCTCTCGGGGTCTGACAGACATTTTTCCCCTACTGCCATATTTTATTCAACCTGGTTTTATTTTCAGCGATTTAGAGAGTCGCCAAATTCCACGATATCATAAGTGTATGCCATTTTAAAGCAACATGATGGATAAAACAAACCAATGAGCTTGGTCGAAATCTTAATTCATGTGGACATGCACTCTCACATCGAAATCGATTAATATATACGAGTGCTGTCGTGGGCAAATTGATTTTTTTTTAAATGTCATCCACATTGGAAATTCACACTGCTATATCTCAGGCGTTTTTGATATAAAGACAAAGCAAAAATACTCCGGAATTCATTATTAATATAAATACATTCGAAAGAATCTTTTTTCAATTTCTAAATTTTTATTTGCACATCATTATACATTTAAAAGATTTTTGACAAACTTAAATAGCCGCCATTTTGAAACAAGATGGCGGATGAAGTTGGCTAGTGAACTCTGTCAAGACATTGATATGTACTATGTACACACGGAGTTATATCCAAATCAGTTTATAAATATGCGTATTATCGCGTGACAAATTTCAGACCGTTTCAAAATGTCAACCACACTGGAAATTGAAAGGGCTATAACTCAGCCATTTTTCAAGATATAGATGAAACAAAATATGCCCTGGAATCTTTGTATCAAGTTCAAAAACACAAAAGAAAAATCTTTTTCAATTTCTCACCTTTTTGTACCTAATTTTTAATTTTTAAGAAAAAATTTAAAAGGTCGCCATTTTGAAACAAGATGGCGGATGATACTGGCTAACGAACACGGTCGAGATATTTGTATGTACTATGTACATACCAAGTTTCATTCAAATCGGTTCGTAAATACGTTAGTTACAGCATGACAAAAATCAGATCGTTTCAAAATGTCAGCTGTAAGAAAAATTCAAAGTGCTATAACTCAATCATTTTTAAAGATATAGACAAAACAAAAAGTGTTCTGGAAACATTGTTTTATGATCTAACACATAAAAGAAAAATATTTTTCAACTTTAATTTCTTCGCATTTAATTTTAAATTTTAAATTAAAAAAAATGAAATGACTGCCATTTTGAAACAAGATGGCGAATGATGCTGGCTAACAAACTCGGTCGAGACATTTGTATGTACTATGTACATACCAAGTTTCATTCAAATCCGTTCATAAATACGTTAGTTACAGCATGACAGAAGTCAGATTGTTTCAAAATGTCAGCCATAAGAAAAATTCAAAGTGCTACAACTCAATCATTTTTTTAAGATATAAACAAAATAAAAAGTGTTCTGGAATCGTTGTTTTAAGTTCTAACACACAAAGGAAAAATATTTTCCAACTTTTAATTTCTTTGCATTTAATTTTAATTTTTTTAATTTTAAAAAACTTTTAAATGGCCGCCATTTTGAAACAAGATGGCGGTTGATGCTGTCTTACGAACTCGGTCGAGACATTTGTATGTACTATGTACATACCAAGTGTCATTCAAATCGGTTCATAAATAAGATAGTTATCGCATGACAAAAATAAGATATATATATATGTCAACATTTGAACGGAGGGTGGTTTTGGGGTCTGGGGGGTCATGATCGGTGAAAATATACCAAAATTTTCTGGAAGTGCTTTTCTCCGAACGCCTGCAATAGGTAGCTTTTTACTTTTTGTAATGAAAGCTACCTAATACTTTTTGTAATGAAAGCTGCCTAAAAAACTACAAGGCAACAACAAGAAACAATGTTCAACCGGAGCTTTAAGACACAAATTCGATTTTCTCAGCGATCGTCAAACATACAAAGATGAAAAAAATCTATTTTAGGTTTTACCTCAAGGATTAAAATAAACCAAAAATGAAGTTAATCCATCCATAGGATCGTTAGCAATCGCTTGTTGAATTTTAGGTCTTCATTTTTTTGTTAAAAGTTAAATAAAAAACTACAGTAAAATACGATAATTTCTTGAATGCTATCATTTTATTCGTCCCGTTGAGCTCTATCTTTTGAAAAAAAAATTACTGTTGCACGTCAACTGGTTCGCCAGAAATTTTAAAAAGACTTTTGCATTTTTTATTTCTTAAACATACCAAACGCTACCCCGTTTTCTATGATAGGGTAGATGTGTCAGTAATGGACCTCCTTAAGGAATTTCTCTGAAAAATATTTTTTATTAATAGTTGTAATTATTGTATTCCAATTTTTTTCATATATTAATCTTTCAACAATATTTAACTAATCCCATAGTTACATTTCCCAAAAGAAATAAAAAATTAATTTTAAATGATAGAGATAGAAATATGTCTAAACACCCAAAAGCCCAGTAATGGACCACCTATGTTCCAGTAATGGACCGCCTATGTTCCAGTAATGGGCCACTCTATAAAAAATAACAGATAATTGATTTTTCAATTCTATTTTGCTCCAGAACTTAATGAAAGCATACTAATAAAACAAAATATTAAAACTTAAGTTAGAAATTCATTACATTAAAGGATTTATATTGAAAAAAACATAAAACAAAATATTTAAATTTAAGTTATGAATTTATTATAATCAAGAATTTATAATGTGCATATAAAACAAAATATTAATGATATTATTAACTGTTTATTACATTAAAGGATTTATATTGTAAAGATATAAAACAAAATATTTAAATTTAAAGGGATTACGATAAAGACAATGTTTTACTGAAATCAAGTTTAGATAAAATAAGGCATTAAAAAAAGTCTCCAATCTTCATTCATATCATTATCTAAATGATGTGCAGTGTAAATATGAAATATAAGTAACAAATCTTCAATTTTATCATCCCTTTCTGATAGTCCAAATTATTTAATATGAAATTTTTGAATGCATTTAAAATAATAAATGTTCTTGCACTATCCAACCATTTTCAGATAATCATATAGTCAATCATTTTAGCACAGATTGATTCCACAATTTTCCTTCAGAGATGCTTATACGGATATATTATCATCAATGGAACAATCTCACTATTTGCTGAAAAACATCCCATAACAGTGATTTGTTCTTTTTCGTTATTCGGTACTACGTAATACACATCTTTAATTGATTTTGGTCTCAAAATTTTCCCTGTTTTAAGAGCACAAAAGAAATTCAATTTTAACGCCATTGAAAATTCTCTCTGTAAGAATTCGGAAGAAAATATTAATAATATCATCTTCCTAATATGATTTTACATTCCTACATTGGTGACCATCCCCCCCAAACCCAATGACGCACCCCCCGAGATAAAAAAAAAAAAAAAAAAAAAAAAAAAAAAAAAAAAACTTCAAACTTTAACATTGACCCCTCCTCCCTAACCAAAATATCAATTGTAAAATATATTCTACTTATAATCTACAGCAAATTCAAAGTGGATTGAGTTCTTATAGCCCTTATCTAGAATTTAAAGAAAGAAAATATAGGAGCATTTCTGAAGATTCAATGTTGAAAAAAAATTAAAGTGATATTAAAAGAGAATCAAGATTTACAAAAGATAGCGAGTTGAGTTTAGCAGAATGAGTTCTTATTGCTCTTATCTAGAATTTAAAGAGAGAAAACACAGGAATATATCTAGAAATTAAATGTTGAAAAAATTTAAAAGTGGTATTAAAAAAAATCAAGATTTTTTTAATAGTAAAAAAAGGAAATATTAAGAATTTAAAAATCCCCCCCCCCAAAAAAATGTACTTTTACTCAAATTTCCCCCAAAACTAAATTTTATGACGCATCTTGCGTCACCAAACCCCTCTCTGGGCACTCCTGCATTCCTAAACCAACTTAAACTCTTTTGTAACGGCACAACTAGATTTTGTCAAATTTTCTGCTTGTTTTTTGTACCAATTTTGGATGACGTTTTAAAAACAACTATTTATAAAGAAATTGCCTTTATTAAATTATAATAGGTAAAATTTAAGTATTAAATTTGATTATTTAGCTTTTCAGTTAAATCAAAATACTTTATCTCTACTGAAATTACACTTTTTGTATTGGTCACTTGGGTGGTCCATTACTGGAAAATCACGAAATAAGCAATCTAGTAATGGACCACCCCCAGAGCCTGATTACTAACGGGGCACTCTCTCACCAGAAAAAATTTATAGAAATTTTCGTCTTCTTTAAACGCCCTTTTCATACAAGATTACTGTCATGAATAAGGAAAAATTCTTTATTTCTTTTTCCTGGTGGGAGAGTGCCCCGTTAGTAATCAGGCCCTGACCACCCCTCCTAAAATCTTAAAAATAAATAAAACTTTGTAAATGGCCATTGGTATATTAAATTCAATGTTTTATATTGCTAACCAAACAAAAACATTCAATTTTTAAGGAAAAATAAAAAAAGATATAAACTAAGTAAGTAAAGTCAGTTCTTAGCATGTTCATTAAGATTTTCAGTGAAAAACAGAAAAACCGTGAAACTTTATTTTCTGCTTCCGAATTGTTTTGACAAAAAGTGTAAAAAATTAATCCAGCTTATAAAGCATGCAAGGTGGAGTTCAGAAAAAAATAATAAAAGCTTAACTATTATTTAATATTTTTTTATAAACCAAAAAGTGCGAGGTGGCTCATTACTGGAAGGTGGTCCATTACTGGCACATCTACCCTATATAAACAGTAACAAATGTTACGTTTTTGCTTAAAACGTAAAGAACAAAACAAGACTGAAATTTATAGTAAAAAATAAATAAAAGAATTAAAAAAATCAGTTTTTTTTTTTTTGTTTTTTGTTTTTTTTTTTTGTTTTAACGTTAAAATTGAAAAGTGTTCCGATTCACCCCATTTTACGGTACTCATACCAATTAAAATTTTAAATGGTTTTTTCTCAATGTTCATACCATCGCCGCTTTTCTATTTTGAAAATATGAAGGACTTTTTTGTATTTGAAATATAAATTTATTGGTACTACTCTGTTATCCCATCGACCAAAATATTATCGCCAAATTATAAGATTAAATGCCAATAGTGGATGATCGTGAATGACAATTCAATAATATTAAATACGATACATGTGTTTAAAACGTCATTAAGTGATTTTTATTTCGAATTTTTATTTCTATTTTAATTAATATTCTACTAATTATTTGTTTTTTTATTATTTAAAATAAAAATTACGTCAATATGTATAATTTGGCTAATAGTTTGGCGATTTGTATAATTTGGCGAAATCGGTCGACGGGACAACAGAGTAGTACCAATTTATTTTTTATTATTTTTTTTTTTAACTATTTGGCAAAAATAGTTGTTGTTCTCGGCAGAGAATTGGGAAATCTAAAGCATATCTGAATCTTTTTATTGATTGAATTCCGCAATAAAGTTGGTTTATTTTATTCGTTTTCTGATTGATCCAAGTTTGTCCAAAAATGGAATACTTCTGTTGCCACGATGACAAATGAGTAATTGAAACTTTTGAAAAAATTAATAATTTAAGAACAACTTGTGATAGAGATTTCAAACAAATTTCATTAAAAAGTGCATTTTTTTTAATTCAGTGCATAATTAATTGTGCATAAAAATTCACATTTTAAACAGTTAAAGTTATCTATCTTTAATCTACTGTTTTTTTATCATTGGTCTAGGAATGTTAAAGTTTAATGCACGGCGTACGTATATATATGACGCGTTATAATCATCCCAAAAATGATGTTTATTATTATTATTAATTAAAATATAGAATTTATTTATAAGTCTTTAAAATTTGAGTTTTTGAAAATATCATTTTCCAAATAGTCATTGTAATTTGTTAAATTATATATACCGGGTGTCCCAAAAATGACTGATGGATTTTAAAATTCAATAACTTGCAAACGGTGACTGCTATTAAAAAAATTTTGCAGGAGGTTATGTATAATGTCAGGAGTTTTTTTACCGTAATTTTTATTTTAGTTCGCATCTCAAACAACAGGTGGCGCTGACGGCGATAGAAGACCAGGTGATCAGTGCTGAGTGAAGCGTCGACCTGGCCTTCAATCGCCATCAGCGCCACCTATTGTTTGAGATGCGAACTAAAATAAAAATTACGGTAAAAAAACTCCTGACATTATACATAACCCTCCTGCAAAAATTTCTTAAATAGCTGTCACCGTTTGCAAGTTATTGAATTTTAAAATCCATCAGTCATTTTTGGGACACCCGGTATATATATGTATATATATATATATATATATATATATATTTGTGTGTGTGTGTGTGTGTTTATTTAGTGTTTCAGTGTTTTATTTATTTATTGAAATAAAAGTATATGAATATGTGTTAGATTTCATCGTTTTTCACTGTATATATCATTAAAAAAATATATTAAATAAGATGTATCTAAAATCGATGCGCAATCTTGTGCAATACATATTTGTAAACCTTAAAAAATGTATATTGGGAAAAATGACCAGTATTTAAATAAAAATAATATTGCGCAGTTAAACTGATGGCATTGAGCTCACAGGCTACGCATACTAATTGTACATTACAACCTTATATTTTCAAGGGTTAATTCCGTTCGGAAAAAAAATTAAGAAGGGGAAACAGCTCTCCCCTTTCCCCTTTTTTATACTTAATCATTGAACCTCCTAAACTATCAAGGACATGCTTTATCACATAAAAAATCTACATCCAAAATTCAGAGCAAATCGGATAATTCTTAATAAAAACCCATTTAGCAGTTATATAATTTAAGAGGAGTTATCCCCCTCTTTTATACTTAACCATTTAACTTCCAAAACTATTCAGAGATTTGAACAAAATCTGACAATTTTGCTTGAAAAACCCATTTATAAAAATTAAGAGGAGGGGCATTAGAACCCCTGTTCCCCCTGTTTGTACTTATTCAATGAACACCTAATAAGAGTTACGGAATCACCTCATCAGAATGGTCCTATAGCTAAATTTTGAACGAAAACTGTTAATTCTGCATGAAAATCCCGTTTATATCAATTAAGGGGAGGGGCATGAGCTCCCCCTTCCCCCTGTTTATACTTATTCAATGAACACCTAATAACAGCCACGATATCGCCTCATCAGAATGGTCCTATATCTAAATTTTGAACGAAAACTGTTATTCTGCATGAAAATCCCGTTTATATCAATTAAGGGGAGGGGCATGAGCCCCCCGTTTCCCCTCTTGTACATATCGAATGAACTCCAAAAACTAATCAGGGAAGCGCCTTATGAGGATATACTTATATACAAAATTTCAAGTGGATCCGATATTTTTATCATGAGTTATGGCGTTACGCACGAACGTACGAACGTACATACAGAACGGACGGGCACATAAGCTCTCAGGCTATGATAGCCTGTGAGCTAAAAAGTAGTAAGGATTAATGAAATGCAATTAAAAATATAATAATTTTAATTAAATATGCAGTTATTTTTTTTAAATTCACTGTTAGTTGATATTGAAATGCCATTTAAACCACATATTAAAAAACTAGGTGGATATGGCAATCCCAAAACTTTCTTCTATCTCACACATGTTAATAGTTACAAAAAAGGAAGCATTGCTGCGACACCAATTAGGTGGTTTACACAAAATCTAATCAGCTTATGTCAAAATATAACTGAATCTGAAGTTTGATAAAAATCCGCGTGTTAGTTTTTTAGATTGCAGAAATTGTAAAAAAAAATCTGGATAGGAACGTCACCCTGTCGAGTGATTTATTACAAAAACTATAGAATATTAAATTATATCAGGGACTGATTGAATCTGAAATTTCAAGAAAATCCGTGCATTAGTTTCTGAGATAAAGATATTGCGATAATTATGAATAATGCCGCGTAGCAGCGCCACCTGTTGGGCTATTTACACCAGAAAGTAATCAGCATCATATTATATCAAGAACGAACGGAATCTTAAGTTTTATGGAAATCCGTTCTTTAGATATTGAGATATAGCTATTGGGAAAATCGTGAAAAAGACAGCAAAGCAGCGTCACCTGAAGGGCGATATACACCATCAACTAATCAGCTCCAGTTTATATCAAGGTCTAACGGAATATAAAGTTTTGTGAAATTCCGTGCATCAGTTCTTGAGATTGAGGCCCACAAACTTTTTGTTACATACAGACTCACAGAGTGACTAAGTTCTAGACATTTTGTAAAAACATGTTTTTTAGGTTCTTTGATCCCTTAAATGTGTAAATAAGTCGAAAACAGGCATTCGAAAATTCTCATTAATCGAATACTTTTTTCTGTAAAGATAGAATAAGTAAGTTTACATTAGATCCTTGAAGCGGAAAATTTACCTTGGAACACAGAATAAATTTTACCTTCGATTGTATTCTTGCGATTTAAAAATGTAAGATTAAAGCAAATGGTCAAATTAGATACTAATTGAATTATCCCATAAGTTTGACTATTTTCCCAAAAAAAAATTAAATATTGATTTTTTTTGAAGAAGAAGAAGAAAAGCTTTGATTAAATGATTAATTTATGAATATTACAGATTGTTGAATACGTTGCTATGGGTAACTATCAACAAGGAAATGATATCCAATAACTTCAGAGAGTTTCGGTACGTACTTTTTCCAAACTGATTTCTAAATGTGCGTGTTATTCGTTGCGTAAACAAAATATCGGCAGATTTTAATTATGCACCGTAGGAGGTCGAAATTAATAAATGTCTTTTAATTTTTAAATTACTTTCACACTAAAAACTTCCCACTTACGTAATACTTAGGCATGCGTATTTTACAATCACATATATAATGGAATTTCCATTTAACGAAGTCTCATCATTACAACACTTCGTTATGGATAAAATTCGTTAAATGGAAATCAAATTAAACTCATGAAATTTGTATAGTAAAATACACATAAATTTGAAATATTGAGAAAATGTATTTCAATTCGGGCAGCATTATTATTACTTTTTTAAATGCAGTGTAGCCATATTAGAACTAGTCAGGTATAGCAATCCCAAAACTTTCTTCTATCTTATGCATATTAATACTTCCTGAAAAAATGCAGCATAGCAGCGCCACCGATCAAGTGGTTTAAACCAAAATCTAGTCAGCAACAATTTACGTCAACTTATAACTGAATCTGAAGTTTTATGAAAATCCGTGCATTAGTTTTTGATATAGAGCTATTGTAAAATCTTTTAAAAAAAACTGCATGACAGCGCCACATGTTGGGTGGTCAACACCACAAACTAATCAGGATAAATTTTTTATCAGGTAATAACTAAGTCTGAAGTTTCATAAAAATTCATACATTAGTTCTTGAGATACTTTTATTGTGAAATCGCGAAAAATGCAACATATATATGCAGCATATGACTGCCATATATATATATATATATATATATATGTATATATATATATATATTTATATGTATGTGACTATTTAAAGTTAGGGGGGCAGAAACATCATCGCCAGGTTTCCCTTTCTCCGCACAGAAGTCATGGCCAGCGAGGAAAAAACAAAATAAATAAATGTAGAAGGTCCAAATAATCACTCCTTGGCTGCTGCAAGTTCATTTTATTAAACGGTAGCTATAATATAGGGAAAAGCTCCTGTTGCAGACGATATTTTACCGAAACATCCAAAAAATATTCCATCCTTTACTACATCAAGCCGTACTCATGCAAGAGCGCACCCAAGAATCCTCCTTCTCTTCCCTCTTACCACCTCTTGAGCTTCCTCTTTTAAATCTAAAAAGAAAATTCTAGAACATTCTCTAACCTCAAACCATCATTCTTTTATGTAAACAGAATTCTTGTCCAGCTTCGAGATTAAACACTTCATTCAGACAATAATTTTATTTTAAAAAAATATTATTTAACCAATTTATAATCGACTCAGAATTTTAAATATCTTAGGCAGACGATTTTTATAGATGATTAATTTTAAGAGAAAAAGAAAAGAAATGAATTTATTGATATGCACACTATCAAAGGTTGACGGAGGGAAAATAAATAAATAGATAAAATAAAATAATGATATTTTTTGAAAGGTATGGTTTTGGAATAAATTTAATAAGACTTTCTTAGAAAGGGTTGATAAAAACATAGAAAAAATGAGTTTTATTTGGAATATTAAGAAATAAAGTTTAATTAAGAATATTTTTAATTTAGATCCACCTTTTTAAATTTACGCATACTGGAATAAATGTTTTTTAAGGCGAATTAAGAATTTATATAGTCTCCATAAAGATTAACAGATTAGATCTAGAAACAAGATTTTTATTTAATAAGTTGAAGCAAGTACGGAATATTATTGTAAGAAAATTAAAATAGTATAAATGTTAGTTTTGGCGAAAAAAATTTTTAATTTGTAATATATATATATATATAAACAATTTTAAATGATTTATCTTTCATTTGAATAAATTTCTTTATTATTTGTACTTTCTCATTAGTTGTTAAAAATTTGTATTCGTTTATAATGGTTTTACGTATATATACCCCTGGATAAAATTATAAACTAAGAAAATTTTCAATTTATTTAAAATTTATATTCTCAGGAAGTTTTCAGTTTGTTTTAATTATAATATAAATACGCTTAGCTTTACATTAATGAAATAACGATGAATATTTGTAAAAATACATCTAAATTTAATGTGACTGATAAATAAAGTGGAGCAAATAATTTGAATAAGAAAATACATAATTAAAAAAAAAATAACATTCTGTGAAACCTGAACAAAACTCTAAACCTTAATTAAAATGAAAAAAACTTCTTTAAACACCATAAAATAAGTTAACTGCGCAAGGCCTTTCGAAAGAACTTAGTCTTTCTTCGTCAGGCGCAAAAAAGACGTAGCGGCACGACGTCGTGCCGCTACATTCATTGTGGACGCACGTCTTTTTTGCGCCTGACGAAGAAAGACTAAGTTCTTTCGAAAGGCCTTGCGCAGTTAACTTATTTTATGGTGTTTAAAGAAGTTTTTTTCTAAACCTTAAGTTATGAATTTCTGTTTTCGAGATTTTTTCATTTGAATAAATGCATTTTATAAGAAACTAATAAATACAGTCGTTAGACATCAATACAGTTTAATACATCAGTGCATTTTTTAAATTTTTCTCGTAAAGATATGGAATTTTAACATAGCACATTAGTAAACAGAAAACAGTAATTTACGGAGTTCAAGAAATGGATATGTTTTGAATCCTGGTGCAAAGAATACACATATTCAAGAATGGAACTTCTTCTAGCCAAAGTGTAAATGATTTAAAGCTACATGTAAGCTCTCGAACTGTTAGACAAATTATTTAATGAGCCTCGAACATAAAAATGGAAGAAAATGAAAGCTAAGCCAAAATTTTATCCTTGTTTCATGAAAGCCAAACTTAATTTTGCACCACATTTCATGTAAGCAGCACATGTCATGTCATGGACACATGGAGAACGGAGTTCAGCACATTCATCCAGTCAAATGGCTTAAAATACTACTGGTACTATATTAGACATGAAAAATGGCATATCTTTAGTCGAGGAAGATCAAACGTTGTATAGTCTGGTTTTTCTCTGAATGTTAAAATTGCTTTAGATTTTCTAAATGAAAAAAACAAAAACAGAAGATTACCAGTTAATGCTGGAAGATAATCTATTTCCTTATCCACCTTTTATTACTGATATAAGTGACTACTATTTTGCACAAAATTGGTACAAAGTTATACATAGAAATATTGCATGTATGTATACATACACTGTACGTACAAACATGACGTGAGAGAGAAAGAATGGGCTCTTTCCGAGAATACCTAAAGGCAAAAGAAGCAGTTTTTCGACCCTTTCAGAGTATTTGAAGTGACTACTATCACTGTTTGAAGAACACTACACATTGCTGTGTGTAGCTTTGATAGATCATTTAGAGGGGCGCTCAAAATAATTGAGTTACATTATAATCAAGCGTAAAAAGAAAAAAAAATCTTTGAAGTGTATTTTAATGATATATATCGTACAAAAATCTATGCAAAAGGATTTACGTCCCATTCATCTTATTAGCAAAAATTGCTATAAGAGCGATAGCAAAAATTGCTATTCAACTATGGTATACATTTTTTAAATGGATTAAATTTTTGTATGCATGCAGTTTAAAGATGCAACTCTTTATATCATAAACAGTGCTGCTCAAAAAATTCGGATAGATTTCCGACTGTAGATGGGAGTTGCTGAAATTGGATTTTTCAGTGTGATACGCGTTTTTAAATAGTTCAATTATTAAACTTTGAAGTTTTGTTACATTATCCTAAATGTGTTGGAAAGTACTTCATAATCAATGCTTCATGCAAGATTTTTCCTTTCTTATTTTATATCTCGTTTGGAAAGAGGATGCGAATTTTTAAAAATTGCAGAAAAAACGAAAAACACAAAATTGGCATTAAAAGTTTTATATATATATAAAAAATGTATTCTTAGAGCGACAGATGTTGCCAGCAGTATGTAACAGTATATATATATATGTACGTACACCCCTGAACAAAATTATAAACTCAGAAATTTTTCAGTTTGTTTAAACCATAATAATAATTTTTAAAAAAAACCTAGCTTTACATTAATAAAATAAAGATGAATATTTATAAAAGAACATCTAAATTTAATATAACCCATAAATAAAATGGAGCAAATAATTTAAATAAAAAAATACATAACTTTGAAAAAAAAATAACATGTGAGACCAGAACAAAGTTATAAATCAAAGTAACGAATTTCTATATTTTGGTATTTTTGATCTGAATGATCTATTTTATGATAAGAAATCAATAAATGGTGTCATTAGACATCAATACATTTCAGTACATCGATGCAGTTTCTAAATTTTTCTCAAAAAGACATATAATTAATATAGTATACGAGACTCAGCTAAACCTAAAACACTTATTTATTGAGTTAAAGAAATAAAAATAATTTAAATCCTGGCGTTAAGTATAAATGCATGCATTAAAAAATGAGTTGGACTGCCATTTTTTTCAATTACTTCGAATATGCGTTCGACATAGACTGAAATTTTTTTCCAACTGCTCCTTTTAGAAGTAGTTTAATGTTGAAAGAAAAATCCTTTTTAAATAATTTGTGTTTAGATATTGAATATTTGAACCATTGCGTCCCACCAATTTTCCACTGGGTTTAAATCATGGCTGCGGTCTTGCTATTTCATGACATTCATATGGCAGTGCTCAAATTACTCTTTTATACTTTTTGCATAGCGTATTGCTGCATTGTTTTTCTGAACCAGTGGTGTAACCAGGGTGAGTGTTCAAGAGTTCTGAATACTGGCAATTTTTGAAAATTCTATCTAAACAGAAAATTTTCTGCAATGAATGAAGGGGAAGAAAACCTTACAATATAACTGGTTTTGGGCACCCACCTTGCTTACGCCAAGGGATCATCCATAAATGATGTCACGCGTTTTTTCCATAATTTTTACTCCTGTCCCTGTCCCCCCTCTTTGTCACAAGGTGTCACATTTCACTTTACCCCCTCCCCCCCTTCTTGTCACATGTCATGCTATATTACATAAACATATGCTTTCAGTTCAGAAACGAAGCACCACGTTTTAAATCACATTTTATTTTTTAACTTTAACTATGTGTTTTAATGACATTTGTGAGCTGAACAATAAAAATTATGCGTATTTTGTATAAAAGAAGGTTTACAAAAAAATAAAAGTAGTAGGAAAATAACAGTTTAAGCTCAGCCGGAGGCACGGAGGCACCGTGCCTCCGGCTGTGCCTCCTGCGGTGCCTCCGGCTGTCCCTGCGGCTGTCCCTCCTGCGGCTGTCCCTCCTGCGGCTGTCCCACCGCCACCATCCCTCCTGGTCCCTCCTGCACCCACCATCCCTCCTGGTCCCTCCTGCCCCCACTATGCATACTCCTCCACGAACGCCCCCTAGTGGAAAAAAGGAACATTCTATTATAACATGAGAGGTGAACAACCTTCCCTAATTAAAAATATTATCAATCACATCTCAACTCGGAATCATACTATATGATGAAGATTAAATTTATATTTGAATTTTGAACAACCATAATTTTAATGAGTATTATTAATTAAGCGAAACAATTAAAATTTCAGTTTTCAACCATTTTATTTAGATTTCTTCAACTACAAGATGAGATTATCAATTTAACACAAGAAAGTTAAACATATTTGAATTTTGCTTGATAGACCATCTTAATGAGTAGTATTAATTAAATAAAAACAATAGAAAATATCAAGTTTTATAGAAAAAGACTGATTTCTTATGATTTTTATCAACTATATGATCAATGTAACGACTTAAAAGTTGAAAGTTAAACGTACATCCTAGTTTTTCAACTGCTATAACCCTTATGAGTATCGTTAATTAAGTAAAAAACAATGGAAAATATCAAGTTTTATAGAAAAAGACTGATTTCTTACGATTTTTATCAACTGCAACATCAGTGTATCGACTTACAAGTTGAAAGTTAAACATGCATTCTAGTTTTTCAACAGCTATAATCTTGATGAGTATCGTTAATTAAGTAAAAAACAATGGAAAATATCAAGTTTTATAGAAAAAGACTTATTTCTTACGATTTTTTCAACTCAAACTTCAGAATATCAATTTGATAGAAAGAAATTTAAGCAAGCATTCCAGTTTTGGACAACCATTTCCTTCATTATTTATTAAGCAAAACAACGGAAAATATTAAATTTTTAACTGATATCTTCATATTGTTTTAAAATATAAAATCAGGATACACAACTTAAAATAGAAATTTAAACATATTTTTTAGTTTTTGAACAGTCGTTACCTCAAAGAATTTCGATAATTGAACAATTAACAAAGGAAACTAAAGCTTTTTTAACGAAAAAAGACGAAAACGAATTTGGTTAACTTTTACTCTAAATGGAAATTTCATCATACTTTTATATACTAAGTAGAATTTTAATGCATAAACGAACACATTTCAGTAAATATTCAACGCACACACAAATATGAAAACAACACCTGCTTCTTGTGACGTCATATTGAAACCAAAACTTATTCCTTGGAAGTCCCTCACCATGCCTTTTCACCCCCATCTCCCCCAATTTTTTACCACAGGTAGGGAAATGGACAAAGCAATGACCTCTCTATCTTGTATATTTAGAAGTCTGGGAGAAAAAAAGAGACATTTTATGCACTCCAATTTCATAACAATTACCGCAATATCCCAAAATTTGAATTTTGGAAGACATAATCAGTATAATTAATTAAACAAAATAATAAAAATATTATTTTTTAAGGGAAAAGGTGAATTTAAGCGAATTTGATTAGTTTTACAATAGTCTTTTGAACTGCAACTTGGAAATATAGATTTCTAACAGAAGAATTAAACGTATATTTTAATTTTAACAACAAAAACTTAACAAGTATCATTAATTTAAGAAAAATAAATATCAATTTTAAAGAAAAGACGAATTTGAATAATTTTACACTAGTATTTTCAAAAGCAACCTAGAAATATCAATACTTATTCACATATTTCACTTATTCACTGTATTCAATACTATATTTAATAAATTTGGATACACTTTAAGAATTTTCTAATGTATAATTAAATATTAGCTGTATATTTAATGTTACCCATGTTTTCAACATTAGTTCATAATCGTGAATTTTGTATTTTAAATACCATGTATTCAGGTTCAGATTATTTTCACTTGAAATCATACAGAATTTTTTAACAGAGTTTGTTTTTGAAATCATTGAAGCAACTGTATTTAATATTTTTAACACCAATTTTCTAAGATTGTCTAACATTTTCCGATTATACATCCCCCATAAGTACATTTCTAAATGCTACAATCACTTTACATATCGAAAAGATATCATTGAAGCAACTGTATTTAATATTTTTAACACCAATTTTCTAAGATTTTTTAACATTTTCCGGTTATACATTCCTCAAAAGTATATATTCTAAACAATAGAAAATATTAATTTTAAGAATAAAAAGACGAATTTAAACAAATTTTATTAGTTTTACAATATTTTTTCTCATCTCCAACACGGATATACCAATTTTAACAGAATTAAACGCATATTTTAGTTTTTAAGAACAAAAATGTAATAAGTATCATTAATTAAACAAAAAATAAATATCAATTTTCAAGAAAAGACAATTTTTTACACAAATTTTTAACTTTGAAATACATTTATTTACATATATTGTTACAATATAGTACTAAACTTAAACTTTTTAAAAAGTTTGAATGTTTTTACAAAGGGTTCATATTTATATTTTTCACGTCTTGACTGCATTCGAAATCTTACAACAAAAGTATACTTTTATTATTTTTATTATTATTATTATTCTAGAAAACCTAAAAAGTCATTTCTTGCTGCTTTAAACACTTGACATATTAAAACTACTCTGAGATATTCTACCCATATAATTAATCAAATTAGGACATGATTCATCTTACACTTCAAAATTTCTGAATTTTTACAATACTTATTTTCATCAAACTTTATTCTTGATCCTATATATTTTAGGAGTACAGAATTTTAACATCTGTTTTTATCTACTTATCAGAAAATTATTAAAACACCCAACAACATTTTCCAAATATGAATATTATCTTTACAGTTTAATAATACAAAACATACACGAATACAAAGTTTAATTTTTACAAACATTTTATATTTCAAACCAAACTTTTCGAAATTTTCACATCATAAGAGCAAACATTAGACGAACTTTTTAACTTTTTAACTTTTTTTATTGCTTAGATCTTTTCATCATAACTTTTAATTATGATAATTATCCATTTTTAGGTTGATTGTCGAAAAACTGTAACTGAAATTACATAAACTTAATGTAAAAAACCATGTTCTCACACAATTTCTTGAAATTCAACAAAGAATTGACTATTACTTATCTATTATTGTTCTTATTAAATACCTATCTACATCAATATCGACTCTCGATAGTATATAGATATTTCATCATTACACACTTACAACTCTTTTCAAACGTTTATCAGAAAAATAAGTCAATCAAAGTCTAGTAGTTATCACACCTGTTCCTCAGAAATATTACTATCATATGAAACAGTAAAGAAAATTAATAGATATTTAATATTTAATAACCTCATACGTGAAATTACTGTCGAAATGAGAATACTAATTATCTATAAAATCAACTGTTGAACAAAAAAAAGTACAGATTACCGAAAATTCAAATGTTTTTTCTGCAAAAGTTACAAAAATTAACAAATGAATGACAAGTTAGAGAAATAACTAAAAAAGTTAATGAACATATTTACAAATTTATTAAAATCACACCTTTTTCTGGATTACAAACCGCAATTTCTTGAAAAATTTATCACCGAATTTGTAAGATTTTAGTCCTAGTATTACATACACTCACTCTCAAAAAAACTTCCGTCTTTTCACAGAAAATGCACTGGCAGCACTGCTGCCAGAAATTGTCTGTATATTGAGGATTTTCTGTTTATTTTTTTCTCTGTCAAAAGAGGAAAAATATCCGTCACTTGAAAAAAGTTTGGAAAAAATCAATGCGGAAGAGGCGGGGATCGAACCAAGGACCCCAGGATTACCAGACCAACGCTAATCCACGGCGCTACGGCTGCTCATGATGATTGTGCGTTAAAATAGAACTCTTCATTTCATATGGTGTGGGTTGGTGTATTTCGTTAAAAAGCTTTTAATTATGCAGTTAATCTCGGAAAGATTTCATCTTTAATGAAACTGTGGCTGGGTTTTTTTTACGTTTAGTATTAATATAGTATAAAAATGTGAATTTTAAATATATTACGTAGAATGTTAGAGAAAAAACATGGATGTTCTATTTGTGAGAATTTTTGAACGAATAAAGAAAGTAATTGTTATTTATTTTTTAAATTCGAAAACATTTTTGTCTTTTAAAACTAAATTAGACATTTTAATCAATAGAATATTTTTGTTTTTCATTTTAAAAATAAATTCGAACTTATTACTAACAGACCCAATGCGCATGCGTGCTGGATAGAAACGGAAACTTTTCCTCATTTTTCGACGCTCGGAATGAACTCACAGAACAAATACGTTTTCTGGGAGAACAGAAATTATTTGTGAAAAAATAACGATAACTTAGTGTATATTGACGAATTTTTCTGACAGTGCTCAATAAATATTCAAAATTAACAAAAATATAATTTTTTAGTCTCATCAATAAGCAGAAATTCTATATTAAAAGAATATTTTCATAGTAGTACTTATAAAAATGAGAGTTTACAAACTGATTTTCATAATTTTATCACATTTAAACTTAATATTTTACATAAAACATTATTTAATCAAATTTTATGCTTTCTAATTCAGTAAAATTCAATACTTTTTTAGTTTTTAAACCAATACCACAATATTTATTTACATCAAACTTGATTCTTCACCTTTTATATTTCCACATTACACACGTGAGATAAATACTAACTTGGATCAGGAGTTGAAGTCAATTGATTCCATTCGATTTTCATCATGTACGCGTTGCTCCTACACGAAATTTCTTACTGCTATAATCATCTAATGCAGCGGTTCCCAAACTTTTTGGCTCGCGGAGCCCTTTTTGAGAAGAATTTCTAAGGCGGAGCCCCTGAACCCAATGATACTCTATGGTTTATAAAAAAAAAATTTATGCCTATGGAGCACAGAAAAATCTGATGGATAAAAATCCGAGTCAGAAATGATTCTCAGTTTGGCCCTTTCCTGATACAGAAATTCTAAATTCATACTAGAAATTTTAAAAATCTTAAATATTACAACAAAATCTTTTTACCAGAGCGGTGTTCAAGCAACAATGTTGACACGTTGACTACCAAGCGAAAATGTTAATGTTCACCAGGGTGCCAGTTGTGTGTGTGTGTAATTTGAATATTTGGAACATAAAATCAATATTTTTAATCTGACTCAATTCGCAACACACAGGCATGAAAGAGTTCCTCCTAAAGGAGGAATTCCACCTTTTTTAAGGCAATTTTGGACATTCTCTGGATTAATGCAAAAATGCAGAGAAAACTTTAGAAGGTTATTAGGGGGTGGGGGCTGAAAAATTGCCTGACATTTTGTCGATTCAAACCCTTGGAGTTTGTTCTTGAATTGTTAGGAAAAAGACATAAAATGAAAAATTAGCTTATATAAGCATCTGAAAGTCAGTCATATAAATGAAAATGTTCAAAATGTCTTAAGAATGATTTTTTTTTACTTTAAAAATTCAAAGTGAAAGGAAGTGTTTTTGGAATAGAATAATTTGTAATTTTTATGACAATAAAGAAAGGCAACCTTTGACAATAAAATTCGGTGAATGAATTCAGAACGACCGACCTGGCAACACTGGGAAAACAAAACGCTGCGCCTACATAGAAGCAAGTGCTGACCACCATCCCCCACCGTTGTTCAGTTGAGTGTCGTTTATGTTCTGTGTAAGACGTGCTTTACTAACAAGGAAGGTCTCCATACGGGCATACCCCGAAAAATCTGAAAAAAATACAGAATGTTCCTCTCGTGTGGATATATACGTTTATAAAAAAAATTTCGGCGGAACTTCCATTCAGTAACCGTAAAAAAAATAATGAAAATTTCGTTATTTGGCGATTTATCGCCAGTTGGCGTTGAAATGTAAATTGAAAAAATACTTTATGTCAAATAACGCTTTATGAAAAAAAAGCGTCATGTTGAACTTGTTTTGATAAATTTAATTTAAATAACTTTAGTTTTGTCAGTTTTAGTTTGTTTTAAGTATAATTTTGTTATATAGATATTTACATGTATTTATATTCAAATTTAATCATCAAAATTTGAGATTTAAAACGAAATTCATAAATTAAATTAATTAAATTTGTTTCAAGCTCAAAATCCAATTGAGAAGTGTCGATTAGATTTTGTTGCTATGGAAACCACTGGCTTTTATTTTTTTTAATACGCTTAAATATATGAAGATTTTTTTTTTTTTAAATCTATGAAAACATTTTTTCCATTGATTAATTAAATAACTATTTCAACAAATGATATATATACGTAATACAATATGTATATTTATGTATATAATATATTAAAGTCTCTCATTGTTTATGCTTAAATTCATTAAATACTATTTACACGCATTCTAAATATCCAATAGTTTTGAGTTGCATTGTAATCGTTTGCTTTTGGCGAGGAAAAGGGCTGCTCGCCAAATAGAGTGACTCTTTCGTCTTTTCACGCCAAATATTTGAAAATATTTTATTTTTTTACACATTTTTTTCTGTGATTCCGCCGCTAATTTTGACTGATCCTTTATTACATACATAAGTACTTAAATTAGTATTTTTTTCGTAAAATTCTGAGTATGTCCAGAATGGAGACCTTCCTTGTAAGTGCTTGTTCAGTGGGCTGGTTCTTAACTGAGAAAGGAAAATGAACGAATAAAAGATCAGTTTAAAGTTTGGTTTTAATTTTTGCAAGACACCGAAAGAAATTCATGAGGGGTTGTGCAAATTGAACATCCACCATACTCACCAGATCTGAATCCTCCAGACTTATTCCTATTTTCACGACTCAAACTCTCTTTGCAAGAGATTTGATCATATTGCTGAGATCCAACGAAATGTGACGAAGGTTTTGAACTCTATCCCAAAAGAAGACTTCTTGCGAATTTCCCAGGACATGTATAGCAAATGTCAATGGTGCAAAGTTATGGGAGATGGCTATTTCGAAGGATGGTACGGTAACTTTCTTTAGTATTTCATCAACATTAATGTTACAGGACTATTCACCGAACTTTATTGTCAGAGGTAGTACAACACTTTTGGGTAATTTCTATGATAACTTTTTCGAGATGTATGTCTGAAGCAAACGATATTGTTAATAATTTCTAAGTTATGAACAAAAAACAGTAATATGTGCAGTTAACTTTAATTTGATGGTATATGTAGCTATTAAAATGACGCTTAAATTATTCGAGTTTGGTGCCACTAAATAGATGAAGAAATTTTTCCACCGTTTTTTTCATTTCCCACTTTCATGCCTGAACACATAGGGAGATTCTCATCATTGCTATCAAAAATAAAAGCCAATGCACCCCACGAAAATTAGTGTAAATTCTTCCATGGGTGGTCAAGGCTTATTTGATTGCCAACTAAATTTGTCATTTATCATTAAAATCATTTATTAAGATTTATGTTCCTACCGTATAATCTCTTAAATTGGAAAATTTTTAAGTATATGTAAGAATGAGCTTCTGAGATTATTGGTTTAGATTTCCTGTCTATTATTTTGTCTATTATTTTATTTTCTATATTTTTATTTATTTTCTATTATATTAGGTTGAAATTTTTTTAATTTTAATTTTAATAAGAAAGAGAAAAATGTGGAAAGCATTTCATTTTCTACAACACTTAGCTCATACAATCGGCACATATATCAATTTGCACAAACCACGTATGTCTGACACATCATATACAGGGTGATTCAGCTCGTCGGTGACAAACTTTAAGGATCGATAGAGCACACCTAGACGAACATTTTTGAATAGGGAATGTAGGGTCCCTGACGCGATGGTAAGGCGCTAGGCGCTTTCGAAAATTTGGGTGCCGAAATTCGAAACGTCATAAAAACTAGGGAAATGGTTAGATTTTCTTGCTTGTTGCGTCGAAATGATTCTGTTTGTTTAGACTTTCTTTAGTACCAATTTGATAAGCGTATCTCTTAAAACATGGATAGGGGGCGCTGCAGACTTTGGAGAGCTAGACAACAACTTTAAGCCCGTTATTTTGATAATTTAACACATGCTCGCCAAAGTTTATACTCTAACTTAAAGTTTGAACCCAAAAGTAGAGCCCTGCAAAAAGCGTAAGAGCCGGAATAAAATGTCAAAGTACAGGGTGGTCGAAACTCGAAGGCTCCTAAGAGATAAACAAACAGATTTCTTGACTTATGGCATGCATTTTCATGATTCTGTTTGCTGGGGCTCTCTGAAACTCAGTTGAACGGTACAAAAAGAAACATCGATAGGGGGCGCTTTGGGCAAAAAACATAATTCGTTGACATTTCGGACGCTAACTGGAAACGGGGCGCTACGATCAGTTAGAAATAAAACAAGAGAGTAATTTACTTATCATAAGAAGCTATTAAAACTGCAGTTTGTTTGTTTTTTTTAACAAACATAGCTGGTTTCAATCATGCACAATGCGCGCAATAAAATTTACATAAGGTGCTTTTTGCTGATTTATGCAAAAGATATCGTACCATATCGATATGCAAAAGATACGTAATGCGTAGACGACAACGCGAGATGACGTAGTTGTATGCGCAGACACGTCTTTTGAACGTGCGGTACCTACTTAAGCTTCGGGTTACTTGTCTGCAGATCCGTAGTAGGATGGAACGGTACACAAACTCTGAATTGGCTGACATGCATTTGGCGTATGGCGCTGCTGGTTGTAATGGACGAGCCGCTCAGCGGTTGTACGCCGAGCGTTACCCCAACAGGCAAATCCCCTGCCATGCCTTCTTCGCTCGAGTACACCAGAGGTTGTCCACAACGGGATCTTTCGACGGAGGCAGGCCTGAACGGGAGCGATCAGTGAGCACCCCCGACAACGAAGAGGCTGTGCTCACCTGGTTGAGGACAACCCAGGTCTTAGCACGAGAGATATCGCCAGACATGTTGGCATTTCGCAAGCAACTGCGTGGCGCATCTTACGTTCCCGGAATCTGCACCCCTACCACATCCAGCGGGTGCAGTTGCTCAGAGAGCATGATTTTGGCCCTCGAGTGGAATTCTCAAGATGGTACTTGGCGATGAGATCCAGGGATCCCCGTTTTGTAAACAGCATTTTGTTTACGGACGAGTCCATCTTCAGCCGGGAGGGAATGTGGAACGCCCACAACAGTCATGTGTGGTGTGATGAAAATCCACATGAAACCAGAAGCCGAGCAGCCCAGGAGCGTTTCTCAGTAAATGTGTGGGCCGGCATTCTGGAGGATTGCCTCATTAGCCCTTATTTGTTACCTGAACGGCTGACAGGTGGAAATTACCTGATTTTCCTGGATCAAGTGCTGCCGCAGCTTCTGGAGGAGGCGCACGTACCCGAAGGTTCGCGTCGCCAGATGTGGTTCCAGCACGATGGAGCTCCGGCCCATTACACGAACGACGTGCGTCTCCATCTAAACGCAAGGTATGGCCAGCGGTGGATCGGGCGTGGGGGTCCAGTTCACTGGCCTGCCCGGTCACCAGACCTCACCTGCTTGGATTTCTTCCTTTGGGGTTACCTGAAGGCCGAGGTATACCATACACCTGTCAGCAGTGCTGAAGAACTTGTGGCGCGCATTGTGGCAGCTGCAGGGCAGATCAGAGATACTCCTGGCATTGTTGGAAACACACACTCCTCAATGCGACGGAGGTGCGAAGCCTGCATCATGGCCCAAGGTCGAAATTTCGAGCATCTTCTGTAGTGTTATTTTTTGTAAATAAATTTCCAGTATCATTGATGTTTTTGGTCTAAATTTATTCAGAAGTGTTGAGCAGAGGTAGAAAATGTGTTTTCATTATTACTAACTGATCGTAGCGCCCCGTTTCCAGTTAGCGTCCGAAATGTCAACGAATTATGTTTTTTGCCCAAAGCGCCCCCTATCGATGTTTCTTTTTGTACCGTTCAACTGAGTTTCAGAGAGCCCCAGCAAACAGAATCATGAAAATGCATGCCATAAGTCAAGAAATCTGTTTGTTTATCTCTTAGGAGCCTTCGAGTTTCGACCACCCTGTACTTTGACATTTTATTCCGGCTCTTACGCTTTTTGCAGGGCTCTACTTTTGGGTTCAAACTTTAAGTTAGAGTATAAACTTTGGCGAGCATGTGTTAAATTATCAAAATAACGGGCTTAAAGTTGTTGTCTAGCTCTCCAAAGTCTGCAGCGCCCCCTATCCATGTTTTAAGAGATACGCTTATCAAATTGGTACTAAAGAAAGTCTAAACAAACAGAATCATTTCGACGCAACAAGCAAGAAAATCTAACCATTTCCCTAGTTTTTATGACGTTTCGAATTTCGGCACCCAAATTTTCGAAAGCGCCTAGCGCCTTACCATCGCGTCAGGGACCCTACATTCCCTATTCAAAAATGTTCGTCTAGGTGTGCTCTATCGATCCTTAAAGTTTGTCACCGACGAGCTGAATCACCCTGTATAAGGAGTCCAATAATCAAACTCCAAAACCGTTTTCATATAACTTGTACCGTGTTTAATATCCAAGGCCTGAAGGGTTGAAACACCATGGCTATCATATCTGATAGCCAATGGTCCAACGGAAACATCACTGGCTTTCACAAATGACAGCCATGGCAGTACAAGTGTTAAGGGTGTATTTGAAAAAACGCTTTTCCACCTTCAGCAGCTCGAAATTTTCCGATACAATTTCAGACACATTTTTAAAAGTAGAATCATGAAACTTGCTGAGGGGATTCTTGAAGGGACGTATGAGGTGCCGAGTAAAGTCTTTTTACGCTCAATTCATTCGAATTTGATTTATAAGCAATTAACTTCTCTGGAAGACCCTTTTTTTCGTTCCCTTATCTCCCACTTCGGAAAAATCGGTTCAAATTGCCGTTTTTGATTGCTTTTTTTGCAATATTTTGTACACTTATCAAAGAATTGACCTTTACGGCACCTTGTGCACTTTCTAAATAAGAGAATCTGCGAGTTTCATGTGTTTGAGAGCAAAAGTGAATTCAAAAATAAATCGGAAAACAAGCAGTTTGAATCGAAATACACCCTTAATGGGTTCGAGACATCCATTTTTAAAATATAAAATATTCTTTTGGGATTTCCAATATGAATTCTGAATTAAAGATGAAAATGGTAACCATGTCTGGATTATGTATTGCATGGGGGTTTACGCAAAACGATTATTTATGGCGAAAACCACACACACACACAGTAAAAAGGTAAGTTATTCAGTTGTTGCACTGTGATGCTTCTACATAATTCCAATAGGCTACTCCCTGAAAAAAGGAAATGGGTAGTTCCAGTCATCCATGAGAAAATATGAAACACATTTTCGCTAGTACCACCTACCCGTATTAGAATTATGCGATTATAGAATATTTTTTCGTGCTTCTTTAAGTCTCTAATACTACTTCTAAACATACAACGAAAATGAATCTCCTCTCAGCTTCTTTTTTTTAATCATTTAAAAAAATACATTTAGAAACAAGTCATCGTTTTAACATTTAAGTGGGCGGGAAGAAATCTATAAGCTGAATTGTTAGGTGAAACATTGTTCACTTTTTTGGGTACTTTATTTAAAGTATTTAGTTATTAATTATATTTTTGAAATAAACTCTTTTTGTCATTGTTTGTGACTCAAAAAAGATAAGCAGTAAAAACTACACACGTTAAACGAACTGCAATTAGCAGAAAAAACTTTTCTAACAAAATAGAATGAATGGGTGGGATTAAATTTATATCAGGGCAGGCACTCATTGACCAAACGTCTAAGCAAGAGGTGGAGCTGAGAAAAATTTCAAATTCTTAGTGTGACAACAAATGTAAAGAACCAACATATATTCTTTAAATTGTTATTGACTTATTTCTTATTGGAAAATGTGGCAGAGACCAATTAAAAGAAAATTTTACAGTGGTTGTATTGCTGAAAAAATGCGTTTTCAGCAATATACATTGCTTCTGAAGTTAAATACAATTATGCAAAATAGCACAGAAAATTTAAAGAACTAAGAAATTATAAAAATAAAACAAACAGATTAAAGCAATTAACGTTACGAAAAGGAAAAAAAAAAGAACTATGTACACAACGTATCTAAATATCAGATGAATCTAATGAGGGGTTTCTCAGTTGATACAAGCTATTACAAAAAAGGGGCATTTTAAATAACATTTTTTCTGGGAGCATTTTTTCTTGTTGTACAATGAAAAACAATATAGAAAGTTTAAATATACAAATAACATAAAACATTGAACTGTTGTTCAAAACTTTACCACAAATCACACAGAGAAGCCGATCATAATATGTTTCAATAAATCTTATTTTATAAGTAATTTTCATCGTATTTTAATTTTTTATCGAGATTGTCTTCCCCCCAATGTCTCAGTTCTGTCTTGCTTTGATGACAATACTTGATTTGGGGTGTGCGGTACAGAAATATTTTCATTGTCCAAAAGCTCTTTTATTGCTTCATCTGATTATGACATGTGAGAAATAAAGAATTAAATACAGACATATGAATAGGCGGAGCTTCAAAGAACAAAACTGTTCTCAAGCACAGTTATTCAGCAAGCAGAGTTAACAGCACCGGCTGGCCTTTTCTTTTTTGATTGACTTTGTGCATTCGATTTAGAATACTATCTCTTGTAGTCTAATTTACATTGAATTTTTTAAACATATTAAATTCAGAAACATATAATAAAGCAATTCAAACCAAAAATATTATGCAGAAAATAAATACATGTATAATGCAAACACTTGAATAGCTTTAGGGTGTATTATTGTATTTTCCATCCCAATTAAAGGTATATTTATTTTTGACACTCACACACACAAATTACTACATACTTTTGAAAATCTTTCACTTGCAATATGCTAATTTCTTTCATAATTTGATTATTTTCCTGGAACACTGCGGAGCCCCTAGGAATTTCAGGCGGAGCCCCAAGGGCTCCGCGGAGCACACTTTGGGAACCTCTGATCTAATGTATTAAAACTAATCTCCTCATATTTTTAATCAATTCACCAGATGTTTCATCTCGCACTTCTGAATTATCGTGCATCAAGTTACTTAAAATATAAATACTATCTTTATAGTTTTAATGATATATAGTATACATGGTTTATCTTGAGTTAGCACTTCCATACTATTAATCAAATTATATGTTTCATCTTGCACTTGATCTTAATGATTTCATCTTGCATCTGAATTATCGTCCATCGAGTTTTTTTTTTTTTTTTAAATAATAATATATTTATAGTTTTTGATTATACATAGCATGTACAAATACAATCTTTAATTTTAACATTTCATATTTCAAATAACCTATTTCCGAAACCAAGCTATGTGAATTTTACCACAATACTTATTATCATAGAATAATTTGTGTTTCACACTTTTCTAAAAATTATCAGATATGTACCCCTCAGAGAAATTACTATCATATGAATAAATGAAGAAAATTTAATTTATATTAAATGTACACGAAATTGATTGCAATATACATGTATTTAATAAAAATAAATAAATAAGCGATTATTTATACATTAAACCTTTACTAAATATATATTTCTTTCATTATGCAGATGTTTCAACAACATGAACCAAAACAGCAGCAAACTTCAGAAATTAATGATCCGAATGATTCATCCCTAGCACATGTAGCGTTAACGATTAACACATATGTGAGTACTTATATGAGAAATACTAGAATTCGTATATGAAACGTAATTAGAGTAAATACAAAATGATTTGTCTTACTACCTACACTTTAACAAGTGCTTTTTACCTATATTATTGAAGAGAATCCTAACTGTGAAAAACTCATAACAAAGTTTTTGAAAAAAAATATTTACAACAAAATTTTTTTTTACAAAAACCAAAACTTCCAAAAATATTTTTTTCAAAAAATTTTTTTTTCAAAAACATTTTTTACAAAAATTTTTTTTTTTCAAAATAAGTTTTTACAAAAGTAAAAAAAAGAAATCACAACGTTAAAAAAATGAAAAATTTTTGTTAAAAAAAGTGTAAAAAAATTGCAAAAAAATGTTGCAAAAATTTCAAAAAAGTTATGAAAAAAGCTTCAAAAATTTCGTTGGTTTTAATGCAGTATGCAATGGCGAAACCAATGCATTTGCTATTAAAAACAACAAAATTTTTGAGACTTTTTTCATAACTTTTTTTGCAATTTTTTTACACTTTTTTAACAAAAATTTTTCATTTTTTTAACGTTGTGATTTTCTTTTTTTTTACTTTTGTAAAAACTTATTTTGAAAAAAAATTTTTTGTAAAAAATGTTTTTGAAAAAAAAATTTTTTGAAAAAAATATTTTTGGAAGTTTTGGTTTTTGTTAAAAAAATTTTGTTGTAAATATTTTTTTTCAAAAACTTTGTTATGAGTTTTTCACTTTGTGGTTTTTGTTTTTACATTTATGTTTTTTCTTTTCACTTTTGCAATTTTTTCATATTGTAAATATTTTTTGTTAATATTTCTAGAAAACAATGAAATTATTTTGTAAACTTGCATATTTTTTCATACATCTGCTTATTTTTTGTATGTTCTTATGCATTTTTTAAGTTGTGAGAGTGTTATTGCACTTAAAATGTTATGTATTTCATTAATGTAATAGGTATTAGAAAAATAAACACAACGATATATGCATATAAAAGAATATTTAATGTGAGCATTCAAAGAATACACTGCAAAATAACATCTATACATTCATACTGGTTAGAAGAATCACAAAATTACTTTTCAGCAGTGTGTGTCTTCCAAATTTTAAGTTTGAGATATTGTGGTAAGTGTTGTGAAAATATGATGGATAAATAGCCTAAATATCTTCCTTTATTTCTAAATTCTTCAAAAGTCTGACTAATTTTTGAATATATTCGCGAAGTTTACATATATCTGACGATGCTTTATATGATGATGTGTGCATTTTTTATTCACGTCTCCTTGAAAACAGCATTTATGGTAATCTTTCCAAGTGTAAGGTTTTTCACCTGTATAGATTTTTGTATGTTCTGTTAAATTCCATTTACTTAAGAAGTGTTTGTAGCAAATAGAGCACATCTGTAGTAGAAATAAATGGACACAGTTAGGATTCTCTTCAATAATATAGGTAAAAAGCACTTGTTAAAGTGTAGGTAGTAAGACAAATCATTTTGCATTTACTCTAATTACGTTTCATATACGAATTCTAGTATTTCTCATATAAGTACTCACATATGTGTTATTCGTTAACGCTACATGTGCTAGGGATGAATCATTCGGATCATTAATTTCTGAAGTTTGCTGCTGTTTTGGTTCATGTTGTTGAAACATCTGTATAAAGAAAGAAATATATATTTAGTAAAGGTTTAATGTATAAATAATCGCTTATTTATTTATTTTTATTAAATACATGTATATTGCAATCAATTTCGTGTACATTTAATATAAATTAAATTTTCTTCATTTATTCATATGATAGTAATTTCTCTGAGGGGTACATATCTGATAATTTTTAGAAAAGTGTGAAACACAAATTATTCTATGATAATAAGTATTGTGGTAAAATTCACATAGCTTGGTTTCGGAAATAGGTTATTTGAAATATGAAATGTTAAAATTAAAGATTGTATTTGTACATGCTATGTATAATCAAAAACTATAAATATATTATTATTAAAAAAAAAAAAAACTCGATGGACGATAATTCAGATGCAAGATGAAATCATTAAGATCAAGTGCAAGATGAAACATATAATTTGATTAATAGTATGGAAGTGCTAACTCAAGATAAACCATGTATACTATATATCATTAAAACTATAAAGATAGTATTTATATTTTAAGCAACTTGATGCACGATAATTCAGAAGTGCGAGATGAAACATCTGGTGAATTGATTAAAAATATGAGGAGATTAGTTTTAATACATTAGATGATTATAGCAGTAAGAAATTTCGTGTAGGAGCAACGCGTACATGATGAAAATCGAATGGAATCAATTGACTTCAACTCCTGATCCAAGTTAGTATTTATCTCACGTGTGTAATGTGGAAATATAAAAGGTGAAGAATCAAGTTTGATGTAAATAAATATTGTGGTATTGGTTTAAAAACTAAAAAAGTATTGAATTTTACTGAATTAGAAAGCATAAAATTTGATTAAATAATGTTTTATGTAAAATATTAAGTTTAAATGTGATAAAATTATGAAAATCAGTTTGTAAACTCTCATTTTTATAAGTACTACTATGAAAATATTCTTTTAATATACAATTTCTGCTTATTGATGAGACTAAAAAATTATATTTTTGTTAATTTTGAATATTTATTGAGTGTATGTAATACTAGGACTAAAATCTTACAAATTCGGTGATAAATTTTTCAAGAAATTGCGGTTTGTAATCCAGAAAAAGGTGTGATTTTAATAAATTTGTAAATATGTTCATTAACTTTTTTAGTTATTTCTCTAACTTGTCATTCATTTGTTAATTTTTGTAACTTTTGCAGAAAAAACATTTGAATTTTCGGTAATCTGTACTATTTTTTTGTTCAACAGTTGATTTTATAGATAATTAGTATTCTCATTTCGACAGTAATTTCACGTATGAGGTTATTAAATATTAAATATCTATTAATTTTCTTTACTGTTTCATATGATAGTAATATTTCTGAGGAACAGGTGTTATAACTACTAGACTTTGATTGACTTATTTTTCTGATAAACGTTTGAAAAGAGTTGTAAGTGTGTAATGATGAAATATCTATATACTATCGAGAGTCGATATTGATGTAGATAAGTATTTAATAAGAATAATAATAGATAAGTAATAGTCAATTCTTTGTTGAATTTAAAGAAATTGTGTGAGAACATGGTTTTTTACATTAAGTTTATGTAATTTCAGTAACAGTTTTTCGACAATCAACCTAAAAATGGATAATTATCATAATTAAAAGTTATGATGAAAAGATCTAAGCAATAAAAAAAGTTAAAAAGTTAAAAAGTTCGTCTAATGTTTGCTCTTATGATGTGAAAATTTCGAAAAGTTTGGTTTGAAATATGAAATGTTTGTAAAAATTAAACTTTGTATTCGTGTATGTTTTGTATTATTAAACTGTAAAGATAATATTCATATTTGGAAAATGTTGTTGGGTGTTTTAATAATTTTCTGATAAGTAGATAAAAACAGATGTTAAAATTCTGTACTCCTAAAATATATAGGATCAAGAATAAAGTTTGATGAAAATAAGTATTGTAAAAATTCAGAAATTTTGAAGTGTAAGATGAATCATGTCCTAATTTGATTAATTATATGGGTAGAGTATCTCAGAGTAGTTTTAATATGTCAAGTGTTTAAAGCAGCAAGAAATGACTTTTTAGGTTTTCTAGAATAATAATAATAATAAAAATAATAAAAGTATACTTTTGTTGTAAGATTTCGAATGCAGTCAAGACGTGAAAAATATAAATATGAACCCTTTGTAAAAACATTCAAACTTTTTAAAAAGTTTAAGTTTAGTACTATATTGTAACAATATATGTAAATAAATGTATTTCAAAGTTAAAAATTTGTGTAAAAAATTGTCTTTTCTTGAAAATTGATATTTATTTTTTGTTTAATTAATGATACTTATTACATTTTTGTTCTTAAAAACTAAAATATGCGTTTAATTCTGTTAAAATTGGTATATCCGTGTTGGAGATGAGAAAAAATATTGTAAAACTAATAAAATTTGTTTAAATTCGTCTTTTTATTCTTAAAATTAATATTTTCTGTTGTTTAGAATATATACTTTTGAGGAATGTATAACCGGAAAATGTTAAAAAATCTTAGAAAATTGGTGTTAAAAATATTAAATACAGTTGCTTCAATGATATCTTTTCTATATGTAAAGTGATTGTAGCATTTAGAAATGTACTTATGGGGGATGTATAATCGGAAAATGTTAGACAATCTTAGAAAATTGGTGTTAAAAATATTAAATACAGTTGCTTCAATGATTTCAAAAACAAACTCTGTTAAAAAATTCTGTATGATTTCAAGTGAAAATAATCTGAATCTGTTAAAAAATTCTGTATGATTTCAAGTGAAAATAATCTGAACCTGAATACATGGTATTTAAAATACAAAATTCACGATTATGAACTAATGTTGAAAACATGGGTAACATTAAATATACAGCTAATATTTAATTATACATTAGAAAATTCTTAAAGTGTATCCAAATTTATTAAATATAGTATTGAATACAGTGAATAAGTGAAATATGTGAATAAGTATTGATATTTCTAGGTTGCTTTTGAAAATACTAGTGTAAAATTATTCAAATTCGTCTTTTCTTTAAAATTGATATTTATTTTTCTTAAATTAATGATACTTGTTAAGCTTTTGTTGTTAAAATTAAAATATACGTTTAATTCTTCTGTTAGAAATCTATATTTCCAAGTTGCAGTTCAAAAGACTATTGTAAAACTAATCAAATTCGCTTAAATTCACCTTTTCCCTTAAAAAATAATATTTTTATTATTTTGTTTAACTAATTATACTGATTATGTCTTCCAAAATTCAAATTTTGGGATATTGCGGTAATTGTTATGAAATTGGAGTGCATAAAATGTCTCTTTTTTCTCCCAGACTTCTAAATATACAAGATAGAGAGGTCATTGCTTTGTCCATTTCCCTACCTGTGGTAAAAAATTGGGGGAAATGGGGGTGAAAAGGCATGGTGAGGGACTTCCAAGGAATAAGTTTTGGTTTCAATATGACGTCACAAGAAGCAGGTGTTGTTTTCATATTTGTGTGTGCGTTGAATATTTACTGAAATGTGTTCGTTTATGCATTAAAATTCTACTTAGTTAGTAAATAAAAGTATGATGAAATTTCCATTTAGAGTAAAAGTTAACCAAATTCGTTTAATTCGTCTTTTTTCGTTAAAAAAGCATTAGTTTCCTTTGTTAATTGTTCAATTATCGAAATTCTTTGAGGTAACGACTGTTCAAAAACTAAAAAATATGTTTAAATTTCTATTTTAAGTTGTGTATCCTGATTTTATATTTAAAAAAAATATGAAGATATCAGTTAAAAATTTAATATTTTCCGTTGTTTTGCTTAATAAATAATGTTCATGAAGGAAATGGTTGTCCAAAACTGGAATGCTTGCTTAAATTTCTTTCTATCAAATTGATATTCTGAAGTTTGAGTTGAAAAAATCGTAAGAAATAAGTCTTTTTCTATAAAACTTGATATTTTCCATTGTTTTTTACTTAATTAACGATACTCATTAAGATTATAGCTGTTGAAAAACTAGAATGCATGTTTAACTTTCAACTTGTAAGTCGATACACTGATGTTGCAGTTGATAAAAATCGTAAGAAATCAGTCTTTTTCTATAAAACTTGATATTTTCCATTGTTTTTTACTTAATTATCAATACTCATTAAGGATACAGCTGTTGAAAAACTGAAATGTACGATTAAGTTTTCTCTCTTAAGTTGATAAAAATCGTAAGAAATCAGTCTTTTTCTATAAAACTTGATATTTTCCATTGTTTTTTACTTAATTAACGATACTCATAAGGGTTATAGCAGTTGAAAAACTAGGATGTACGTTTAACTTTCAACTTTTAAGTCGTTACATTGATCATATAGTTGATAAAAATCATAAGAAATCAGTCTTTTTCTATAAAACTTGATATTTTCTATTGTTTTTATTTAATTAATACTACTCATTAAGATGGTCTATCAAGCAAAATTCAAATATGTTTAACTTTCTTGTGTTAAATTGATAATCTCATCTTGTAGTTGAAGAAATCTAAATAAAATGGTTGAAAACTGAAATTTTAATTATTTCGCTTAATTAATAATACTCATTAAAATTATGGTTGTTCAAAATTCAAATATAAATTTAATCTTCATCATATAGTATGATTCCGAGTTGAGATGTGATTGATAATATTTTTAATTAGGGAAGGTTATTCACCTCTCATGTTATAATAGAATGTTCCTTTTTTCCACTAGGGGGCGTTCGTGCAGGAGTATGCACAGTGGGACCAGGAGGGATGGTGGGTGCAGGAGGGACCAGGAGGGATGGTGGCGGTGGGACAGCCGCAGGAGGGACAGCCGCAGGGACAGCCGGAGGCACTGCAGGAGGCACAGCCGGAGGCACGGTGCCTCCGTGCCTCCGGCTGAGCTTAAACTGTTATTTTCCTACTACTTTTATTTTTTTTGTAAACCTTCTTTTATACAAAATACGCATAATTTTTATTGTTCAGCTCACAAATGTCATTAAAACACATAGTTAAAGTTAAAAAATAAAATGTGATTTAAAACGTGGTGCTTCGTTTCTGAACTGAAAGCATATGTTTATGTAATATAGCATGACATGTGACAAGAAGGGGGGGAGGGGGTAAAGTGAAATGTGACACCTTGTGACAAAGAGGGGGGACAGGGACAGGAGTAAAAATTATGGAAAAAACGCGTGACATCATTTATGGATGATCCCTTGGCGTAAGCAAGGTGGGTGCCCAAAACCAGTTATATTGTAAGGTTTTCTTCCCCTTCATTCATTGCAGAAAATTTTCTGTTTAGATAGAATTTTCAAAAATTGCCAGTATTCAGAACTCTTGAACACTCACCCTGGTTTCACCACTGGTTCAGAAAAACAATGCAGCAATACGCTATGCAAAAAGTATAAAAGAGTAATTTGAGCACTGCCATATGAATGTCATGAAATAGCAAGACCGCAGCCATGATTTAAACCCAGTGGAAAATTGGTGGGACGCAATGGTTCAAATATTCAATATCTAAACACAAATTATTTAAAAAGGATTTTTCTTTCAACATTAAACTACTTCTAAAAGGAGCAGTTGGAAAAAAATTTCAGTCTATGTCGAACGCATATTCGAAGTAATTAAAAAAAATGGCAGTCCAACTCATTTTTTAATGCATGCATTTATACTTAACGCCAGGATTTAAATTATTTTTATTTCTTTAACTCAATAAATAAGTGTTTTAGGTTTAGCTGAGTCTCGTATACTATATTAATTATATGTCTTTTTGAGAAAAATTTAGAAACTGCATCGATGTACTGAAATGTATTGATGTCTAATGACACCATTTATTGATTTCTTATCATAAAATAGATCATTCAGATCAAAAATACCAAAATATAGAAATTCGTTACTTTGATTTATAACTTTGTTCTGGTCTCACATGTTATTTTTTTTTTTCAAAGTTATGTATTTTTTTATTTAAATTATTTGCTCCATTTTATTTATGGGTTATATTAAATTTAGATGTTCTTTTATAAATATTCATCTTTATTTTATTAATGTAAAGCTAGGTTTTTTTTAAAAATTATTATTATGGTTTAAACAAACTGAAAAATTTCTGAGTTTATAATTTTGTTCAGGGGTGTACGTACATATATATATATACTGTTACATACTGCTGGCAACATCTGTCGCTCTAAGAATACATTTTTTATATATATATAAAACTCTTAATGCCAATTTTGTGTTTTTCGTTTTTTCTGCAATTTTTAAAAATTCGCATCCTCTTTCCAAACGAGATATAAAATAAGAAAGGAAAAATCTTGCATGAAGCATTGATTATGAAGTACTTTCCAACACATTTAGGATAATGTAACAAAACTTCAAAGTTTAATAATTGAACTATTTAAAAACGCGTATCACACTGAAAAATCCAATTTCAGCAACTCCCATCTACAGTCGGAAATCTATCCGAATTTTTTGAGCAGCACTGTTTATGATATAAAGAGTTGCATCTTTAAACTGCATGGATACAAAAATTTAATCCATTTAAAAAATGTATACCATAATTGAATAGCAATTTTTGCTATCGCTCTTATAGCAATTTTTGCTAATAAGATGAATGGGACGTAAATCCTTTTGCATAGATTTTTGTACGATATATATCATTAAAATACACTTCAAAGATTTTTTTTTCTTTTTACGCTTGATTATAATGTAACTCAATTATTTTGAGCGCCCCTCTAAATGATCTATCAAAGCTACACACAGTAATGTGTAGTGTTCTTCAAACAGTGATAGTAGTCACTTCAAATACTCTGAAAGGGTCGAAAAACTGCTTCTTTAAAATTTAACATACTTGGCTTTAAAACTTATCTTTATGAACACGAAATATTTTAATAATAAAATAACTTCTTGCTTCATAATTTAATCTACTGAATTTTAAAACTTTTATTTTAACCAAAATGCATGCTGTCACATTTCTTCTTACCCCCTTGTCGCAAACGGTCACAATTTCATGAACCTCCCTCCACCTCTTCATGTTTGACACAGGCCCGTAGCTAAGGGGGCGTTGTGGGCGGCTCAGCCTCCCCTAAAATATTTTGAGCCCCCCCCCCCCCCTGGAAACGATTCCAAGGTCACTAAATAAATTTCTGTTCCGAAAATTCAAATGAAATTTTGTGCAAAATTTAATTTATTTTTGAGACCCTTTCACAGTTTTGCAGAAATACTAAATTGTACCTAAAATAAGCGTTTAAACATCTTATTTGTACACATGAAAACAACATGATGTTTAATTTTGCTCCAAGTTATACACTCAAAATTTTCACCATCCTGTACTTTTCTTAGCATAAAATGAAATTATTACTACAGTTTAATAAGAAACATAGTATTTACAATGTAAATATGCACTAATTTATCTTTCTGCGTCAAAGAGAGAGAAAAAAAAATATGAGCCCCACCCCTACATTCTCTTGAGCCCCCCCCCCCCCTACTATTCACTTCTAGCTACGGCCCTGGTTTGACATCATTTATGGACGGCCCTCAATGTGAAAATCGAGTTTACTCCAGCAATCAACACAGGGCCGTAGCTAGAAGTGTACGATAGGGGGGGCTCAGAGGAATATAGGGGGGGGGCTCAAGGGAATATAGGGGGGGGGGGGGGCTCATATTTTTTTGTTCTCTCTCTCATACAGAAAGATAAATGAGTGCATATTCACATTGTAGGTACTATGTTTCTCACTAAACTGTTGTAATAACTTCATTTTATGCTAAGAAAAGTATATGATGACGAAAATTTTGAATGTATAACGGGTGCAAAATTAAACATCCTGTTAGCTTCATATGTACCAATAGGATGAGGGAGTGTTGAAACACGTATTTTAGATACAATTTGGTAACTCTGCAAAACTGTGAAAGGGTCTCAAAACTAAATTAGATTTTTGAACAGAATTTCATTTGAATTTTCGGAACATTTAGTGACCTTGGAACTTTTTCCAGGGGGGGGAGGGAGGGGGCTCAAAATATTTTAGGGGGGGCTGAGCCGCCCATAGCGCCCCCTTAGCTACGGCCCTGAATCAACATTGCATAAGCGTATCTTTCCCCATTAACCAGTAGTCTTCTGCTCAACAAGTGCAAATCGTTTTGGCAAATTTACAAATTTAATTTTTTAACGGAAGGCTATAAAATTGGAAAAAAATAACTACGGAAGCGATTTGGAATCGAACTGAGTTTTCAATTAAGCATTGGAATATGGAATATGGATTAATAATACTAATGATAACGGAAACATTTACATAAAACAAACAAAGGCTCATTAAAAGCATAAATATCGCAGCCTACGGCACTTCTGCATAAATGGAGATTATAAATATGAAAACAAACAAAAAAAGATTAAGATAAGTTTTTTTTTGGTTTGAACTCTTCCGTAAGAGTAAAGATCAATGTTCTGTAGACATTCACTCAGACCAGGCCGGGTTTGGGCCGAATTTTTAATTTTTTTCCGGGCCGGGCCAATATTTTTTTCGTTTCGTTCGGGTTCCATTTTTTTTTTTTTTTTTTTCTGTGGATCGGTCCAGGCTCGGCCCTGGAAATTTCGGTCCGTGCAGACCTCTAATATAGATAGAGCCCTCATCTTTTTGCTTCCTTTTGAGAATAGCGGAGTTTGAGCGTTATACAATCGACGATGATTTTTAGAATTGTCAAGCTACGTTTTGGAGACTTTTACAAAAGTTTCTCTTTATATTTAACTAACATATTATGAAAATTATATTTTGATTGCTTTCGCACAATGAAAAATTATTTAGTTAACTGCTCATTATTAATACAATTTTGATTATTTTTTAATTATGATTGCAGGTAATTGTCTACATTGTTGTTTGTCATGTTTTCTGAAATGAGCATTTTTTTATATTAAGAATTCTGGAAATTATAAGCAAAAAAATCGTGGCTAAATTTGGAACTATGTTTTTATGAAAACCTTAATTCCTTTACGACTTTTACAAAAGTTACTCTATACATTTAGCTAACACGAGTTTAAATGAAATTTTGATAACGATCATGCATGTGCAGTAAAAAAATATATATATATTTAATAAACCTGCTCATTTTTCATACAGTATCTATTATTTTTTAATTCTGATTACAGGATATTATGTACCACGTTGTTTGTCATATTTTCGGATAAGAGCATTATTTTATACTAAGAACTCTGCAAATTATAAGCAAAACACTTGGAAAAATTTAGGACTGTTTTTATGAAAACCTTAATTTATCTACGATTGTACATGCTATCATCATAAAAATGAATACAATTTATCACAATAAGCCATTTAAACATAATAAACAGTTTGAACGCTTTTGCTACATTAGTTTTGACAGGGTTATCCAAAAGATATTATTTTTCAATTTGTTGACGGTCCCTATGAGATTTCGGGAAAAAGTCTTCTCGGAAATATATGACGTTTACTATTCTGTTTACACACCTGGAGTTTCAGGATAATTTATCGTATTTTTTTTATAGCTATTTAAGAAAACATCAAAAATCCTAAGTATCCTGTCACCTTTGGATATATAGTGTATATCTCATGTGCAAAAGATGACCTTAGCACCCTAAATCAACCAATCAATTCGTAAGCTTCGAAAATTTTATCAACCTAATTTTACATTTTAAAGAGCTACAATTAAAACTAGTGATGGGCGATTCTCAAAAATTTCCTATTCGATAAAAATCGTAATCGTAAAAAAGCGCATTCGATAAAGTCATCGATTAATTTCGAGAATCTACAATCGAGATGTTTTTACAATCGATTATTAAAATCTTTGTTATTACATGTTTAAAAAGCATAATTTAATAAATACATGGAAACTGAAAACAAATGAATTTAAAAAACAACAACAAACCAAAAGGATGTTATAATGGAGCCGCAATAGTAGAAAAGTCATGTAACGGCGTTCCTTGGTTTCAAAAAGTTGTAAAGTCGCGAGTAGCAAAATGGCCAAAGAAAAAATAATCAAAAGAACTCCTAGTGAAAGAACATGAACTAAAAGTATATTAAAAGTGATCAAAATCTTTTATTGATTTTTGTACATATATTGAGATACGATCTACAATTCTCCCATTATTAGAAGACACTCTATTGAAATTCATTAAACGGACCACTCGGGGGGGGGGGGGGGCAAAGTAGTGCAGGAGCAATGAAAATGCATAATATGAGTAAATGGTCATAGGCTTTCCAACAATACTTCGCATGATGGGTGTTGGTTAAATTTATTAAAGAGTTTCCCGCGGGGGTTCGGGAAAGTGAGGCGGAATGAGCGCGGGTGGTATATAAATTTAAATGGTAATTACAGAGCTTTCTAATGATATATCACGAAAGAGGAGTCAACAAAAGATATAAAAACACTACACTTCGAATTCCAACTATTGCAACACCCGGAATACAGCCTGTCCTCACAGTTTGTAAATTTTTCATACATTATAAATTATATATTGGAAGTCTCTATAAAAAAAAAATCAGATCTGAATTCACAAAAACGAAATGATTTCAAAAAAGTTTGAAAAGTGCTTCTGTAAGGAGGTCAAATTGAGGAAAAGAGAAGAAAGATTCATAATATGAAAGAGTGGTTTGAAAACTTCCGTTGATTTATCATATGACGGGTCCATAAAAAGCTTCATATTTACTCCTCACTATTCCACTATTTTTTTTTTCTTCCCTGAATACACCCGGAAATCACGCAGCCTCGCTTTTAAATGTTTATATTTAATAAAATATTTTTACCAAAGGGCTCCATCAAAAAATCACATTTAAAATGAAATTTATTCTCAAAATAGCTGCGATTTAAAAGATTCACCCCTCATCGCTTCCCTCCCCCCTGCGGAAATTCAACCCCAGGAGGAGAAACATTCATAATGTGAAAGAGTGATTCGAAAAACATTCCAATAATCAATCACATGAAGGATCCAAAAAAAGTTTGGAATTTACTCGTCACCCGCAGGTTTAATTTTTCTTAACAGAATACACCCGGAAATCACGCATCCCCCACTATAAAATGTTTATAATTAGTAATTTTTATTAGAAGGTTCCATCAAGAAACCACTTCTAAAATTATAGTTATTCTCGAAATAGCTACGATTAAAAAAATTCACTTTCCGACGCCCCCCCCCCCCCCAATCCTGAAATTAAACTGCAGGAAGAGAAAGGTCCATAATATGAAAGAGTATTCCGAAACCTTTCCTATGACATATCACATAACGGATCCAAAAAAAGTTTGAAATTTACTCCTCACCCGTGGCCGTAATGTTACTTTTTCTTCCCAGAATGCACCAGGAAATCACGCAGTCCCCATTTTAAACTTTTGTATTTATGAAATAATATTTACCGGAGCGCTCCTCTGAAAACCACATCTAAAATGATATTCATTGTCAAAAAAGCTAAAATTTAAATAAAAAAAAAAAAAAAAAAAAAAAAATCACTTTCTTATATCGTTTTTCCTCCCCCTCCTAAAATTCAAATCCAGGAGGAGAAATATTCGTAAAATGAAAGAGAGGTTCGAAAAAATTCCGATGATATATATATAACATGACGGGTCCAAAAAAGAGGTTGAAATTTACATGTCACCTGTGAGTTCACTCATTATTCCCAGAACACACCTAAAAATGACGTACCTAATGGCACACCTAAAAATGACCACTTTAAAATCTTTATAATTAATAAGTTATATTTACCGAAGAGTTCAATAAAAGAAACCTCCACATCTAAAATGATATTTATTGTCGAAATAGTAACAGTTTAAAAAATTCACCCTCTTATCGGTCCCTTCCCCCCCCCCCCTTCCTCCTGAAATTCAACTCCAGGAGGAGAAAGATTCGTAAAATGAAAGGAAGGTGCCAAAACATTCCGATGATGTACATATAACATGACGGGTTAAAAAAAAAAAAAAAAAAGTTTGAAATGTACATGTCACCCGTGGGTTCACTTATTTTTCCTAAAAATGATGCAGCCCGCACTTTAAAATCTTTATATTTAATAAATAATATTTACCGGAGAGTTCCATAAAAAAAAACCACACCAAAAATAACATTTATTGTCGAAATAGCTAAGATTTGAAAAATTCGCCCCTTCATCGAGAAAAATTTTACACAATCGAAAGTTATCGAGATGTTCATACAATCGAGAAAATCGAGAAAAACTTCTCGTTATCGCCCATCACTAATTAAAACCCTATAAAATTAATGCAGTGAAAAAGTTTTTACTGATAGCGACAATTCCCTTTTGATCGACATAAGTACTCAATTTTAACGATTGATGGGTTAATTCACAATTCAGAGTACACTCTCATGGTATCCCGCTAAAACCACCCAGTCTCTTTTCTTTTCATAATTTATTATTAAGTGAACGTTAAAAAATGAAAAAGCGAGCACCCGAATATATTCTCTGATGTAATAAAGACCAGACTGTTGATCGGGTTTCCATAGAGACGCGGCTTGTAAGAATGACAGGAAGTACTTTCTCAAAACTTCTTAATTTAACATTTAATAGCATGGATGTACTGATGATACCGTGCCAGCAATTCGGCTTCATTTTATTTCACAAGTATGAGGATCAAAAATGCAACATTTTTTTTTTTTTTTTTTTTTTTTTTTTTAAGTAAAACTTAAATTCATTATTTTTAACCCAGTTATGTCTACCCAAATTATTATCTTCTATTTATTTTTCTAAGCGATTGTTTTGATTACTTTTCCGTATCTGCGCTCAGGGCTGACCATTAGGAGTCTAAAGCCAATGATAAACTGGGAGGCTGCTGCGCAGACAATAACATCATCAAATTGAAGGCTGAACTTCCAGAATTAATTAAAACTCGATTCGCATATTAAAACGCATCTAGTCTGCCAAGCCATATCTTGGTGGAAAATACCTGAACACCCGAATTTAGCGATTGACTCGTAGGTTTACCGCTATGCTTCCCTGCACCCAAAGGTATGAAAACATGGAGGACTGATAGCAGGAAAGCACAATGTTAAATCGACGAATTAACCGCTAAAATCGAATTTTCAGCTGTTTTCCACCAAAATATAACTTGGCAAACTAGTTGCGTTTTAATATGTGAATCTAGTTTTAACTAATTCTGGAACTTGAGCCTCCAACTCGATTAGGTTATTGTCTGTGCTGCTGCCTTCCGGTCAAAGATGAACTCCTTGCTTATCTTATAAGGAGCTCTTACAAGATTACAATAATATATGTATTCAAAAAATTTTGCATTCGGAACTGCATATATAGAAGACCCTAATCACATTATTGTTTTTTGCACTCCTTTATTTAACTGAATTTGGTTTTTGTATATAAACCAGATGGAATTTGGTAATAATCTTTTCATTCACGTCTTTATATGTTAAAATTTTGAAAATTTTATACACAAAAATGTTATCTCTACAGTGCTTAATTTGCGCGGGAGCTCACCGAAAGTCAACTCTTGTATTTCTTTGTTTTTAGTGAATATACAAATATTTATCGGAATTTACCGGAACTCAGAAATACTGCATTTCGGAGCCCAGTGAAATTGCACTTAAGGCTTCTGTTCCTGCTAGCGAAGACACTCGCGTGCTAGTGCTGTTCCTATGGGGAGATTGTTTTATAATAACAGAGATTTCAGGAATGCTTGTTTGCATTTCGGCATTTTCAAATTTTTTATTGTATTAGATACTTCAGGTCCCTCTCAACATCGCTCCTTTTCTACTTTTTCGATTTTGGTTCAGGAATATTTTTTATAAAGTTACTTTCACTTTCGAAACCGGTTCCGAAAATTAAAATATATCTACTACCAAAATTGCAAAAATAAAAATAGAGCGATGTCGAAAAAGACTTCAACTATCCAAAAAAAAAAAAAAAAAAAAAAAAATTATGAAAGGCAAACGAGTTATTAGAAAATAACCTCTCTATAGAAATAACATTAGCTCGCAAGTGTCATCGCTTGCAGGAACAGGAACCTTAAGAAAAGCCAAAATGTAAATTATATTTTCTTTTGCCTTCCATCTCTAATCACTTACATTCTTTTCTGCCAAAGTGAGTCGCTAGGGGTCGTTTGCAAGTGTTTAAGTTAAGTATAAAGGGAAAAACGGGGGGCTCCCACCCCCTAATTTAGGCAGATGGGTATTTCATGCACAATTAACAGATTTGCTTCACATTTTGGACATAATTTTATTTTGATGAAGCGTTTCATTGATCATTTGGGGGGGGGGGGGGTGGTTAAATTGAGCTTATAAATTAGGGACGAACAATTTATATCCTCCCTTAAATAAGATAAAAAGGTTTTTAAGCAGAATTATCCGATTCGCCGCAATTTTTGGATATAGATTCTTTCTGGTAAGGTGAATCTCTGAATAGTTTTGGGGGTTTATGATTAAGTATAAATGGAGGAATGGGGGTATATACTGCCCCCCCCCCACTTTTAAATTAGATAAATGGGTTTTTGTGCAGAATTATCCCATTCGCTTCGAATTTTGGATAATTGTTCAACTTGAAAAGCGTATCTGTGTTTAGTTTTGGGGGTTCAATGGTTTAGTATAATTGCGGGAAATGGGTGAGCTAATCCCCCTTATATTTATATAAGGGGGATTATTATTATATTATTATATTAGCTTTTGAGGGGCATTATTCTTTTTAAAAAATGACTGTAATATACAATTAGTGTAAACAGTCTGAGAACTCAAAGCCATCATGTGAACTGGGTGATATTCTTTTTGTTATTGATCCCGTCTGCCGCTCCATTGTTAATCTTGTGCAGAGTAGTTTTGCAACCTCTGCTGTATAATATATTTTATTCGATGAATAGGATACTGCTAGAGGTCTGCAAGGTCCAGAATTTTGAGGACCGGGCTCCGTCCTTTACGAAGAAAAGGGCCCGATATGGTGTAAAAAATAAAAGTTCAGCCCGAGCCCGATCAGTATAGAAATCCGTGAAAAGAAGCCCGGTGCAGCCTGATATGGCCAACTCAATTTCAGGAAAAAATTCAGATTTTATTTAACATACAATTAAGATTCCTTTAATGAATACTGCATACATAACAAAGGGATAAATTTACAGTATATTTTAAAATCACGATGTGTCCACAAGACAGAAAATACACAATGTATTATTGATTACTTAGATTCTTAGACGTTTCAACATTCAAATAGGGATTCATTAAATAATTAGTGTAGTTTAGAATAAAAAAAAAAAAAATAGGAGTGTTAAAAACAGCATAACCTTTGGAATCCGATTCATAAAATGTAGATTTGTGAAAATATTTCTCTGCCATTCCTTAAGGCTTTTTTCAAATCAAAACGAGCTAATTTCTTATACATTGCTGAATTAATTCCTTTTCGCAAATGCATAAGATTTACAGGCAGTCTCATTCATAAACTATGTAATCGAATGGCGTTCACCACTTTTTGATAAAAGCAATATATCTTTGAGAAAATACTGCTAAAGATATGTTTTGAATCGAATTTCCAGTAGCGACATTACGGGAAAGAAAGAACTTGATGCCATGACAAGAATATCTTATATATCGACAGGTAATTTATTTGTCAAAATTGGAAAACGCTGTTCGATTCTAAATCCCTTCCTTCAACAGCCAGGCTTGTCAATGTTAAGCTTTTACAGTTAAAAGTTAGTAAAAAAATGTTTCAATGTTTCGCATTGTTCAGATGTATTTTTAAACCAGCTTAAGGTATATTTCCAAAGATTCTGTTAACAAAAGTTCCTTATCGCTGTTATATATTTACAAAACATATTGCTTGCTCTTCACATCCTGAGAACAATTATATTCAGTTCCGATCTGGATCGGATACGTAGAAAAAAAATGCAAGTCTGATCTCAGCTCGGCACGAGTGTGCTAAAAAAAAATAATAAATAAATAAAAATTAAGCAGACACCTTGTCCGATGCATCATGTCTGTACGGTGGAGATGTTACATTTCTGTTACAAGCATTGGCAGGTGGCACACATTTAAACTTATTCTCGGGAAAGACATATTTGTTACCGGTCAAACCCGATTTTAGGCCAAACTAATTTATCTTAATGCAAATCGGATAAACTACTTTTTCCTCGGTCAAACTAATTTATCTAAACGCCCATAGGATAAATTAGTTTTTCTTTGGCAAGGGAGCCATCTTTCATTACTCTCTTTAAACTTAATCATTAACCCCCCCCCCCCCCCCCAGAAATTATTCAGGGATTCATCCCATCAGAAAAAACCTACATCCAAAATTTGAAGCAAATCGGTAAATTCTGCGTGAAAACCCCATTTATCTAAATTATGGGGCGTTACCCCCATTTCATCTCCTTTTATACTTAAACAATGAATATCCACAACTAATCACGGGTGCGTCTTGTCAGAATGATCCTATACCTAAAATTTGAATGATTTCTGATAATTCTGCATGAAAAACCCATTTATCTAAATTAACAGGAGGGGATTAGCCTTCCGTTCGCCCCCTCCCTTATTCTCATCAAATGAACTCCCAAAACTTATCAGGAAAACGCCTTATCAGAATAAACCTATATCCAAAATTCGATGCAAATCGGATATTTCTATCAAGAGTTATAGTATTACGTACATACGTGAATAAATACATACATACAGAACCTGCGGACATATTAGCTCTCAGGATTTCACGCCTGTGAGGTAAAAACATGTCAAATTACATTGGCCTAGGATAAACAAGATTAGCCTAGTATAAATTAGAATGGTGGCGCGAAGGCGGTCTTTGGATTCAATAAAATCACGCCAAATTGAATTGGCTCGGGATAAACTAGTTCAGACCCATGAATAACAGGTTAAACTAGTTTGTCCTATGAGTGTTAGGCCAAACTAATTTTGACAAGGAAAAAATAGTTTTTCCTATGGGCGTTAGGATAGACTAATTTGGCCTAGGAAAAACTAGTTTATCTTATAGGCGTTAGGATAGACTACTTTGACCTAGGAAAAACTAGTTTATCCGATAGGCTTTAGGATAAATTAGTTTGGCCTAGTCCAATCTAGTATGGACTAAAATCGGGATTGGCCGGTAACACATACATCAATTACAATATAATCATATAAAAAAGTGGTGGAACCATAGAGAAAAGTAGAGCTCGATCTAAAAAAAAAAATGTTACAGTAAAAATTGGAAGTATTTTCAATCTAAAAATGTGCGTAGAAAAGAAATGGGATCAGATGATCTGTAAAGCTCATGAAATAACCCAAATTTTTGTTAGCTGAAAATGTGGACTGAGATTTACCGGTGCCTTAAAATCAATCAGGGAAAAAAAGGTATTTCAATCATCCATAACCAGTTTAAATATTTTGGTTCATACTATATGTTACAGGCTGATGTAATGAAGTTTGAGAACGGTTCGTTCAGTACAAAGTGTGGACATGATTCCAACCCAGCAGTTTTGATAAGTAGAAGATCAAAGTTCCAAGTAAACTCAAACCCTTGAACAGATACGATTCAACCATTACTAAATGTGGTCAGACATATTTATCTACATCAATTCCTTAAGAACCTGATTATATTAATATTATACTTTAATTATTACTTCATAGTTTATATTCGTTTAGCGTTGCGGAGCTTAACTGATTTGAGACAACTTAACAATTTCAGTTTCAGCTAGGTGGGGAGGCATACCAAATGGCTAAAGCACAACAAGCCCCTCTGGAGCTTGTTGTGCTTTAGCCTAGAGACAACAATATATTATATTGACTACTTTCTTCAGTAATCATTTTGTGTGAATAATAGTGTATAATTCTAATATAAGGCACCAGTAAAGCTCAGTCCACATTTTCAGCTAAAAAAATTTTGGGTTATTTCATGAGGTTTACAGATCATCTGATTCCATTTCTTTTCTACACACATTTTTAGATTGAAAATACTTCCAATTTTTACTGTAATATTTTTTTTAGATCGAGCTCTACTTTTCTCTATGGTTCCACCAGTTTTTTATATGATTTCATAGCTTTTTCAGATCCTTTCAGGAACTTTATTAATCACCTTCAACTAACAAATCTAAACTATTATTAGTATTAGTTTAAAGTTATTTTTAGACATTAGTTTGGCAAAATATCGGATATATCGCCAAGTTGGCTTCAATTTTGGCCAGTAATTTTGTGCGCCAAATTCGGCGATGTATCGCCAAGTTGGCGACATTTGGCGACAGAATCGCTACCTTCCACATGGTAGTCCCACTGCAGTTTTTCGGTACCAGGCAGATTTTCTTATGACCATAGGTATTTGCACATATTTTTATAGCTTCATTTTCAAATCCTTATTTTTATAAATACACAAGAATTTTTTTCCTAAATTATTAGACATTAGTTTGGCAAAACATCGGAAATATCGCAAGTTGGCTGCAATTTTGGCGAGTAATTTTGTGCGCCAAATTTGGCGATGTATCGCCAAGTTGGCGAAAAACTTGGCGACAGAATCGTCCCCTTCCACATAGTAGTCCCACTGCAGTTTTTCGGTATCTATGCAAATTTTCTTATGACCATAGGTATATTTTATGACAGATATTTTTATAGCTTCATTTTCAAATCCTTATTTTTATAAATACACAAGAATATTTTTTTCCTAAATTATCCCTTTTTAATTGAAATATCTGTACTGTAGTAACTATTTTGACGTCGAAAACACACATATAAAGGTGCAAAGTTGTTTTAACACATAATTAGTTACACTTTATATATATGTTTATGAACAATATGTATTTTTTGTTTCGAATGACGTCAATTTCAAAAATCTATCAGAAGAATCAGAATTTTTATTGATCTATAAAAAAAAAGAACACGTGTCATCATTTCTTTTTTTAGCTCACAGGCTATCATAGCCTGAGAGCTTATGTGCCCGTCCGTTCTGTATGTTCATTCGTGCGTAACGCGATAACTCATGATAAAAATATCGGATCCACTTGTAATTTTGTATATAGGTATATCCTGATAAAGCGCTTCCCTGATTAGTTTTTGGAATTCATTCGATATGTATAAGAGGGGGAACGGGAGGTTCATGCCCCTCCCCTTAATTGATATAAACGAGATTTTCATGCAGAATTAACAGTTTTCGTTCAAAATTTAGATATAGGATCATTCTGATGAGGCGATACCGTGGCTGTTATTAGGTGTTCTTTGAATAAGTATAAACAGGGGGAACGGGGGGCTCATGCCCCTCCCCTTAATTGATATAAACGGGATTTTCATGCAGAAGTAACAGTTTTCGTTCAAATCTCTGACTAGTTTCGGAAGTTTAATGATTAAGTATAAAAGAGGGGAATAACTCCTCTTAAATTATATAAATGCTAAATGGGTTTTTATTAAGAATTATCCGATTTGCTCCGAATTTTGGATATAGATTTTTTAATATGATAAAGCATGTTCTTGATAGTTTAGGAGGTTCAATGATTAAGTATAAAAAAGGAGAAAGGGGAAAGCTGTTTCCCCTTCTTAATTTTTTTTTTTTTTTTTTTTTCGAGCGGAATTAACGAAAATACATGGCTGTAATGTACAATTAGTATGCGTAGCCTGTAAACTGAATGCCATCAGTTTAACTGGGCAATATTCTTTTTATTTAATTATTGTGTTGTTTTTTAGTTGTTGGCAACTCGAAGAAAATGATTAAATTAGCAATTAAAAAGGAGGGATTTCTATAATGTTAAATTGTTATGGACAATATAGCGTTATGTAAATTTTAAATGGGTGCCATTTCCTTAATTTTTGATATTTTTTACCGGACCTTCGAAAGGCACATCCCTAAATCAAAAGCTTTCGAACAAGCTATTACACTTCGCTGAATTTTTCCAGGTTCGGGTTATAATTGAGTTGTTTCTCTTTATTTTTGTTTCACGAGAAAAAGTGCCAAAACAGGGGTTCTGGATCTCCGAAACTTATCGGTGGAACTGGATGAATTTTTATAAACTTTGAGATCTAGTGTAGGACACTTCCCCTTTTCAATTTCGTCGCGATCCGATGATTAGTTCCAAAGTTATTAAGAGGCAAACTTTGGACTTTAACATTAGAGATGCGGCTGAGCTCTATCATACAGCACGATAGTGCTATATGATATCCAAAAATTTTTTTCAAATCAAACACAAATTAAATTGCCTTGTCACTCGAGCTGTCATTTTTTTCCTCCCTTGGATATGAGAAAATAATATTTAATATTCTATATCTAAAACAAATTATATAAATTTTGTCTTTATGTCTTAAGCATGTCTTATTTTTTTCTTTCTTTTTTACAAAAAATTATAGATTTATTTTATTTGAAATGAATGAAATGACTTGATATGATTGAAATTTCCTGTAATACTGTCATTTGCAATGATGTTAAATAAATAACAAGGAGATATATTTTCTACAGTTAGACACAGGGGCGTGCCAGCAGTATTCGGCGCCTGTGTGCAGAACTGCATTTAGCGCCCTACACCCCCCCCCCCCATCCAATCGCCTGTAAAAATAAAACTTTATCCCCCCCCCCCCAAAAAAAAAAAAAAAAAACTAAGAATATTTATAAATGTATAGTTGTCATTCTTTTGGAGTTTTTTTTTTTTAACTAGAAAATTTATTTAATAAAATATGTCTTGTTTCTTTACAGTTCGTATTTCATTTCATTAAATAAATAAATTTCTGTTTCCAAACATGCTTAAATTACTTGAAAAAATAAAGAAGGATGGCAGCTATGTAAATAAAATTCGTAACACAGTAAAACCTGTGTAAATGAAAGCACTTTCTATCAGAATCCTGCGTTACCGTAAAATTTCATTATCCCGGAGAAAATAATTTAATGCAATAACAATAGATTGCATCTAAAAGAAAGAAGTTTGTTTGTACTTTGCATGGATTGGCGATGACTAAGAAAATCTACCGCACATAGAGATCTGAAAATTTCGATAAGGATCGATGATGGTAGATGCACTTTGCACCTGATTCTCATTTTTTTCCGTTAATTACCCGAAATATTAATTAAAAACCCTTAATGATCATCGCAAAATGGCGATCGTTTATTCTTCAACGAGATCATGCTTATGTAATTCCCCAAGTAGTGCTTCCCACTGACCAAAAGCATAACGTTTGATTTTTTCTGCATTTTCAAATCGGGATATAGTGAGATCCCGGTAGATTTACAAATAAATAAATAAATAATAAAAAAGAAAGAAAGAAAAACGATTTCAATGGTATTTTTAATTACTATTTCAAAAAACCTTTTTATTTGGCAGCGATTCGCATCAGTTTTCAAGCTTTCCATTTCTCTGAAATTTCCAACGCATAAAAAACAAACAAACAAACAAGAACAAAAAAAGAAAAAAAAAACTGTTGATACATTCATGGTATTTTTCAGGTTCTAATAATATATCTGGTGTGAAAATATTAATATTTACTGTTCAAAAAAATTTTTGAAGTCATCTCAAGGATTCACCATATTTTTTCTCTCGGTGCAAATTATCTCAAGATATCGTTTCCCAATTAAGAAATATGTAATTTGAATATCATTTCGCGTTAATAAATAAAAAAAATATGTTTAAATTTAAAATTGAAGAGTGGGAGGAAAGTCGACTTAAACACGTATATACGGTAAATATATGTTGTGGGTTCAATAAAACCGTGTTGAATTCAAACACTTTTCCCCGAGAGGAACTTCTGTACTCCGGGAAGAGGGATATTATAGAGCTCCGGGTAGAAAATTGCACTTTTTCTTCCAAAAAGTTTTTTGACCTAAAATCCAAATTCTCGAATTTTGAGGAAAGGAGGGGGATGCTCTCTCCCGGGGCCACCCCCCCGGAATTGAACTCTGCAATAAAACATAAAAAAATCATTCAGCTGAACAAAACAAGATACATTCGCACTATTCATTTTAAAAACCCACAAATTTATCTGTAGTATGCTGCTTTTTTTTTTTTTTAACACGATTAAAAAAATAATTCCTTTTATTCATTAAAAATATTTACTAGCAACTAACCAACTAAAATTCTATTTATATACATGCTTTCTTGGAGAAAATTAAAAATACAAAACAAAAGTAAACTTTTCTGACCTGACATCTGTCTGTGCAGGGTAAAAAACAAGAAAAAAAAAATCGCGAAAACTCAATATATACAGTAGACTCCCTCAAATCCACAACCCTCTACCATCCGCACATAAGTTATGGATGTAAACAATGAAACATTCAGTTCAGATATAATTCGCAATCTTCTTACCAAATATATTTATGTATTCATCAAGTTTTTTTTTTTTTCATTAAGTCTGGCTAAACCTGAAATAAAACTTCCTTATTTTATGATTTTATATATGAATCAGTAATGTACCTTTGTGAGGCAAGTTTCATTAAATAGTTTAAGAAAAATACATTTCATCAATATAATGAATATGTATTCATACATTATTGATTATTAACTTGAAGTCTGCTTTTAATATTTTAATCATTTTAAAAATATCTAAATTTTTATTATTTTAGATTATTACTTATTTCAATATTTTATCATATTGTAAGTATTCATTATAGTTTCGTTTGCATCATTAATTACATTCAAATTACTGTTTAAAAAAAGTAAACAAAGCAATGACCAGAAATCCTCAAAATCCTTTGGTACCAAGCTGTTTGGGTTTGAGGGAGTCTACTGTACATATTATCCAAACAAGTTGCTCGAAAATTAGAAATTTTTACATGGTGTTTTTAAATACAGCTTCCAAAAAGCATAATCGTAAGTTTGAACTAGAATATTATACGTATTATACTTATAGTATAGTATTAGTATAAGAATAGTATTATATGCGAGGTAAAGTATAAGTGTTTGAAATTATAAAAGTTCACATTAAGAAAAGACAGAGTTATAATTACAAATGTACATGTAAAAAGTGAGTAACTTACCTTATTATATTAATGAAGCATCGAAATTTATCTCTTAATTTATACCTTGGATCCAATTAAAATAACGATTTTTTTTTTTTTTTAATATTTTTTTATTGCACCTCCTATAACAACGAAAGGCAGACTGAATTGCAAAATCTTCAGAATTTCATGTCTCAGCAAAAAGTGAATGTAACATACTACGGCGCTAATACAGTATTGCTGAATTTTACCTTCTAGAATCTAGAAAGAATGGTTTATCTTAAACAAAAAGAGACAGCTTAATTCAATTTAATGTGGCAAAAAAGATATGTATTCATTTGTTAATTTGAAGTAAAATAAGTAATTTCTTCTTCGAAAAAATTTGACATTTTTCACATATTTTTATTATGCTCCGACATATATGATAATTGTAGGACAAATTATTTTATCTGCTTCAAAGTGTATTTTAAAAGAAAAATCTAAATATAGGATAGGTATTATATCATAGAGGTCTGCAAGGGCCCGGCCCTGGCCCAAAGCCCAAACCTTGCCGGCCGGCAAAAAAAAAAAAAAAAAAAAAAAAAAAAAAAAAAAAGAACGGGTTGTACGGGCCAATAAAAAAATTGTAGCGGGTATATTGACCCGATATGAATGTAAGAGTAAAAACAATAAAATATGAACTATTTCCAATGAATAGGGCTTTAACAAGAAAAAGTATAAATTTGCGTTAAGAGCCGATGCTAGTTTGACAACATCAATACCCAGATATAACTTGCTGAGCTTAGAGATATGCATGGGACAGTTACATTGTGTCTGACCCAGGCTTAATTTTTTTAGCAGGCTCTTGCCGGGCCGAGATCAGCCTTGTATTATTTTTCTATATGAGCAGAACGGGAACTGGACTTAATTGCTCTCAAGATGTGTAGGGTAGACAATATGTTTTTTAGAAGTATTAATAGCGATAATGAACTTCTGTTAACGTAATCTATGGAATTATACCTAAAGGTGGTTCTTAAATTCACTCAACTACGCGAAATTTTCACACATTTTCTGACTAATTTTGAACTGTAAAGGTATAAAATTGGCAAGCCTGTCTATTAATGGGATTTGAAATCGAATAGCGTTTTCCATTTTTGGTAAATACATTACTTGTCTTGATATAAGAGATTCTTGTCCAGTGGCTGCAGATTTTTCGCCCTTCCCAAACTGCTGCTTCCGGAAATTAGATTCAAAACGCCAATTTTGACAGTATTTTCTCAAACATGTAATGAAGGAGAGATAAAGTGAAGGGGGGCGCCAAATGAAGATTTTGTTTATCGATTTTTCTCAGGTCTAAGTTTAGAACAGCATTGCTATTATTGCCCTATCTAGATTATTCCATAGCATAGAAGAATCTAAGGATGATAGAGTATAAGGATCCTGTATAAAGCAGATTCTCTTTTATATTCTTTTCTATTTCTTTTTCATGGTTTTAATGAATCAATATTTTAAAAAATTGATTACGCAGTTCAATATGACATATTTTAGGATTATATACTCTAAATAAGTCAGCTCTTTGCAACTTAGTAAAATAATCTTTGTAAATCTCATTTATGTAGAAGAGGTGGGAGCGCCAAAATCCATGTTTGCCCAGGGGGGAAAAAATAATAATTTTATTTATTAATTGTTTCAGTTATATGTTGCCGATTGATATGATTGATTTGTCTCTTTTTCAGCAATTTACTTCTACATAGGAATCTGCATAACCTATAAAGTTATGTTGCTGTACCATTGTGCAATGCAGTAGCGTAGCAAGCGGGGGATGGAGGGGGCGGTCCGCCCCGGGTGTCATCCTCTAAGGGAGTGACACCCAATCTTTTTTTATCCTGCAAATCAATATATATATATATATATATATATATATGTATACACTGGTGTCCAAAATTTAAGCATAATTGGTAATTAAGTAATTATTTTTAAGTAATGAAAGAAATATGAATCGGAATGTGCTGAAACTCCAGGTGTGTAAACAAAATAGTACGCGTCACATATTTTCGCGAAGAGTTTTCCCCGAAATCGAACAGGGGACCGTCAACAAATTGAAAAAGAACGAAGATCTTTTGGATAACCCTGTCAAAACTAATGTAGCAAAAGCGTTCAAACTGCACATTATGATTAATTGACTTATTGTAATGTACTGTGTTAATTTTTACAAGGATAACATGTATACTCGTAGAGAAATTAAGGTTTTTATAAAAACAGTCCTAAGTTTTTTGCTTATAATTTGCAGAGTTCTTAATATAAAATAGTGTTCTCTTTTGAAAAAATGACAAACATCATTGTACATAATACCCTGTCATCAGAATTAAAAAATAATAAAAATTGTATGACAAATGAGCATGTTTACTAAATAATTTTTTACTGCGCATGCGTGAATGCTATTAAAATTTCATTTGCATATTATGTTAGTTAAATGTATAGAGCAACTTTTGTGAAAGTCTCAAAAACATAGCTTAAAAATTCTGAAAATTATCGTTGATAGAATGAGATCAAAATCCTTTATTCCCTAAATGAAGCAAAAAGATGAGGGGCTGTATCCATATTCCATTGTTTAGTGCCTACACAATATTGCACGTACAACTATATTTAGGTAAAACCCCTGATTTTTTTGCTTCCTTTAGAAATAACGGATTTTGAGTTGATTCTATAGGCTCCCATTTTCAGAATTTTTAAGCTATGTTTTTGAAACTTTTACAGAAGTTGCTCTATACATTTAGCTAACACAATATGCAAATGACATTTTGATATCGTTGACGCATGCGCAATGAAAAATTATTTACTAAACATACTCATTTTTCATACAATTTTTATTATTTTTGAATTCTGATGACAGGGTATTGTGTACAATGATGTTTGTCATATTTTCAGAAAAGAACATTATTTTATAATAAGAACTCTGCAAATTATAAGCAAAAAACTTGGAAAAATTTAGGACTGTTTTTATAAAAACCTTAATTTCTCTACGAGTATACATGCTATCCTTGTAAAAATTAACACAGTGCATTACAATAAGCCAATTAATCATAATGTGCAGTTTGAACGCTTTTGCTACATTAGTTTTGACAGGGTTATCCAAAAGATCTTCGTTCTTTTTCAATTTGTTGACGGTCCCCTGTTCGATTTCGGGGAAAACTCTTCGCGAAAATATGTCACGCGTACTATTTTGTTTATACACACCTGGAGTTTCAGCACATTCCGATTCATATTTCTTTCATTACTTAAAATAATTACTTAATTACCAATTATGCTTAAATTTTGGACACCAGTGTATATAACGACTCAGGGGTGTTGTAGTCGTGAATCGTGGCATAATTTCCCCTTAATTATATTATAACGACTTCTTGGGTGTCATAAATCGTGGCATAAAAACTTGGACTCGGGAGCCTCTTGTTGGTTCGAACTCTTTTATTAGGTCGCTCTTCGTTCAGAGGGATTCGCGAGTCCGGTCGGAGGTCGCCCGAGCCGTTTACGGGGATTATGGAGATTACATGGCCGTAGTTTCAGCAGGCATCTCAAAACTGCCAAATCTCTCCTTTTTCGCGCGTGTTCTTGCTAATATATCGGGGATTGTCATATTTTCCAGCAGAGGGCACAGTTGTGAATTAGAGAGGAACATTTAATTTAATTGATTCGTTAGATTTTGATTGATATGTGGTCAGAACCCGCACAATTCCCGGGTCGGTGAATTATGTGACTGTAACCACAAATGGTTGCAAAAAGCCCTTAGATCATCAATTTTAATCTTAAGGAACGTCCGAAATTGATCTCTGAAAGTAATAAATGTTAGGCTGGGAAAGAAAGTTACCAGGGGCAAAATAGCTTTAAGCTTAAGAATTAAAGTTAAAAATATTAATTTGGATTTTAAACTTTTGAATTTTAAATTTTAGTTTAAAAAGAGGTTAGTTTTTATCCTTTCATATATATAATCTTATTAGATTTTTTAAAAGAATTTTGAAATAAAATGAAAATTCTAGCGCAAGATGCATCAGAGTTAATTTTCTTTTCTTTGAGAATGGGAAATTTTTCTAAATAAGATATGCACCAGAGAACAAAAACCAGCCTACCTAACGAACAGGTAGCAAAAGCTAACTTTAAAATAAACACTTATCTTCTAATTATAGAAACCACATTGATTTATGCGGATTATCAGCGCCGTGTGAAAGGGGGGGGGGGGGGCGAAGGGGCATCGCCCAGGCGCGGAAGTTTTGAGGACGCCAGATTTATACTACAAATGTCATTTTCGACCTGTACAAGAAAAAATTGAGAGAGGGGCGCCAAATTCTAACTTTGTCTCGGGCGCAATTTTTCCTGTGGTCTTTTTTTTATGCAGGAGGACAAAAGGTAATTAGTAATGGTATGCTTATTTGTTGTATTAACGCTGGCTTGGAATTGAAAGAATCGGCGGGGGGGGGGGGGGGGGGTGACACCATTTACATCCGCTCCGGGTGTCACCCATTTTAGCTACGCCACTAGTGCAATGTAAAATTCTACTTGTTTATATACCGTCAATATGTATATCGATCTAGTACTACAATAAAAGAGAAATGTTGCATATTTTCAATCTTTTTAATAATGGAGCCCTTCCATGTTTGCCAGCAGTTGTAGTGCACTTCTGCTTTCTTAAATGTTGGACAGGCCTAGTGTAGAGCAGCATTTGTCAAATGCAACATTCAAGTCGTTGCTCCAAATTTTTAAAGTTTCTGGCTTTTTTTAATGCATTTCAGGTGCTTGATGGCGCCTTTAAGAATTCAGTGGCGCCTTTCAACCATGACTTTTCGCCACAGTGGTGCCCTTCAGTTTGAGACTCCCCCCTCCCCCTCCCACGGCGAAACCGCTGAAGAGATATGCTAACATTATATACTTTAAAAATAAAAATGAACTCAGAAATAAGCATTTTAGATTTACAATACCGCTTTAATAAATTAAAAAAGTTATTCAAATATTTCAGCCTTACCTAAAATATTTGGCGCCTTTACTATTCTGGCGCCTGTGTGCGGTGCACACTTTGCACACTGGGTCGGCACGCCCCTGGTTAGACAATATTTAAAAGAACCTTTTTTTTTCTTCCATGGACAGTTATATGTAAGTATTTTAAGATATAAAGAGAAGGCCAAATAAAAATTTATTTTGAAGATAGTGAAGAGCAAAATCAGCTTTTAAATAATGAGAGAGTTTTTACAAAAACATCCTGTATCCTGAACTTTTGTAACCAAATTTTAATTTATTTTTCGACTGCATTTTTTATGGATTCATCAGACTACATATTTTTTCATAAATAAAATAGTTTGTCCTGACTGACTGATAATCAACGCACAGCCAAAACTATTAAACATAGAAACATGAAAATTGGGGAAAATATACTTCTTATGATGCAAATGTGCAATGAGATGGGATTTTTGAAAATTCTTCCTCTAAGGGGGCAAACGAGGGGATCGAAATTTCTGGAACATCTTCCTGTATCTCAGTAGCCGTTTGAGATAGCAGCGTGAAATTCCAGAAAATATATCTACAAAAAAAAAAAAATAAAAAAAAAAATAAATAAATAAAAAAAATAATAATTAAACACATATTTCAGCAATTTTAGAAACTGTCCCCACCCCCCCGAGAGGATTAAAAGGGGGGGGGTGAGCAATTTAAAACATTTGGCACACCTCAGCAGTCGTTTTAAGTAAAAGCGTAAAACAGCAGAAAATAAATCTATTTAAAAAAAATATTAAAGCCATGTTTCAGCGATTTAAAAATTTCCACCCCCGAGAAGGTTAAAGAAGGGGTAAAAATTTCCAAACTTTTTTGGGCCCGTCAGGAAATCCTATTCTTCCCTGTCATCGGAAAGCCCTCGGACCGTTCTTTCATATTATGAACTTCTCTTCCCGCACCCCAATTTGCTCCCTAGGGGGGGGGGGGGGTAGTCTTCGAAATTTTTTGAAATTGTAGCGTTTTGTCATTACAGATCGATTTTTAAGTGGCCCTCCAAGAAATATTAGTTATAACATTTTAAAATTTCAAAAAAAAAAAAATATTTTATACCGGGTAGACGTGATAGATCGAACTTTAGGGGGGGAGGGGAGGGGAGGCAATTTTCTCAATTTCGCCTAAATTCCTCATGTGATACATCATTAGAAAGCTTTCTGACAATTATTTTATATTATAAACCTCCAGCGGCTCTGAAGTATTTCGCCATATCTCAGCAGTAGGTTTAGGTAGAAGCGGGAAATTCAAGATAACACATCTACTAAAAAAATAGTTAAACATAAATGTGATGGCGAAAATTATAATAAAACCACTTCTATGTGATTGGCCGTGATCACTGTTCTATATTGTGTAGCACACCAGGTCCTTTTTTCTTTCTGGAACGAAGTGATATAAGCATTTACGATAAAGAAAATCAATTCTTAAACATCTTGACTAATGGTCTTTATTTTTGCAGAATACGAGAAAATAAGAGCATATCAAAACATCAGGAATGCAGCATATTTACACGAACGTTCACTAGCATAATAACAAAACTTTTTTTCATTTTCAACAACTGCGAATTGTGCGGGTTGGCTTGTCCGCGACAAAACGTAATCTGAATAAATTTTCACATTTCACAAACGCCAAGAGAAAATGTCTTGGTATACAATAGACTTCCAATCCGGGCTAAAAAACGTACTGGTCAAAACGACCGTTATACAGTGGTTCACAAAAGTGTTCGTACACTATAAAAATTTATACTAAAAAGAAATTTCCCTGAAATTAAATTCGTATATGAAGTCGAGAATTTTTTTTATATTATCTCCAAGTTATTTTAAATGACATACAACCTTTTTGTTTAACATTAAGGGATTTTTTTTAAATCTAAAAATGAAAACAGAAGATGCCACAGAAAGAAGACGCCACAAAAGTCTTCGTATACAGAAACATTTTCTGATAATTTCATTATTAAAATGACAATTAATTCTGATAATTTCATTATTAAAATGATAATTAATTCTGATAATTTCATTATTGTTTGTCGCTTTATTTTTATTTTTGCACTGTATTGACATTTAAAAAATCGCCTGGCTTTATATTTTGCAGAATTGGTCCGTAATATTCTATTTATTAATTAAAAATGGTTTGTAATCGTAATGTCACGACTAATAGCGGTTTAAATTAGTTATTTTTCTTCATAATAGTAGTAAATCAATTCGAAATATTGCAAAATTAGTTAATTTATTCCATTCTATGGTGAAGTATGCGATAAAAGGCTTTGTAGAAAAAAAATGGATTGCAAACTAGGTATGTAAAGGTCGTCAATCTAAGTTAACGCAATGAGATCAACTACTTAGACAATTAGAAAAGTCTTAAAAAATCCGCATTTAAGTGCTATAAAAGTTGCTACAGAATTTAATGAAACAGTTTCTACTTCATTTTCATCTGAAACTGTTCGACGAGTGGTAAGCCCAGCTGCATTATATAGGTATTCTGCCCGTATACAAATTTTGTTTGGGCGAAAAACAGAAAGCTTGGGCTTTCTTTAGCAAAATCAATGATAAATAAACCCGAATCGTATTAAAATAATGTTTTATTTACAGATGAAATCTAGTATGCCATTATTAGTCCAATGAGTGTATAATAGTAAGGAGAAACAAAAACTAAGAATTTAATTCAAAGAACTTAGTTGGAATAGTTAATCATGGCAGTGGAATTGTCCTTGTATGAGGGTGCATATCAGCATCAGGATTAGGCAATTTGGTATACATTGATAGCATAATAAATCACGATCTTTGTTCCAATATTTTAAAAGGATATTTAAAATTATCAGGCCAATATATGGGTAATAGATACAACTTTGTTTTTTATCAGGATAATGATACAAGGCACATGGCTCTCAACGTTCGCCTCTGGCGTCTTTATAATTCTTCACAAGTTCTGAAAACATCACCTCAATTGCTGAATTTAAACCCAGTAAAACATATTTGGAGATAACTGGAAGTTAGAATACGAAAACACAGCACTGAAACAAAAAGCGGAGTAAACTAGTCGTTGGGGGCCACCGTAATACTTACCCATCATGGATATGTATATGAACTATGCATATGTATATGCATATGCATGTGAAAACTATTTATACAATGCATTGCAATTCATAAACAAAATTTAAATATTGTTAATATACATAGTAATACTCTATTAAAGAACTGCTGATGTACCAATTTCGACAAATTATATAACTAGTCGTTGGGGGCCACCGTAATACTTACCCATCATGGATATGTATATGAAAATAAAACATGTGAAACTATTTATACAATGCATCGAATTCATAAACAAAATTTAAATATTGTTAATATACATAGTAATGCTATATTAAAGAAATGCTGATGTACCAATTTCGACGAATTATATAAAACGCCAAACTACTCAAGTAGTACCGAACTGCGTAAAAGAAACATCCTTATAACTCCAAAAATAATAATTCTATTAACTAACAATGATCTGCGTCGGATTAAGCGTCTCATTTCCAATTAAAATATACTTCTGAATTGAAATTTGAATGAAATACAGAGTCATGAAAAATCGAAGAATGTGGAAAACAAGATTACAGATATCTCGGCAACTAATAATCCGATCGACTTCGTTCTATATGCAAAATGTGTGTTATTTTATTGCCTTTTACGTCCATTTCTTTGAACAAAAAAATTCGAAAATTTTTATATACCTTTCATCAGAACGAATTTTTCGAGAGTCCGAAAAAAATAGTTCCGGATAATCGAGGTTGCTGATATTGAATAGGGTTCGTCCCATTCTTACATACTAACTACATACAAAATTTGAAGTCTCTATCTCAATTTGCTCGGGAGATAGAGCGTTTACAGACAGACAGACAGACAGACAGACAGACGGACGGCAAAAAATTTTTTCTAAAAATATGTTTTTCGGAATCTCCACTATCTAAAACGTGTAAATCCGTCAAAAAAATTTTTTCGATTTTCAAAACGATTGCAAGACTTACCCTATACTACGTATGATGGGTAAGTAAACTAGTTGGATGTGTCAATCCCAAAACTTTCTTCTATCTCATAAGTACATTTTAATATTTAAAAAAAAAAAATGTGATGACCCCAAAGTTACTCACTATCGAATTTCCTCGAACATTTGACCTAGCCTAATGAGATTCTGGCATCCGAAAAGCTTAAAAAGCAAAATTTAATTAATATTCTGAGAAAATGAGCTTAGTAGTGCCTCATGTTGGTAATTTATACTAAAACCTTATAAGCATCTATTTATATCAAGACCTAACAGAATCTGAAATTTGTGAGAATTTCGTCCATTAGTTCTTGAGATATAGTTACAACAAAAAATTTGCAAAACGTAGCACAGCAACACCATATCTTGGGAAATTTATGCCAAAACGTAAAAAAGAGTCTAATTATGTTATGGTGTAAAAGAATCTGAAGTTTGATGAAATTCTGTGCATTAGTTTTTGAGATATAGTTAGTTTAAAAAAAACCGTGTAAAATATAGCACAGCAGCACCATCAGTTGAAGGATTTGTAACAAAACGTAATCATCGTGTAATTATGTTATATGTTGGTATAACATATTTTGTAACGAAATCTGAAGTTTGATGAAATTCTGTGCGTTGGTTGTTGAGATATAGCTATCGGAAAAATCGTGCAAAATGCAGCATAGCTGCACCACCTGTTCCAAGGTTAATACCAAAATGTAATCAGCGTCTAATTATGTTATATATTCTAGTGTAACAGAATCTAAAATTTGATAAAGTTCTCTGCATTAGTTCTTGAGATATAGCTATCGCAAAATTCGTGCAAAATGTTGCATAGCAGCGCCATCTATAGGGCAGTTCATATCAAAACCTTATCAGCGGCTACGTATCTCAAGGTATCGCAGAATCTGAAATTTGGTGAAATTCTGTGCAATAGTTGTTGAGATATAGCTATCATGAAAATCATGAAAAACGTGGCATAGCAGCGCCACCTGCTGGCCAATTTACACCAAAACATAATCAGCGTCTATGTATATCAAGGGGTCACAGAATCTGAAGTTTGGTGAAATTCTGTGCATTAGTTCTTGAGATATAGCTATCATGAAAATCATGAAAAACGTGGCATAGCAGCGCCACCTGCTGGCCAATTTACGCCAAAACTTAATCAGCGCCTATGTATATCAAGGGGTCGCAGAATCTGAAGTTTGGTGAAATTCTGTGCATTAGTTCTTGAGATATAGCAATCTTGAAAATCATGAAAAACGTAGTATAGCAGAGCCACCTGCCGGCCAATTTTCACCAAAAACCAATAGGCACTAATTCATATCAAGGTCTAATTGAATATAAAATTTTATTAAATTTCGAGCATTAGTTCTTGAGATAGAGCGCCCACAAATTTTTTGTCACATACAGACAGACAGACTCACAGACAGATACACAGACTCACAGACAGACGGACAGACTCACAGACAGACATTTTCTAAAAATAGTCAAAACGTGTTCAGGACCTTCTAAAACGTATAAATCCGTCGAAAACCGGAAGTCGAAAATTTTCATGAATCCAATACTTTCTTCTTGTAAAGATAGAAGAAAGTAAAAAGCAATGTTCGATGAAGGGATTAACTTTCATGCAGAAATTACAAAAACACTAATTAAATCTATTCTCAGGTGTTTAAAAAACTTTTGTGGGTGCTAAATAATATCCTATTAAGTACAAATTCAGCGAAATATTACAATATTTACAAATATACAGCGCTTTTTTTAAGTGTACGAAGACTTTTGTGAGTTAAATTTTTGTTATTTTTTGATGAGTGATTTTTTCAAAATAAAGTTTTGCTATGTTTTTAAATTATTTTATGTAGTTTTGTTAATAATGAGTCATAGATCTTACTCTTAAATACCCATTCTAAAATATTAATTTTAATTAATAGATAGAGCGCAATTTCTTTGAAATTCCTAAGTGTACGAACACTTTTGTGAGCCACTGTATAATAAGCAATGGGAAAATTTTAAAATGAGTGTTGTCAAGAATATAACAATTATCGCTCGCGGCGAAAAAACGCGCAACGCACAGTAACCCTAAAACAATGTTACACAATCCGTAAAAATTAAGTTCCTTATACAAGACAAAATGAAACGATAGGAAATAAAAATAGCAGTTATTTAAAACAGAAAAAAATATTTACTTCGTTTGATATCTAATCAACTGAAGAGCAAGAAAGAAAAATCTAGAAATGGAATGATATTTTAAAACTAATTTATTATTTGTTTTCCATTTATTATTATTATTTTATATGAAATTTGGAGACGAACACTCAATAAAAATATCTATTAAAAATGCTTTTCTTTTAAAATTAAATTTTAAAAGAGGGGAGAACTAACATTTGAAATAAACAGAAATATATAAAATAGAACATGTGTTACATCACAATAAATACTTCAGTCATTTCAGAGCTATATTGTCTATTATGTTATCAACATCTACTTTGAACAGGATAATGTAAGATTATACGAATCAGACAACAGTTATGGATGTTTGATTAAATATTAAGTTTTTTTTTTTTTAACATTACTAGATATACTTCATTTGATTCAAGATTCCTTTAGAGAAACCGAGCGAAAACTGCTATTTTTTCTATAAATGTATTTCGTTTTAAAATGTGTTATTTTTATCTATCTTTGCGGAATAAGCAAGAAAAGCTCTTATTATTTCACAAGTGTTGTATATATCTTTGTATGTTATTTTTCGTCATTTTTGACGAGCTATCTTTTTAGTGTTTATACAGTAGGTGACTAGTTAACGAACTTAATCTGTTGCAAAACAGTGCTCACTAACCGGATTTTTCGCTATCCTATTGTACATTTAGTATAGATTTGTATGAAAATTCAATTAAATAGTTCTTAAAAGATAAATGTAGAAAACAACATAAATCTCCCCTTTATAATAGGATTGATACACTATATGGCCAAAAATGACCAGCCACTTCTGATTTTAGACAGTTTGTTAAATATCTGGAAAAACACTTGAGGAATTATCATGAGACTCTAAGTGTGTAAATATAACAGTACAGGATGTCATACATTTCCGTGAGGATTTTTTCACGAAACTCCATAGGGTACTGTCAAAAAATCGAAAAATTATAAATATCATTTGGATAACCCTGTCAAAACTAATGTAGTGATATCGTTCAAACTGTAGATTATGTGATTAAGTGGCTTATTGTAGTAAACTGTGCTCATTTTTATGTGGATAGCATGTATAATCGTAGAAAAATTAAGGTTCTTATAAAAACAGTCTCAAAATTTTCCAAGTGTTTTGCTAATAATTTGCAGAGTTCTTAATATAAAATAATTTTCTTATCCGAAAATATGACAAACAACGTTGTGCATAATACCCTATAATCAGAATTAAAAATAATAACAATTGTATGAAAAATGAGCATGTTTATTAAATAATGTTTTACTGCACATGCGTGATCGCTATCAAAATTTCATTTGCATATTGTGTTAGCTAAATATATAGAGTAACTATCGTAAAAGCCTCAAAAACATAGCTTGAAAATTTTGAAAGTAATCGTCGGTAAAATGAGCTCAAAATTCGTTATTCCGAAAATGAAGCCAAATGATGAGGGGCGGTATCCATATAACCATTCATTAGTGTCAATACAGAATACACAATATAGAACGTACTACTGTATACAACCCCCCCCCCCCGCCCTTTTTTTTTTTTTTTTTTTGTTTGTTTGTTTCATTTTGGCAAGGGCGGCGCCAGAGGGGGGTCCGTAGGGGCATATGCCCCCCCGTCGGGCATACCTGGCCCCCCCATCGGGGTCAAAATTCAATTTCGTCGGGGAAAATATTTTGACTTTTGAATTTCAGCCCATTCAAGTTGGGTCGAAATATGGAGCTTTTCTTGAAAGTCGGGTTGACTAAACTAATTCTTTTTTGTACATCGGTTTCTGACTGAAGTTTGATTCTTGCAATTTGAGTTTAGATAAACCCGCATTGTCGAAAAAAATCTGAATTTTTAAAATAAAAATCTACATGGATGACAGCATAGGATGATGCATGAATGACTCTACACATGTTTATTTTTCAACAAAAAGATAAAATTTATACTAAAAATTAATTTTATACTTTTTTTTTTAACTACATTAAATTTGTGGATCAGTTTTCGCTTATTTTGGATTTACGATCGGCTTGGTAATGAAGAATTTTTAGTTCAGTTAAAATACGAAAACGAAAATTATTTTGTCGGGGTTGTCTTGGACAACAAGTAGAATGCTTCATCATGTCGGGCAAACTGCACCTGACATGACTCGCAGTCTGGACCGGATCGGGTTGAGCCTAAAATTTTGTCGTTGAGTGTCGGATTAAAGTCAGGTTAACTTTGTTTCAGGTTCGGGTTGGATGTTGATACTTATGGTTCTTGATTCGAGATGAATCAATCTCTCAAAAGAATTTACAAAACTTATTTTAAGATGAAAAACTGTATTTGAATGTCAATGAATTTATGTATACTGATTTTTTTTACTTAAAATCTAAAATTGTTACTGAATATATAATTGTAAACATATTCTAACATTACTGCATTACAGCATGGATATATTTTTTTCATCAGTTACAATTAGGGTTTGGTTGGGTTGAAATATTTCGGATTCAGGTCGAAATGTAGAGATGTCGAGCTCAAATCGGGTTTCGGTAAGAAACCCGATCCTGCATCTCCTCGGAAAATTAAACTCAACTCGACTGGTGGTTTTAGTCGGACCTGGCTAAAGTTAATTTTTTTTCGGAGAGTTTAGGATTGACTTCTATTTTTCGAGTCGGGTAATTTTAATTGTTTTAGCGTATGGGCTCGATTCTATCAGATTCCTCAAAAGTATCCCCAAAATATATTTTAAAATGAAAAATTATATTATTTCAATGTCAATGAGTCAATATACAGATATATCGATTTTTCTACATAAAAAATATAATCGATACTAGACTACTTTTCCATTATTGCTTTACAAGATGTAATTTTGTTTTTTCATACTGAGTTGGGATTGCGTTCGGAATGAATACTATTGATTTTAGATAGAAGTTTTGTCAAGTTCGGGTTATCTATTTTTTAAAAACTGGTTCAGGTTGAATGGATATATAATTAATTAGCTCAGGTCAGGTATAACCCATTCCGCGGAGGATTCCGTGCTCGGTAAACAATCCGTGAATTGAACCCCCCCCCCCACCCCCCCACCCCATTGATTAGATTCCGTAAAAACAGAAAAAATTGCACTTTAATTTTGCCATTTCTACTCCACCTCCCACAAAAAATACAGAAAAAAAACCAAATGCCTGAAATACTCACACCTAAAGCAGCATGTTCGTCAAATTACATGGGTGTTCTGGCATCTGTGTTGCTTAGTACTATTCGTGTTAGAAACGGAATTTAAATCCCTTTTATCTATAAATATGTAAAAATGAGAAATCTAAGATCAAAACTTAAAAAAAATCTTATGTCAGAAGGCAGAAATTAATTAAAATAATAGAAAAGATGAAAATCAAAGGAATGCTTCGGCAATGTTGAGCGGGAAATTTTGGTCCTCGCAGACCTCTAACCCGCAGCTAGATCTCATGCATAACCCGCAGTTCGAATCAGCGATATATTTATAATTGCAGATCGCTTTTCGCTGATATTAAAATAATTCACTTTTAGATTCCCAACTATTTTACAATTTTTCACTTCATTTACATTTCTCTTGAAAATTTTGTGTTAAAGTTTTTGTTTCAGATTTAAATTTTGATCTTATCAAAATTTGGAACATCATACTTTGTGCATTTGATCAATATACATTCTAAAACAAAATAGAAATTGAAGATATTTTCCCCCATTGTTTTTATTATTATTTCTATAGCTAAACTAGTCGTTGGGTGCCACCGTAATACTTACCCATCATGGATATGTATATGAAAATAAAACATGTGACACTATTTATACAATGCATTGCAAATCATAAACAAAATTTAAATATTGTTAATATACATAGTAATGCTATATTAAAGAACTGATGATGTACCAATTTCGACAAATTATATAAAACGCCAAACTACTCAAGTAATACCGAACTGCGTAAAAGAAACATCCTTATAACTCCAAAAATAATAATTCTATTAACTAACAATTAACTGCGTCGGATTAAGCGTCTCATTTTCAATTAAAATATACTTCTGAATTGAAATTTGAATGAAATACAGGGTCATGAAAAATCGAAGAATGTGGAAAACAAGATTACAAATATCTCGGCAACTAATAATCCGATCGACTTCGTTCTATATGCAAAATGTGTGTTATTTTATTGCCTTTTACGTCCATTCCTTAGAACAAAAAAATTCGAAAATTTTTATATACCTTTCATCAGAACGAATTTTTCGAGAGTCCGAAAAAAATAGTTCCGGATAATCGAGGTTGCTGATATTAAATAGGGTTCGTCTCAATCTTACATACTAACTACATACAAAATTTCAAGTCTCTATCTCAATTTGTTCGGAAGATAGAGCGTTTACAGACAGACAGACAGACAGACGGACGGCAAATTTTTTTTTCTAAAAATATGTTTTTCGGAATCTCCACTATCTAAAACGTGTAAATCCGTCAAAATTTTTTTTTCGATTTTCAAAACGATTGCAAGACTTACCCTATACTACGTATGATGAGTAAGTAAAAAGTCTGCTTTAATTTGAACATTTTTTCGAAAATAAAGAAAATAAATCAATTTAATGCTAAAACTACCCGAAATCCTCCAATATCTACAGATGCATTTTTTTAATTAAAGGACTGTTTAATTAACTGTGCAACAACGCTGTGTACTAGGATTTTCTATTATAAACTGATTTTTTACTTATCTCTATTTTCTCTCAAAATATGAAAAATTCATGAATCAAATCTCAATTTTTAAAAAAATTCTACAATCAAAAGACAGAAAATTCTTCAAGTAATAGAAAAATTCGTTCCAACCACACGTGCGTTCCAGCAACTTACTGCCTGTATGTTTTATTTTTTGCGAAATGTTTTTTGAGAATTTATAAAATAATTACATTTTCTCAAAAATGACTAAATTAGAAAATGATGAAAAAAGTAAAACGCGGTACTTATAAACTCTTAAAATTTACATATTTCAAAAATTCTAGTTCGATTAATTACTTTCACATTCATTTCAAGGAAATTAGTATTTAGTACAGCAACGTTTCAGATTTAACGAAAAAGGATATGAAAGAAATTTCAATTTTATACAGGTTTTGTTCTAGCCAAGTATGTTGTTTCTTTATACTCGTATTCTTATTTAGATTTCAATCTAACGATGTTTAAACTGCAAAGAACAGCTGCTGTTCACCAAAAGGAAATGCATGCCTATCTGTTTTGAGTAGTTTTCAAATTCTGTTCTGCAAGTTAATATAAAACAAACTTTTCGACTGCTAGAATGATAAAGAGATCGATGAATATGTTGTTTAGCTTCAGCTATTCTTGCTGATTGGTTGTAAAAAGAACCTTTATACATCTCAATGTTGCTGTGGGAATTACTAGAAAAACATCTGCTCTGATAGGCTTGAAGGATTCAGAGTTACATAAGGTGCAGTACCCTATTATCGACATTTGTCCATTGACCGCAGATATAAGGAGTTAATTTTTTTTTTCCTAATCTAGTATTTTTATTTAAAAATATCGAAATCGTCAATTTAATGCTTTTTTTTTACAAAAATTATATAATTAATCATACAGTAACCGTAAGAACAATGCTACAATGACCTTTTAAAGAACGAATCTGACTATAAAACAATGAAACTTATGACTTTGCAAATTTTGCATTTGAATTATTATTTCTACTAATTATAAATACTTTATGAGTTCAATCTTTTTACGAATGTGTGAACTATAATATTTTTCTGCTGTACATAAAAAGTTTCAAGTTTTTCATACGAGTAAGTTCAAATGATTTCTTATTTCTTTGCGTTTGTATGTAATTTGATATTTTTACCCGAGTGCTTTAATTTTAAAACTTCTTTATACGCAGAATTCGTAATTTTGTTGATAATAATAATTTAACTTTTTTAAAAAAATATGTAAGCTTTTCATTTGTATTTTTGCATTCAGTAATATATACAGTAGAGCACCGATTATTACGCCTTATATATTACGTACGACATGGATTAAACATTAATATTCCTGTGCCCAACATAAACAAGGTTTAAATGAAATTTCAGCTTTACAATTTTCGGAACTGCGAACTTTTAAACTTCTAAATATCGCACATTTTAATTTTTTACACAATGACATAGAGAAAAAAATGCTCTTTTAAATGAAATTTGTTTGCAAACTTTATCACAATTTGTTTTCAAATTATTATTTTAAAAGTTTTTATTACTTTTTTTGTCATCGTGTCAACAGAAGTATTCCATTTTTGGACATTAAATATGGACCAATCACAAAACGAATAAAATAAAATAAGTTCCAGAATTCAACCAATAAAAAAGATTTAGATCTGCTTCAGATTTTCCAGTTCTCCACCGAGATCAACAACTATTTTCCAAATTTTTTTCCATTTGGAGTTAAAAAAAAAAAATAATAATAATAATAATAATAATAATAATAATTCTTTTTGATCAGAACTTTTCGTGTAAAACAGTTTATAACCATATTGAAGTAAAAATTCATGTTTTGTAGAAATAGAGTCAAGTCGGGTCGAGATTTTAACTTTTTTGGGGGGGGAGGGGGAAGGGGCTAATATATATAATACTTGCTAGACCATATAAGCAGGACAACTTTTTAAATTTTACGCCGACCGGAACATTAATTTACTTTGTACGAACTGGGTCCTTGAAATTTTTGCCCCCGCAATTTTTAGTACCTGGCCCAGCACGCGGGGACCTCTAATATATGTTATGAACTTGGCCCCCCTGTCGGGGATACAGTGCCCCCACGTCGGGCAAATTCTGGCGCCGCCCTTGCATTTTGGAAAAAACGAATTTTGAGTTTATAGTATCGACGATCAATCCAATTAAATCAGTTTATCGCGATCGTTTTGGTACAAATGAAATACAGTTGTTGTAACCGTAATCGTAATTCACTATCTGCATTGAAACCTCTTTAAATTTACGTCGTTGTGAGTTGTGACGCATTTATGGCATTTATTCAGCAGAGATAACGAAGAATAGCATGCTGTTTCATTAATTTTAATGATCAATATTGTTATGATGTGAAATCTATATACTTCTACTTTATACATAAAATGAAAATCGGTATTTCGTTTCGATAGTTGATAACATTGAGTTCTGCTAAAAATATTTTCATGGATTAGTTTTTTTCTTGTGTGCGTTTAGCATGTTTTTTATCGCTCTATTTATTTATTGAATTATGGGTTAAAGTTCTATAATCAGGAAAACTCAATTGTGGAACATTATTCATTAAAAAAATACATTGTTCCATGTATCATTTCTCTACTAGAAATAAGGAGCCGATCTCTCCAGACACTCTGAAAACTATCTCATCCAAGTCCAAGTCATTAAAAAAAATCTACTAGGTGTATTTTGATAAAACTTGCATTGTAAGTCAGGTATTCTTTTAGGGGTGGTTTTAGTACATTGCATATTGCTCTAAAATGCTCAGTTATAGTGTTAGTCAGTTATTTTGGAGTAAACCTGTTTATGAAAGATTAGTCTTGATAAAAACTACTAATAGACGGATTTTAATGAGCCTTGCATTGTTAGATAAATTTTCAACGGTAGTTTTCGGAAATTATCAGGGGCGTACGAAGAGAAAACTGCACCCTGGGCAAAGTTTCAATTTGCCGCCCACTCCTTAAACTTTTTCTTGTAACTGACCAAAAATGACATTGGTAGTATCTATTTGGCTCCCCCCTAAATTTTCGCGCCCGGGGCGACCGCGCCCTTCGCCCCTTCTTCCGCACGCCGCTGGAAATTACATTGAGTTATAACGTTTACTAACGAAAATTACTGTAAAAAAATCAAGGGTTCGTTTGGAAAAGTGGACCAGCGTAGCGGGCGACGACGCCTGTTAGTTGTTCAATAAAAACAATATGATTGCAAGGTTAAAATGTTCAAAAATATAAAGGAAATTCCAAAGTGTTGCTTCTGTGCTAAATTGTGCCGCATTTATTTATTTATTTATTTGTATTTAATAATTGCATCATTTCAACAATTTTTCAAGATTAATAGTGGTTTGTATTGTTGTTAAAGGAATCTTTTTTATACTGGATCCTGCAACGACAACAAAACTTTAAAAACCACAATTAATAAATGTTATTTTACTTACTTCAACACGTTTTACAGTTAATATTCTAATTTCCTGACATTCAATTTAAAAATCTACAACAGATGTAAAATAGGAAAAGAGTCATATCAACAAGATTCTATTTTTCTTTTTTAATAAGAAAAATTTGTTCAAAATTGTTCCCCATAATAGGTGCAAGGAAGACTGTTGATAGAATCACCATGGATACCTTAATCGTCACTATGTCTAAGAGAGTAAAAAATAAAAGGAGAACTGATATTTAACTTTTTAGATTGATTCTCGACATAAAATGTAAAGAAAATACTTGTAAAAGTGTCATGTTTTCGTTTTATCGATATTCTTTTAGCGTGGCAAGCACTGTTTAAAATTCACTTCCTTGTAGTGAATCACTTCTTTGGCTACATTTTTAAAAATAAGGGAAGGTAGGCTGGTTGGAATGTCTTAAATTATTGAATTAAAGTAACTTCGGGTATCTTCCAAACATGAAAGTTCATAAAAATCGATTTACATATTTCTAAAGCGTGAATAAATGGAAGACATTTGATTTTAGAGCCTCTTGTATTTTATGTTTGATTAACTAGAGAATTGTGCATGGCAACTTCGGTGCCCCCACTCTTTATGTATGTATGTGAAAGGATAAAAAAAAAAAAATAAAAAAAAATACTCTTTTTCAAAATTCAAAATTTAAGCCAGAAAACACAACTTAAATTTCCATAAACTCATAAAGCAAATAGTTAAAAGTATTTTTTTTTTCATCATAAGAATCTTTCATGTTAATTAGTACACTGTAAAACATTTGTGTAACGTTACGCCATAAAGTTGGTAGCAGCCAAGTTTCCACCAAGTTTATGGTGTTAACCGGTTTAACCAAAATAACCAGTGTAACATTATACTAATATGTAACGTTACACCAGTAATATATGTTTAAATTACACCATTATCTAAGTGAAAAAAAAATCCCACCATAACACTGGTGGCAGCTTGTAATGTTACACAAATGTTTTACAGTATATTTATGAAACAGTTTCGAAAAGAAATTATCTTTCGTTAACATAATGCATTTATCATAAAACATATGATAAATGTTTAATGATCTTATGAGCCAAGAAAGAACTTATAAATTTTATATCAAAATAGAGCCAAATTAGATATTTTATAGCAAAATTGAGAATTGCATCATTATTTTTCATAACACAAACAAACTGGCTTTTTAATGCAAGTGCTAGAATTTTTAGGAATCAAATTATAAGCATTAAATGATTAGGATAAATCTAGAATGACATTAAAATCATAAAGCATAGAATGACAGTTATTAATTTGAGATCGAAAAATCAAAGTAAATGTGTTTAGAATATAATGTGGTTAGTGCAAAATAAGAAATTAATGATTACATTTTTGGATGCAAATCATAATTAACTTTTGTCTGATTGACAAGTTAAGAACTTTGATTAGCTCATAAATCATATTTAATATTAAAGCTGGGATGAGCTTTTTGTGGTGCAATATCATAATAATCCAGAATCTTGTCGCTATAAAGCTGTAATTATAAAAAGATAATGATTCAATCAGGAAAGCAAAACCTCCCACTTTGATACTTCAGCTTTCTGTTGGGAGAAGTTTAAAAATCTGATTTAAAAAAAAAAAAAAAAAAAAAAAAAAAAAAAAAAAAACAGACTACAGAGAAACAACAGATATCTGTTCCATCTGAAGCACGGGTTAAGGTTAATTCTGAAGACCGAATGATGTGAACTCTGTGGTTAGGACGTTTTTGCTGACTGTGTTGATCCAGATGCAGGGCCGTAGCTAGAAGTGTACGATAGGGGGGGGCTCAGGGGAATATAGGGGGGGCTCAACGGAATATAGGGGGGGCTCATATTTTTTTGTTCTCTCTCTAATGCAGAAAGATAAATTAGTGCATATTCACATTGTAGGTACTATGTTTCTCATTAAACTGTTGTAATAACTTCATTTTATGCTAAGAAAAGTATATGATGATGAAAATTTTGAATGTATAACTGGTGCAAACTAAAACATCCTGTTTGCTTCATATGTACCAATAGGATGAGGGAGTGTTGAAACACGTATTTTAGATACAATTTAGTAACTCTGCAAAACTGTGAAAGGGTCTCAAAACTCAATTAGATTTTTGGGCAGTATTTCATTTGTATTTTCGAAACATTTAGTGACCTTGGAACTTTTTCCAGGGGGGGGGGGGGGCTCAAAATATTTTAGGGGGGGCTGAGCCGCCCATAGCACCCCCTTAGCTACGGCCCTGTCCAGATGTTGCTGATAGTTTTTAATTGGAATTTGGAAACAATGAACACTAGAGGATGAGATGACTCAACCATCAGGCTGACTTTTGGGAAACCTTTAAAATTAAGTAGCTACCAGAAATATTAATTTTTTAAAAGATTTGTGTTTGTCTGAAAAGAATGTCTTCAAGCTAATGGATTAGAAGTTTCAAAAGAATAAACGCAAGATAAGACTTATTATTTTAAATTTCGTTGCGTATGACCTCGAGCAAATGAAGTAGTGCGGGAGCGGTGGTGATGCTTCAGAGGCGAGATCAACAAATTACTCAGATTTTAAGATTAAAAATAGAGGTTTTTTTGCATAAAATAAACATGACTTAATCTTGATTATTTGAGATGATGATTGATCTAATTACAACAAAATTTAATATCTATAGTCCAATTTGGCATAGTTCATTCAGCAGGTGGTAGCCATATCACTGAGTCTGAAATTCACTCGATGTTCTGCCTGTTAGTGTAGCGTCTCTAGTGCGTTTACTTTTCCGTGCCCCGAGGATCTTTCGCCTCGTATGTCACTCGACGATTTTACCATACCTTACGGCCATGAAGATAGAATAATAGACTACTAATCTACTATATCTATCTTCATGCTTACGGCTCAGGCTGCCACAATCAAGTACCCTTGCTCCTTACTTCCGAGGGAGACTTTCTTCCACGTGATTGATCCTTGGAGAGCAACTTTGCTTGCCCTTTTCGAACCCTCTCCTCTTGGAATCCTCCTCTCCTCTCTTTCACATTTCGTCTATATCTCCCCTTTATTTTCTGAGAACAATGTCCTGATTCCATTTGCCCCTTAGAAGCCATATTTTTATGTATTTTCCAATATCGCATTTTTACTGGACGTGACCCTACACGCCTCAATTTCTTTGCACACCACCCTCTTGGTCGATATTCCGTGAGAACAATCTTCCCAAGGTTTCCACTTTCAGAAACATCAAACAGCTACCTGGGAAGTTGATTTCATTTTTACCCTATCTCGAGCTGTTACCCTTAAGTGATGCAGCGTGATCTAGTAATATCCAAGACCGCCTCGAGGTGACTCCAAAAGGATCGCATCTTTGACGAGTGTTTCAGTCTGTCACTCGTTAGTGATGGAGTATGTTCTTGAAGTAGCCGATGACTCACTTTCACATAACCTCGAGGAAGGTCTGTAGTTCTTACAGTTGCTCTAAATGAAGACATTGATAGAAGACACAAAAAACAATTTTTAAGTACCGTCAACCAGTTCGACTTTGGTCCTTGCGGAGTTACTTTGGTCTATCCCATAAAAAAGATTTTATTCTTTGTATTAAGCAAACAAACTAGATAATTATGAGATTTTGACTTGAAATATATTTTATATCCTACTATAGGGTATTTGAATTGTTTGGGGTTTTAAACTTTTTTAGTGTCAGCACTGGATGTTTTCATGTGTAGATTTTAACTCTTCAAACTTTCTATAGTGAAACAATTTGAATGAGAGCTGCAAATAAGGTGAGTGTCAAAATATTACCTTTTGTACCCTGTAACTTATGTATGATCATAGTTTTTCCTTTAACTTTTTTTATTTTGTCAAGCAATTTTTAAGTCTTCATAAAGCTAACATGACAAATAATTCTTCGGGCTACTTTGTGACAGGCCTTTCTTTTTTTGGTCCAAAAATAGCCCCACTTACTTAGAAATGCCTTTTATACAACCAAATCTCTTAAAAAAGGTTTTACGTAACATTTTTTTCAAATGTTACTGTAGCAAAATGTTACATTAATTGTTTTCATTCCAGTTGCTGAGAATACCATGACGAAAACTGTTTCTCATATCCTTAATATTTACAGTTGGTTTGTTGCGTTTAAATCCTTCTATAGTAAAAAAAAACTAGCCTTAAAAGGAATGACTCCTGGAATGATGCTGATGTGGAAGATTTCCAGAACTAACGAATCCGGGTTGTCCACTCCTTCCATGAGCCGAATAGACCAATCAGGAAAGGGCTCCGTCTATGCATCGCCGTATGGGTTACCATAAAGAGAGAAAAGGTTACCATCGCCAACAATCGCCAAGTTTGTCGCCAACTTGGCGATATATCGCCAAATTTGGCGACCAAAATTAGTTGTCAAAAGTGACGCCAACTTGGCGATAACTGTAATATTTCGCCAAATTTTTAATTTCTTTACAACACCAGTCGTTTGATACATCATTTGAGAGGTTTGCAACTTCTTATTCATATAATGGATGTCTTGTGTGTTATCCCCCAGTCTGCTCCCCAGGGGGGACACATTTTTAATTTCTTTACAACACCAGTCGTGTTACACAAGATTTGAAAGGTCTGCAACTGCTTATTCATATTATGGATGTCTTGTGTGTCACCCCCACACTCTGCTCTCCCCAGGGGGGGGTCACATTTTTAATTTCTTTACAAGACCAGTTGTGTGACACATCATTTGAAAGGTCTGCAGCTGCTTATTCATATTATGGATGTCTTTTGTGTCGCCTCCCACTCTGCCCTCCAGGGGGCACATTTTTAATTTCTTTACAACACCAGTCGTGTGACACATCAGTTGAAAGGTCTGCAACTGCTTATTCATACCATGGGGTATTGGCGAGCGCAGCAAGCAGGGGTAGCCGATAATTTGGAATCGCGAAGCGATTATGCGGGGGGTTGGCGAGCATAGCGAGCAGGGGGGCGGCGCCCCCCTAGTAAATTAAAAAAAAGACAGAGAAAAAACATTTGTTTATCAAGTTTGCAGTGTTAATTCATTAGCAAATGGTATTGCAATAGATCGTATTGGGTATTGCAATTTCAGTATTTCAACATATGAAATGCATTCATTTTATATGAAACTAAGTGAATAGATCAAAGAAACCCACAGAAGCTACTTTAAAATTAGCTTTAAAAAAATCCTCTTCAAAGCCACTCAGTTTGCTTCATTGTTTCACGTTACTTGTTTACAACTCAATTTCGACATTAAAAAACCATATATATATTTTTATAATGGAAATGTTAGTGACACCAGGAAAAAGTGGCCCACAGTAGCCCCAGTTTACGGTAGCTTTGTGGAAAATAAAAAGATTGTATTTCATCTCAATGTTTTAAGTGAGCATAAAATATTGGTAAATTTATTTTATTAACAAAAAGCAATTTAGTTTTTAAGAATATTTTTTTAAAGTGAAAATAAAGCCAATTTTTATTTTAGGTATTGGTAGATATCTTGTTCCTAATTTGAATTCAATGTTTTATTATTACTTTTAAATGTATTTTTAGTTTAATCAAATTTTATTTGTTCTTGTCTTGAGGGTTGTAAAGAATGTTTACACTTTATTTTTATTTGAAAGGGTGTTAGTCAAAACTGTATATATTTCAAGCGTTCCAACTCCTATGGAAGAGGTGTCCGTAAGATTAAAGGCGGGGTCAAGGCATATGCCATCTAGTGGCAGGGTTGCATAACTAAAGGATTATTAAGAAGATTGCAGTTTCTTTTGTGTGAATGGCAACAAAACGTTTTTGTTTCTATAAAATGTTACTTTAAAGCAGTGCGTAGAATAAGTTTTAGGTTTGAAATATAGTAAATAAATATAGAATAAATAAGTGTAGTACGACTAAATATTAACATAAAACATACTAAGATGAAATATCATTTAACTATGCGATACAAATATCGCTGATTAAAATATGTTCTATTTTAATTATGTTTTTAATGTAATGAAAGATGACTCATTATATTTTGTAAGTACTTAATATGTAAATGCAGAATTTTGAAGTAGTGTCACATTTTACTAAATTTTTAATGAGCTAAGTTATACAAAATTGTATACACCGTAGTATTTCCTATGATAATATAATGTTTATCACTGTTTAGAAATCTATAGAATTTAATACTAAATAAAATATTCAACTTTAGCTCCATTTTTCATTTACGAATTGCAGACAATAAAAATCCAATGTTTTCTTGGTCGTATCGACTTTTATTATTTAACTTGCAAATATTTCATTTTTTAATTTAAAAACCTATTTCATTATACGTATATTCGGAATAACTTTAATTTTAAATGTATGTATTAAATGTTGTTTTGTTAAACAAAGAAATATTGTTAATTTATTTGTTTAAATATTTTACAGTTCTAGACAACAATTTTCCTACAATCGTTGATTAGACTATCGCTCTCACTTTTTTTTCTTTTTTTTTTTCTTTCTTTCTTTTTTTCTTTTTTTTTTTTTTTAACAGACAAAGCTATTTCGAGAATTCATATTAAGAATTCAATCATAAATTTCAAGGTATTCACTCAATCATGACAGATTAATAAAATCTACGAGATTTATTGCAAAATATTTTTGTTACAGCTTGTTTCGATAAAATCATGTACATTTAAAAAATTAGCCACAATATCATTTTAATTTCGGGAGAAAAAGTATTAATTAGTACTCATAAGTACCATATAATGCAACGAAATGCATTATATGGTACTTATAAGTACTAATTAATACTTTTTCTCCCGAAATTAAAATGATGTTGTGACTATTTTTTTAAATGTACATGATTTTATCGATACAAGCTGTAACAAAAATATTTTGCAATAAATCTCGTAGATTTTATTAATCTGTCATGATTGAGTGAAAATTCAGAAAATATGCGCAAGAGATGCGGAGATAATAAGCATCTGCGCATATATGACGTCAAAAACGCGCATTCATTTGCACCCCTGCCACCAGCTGGCGCAGCTTGTTAACTTACGACAGATTCCAGCATTAAGTTGGAACGCTCTAGCAGCTCTGGTGTTAGTAGGATGTTAATAATTTTTCAGGATTTTTTGAAAATATATTTTATTTCTCTGTATTGTGATATTTTTGAGAGTAACCATGACTAACAAAGAACAGGACTCACTTAAAGACAACAGTTCAAAATATAACGACCCAAAAAATACTGATAGTAAGACTCCAGGAGCTTCATCAAGTAGTGAAACCCATAGTAATACCCTGGCTCAGAAACTGATGGCAGAACTCCTGTAAATGCTGAAACTAATCAAAATAAAAGCAGTTGTCGGGAAATTGTAATAATAGTAATGTAGTTGTTGTCTGAGCGTAGCGAAGTCTTATACTCAGAGTACATAACGATATTAAAAGTCAAAAAAATTCTTTCGTCAAGCAAATCTCAAAAAGTACTTGTCGGAACTCGATTCTGTATGTACCAGAAGGTACCTATGAAGGTAATCTGGTGAATGCACCTACTTTTAAAAATTAATTCCAAATAGCTTAAAAGTTATATAAAAAAACTGATAAAAAAGCACAATTTATTTGCTTACGTCACAGAAATTTGGTGTGCGTGATTTTCACCGGCTGGATATTTTCGTAGATAACCAAATTAGTACATGGAGTAAATAGCAATCATTTACGCACTCAGAAATATTGAATGCAATAAAACATTTTAAAATTTAATCATGCAGGAAAATAAAACTGTTATTTTTTTATATTTAAAAAAAATCATAAAAACTTCATTTTGTGATAATCTCTTAATAGCATTTTTTGATCGCTAAAAGAATGTTTTATATATTTCGCGTGTGAAAATTAGAAACAATTACGTTTTTAAATAAAAAGTTTCTTTTATGACATCATTTTCACTTTATATTTATTTTTAATGCATGTTTTCTTTTAACTTATATTTTGTTTGCGTGTGGAAGCCAATTCAGGTCACTAATTTTTCGGCACGGATACCGCAAGCGCATCAGATTTGGCGCAATTTTTTTCTAAGCCCATTTGGCGAAAACTCCATTTTCAAATAACGCTTACATACACATTTTTAAATTATTTTCTATTTTCAAAAAGAACTTACAGTAAATAAAATAATAACAATTAATAACTATAAAAAGAAATATTTTATATAATTAAAAAAAGGAAATGAAAGTAAATAAACATTTTATGAGTAAATAAACAAATAATAAATAAATAAAGCCGGGTTACCATCTCAGGTAATATAATGCCATTTTGACGCCAATTATGTACCCTGGTGCGTATGTGACATCTTTTCCCATTTTTCATCCATTTCCTGTTGGCATACAACTTTGAAATTTGGAATATGTATGAATACCTGGGAGCAATACTGGAATTAGACATTGATTTTTTTTTTAATTCGATCCAAAAAGGGGCAACGGGGGCTATTTTTTAAAGATTTATACAATTTATACTGCATAGAGCCACTTACCTATTTTTATATACAAGAAGAAGTAAGTGGTATGTAAAAACAATTATAGTATACATAAAAAAAATACTAGAGATATAAGCACCGGGTTTGGCGAGATTTTTTATGCCAATTAGGCGAAAACATCGTTTTGATTATCAGATACATATAGCATGCTATAATAACACGTTATTTATTTTTTTCAAAATGAAAAAAAAGGAGTAAACGAAACATTTTCTGTTATTAAAAAAAAGAAATAACAATCAATAAATGATAATATTTTTAGAACAAACAATTTATTATAACATTTATATGATAACCAGCATGTTAGGCAACTGAATGCCATTTTGGCACCAATTAGGTACATCGGTGTGTATAGGCAGGGCCTGATTATCAACGGGGCACTCTCCCACCAGAAAAAATAAATAGAATTTTTTTCCTTACTCGTGATAGTAATTTTGACTGAAAAGGGCGTTTAAACAAGGCGAAAATTTCTATGTAATTTTACTGGGGAGAGAGTGCCCCGTTAGTAATCAGGCTCTGTGTATAGGGCATATACCGGGTGTCCTGAAAAGGACTGAACGATTTTAAAAATCAATAACTTGCAAACTTTTACAGATATTTAAAAAATTTTTGCACGAGAGTCATCTAAAAGGTCAAAAGTTTTTTTTCTGCGATTCTGGATCTTAGTTCGAATTACAAACAATAGATGGCGCAGAGAGCGCTAGGTGCTGTGTTGAGATGGATATTGACGTCACTTGGTACTGAACCAAAATAAGGAGGTTTAGGCTGTGGAATGGGTCTCGTTTGACAATGCAATCTTGCTCTTGGGGCCCGATTTTGAACTTTTGTTTATTTGTTTTTATTGAACAACATACATTTGACCTGTGTACTCGACATGAAGCCCGATTTTGGACTCAGTCGGTATGATTTCAATGAAATGTGTTGTTGTCATGGAAATAATAAATCCTTTTATATAATAGCAGGGATTGAAACTGGGCATGAATTTAACGAGCAGCATACGAGTTTTGCAGATGATTTTACATTTAAGAAAACTGTATTTTCTCGGATTAAATTACTTTTTATCATCTAATTTAAAGAATATTTTGTGCATTATATTTTAAAACAAAGTAAAACGATTTAGTAGTTTTTTTTTTTTTTTTTTTTTTTTTTTTTTTTTTGTTAAAAATTAATTAATTTTGTTAATTTAAAAAAAATTGTTATATTTTACGAAATGCTAGTTCTTTTAAAGAAGTTCTTTAGTAGTGTTCAGTGGAGCAGACTTCTGGGTCTGCGGGTCTGCCGCGCAGACCCAGAAAAATTTCTGCAGACCTTGCAATATCTTGGCAGACCCTGGAAAATGCAGCATGAGATTTTTCCGCCGATTCGCGATTTTCCGTTTTTTGTTATTTTTCGCTTTTTTTGCCGTTTCTCGCGGGAGTGATTTGTTCCGAAATTTAAGAAAGTAAGTCATCAATCCGAAAATTCGGAGATAAGATCATGAAAGAAAAAACTCAATCGTCAAATGATCGATGATAATAAACGTAAACAAAAAAATAGCGGGAACAAATTGTCAATTTCGGCAAAAGATCGTTGAAAACACCAGTTTCGTCAAAAGGTCTCGAAAAACATCAATTTTGTGAAAAGATCGTGGAAAAAACACGAAAATCGTCAAAAGGTCACGGAAAAATCCGTCAAAAAGTGGTGTGAAAAACACATTCTGTCAAAGAATCACAGAAAGAAATGCGAATTTCGTTCTAAGATAGTGGAGGAGAACGCAAATTCTGTCAACGAATCGAGAGATAAATGCAGATTTTCGCAAAAGATCGCAGAAAAATACGAATTTCGCAAATAATAGCAGGGAAAACGCGGATTCTTTCATAGAATCTAAAAAAACGCATACTGTGTCGAAAAATCTCGAGATAATTGCGAATTTTGGCAAAAGTCTAAAAAAATCGCGGAAAAGACGCGAATTTCTTCAAAAAATAGTGATAAAAACGCAAATAATCGCGGGAAAAACTTTAATTTTGCTCAAAGGTAGCAGGAGAAAGGAAATTCTGTCAAAGGATAGCGGGAAAAACGAGAATTTCCGAAAAAGATCGCGGTGAGAAAATGCGAATTTTAGCAAAATAGAGTAAAAAACTCCAATTTTGCTTAATGATAATAGCGAAAAAGTAGAAATAAAATGAAAATATGATAAAACTTGAATAATTTCATTTCTTAATTTATACTTCTATCTTGAATGTAATTTGTTTTGCAGTATTCATTAACTTTAAAAAAAAATTCTTTTAAGATACTTTTATTTGATTTGATATTTATTCCTGAGATGATAGAGCCAGCTGTTATTTTCACGTGTAATAAACTAAAAGTTTTGTCTCATACCCATTTTTCTGCAATTTATGTGTTAAACTGGGGATGCGCAACCTGTGGCCCGCGATGGGTTAACGTATGGCTCGCGATGGGTTAACGTATGGCCCGCGAATTTAGTTAATTTACAACTGAAAAGAATTGCAATTTTTGTGCATATGTTGCAGGAAAAAATCGTAAATTTCATCACTTTATCACGGGAAAATATAAAATGTCGTCACTTAAAAATCACAAATTTCATTGATCGGCACGGAAAAATCGCGAAATTTATTAATCATATGCGGAAAAAGCGAACTTTGTCGATATAGCTCGGTATAAAGCAAGTTTCGCTCATCAGATATGGAAAAATCGCGAATTTGGCCCTAGAGGCTTCGAAAAAAAATTAATTTCTGCAATCGGGCACGGAAAAATCGCAAATTTTGTCAGTCGGAAGCGAAAAATCGCACATTTCGTTGATCGGGCAAGAAAAAAATCTTCAGTTGTTTAAGATGCTCGAAAAAATTGCAAATAAAATTCATCGGTTGTACAAAAAAAGCATGTTTTCTTGGTTTATCGCGTGAATAACAGCGAAATTCGTTCATCAAACACAAAAAAATGTCAAATTTCGTCGATCACAGGCAAAAAAATCGCAAATGTCGTTCAGGCACGGAAAATCTCGAATTTGATTATGTCATTCAGAAAAATTTAAATTCCGTTGATCAGCTGCGAAATAATCCTGAATTTCGTCAATTTATCAAGAGAAAAAAATCGCGAGATTCATCTTGTCGCGTAAAAGATGCAGATTTTGTCAGATTTAGTGCAAAAATCGTGAATTTCGTTGTTCGGGCGCGGAAAATTGCATATTTCGTCAATTAAGGGTGGAAAAGCACGAAATTTATTGAGAAATTAGATTCCGAAAAATCGCAAATTTCGTTGGTCCGAGACGAGAATATTGGAAATTTTGTTGATCACACATGGAAAATTTGCTAACTAAATCAATAAGGCTCTAAAAAATTCTAAATTTCGTCGATCGGGTGCGGAAAAATCGAGAAATTTGTCGATCATGCGAAGAAAAATCGCGAATTTTGTTGATCCGGTTCGTAAAAAGTGTGAATTTTGTTAATTAATCGTGGAAAAATCGGCAATTTCGACGTTCTAGAACGAAGAGACGCAAATTTCGTCGATTAGGCTCGTAAAAATCGCAATTTTCCTCGATGGCTTTGTAAAATACCCAAATTTCGTCGATCGACTTTGTAAAAAACACGAATTTCATCGATCAGATGCGGGAAAAATATGAATTTTATTGATTATGTGAGTAAAAATCTCGAAATTGTTGATTTGGAGCGGAAAGATAATGAATTTTTTCAAACAGGCTAAGACAAATCATGAATTCGGTCGATAAAGCACGGAAAAATTGCAAATTTCGTCGATCAAGCGCGAAAAATTGCAAATTTCATCAATCAAGCACGAAAAAAATTCGAATTTTGACGATGATGCGCAAGGAAATCGCAAATTCTGTCCATCGAGCGCAGAAATATCGCAAATTTCGTCGATCCAGCTCGGAAAATCGCGAATTTTGTCAATCAGATGCGGGAAAAATGTGAATTTTCTTGATTATCTGAGTAAAAATCGCGAATTTCGTCAATCGGATTCGTAAAAATTTCGAATTTTGTTGATTGGGAGCGGAAAGATACTGAATTTTTTCAAGCAGCCTCGGAAAAATTGCTAATTCCCTCGATAAAGCACGGAAAAATTGTAAATTTCGCCGATCATGCGAAGGAAAATTGCAAATTTTGTCGATCATGCGAAGGGAAATTGCGAATTTTGTCGATCATGCGAAGAAAAATCGTGAATTTCGTTGATTGTCTTCATAAAAATTGCAAATTTTTTGGTCAAGCGCGAAAAAAATCGCAAATTTTGTCCACTGGCCTCGTAAAAATCGCGAATTCCTTCGATCAAGTGCGAAAAATCACGAATTCTGTCGATCAAGTGCAAAAAAATCGCAAATTTCGTCGATCAGATGCGGGAAAATTGCGAATTTCGTCAATCAGAAGCAGAAAAAATGTGAATTTTATTAGTTATGCGAATAAAAATCGCGAATATCGTCGATCGGATTCGTAAAAATTTCAAATTTTGTTGATTGGGAATGGAAAGATCCTGAAATTTTTTTAAGCAGGCTCGGAAAAATCGTGAATTCCATCGATAAAGAACGGGAAAATTGCAAATTTTGTCGATCAAGTGCGGAAAAATCACAAATTTCGTCAATCAAGCACGGAAAAATTGTGAATTGTGACGATTATGTGAAGGCAAATCGCGAATTTTGTTGATCATGCGAAGAAAAATTGCGAATTTCTTCGGTCAGTTTTGTAAAAATCGTAAATTTCGTTGATAAAGCGCTGAAAATCACAAATTTCGTCGATCTGCTTCGTAAAAATCGCGAATTCCGTCGATCAATCACAGAAAATCGCAAATTTCGTCGCGGAAAAATCGCGAATTTTGGCGATCATGCGAAGAAAAATCTCGAATTTCATCTTAAAGTGGTAAAAAGTCTAAAGTGCTCAGAATTTGCATTAAAATGCTCAAATTGCATCACCTTCCGGGACTCTGATCCAGACCCCCTAGTTCATTCAGCTCGCTTTCTAGCCCGGTACATCACGTATTCACTAACATACCCTCAAACAACTACCCATATGGCAGACCTAGCTTTAGGACTGAAGTTGGCTCCTATGGTAGTGTTTTATGTATTGTGTAAAAAAAATGCGGAAATGGTTTATTCTTTAGAACAAAGAATATTTATAGTATAAACATTGAAAACTTGGTGCAATAGCTGTTGCACTCTTTTGAAAAAATACCTAAATACAAAATTTATTACGATTATGTATATTAAATTCATGGTAATAGGGAAATAATACTACCTCCATCTTAAATGAGCCATAATCATTATGACAACCTAGAATCATCACCTATCATTGGATATCATTGAATTAGTCACGCATGATAGGTTTTAATAGAATGAAGAAAACATTTATTAATATCCTTTTAAGCTTTGATTCACTTTTCATAAAACTTTAAATGAGTAACGAAAATTCTGCAACGAGTAGGGGGAACTGGAGCACATTGATACATGGGGCACATTGATACACCCCCTCTACTGCTCACAGGGTTATTACAGGAAGTTTCACAACAGCTCCAAAAGGTGATGCTAGTACACTCAACTACATACAGAAAGTCTTGGAATGATTCTGTTGTTTGAAGAAACGGGATGGGTGATTTATTGTTTTGTAGATCAAAAGTAAATTTGAGTTGTATAATTGAAATGGTATTATACAACTGTTCTAGTGTTTTCAACCGAAAAGAATATTCTCCCTGGCAAGTAAAGCCACTTTTTATCAGTTCCTCATTCTTTTTTGTTAGATAAATTATGAAGTATTGGATTTGAGACTCATTTTATTCAAAATAGCTGTATGGGGCACATTGATACAACCTAAATCATTTTCTAGTTCATTTTTTCATTACCTTTTATTATTTTTTTTACAATGCCCGCCTTAATCCAACCATTCTTCGCTAAAAATTTCTAATATTAGTTTTTATTGAAGTGAAATAGCTTTAATTTCTTTCTATTAGAACATTTTATAGAATTTTTGCAAAGAGAAGACGTGCGCAGTTACCCAACATATAGTGCTAGTAGAATTAATTAAAGAAAAAGACGGCAGCCTGGAAAATCTCAAATTTATATCAATTCTCCAGAGAAAAAAGTATTTTCTATATGAAAAGTTTTACGTAAGAGATACAAGCTGCAGAACAGCACAGGATAATTATATTAAAAACAGAATTTTTAATATAATTATCCTTTATTTTCTGTTTATAAACCGATTTATAAACAGAAAACTTGGTAATTTTTCATCTTTCCTAAGAAAGAAGATAATGCTGGGGTTGGAATACCAGATATGACAAAGTTACCACAGCCAACAATCAGACAAGGAGCAGCCAGAACATCAGGTAATTATACATTTCCATTTTGATTGCTTTAATATTGCTTACAAATAAAATGTGGGTGATTTAAATTTTTATAAATAATATAAAATGGTTTGCTAACTATTTTTCTATGAAAAATATGCATTGGTGTTATTTTGTCTACATTTTCCCCCGACGTATCAGTCTGCCCCGGGGATGGGGCACATTGATACAACTTACTTTTTTTGATTTTTTTAAAATTACGTGCAAAAATAATATATAAAACAACGATTGTACATTTGTATAACACACTACACAGGTTTTGCTGACATCACATAGAAAAATAACTTGAAATTTCTGCTTTCTAGACACCAAAATTTTTTTAGAAAAAAAACTGTATCAATGTGTCCCAGTTCCCCCTATATATATTATAATTCAAAGCATTCTGTTGGGTAGTTTTTGCACTATTATGTATGGATAGATAAAAGAACATTCCAGATAACGAATATAGGCGCTACAATTATAATTATCCTCACAGAACATAATGTAATGGGATAGTTTTGAATGTCTGTGTAAATGAATCATGAATTATGCATAGTTTGTTTACAATACCTAACACGGCATAATAAATCTCATTAACATATATCACTTACAGACCAATTCAATTATTTCAACGCAAGTTATAATTTGGAAAGACAGACAGACAGACGGCTAACTAAATAGAAATCAAAAACACTTTCAACTATGTTGGAAAGCGTTAAAAACACATGTTAAGTTGAAATTTGACATTTAGCAATTTATTTAAATAGACGGGAGCATATTTGAACGCTTTTGTATAGCCCTGTTAAACTACTTACTATCTTTAAATACAAGCCATTATTTAGCTAAAATCTATTTACAACCGAAACATGCTTTAAACTAATGAAATCACACTTTCAGAGATTACCATCCTGAGCCGGCTATTAATCCAATTTTTGAGTGCCTCTGTATATCATTTCATTTTTATTCTTTAACATATCGTAATATACTTAAAGCTGTTCAACGTAAAAAATGCATAACTCATTTTCAAACTACCTTTAATATATTTACTTACACACTTAGTAAGGAGTGCGAATTCTTTTGTGTAGCCCTGTATATGATTTGCACCAATTATATACACAGCGTAATATGCAAAAATTTAGGGAAACTTAAAAAAAATCATATCAAAACTAAAAATTTCAAGCAATTATCGTTAGCGTTCAGCATTTTTGATGCAGCAGAGTTTTCAAAATCTTTTGCGTGTCCCTGTAAATACATCGTATTCTCTGTTACACAGTAAGTAACTCGTAGTAAACTTAAGCAACTTATAATAATTTTATTATATGTGTAACAGAATTAAAATATGCCGCAAAGTACGTTCCCTTCTATACCGTTATGTTATATAATTATTACTTACCCATCATACGTAGTATAGGGTAAGTCTTGCAATCGTTTTGAAAATCGAAAAAAAATTTTGACGGATTTACTCGTTTCAGATACTGAAGATTCCGAAAAACATGTTTTTAGAAAAAAAATTTTGCCGTCCGTCCGTCTGTGTGTCTGTCTGTCTGTCTGTCTGTAACTGCTCTATCTCCCGAACAAATTGAGATAGAGACTTGAAATTTTGTATGTACTTAATATGTAAGAATGGGACGAAGCCTATTTAATATCAGTAACCTCGATTATCCGGAACTATTTTGTTCGGACTCTCGAAAAATTCGTTCTGATGAAAGGTATATAAAAATTTTCGAATTTTTTTATTTTAAGGAGTGGACATAAAAGGCAATAAAATAACACAAATTTTGTATTAAAAACGAAGTCGATCGGATTATTAGTTGCCGAGATATCTGTAATCCTGTTTTTCACATTCTTCGATTTTTCATGACCCTGTATTTCATTCAAATTTCAATACAAAGATATATTTTAAATGAAAATGAGACACTTAATTTGACGCAGTAAATTTTTAGTTAATATGATTATTATTTTTGGAGTTATAAGGATGTTTCTTTTACGCAATCTGGTACTTACTTGAGTATTTTGGCGTTTTGTATAATTTGTCGAAATAGGTTCATCAGCAATTCATTATAGAGCATATATATAGAGCTATGTATATTAAAAGTATTAAAATGCATGTTTAAGTTTTGTTTTGGAATTGCAATGCATTTTATAAATAGTTTACACATGTTTTATTTTCATATTTTATATTATGCATATCTATGATGGGTAGGTGTTACGGTGGCCCCCAACGACTAGTTTTATGTGGCCCTGTAAATGAATAATAACTATTCTTTGTGCAGTATATTCTATATCATTTGTATTTTAATTTAATTTATAAATGCATGTTAATTTCATTATGTTCGGACAGATGTAATATCATCAAAAAGCACTTGAAACTCCCCCCCCCCCGTCGGCCATAATGTAACGGAATACTTTTGACTGTCCCTGTATTGGAAATACACATCCGATTTTCATAAAATTTGTAATAATTGGACAAAATTCTTCAACAAATATATATTTAAAATTTCAAACGATTCGACAGAGTAATTTTTGCACTGTTATATGCGGACAGACAGACGGACGGACAGACCAGAGACGAGTATAAGTAATACGCATTTATGTAATTACTAACGTATCTAAAAAAACAGTTAAATTTAAAAGCGCATGCCGAAATTGAAAACGCATTTCCAGCAATTATTACTTAAAGACAGTACAGTAACTGATTTCTTTTTGTGTGCCCCTGTAAATGAACGCTAAATGCTATAAATACCAAATACCCCATTCTATCATAATCATGTTATACTGAAATTCAGTTATTTATATCAGTTTCAACACATTTGAAATAAAGTATTTCATTAATATACACTGCAAGCTATTTTCTCCATAAACTATGATGTGATGCAATCTTTTGGGTGTACCTGTAAATGAACTGTTAATCCCACATACTTAATATACAATACAGGACATAACTAGTTGACATAAAAAAGGTTTAAAAGATACCCAGATAAATAAATAGATAAATAAGATATCCTGTTCTCAAAAGCCCTTACATTCTTGGAATGTAAAAAAAAAAAAAAAAAAAAAAAAAAAAAAAAAAAAAAAAAAGTCGGTAATTCGAACATTGTTGTTTCACGCATTTCGATTTCAAAGGAGTCGAACCCACGAAAACAATATTTTTCTCTATTAGTGCGCTGACGCCAGAATTATATGGATTGCATTCAAAATCGGACGGTAAAAGCAAAAGTTCATTTTCGAATAAGATCCACTCCACAGCTTTAACCTCCTTATTTTGCTTCAGTGCCAAGTGACGTATATATCCGTCTCAACACAGCACCTGGCGCTCTCAGCGCCATCTGTTGTTTGTAATTCGAACTAAAATCCAGAATCGCAGGGAAAAAACTTTTGACCTTTTAGATGACTCTCGTGCAAGAATTTTTTTAATATCTGTAAAAGTTTGCAAGTTATTGATTTTTAAAATCGGTCAGTCCTTTTCAAGACACCCGGTATGTCCCATATTTATTTGTAAAACTGAGCATGAACGTTTACCAAGTGTGTTTTCATAGTCGCTTATATCTTTTTGCAACATAGCGCATCTTTCGAATCCAAAACTGCACAAAAGAAGAAAAAAATCAATATTTGCAGTATTTTTTTTTTTTTTTTTTTAAGCTATTGCATAGCTTTTATCGCGGGCTTTGAGCGCGGCGACCGAATCCAAAAATTCCGTAACGCGAAAAATCCTAACACATCGGTAACGAAAAAACCTAACACTCGGCTAAAATTGTTTCAGCTCGGCAGACTTCGGCATGGTATCCTTCGGTAGACTTCGGCAGATATTGACGCGGTATTTTTCAGATATTTAGAGGATATCATGTCTCAAACTTATATTTCTTATTTCAGTTACTATAAATCTAAAGTTTCAATAATAAAAATTCCTGATAGAATGTGTATAGAAAAGAATCGTCTTAAGATAAAACAAGGTAGGATAATGTAGCTGTTGGTGATTGGAGACCCGCGCAATGGTGAGGATCGAAAAATTTAAAATGTTTATAACTCGCGATCTAATTTTCGTAGCGCAGCCAAATTTTGTTTGGTAATTTATTATGAGACAGGGTTAATTTTTGGTGAGAGGAGACCCCCTACGGTGAGGGTCAAAAATATTTAAAATGCTTATAACTCGCGATCTAATTTTCGTAGTGCGGCCAAATTTTGTTTGGTAATTTGTAATGAGACAGTGTTAATTTTTGGTGACAGGAGATCCCCCATGGTGAGGGTCGAAAAAATTAAAGTGCTTATAACTCGCGATCTAATTTTCGTAGAGCGGCCAAATTTTGTTTGGTAATTTATTATGAAACAGTGTTACTTTTGGTGACAAGAGACCCCCCACGGTGAGGGTCAAAAATTTAAAATGCTTATAGTTCGCGATCTAATTTTCGTAGCGCGGCCATATTTTGTTTGGTAATTTATTATGAGACAGTGTTAATTTTTGGTGACAGGAGACCCCCCCCCCCATGGTGAGGGTCGAAAAATTTAAAATGCTTATAACTCGCGATCTAATTTTCGTAGCGCGGCCAAATTTTTTTGGTAATTTATTATGAGACAGTGTTACTTTTAGTGACAGGTGACCCCCCACGGCGAGGGTCGAAAAATTTAAAATGCTTATAACTCGCGATCTAATTTTCGTAGCGCGGCCAAATTTTTTTTGGTAATTTATTATGAGACAGTCTTAATTTTTGGTGACAGGAGACCCCCCCCCCCCCATGGTGAGGGCAGAAAAATTTAAAATGCTTATAACTCGCGATCTAACTTTCGTAACGCGGCCAAATTTCGTTTGGTAATTTATTATGAGACAGTGTTAATTTTTGGTGACAGGAGATCCCCCATGATGAGGGTCGAAAATTTTAAAGTGCTTATAACTCGCGATCTAATTTTCGTAGCGCGGCCAAATTTTGTTTGGTAATTTATTATGAAACAGTGTTAATTTTTGGTGACAGGAGACCCCCACGGTGAGGGTCGAAAAATTTAAAATGCTTATAACTCGCGATCAATTTTCGTAGCGCGGCCAAATTTTGTTTGGTAATTTATTATGAGACAGTGTTAATTTTTAGTGACAGGAGATCTCCCATGGGGAGGGTCGAAAAATTTCAAATGCTTATAACTCGCGATCTAATTTTCGTAATGCGACCAAATTTTGTTTGGTAATTTACTATGAGACAGTGTTACTTTTGGTGACAGGAGATCCCCCACGGTGAGGGTCGAAAAATTTAAAATGCTTATAACTCGCGATCTAATTTTCGTAGCGCGGCCAAATTTTGTTTGGCAATTTATTATAAGACAGTGTTACTTTTGGTGACAGGAGATCCCCCACGGTGAGGGTCGAAAAATTTAAAATGCTTATAACTCGCGATCTAATTATCGTAGCGCTGCCAAATTTTGTTTGGTAATTTATTATGAGACAGTTTTAATTTTTAGTGACAGGAGACCCCCCCCCCCCATGGTGAGGGTCGAAAAAATTAAAATGCTTATAACTCGCGATCTAATTTTCGTAGCGCGGCCAAATTTTGTTTGGCAATTTATTATGAGACAGTGTTAATTTTTGGTGACAGGAGACCCCCCCCCCCATGGTGAGGGTCGAAAAAATTAAAATGCTTATAACTCGCGATCTAATTTTCGTAGCGCGGCCAAATTTTGTTTGGCAATTTATTATGAGACAGTGTTAATTTTTGGTGACAGGAGACCCCCCCCCCATGGTGAGGGTCGAAAAAATTAAAATGCTTATAACTCGCGATCTAATTTTCGCAGCGCGGCCAAATTTTGTTTGGCAATTTATTATGAGACAGTGTTAATTTTTGGTGACATTAGATCCCCCCATGGTGAGGATCAAAAAATTTAAAATGCTTATAAATCGCGATCTAATTTTCGTAGCGCGGCCAAATTTTTTTTGGTAATTTATTATGAGACAGTCTTAATTTTTGGTGACAGGAAACCCCCCCCCCCACCCCATGGTGATGGCAGAAAAATTTAACTCTCTGAAGACCGGAGATCAATTTTCCCTCATACCTCAAACGACCAGCAGACGGCCGAAATTCTGAGAAAATTCCACCCCCATCTCATCCTGACGGGTGTGAACTAGAGGGTTGGATTTCTTATCAGAACATCAACGCCTCTTTCAGAGAGGGGAAATACGACAGGATTTTTTTTTCACCTTGGAGAAGGCAAAGGGAAAAAATATGATTGTAATTAAAGAAAAAAATACTTATTAGAGGATGATTGTTATAAAAGAGAGCTGGAATAAAAAATTAGCCATTTTTATCCGAGTATTATAACTATTTTTATCCGACACATATTAGTAGTGCACAAGTAAATCAGAAGATAAATTTGATAAATTTATTTAATATTTTATTGCGTGTATAAAAGTGCGTGTAAATAAAATATTTCTTCTAAGTTTTTTTTTTTTTTTTTTTTTTTTTTTTTTTTTCAAAAGGAAACAACAATTTGATGCATTGCAATTAGTTGCGTTGAATAAAATCAATGTAATAAGTTAAATAAAGGAAATAAAAAAAATTAAAAAGAATTTCATTTCTTTCAGCATGTATAATACATTTGTCATATTAATTTGAAGCATGTAATCAAGTCGCTTTTAGTGTGCTTTAGACATAAATTGCGAAATCTATCTTTTGAAATTTTCGCTCGTACATTTGCTTGGAAGTTTTAGCAATAAATTTACACATTTTTATTAATATACATTTCATACGCGAAATTATTTGTCTTTCAGAAATTCGGTCACTATTTTTTTGAGCTGACTGACTACTATTATATTTAATCGCATTTCTAAAATAATGTTCTAATTTTATCAATTAAAACATATCCTTCGTTTTAAAAATGATGCACATTTTATTCGAAAGCGTAAGCAATTTTATGGAGATTATTTATAGTATATTCGTACGGAACATGTGTCACATTTTTTTTCACTCGGAAAATGCCATCAATAAATATTTAATAATCTTTATTTTACCATTTCTTAAAAAAACTGGCCAAAAAAGTTTTCACCATTTGTATTTATTAAGAAAATATCCTTAATAAAATTCAAAACTCTTTAGTAACGTGACAAATAAATTTAACTTTTTTGTTTTTAATTTTTAAATTATTATTTTTATATAGCAGTTTTCTAGCAAATAAATTATATTTGTTTCGAATCACAAATTATCCTGTTCTCCCATTCAAGGAATATCTAAGAAAGCCATGCATAGAAAATGCATACATATATTCAGATTTTAGCATATGTTTGCTTATTTATGCTACATTAATCATGATTATATATGATTAATTAGCTCATTATTTATGGTACCTTAATTTATACAAAATTATAACTTCGGGGTCTTTATTTTATTTAGAAGCGCTTGATTTCGATTTATTTTGTATTTTAAAACCTTCTTTTAATTTCTTGTTTGTGTTTCAAGGATGATTTTGAATTGTGTCAGATCGTAAAATTAAAATACATTTATTTTTAGAGTATTGAATAACAAAGATGCGCATGCTTAAAGAATGAAAAGCAAAAAAAAATTATTTTTGAAAATGCATTTTTTAATCAAGAATTTTAATAAATTTAACTATCATCACCTTATTTATAATACATTAAAAATATAATAGAAAGATCACCGAAAAGTGGCAATATTTGACAATTATAATAATAACGCTTTATAAATATCACTGGTAGCACCACCTGTCGCACTCACTGTAATCAGCCTTCATTTCCATTTCTGTTAATTTGTGCAATTCTACCCCTTACGAGTTTACAATAGCTGATGACGGGATAATGATCTTCAATATTGAAACGCGTCCTATGCATCGTTTCGATTTTATAATGATTTTTACGAATTTAGGAAAAAAAGTGACCGGAAAAAAGTGACATAAACTACAATTTATATAATTTAAGGGGGGGGATAATAGTCCGCCCCCCTTTTTAATTAGAAAAAAAACCCTTAACTAATCAGCCTTATGATACGCCTTATCATAGTGAGCCTATATCCAAAATTTGGGAAATCAGATAATTCTGCGTAAAAAATCTATTTATTTAATTTAAGAGGGGTTAGCCCCCGTTCCTCCTTCTATACTTTGACATTAAACTCGTAAAACTGTTCAGGGATTCACATTATCAGAAAGAACCTACATCCAAAATTCGAAATACATCAGATAATTGGTAAAAAAAATCAATTTATCTAATTTAAGGAAAATTGTGCATCAAAAACAATTTATCAATAACAATTAACGAAGGGGGGGATCGCCCCCCCCTTTTTAATTAGCAAAAGAACCCCATAACTAATCAGGGATACGCCTTATCATAATGAATCTACATCCAAAATTTGAAGCAACTCCGATAATTCTGCGTTAAAAGCCATTAATTTAATTTATCAAAGTTTATCCTCGTTATCTCCTCTTTATTTGGCCATTAAACACTTAATATTATTCAGAAAGAACCAATATTTAAAACTTGAAATACATGAGATTATTTTGCATAATTATCGATTTATCTAAATTAAGGGGTAGATAATCACCGCCCCCTTTTTAATTATCAAAATAACCCCATACTTAATCAGAGATACACCTTGTCATAATCAAGCTACATCCAAAATTTGTTGCAAATCGGATAATTCTGCGTAAAAAAAGCCATTTATTAAATTTAATGGAAGATATCCTCTATTCCCACCGCTATACTTAACCATTAAACCCTTAATACTATTCAGGGATTCACCTTATAAGAAAGAACCTATATTTAAAATTTGAAATACATCAGATAATTTTGCATAAAAACTGATTTGTGTAATTTAAGGAGGGGATATAATCGCCCGTTCCCCCATTTTTACTTAGCAAAAAAGCCTCCAAACTAATCAGAGATATGCATCGGATAATTGTGCATCAAAAACAATTTATCTAATTTAAGGGGAGGATAATCGCCCCCCCCATTTAATTAGCAAAAGAACTCCATAACTAATCAGGGATACGCTTTATCATAATGGACCTACATCCAAAATTTGAAGCAACTCCTATAATTCTGCGTAAAAAGCCATTTATTTAATTTAAGGGGAGATATCATCTGTATCCCCCTTACTTAGCCATTAAACCCTTAAAACTATTCAGGGATTCACCTTATCAGAAAGAACCTATATTTAAAATTTGAAATACATCGGAGAAATCTGCATAAAAAACGATGCATCTAATTTGAGGGGGAGATAATTACCCGTCCCCCTTTATAATAAGCAAAAGAACCCCTTAACTAATCAGAGATGCGTCTTATCATAATAAACCTATGTTCCAAAATACCAAGCAAATTGGATGATTCTGCGTAAAAATCTATTAATTTAATTTAAGAGAGATTATCCCCCGTTCCCCTTCTATACCTCACCATTAAACTTCCAAAACTCTTCAGGCATTGTATACTATATACACTGGTGTCCAAAAGTTAAGCATAATTGGTAATTAAGTAAGTAATGAAAGAAATATAAATCGAAATGTGTTGAAACTCCAGGTGTGTAAACAAAATAGTACGCGTCATATATTTTCCAGAAGAGTTTTCCCCCCAAATCGAACAGGGGACCGTCAACAAATTGAAAAAGAACGAAGATCTTTTGGATAACCCTGTCAAAATTAATGTAGCAAAAGCGTTCAAACTGCTCATTATGATTAAGTGGCTCATTGTAATGTACTGTGTTTATTTTTATAAGGATAGCATGTATACTTGTAGAGAAATTAAGGTTTTTATAAAACCAGCCCTAAATTTTTCCAAGTTTTTTACTTATAATTTGCAGAGTTCTTAATATAAAATAATGTTCTTTTCTGAAAATATGACAAACATCATTGTACACAATACCCTGTCATCAGAATTTAAAAATAATAAAAATTGTATGAAAAATGAGTTGAGTTAGTAAATAATTTTTCATTGCGCATCCATCAACGATATCAAAACTTCATTTGCATATTGTTTTAGCTAAATGTATAGAGCAACTTCTGTAAAAGTTTCAAAAACATAGCTTGAAAATTCTGAAAATCATCGTCTATAGAATCAACTCAAAATCCGTTATTCCTAAAAGGAAGAAAAAAAAAATCAGGGGTTTTATTCAAATATTAGTTGTACGTGCAATATTGTGTAGGCACTAAACAATGGAATATGGATACAGCCCTTCATCTTTTTGCTTCATCTAGGGAATAAAGGATTTTGATCTCATTCTATCAACGATAATTTTCAGAATTTTTAAACTATGTTTTTGAGACTTTCACAAAAGTTGCTCTATACATTTAACTAACATAATATGCAAATGAAATTTTAATAGCGTTCACGCATGCGCAGTAAAATATTTAGTTAATCTGCTCATTTGTCATACAATTTTTATAAATTTTTAATTCTGATGACAGGGTATTGTGTACAATGATGCTTGTCATATTTTCAGAAAAGAACATTATTTTACATTAAGAACTCTGCAAATTATAAGCAAAAAACGTGGAAAATTTTCTGTTTTTATAAAAACCTTAATTACTCTACGAGTATACATGTTATCCTTATAAAAATAAACACAGTACATTACAATAAGCCACTTAATTATAATGTGCAGTTTGAACGCTTTTGCTACATTAATTTTGACAGGGTTATCCAAAAGATCTTCGTTCTTTTTCAATTTGTTGACGGTCCTCTGTTCGATTTCGGGGAAAATTCTTCGCGAAAATATATGACGCGTACTATTTTGTTTACACACTGGAGTTTCACCACATTTCGATTTTTATTTATTTCATTACTTATTTAATTACCAATTATGCTTAACTTTTGGACACCAGTGTATAAGGCTTATCAGAAAGAACGTATATCCAAAATTTGACACACGTTAGATAATTCTGCATAAAAACCGATTTATCTAATTTAGGGCGGATAGGGGGAGACGGTTAATTTCCCTCCAAATTCCTAAATTTTTATTGGTTTCAAGAAATATTTTTTATAGATAAAGATTTACAGAATTTTTGATTTAAATATCACAAATGCTTGCTTTTATCATGGATATATCCGAAAATATAACTTACTTATTTATTTATTTGTTAATCTTGTAATGCCACGAGGCACTTTCTCTGAAGAAACCTTTAACTTCATTTATTTGTGAACGAGATATTTCGCAATTATTCCAATTTTGAAAGGCTATATATAAATTTTCTTCTTAGGATGTGTATGAAAATTTCAACAGTTTTTTTGTATTATATTTTTAATAAGTTGTCATGAAAATTTTTGTGAAAATATGCTGATAAATGCAAAAGAAAAAATTCTTGAACTCATCACATTTTAAAATGTATGATAAGCTTTATAATGACTGTTTTTAAAAAACCTAGCGACAAGTTGAAATTACACATCTATACACGGCATTGCAAAAATTGAAAAAAAGTAGTTAGAGTTACGGCGAAATAATTTTTGTTGCATCATTTAGATATATAATTTCATAATTAGATAAACGCTGTGTTTAAAATTAAAGATGTTATTTTCAAGGTTGATTAATTTAAACTGCATTCTTAAAAAACATTCCAAATTTCTCAAAATCGTTGTAAAATACACACATTGTATTTATTAAAAGTTGTTTTGCATTTTCTTGGAGATTTTTTTTAATTCATAATTTAGGAAACATTACTAAATTCTTTGTAATCATTTAATTGCTAAATACAGGAGTTTAAATTTAAATTCTTTAATTCTAAAACAATAGTGATTAAAGATAAGATTATAATTAAAAGAAAAGAAAAAAATATCTAAGAGCACTCAATGTTTTATCTATGAGTGTGTTTTCAGGTAAAATATACAGCTTAACAATAACTTTATGTTAAGTAGGCATTTGTCTGAGGTTTTTCAAGTTATTTTAGTGTATTATGTATCTATTTTGTAAGTTAATGTTAGTTAAAATATTAAAAAACATATTTTTTTATAGCATGAATTTTCTTTTCTTTATTTCTTTTTTTTTCTTTATCTAACAGAAAAAGAAAAAGTTTCACGGTTTTTTTTACTTTGTGCATCATATTTAATAAAAATATTTTCCCATTCCTTCCAAATTACCAAAAAATTTTGTTTCTTTTGAAAATGGATTCCAGTAAAATTTATTAAAATTAACTTCTAACCATCGGCTTCTGTAATGCATTTATGTGATGATATTGAATGTCTTCAAATAGCACTTAACACATATCAGCATTATCTATCAATGTATACTTCCGTTTAACGAATGCATATATTTCTGATATAAACTTTTCAAAGAAACTTATGATAATTTTGAGATTTTTATCCTTACTACATGTTGACGCAGAAAAAAATGTTATAATACAAGTCTTATAAGATTTCTAAAATTTGTATTTGACTTAGGCAGAAAAATAATAGACTGAACGATAAACATTATTTCTGGTTTCAACCGAAAATTTTATAAAGGAGTCAAGAGCGAATCTAGTGGAGGCTATGGAGAGTGTGTCATGAACTTCTCTGAATAAAGAAAGAAACAAAAATGCATTTTAAAAAAGAAAATGCTTTTAAGATCATTTGAAAAGAAAATTTTGCTCAACACCACAAATATTTCTGACACAGAGAACTTAACAAATGAAATGCTTAGAATTTATTCATTAAGCATCAAAACTCGATCAAAGTTTTTCAGTTTATATATATTTTATACAGCTTGAAATTGATCTAATTGATCCAATTGCTTTCAAATTAAGCCTTATTGATATATATATATTCGTTAGTGTCAAATTAATTCTAATTAAAAATCTAAAAATTTCACAAAAACGTTTTCTGAAAGATCGTGCGACTTTATAAGAAAATGAGAAGTTCAATTCCATTTCTTAGCATTTGAATGGAACTTCTAAATTTTATGAATTTAGGAATATTTTCTTTAAACAGCAGATATTTAAATATTCCTACAAATTTTATGCATTTACGAATGAAAATATAATTTTGTTATGCATAATGAAATAGTAAAATTGATTTGTGCTAAATTTAAGGCATAGGAATGATATTATAGTTACCAATAAAAGAAAATGTACTTGAATTCTTCTGCACTGTAAAAAAAAAAAAAAAAAAAAAAAAAAAAAAAAAAAAAAAAAAATCTGTAAAGGTACTACACTTTATCTAGGAAACTGGGATTCCAAGAACTTTTCCTGTAACGGTAACAACAAAAACTCAAGTTTTAGAATCGGTTACATGGATTTTTCCTGTTATCGTTACATGAAAAGTTCTTGGAATCCCAGTTTCCTAGAAAATGTTTAGTGCCTTTACAGATTTTTTTTTTACAGTGTGTGCATCTCCGTATACTATATACTGTTTTTCTATATACGCCACATAATATAAAACTTAATTGGGACAAAAATGTTTAAAGTTAAAAAAATAACGCTTTTAGAAATAATACCCGACAGACTGCGATGTATCCAGTTTTCTGTGTAGCTCTCTATATTTATTTATCTATATTCTACACCTCCTTTTCATACAGAAAGACACATGGCCGTCGCCAGTACCCCTACAAAAGCTGATTCTGACCTTGTAACGAGTACCACAACAGCACATTTTTTGAGAAAAACTATTCACAATCATTCAACAGAAGTCACATCCTGTAATACGCACAGAATCAAGTCAAGAGATTACAAAAATATCTTTGATGTAGGCGAAGAAAGTGAAACAAATACTTTGCTCCAAGCATTTTTTCTTACAATACTGCCAGGGTTCCCCTACTGTGTCCTATTCTATTTTGTGACGGTCGATGGGGGGTAAAGTTTCCCGGCACATGTAATACTCTCTCTCACTACAAAGTTACAAATACGGTTTCTTATTGAAACGTGGGAAAAAATATCACACGTCTTGGATTTTGTTTAAATCACAATGCACTGAAAAAAAGGAAAAGAAAAGAAAAGAAAAATCACTTTTTATTTTCTTAAATTTTATAAATTGGTAATATTTCAACATTAATAAGTTTAAGAGAATAGGAATTCATTGTCGAACAGTTTATATAAGATTTTTTTCATAAAAATTTAATAAGAAATTAATAATATTACATTTAAAAATGTGTTGCTGAATCTTTATTCATATACTTTTTGTGTAAATGGAATTTACAATGCGATAGAATTAATTTCTTCAAAATTTATTTGGATAGAATTTTAGAAGCGCTTTCCTTTTTATCTATATAAATAAGATTTCTGAAAGAAAGTGGTATCAAGATATACATTTCAAACTGATTTTACAAACTGATCTGCAGAAAGCAATTTAAGATGTGATAAATTTATTGCTAAATAAAAACACTATTCTTTCCAAAGCACATAAATAATTTCCATTAATTCTATACTTTTACATATAAACTTGTACTTACATGTAAATTTGACAGAAAGGTCAACTTTGTTCAGAGTAAATTTTATTTTTCTTTTGTTATTATTATTATCAGATAATACTTTCATGTATTCACATGCACAAATGCAATTTGAATGTAGTAGACTGGTTAATTTATTGTACGTTACGTACATTGTAATTTATTTCTCTTCCTTTTAATTATTCTTCTGTGTCTCTTGTTTAAAAATATTTATTCACTGTATATTTTTCAGAAATTCTTCTTTATTTTTAGATTAATAAAATTTTTTGCAAAAAAAAAAAAAAAAAAAAAAAATTATTTTTTTTCCCTAACATCTACAGTCTTGAACTTTATAAAATTGTAGTAGTAATATTATCGCGTCTTAATTAATGCAATTCACATTAATGCTTCTTTTTATGCAAGAAAAAAAAGAAGAAAATGTTTGAATTATTGCATTTATTTAATATTAGCTTTGTTTTTAAATCAATTCTAACTAATACTTTGATTTTATGTTAATTTATTCAGTGATATTTAATAAAGTGTCGAGGCATGTATGCTTAAGTATTTTTTAAATTAAATGAAATTCGTACTATTAGAAATTTATTCTATGGCATTGTTAAATTAATAATATAAAAAAATAAGTATGAAAATAAAAAGTTTTCGTCAGTGGTGGCAAAAACAGCTAACTTGAGTCATACTTATAATTAATTAATATTTATGAATATCTCATAACCATGTGTGATTAATTAATATTTATGTATATTTATATATGTAATTGTTAATAAAAAAAATTTCTTCAATTTTAATCTTTTTTTTCGATTTTAGTCGAAAATAACAAGATTACCGAAATTCTTTTTCGGTTTCGGTCTTAAAAACCTCTTTCGACAGATCCTTAACATTGAGTCCCATGACTGTTTTCCACACAAAGTGTAACATAATTTGCTATTTTTAAACACAATGTAATCAATGAATTTTTAAGACTGTTAATATGTAACAAGAAATAGTTATACCCTTAATTCTACACAAAACACAATGAAATATTTAGGAATTGTAGATGCTGCTTTATTATTGTGAAATCATACTCGGGAAAACCCGACATCTGAAGTAATCTTTCTGGCTCTGAATGTTTTATGCTGTTGAAAATTCTGAACCGTACTTTTTAAATTGGTTAATGTCTTGTTCAATATAAATATATGTATGTATATTATCAGAGATAATATACGTAATTAAAAGAACAAAAAATTATAACACTTAACGGCATTTATTTAAAATCGTGCATGCTTGGAATCCAAATTTAGATTTCTGATTATGTACAAATTGTGTGGTATCCCGAGCTAAAAAACATATGTTTTTAGTATTAATGCAATCATGTTAAAGCTATGCTTAAACATACGTAATAAAAAATATTATTCTCAAAGTAAAAGACGTTTATTTTCCTAAAATATCATAAATCGTAATAGCTAACCTTTTCCTTTTTTGAAAAAAAAAAACTTTTATCTGTATGTATTAAGAATTCAAACCAAGTAAATTTTGGGGTCTTAGGTTGTTTCACAAAATACCACCCATTAAGGTTGTATTCGGAAAAATATTTTACATTCAACACCTCAAAATTTTCCAATACATTTTCAGACTAATTTTTAAAGGTAAAAATATGAAACTTGCTGAGGAAATCTCTGAAGATTTTTCGCTCAATCCATTAGAATTTGACTTATAAACAAATATTTTTTCAGCGTGACCTTTTTTTTTCGTTCGCAGGTCTTCCTCTTCAGAAAATTTGCTCCAAAACGCCGTTTTTGAAAGCATTTTTATTTTATTTTATTTATTTATTTATTTATTGCAACATTTTCTACATTTATCAAAATTTCGGCAATCACGGTACCTTGTGTAGTTTTTAATAAGAGAATTTGAAAGTTTGGTGCATTTGAGAGCAAAAACGAATTTGAAAACAAATCGGAAAAAAAGCAGTTTGGATCGGAATACACCCGTAAAACCACACTCTTTATTAATTATTTTTCATTTGTTAAGTTCCCGCCCCCCCCCCCCCAAAAAAAGCTTGCAAGATGGAAATATATCATTAGAAGTTCACGATTTCTTTGTTTGAATTTGACTTTTGGATGCGTTAAAATCATCTCTCATTCCATTCTTTTTAAAAACAAAAATGTATTACATTTCATAAAAGTACCTTCTTCCCTCCCCCACAAAATGGATAAAATAATAATTAAAGAAAAACTGCATCGACATGTATACATTATATAAAAATAATTAAAAAAAGTAAATAATAAAGTATAATTTATAATTTGTTAAAAAAATATCTTTAAACATATACTGCGTAATTTTCGTTACATACCGTGACCATTTTAAATTTAAAAAAACTAGTTCAATTAAAATTTAGCTAAAACGTATGGAAAATTTCATAAAATAGAAATTTTTCATTAATATTTTGATATTGTACTATGCATAAAAATGCATAAATATGTATGAACTACGTTAATAGTACATACAGATTTTTTAATCTTTTAAATACATGAATTATATTCATTTTAAAAAGCTCAACTAATTAAGAAATCAGTAAATAATGAATAGTTTTAATGCTTTAGAAGAATTAGCTAATAAAATGTTTTCTCTGAAAGAAAAATCCCTGTTAAGTAGGGAAAGTTTGCGCACAGAAGAAACGCTTTTTCTTTCGAAGTGGAGAGGAAAAACCAAATGTCAACTAAACAAATGGAGAGTTGAATTATTGCTTTAGCACCCTCCTCCTAAAAGGGGGATAAAGTTGCTCGGACATTCGGCCGGCCGTTTCGGTCCTCTGAATGAAAAGCCGTCCTGGCCGTTTGTGTCTCCAGAGGGTTAAAATGCTTATAACTCGCGATCTAACTTTCGTAACGCGGCCAAATTTCGTTTGGTAATTTATTATGAGACAGTGTTAATTTTTGGTGACAGGAGATCCCCCATGATGAGGGTCGAAAAATTTAAAATGCTTATAACTCGCCATCTAATTTTCGTTGCGCGGCCAAATTTTGTTTGGTAATTTATTATAAAACAGTGTTACTTTTGGTGACAGGAGATCCCCCACGGTGAGGGTCGAAAAATTTAAAATGCTTATAACTCGCGATCTAATTTTCGTAGCGCGGCCAAATTTTGTTTGGCAATTTATTATAAGACAGTGTTACTTTTGGTGACAGGAGATCCCCCACGGTGAGGGTCGAAAAATTTAAAATGATTATAACTCGCGATCTAATTATCGTAGCGCGGCCAAATTTTGTTTGGTAATTTATTATGAGACAGTTTTAATTTTTGGTGACAGGAGACCCCCCCCCCCATGTTGAGGGTCGAAAAATTCAAAATGCTTATAACTCGTGATCTAATTATCGTAGCGCGGCCAAATTTTGTTTGATAATTTATTATGAGACAGTTTTAATTTTTGGTGGCAGGAGACCCCCCCCCCCCATGATGAGGGTCGAAAAATTTAAAATGCTTATAACTCGCGATCTAATTTTCGTTGCGCGGCCAAAATTTGTTTGGTAATTTATTATGAGACAGTGTTAATTTTTGGTGACAGGAGACCCCCACAGTGAGGTTCGGGAAATTTAAAATGCTTATAACTCGCGATCTAATTTTCGTAGCGCGGCCAAATTTTTTTTTGGTAATTTATTAAGGTATTGCATAGCTTTTATCGCGGGCTTTGAGCGCGGCGAAAGAATCTAGAAATTCCATAACGAGAAAAAAAAACCTACACTCCGGCTAACGTCCCTTCAGTTTGGAACACTTCGGCACGGTATCCTTCGTTAGACTTCGGCAGACATTGACGCGGTATTTTTCAGATATTTTGAGAATATCAAGTCTCAAACTTATGTTTTTTATTTTAGCTACCATAAACGTATAGTTTCAATGATAAAAATTCCTGATTAACCTACAGGTATTGTAAGATAATAAAAATATTTTAAACGATACTAACTTCTCATTTGTTCAATAAAAGAAAAAAAAATTGTTATCGGTCACCATGCGCAAAAATTGTAACTTGAATTAAAATCAAAGACAAAAAAAAAAAAAAAAAAAAACTGCGTAAATAAAAAATAAATAAATAATTATAATTGCATAAGTTGATAAAAAATGCTATGCAATAGCTTTACCGCGGCAGTCCCCGAGTGCCACACGTATTTTTTTTTTTTTTTTTTTTTTTAATGTAATGCACATTTTGTAATCAGTAGGCTCGATAATCAGACCTCGTTTTTTTTATTTAAAAGATGATATTTCATACGACGTCTCTTTTGGATTCGTCGTTTTTCCATATTTGATAGTATGCGTTAGAGGTCTGCACGGGCCGGAATTTCCAGGCCCGGCCCGGCCCGTAGGAAAGTTATTTCGGCCCGGCCCGGCCCGTACAAAAATCAGCGAAAACAGGCCCGTTTTGGCCCGTTACAATTTCTACGATTTCTAAAAAATTCAGATTTTTATCATATAACTAAGATTCCTTTAAAGAATACTGCATACATATTTATGGAATGATTTTACAGTGTATTTTACAGCAAATACACATTAACAACATTAATGATTACTTAGATTTTTAGCTTTCAACATTCGAATAAAGATTCATTAAAACATTAATATGGCTTAGAATAAAAGAAAAAAGAAAGAAAGCTAAAAACATGGTTAATTTTGAAGCTGTTTAATAAAAGATTTATAAATATATTTCTACATCATTTTATTATAGATTTCAAATCTAAATTCATTCTTAAATTCAAAGAAGCTCCTTTCTGATACATTTCTAAATTCATTTTTTTTTTCTCAGAAACGCATATGATTAGCAGATATCTTTATTCAGAAACTATATAATCGAGTGGCATTATCCATTTTTTGATACAAGCAATTTAAGAATACTGCAAACAAATAAAACACTGTTATAATTAGCGTTTTGAATAGAATTTCCGGAAGCAATAGCAAGGGAAGGGAGAAAAACCTGCAATCATTTGAGAAACTATTATATCTCAACAAGGTTATACAAGTATTTTATTTACCAAAAATGAAAAACGCTATTCGATTCCAAATCCCTTCAATAGTTATAGGCTTATCACTTTTATAATTTTACAATTTAAAATTAATCAGAAAATGTGTCAAATTTTCGCATTATTGAGAAATTAATTTAAAAATCATCAAGAAGTATACATCCGAAGACTAAGCAAACGTAAGTTCTTTATCGCTGTTAATAATTTTACAAATCATTTTTTCTGCCAATAATTAAGTCTAGTACTGGTCCGGCAAGTCTATATGTAGAAAAATAATGCAAGCGTGATCTCGTGCCGGCATGAGTCAGCTAAAAAAATATTAAAACGGGTTACACATAATATAATTCTCCGATGCCGATACACTGTGCATTTTTATATTGATGCTGTCAAACTAGTATGGCCACATTTATACTTATTCTCGTTAAAATCATTTTCGTTGAAAATAGCTCATATTTTATCGTTTCTGCATAAATCTTCAGAACGAGCCGGCAGGCCCGAAAATTTTTTTTATCGGCCCGGCCCGTCTGGCCCGTTAAATTTTTTTGCCGGCCCGGCCCGGCCCGTTTATGTTGTTTGTCGGCCCGGCCCGGCCCGTTGAAAAAACTATTTTAAATCTGCCGGCCCGGCCCGGCCCATGAGAAACTTCGAAACGATTCCGCCGGGCCGGGTACGGGCCACGGGCCAAGCCCGGCCCCGTACAGACCTCTAGTATGCGTCTACTCGTTTTGTAACTTTTTTTTTTTTTTTTTTTTTTTTGTAACTTTCTTCTTTATTAACAGCGACATTTGGATTTCCTATTTAAATAAAAATTCTTCTAAATACAAAGATTTTTGTTAAAATAAATAAATAAATGAAATGGCGACATCTATTGCTCAAAGCACAAAATTTTTCCTATTAAGTTAATAAAAATCAGTAAAATAATAATTTTTATGATAATAAAAAGGTGACGTATGTAATAACGGAGTCATATATTATGTACGTTATGGATTAAGTATGAATATTTCTCCACCATTTATAAATAATAATAAAATAAAATGCGGACAGACCAAAGTCTATATTTGTCTGAAAACAACAACCATTTTCTAAATGCTTTAAAAAAATGGCCAATGAAAAGTGATATTTCAAAAGTATTATGAAATTAGTTAAAAACCATTTATTTTAAACTAAATGAATAAAAGATTTATATTTTTAATGAAATAAATGGGATTTGAAAAATTATTGGAAATTTATCACCATAGATGTATCAATATTACAATCAGTACTTTGTATGCAAAATGGAACAATTAGAATACTTTTTGTACCCGAAAAATGGTCGTTGCTTTTTTTAAAGTTAAAAAGTAGATTACGAAATATTCCTATACAGAGATGCCAAGCCCCCGCTTATTGCATAGCAGAATTTTCTTATAGGAAAAGTTATTTTTTAAATCCGCAGAATGTTCCAATTTAATAAACATTTTCTGTGTAATAAATGCCGGAGACTTGGCAGCTCTGTCTATAAAATTTTGATTAATCACGGTACTTTTTAGGTGCATTCGTAATTATGTAAATACGTAGCACCTATAGTGGTCGTTCAGTCCGTCTGTCTGTCCGCATATAACAACGCAAAAACTACGCAACCGAATCGTTTGAAATTTAAAATACATAATTATTACATAATTTTGTCGAGTCATTTCAAATTTTATGAAAATCGGATGAATAGATCAATTACAGGGGCAATCAAAAGTATTACATTACATTACGGTCGATGGGGAAAAAAGTTTCAAATGCATTTTAATCAATTTAAATTTAAAATATATAATTATTACATAATTTTGTCGAGTTATTTCAAATTTTTTGATAATCGGGTGCATAGATCAATTACAGGGGCAATCAAAAGTATTCAATTACATTATGGTCAATGGGGAGAAAAGTTTCAAATGCATTTTAATCATTTGAAATTTTAAATACATAATTATTGCATAATTTTGTCGTGTCATTTCAAATTTTATCAAAATCGGATGCATAGTTCAACTACAGGGACAATCAAAAGTGTTCCGTTACATTACGGTTAATGGGGAAAAATGTTTCAAATGCATTTTAATGGTGTTACACTCATTCGAACGTAATAAAATTGATACGCATCTAAAAAGTACATATTATAATATACATTTTGCATAATCTGTGGTGCAAAAAACATTTGTTATTGATTTACAAGGTCACACAAAAGTATTCCATTACATAATGGTATAGGGAGAACATTGTTTGATGAGCGTTTTAATTGTAATTCACTATTTACAATTTTATGAGATTAATATATGAGAGTAATATTTTTAAAACTTCGTTATCGAACGAACGCACCTCATTTGCTACGCTACACGTGCAATTTCCAACTTGTTTTAATCGGATTCAAATTTAGTGAAGACAACGTTTTTTGGCCAAAAGCAGCTTTTTTCCACATGTGTAACTACGATACAATTCCTTGATGCTGAAATAAAATGTTTTGACTTATGCTATTATTGCTTCCTCTTATTAATTTATTTGAATTTTAAATAAGATGACTCAAAATCGTGTTTTTTAAATGTACGGAAAAAATGCATTTCGATAGAGGGCGAAAAGAACAATATTTGGCGATTTATTACCTGCGATTGGCTAAGTGCCTTACTACCTTGTATTTAATACTCCTCACAATACTTCGCTGTTATATGGACTTAGGCGCTTTTATAAAAAGTTTGACGTAATTCGGGCTTAAGAAAGTGAGTTTTTTACTGACTAATACAAATAAATGAAAAATGAATACTAAGAAATACTAATAAAAGAAAAATGAAGCATTATATTGATCTATGTATATTTAAAAATGCATCTGCTAGCACTAAATAGATAATTTATGTGTATATAATAGGAGATAAATAGCTTTTGATTCTGTATTTCTATGCTATAAAGCATTAACGTTTGTGTGTTTTTCGTTATCATTGGGAGTACCTAGCCGATTTAAAAAAAATGTGGGCAAAAAATGTTGGTAACCATGTTTGCTGCAAAATATACTATATTTTGCGTAGGAACAATAATCACCATCAATGCACGAGCAAAAAAAGTTCTAAAATTGAGACTTCTTTGATGTTAATATGACTAAAAATTTAAAATCTTTTTTTTTTTTTTTTTTTTTTTTTTTTTTGGGGGGGAGGCAATTTTTAAGATATAATATTCTCGTTATGAACGATTTCTAAAACATTCGACAATTTAATTTCAGAAATTAAACATTTTTTTTTCTAGAAAAAGTTTTAAACCAAATTTATTGAGAATATTGCTATTTCTAGGATACTGTTGGGGTCAGAAACTATAACTTTGGCATCACAGTAACATATAAGATGTAAGTGCTCGTTTAGGACAAATTTTTCCTAAAAAAGGATTCCTTAACTCTTATCGACAACCTCATTGCATCCGTGGAAAACAGATATTCAACATTATAAACTATTCGGACGGATCTCACACCATATAAAATACACTCCATTCTCTTCAAATATAATAATTTATGTTAATTATAGTTTCTCAAATCGGTGTGAAGCTTCTGTTTATGCTCATGACATCATTTCAAAGAGTTATATTTGCAATATAGGAAAATTTGGTGTTTTATTTTCTGTATTACTTTTAACATTTTACATATTTCCAATTTTATATCCATGCATTGTTTGCTTTTCTTTTATTAAAATAGTATATGCAACTTTATATATAAGGTTTTGTAATTCTATGATTCAATATGCTTATTTTCATCATATTTTATCACAATGAATGACCAATTAAAGGTAACATCTCATTTTCTTTACTTATCGCAAGTTATTAAATGTGCATTCTCAGCAATATCGCTCAGACTAATCCCTCTGAGGGAAGTCCTAGTTTAAGAATGTCTCAGTGGATATAATGAAAAAGTGTCTGATTTTAAATTTCTCTGTTATCAGTTAGATATAGAATAATAAAAAAAAAAGTGAAATGTAAAAAATTTGTATTAAAAATAATTTTCATTAATCTCAAGTTAATGCTTTTCTATTATCATTCATTATTATTTTCTTCACTTATCGCATTTTTGTATGGTTTTATGAGTATTTGTAAACATTTTAAATTGAATCCTGAACTGGAATAGTGACTTCATTTAAAATTATATAATAACTGTTTTATCTTTTGTAGTCATATAAAGGAAGATTTAGCATCGGTTCTGGAACTAACAGATATGGGTCAGTTAACAGAAACCGAAATGGCTTTCTACCTCATTAGGTAAGAATAACAGTTATATTATTTGAAATAGTGCTAATTAACTTCTTCATTATTCTCTAGAACTTTTCTAAAAGGCGCTGTTTGCATCAAAACAACATTGAGCAAGACACTTCATAAAATAATTCATAATGTAGTCGATCGTACAATGCAAGGAAAAGAAAACTCGCCTGCCTTTGACGCAAATCATTTTATGAAAATTGTGAAGCCAATTGATTAGAAATGATGCCCACCATTTAGTATTAGAAAGACGTCATTATTCAGATTAATCTTACATAGTGTTAGAAGCGATACACACACTATCTTATAAAGAGTGTCTTTTTTTTCTTTTTTTTCCTAGCCACAGTCAGTTGCAGTGGTGTACTCGTAAAAAAGCAGAGGGTATGCGCTCGAAACAGAGGGTAACCTAGAGTATATATATACTGTAGCTTTCTTGAGAAACAGAGGATATTCAGTGTGTTCCTTAAAAAATCCAGAGGGTATACGGCGTAAACCCCCTTATACTCTCCACTAGAGGTCTGCACGGGCCGGGCCTCGGCCCGAAGCCCGAGCCCGGCCCGGCCCGCGGGCCGATTTCCAATAAAGGCATTCGGGCCGGGCCGGGCTCGGGCCTTACTTCTGAAGACTCGGGCCGGACCGGGCCGGGCCTAGTCACTAATCCTTTCGGGCCGGGCCGGGCCGGGCCTAGTCACTAATCTTTTCGGGCCGAGCTGGGCTCGGGCCTTAATTTTTTTGCTGGAGTATCGGGCCGGGCCTAACTTTTTTTCCGTACGATGCCGAGACTGATTCCATTCTTCCTAGTTTTCATGGACCAAAATAATCAGTTCCCATTGAATTTTCCTATATGAAAATCCTTTTCTCGACTTTTTATATATCAGTAATATTTCGCTTTGTCTAAAAATTTCTGCAAAAAAAGCATATACTTTTATTATTCTACAATTAAACATTAGAATTTATTCCTTTTAAAGAATCGTAGATTACTAGGTGTTTTAAAATAGAATTAAACACACACACACACACACACACACACAAAAAAAAAAAAAAAAAAAAAAAAAAAAAAACATGATTATGACGGAATTTTTTTTTAAAACTGAAAACTGAAAGTTTCTTTTAAAATGTTCATCCATGCAAAATGAATACAACAATACGGGAGAAAAAAATACATTAAACATTTACATCTGTTAAGAAGGGAATGCATCTTTTTTCGTTCCAAAGCGATTTCGTCTTTGGAAATTTTATCATATACTGCTTTTTCGATTTTTTGTCTCCATTACAGGGAATATGGATTAATAATCTGAAACATTTACATACAACAAACAAATATTCATTTAAAAGCATAAATATCACAGCCTACGGCACTTCTGCATAAATGGAGATTATAAACATGGAAAAAAAAAGACTAATATAATTTTTTTTTGGTCAGAACTCTTCGATAAGATTAAAGATCAATGTTTTGTAGAAATTCACTCGAGCCGGGCCGGGTTCGGGCCGAATTTTAAACTTTTTTCCGGACCGGGCCGAGCTCGGGCCGAAATTTTAACTTTCGGGCCGGGCCGGGTCGGGCCATTATTTTTTTCGTTCGGGCCGGGCCGGGCTCGGGCCGCAATTTTAACTTTCGGGCCGGGCCGGGTCGGGCCAATATTTCTTTCGTTCGGGCCGGGCCGGGTCCGGGCCGCAATTTTAACTTTCGGGCCGGGCCCGGGCCTGGAAATTTCGGCCCGTGCAGACCTCTACTCTCCACTACATCCCTGAGTTTGAGAGCTAACAGATGATTTATATTCGATTTCGGTATGTTTTGCCATTTTACTTATGTAGAGACCTACGCCAGAACAACGCTTGAATATTCAGAAGCTTTGAGGGTATGTGAGGTCGCTAGCTCTCATACTTATGCATTATTTTCTGTGGGGATATGTGAAATCGCTGGTCTACGCCGATAAACCACAAATGATAGACCACTTCAAAATCAACATTAGCCGCGTCATTGCTGCTTTCACATATGTGCCCAAATACTCAATAAAGCGGTCGAAAATTAGAATTTCATATTGCGCTACTTTTGAACTAAGGCACTGCGCACATATGTCTGAAATCATTTTTAAACACTAATGGCATACAATTATTTATTTAATAAAACGAATATCACGGCCATTAACATTGATTTTAAGTGCGTTATTTCGTTTTAAATTGGTACATTTCTTGAAAAAACAAAGTGCTGCATATAAAAGTGTTTTTCTGGAAAAAAACAAAATGTCGACATTAAATTTTGAATTGTGTTTTTCTTCGGAGTGTCTATCGTAAAAATTTTGTAGGATAAGATACCAAAAATTCTAATAACCCTATAATAATGCGATACTGCTATGTTTTTTAAGAACATGAAAATACTGCTTGACTTATTTTAGAGGTTTGACTTTAGTGTTATAAAAAGTAAAAAACAAAGAGATATAGCATTATAAAAAGTAAAAAGTACAAATGCAAATATTAATATTCTTAAAGAAAGCAATATTCAAAACAGAATTATCTTATAAAAAATCTTCTTAGCAACTTCAGAAAGATGCTAAGAAATCCTTGAAAGGGCACCATCGCGCTTGTGGGCGTATAGCCGTGGTATACATGATATACAGGGTTTTATATATTTTTAAAAAAACCGCACACATTAACGGCTTTATGCTGAAAGTGTGTGTTACTTGCGTAATGTGTTTTTTAAATTGTTTATTTAGCTATCTCATTTCATTGCACAGAAAAATGAAATTTCTTATAAAAATTCTTATAGTTCTGGAAAATGTTTCATAGTCCATTCCGGATGATTTACTTTGTTGTTATTGTTGAAAAATTCTATTAAGAATAACGTCGTGACAAAAAAAATAGATAAAAAAATAAATAAATAAATAAATAAATAAAAATAAAGTCTACAAAAACAGTCCATTACATGAGTAACAAGTTAGATAACTTTTCGCTCTAACACATTTATTACGTTCTGACATTATCGATACATTAAAACATAAAAAATCCCTTTCGGCATGGCCTATAGGCGGAGGTAGATTTCGAAAAGTTTTCATCTCAAAAAAAAAAAAAAAAAAAAAAAAAATGATTAGAGATAAACCGAGTTTAACTCGCTTTTAAAATTTTTTTAATTTCATTTTTCTGTAAGAACTGGCTTTATCAAAATCATCTTAAACGAAATTCTACTCAAATGCCCATTTTGGCAACATATTTTGAATTATATTCTTACTTTATTTAAAAATAATTGACCAATATGCTCATTATATAGTTCCTAAATAACAAAAAACTGTTAATTAAATTCGTTTGACAGCAAAATTGAATTTAAAAATGAGTCATAAAATAACCGATTTATTATTTTAATACATCCACAGTTCTTTAATCAAGATCGCTTTGACAAATTTTGTGCGAAGTGCCCACTTTGACAGGTTTTTTTAAATATATATTTAGCCTTTATCAAAAATCTGACCAATACACAGTAATTACACAGTTCCTAAGTAACAAAAAACTGTCATTTGAATGCGTTTCAGAGTAAAATTGGATTTAAAAATGAGTCATGAAATAACCAATTTGTTATTTGAATACCCACAGTCATGATCGCTTTGGGAAATTTTGTGCTAAGTGCCCATTTTTGCAGCCTTTTTTTAAATATATTCTGCCTTTATCAAAAAACTGGCCACTCCGTCACATTATATAGTTCCTAAATAAGAGAACCTGTAAATTGGATGCGTTTGAGAACAAAAAAAGATTTAAAAATGACTCGGTAAAAACGCAATTTCTTAAATTTCCTCAAATTTCAATCACGATAACTTAGTGAAATTCTGTTCAAAATACCCTTTTTGGCAACCTTTTTAAAAATATATTCTGCCTTTATCAAAAAACTGGCCAATCCGTCACATTACATAGTTCCTAAATAAGAGGACCTGTAAATTGGAAGGGTTTGAGAACAAAAATGAATTTAAAAATGACTCAGAAAAAACGCAATTTGTTATACTTCCCCAATTTTTCATTGACAACTTCGGGAAATTCTGTTCAAAATACCCTTTTTGGCAGCCTTTTTAAAAGTATATTGGGTCTTTATCAAAAAACTGGCCAATACGTCGCATTATATAGTTCCTAAATAAGAGGATCTGTCATTTGGATGCGTTTAAAATCAAAAATGAATTTTAAAATGAGTCAGAATATAAGCAGTTTGGATTTCAGGTTTTTTCTCCAACTCCTATTTTTGTTTAATTTATTTTTGCTATAAGAATTGGTTCTATGAAAAACTTGTTATTATAAAAGTTGTAGATATTATTGTGAAGATGTAAAATAAATTTAATTAGATTTGATTGCTTAAGAATTTAGTAAGTTATGGATTTTTTCCTTTTTCCTCCCCCCTTTTTCTTTTCGTTTTTAATTTTTTTCATCGGTAAAAATTGGTCCTATCAAAAACTTGTAAATACAAAAGTTTTAGATAATATTAAGTACATTTATATAAAATTTAGTTGGATTTGATATCTTGAGAATTGACGAAGTTATGAATTTTTTTCTCCCAAAAACCATGTTTTTTTCGCCCCTTGAGCCCATTTTTAACTTTATCAAAAATCTGTCATGTATAAACTTTTTGCCCATTTCTTAGAAGTAATATAAACTTTAAACTGATTCTATATCTATTTTAATTAAGAAGTTATCTCGTTTTATCTGTTTTCACAAAAACCCTCCCTATTTCCACCCCCTTGGTCCGATTTTGCCCATTAACGAACTCGACCGAGATTTTAAGCTCCTTGATTTTATGTAAAAGTTTGAAAAAGATCTGAGCATAATTATGGAAGTTATCGTGTCTAGAAGAAAGTGATATACACCGATAGATAGATAGATAGATAGATAGATAGATAGATAGATAGATAGATATATAAACTTTTTTACTGATGGTAGTTTTGGGGTCTAGGAGTCATGATTCGTGTAGATCCGTAAAAATTTTTCAGAAATTTCAACATGGGAGACAATGCAATAGGTAGTATTTCATACGAAATCTACCTAAAAGAAATATGCTTCGAAGCCACTCTTTAAAATGAAATGGCCACCACTTTAAATTTTTTCCCGTAATTTTTTGCTTGACGGTTTTCTTTTGAACACCTGCCCAGTAGCTACGCCCCCATCCAGAAAGCTTTACATCGATTTTACATCTAGAAGATTACTTTCGTAAGTTTGTTCGCTCTTTATTGAATTATTAATGCTAAAACTGAAAGTACCGTACATATGTAGCTTAATGAATGTCGCATGTAGTTTTACTACTCTGACAAAGTAGATAATAGAGGAAATTTAAAAGTACAGAGGTGGGTGAATATGCTCTAATGACACAAATAAATTTCTCACGATTGAACTACATTACATATTACAGTATTTGCTCGTTTATAACGCGCACTTTTTTTTCCCCAAAAAATAGGGCAAAACTCCTAGGTGCGCGTATCCTACAAACTATTTTTTTACTGTTGGATGTAATCACACGATATACATATGAAACAAGAAATTATTCAAAGAAGACATAATCACTTGGAAAATCTTACTTAATTGAGGTGTACTGCATCTTTATTTCACTCCTTGCAGTTTTTTATTCAACAGAGTTTCCATACAACATTACTTAAACGCTAATTAGCAATTCTCATTACTGTCACTCACTCCTTTCCCATATGTCACTTACTACTCGAAGTCTAAAAATGCATTTTCGCCTTGTTTTCTGGCTTGGTGTAATGTTTGTTTCGACTTTCTTTATTGAAATTCATTTGGCCATTCTTCCATTAGCATACCAAATTTACGGTGTCTGTTATATACGAGATTTTAAAAAATCGCCATTTTTTCTTGTAAAGTATGGGGTGAGCGTTATACACGCGTGCGCGGAATATACGAGTAAATACGGTAGTTAAAAAATAGCTGTAAACTTTGAATCAGATGGAAACAGAAGAACTGCACAAAATACAGTGGAACCGTGATAATGTGACACGTAAATAACTAGAAGGGTGTTATTTAATTGAGTTGCAAGAAGGCGAAATCTCTTACTTTCTAAAAATCAAAATATCTTACTTTCTAAAAAATGTATATTTTGTGGGATATTGTTTTGTTGCCGGAAGGCAGTTATTACTAAATATGTTTTACGGACATGTACTTGCATCATGATTGCTATATGCATAAAAGAAATTGTAAATTATGCTACTACAGCAAATTTCATTAACATTAATAATTTCGCTATGTTTGGTTACTCAAACATTTTAAATGGAATGTTTGTAAAGGTCGTGTCGACATCCCATTACAACATAATAAAATCCAAAATATTAAAGAAATAGAAATAAATTTCAATGTTTATTTTCATAATTACAATACACATACATTACACCCACAAGACATTCATGAATCAATAAAAGTAATCAAATGTGTCACAACTTTCTCTCTTCTTATATTAGATGCACTTAACAAATTTCATAAATAAAATAACTTTAAATTGCCCGTAATTTTGCCTAATGATTCACCATTATCTATTTGTATATGCCAATGCTCTTGTCTTAGAATATTTAGTGCTAGTGAAGGAAACATAATAGCAAAACTCGCTTACTTGCTAATACTATAAGGCACTGCACAAATGTAGACCCAGGCATTTTGATAGGCTCCGGATTGTAGATGGATAATCCCAAAGCTTTCACGAGATAATTTTACGTAAATTCCTGCTAATTGTGTCTTAATTATTGGCAGATTGAAGTTGGTTTCTTTTTCCGTTAAAATTTGCGTATTCACAGAGATTTTTGGATCCCCTTTAAAAGCGCTTTCATCTCCTGACACTACTGTGAAATCGCTTTGAAACCGAAGGAGACGCGAATAAGTGAAGTTTATTTGTTTGCTCTCCCCCGCTGACAGTTTAAAAGAAGGTTGCGAGAATTTTGCCTGAATCGATTTTGACGATTGTCATTGACCGTGCTTGTATTGCTATAACTAGGAGTGGAATCATGTCGTGAAAATTGCCTATGCGAGTCTGGTCTTTTGTAGAAACAAAAATATGAAGCGTGATTATTTCGTCCACAATATTCGTTCGCATGTAGGAAAAGATTTTGTAAACCTGAAATTATTGTTATTATGTGGAGATCTTCTGTAATTTTTAGTGTGATTTGGAGTACTTTGTCTGTGAGTTTGGTTGTTTCCTTTCAGTTTTTGTACTTCATTTGAAAGCGTACAAATAGAGTCATAAGTTTGTTTTGCGTGAGCTTCGAATAATGATTTAATTTCTTCATTTGAATTTTGATCTGACACAGTATTTATAGAATTCGATATGGGGAGAATTTTCATCATATTGAGAAAAACAAAATTTGTTAGCTTCTAAAAGTTCCACGAAATCTAAAGCCGCTTGAAATGATTGTGGATCTTTCATTAATGTGGGATGTTTCTGTTTGTATTCAGGTAGAACACCCTCTAGAAATTTGGATAATTTTGACTGTTCAAATAAAGTCTTAACAGATGGATTGGTTAAATCCGGATTGTTAAAGAATTTCTGTGTTACAAGTGAAATTCTTGCAGCATAAAGTTTGACCTGTTCATCTGGTTGCATACGGCTGTTTGAAAACTGTTGTTGATAAGTGGCCAAACTAACTTTCTTGTCAAAAAATGCTAAAAATTTAGTTTTAAAAGCCTCATAATTGTCTTCCTGAAATAAATCGGGACAATTCATTAATTGTGAAAGTGCCTCTCCTCTGACACGAGATTTTAAAATCATTAATTTTTCTGGGTCTGAGCATTCAATTAGCGTTGAAAGTTTCTCAAAATTTTTAATAAAAAAGTAGGGGTCACTGCCGACGCGTTATCGAATTGTGGGAGTATGTTTCGTAACGCCGCAATTTTTTGTAATGGACTATTTACTACCATTTTTAATAGATTTGACAAATGATGTTAAATACTATTTACTACTAAAATACTATTCTTTTTGAATATATATGGAAAATAACACACATAAAGTATCATACATAGAAAGGAAAAATAGTAAAGATAATTTCATATTTAAAGATTACTAAATTTTCTAAAATTCCGAGTCTTTGTTTTATTAATTTAATTAAATATATATATATATTTCACTACAGCATAATGATAAACACCTTTATAAAATACAGAACAGAAAATATTTAAAATAAAGTGAATAGTATATGAATTTAAATATCTTTTTTAAATAGTATGTAATTTTCAGATATTCCCCCTTTTAGCATCTTACAATAAAAAGGAAAAAAAATTATAATAAAATTAAATTTCTTGGTAAGAGAAATAAACAGCAACAAACAAAATATTGTCATGTATGAAAGATGACAACAAAACAAAACAAAAAGACTTACAAAAATAAATTAATATGAAAATGAGTTTTGTTTTTAGAAGAAATTCTCTCCTATTTAACTAGAAAAAATATAAAATCGAAATAATTTGCTCCATTTTAAGTAAATATACACCTTAGTTTTAAAAATGGTGATGACTGTCACATAAAATAAATAACTCAGTTTCACTACAGCTGAAAAGATGTACTTGGTTCATCAGGCACCATTGTTTTGTTGCCGGAAGGCAGTTATTACTAAATATGTTTAACGGACATGTACTTGCATCATGATTGCTATATGCATAAAAGAAATTGTAAATTATGCTACTACAGCAAATTTCATTAACATTAATAATTTCGCTATGTTTGATTACTCTAACATTTTAAATGGGATGTTTGTAAAGGCCGTGTCGACATCCCATTACAATATAATAAAACCCAAAATAATAAAAGAGAGTGTGGTAGTAGAAAAAGTTATCTTGGCAGACAGAGATTGTCGGAGTGGTAAAATTATCTCGTGAAAGCTTTGGGATTACCCATCTACAATCCGGGGCCTATCAAAACACCTGGGTCTACATTTGTGCAGTGCCTTATAGTATTAGCAAGTAAGCGAGTTTTGCTATTATGTTTCCTTCACTAGCACTAAATATTCTAAGACAAGAGCATTGGCATATACAAATAGATAATGGTGAATCATTAGGCAAAATTACGGGCAATTTAAAGTTATTTTATTTATGAAATTTGTTAAGTGCATCTAATATAAGAAGAGAGAAAGTTGTGACACATTTGATTACTTTTATTGATTCATGAATGTCTTGTGGGTGTAATGTATGTGTATTGTAATTATGAAAATAAACATTGAAATTTATTTCTATTTCTTTAATATTTTGGGTTTTATTATATTGTAATGGGATGTCGACACGCCCTTTACAAACATCCCATTTAAAATGTTTGAGTAATCAAACATAGCGAAATTATTAATGTTAATGAAATTTGCTGTAGTAGCATAATTTACAATTTCTTTTATGCATATAGCAATCATGATGCAAGTACATGTCCGTTAAACATATTTAGTAATAACTGCCTTCCGGCAACAAAACAATATTTCTCTTTTAGCAAGTCCAAGAAATGTGTAATTGTTCAACTGTTGTAAATGAACAGTTTAGGCATTTCGTGGGCTTCCTGTATTTCAGCCAACATTACACCCTGTCTAGGATTAGATGTATTTCTGAAACACAGAGAGCTATAACAGAGAAGAAGTCTGACTGTAGTGTAAACTATTTAAGAGTTAGTATAGCTATAAATATAAATAGAAATATAAAATGATTTAGGTTAAAATTAAAAATGAGAAATATTATTGCACTTTTCAAAAATGTATTAAGTGAAAACAAAATAATAATATAATAATTATAAAAAATGGGTGAATAAATAAAATATTCATTTGTTCATAAAAATCGAGATAAAGAATATATATATATATATATATATATATATATATATATATATATATATATATATATATATATATGAAATCATAAATATAAAATTAAAATTAGAAAGACAAAAACTACGAAACTATGAGTAGCTTACATATTCGTCAAAGGATCTATACAACTTATTCATAGTGAAGATTTATTATTCCATCGAATATTGACGAAAAAAAAATGAGCAAAATAGAATATTTAGCTCCTTGTAACATATCGGAAAAGACAAATAATTTGAAGAAACGAAGGGATCCAAAAGTATATAAAAAGTATTAAGAAGTTTAAATTCAATGTAAGTTAACAATTGATAAATATTTTCTTTTGACTGAATAGAATAAAAAATATAGAGTGAAAAAAAATAGTAGTCGGTGGCAGCCCTGTATTCTCTACTTTTCATTTCCTTTATAGGATGCATGACTTTGATGATAACGGGAAGCTAGATGGGCATGAGATAAGAGTAGCATCTGAACATTCTTTGGAACATTTGGCAGGTGTCCCACCACATTTGAAAGAAAGTGAAATGGAAAGTAAGGCTCTTTCATTATGTTCTCTTTATATATATATATATAGGGGAGACTAGGGATGGTTGGCCCACTTTTTTACTAAATGATTTTTAACTTTTTAAATATTGAACCTAGAACGAAGTTTTATCTATCATTTTATTCGTTATTCAATCAGCTATCAGAATAAAATTATGACATAAGTGTAATAAGAAATTTAAAAAAAAAAAAAGATGGTTTTTAATCATGAAATAATAATGGATCAAAAATCCCCATATATAGAAGGGTTGACCCACTGTATGGGAGGCTTGGTGCACTATATTTTATATTAAAATATTGTCAATAATAAACAATTATATAAATAAAATAAGTTTGAAAAATGCAGGATAACTTTATTCTATAAGTTTTAAACAAAACAATTTTTAAAAAAAACGCAGAATATCTTTAAGCTATAAGGTTTTTAAACCAGTAAAATAAGTTTAAAAAACTCAGAATCCATTTATGTAGTAAAAGTTATGAAGTGTTTAGGAACGGTGTCTAGGGGATAAAGAGATAGTCCAGGCGATTTTTTAACTAAAATCTTGGCTTTTAATATTTAAACTTTCTTGACTAAATGTACACAAATATATATAGAAACTGCAGCACACTTATTTACATATTTTCAGGACGTGGTTGAAATAGTCTGATATATAAGGAGAGACCGTCTATCCCTCACTAATTTTTCCATCCGGTAAAACTACCGAAACTTCTTGGGCGGGTCCGTCTGACCCTAGTTCTGAGATGCGGGCGGCTTTTTAGACGCACCTTCTGCAGGCGAACTCCCGTGAGCATCTGTCCTCTTCTCAAAAAAAACTACTTACATCATCACAATTTACCGTTAGTCGCGATGCTAGGATTCTCATCACGAGCCTCCAGATGCTTACTCAGCAATACCATGTTCATTGCCGTCGCTGTTGCTAAGTGCCTTGTGAATGGATCCTACATTTATGCTATAAGATTTAAAAGTTTTAAAAAACCCAGAATACTTTTTTCCGTTAATTGATGTTTCCGGCCTCACGCAGACCGTTGTTTGTTTGCTTTTTTTATTTTTATGGTTTAACAGGGAATTTTCAGTTTATACAAACACTACTGAAATTTTGTTTCATTTGGAACTTTAGTACTATCACTAGAAACATTTAAATAGGTGCATTTTAATTATAACAGCCCTGTGCAAAATGTTAAGTACAAATCACTATCCTCTAAGTTAATATCGCCGTAAATTCCCTTTTGTTGGAGCGGTCTAACCAGACCGCGACAATTTCTGTCTCCTCAGTTAAAAACTTTCCATTGTATCGCTCCTGTAGCTTTACAGAATAAATTTACATTCTTTTTTTACAAATTTATATGTTATTAATAATTATTAATATAATTAATATATTATAATTATTATTTTTTATTAATTAATTATTTCAAATTTATATCATTTCAAATATTATCAAATTTATATTAATTAATTATATATATATATAATTAATATAAATAATAATTAATATTTACATTTTATTCTATACCGACCATAATAAAAATATTTCCAAAAACACTTAATTAAGGGAGCTTTGACCATGGTCAACCTCCTTTACATTGATTGGGTCAAGCCTCTCCACATAGCCCATTCTGTAATGAATAGCACATAGTTATTTTAGGCTTTATTTACTGCGCAAACTTCATACTTAGAATTAAAACTTAACATTTGTGCATTAATTAAAACCTACTTTCTTTAATTTCTATGCCATAATTTATCTGAAAGGCGCTTACAAGTATTTCTAAAAAGCTCAATTTTTATGTTGAAAGCACTTCACAACTGATTTTGGCTACACCTGTTTCAATTACCTAACATGAAACGAAGGTTGTTGTTTGATCATTTCATTAGCTTTGATTGTCATCTTGTAAAAAAAGTCTGATTCACATTTAAATATGAAAACGAAAGGGTGGGTCAAACCTCCCGTATGGTCAACCATACCTAGTCCCCCTATATCGCACACTAAAGTACCAGATAGTGCTGAAAATCCATCTAGCCAGGTATAGTTGTGTCTGCAAGATGACCGCTGATCCTTACACAGTTAGGAAACACTTTTTCGCATTTCCTGAAAAACGAAGTTTATTGAGTTATACCATTTTTTAATGAATACCTGATTTATGGCAGGGCATTCGGGCCCAGGGCCCCCGTTTTTCAGGGAATTCAAAATTCTACGGAAGTTTTTTTTAGTTATTATCCAAAATGAGATGTAGTTTTAACTATTATAAAAGAATTTTTTTGTGATTATTTATTTTAGAAAGAAAATTACACGAAAGGTAATACAACAGTAAGGAATAATACTTGTTAACAAAGTCGCTTCAAATTTCAGGCGTCTCCATGTTATCCTATGGCTCGAGGGGAGTCGCTCAGAAATCAAGCAACTATTTTATGTCGGAGCTAGAGATATGCATGGGCCGGACCTAGTCACTCATCTTTCCGGGCCGGGCTCGGGCCTTACTTTTTTCTAAAGAATTGGGCTGTGCTGTGCTGGGCCTAACTTATTTTTTCTGTGCGAATCCAGGAATGATTTCGTTCTCCTTTGTCTTCCTGGACCAAAATATTTAGTCCTGATTGAATCATCCCGTATGAAAATCATTTTCTTGACGTGGCCAAGTCTATGAAAAAATCAATAAAATTTGACTTGGTCCAAAAATTTTCGCTAAAAAAGCAATTACTTTTAAATCGTCATTATTCTATAATTAAATATTAAAATTTATTCTTTTTAAAGAATTGTAGATTTCTAGGCTTATTAAAATAAAGTAAACGCATGAAAAAGAACCTGCCTTTGATGGAATCTTCTTTTAAATTGAAAACTGGAAATTTTTTTTAACTTCTTTTAAACTGTTCGTCTATGCAAAAAGAGTACAATGATACGCGAGAAATAAGAATATATATACATTTTCACCTGTCTTGTCTATAACATATTTTTTTCCCCGATGCGATTCCATCTTAGAGGATTATACTTTTACCATATATCGTTTTTTAGATTTTTGTGCCTACATTACATGGAATATGGATTAATAATATTAATGATAACTGAAAAATTTACATACAAAAAACAAAGGTTCATTAAAAACATAAATATAGCAGCCTATGGATCTGTATAAGTATTATAAATATGAAAAAAAAAATCTAAGATAAGTTTTTTTGGTCAGATCTCTTCCGTAAGAGTAAAAATCACATTTCTGTTGAAATTAACTCGGATCGAGCTCGGTCAATGTTTTTAGCTATTACGTCGGGCCGGTCTCGGTCCGAAATTTTAACTTTTATTACGGGCCGGGTCGGGCCAATATTTTTTTTTTGTTGTTGTTGTTCGGGCCGGCCGGGCCAATTTTTTTTTGTTCGGGTCGGGTCCGGGCCCGAGCCTGGAAATTTCGGCCCGTGGTCTCTAGTCGGCGCGTATTTGACGCTTGAAACGAAGCGAGTTGTCAGTAATAGTCAATCAAATACTTGGAAATCCGGACGATGGTAAAGCCTATTCTCGAACAACCAATGAAATGCTTAGAAAACGGAAAAACGCAGGCGATTTTTGGCGCTTGAGATTTATATGTGTAATACCACTTGTAGCAAGTACAGGGAACAAAACTTCTTTTGTCAGCTTTTCACGAAAAGAAATTTCTACAGATGCAGAATTTAAAGTTGTTTTTCGTTTCAAAATAAATTTATTTTCATGTATAATTTGAATTTAGATATTTATGCTGCAGCTTAATATAGCCGCTTTTAGATATTTTTATGCTGCAGCTTTTAGATATTTATGCTGCAGTCATACTAACAATTTGATGACGATGTCATATATTAAACTAGATGACCATTAATAAATTATCGATTATCTGGGATTTTCGATCACCTGTAGTAGTTTCGGACCCGATTAAGTCAGATAATCGAGGTTCTACCGTACTTTGAAAGGACAGCGAAAAGTGAAATGCAGTCTAAAATTATTAATTTTTGCGAAGCTATATATAATATCGAATATCGAAGAAAAAGGTTGCCATAAGTTTTTTATTTTTTCGCCAATGATAAAAAGTTTTGTATTGCAAAACAAATAAATGAAATTATATATTTATTCTTTTTACAGGGTTGATCGATGACGCTCTGCAAATGGATCTGAATTTGGATGGTTTCATCGATTTCGGAGAATTCAAAATGCAAGCACAAGCTAGGGCTAATAAGCATTGAAAACCCTATTATTCTACAACATCTCCTATGTAATTTAAAATTTTAATAAATCATTTCTGGTACTACCTCTTAAGATTTTAATTCTTCTTTAGCACGGAAACACATGCGTACGAGCAGAAAAAAGGCTTTATTTTATTCCATTTAAGTCCATTGGATTCATATTTAAGTGCATAAATTAATCAAAATACTAAAATAAACATAATTTTAAATTTTATTCTTTTTTTCGAAGAATAACTGTGTATAGCGATTTTCTTATTTATTTTCGATAAAGACTGTCTACGGAATAAATTTAAATACAATAACTCTAATCCAGCCTTTAAATCCAATACTATGAAATTAAATTTGAAATTTCTTCTAGTTTAAAAGATCTATATGCAGGGCCGTAGCTAAGAGAACGCTAAGGGCGGCTCAGCCTCCCCTAAAATATTTTGAGCCCCCCCCCCCTCCCCTGGAAAAGATTCCAAGGTCACTAAATGAATTTCTGTTTCAAAAATTCAAATGAAATTCTGTTCAAAAATCTAATTTAGTTTTGAGACGTTTTCACAGTTTTGCAGAGTTACTAAATTGTATCTAAAATAAGTGTTTCAACACTCCCTCATCCTATTTGTATGTATGAAGCTAACATGCTGTTTAATTTTGCACTAATTATACACTCAAAATTTTCATCATCATATACTTTTCTTAGTATAAAATGAAGTTATTACAACAATTTAATAAAAAACATAATACCTACAATGTGAATATGCACTAATTTTTCTTTCTGCGTCAGAGAGGGAGGGAAAAAAATTATGAGCCCCCCCCCCCCCCCATGGTTCACTTCTAGCTACGGCCCTGTCTATATGTAATACAAAAAAAAAAAAAAAAAAAAAAAAGGCTAGTTTTTAATACATTCATCCACCAAGATATTGGAAGATATCAACAAAAGTATTTATCTCGCATAAATCAATACTGCAAAACCTTTGAGTTTGTAATACTCAGCATGCAAAATTCTCATTCACTTACCAGAATAACAACATATTTCTTGCTTATTTTTTTAAATGCAAGAAAAAAAAATGTTTTATTAAGTAAGCTGAAACTGAAAAATAAGCTATAAGAGGCAATTTTATAAACGGAATGTGATGTATTTGGTATAAACATATACAGAAATGGGGTTTAAATTTTTTTCATTCGCGGAAACCATACCAATTATCAGAAACTTGGTCCGACCAATTAAAAGAATTAAATTAAAGTTTCCATTGGACGATTTTAATAAATTATCACATCAATATTAAATTAATAAAAATGGGAGAAAATTTATGCTAAGGTATGTGTCTATCCTAAAAACGCTGTTTTTGCGAAAAAATTCTATTTTCGTTTTATTATTTTAAAGTTCAATCATTTAAGATTTCAAAAAGTCCTTACTTTTGGCCCAGAAATAATTAGAAAAAAAAAAAAAAGTCACCAGCCAAAATATAAGCCGGAAATGAACTTTCTGAAACAAAAAGTGACCGTATAAAAAGCTTCAGAAATGTTAAGGGGACAGTAGACCTGTATTTGAGCAAAATCATCCATAGCAAAATCGTCAGAAAAAAGGCATATTTCTGGGGTATAATAGTACCTAAACAGTTTTTTCTTATTAAAATATCATTTATGAAGGTTTTAAGGAGTAAATAATAAAGATAAATGTATTTATATACTTTTAAATCTGTTTTTATCAAAACTAATTTTTCAGCGTTTTTAGATTTTTGAAATGCTCCTTACGTCTTAATTTTTGATCAATATTTATAAAATTGATAAGGAAGTATCCTGATATTATTTAAAAAGAAATTGTGTAAGCTTTTTAAAATTCGTCTTCATTAAGATAATCAAATTTTATTTTTTGCTTATTAAAAGGCAAAAATTTGATGAAAATCGATAAGGAATTTAGAAAAAAATCTGTAAAATATTAACTATTCAAGAGATTTAAAAAATCTTACACAAATTTGTTTATAATATAGTTTTAAGTGATAAAAATGAAAAAGCAAGAAAATATTTCAAAAATTAAGACACGAGAAGCATTTTAAAATTTCGCTTAAAAATTTAAATTTTTGTAAAAAAAATTACAAATTTTAAAAAGATTATAAATTTTTTGAAGGTATTCTATATGCTTTTGGTGAAATGTATATATGCACAAAATTTCATATTGCTATGATAAAAATGAATAAAATAAATTTTTAATGTCCAGCATCCCCTTAACAATGCATTTTAATACACAATTATAAAATACTAGCTGTTACCGTGACGTCGTTCACGTAGCATTAAAAAAATGATAAACGTTTTAATTAAACAAAACGTTTCATTAACAATAATTTAAAACATATATAACTGACACACATTTTATAGGAGGCAATATAGTAGTTTTACTTTATAGGGGACTTAAAGAACTCAGACAAATAAAAGGGAAATGTGTTAGATAATATGAACAATCACGAAAATGAAATTGCAACCACTTATACTGTAGAACAACTGTAACGCACCCCATGTTCTACAGAATTCATGTTGTAGTGCATTTCAGAATTCCATATCAAAGAAAGAAAAATCATGTGTTAAACCTAGGTAATAAAATAAAATCCAACCTTTTCATTATACATAACTTTGCCGGCCAATTCTTTTCTGCAACTATGTAAATGATCTATATATTTGTAAATATTCTAAATACAATGTTAAAATTTAACTTAGTTAGAAATAGTAAAACGAAGATTAAAATTCACCTTTAGCAATTTCTAATAATAGACAGAAACGTACTTGAATTCTTTTGTACAATCCTGTACATTACGTGCAGATATTTATAGGACCACATATTTAGCTGAAATTATTTAAGCAAAAAACCCAATTAAAATTATTGAATTCATATTTTCGGGAATTGCTGTTGCACAAGTGACTATGTATCCAGTTTATTATATAGTCCGGTACATGATTTATCTAAAGTCTAAAAAAATCTCTTATTATACCAAATGTAGCTAAACTTCAAGATGCATTAGTTTTCCTTAAAATACATACCATATAATTGAAAAAGCTTTTCAGCAATCTTTTCTAATAGACCATACTTTGGGTACAATATGTGAGATCTGGACACAGGTCCGAAATATTTTATGTGTCTCTGTAAATGAACAATAAATGGGATGCAAATCATACTCAACTGCAAACATATTGTAGTAAATTTCAGTTTATTTATTATCTCAATATATCGATTTCAATTTCATCAAGTTTGAAATAGTGCAACGCAATTAAAATACCCTGGGAATATTTTCCCCTGTAGACTATTATATTACCGAACATTTTTCTGTGATTCTGTAAATGAATGTTAATTCTTTGCATACCCCATTTTCTACAGAAATCCTGTTTTAGTGCATCTCAGAAACTGATATCAATTTCAATATTTTTGTAACAGAGTAATATTATTAAAATACGCTGCAAATGATATTTCTTCCACAGACTATTATATTTTGAAATACTTTTGATCTCCCTGTACGCGCACTATAAGTACTACACTTAACATATTCGATAATAACCATGTTCTTGTGCATCTTAAAAATGTATGTAAATTTCATTACATTTAAAATTATGCAATACTATCAAAAAACTCCGCAAATGTTTTTTTCTCTTAGACCATAATGTAAAGTCTCCTTTTGAGTGCTCCTGTGATTCAGCTATGATTGCTACCTGCTTCATTTTCAATGCCGCACATACTATGGCAAATCTCAATAATATCTATTATTTTCGTATAAATCCGACTATATTTACTGGAGTTAAAACACGGACAAACAGGCGGCAGACCCCAGGCACTCGGCATCCGGCATACAGACAGGTCGAAGTCGTAAACACTTTTAGACCATGTTAGAAAGTGTCAAAAAGGGGGGAGCCATCATGAAAATCGATTAATTTATTTTCGTGAAACGAAAAAAAAAAACAGTGCCAGGAAAAATCTATTACAAAACTGTGTTTTAGGTGGTATTTTTGTATAATTTGTACATATATGCTTTGCATACTATAAAACTTTACAGAAAATTATTATAAAAAATATTTTTAAAAGTGACAACATATTTTTACTTTTTAAGAACTAAAAGAAATGTGGAATTAAAATCCATTTACAAACCTGTTTCCAGTAGACTTCGAACACACTATGCATAATTGAGATATTGACTGAGGGAAATGGCAGTATTTTCACGTAATTACATTAAATCTTTAGGTTTTAAGCCCAAAAGTACATTTTTTAAAGTATTTTTTATTTTTATCTTCAGATTTGAACAATTTTAAGAATTAACACTTGTCAAAAATATTTTCTTTTTTTGATTAGTTGAGCTTTTTTTTTTAATTTTTAAGAATGATAAAGTATTTTTCATTGATCATTACGTCATTTACGATAAGAATAAATTTGTGGTATAAAATATTAATTGGGCTTTTTTTTTTTTTTTTTTTTACTTTTTAAGAATGATAAAGTATTTTTCATTGATCATTACGTCATTTACGATATGGATAAATTTGCGGTATAAAATATCATTTTCTAGTCATTTAATATTTAACCTTTTTTTTAAAAAAAACTTATTTTATTTTTAAATTAAATATTAAATATTTATATTAACCTTGCTCAGACGATAAACTTAATTTTCTTTAAATAATAACTTTTGATATCATAATTCAATCTCATTTCATCGCAACATCAGAGCATATCTATATTTTATTTTCCATATGTGACGTCACTAGAGTTGCAAAAAGTCGGTTTATTCCCGGGTTTATTTCCAATAGACCAGGTTTATTCCCAAAAAAAACCGAATTATTCCAAAAAAACCCAGGTTTTTTTCAGGTTTATTCCTAAAAACCCGGTTTATTCCCAGGTTTAAACTGGGGTTTTTCTAACCTTTGCAACGCTAGACGTCACATTCGTCTCTTTTTAGCACTTACTCAAAATATATATACTTTGTGTTATTAGAAATGAATACTTGAAAACTTTGTTTCAAATATGACGTTACATTGATGATTTTAAAATTCTTAATGGAAAGTATTCCTGTGACGTCACAATTGGTAAAATGTTGAATTTTATAGCCTCGAATCGAAAAAAAGAAAAAGGTTCATTTCTTTACGGATTAATATCTGAAAAAATGCTAAACTATTTATATTCTTTTAAGTGTAAAGGAAATTTTACATAATCGTCTGCTTGATCTTGATATAAGAACAAAAAACAGTATTCCTGTGACGTCACAATTGATAAAATTGCGGTTTTTAACCTCGAACCAAAAAACAGAATGGGGTCCATTTATTTATTTCATTTTGTTTTAACACTTGAAAATCTTCAATTGAAAATCAATTACTGAAGAGAAATTATTATTCCGGTTTTTTTTTTTATTTTTTGGCAACAAAAAAAGAATAATGATTAAATTTGAACAAATATTATGGGGAAATTGTCAATTAATTCTGTATGAAAAATAATGAAATTTTGAATTATTAAGAAAAATATTTGAAAAAAAATAAATAAAAATTAGCCTATGTTCATTTCAGGCCAATAATTTATCTATATACAAAGATTTAAAGACATTAATTCATCCGTTTTGAAGCCAATTTCATTCCAATGTTTCGGACACACTTTCACATTTATAATATATATATAAAAATTTAATACATAATTAAATGTATAAACATCTAGAAATATTGTGAATTTTAAAGTTCTAAACTTTATACATATTTTTTGTGCTATATGAAAATCTTAATTGGCGCTTTCTAGAAAACTACGTTTTTCTTTATGCACGCTTCTGTACATCATTTCTTTAAAAGTTTTAACCCTTCACTGCACCGTGTTCCACATCTGGCACATACCTAAAAACATTATAATTCTTATTATGTGCCATCAGTTTGGCCAATAGGATCGCTGTAACTGATCAAGAACAGTCCACCAAAAAACAAAATAAACAAATAAACACTTATTTTGTCTAAATTGGATATCTGCATTTGAAATTAAAAAAATTAGATTTTTTTTCTTCGGAGACAAAAACCGCTCACTTTATTAGAATTTGATTTATAAACAATTACCTTCTCAATATGACCCTTTTTTTCGTTCCCAGATCTCCCGATTCAAAAAATTCGGATCAAAAGGCCCACTTTCACTGCATTTAAAAAATATTTTCTGCATTTATCAAAAAACTGACAAACACGGTATCTTATAAAGTTTCTAAATAAGAGAATCTGCGAGTTCTGTGCATTTGGGAATAAAATTGAATTAAAAAATAAATCGGAAAATAAGCAGTTTGAATCGAAATACACCCTTAAGCCTATTTAATTGCAAAATATAGCAATACAATATTTAAAAACCTTAATTATGTATATAGGGTACACCCCATAAAATATCAAATTTTAGCTGTAAATTTGATTTTTTTCTTTCTAACCAATATATAGATTTCAATTTTTTTTTTTTTTTTTTTTTCAGAAAAATAGAAAAAAAAATTATGCAGTGAAGGGCTGAAATAAAATTTTACAACAAGATTTTGCTCATCTATTTGTATGTTAATGAAGTAAAATATATTAAAAGATTGAATAACATAAATTAAGATGGACTTGAATACCTTTAAAAAACTAGCCCTTTATCTAACGAATTATTTATCAAGAAACGGCTTCACATAAATAATCATCTTCTTTAATATTTGAAGATGTACAGGAATTTTTAAATAATAATAATGTGAAATTTAGAAATGTTTTTTCGTTAAAACTGATTAAATATATCGGTATTTATAATTTTTTTGTAAAATATTTACAAAAATTATCAAATTAATTAACAAAAAATACTCTTTTGAAAATATTACAATTCTTATAAAAGCAATGTATTTAAATGTATTATGATCCTCTCTGTAAATCAAAAGGCTTTTACCGTCGAAAACATTTCATATAACTTTTTTTTTTTTTTTTTTTTTTTTTCAAAGAAAAAAAAACGATATACCTGTGAAAATGATTAAGAAAATTACCTCTCTTTTTCAAATTTCTATTCTATCTAAATTATAACGAGTAAAGTATATTGTGTGGTAAGAAAAAGAACTTTTATTAAGAGACTGATTAAATACGTTTTTTTTATTAAATTTTCCAAAATGGCACTTATAAGAACCGCTGGTAGATAAAGGGTTAAAATTTATATACAAAAAATAAAAATACTAAACAATATTTAAAAATACAATAAGTTAGGTTTCGTCAAGCTTCTCGCAAGGCATCATCAGTAAAAATAAATATCCATTACCTAACAAACAGTGAAACAAATCAAGAACAGTTTACAATAAGTTTCTTTTTTTTTTTTTGCATACAAATTGTAATTTTTCAAAATATATTCAAGTCTGTCTTAGTTTATGTGATTCAATCTTTTAATATTTTTTTTTAACATTCAGACGTTAAGTGTATGTGTATAGCAGAAAGCAAAATATAGCTTGTAAGTTCGTATATATAAATTTAAGAGCTATTTTTACTGAAAAATACACATTTTCTTATATAATATGATCTTTGAAATGTTCAGGTTTATTTAAAAGGCGATTAAAATAATCAGATATAGATGTTACTAGTTAATTTTATTTAAAAACATCTTAGTACTTTCAAGTCTTTAAACAGGCTCTTCCTCAGAGAATACTTTTGTCTATTTATACAAAAAATACATGATCCACGTTTTAAAAAGGAACGAGACTCGTGGCTTGAATTCATTACTAATTTAATCTTCATTTAATCTTAATTTTCTTATCAATCTTAATTTAATCTTCATTTAATCTATATCTGATTATTTTAATCAAATGACTGTCAATGAAATGAATGCAGATGCTACCAAAATAAGGTAATGTCGCAGGAAAAGCTATTAGCAAATACAAGTCTTTAATATCATTACTATAATCATTTCAGCATTATTTGTCGTTCTGAAAAGCTAAGAAACTGTCGCGTGCATTTTTCTATAGCACTTGCGTTTTTATACACTACAGGGTGATTCCAAATTTTCTTTACAATAAAAGAGGGGTGATAGTACACATCACGACAAACAATATTAAATGGGAGACCAAGGGTCCAAAACGTTTTCCTAAGGAGATAGCCGCCATTAAAGTTTAGGGACCAAAATTTCAAATAAACATAAAAAACGGAAAAATCGGTCGATTGATTTGCGGTTTTCACTAAAATTATTCTTTATGTCGGTATTTTCTTGAAAATAAATTATAAAGATAAATTTCAAAAAATGCCGACAGAGGGCGCTTTAGACTTTGGAGTAACGGACAACTATTTTTTGCCGGTATTTTTTGCATCTCATTAAATGTTTTCGTAAGCTTAGAGTCAAACTTAAATTTTGAGCTCAAAATCTGTAGTTGGGAATGGTTAAGTAACACAAACTGAGCTGTGTTCAGAGGGTTCAAATTTCAAATGATTATAAAAAACGGAAAAATTGATCGATTGATTTGCGGTTTTCACTAAAACTATTCTTTATTTAGGTATTTTCGTGAAAATAAATTATAAAGATAAATTTCAAAAAATGCCGATAGAAGGCGCTTTAGACTTAGGAGTAACGAAACACTCTTTTTTGGCGTTATTTTTTGCATCTTTTTAAATGCTTTCGTAAGCTTAGACTTGAACTTAAATTTTGAGCTCAAAATCTGAATAGCTGGGAGTGGTTAAGTAGACAAACTTAGCTGTGTTCAGAGGGTTCAAATTTCAAATATTTGTAAAAAACGGAAAAATTGGTCGATTCGTTTGCGGTTTTTGCTAAAACTAATTTTTAAATCAGCAGTTTTCTTGATCAATCAGTGTTTTCTTGAAAATAATTTTTAAAGATAAATTTCACAAAATGCCGATAGAGGGCGCCTTAGACTTTGGAGTAACTATTTTTAACTGTTATTTTTTTAATCTCATTAAATGCTTTCAAATGCATAGACTTAAATTTTGGGCTGAAATTTTGAATCGTTGGGAGTGTTTAAGTAGCGAAAAATTTAATTGTGTTGGAGGAGGAAAGAGGGTTAAACTTCATCTCCTGAACACACTTCAGTTTGCGCTTCTTAACTCCTCATAACGATTCAGGATTTGAGCTCAAAATTTAAGTTTAATTCTAAGCTTCCGAGAACATTTAAAATGCTTTTGCAAGCATTTAATTTGAACCAAAAATAATGGTTAAATTGAATTGTTGGTTACTCTGAAGTTTAAGGCGCCCTCTAACGGAATTTTTTTAGATTTATCTTTAAAAATTATTTTCAAGAAGATGCTAACTTAAAGAATAGTTTTATTTTAAACCGCAAACGAATCGACCAATTTTTCCGTTTTCTATAATTACTTTAAATTTGAACCTTCCCCTTGAACACAGTTCAGTTTGTGCTACTTAATCACTCCCTACTATTCAGATTTTGAGCTCAAAATTTAAGTTTAAGTCTAAGCTTCCGAAATCATTAAAAGAGATGCAAACATTAACGGCAAAAAATAGTTGTTCGTTACTCCAAAGTCTAAATCGCCCTCTATCGGCATTTTTTGAAATTTATCTTTATAATTTATTTTCACGAAAATACCTAAATAAAGAATAGTTTTCGTGAAAACCGCAAATCAATCGGCCAATTTTTCCGTTTTTTATAATCATTTGAAATTTGAATACTCTGAACACAGCTCAGTTTGTGTTACTTAACCACTCCCAACTACAGATTTTGAGCTCAAAATTTAAGTTTAAGTCTAAGCTTCCGAAAACATTTAATGAGATGCAAAACATACCGGCAAAAGATAGTTGTTCGTTACTCCAAAGTCTAAAGCGCCCTCTATCGGCGTTTTTTGAAATTTATCTTTATAATTTAATTTCAAGAAAATGTCGACATTAAGAATAATTTTAGTTAAAACCGCAAATCAATCGACCGATTTTTCCGTTTTTTATGTTTATTTGAAATTTTGGTCCCTAAACTTTAATGGCGGCTATCTCCTTAGGAAAACGTTTTGGACCCTTGGTCTCCTATTTAATATTGTTTGTCTTGATGTGTACTATCACCCCTCTTTTATTGTAAAAAAAATTTGGAATCACCCTGTAATATTGCCACTGATTATGGGACACTTGCGATTTTAGACATTTTACTAAATATCTAGAAAAATACATGAGGAATCATCTCGAAACTCTTAGTGTATAAATATAATAGTATACATCATACATCTCCGTGAAGATTTTTTACCGAAACGCTATAGGGGACCGTCAACAAATTAAAAAAGAATGAATATCTTTTGAATAACCCTGTCAAAACTAATGTAGCAAAAGCGCTCAAACTCTAGATTATGATTGAATGCCTTATTGTAATACACTGTGTTCATTTTTATGCAAATAGCATGCACACTCGCAGAGTAATTAAGGTTTTTATAAAAATGGTCCCAAATTTTTCCAAGTTTTTCCATTATAATTTTCAGAGTTCTTAATATAAAATAATATTTTTTTCAGAAAATATGACAAACAACATTGCACACAGTACCCTGTAATCAGAATTAAAAAATAATAAAAATTGTATGAAAAATGAGTAGGTTTACTATATAATTTTTTACTGCGCGTGCGTCAAAGATATCAAAATTTCATTTGCATATTATGTTAGCTAAATGTATAGAGCAACTTTTGTAAAAGTCTCAAAATCATAGCTTGAAAATTCTGAAAGTAATCGTCTATAGAAAAAGGACAAAATCCGTTGTTTCCAAAATGAAGCAAAAAAATGAGGGATTTTATCCAAATGCAGTAGTACATCCCATATTGTGTATTCTATATTGACACTAATCAATGAATATATGGATACAACCCCTCTTGTTTTTGCTTCATTTTGAGAATAACGGATTTTCGACTTATTCAATTGACGATTATTGTCAGAATTTTCAAGTTATGATTTTGTGACTTTCACAAAAGTTGCTCTATACATTTAGCTAACATAATATGCAAATGAAATTTTGATATCGTTGACGCATGCGCAGTAAAACATTATTTAGTAAACCAACTCATTTTTTATACAATTTTCATTATTTTTTAATTCTGATTACAGGGTACTGTGTGCAATGTTGTTTGTCATATTTTCTGAAAAAAATAATATTTTATATTAAGAACTCTGAAAATTATAAGGAAAAAACTTGGAAAAATTTGGGATCATTTTTATAAAAACCTTAATTACTCTGCGAGTATGCATGCTATTCGCATAAAAATGAACAAGGCTTATTACAATAAGGCATTCAATCACAATCTAGAGTTTGAGCGCTTTTGCTACATTAGTTTTGACAGGGTTATTCAAAAGATATTCATTCTTTTTTAATTTGTTGACGGTCCCCTTTGGAATTTCGGGAAAAAATCTTCACAGAGATGTATGACTTATACTATTATATTTATACACTAAGAGTTTCGAGATGATTCCTCATGTATTTTTCTAGATATTTAGTAAAATGTCTAAAATCGCAAGTGTCCCATAATCAATGGCAATATAGTGTATATGAGGCCACAAATGAACGGAAATATAGTTAAGGGACTACTCGATGAAAGAGAAATAAATAGCATGTCACTTTATTTTAAGAGTCGCATGACAGAACGCTATTTTCTAATTTTAATATATTAAGCCCTCCGCCCACTTCTTTCAAGTTTTGCATTAGGTTTATTTATTTATTTATTTATTTTTATTGAAAAATAATTTTTTTCTTGCAAATATCTCAAGAAAATAACCTTTCTTTTTCATTTTATATTTTAGAAATACAATTTAAATTTTAATGCTTCTGTATTTTAAAAGACCAAATCTTTCTGTACCTATTTAGTTGGAGACATGTTGGGACTATAATTGGGGACATGTTATGGAATGACCTGGCCTGTACCTTCATCTCAATCTCCAAGAAAATGTGTGGGGTATCCTCAGTAAATGCAAATGGCAGACATTTCAAGTCTGTGGAAGAACTGAAGGCCGCCATCATTGAGGCCTGGGATAATATTGATGCTAATGGCTTCCAAGGATTGGTAAATGGTATGCCACATCGCATATTCCAAGTCATATGCAAGCATGGCGGATATAATTGCTATTAACATCAGTGGTTTTATTTCGGCGGGACACTTTTTTTATACAGTCATTTTTTTTCCTGATCAAGTAGGGACAAGGAGTGAGTTATTCCTTGTAAATATGCATTTCTGTATAGTCTTTCTTAATATATCTGTTTCGTTCTCGTGGTTTTGTTTCGTCTCCAATTACGACACAAAATCATGTTGGATTTATTTGTGTGGGACACACTGTACTTTTTATTCACCCACTCAAGTTCAAATACATTTTTAGATGCATTCGTAATTTTGTAAATACGTAGCATGTATAGCTGTCGTTCAGTCCGTCCGCGTAAAACAATGCAAAAACTACCCAACCGAATCGTTTAAAATTTAAAAGAGATAATAGTACATAATTTTGTCGAGTCATTTCAAATTTTATGAAAATCGGATGCATACATCAATTTCAGGGACAATCAAAAGTATTCCGTTACATTACAGTTATTGGGGGGAAAAGCTTCAAATGCATTTTAATCGTTTGAAATTTAAAATATATAATTGTTACATAATTTTGTCAAGTCATTTCTAATTTTATGAAAATCGAATGCATAGTGTAATTACAGGGACAATCAAAAAGTATTCCGTTACATTGCGGTCAATGAGAAAAAAGTTTCAAATGTATTTTAATGGTGTTACGCTCATTCGAACCTAATAAAATTGATATTCATCTATGAAGTACATATTATAATATGCATTTTATGCAATCTGTGGTGCAAAGAACATTTGTTATTGATTTACAGGGCCACACAAAAGTATTCTATAACATAATGGTAGCGGGAGAACATTGTTTGGTGCGCGTTTTAATTGTAATTAACTATTTAAGATTTTATGAGATTCATATACGTTGCTGAGGAATACTACAAGTTATTTCTTGTGTAAAAGAAATCAGATAGTATTTATAGGGGCACACTAAAGATTTTGGCTACTATACGGTATCCGAAATATTATGTACTATTACATCAAGATCTAAATAATTTTAGGTGCGTCCTTAATTATATAAATAGCTAGCAGCTATATCCGTCATTCAGTCAGTCAATCCGCCTGTCTGCCCGCATGTAACAAAGCAAAAACTAACCCAACCAAATCGCACGATACTTAAAATATATAATTTTAGCGTAATTTTGTCGAGTCATTTTAAATTTTATGAAAATCGGATGTATAGTTTAATTAGAGGAATAATCAAAAGTATTCCATTGCATTACGATCAATAGGAAAAAATAGTTTCAAGTACGTTTTAATGATGTTAAACTCTTTCGAAAATAATAGAATTGACATGAACCTATGAAGTATATATATCTACCCTATAAGATTAATTTTGAAACACGATTATTCATTCGGTAAATTAATTATAACAGATGTAATTTTTCCATTTTTGGGTGAAAAAAGTCCGAGCCAGGATTCGAACCAGGGATGTATTGGCTGAAGCCGCCAATGCTCTACCATCTGAGCTATTCCGGACACGAACACTGGAAGACTATTTCACCCAATTAAGCTCAACAATCCCTTTATCTGGTCTGATACTCCGGATCAGCTCAACAGAATAAATCGAAGGTCAATATATGGAACTGCAGAAAATCGCTGCATACGGAATTACATTAGATTAATTTAATTAAATTACATTAAATTAATCTAATGTAATTTCGCATGCAACGATTTTCTGCAGTTCCATATATTCGCTTTATTCTGTTAAGCTGATCCAGAGTATCAGACCAGATAAAGTGATCGTTGAGGTTAATTGGGTGAAATAGTCCTCCAGTATTCGTATCCGGGATAGCTCAGATGGTAGAGCATTGGCGGCTTCAGCCAATACATCCTTGATTCGAATTCTGGCTCGGAATTTTTCACCCAAAAATGAAAAATGGAAAAATTACATCTGTTATATCTACCCTATATATACGGCTTTGACACGCCCATCAATTAAAACCGGTTTAAACCCGTATTTTTATTTATTTTTATTTATTTATTTATTTATTTATTTTTTTTTTTTTTTTTTTTGCTCTTGTTTTTTTAAAAAGAACTAATCTATCGCTTCACCGGTAAGAATTGATTAATTATTTTATCATATGTGTTTTAAATATCAATATAGAAAATTCTTTTAACGTTTTGCTTGAAAAGATAACATTATTTTGTTAATATCTTAAAATCGTTTGCAGTCAGAAATCTAGATTTGAGATCCATATTTATTACTTAAGTTTTCGTACATGATTTTAAAATAATATTTTCATCATATATTTTAAATATTTATTTACATGCAATTATTAAGTCATAAACATTTTTCATCTACGTTATAAAGTATTTAAAATCACTGTAAAAAAGGGAACTTTTAGTAATAAAATTTTTAGTTCGTATCAAATGTTTTCAATTTCTTATTTAATTTTAATTTGACATTTAATTATTTCTAATTTATCAATTTCAATCATTTAAAAAAATTATTTTAATAAGTAATAGAACAAAGACCATTTTAAAAATTTTCCATTTCTTCTTAAAATATGCTTCAGCTGTAATTCATGTCTTTCAATTCGTCTTATTAATACAAAATCCCTTCCACATGCCCAGTGGCCGCGAGGTTCTGACCTCCAAACTGGTAGACGGTAGGTGCTGGGTTCGAACCCAATCGCGACCGTCGGCCTAACCGTTCGGAGTTTTCCGTGGTTTTCTTCGAACCTTGCGTAAATACGGGTTAGGTTCCCTTAGAAAGACCCCCACGGAGGGCAACCCACCCCATAGGGCCTATATCCCATAGCGTAGATAATCGGCCGACAAAAATACACCACCACCCTTCCACATGCTTTTGTTTGGAATATTACAATTTGAGCGATAAATGGTTTCCTATTGAAAACCTTTTTTGAGGTTTACTTCTCCTCCACCTATCTCATTCCTCCATGGGATACATTGCACAACTGAATGTAAGCATGATAAAATTTCCTGCTTGGTTTTCTTTTCAATTTCAAAAAGAAAATGACATCATTAATACGAAACATGATGACATCATTAGCAATAGAAAAAAAAAATTGGAACTATAAGAGAAAAACGTCATTAAAATTTGAAACAAATTAACCTTTCAGAAATATTATTATTTTTTTAATTTTGCATTTAGAAATTTTAAACGTTATTAAATTTGCCTTTGGAGCTGTTCTGATATCTGAAACGAATACACGAATCTCCCAAATAACTATTCGCGTTTGTAATGACCGAAAGGTGGCGTTGTATAGACCTGATAATCGTTTGTTTACGTAATGCTGTTTGTTCCATGCAGCTGGAGCAAGCGAATCATGCAAGCATTGTGTTGCTGTCATGTTATTTTGCCATGAGTAAGTCAAATGTACTTTTTTAATGTACTTTTTTTTTTATCTAAACTTTGTGTATAAAATTTTGATTTTAGATAATTTTAATACAAAGAACCCAACGTTGCATGCGTTATAGAACTGTTTATTTATTTATTATAGAACTGTTTATTTATTTATCGGCCTTTTAAACACAGATTTCAGCGGAAGATGCTCACGGTATCAGTTCTATTTCGTTTCAGACATTGTCCGCGAGAGGGCGTCTATTTCATTTCAAACGCGAGTAAAGAAAAAAAAAATCGTTCTTTGTTTTTTCTTTTCAATTTTAAAAAGAAAATGACATTAATAACGCAGAAATGACATCATCTGCTCTATTCTTTTGAGCATTTTCAGCAATGCTGTTAAAATTTAAAACAAATTTATATTTCAACAACATGATTGAATCATATAATTACACTTTAATCTAAAGGAGAAAAATAATTTTAAAATAATAAAATTATTTGACTCAAATGAAATTTGAGATAAAAATTAAGCCATAAAATAAAACTATGTATTTAAAATAATTTATTTATAGACTATATTCTTTTGACGTCACATTGGGAATCACATAAAAGTTTCACAGCTAACAAATTTGTTTCAATATATGTTATGAAACAAATGAAGCACATATGCAATATAAATGGATGTATGTCAGCATTGAAGGCTGCATAAGTGCAGGTGATTGCACCAGCTATTTTCGAATTATTCTGTACAAATTACTATTTGATACTTCTTAGAAAATTCTTTAAAAACTTAATAAACGAAATAAGCAATTTAAATTTAAAAAATAAAATGAATATATGCATGATGGTGGCATTAAAATAAAGAAAACAATTAAAACCTGGTTTTGACAATATCTAAAAGCCGATCAAAACATAATACATAAGAGTAAAATTTCAAACACGGTACATTTCATGGTTTTAAATATTATTTCCAAGCAAATGGAGTTTTTAATCTTTTAATCAAACAGAAGAATATTTTCTATAGCGTCGTTATAAAAAAAAAAAAAAAAAAAAAAAAAATGATTGGCAGAGATATTTTAATCTTTACATGCAGGCTCAGACAGCATGGATAAAGATTAAACACAACCATTCTTTTTAAGCAGATTTTCAAATATGTAACCGATTTTAATTATCATTTTTCGAAGGAACCGCCAGCTGTCGGTAACTGAAAAATGCTCCATGACTGAATAGTAATCCGACTATACAAATTCGCGTTGTTTGTGACAATCTTCTGTAAATACAGTTTTTATTTTCTTTCTTTTCTTTTTTTAATAAAAGACAAATTACCATGTTTCTAAATTCTGAACGAGGGGTTGGCATGCGTAGCTCGCAGGGGGCAGAGCCTCCTAGTATTAAAATATTACATTCTGTACAATCTGTCATGCAAAGAATATTTATTATTAAATTACAAGACCACACAAAAGTATTCCACTACCTAATGCTATAAGGGGAAACATTGTTTCGGGCGTGTTTTAATTATATTAAACTATTTCACATTTTATGAATATGATATACGTTGCTGAGGTGTAATAAAAGTTACTTCCTGTATATTTACAGGAACATAAAAAAGATTTGGACCACTATACTGTATTCGAAGTACTCTCTACTATAACAGTAAGATCTGAATATTTTTAAAACTTCGTTATCGTACCAATGCACCTCATTTGCTCCGCTCCACGTGCAATTTCCAACTTGTTTAAACTTGTAATACACTATATTGCCATTGATTATGGGACACTTGCGATTTTAGACATTTTACTAAATATCTAGAAAAATACATGAGGAATCATCTCGAAACTCTTAGTGTATAAATATAATAGTATACGTCATACATCTCCGTGAAGATTTTTTACCGAAACGCCATAGGGGACCGTCAACAAATTAAAAAAGAATGAATATCTTTTGAATAACCCTGTCAAAACTAATGTAGCAAAAGCGCTCAAACTCTAGATTATGATTGAATGCCTTATTGTAATACACTGTGTTCATTTTTATGCAAATAGCATGCACACTCGCAGAGTAATTAAGGTTTTTATAAAAATGGTCCCAAATTTTTCCAAGTTTTTCCATTATAATTTTCAGAGTTCTTAATATAAAATAATATTTTTTTTTTCAGAAAATATGACAAACAACACTGCACACAGTACCCTGTAATCAGAATTAAAAAATAATAAAAATTGTATGAAAAATGAGTAGATTTACTATATAATTTTTTACTGCGCATGCGTCAAAGATATCAAAATTTCATTTGCATATTATGTTAGCTAAATGTATAGAGCAACTTTTGTAAAAGTCTCAAAATCATAGCTTGAAAATTCTGAAAGCAATCGTCTATAGAAAAAGGACAAAATCCGTTGTTTCCAAAATGAAGCAAAAAAATGAGGGATTTTATCCAAATGCAGTAGTACATCCCATATTGTGTATTCTATATTGACACTAATCAATGAATATATGGATACAACCCCTCTTGTTTTTGCTTCATTTTGAGAATAACGGATTTTCGACTTATTCAATTGACGATTATTGTCAGAATTTTCAAGTTATGATTTTGTGACTTTCACAAAAGTTGCTCTATACATTTAGCTAACATAATATGCAAATGAAATTTTGATATCGTTGACGCATGCGCAGTAAAAAATTATTTAGTAAACCAACTCATTTTTTATACAATTTTCATTATTTTTTAATTCTGATTACAGGGTACTGTGTGCAATGTTGTTTGTCATATTTTCTGAAAAAAAATAATATTTTATATTAAGAACTCTGAAAATTATAAGGAAAAAACTTGGAAAAATTTGGGATGATTTTTATAAAAACCTTAATTACTCTGCGAGTATGCATGTTATTTGCATAAAAATGAACAAGGCTTATTACAATAAGGCATTCAATCATAATCTAGAGTTTGAGCGCTTTTGCTACATTAGTTTTGACAGGGTTATTCAAAAGATATTCATTCTTTTTTAATTTGTTGACGGCCCCCTTTGGAGTTTCGGGAAAAAATCTTCACGGAGATGTATGACTTATACTATTATATTTATACACTAAGAGTTTCGAGATGATTCCTCATGTATTTTTCTAGATATTTAGTAAAATGTCTAAAATCGCAAGTGTCCCATAATCAATGCGGCAATATAGTGTAGAAGACACTTGATGTTTACACAGTTTTTTGAATATTAATTAAATTTTGAATATTAATTAAATTTGATTAATTAATTTTAGTTTTTTATGGGAAAAGATACTACAACACAACGGAAGCGACGATTAGAGAAAAAACAAAAAAGATATATAACAAGATATTGAAGGATGTTATCTCTTTAAAGTTTATTGGAGGCAGGGTTGGCAAGTTTTTGACACGCGACAGTTTTTGACGGTTTTAACCATGGTTTAAACCGTCATGTCAAAAACCTCCTTGTCAAAAATGTCAAAAACTGTCAAAAACCTATATTTATATGTAAATAAAAATATTTATTTACATATATATATCCACCTATATTTATATTTAATAAGTAAAATTTATTTGCTCTTAATAAAGAAAATGTTTCTAAATATGCTGTAGACAAAATAAATTTGAATTTTTGAAGTAACATATTTTGAATATTAAACAAAACCTTAAATTTTGGAAAACTTTTGTAATATTTATTAAATTTTAATGTGTTATTCAAAATATACAGGGATATATATTATGAAGAAATTTATTTATAACCAAATTTATCCATTGTTTAAAATAATATTAAAGATTAGACAGGTTCTGTAATCGATTAGGAACAGAAAGATGTTCAAAACTGGTTATGAGCTACCATGTGATACGTAGGGCAAATGAATTGGATTATTGAGCTAAATTTCTACTTTGATAATTTTCATTTGAATTGATTTCGATTATGTAATCAAATTAATTGGAAGTATTTCATGTGTGTTTTATTTTTTAAAATTATGAATTTAATTAGATAATAATAATAAAAAAAAACTACATGATATTTTGTGTTTTAGAAGTATTTCATAGATCAGTGTAATATTTTTTCTGTTTTGACTTTTACAATTGTTATTTGATTTTTCTAAAAAATCAGTAATTCTGAATTTTAAATCGTCAGTCATTTTTTTAAAATTTATAACTAACATAAAAATAATAAAAAATTAGCTCCTTTCTATAAATATCTGAGTATCTATTTACAATATTCAACCTATTTATTTACTATGCTGAAAAATTAGCTTATACAAATACTTATGAATTTTTTTTTCACTGAATACTATAAAATTTTGTTAAATATCTTAAGTATTCAGTTGTTGAATAATTACTTATTATCTTACCTTGCTATCAAAGTAAACATTTGTATTTTTTATACTATTAGCGTGTGTGCTGTGGGGTAAGGAGGCGGAGGCGGGGAGGGGGAATAAAAATGATGTGTAATAATCATACATATAATAAATAATATGCATTATTTTTAAATTCAAATTAATCTACTGGATTAACCTACTGTATATAGCATAAAAAAAATTATTAAACACGTATATCAAATTCCACACTTTTCAAAATCCTGTATTTACAACAGTTAATTCATTAATATTTATAAATATTAGCTATGTCAAAATGCATTCTAATTAACTTTATATTTTAAATATTATTATAATAATAATAAATAAATAAATAAACAAGATAAATAAATAAACAAGATATTTAAACATAAATAATTCTGCATGCCCATTTTGAGATAAATTTCTGAAATTTGAAATTGTGATTTTTACCTTAATTTTTATCAATTAAAAATATTTAAAGACCTACTAATTACCCATAATATAATTAAATTTCAACATAATGTATGGCATCTGTTCTTAGTTTTAAAATTTAACAACAAACTTTAGTACACCGCAGATTGTGACTCTATGGGTTTTTGAAAGTTTCTGACAGGTTTTTGACGGTTTAATCCGGTTTAAACCTTTGTCATGTCAAAAACCCCTTTTTGACGTCAAAAACCCAACCCTGATTGGAGGATATTATCTTTTTAAAATTATGAAGTTACCATGAACTTCATAAATTAGAAACGAAAAATAAAATAGAAAGCGAATAAATAGTAACAAACAAAAATAATAGTCCATCACCATTTATAGAAAGGAAAATGGAAATTTGCAAGGAAATTCGATTTCTATTTTGCCACACTTAATATTGTGATTCTGTTATATGTATATACATATTTATATTAACTGTATTTATTTAATAAAAAGTATTTAAAATATTTTTTTTTGCTTTGTTGACCTGAGTAGAAATTGAATTATTTTTTTTATATATATATTACTTGTTTTCCCTATACGGTGATATAAAAATTAAAAAAGTGCGATCCTTAGATTTTTAAAATATTTCAGTAGAAATTATTTGTATTTAATTGTATAATGATACATCTGGTGTGTTAAACGGCTGGTTTATACTATAATGAAAAGTTTTTTTATTTTTTATTTGAGGTGACATTTTAATTACTGCTCCAAAGAAATGGGATATCGGGGTCTAAGAAACCTTTTTGAAAATCGAAAAACTTACATTTTTCGAAAGAAAAACCTTTTTTTAACATTTTGTTGTAACAAAAGCTCACTTTAGATTGATCCGGGATATGTGTGAAATATTCTGGTAAGATTGCAAACAATAATACCTGGTAGTTTCTATAAAAATGTATATCAAAGTTCAAAACGCACTATTTTGTGAAAATTGAGTTAAGAGTTTACGTATGCAATGTGTATGCAAACAAATGCCAGATGTAAACGAATTTAATTACTTAAAAAATGTTAAATTTTTCTTTGGCGTAGAAACAAAAGTAATATTCCATTCGTAAGTGAGAAATAAGTCATTCAAAATATTAATCAAAGAAAAAGGCTTTTGTTACGAATTTGATTTTCATCTGAATTTTGTTTTATAATTTTTCAACACAATAACGTAAATTTTTTGAAATATAAAATGTAGCTTTTCGAAAATTACACGATTACAAAAAGTTATCAATAATTAATACTTATTATTTATTATTAATCCCTTACATTATTTATTTTGCTATACTTTCATTTCATTAAAATTAACATTTTGAACAGTACCGCATTATTTTAGGGAAAATTGTACAATTTAGATGACTTGAATTTATGAAACGCGAGTAAATAAAATTGCATCTGAAAAGAAAACAAAGTATTTCAGAAAAATTCCTACTGGCCCGGATTATAGGCACAGGTAGATTTCGAAGTTAAGTATTAATTTCATCAACAAAAACTAAATTAAATTTTTAAAAAATTAAAAATTTTATTTGGCCCGCTATTAACATGGCTTTGATTCCATTTTTCTGTAAGGGCTGATTTTATCAGAATCATGTTAATACGATAATTTTTCCTTCAATCCCTATTTCTTTTTCTTTTTTACTTATTTATTTATTTATCTACAAGAGTTTGTCGTATCAAAAACTTGTCAGCATAAAAGTTGTAGATAATATTAAGAAGATTTATAATCAACCTAGGCGGATTTGATGTTTTGTGAACTTACGAAATTATTTTTTTTATTTCTTAGTACTTTTTTTTCGCCCGTTGACCCCATTTTTAATTATATTAAAATTTTCGCATTTTTAGCCTTTTCCCTAGCAGTAATATTAACTTTAAAGTGATTTAATATGCATTATAATTAAGAAATTAGTGGGGGAGGGGGGTCCTGTGTTCACAAACACCCAACCTACTTCCAGCCCCTTTTTTCGATTTTGCCCATTGACAAGCTTGACCGAGATTTTCTGCATCAATTTGGAAGAGATTTTGCGTTCTAGGGTTCATGATTGCCATAGATCTGCAAATAAATTTCAGATATTCTAACACAGGGGATAATAGGTAGTATTTCTTACGAAATCTACCTAAAATGATTAACATTGCAGTATTAACATTATTAATAATTTTAAAAAGCTTTAAATTTGTTAAAATTAAAAGACTGGACAAGACAGTTTTTTGGAAACTAATCATTATAAAACACTTGAACAAATATTATAAAAATAAATATTTTCCAGCATAAAAGAGAAAAAGTAAAAATATTAAATTCATCCTCAAAAAGCTTTGCATTTCACAAATAAAATAAAGTTACAAACCGTTAAATATTTTTTTTTTCTGTCGGTGTTATTTAATTTGGTTCATTATGCTATTTATTTTTACATTATTGAGCGATTATATTATTAATTGCAATAAATCTACGATGCATTAAAATTAAAATTTCGAAATACTCGATGAAGCTTTACAAAAATTGCACAAAATGACTAAATACGTAATATGAATGCATAATTTATAGTTAAATTTCGGTTTAAAAATGAATACATGGACGCGTAAAGCTGTATATATATATATATAAAAAAAAAAAAAAAAAAAAAAAAAAAAAAAAAACTTTTGCTAATAACAATAATTAAGGAATAAAAAGAATGCTTATGGCTGAATTTAATTTTATATATTAAACTATTTATTGATTGTATTAACTAACTCATTATATAATTAATTTAATTAATCCTTCAAATTTCATTGAATTTAAAAGTTAAAAAACTCCATGTAATTTTACAGTAATTGCACATTAGAAAAACTGTGAGAATATACTATGAACAGATAACAGTTTTTTAAACTGAAGTGAAAAACTAAGTATTATAAATATTATCGTCAAAAAGTTTACTCTTCTTTGACAGTAAAATTAAGCAGATAAAAATAGTTACTTACCACTGTAAAGAAGAATTTTCTTTAAGTGAAATTTAATTGAAGTGCCAGAAAAAAAAGAACAAATAATGCGTGTGTATTCCTATAATCTTGTAGTCGCTGGTGTAGAAGTTACAGAACACAACAAGTGTGCGGCACACACAAGTTACTCCTGTCTTTCACGAAACTGAATTCGAAATGAATTCTGAGTATGTGAGGGGTACTAAACGTCTCTCTGTATCGATTAATCGAATGAAAGTTATTATCGTTGCCGGTTCTTTCGCAAAGAGCGTAGAAAAATATAAAAATAAGGAGCGCATATAGAGAAGCTGTATTCGTTTTTCTTTTTATGTTTTAGTAAAGAATAAGTATTAGTTTTTTTTTCTTTTTTTTTTTAGAACATATGACAAAGGAAATCGACGAAAAGTGTATTTTGAAACTGTTTTTCTTTTTCTTCTTCCTTTTTTTCTTTTCGTTTTTTTTCTTTTCTTTTTTTCTTTGTATTTCATGAGTTTTTTAATTATTAATTCAAGCACTGTGAGTTAACAATTTATTGTTCATATGAAAATGCAGCATCTATATTTATACATATTTTTTAAAATATTTTAAAATATAAAAAGCAATTAATAAATAATAAAAAAAAACAAAGGTTTATTCTTCGTCTTATAGTTCTGAACACAATCATACATAGATTAGAAAAAAATCAAATGGATTGTAATTTTTTCTTGTTGATCTGTTTAAGTGCGCTTCCATTAATTACACTATGCAACATAAAAAAAAAAAAAAAAATCACCGACATCCCGAGTGGTGATTCTATTAGGTATACTTACACTGTAAAAAAAAAATTTGGATAATTACAAAAATTTTTCTAGTAGAATTGTATTCCAAGAACTTTTTATGTAACGGCAACAATAAAAATTCATGTAACAGATACAGATTTGCACTTTGAATCAAACAAATTTTAAGGTTACTAAGAATTTTTTTGGGAAATCGTATTCCAAGAACTTTTTAAGTGACGATAACGAGCATTATAGATAAAATTTTAGTAAAGTTACCAAAATTTTAGTAAATTCTTTTGTAAAGTTACAGATGGTTTTAGTTTTGCTTACAAGTTTTGTAGATTGACATCATTTTCTCGTACAGTGTACACATAAAATTTTAGCAAATATAAGAGATTTCGGTTAATTTAGATTACTAAGGTTACAGATTTTTTTTACAGTGTACACTGTAAAAAAAAAAAAAAAAAAAAAAAAAAAAAAAAAAAAAAAAAAAATCTGTAATTTTATAGACGTAAAGTTGCCGAAATCTGTATGGTTACTAACACTTTATCTGTACACTGTACAAGAAAAAATGTAAATCTACAAAACTAAATTTTGTAAAGTTACAGAAATCTGTAACTTTACAAACGAGTCTACTAAAATCATAGTTATCTTACTAAAATTTTATCTGTAATCTGGATAGCAGTTACATGAAAAAGTATTGGAATCCCAGTTTCCTAAAAAAAAATTCTTCGTAACCATACAGATTTTTTGATTTTCAGTGCTAATCTGTATGTGTTACGTGAATTATTGCTGTTGCCGTTACATAAAATGTTCTAGGAATCCCAGTTTTCTAGAAAACTTTTAGTAACTTTACAGATTTTTTTTTTCTACAGTGTAGTAAAAAACGGAAAACAAATTTATATTTAGATACCACGCCCCAAAACATAAATAACGGTAATATTACTTTATTACTTTTCGCTACACTTACTAGAGAACGTTCCCAGGTGAAGTTGTGGGTTTGGACGAGTGTGGTATCAAAAGAAAGATCTCATCATGTACATTAAAAAGCGGAATGGAACTACCCGTCCGAATCAAACCGTTTTCGAGATATCAGCACTTGAGGTGTGAATGAATAGATAAATAAATTGACAGGCAGGTACAGTCGAACCCCGTTATAACGTACACGGTTTATAATGAACTCCCGGATATAACGAACGAAAATTTTGGTCCCGTCGTTTTCCTATTGTACAGTTGAATCCCGTTATAACGAACATTAAGGGACCGAAGTTTTTGTTCGCTATATCCGGTGGTTCGTTATATCCGAACCGTAAAAAATATTAGAGTTTACAAAATATGTATATTATTACATGGTACTTATATGTTCAATAATGATGTATTAAGAAAAAAGAGACGTAAAATATATTAGATATGATCATTAATGAATTGAATTGACTAAAATTGATTACATTTAACTGAAACAATTCTAAATGAATTAACGAAAAATTAAGACGAATAGAAATACAGTACAGCGTCGATGATCCGAACAAGTCGAGACTGACTCTAGTTCAGATAAATGAGCAGAATGATCCTGACTATACTAGAATGCTTACACTTTATAAGCAGGCTTAGAATGACTGGTGGAACAATGGAAAAGTAAAAAAAGAAAAAAAATCATGGTCGACTGGAAAAAAATGTTCGTTATAACCGATTTTTAAGATTTCGGAGTTCGTTATAAAAGGGTAAATTTGTATTAAATACAATAGGAAAACGACGGGACCAAAATTTTCGTTCGTTATATCCGGGAGTTCGTTATATACCGGGTTCGCTATAACGGGGTTCGACTGTATTTAAGGCTAATTTATCCTTTTATAACGAACCTCCGAACCTTACTAATCGGTTATAACAAACCTTTTTCCCGTCGATCATTTTTTTTTTTTTTAATTTTCCGCAGTTGTGAAAACAGAATTTTGACTCTAATTTTATAAGAGAAATGCATGCCTGTACTGTATTTCTATTTGTTTTCATTTTTAGTTAATTTAATTAGTATTGCTTTAATTTAATGCAATCGATTTTAGTCAATTAATTAGAATTTACGTTTTTTATTATTATTATTATTTTTGTATCATTATTGATAAAATAGATAGCAGCTAATAATCTGCACATAACGGGAACTCTAACATGTTTTTTGACGGTTCACATATAGCGAACCACCGGATATAACGAACAAAACCTTTGGTCTCTTGGAGTTCATTATAACGGCGTTCGACTGTATCTAAATTGTTTACCCGTTAAAAGCTTCTTTGCATTGTTTTTAATCCTCCTACCAATGCCTTTTCCCGAGCTACGAGCAAAAATCTTTACACCCACACATTGCCGGTTATTTCCTCTCTTTTAGACAAGCACTTCGCATTCTATGAGGTTTTAAGTACAGCTGCTTTCGGAGAATTTTTCCATCTGTTTTTGTCATTTCCAGCACCTTGTTATATTGTCCTGGCACTACTAACTATAAAAAAACAGTCAATCATTCAAAAAAAAAAAAAAAAAAAAAAGTTTTTTTTTAATGTAGAATAGCAATTTATATCACTACTTCATATAATTTTAAGTAAAATCGATAAATGCGTTTCATTACTAAACTTGACATGATAGAAAATTTTTATTTCACTATTTCACATGATTTTAAGGTGGCAAATCATAATTACATGCTGTGAACCCAGCGATTTTTTTTTCTTTTTTGCATAGTGTTATTGGAGTTCCTTTATTTGCGGTTAATTTTATTGAGCTGATTCAAGTTATAGATTAAATTTTATTACTTTAAAGTTGACTGAATGAATCAACTGCATCACATCAGAATGTTCGAGTGGTAGAGCATTGGCAATGTAAGCTAAGGGTTCTGGGTTCAACTCCCTGCCTGAATACTATTTCATTCGATTGAGAAAATTAAAATTCATGTTTATTCTATAATGTATTTAACCAGGCACAATTCACAGCTAAAACAATTTTAAATCTTTTGCTAAAATAATTCATATTTTCTTTTTTATACTAAAGAATGTTATGTTTATAATATATTTATTCTAAAGTTATCATCTTTTAAAGAATTTTTTTTTCTTAATGATCTATTTATTTGAACTCAATTTAGGTATTTCTCAAAATTTTTATAATTACATTTCATGTATTTTCAGCAAATAACCTTTTCTGTCCCTGGGTCCCCATTCGGGTACCTCTGTTCTTTTCCTTATAAAAATTTAAATCTTCGGGTTTTTTTTTTTTTTTTAACATTTTTACATTATTTTTTAATAGCTGAATGTTTCTTGCGTTGAAAGCTAACAAATAAATGGCTGCATCCCTCCTAAAATAAATGTCCTTTTTATCAGAGTTTGCAAAATGATTAAAAATGCCCAAAAGACAGTGTGACCAAGAAGTGATAATTTTATTAATTAAGTATAAATTTTTTTCAATAATTTTTTGTTAGGATTTACAGATTATGTACTTGTTTAAATCTCTTAAATTTGTGATTATGTTAATTTAGATTAATGGTTATTAAATTGGTATTTTAAAAGAGCTTGTAGTTTTAAATTCATATATTTGAACTAAATTACTAAGCCCCTAAAGGATCAGTTTCAAAAAAGTTTTATTTTTCTGTCCTTTATAATGTCACTTTGTTTGAAAAAAACAATGAATAAATATTTGCATTATTATTTTTGCTTCGGAACTGAAGACGATAAAGTATTCAAATATGTATCAATTAAAATAAATCGGAATTATTTAAGATAGTAAAATAATACTCTAAGGAAAGTTTGAAAAGGATATAGGATGTATTTTGACATTCTGATTATGAATTTTAAAAAATCTGCACTCAAAGGAGAAAATGTTTGGTTAAAGAAACACACGACTGGGATGCCCACGCTCACTCACATTAATTTTACTCTTACACTGTATATTCATTAATTATATGTAACCAAATTTTTTACAAGTATTTATATGCATAGTCCTATCCGATCCCATATTTATCCGATTGAATAATCGTGTTAAAAAAATTAATCTAATGTTATTTCGTATGCAGCGATTTTCTGCAGTTCCATATATTGACCTTCGATTTATTCTGTTCAGCTGATCCAGAGTATCAGACCAGATAAAGGGATCGTTGAGATTAATTGGGTGAAATAGTCCTCCAGAGTTCGTGTCCGGGATAGCTCAGATGGTAGAGCATTAGCGGCTTCAGCCAATACATCCCTGGTTCGAATCCTGGCCCGGACTTTTTTCACCCAAAAATGAAAAATGGAAAAATTACATCTGCTATCTACCCTATATATACAAAACCACGACTTTGACACGCCTATCAATTGAAAGCGGTTTAAAATGGTATTTTTTTTTGCTCTTGTTTTTTAAAAAGAACTAATCTAACGCTTCACCGGTGAGAATTGATTAATTATTTTATCATATGTGTTTTAAATATCAATATAGAAAATTCTTTTAACGTTTTGCTTGAAAAGATAACATTATTTTGTTAATATCTTAAAATCATTTGCAGTCAGAAAGCTAGATTTGAGATCCATATTTATTACTTAAGTTTTCATACATGATTTTCATACAGGAATCCTGGCCGGACTTTTTTTTTTTTTCACCCAAAAATGAAAAATGGAAAATTTACATCTGTTATATGCATAGTGTTAGTATATACAGTAAAACCCGGTTATCCAAAAAGTATGGAACTAAAGCATTTTTGGATAGCCGGAGTTTCAAAGGAATTTTCGGGTAACCGGGGTTCCATAAGATTTTTTTTTAATAAACGGAAGACTTGTGGTGAAAACCTGTTTGATGAAAAGCTGTGATCGTAATTTAGAACATACTTGTAATAAAAATGTCGTGGTATCGTATTCAAAGCACCCTGAAGTTGAATAACAAAAGAAAAACACAACATATTTTGTTTAAAAAAAAAAAAAAAAAAAAAAAAAAAAAAAATGCTGTGTGTGATTATTTAATAAAATGCCGAAATTACGCAATGAGCCAAATAAATATGTTGACTTTATTTATTTCATAAAAAATATGCTTTTTTAAAATGATCTTTACCAGTGTGCAATACAAATATAATATTCTTTCAAAATTTTTATTTTTAATAATTATACTTTTATTTTTTAAAGCTAATATGTATTGAAACAACTTTTCAATGTACATTCAGATTTGTTTTAATCAAAAACTTACAAGTAAAATAGTAATTGTAAATCAGAATATTTTGAAAGCTTATCATTTGACATCAGTAAAAAAAGTATTTCAGTCAAATTTTTACATTTAAAATGACATTAAGAAATTTTTAGGTCTTTCGGTTAAGCCGATTTTCGGATAACCGGGGTTCTACTGTATATAAACATTCATGTGTTTGATAAGACTGTGCGAGACCTTTACACAAGTTAGAAGTGTCTAAGTTTTTTATCTTTCCGAAAAACTGAACTTTTCAGTTAAAAAACCCCATTAACACAATTTTAATACACATATACATATTGTGTGTGTGTTTAATACTTCGTTCAAGATAACTGTAAATTTTGCATATTTACAGCTGATTACTTCCATCACATGACAAATCCTGAAAATTCTAAAAAGTCTTTTATTATTTTAAGTAAACGAATTAATTTAATAACATCTAACCACTTCTGTGATTCAGATTTCAAAACAGAACATTAATTTCAGTCTTTTTCACGTAGGCTAGATAGCTCGTGGTATCCATTTTCCTGTTAATTAAAGAAAAAAAAATCGGCTCAAAGATATCGGCGTTTTAAAAATTTCCCCGATATAGATTTTATTATCTAATAGATTCAATTTTACAGTTTTTTTGTTTTGTTTTGTTTTGTTTTGTTTTGTTTGTTTTTTCTTCTCTCATTCAAGACTAAAAGTTGTTGTAAAATGTTTTAATATTTTTTTATTACTTTCTTCAAGAAATTGCGAAATTTTAAACTTTTAATCGAAATTTTAAATTGGCGTGGGAGTGAATTTGAAAATTTTCCCCCGGAATAGATTTCACTAGCTAATGCATTCAATTTTAAAGCATGTTTGTAATTTTTTGCCATTTAAAGCAAGTTGTTGTAAAATACTTTATAATTTTTTATTGACTTTTATAAAATTGCGAAATTTTAAAAATTTTAATCGAAATTGTAAATTTGCGTCTTAATTTAAAAAAATTTCCCCAGAATAGTTTTCATTATCTAATACATTCAGTTTTACAAATTTTTTTTTTTTTTTTTTTTTTTTTTTTTTTTTTTTTTTTTTTGCTATTTAAGGCCAAAAGTCATTGTAAAATATTTTATATATGTTTTTTTATTACATTTTTTATAAAATTGCAAAATTTTAAACTTTTAACTGAAATTTTAAATTGGCGTCGAAGTTTGAAATTTTCCTTCCGGTAATATTTTATTATCTAATAGATTCAATTTTAAAGAATGCTTTTTTTGCCATTTAAGGCCAAAAGTTGTAGTAAAATATTTTATTAATTGTTTTTTTTTTATTATTAAAAAATTTTCTTTTTTTAGAAATTGCAAAAAAAAATTTTAAATTTTAATAGAAATTTTAAATTTGCGTCTTAGAATAGATTTTATTATCTAATACATTCAATTTTACAGAATTTTTGTAATTTTTTTTTAGCCATTTAAGGCCAAAAATTGTTGTAAAATGTTTTATCAATTGTTTTTTATGATTATTATTTAATTTATTTTTTTTCTTTTTGAGAAATTGCAAAATTTTAAACATTTAATCGAAATTTTAAATCAGATTCGGAGTTTGAAATTTTCTCTCCGGAATAGATTTTATTATCTAATACATTAAATTTTAAAGAATGTTTGTAATTTTTTGCCATTTAAAGCCAGAAGTTGTTGTAAAATATTTTATTAATTTTTTTATTAAAAAATTGCGAAATTTTAAAATTTTAATCGAAATTTTAAAGCCGCGTCTCAGTTTGAAAAAATTTTCCAAGAACATATTTCATTATATAATGCATTAAATTTCACAAATTTTTTTTCTGTTATTTAAGGCCAAAAGTTTTTGTAAAATATTTTATAATTTTTTTATGAAATTGCGAAATTTTAAACTTTTAATCAAAATTTTAAATCTGCGTCCTAATTTGAATTTTTTTTCCCAGAATGCATTTCATTATCTAATACATTCAATTTTAAAGAATTCTTGTCATTTTTTGTCATTTAAGGCCAAAAATTGTTGTAAAATATTTTATAGACTTTTTTATGAAATTGCGAAATCTTTAACTTTTAATCGAAATTTTAAATCCGCGTCTCAGTTTGAAAATGTTTCCCCAGAGTAGATTTCATTATCTATTACATTCATTTTTACAAAATATTTAAAATTTTCTTGCCATTTAAGGCCAAAAGTTGTAAAATATTTTAGAATTTTTTTTATTATTATTTTATGAAATTGCAAAATTTTAAACTTTTAATCAAAATTTTAAATCAGTGTCGGAGTGTGAAATTTCCTCCGGAGATATTTTATTATCTAATAGATTCAATTTTAAAGAATGTTTGTAATTTTTTGCCATTTAAGGCCAAAATTTGTTGTAAAATATTTTATTCGTTTTTTTATTATTAGAAAATTTCTTTTTAAAAAAATTGTGAAACTTTAAAATTTTAATCGAAATTTTAAATCCTCGTCTCAGTTTGAAAATTTTTCCGCTGAATAGATTTCATTATCTAATACATTCAATTTTAGAAAATTTCTGTACTCCTTTTTTTTTTTTTTTTTTTTTTTTTCCTTTTTAGGCCAAAAGTTGTTGTAAAATATCTTATATATTTTTTATTAAATTTTTTTATGAAATTGTAAAATTTTTAACTTTTAATCAAAATTTTAAATCTGCGTCTTAGCTTGAAAATTTTTCCCCAGAATAAATTTCATTATCCAAAACATTCAATTTAAAAAAAATTTTGTAATTTTTTGCCATTTAAGACAGGTTGTAAAATATTTTATAATTTTTTTATTGATTTTTTTAATCGCAAAATTTTAAAATTTTAATCGAAATTTTAAATTTGTGTCTTAATTTGAAAAAAATTCCTCAGAATAGATTTCATTATCTAATGCATTCAGTTTTACAGATTTTTTTTTTTTTTTTTTTTTTTTGGGGGGGGGGGGGACATTTAAAGCCAAAAGTTGTAAAATATTTTATAATTTTTTTTAAAAAAATTATTTTAAGAGATTTTGAAAATTTTAACTTTTAATCGAAATTTTAAATCCGCGTTTTAGTTTGAAAAATTTTCCCCAGAATAAATTTCATTATGTAATACATTCAATTTTAAAGAATTTTTGAAATTTTTTTTGCCATTTAAGTCCAAAAGTTATTGTAAAATATTTTATCAATGATTTTTTTAATTTAAACATTTTCCTTTTTTTTTTTAGAAATTTCGAAATTTTAAACTTTTAATCGAACTTTTAAATCGACGTAGGAATTTGATTTTGTTCTTTTTTAGATTGCATTATCTAATAAATTCATTTTTACATTTTTTTTTTTTTTTTTTTTTTTTTTTTTTTTTTTTTTTTTTACATTTAAGGCCAAAAATTGTAAAATATTTTATCCATTATTTTTTTATTAAAAATTTTTAGATTACAAACATATGCTGTTACGATTGTCTGAAAAGCAATTCTTTAGTAATTTTAACTTGATTTTCAAAAAATCTTCTAACAACTTACAACAATTTTAAAATTAAATTTATTGATATTTCACTTTTGTTCTTATATTTTAAAAAAGTTAAGAATTTAATGATTATAAATTAACGATCTGGATTTATTAATTAAAAAGTAAAATGTTTTAAAAGGACTCTTAAACGAAATCCTATATGCGATCAACAATCTTCGAACACACTTAATCACTTGTTTTATATTTCCATATATGATTGCATCGATGTTCTCTCAAATAGAGACAGGTGGACTGTTATTGTATAATTTCTTCGACTAAAAACATATTGTTTCCATTTCAAACAGAAATCTAAAAATAAATGACATGGCCATGGTCATTTCGAAGCTCTGCATTAGTATCGATTAATCGAAGACAGCTTCTATTGATGAAGATGTTGGTCAAGCGAAACACTGAATAATGAAGGAGATATGTTTGGATTTTCACGATGAAATCATGTTGACATTTTATCTATATATTTCTTTATTGGAGGTTGCGGTAAAGTCCATTTTGAGAAAGTTGGAAAAAAGTTTAAAATGTTATTTATGATAATTAAAGAAATAAAAGAGCATAATATTTTTTCGATAATAATTTTTTTCGATTTTTTATAAATATAATCAATAATCAATTACTTATTTTAGACCGAAAGGCGGCAGCGTAGACAATCACCTCATCGATATCATGGCTGAAAATCCAGAATTAGTTAAAACACGATTCGAATATTAAAACGCAATTGATCTGCCAAGTCCTATCTTGGTGGAAAACATCTGAAAACCCGATTTTAGCGGTTGACAGGTAGGTTTACCATTATATTTTCCTGCACCCAAAGATATGAAAACATGGAGGACTGGGAGCAGAAAACATAATGGTAAACCTACGAATCAACCGTTAAAATTGAGTTTTCAGGTTTTTCCACAAAGATATGACTTGGCATACTGATTGCGTTTTAGTAAACAAATACAGTTTTAATTAATACTAAAATTTCAGCTGAACTCTATGAGGGAATTACCTGTGTTGCCGCCTGCCGATCTATTTATTATTTTTTTTCCTTATTTGGTGACTCTCTTAATCAGAATTTTAAGATAGTAAGGTTTACATATAAATGACAGAAAAAAGCACACAGTTTTAGAAATGGCTTAATTCTGATAAAAAGAAAAAAAAAATTCTAAAAGATTTTCTTTTTCTGTTTTTCATTCTTAACTAAAACTTGCATTATTTTGATTCTTTCAATAAAAGCGTTTTTTAAATCTAGACGTAGAAATTAAATAAGAGAAAATACGACAGATTCACACTGGGAAGCAATTTTACGACTTACGGGGAAAATATGCTTTAATTTCGAGAAAAATTAATTCACGATTCATTTCTTCACGTCGCATACACTATATATGGCCAAAATTTATTTAGCAACACTAACATAATATACTGGTTTGGAAAAACAAATTATTGAGTAAACTCGTGCTCCACGAGCCCATATAAGTTGGCGTCACTGATGGTGACAAAATTTTGTGCTGCACAACACTATTGTAAAAAAATATTTTCATCAACAATATTTACAACACTACTTCAACACAAATTAACAAAACTATTTTTAGAACACATTCCTAGATAGCAACATTTTTGAAACATATTAAGAACATATTTCTTGATAGCAACACTTTTGCAACATATTAAGGACACAATCAAAGTACAAAAAACGTTTTGTATATAAAGTTTTCTAATTCACAATATGTTAATGTGTTGTAAAATTGGTGTCAAAACGTGTTCTAAAATATGTTTATTTTTGTGTCTTGAGAATGTACAGTGTAGCAAAATAAAGTTTAATGTACTTATTTAGCTTGTTTTCTGATTATTACGTCTTCTTAGGGAAAAGAAAAAAAGCTTTCATTTTAAAAAGTGCTTGCAGTTGTTTAAAGGTTTTGAAAAATACAAATTTTTAATTCATTTTATATTTTTGGTATTCTTTAATTTGTGCTACGCACGATCAAACTCATTTATTTAAACTGTTTTTTGAGACAGGTGCCGGTACGTTTTCCATCTGATGACCGTTTAAAATATCCACTATCATTAGTTGGATGAAAAATTAATTACCGCATTAATGTTCTTTTTCTTTCTCTTGTATTTTCTGTTTCAAACTATTTTGGGTTTTCTTGTTAACGGAAGCAATGAGAATAAAAAGAATCTGCTTTACGTTCTACAAAACAGAAAAAAGGTGGAAATCGATAAAGAGGCTATAGAAATGTACAGAAAAGGAATTCTTGATATGATGTATTTCACTTAATTACTATGCATAGAACAAACAAAGAGTAATTCAGCAAATTTTATGACACGTCAATAATATTTTCGAAATTTGTCCTTGTTTTAAATGCGTTGCTGCCAATTTCCCTTTTTATTATTATTACTAGTACAGCTCATATTCAAAATATTAGAATAATTACCTTTTTTTTAGAAATTGAAAATATCGTTTGGTAATTTAATGTCTTTTAATGAAAATATGCAAACGATATTTTTATTAAGAACTTATTGTTGATTAAACTTACTTGTTATCTTAAATTTAACATTATTTTTGAAAAGATTAATTGCAAAAAAAATTATTTTGAAAAGTCAAAATATTAGAATATTTATTCAAGTGGTTCAAAATATTAGAATATTTCACATTAATTCTCTTTTAATTATTACCAATTCTTAACTGATGGCATCATTGATTAAATTCAGACTATTTTATTTAAAATCAGTATTCTTTTTTGCAGTTTGTTTCTTTTTCGTCTTAAAATGGGCCGTGTGAGTGATATTCCTGAATCTACTAAACTTCGTATGGTTGATTTGTATCGGCACGGTAAAAATCAATGTTTTATAGCGAATTATTTACATTGTTCGCAATCGAGCGTTAGTAAAATACTAACACAATATTCAAAAATTGGAAAATTTCAAAATAATCGCCGAAATGGTGGCCGAAAACCAAAAACATCTGCTAGAGATGACAGGAAACTGAAGCGTATAGTTAAGAAAAATCGTTTTAAAAGTGTGCGATTCTTGCACCGAAAATGGAAAGAAGAAGGAGTTGAAGTTTCTATATCGACAACATTAAGACGTCTCCATAAATTTAAATTTGAATCTCGTGTACCGAAAACAAAACCTCTCATGACTGCAAGACAAAAGCGTATAAGATTGAATTGGTGTAAATCAAGACGTTTATGGAGCAATGAAGATTGGAAAAATACATTATTTAGTGATGAAAGTATGTTTTGTGTTTCATATGGTAATCAAGGTATTCGAGTTTGGAGAATGAAGCAAGAAGCATTTGATAAAGAATGCCTTAAACGTTCCGTAAAATTTGCTGCTAGTGTCATGGTTTGGGGTTGTATGAGTGCAGAAGGACCTGGAAAGTTATGCATCGTCTATGAAAAGGTTAACTATCTGATATATCAAGAAATTTTAGAATATTACATGATTCCATCATCAGAAGATTTATTTGAAGATGATTTCATCTTTCAACAAGATTTAGCGTCCCCGCATACCTCGGTGTCAACTAAGAATTGGTTCCGCCAACGCAACATTAAGGTACTTCCTTGGCCACCAAATTCACCAGATCTTAATCCCATCAAAAACTTATGGTGTATAATGAATAAAAAACTTCAAGAAAATCCTCCTTCAAGTAAAACTGAGTTAGTGGCACGTATAAAGTCTATTTGGGCTAATATTGATAGAAATGTTTGTAAACACCTTGTATATAGTATGCAAGATCGATTGTACGCTGTTATGAAAGCTAAAGGGGATGCTACAAAATATTAACTACCATTTACTTCATATTCATAAGGTAATATTGTTGCGTAAAATAAAATATTCTAATATTTTGAACCAATCTAAATTTTATTCTAATATTCTGAAGTGTTTAAGGAAGCTGTATACTTAATTTATTGTGCTGTATTTTATATTTTATAAATGTTAAAATCTTATCTAAACATTCCAGATTTAATTTATAAGAAATTTAATTGCATTTACTTAGTATAAAAAATAAATAAATGACAAATAATTTTTTCTTATTACTTTTTCTCAATTATTCTAATATTTTGAATATGAGCTGTATAACAACCCCGTCAAAAATGACGGAATTTTCATTTGCATTTTATTTTCATAATAATACAAACAGAATAATTTTTTTTTAACTTGATATTTAGTTTTTGAACAAATTTTAATTTCAAAACAAAGAGCAGTATTTATTACAATAACGATAATAATAATTAGCAAAATGAAACTCAATTTTTGAAGATTTCACAAAGCATTAAAATTAAATATTGAAGTATTTTAAATTTTAAAATACATTATTTTTATTAAAAGTATGATTCGGCAGTGGCTTTAATCATGGGCATATGATACTTTTAGTTCGATGCTTTTAGGCATGAAATTTGGATTTGGCGCTATCTATACGCAGTTAATATAAACAAAACAACTTTTTTTAAAAAATAGCAGTTTTATTTTGAAAATAGCAAGTTTTTCAAGAAAATTCGCATATTTTCGACTATCTTTCGAGAAAATTCGTTTATTTCCCTTGATTTTTCGAGAAAATTTGTTTATTTCCTTTGATTTTTCGAGAAAATTCGCATATTTTCCGCGATTTTTTGACAAAATTAGCGTATTTTCCGCGATTTTTCGACAAATTTCGCGTATTTTCCCCGATTTTTCGACAAAATTCTCGTATTTTCCGCGATTTTCTGACAGAATTCGCGTATTTTCCTTGATCTTTCGTCAAAATTCTCGTATTTCTCACGATCTTTCGTTAAGATTCGCCAATTTTCCGCTATTTTTTGACAAAATGTGCGTATTTTCCCCGATTTTTCTACAAAATTTTGATATTTTCCCGGATCTTTCTTCAAAATTCGCTTATTTTCGGACGATTTTTCTGCAAAATTTGAGTATATTACGCGATTTTTTGATAAAATTCGAGTATTTTTCGAGTATTGCCATCTCGATTTTCTTTCGCGAGCTAATCGCCGTCTACGTTCAATCGGCGTTTCGTTATTTTCATCAGGCATTGCTAAAATTATCGTTAAATTACAGAAACAACGATTTACTTGAAAATATATATAAACCATTGACTTTCTTATATACGTAGGTATTATAGGTCATTGATATAAACCTACCGCGTGTTCAAAAAGATCAACAAACACACATGCGTTCTCAAGTACAAATAATTTTGATTGAACGATTCTCAAACGTGATTGATTCACTACATTTTTTGCGAGAAGAATACCACGATCCAGGCTACTTTCGCTGATAGCGAAACGTGACTAACCAATCAGAATTCTGCATTTTAAGAAACAGTGAAAAGTTCTTAAAAATGCATGCTTCTGATTTAGATCTCTATTAATTATTAGCAAAGTGAAATGTAATTTCCGAAAATATCACATTAACTTTTTGATATGCCGAACATTAACTCGTGTTTATTACAAAGTTCGATTCTTTATATTATTTGCCAATAGATGATTGCAAAAAGAGTTTTTGACAGTTTTAAACAAAATCAAATTATTTAAAGAGTTTAATATGATTTTATAAATATTTTAAGAACAGAATTAGATAATTGACGTGTATTCTTTTTTTTAATAATGCGTTCAAAGAGTCATTCATTTGTTTCAAGATTTGGAAAATCTGAATGGCAACAGAGTTCGTTTGTTTATATCGTAATCTGATGTTTACAATTACTTATTTTTAATTTGGAGCCTAATACATTATAATTGGATATGATATACATGTTTTATAGAAAAATATGCTGTTTAAACGTTATTTTAAGTAAAAGAAATTATCTTTTAGCTGCCATATGTCTGCATTTGTTTTCCATTAAGCCTAACGTGGCGTATTGCTAGGGTCCATTCACAGATAGGAGTGGCGAATCCTGGAACCGTTCCACACACCTCTCCAGAAACCAGAACGCATTTTATTATAAGTAGATTATTATTATTATTATTATTATTATTTGTTTTTTTTTTCATATTTTTTATATCAAACTAGTTGTACCCGTCAAAATTCGACGGAAAAGTATATAAGGTGGTCTGGTGTAATAACGCCAGGCAGGGTAATGACGCCAAGTGCTAATATTTTGCATAATTATGAAATAATCTGGTAAATGACACCCATGTGCTCTGCGCAGAAGAGTTTTGAGTCATATAAATCGCAAAAAACAGCTTCAAGTTAATTTGTTTCATTTTTAGGTCTTATTGTTTTTACAATCAACTAAAATTAACGCTTGATCTAAAATTTGCGAGATACGTTTTGTGATGTGAAGACTATTTTTTTATCCGGAAATACTTTGTTAATTACATAAATTTGTAGTACATTTCATGGACTTTCAACATGTTGTTGAGGATTTTAAATATCTTCTCGAGATAATTTGTAATTTAAAATTTACAGCACAATAACTATAACGGGATAATAACGCCAATCCTTGGCATTAATACCCCGGTTGATTCCCTACAGTGGCCGAGCTATACATCCTAAATACTGATTCAAATAAACACAGTTAAAACTGTGCAATGCTTCTAATAATTCTATTTAAGCGATCCTTTTTAAGCAAAAAGAAGCTCACGGTCTGATATACTTTTGCCTCATCCTCCCTCCCCCCACACCACACCTTTATTTTTCTTACACTTTCACAAAAAAATTGAACATTTTCAATAGCTTAGAATGCAATTCGTCAATTTCTAAGTTTGTGGAGTTTGTATTTTTAGAATTGGGCAATCTACATGCAATTATTCCATCTTATTTCATAGTTTTGTTTGCATGACGTTATTACCCATGTAGGTGGATAATAACGCCAAATGGCATTGGTCAAGAAATCACGCCATTACATTTTATGAATACATATCTGTTAAATTATTTTTTTATATAGATAGTCAATGAGTTGCTGTATCAAATCATATATTTGTTTGAAAAATACAAACTAAAACTGAGCCGTGAAAATTGGTAGAACCTTAACGTGGCGTTATTACCCCAGGGTACCTTATTTGATGTGTAAGTAACACTTGAAACTTAAGAATAAAAAAAAACTGTACTTAGAAGAAAGTATCAATTTTATTCAGTTTTATCAATGATAACTATCAAATCAATTTCCATAATGTTTCAACAATATACTTTTTTCCTTTTTCAGTTTTTTAAAAGTATTTTCTTATGTACCACATCAGTTGTCGTGCTACTTTTTGGAGCTGTTTGCACTTGCAAATTTTTAAAGGAATGTACTTGAGAATTGACGACATGTAACTGGCCGTGGTTAAATACTGGCTCAGGTAAATAAGTACCAAAACAGTCTAATGTTTCACCTTGTGCCTTATTAATCATCATATAAAACACAACACGAAAGGGAAATTTACCTAAGTGAAAAGGGAAAAGTTGTGTCTGATCGTACTAAATTGATTCTTCTTAGTCAAATTCTTTCTTCAGTAATAATTTCTAGATCAATTTAAAAAAAAAAAAATTGCCGTACATGTTTCATACAATTAATACGGTCCCAATTAAAAGACATTGGGAAAACATATAAATTTCATTGTGAAATCTCAGTAGCTCCAATTTTTAAGGTGCGAATATGTAGAGGCAAGCCAATTAATTGTAAGCTATTTAAAAATTCAGTTAGAAAATGAAGAATTTCTTTTTCATTTTCAGTTATTAAGTTATTTACAATGCTGTATGTTCTGGGATATTGAGTTTCTAACTTTGTGATTAATTTCATAGCAATACTCGATTTTTGGAGCTAGAATTGAAACTTGAGCAAATATTGTGACACTATCTTAAAATGCAGTTCCTTTTCAAAAAAAAAAAAAAAAAAAAAAAAAAAAAGTTTTCATTTTTTGTTGTAATAGGCGTTGGTAAATCTATTTTATTTGAGTCTTTATTAAATTGCTCCTTCATGAAAAAAAAAAAACTTCCGTTACGTATTTTAAGCAAAAATTCCAAACATTCGGATTCATCTGGTCTTAATCACATTAGAGGTCTGCACGGGCCCGGGCTTGGCCCTTGGCCCGTACCCGGCCCGGCGGAATCGTTTCAAATTTTCTAACGGGCCGGGCCGGCACATTTAGAATAGTTTTTTCAACGGGCCGGGCCGGGCCGACAAACAACATAAACAGGCCGGGACAGCAAAAAAATTCAACGGCCGGGCCAGCAAAAAAATTCAACGGGCCGGGCCAGCAAAAAAATTCAACGGGCCGGGCCGATTAAAAAAATTTTCGGGCCTACCGGCCCGTTCTGAAGATTTGAGCTGGAACGATAAAATATGAGCTATTTTCAATGGTTTTAACAAGAATAAGTATAAATGTGCGTCACGAGCCATACTAGTTTGACAGCATCAATATAAAAATGTACAGTGTAGAGATCAGCATCGGAGAATTACATTGTGTGCAACTCGTTTTAATATATATTTTTTTTAGCTGACTCATGCCGGTCCGAGATCAAGCTTGCATTATTTTTCTACATATAGATTGGCCGGACCGGAACTAGACTTAATTGTTCTTAAGATCTGTAGGGCAGAAAACATGATTTGTAAAATTATTAACAGCGATAAAGAACTTATGTTAGCTTTATCTTCGGATATATATACTTCTTGATGGTTGTTAAATTAATTTCTCAATAATGTGAAAGTTTGAAACATTTTCTGATTAATTTTAAATTGCAAAAGTATAAAAGTGATAAGCTTAATTATTGAAGGGATTTGGAATCGAATAGCGTTTTTTATTTTTGGTAAATAAAATACTTGTATGACCTTGTTGAGATGTAATAGTTTCTCAAATGATTACCTGTTTTTCTCCCTTCCCATGCTATCGCTTCCGGAAATTCTATTCAAATCGCTAATTATGACAGTGTTTTATTTGCTTGTAGTATTCTTAAATTGCTTGTATCAAAAAATGGATAACGCCACTCGATTATATAGTTTTTGAATAAAGATACCTGCTAATCTTATGCATTTCTGAGAAAAAAGTGAATTTAGAAATGTATCAGAAAGGAGCTTCTTTGAATTTAAGAATGAATTTGGATTTATAACCTTTAATAAAATGATATAGAAATATTTTTATAAATCTTCTTTTATCAAACATCTTCAAAAGTAATGATGTTTTTAGCTTTCTTTCTTTTTTCTTTTATTATAAGCCATATTAAATTTTTAATGAATCTTTATTCGAATGTTGAAAGCCTAAGAATCTAAGTAATCATTAATGTTGTTAATGTGTATTTCCTGTAAAATATACTCTAAAATCATTCCATAGATATGTATGCAGTATTTTTTAAAGAAATCTTAATTATATGATAAAAATCTGATTTTTTTTTAGAAATCGTAGAAATTGTAACGGGCCAAAACGGGCCGGGCCCAGGCCGAACTTTTGAGCTTTACAACAGGCCGGGCCGGGCCGAAATAAATTTCCTACGGGCCGGGCCCAGGCCTGGAAATTCCGGCCCATGCAGACCTCTAAATCACATATATTTTATCAACTTAAATAGTTTACATTTTGACTAAAGACTAGAAATCTTAATGAAATTTTGAACTGTTTTTTGTCTTGAAGCATGTGGAATCACAGGTAGAACCTGCCTAAAATTATCTACAAGGAGAATTATTTTTCCTCTACAAAGAGCATTGTTGTTCATAGCAGAAGTTGATTCACACACAATAATGCATATGCATTGGCCACGGTTTCTTCATCCTTATAATTAGTCATGCAAACTTTAATGTCAGATTCAGCCTTACTCTTGATGTTTAGAGATCATATAGAAATCTCATCTAGGTTTAAAGGTAATTTATGCAATATAATACTGCATGACTTGTATATTCACTATCCAGGGACATCAGATTTTGATAATCAATGGAATTACTTGCCGGAATCTTATAAGAGTTATCGCCCAATATTAAATTTCCATGATGCTCTATATTACCTTTAACTGTTTTGACTACTTATAATCATAGTTTACAATGATATGTACAAGTCTTATATAGGCAATAGGATATTGAGCAAAATAAATAATTACCGTTTCTCAAAATTGCGATAGCATATCTTTCGACAAACATGTCATATACGCAACATGGTGGCGCGACTTTTTCTCCATTGCAAATTTGGCGAAGACATCCTCCCGCGTAAGGCATGGTGACGTCGTTGTGAAGTCACACTGTGACTTTGTGACCATCGATTGTCGATGTGACGTCATGTGACGTCGATGTGAAGTCACAGTAACTAAAATGTGAAGTCGTTATGGCCGTTTTAGAGCTCTTTTGTGACATCACATTGTGACCACTTTGTGAAGTCACGGTGTAACAAATTTGTGAAAAATGTGTCATTTGTGACTACTCTGACACTAACATCGTGACGAAACTGTGACAAAAGCGACTTTGTGACAAAAGTGTTTTTTAAAGTAAATAACATATTTTGGTGAATTTTTGTAAATTTTCTAAAGATTTTTAAGACAGTCACATCTCAGTCACAATGTGACGTCACTGAGTGGTGGTATTTTGGTCACAGATGTAATGTGACCATGCATGCTATGAAGGCTATAACACAAAAAATTGCATCTTCATATCTGTAAAACTCTCAGAGTTATAGCCATTTAAATAATTCATCAGATTTTAAGGGATTAGACACAAATTGAAATGATCGCAATTCAAGAATTAAAGTTATTTTAACAGTTCTAGAAAACGTGTAAAAAACATATCTTTTGAGTTAGAATTTTGATTTTTTTTTTTCATTTTGTAATGGTTTGCCATATAATTAATAAACAAAATCACATCGAAAATACCAATGATTACACTGAAAATCACCGCAAACTCTAACGGCTAAAACCGAAACTACAGTAAAATTTCATGGATAAACTATCGAGATAAATGAAAGGTCAACCAATGGTAATTTTTTCAAGAGAAAATATGCTTAATGCCATAAATCATAGAATCAGGGAATACTTGTATTGTGGTGATTAGAAATAACTTCTGGTTAATTGCGCACATTGATCAATGAAATGAACTCTTTAAAGAAAAATCATCTGTACAAAATTATTAAAAAATTAAGGCAAATAAATACGTAAGAAAAAAGAAATAAATATTATAGAAATAAATGTGTAATAAATGTTATGGTCCTTCCACTGCTTTCAGATTCATTCCCTTTCCCTTAAAATCATTTTCGTAAAAGTTTTTTTCTTTTTTCCAAAATTGATCCGTTTTAATCGGAAGCTTTCCTTCATTTTTGGGTGTTCCTTTTTTTCGGATTTGCTCCTTTGTTCTTGAATTCGTTCCTTTTTTCTCGGAATCGTTTCGGAAATAAGAAGCGATTTCAAAAGTAATGACTCCAAACAACTTGTTCCTTTCAGTGATGAATGACTCCGAATGGAAGGATTCCTTGAAAGGAACGATGTTGCCCGTCTGTAGTATACAGTTCTTCGAATACGGTCTCCGAAATCTCTTGTATGTAACTGTAAATACTATCTGCTTTTTGTTATACAAGAAATAACTTGTAGTAAAGCTCAACAGTGTATATCAATTTTATAAAATGTAAAATAGTTTAATATAATTAAAACTCGCCCCAAAACAATGTTGCCCCTTATACGATTATGTAATGGAATACTTTTGCGTGGCCCTGTAAATTAATAACAAATATTCTTTGCATCACAAATTATACAGAATGTATATTTCAGCTTATACTTCACAGACGCATACCAATTTTATTATATTCGAAAGAGTGTAACATCATTAAAATGCATTACAAACTATTTTTTCTCATTGTCTGTAATGCGACGGAATACGTTTGGTTGTCAAGGAATTGAAGTATACATCTGATTTTCTTAAAATTTGGAATGACTAGACAAAATTATGCAACAATTATATTTTTTAAATTTCAAATAATTCGACTGGGTAGATTTTGCGCATTATATGCATACAGATGGACGGACAAACAGCAGACGGACGGATTGAACGACGACTATAGGTTCTACGTATTTGCATAATTACACATAAATAAGAAATCACATGAATAAATAATAAAGAAACATTCTTTCAATTCCAATCTAAAAACAAAAAGTATTGCTACACGATACTTCATTTACAACGACTGTTCGATTTAAAAAAGAAATAAAATAAAGGCTTTATACAATTCATGCATTTATTAATGTATGACCTAAAAATCGATGATGGAATTGCAAATCAATAGCTGCATGCGAGAACTTAATAGTATGCTTCTTCTCTTGATTTATCTAGCAACTGCCCATATCCGTTTCTAAGAAAGAAGCTTCGTTTATTCGCGTGACTCTGGCAACGAACCATATGTATAATCTAATAATGGAATTTTGATGAATGATTATGGCAAAACTCTCAGACTAAGAATTTAGCTATACAGTCTCGTACTACTGTCTATAATCTTTTTTTAAATATTTATACTCAGACATCACTAATGGGAGGGAGGAGAACAGAAGCTTCTGGCAAATTTTTGTTAGTATTTTCTTAATTAAAAAAAGTATGTATTGCCGCAACATATTACTAGAAGTGCTTCCAAAATTAAATATACTTATTAAGCTTACCACATTAAAGGTTACACTCGTAAGTAAAGATCGGAACTGTAGGAAAAATAGGACTTTTGTTTTTGTTTTTTCAAAAAAGAAAAGCTTTTTTTTTTTTTTTTTTTTTTTTTTTTTTGTATGTTTGAAAATTTTATGAATACATCTTTAATACATCTTGCTAGATTTTTTATGTACTTTTTTTTCTCAGTTGTACGTATGAACAGTGTGTCTTCTGTTATCACTGTCCAATTTAAAAGTCAAAGCTTTTTTCAACCGTCTGGCTGAACTACCATTGAACCGATTATGGTAATTATTCTTTTTTTTTTTTTTTTTTTTTTTTTTAATGAAAGCTCTTTATTTGTAAATGTGCCCACATTCGCCATTGTTTAAAATAATCCCAGTTTTACATTTTAATTTTATTTTTAAAAGTCCTTTGTGAAATCCCTTCATGGTTGGTGACAATCGGGTTATTTCCATTGGTGAAGAGAGAATTGAAACCAAGATTCCCTTCTGGAAAGAATGAGAAATACCCATAGAGTAAAAAGAAGTTAATAGAGTGGAAGTATAATGTCTTGGGGTGATGCAAAAAATGTAACCCTACATTAAGACCAATTAAGTACCAACAAAACCACGTGCTTTGACACACCTATCAATTCAAAGCGGTTTAAACCCATATTTGATTGCTCTTGTTTTTTATCTTCGAAACTGTTACTAAACAGAGTATTAAAATTTCGTAAAAAATGACAATTTATGTCATTATTGGCGATCAATAAATGTAGAATGAATTAATTTATCGCTTCACAGGTAAAAATTATTTAATTATATGTTTTAAATATGTGTTTTAAATATCAATATAGAAAATTCTTTTAACATTTTGCTTGAAAAGATAACATTCTTCTGCTAATATCTTAAAATTGTTTGCAGTCAGAAATCTAAATTTTGATCAATATTCATTACTTAAATTTTCATACATGATTTTAAAAGAATGTTTTCATCATTATATTTTAAATATTTATTAAATGCAATTATAATATGTTGTTAAAAAGAAATAAAGATGTTTAAGTAAATTAGCAGCGATTGATGTAGGCAAAATGGAGATCTATTTTAAAAAATTATTCCATAAAAGAAAATCTTTATTAATTATTTTGAAATAGTTGAATTACTTATGCGTATTGTTATTTGCAAACAAAATGAGTTCATCAGATTGGATAACTTTAGCTGCAAGACTGAAATTATAATAAATAAATGATTGGTTCACATTTGAGTAATTGCTCTTGAAATTTCGGTACAAAATTTTACTTTTACAAAATTCTTGTATTTATCTACGCATAAAGAATTAAAAATTACTGAAAAGAAGGAAACTTTTAGTAATGCAACTTTTAGTTCGTATAAAATGTCTCCAATTTCTTATTTAATTTTAATTTGACATTTAATTATTGCTAATTTATCAATTTCAATTATTTTAAAATCAAACATTTACTTTAATAAAAAATAGAACAAAGACTGTTTTAAAAGCGTGCTATTTCTTCTTCAAATATGCTTCAGTTTCATTTCTTTCAATTCGACTTATTAATACAAAATCCCTTCCACGTGCTTTTGTTTGGGACATTAAAATTTGAGCGATAAATGGTTGCATATTGCAAACCTTTTCTGAGGCTTACTTCGCCTCCACCTATCTCATTCCTCCATGGGAAATATCATATCATTACCGATGCCATTTTCGTATTGCAATTAACTTTTAAATTTTTGAACAGAAAATGATGTCACGATTTTAAAGCATGCATTTATTACTCATAAAGCAGTTACATTTTAATATTTCCTGCTACTGATTTTGAAACACTAGACTCAGATATTTCAGTAACATCCGTATTCACCAACGCGGGTTAACTCCTAGAGCATATATATGCTCTAGGGGTTAACTCTTGAGTCCGTGTTAAATGCTGGGCATGAAGGACTTCCCATGAAATAACCTTTCGAAGAAGAAAACCGTTCCTTGAAATAGGTAGCGCTTATGTAGAAAGGATCCTTCGTTCGTGTATTGTTTACGTTTATCCTATTCATGTTCGCTCTTTCCGGAGGAAAATATAGTCAAATTAGCTAATAATTTTATTATCATAAGACTTCTAGTTGATATGAAATAATTTTTTCTTAATTCTGATATTCGTGAATATTCAAATGCATATATTCATATAAGCATGTTGCCATTTTGTCATTTAGTTCCAAAATCATGACTCAGTTTTAATACATTGCGTGAGAAGTCCTCTGTATCTAGATTCATGCCCAGCATTTAACTCGGACTCAAGAATTAAGGCTTCTGTCCTCACCCAAGAAAACGCTCGCCAGAATGCTATTCCAATGGGGAAGCATTTTTCTAATACCTCTTTCGCATTTTGACATTTTTGAATTTTTTTATTATTATTATTTATTTTTATTTTTGTTTTATTTATTTATTTATTTATTTATTTTTGCATTGGATAGCTGAAATGCATGCCGACATCGCTCCTTTTTTACTTTTTTGATTTCGATTGCAGATATTTTTTTAAAAAGCACTTTCACTTTCGGAACCGGTTTTGAAAGTGAAACTAACTTTGTAAAAAATATTTGCATTCAAGATCGAAAAAGTAAAAAGGAACGATGTCGGCATGCACCTCAGCTATCCAATGTACAAAAAAAAAAAAAAAAAAAAAAAAAAAAAAAAAAAATCAAAAATCAAAAATGTCAAAATGCGAAAGAGTTATTAGAAAAATGCATCTTCATAGGAATAGCATTAGCTCGCGAGCGTTTCCTCGGCCACGGACAGGGGCCTTAACCCGCGTTGCTGAATACGAGTGTGAGTGAAAATGATATAGTAAGAATGAAATTCACTCTTAGTAAAACATTTAGAATCGAAGTAAAATATTTATTATCGATGAAAATACTCATTTCATTTGCAGATGAATATTTTATTTGGTGAAACTAAATATTTTACAACAAATGCGTCTAAAAGTAAATGGCAGTATTTCGCCGGCGCACAGTGGGGCAAAAAACCTTCAAAACTGGCAAAAAATCGAAAAAATGAAATTTTATTTTGAACTACCGACATACGTCACTTTAATAGAGCAGATGTCAGTACACATCTGCCTAGTATTAAAATTTGCGCAAAGTTATTTTGATCGTCACTAGAGAAAGAAGTTAAACTGCATATTGTACTTTAATAATAAGTGAAAAAAAAATCAATAACTTTGTTTCAACATTCGTTTGTTAATTTCGCCATAATAATTTAATTTTTTTTTTTTTTTTTTTTTTTTTTTTTTTTTTTTTTTTTACTATGGAACCTTTAACTACAAGTATGTAACAATAATTCATTTACTTTCAATTTGTTTTAATACGATTTTTATAGATATACAGACGCTTAGAATATATAGTGGTGAAATTTAAAAAAAAAAAATAACACTGTCTACAAACATTGTAGGTTTTAGTTATGAGTTAAGGCGAGTTAAGTGTTAACTATAATTTTTCTACTAAGTATGAGTTTTAAAAGGACAAATATGCCAGAAAATCTTGCTACTTTTTGCTACTTTTTTAATTGTATGGTCATTTTTATAGCTAATCATCCTTAAATTTTTTTAGTGTACAGGTGTGCCAAACATGATTATAAATATTTTCTTTGTTAAATACGAATTTTAATGCATTGTTTATTACAAAATAATGTATTTAAATGAAACTGACTGTCATGGAACGTTTTAATAAAAAACTTTTGAAAAGTAATGTGATTTTATGGTATAAGAGCTCCATAATCGAAGAAACTACGAACAAGTAGTTTAAATGAAAAGAAGATTAAATGTTTTAAGGTTTAATATAATTTCCGATGAGCAAAAGCCTGGCGAAACAAGGGAAATGCTTTAGAATTAACAAAGAGTGGCTTGGCAAATCGTTTTCATTTGTCTCGATTTGAAAAACAAACAGAAGCGTTAATGAAAAGCAAACGTGCCCATCTTCATATTCTGTCTGAATTTGTTCTGGACGATCAAAAAGATCAAGAGTAAAACGGTTATACAATTCTAGTTCTACATATTCGTTAGTGTACGTGACATGTATGAGTTTAAGATCTGAAAAACAGGAAAACAAAAAGTGTGTTAAAATAGCAAATAAAGCCTTTGTGCACAAATGTTTAAGGATAGAGAGCCAACGAATATAAATGCACAAATAAAGTATGAGAAGGTAGCAAATAGCTATTTCGAATTTACTAACGAGATTCTTCATCAGTGCAACTCATACTTTATTTGTGCATTTATATTCGTTGGCTCTCTATCCTTAAACAAAAAGTGTGTGTTAGCACTAAAACAACAGAAACAGTTTTTCTTCTGTTGTCTTTATAGTAATGCGTACATTTTGCCTGAGAAAGGTTGATCCAATCCTTCAAAACGAGTCGCTAATATTCATTATAAGGTTTGCTTGAGAATAATTAAAATTACTAATTATGTTTACATTTTTTAATGCGATATTTATGGATGATTTATATAGGGATGAGATTTCCGCGTTTTTGGACACCAATATTTTGTTAGAGAAAAAGTTAGTTTATTTAATCAGAACATTTTTGCGATTTAAGAGAACGACATTTTTTCTAAAATAATACTGGTGCGCAAAAACGCGAAAATCTCATCCCTATTTATAAATATCTAATTAGTATAAAACTATCTTAAATTCTTGTTTTTAACTCATTTTTCTACAAAAAATACTGAAAAAGGTTTGTAAATTAATTAATAAATTACTATTTAGCTTATGTAAAAGTTTAAAATTTTACTACTTTTCTTCTTCAAAAAAATCCGTGATGTGCTTTTTTTGTTCAAAGTAAATTTTATTTTTTGCCAACTTTGGAGGCTTCCTGCCCCACTGTGCGGCGGCAACTTAAACCATATCATTTTGCCGTTTTTCAGCATAATTTGAAAACTACTCGGAAGAAAAATTTAAATTTTGGATTTCCATAAAGAAGGACTTAATAAACCTAAATCCATCAAATAAATTGTAGGTTGCAATTTATAATTGTTTCGACTGTTAATTTCATAATTTCTAGTTCATATCATAAAATTATAAAAATTGCAAATTCAACGTTTTTATATTTGGATATTTTAGTATTATTGCTATCTAAATAATTAGTACATTAAAAATATAATTTTAGGAGATATTAATAAAAATTTGAAAATATAGTTTAACATTAGATGCACTAAATTTTGAATGATTATAATCCGAAAACTTATCATTAAAATTACTTTAAATTTGGTGTCTAAGGCATAGTTTAAAGCGAATATTTGAAATATTTTGTTAAAATTGGGTAGTGTTATTGAAAAAAATAAATAAATAAAGTCTGGGTTCATTTTAATGAGTGGATGATCTCTTAAGTAAATTGTATGTACATCATTTAAAAGTAGATTTTATTTCCAATCGTTTGTCACCAGTAACTTTTTCTACGATAATTCGTTGAGAAGTTATAGTCCAAGAGCCGACCGCACAAAACCCTAAGTCATCGAGCACAAGAAAAAGTCCTTTATTTAAGGAAAGGGCAGCTGACGTCACTGTGGTCGAATTACTGCGGATCAGCGAGAAAAATTTGTCCGTTCTTTAACGACTGACACTGTACGGTAGAGATGAGACGGGCTCAGCCCGAGCCCGAAAGCCCGAGCCCGAGCCCGGGCCCGACACGGGCTCGGGCTCTATTTTTATTTTAGACTTCGGGCTCGGGCGGGCCCGGGCTCATTTTTTCTAAAGCCGGAAAATTTTATTTACTCATGTGTAGAAAAGATTGGAATAACTTTTTCCACTTAAAATTGCTTACTTATTCCTTTTCAAGTCATTTGATTTCTTTTTTGTCAAAATGACGAGAGAACTGAATGCTTGTTTATTTATTTTAGTATTTCATTGCAGTTTCAAATGAAAATTTGTGATAGTTACAGATTTATGTCTGCGGAACTTCCTCCAACGATCTATTTATATGGCGCCAATCATAACAAACACAACAATAAATTTAATCTTTGTTGGCTTTTCGTTTGCAGAACATATTTTTTAATGGGATCGTTTATTTATTTATTATTTAGTTACATAACACGAAGATAGTATTTTCTTCTGTTTTTGGTAGACAAGTATTAGCTGGAGGTTTTCAAATTTATTTAATACTCGATTGTGCATGAAACATAGTCATTTTTCTTATGAAAATAACTTTAGTGATTATTATACGCATTTGCCATCATGAATATGAATTCTGCTAATGCTGAGGACGCTGTTCCTTCTCGAAGTCACTTTTCTCCGTAAGTAAATTTTATTACCATGTTATTCCAACAGAAAACAATCGATCAGTGTTTCCTCTTTTTCTATAAAAACATAGGACCTTTAAAATAACAATGTCACTTTTTTTAATTTACGTTGATTTTCAGGTATCTGTCAATCATGGAAGATTGTTATGAGAAAAGAATCCATTATAATGAAATATGTACATTTTTTACAGAAACTTGAAAAACGTTGTTCGATTCGCTAGCTTACAAATAGTAATTTCTGCAAATTTCATGCATTTATTCATTAAACAAAAACGTTTCCATCAAATTTGCTTGTTAAAGGAGGAAAGAATATAAGAAAAAATATTTTACATATGAAGTATATTTTTATTTTATACGAATTTTGATAAGAATGTTTTTAAATTTTCATTTAAAAATCATATCTATGTAAGAAGTTTTTAAAAATGAGATATTACTTTTGAAACAATTTTTAAATACAATACAATTTTATTCTGTATATTTTTGGTATCGGGCTCGGGCTCGGGCTCGGGCTCTGGTGACCAAAAAAATTTTCGGGCTCGGGCGGGCTCGGACTTAAAATAGTCGGGCTCGGGCGGGCCCGGGCCCCGAAAAACGAGCCCGAACTCATCTCTACTGTACGGATGAGCTCCGGGAATTTAATTGGTCTAAGTTGGCCATTGCGTAAGTAAGTATGACATGATTGGGCTACGTCGTCAAGATGATTCCTACAATGATCGCTATGACAAAAAATGTAGCGGTAGATTGGTTGACAGAAGTGTTTGTTTGTAAACATGCCCTTTCCTTATTATGGAAGAGTAGTCATAGGGAATTCTAATGATCCATGTCTGCCGGAAGTGAAGTGGTGCATAAGCCAAAAATTAATACCACTAGAGGGTCACTCGTAGGTTTATCATTGTGTTTGCCGTACAATCAAAAGTACACTGTAAAAAATTTAATCCTTTTGTTGCATCGTCACTCCACTGTTTTTATACTATTTTTAAGTTTACTATTTTTAACTACTACTTCACCCAATTATGGAGCATTCTCATGGGTCAAAAGAGAGATATTCTATAAAAGTGGGGAAGTGACGATGCAGCAAAAGGGTCAAATTTTGTACAGTGTATGAAAACACGGAAAACTGGGTGCAGGAAAGCATAATGTTAAGTCTACGAGTTAATCACTAGTGATATTAATTTTTGGCTTATGCACCACTTCATTTCCAGCAGATATGGATCATTAGATTCACCTATGACTACTTTTCCATAAAATAAAAGATTTTTTGTGCTCGATTACTTAGGGTTTTGTGCGGTCGGCTCTTGGACTATTAGCAAAGAGTGTTTACTTATTTTATTCCCTCCCCCCCCCCCCACTACTGTACATTTAAAAATTTAGCTTCAAATGAAAAGCTTAAAAAAGGTTTTATTTTGTGGTGTGAGATAAGAGAGGGGGGGGGGGCTAGGAAAACCACTGTCAGAGTAAAAGTTATGTAGAAATACAATAATACAGTCAATAATAGTTAAAATATACATGACTGAAAATACCGAAAATTTCAAACAAAATATTTCAAAAAATAAATATCAAACTTCATAAGCGGCAGCACAAACAATCACCTGATAGAGTTTTCGTCTGAAATTACAAAATTAGTTAAAACTCGATTCACATATTAAAACACAATCGGTCTGCCCAGTCATATCTTGGTGGAAAATACCTGAAACGCCGATTTTATCGGTTGACTCGTAGTTTTACCATCGTGTTTTCCTACACTCAAAGATATGGAAAAAATGAAGGACTAAGAGCAGAAAAACGTAATGGCAAGCCAATACGAGCCAATCACTAAAATCAGATTTTCAGGTTTTTTTTTTTTTTTTTTTTTTTTTTTTTTTTTTTTTTTTTTAAGATATGTTTTGCCAGATTGATGCCTAATATGCGAATCGAGTTTTAAATAATTCTGGAATTTCAGTCATGAACTCGTTGAAGTGATAGTCTGTTCTGCCACCTCCCGGTCTATCATCATATTTTAAAAATAGATACCAAATGTGTGAAAATATCAAAATTCAACATCAACACAATGTTTAAGTAAAAACTTTTGTATAGAATCCTGTACAAGTCACGTTGTGTCTGGTCGCAACCTAAAAATTCCATTTGCATTCAATCTGCAGCCGGACACGTTCTAAACCAAACTGAAATATTTCAAAACACAATGCAAGACTCACCCCCCCCCCCCCCACTATGAATGAAAATTAATTCATGCTATAATGCAATTATGAAAAGTAATCCACAATTATATCTATTAAATACCAATTTTATCTTTTTTAAAGAAAAATGGATATATCTGTATTTTTTAACATCTACAGTGTGTCCACTCTCAGTGGTGGCCAATGGCTAATTTCTAAGCCATTAGTTATAGACATACACATTCAATTGCAAAAACTGAATGTTAGCTTTAAAAAGGTATAGAATTGATTTTAAGCGATTTAGGTTTTAAAAAAATTTAGATTTTAAAATTAGGAAAATTAAATGTTTATACAGTTTCCCGGTCCTATAAGTGATATTTACTAAAAATTTTCCATCACTCTAACAAGCAATACAAAAAAGATTCCATTCATCTAACATAAAAACTGACCGGGTTATGAAACTTTAAATTTCATGTCTTAAACTTATCTGTAACTGAAATTGGATGAGTTGGACTAAGCTTTAAGGGAACGTACACTAACAAGGAAGGTCTCCATTGGGGGCATACTCAGATTTTTTTGAAAAAAATATGAATCAAACTACTCATGTAGGTAATAAAGGACCAGTGAAAATTAGCGGCGGAAATACATTATTAGATATGTAAAAAAATAAAATAGTTTGGAATAATTGGCGTGAAAAGCTGAAAGCGACGCGGGATTTGGCGAGCAATGCATTTCCTCGCCAAAAGCAGACGATTTTAAGGAATCTGAAAATTGATTTTATTTGACTTCACTGTTAAAAATCTGCAGCATTTACTGCAACGTCACTCCACTACTTTTATAGAATATCTCTCTTCTGACCAATGAGAATGCTCCATAGCACGGTGAATTGATCATGTCACACACTGTTAAAAATCTGCTGCTTTTTGTTGCAACGCACTCCACCGCTTGTATATAATATCTCTATTCCAACCAATGAGAAAGCTCCATTTCACGGCCAAGTAACCGTTTTCTATACAAGCAACGGAGTGCGTTGCAACAAAATGCAGCAGATTTTTAACAGTGTATTTTTCAATTTGGAACAATTTTAATCAATTTAAATTGTGTTTTAAATGATAAAATATCTTAATTTCATTTTGTTATATGTACATATAAACGTATATGACAAAATTACACTTAAAGTAAAGTAAAAATGCAAAACTAAAATTATTTAAACTAAACTTATTTAAATAAATTGAACATAGAAAGTTTTTCTTTAAAAAGTATTCGAAGCGTAAAAGCGTATTTTTCAAAATTTCGTTTTTTCGCCAACCGGAGATAAATCGCCAAAAAAACGAAATTTTTATTATTTTTTTACGGACGTTATAAGGAGGTTCCGCCGAAATTCTTTTTATAAACATATATAACTGTATGAGAAGAACATTCTGTAATTTTTTTCAGATTTTTCTGAGTATGCCCGTATGGAGACCTTCCTTGTAAGTGCTTAAAGTATTATAAAGGGCGTCCATTTCCAACACTGTCCAATGGCGAATTCCTAAACCATTTGTCTCAGACATATAGTTCAAATTCCAAAAATGTTTTAAATGAGATAAAGAAATATTTTTAAAGCAATTTAACTGGAGATGCTGCCACCGTATAAATGGTAGAGTTAATTTTTATTAATTAACTTTTAGATTGGTTAAAATTATTTGAAGACGTGAGTTTCAAAATTCTCTTTACAGAGAAAATCAAATTTTGGGAAATCGCGAAAAACTTTAAATGAGCCCATTGATTTTCTTTTAAATACGGAGATTGTAGTGTTACATTAGTGCAGATTAGTATAAACTGATCGAGAAAACAAAAGCGATAAGGCAAATTTTGAAATTCACATCCCCAATTGTATTTTTACATATGTTTTATTTTCTAAAAAATGAGGCTGTTTCTTTTCATGATTTTATTTTAAAAAGCTGTGCTATTTTGCTAAGCTTTTATTTTACTTATAACGTTCGTACATGAGTTTTCCTAGTTCAAAATCTGTATTCAAATTTTAACTCCATGGCCAACGGCTAATTTCTAAGCCGTTAGTTATAGACTTACAGTTTCAATTGCAAAAATGCTTTACAAAAGGTAAAGAATTTATTTTTAAACGATTTAGGATTAAAATATTTGGATTAAAAAATTTCGAAAATTAAATTTTTATACGGTCCCCCGGTCCTATAAGTGATATTTAGTAAAAAATTTCTATCGCGCTAACAAGCAATATAAAAAAGATCCCATTCATCTAACATTAAAATTGACCGGGGTATGAAACTTTAAATTTCATGTCTTAAACACTTTTCTGTAACTGAAAACGGATGAGTTGGACTAAGCTTTAAGAGAACGTACACTACCAAGGAAGATTTTCGGACAAACTCCGAAATATCTCAAAAAATTACAGAATGTTCTTCTCATGAAAATGTATACGTATATATATATATATATATATATATATATATATAAATCGGTGGAACCTCTTTGCAGTGTCCGTAAAAAAAGAATGAAAATTTCATTATTTGGCGATTTATCATCGGTTGGTGATGGAATGTAATTTCAAAAAATACTTCTTTGTGTCAAATACATTTTAAGGGAAAAAGAAGTTTCATGTTGAACTTGTTTAGATAAATTTAATTTAAATAACTTCAGTTTTGTCAGTTTTGGTTTGTTTTAAGTATAATTTTGTTATATCGATAATTATATATATTTATATTCAAATTTAACTGTCATAATTCGCGATTTAAAACGATATTCATAATTTAAATTTATTAAAATTGTTTCAAACTCAAAGTCCAATTGAGCTTTGTCGATCCGATTTCGTTGCTATGGAAACGTCTGGCTTCTATTTTTAAATACACTTAAATGTGTGAAATTTTTTTTCTCAATGTGGATTTTTTTTTTATACGAAAATATTTTTCCAGTGATAAATTAAATAAGTATTTCAAGAAACAATATGTACACACATGCTATACAATATACATATGTATGTAATATATTAAACTCTCTCATTTTTTATACTGAAATTTCATTAAATACCATTTACGTGCATTCTAAATATCCAACAGTTTTTAGTTGCATTAAAATCTTTTGCTTTTAGTGAAGAAAAGTGTTGCTCGCAAAATCGCATGACTTTTTCGTCTTTTCACGCCAAATATTCGAAAGTATTTTATTTTTTTAGAGATTTTTTTACTGTGATTCCGCCGCTAATTTTCACTGATCCTTTATTACATATATAAGAAGTTTAATTAGCATTTTTTTTCAAAAATTTCTGAGTATGCCCAGTATGGACACCTTCCTTGTAGTAAGTGATTAAAGTATTATAAAGGGCGTCCATTTCCAACACTGTCCAATGGCGAATTCCTAAACCATTTGTCACAGACATATAGTTCCAATTACAAAAATGTTTTAAATGACATAAAGAAATATTTTTAAAGCAATTTAACTGGAGGTGCTGCCACCGTATAAGTGGTAGAGTTAGTTTTTATTAATTAACTTTTAGATTGGTTAAAAATGTTTGAAGACGTGAGTTTCAAAATTCTCTTTATTCGCGTTTGTAATGACCGAAAGGTGGCGTTGTATAGACCTGATAATCGTTTGTTTACGTCATTGACTTACGTAGTGCTTGCTGTTTGTTCCATGCTGTAGCATAGCGAAAGCCGTTTAAAGAGCTATTTAAAGTGCAGTTTTTTATCTTTTTTATTTAATTATGGGAGATAAATTACAAATATCGACAATTTTAGAATTTCTAGATGCTGGAAAATCTAGTAATTGCTTTAGAGAAGCTGAAGCAATTATTGATTCAAAGAGATTAGTAATGTGCATTAAAGAATGCAAAGAAGAAGGAATAGAGATTGTAGGCTCGTGTTTACAAACAAGCCAAACAAAAGGAAATCCCCATATTATTTCAGGTTTGCTAGTAAAGGAAAACAAAAATTTGAAAATAAAAAAATTTTCATGCAATTTCAGCGAATCATGCAAGCATTGTGTTGCTGTCATGTTATTTTGCCATGAGTAAGTCAAATGTACTTTTTTATATTATAGATCTAAACTTTATGTATAAAATTTTGATTTTAGATAATTTTAATACAAAGAAGCCAACGTTGCATGCGTTATAGAACTATTTATTTATTTATTTATTATAGAACTGTTTATTTATTTATCGGCCTTTTAAACACTGATTTCAGCGGAAGATGCTCACGGTATCAGTTCTATTTCGTTTCAGACTTTGTCCGCGAGAGGGCGTCTATTTCATTTCAAACGCGAATAGAGAAAATCAAATTTTGGGAAATCGCGAAAAACTTTAAATGCGCCCATTGTTTTCTTTTAAATATGGAGTATTACATTAGAGCAGATTAGTATAAACTGATATAGAAAACAAAAGCGATAAGGCAAATTTTGAAATTTACATCCCCAATTGTATTTTTACATATGTTTTATTTTCTAAAAAATGAGTCTGTTTCTTTTCATGATTTTATTTTAAAAAGGTGTGTTATTTTGCTAAGCTTTTATTTTACTTGTAACGTTCGTATATGAGTTTTCCTAGTTCAAAATTTTGTATTCAAGTTTTAACTCACTTCCAAATATCCGATCGAGGTTCAATTCGCATACTTATTTATATCCAATGACAATGTAATATTAATCCGATTTTAGGGGCATGGCATTTATTTATTTTATAGGACTACACCAAAATCTATTAGGTTAAGTTATCTAATAGAATTTTAAAAATGTATCATTTTATAACGAATTGTGACTGTTGCTTTCCATAATTTAATTTAACAAAATTTATGTTATTTTTTTTACTTATATTTTTGGCACAAGTTGTATATTTTGCTTTAATATGTATATAGCGACATAAATTTAAAAATAATATTGTAAAAATTATTTTATTCTCAATGTTTAATGTTAAATTTTATATCTGACATTTATTTTTATTTCCAGTAGATTTGTGACTGATCCCTATTTTGCAGCAAAAGAGTTATTTCAACTGTAAACAGCTATTACTGGGTCAATTTTAATCGCAGTGGAATGGAACTTTTTTTTGTATCACTTGTTAGAGTAGTCGTAAAAATCTACTAAATGTCACTTATAGGACCGAGAGACCGTATAAAAATTTAATTTTCATATTTTTTTAATATTTTTTTTAACTTAAATTGCTTTAAAAATATTTTTCTACCTTTTTTAAAGCATTTTTGCAATTGGAATTATATGTCTATGACTAACGGTTTAGAAATTAGCCATTGGCCACCGTTGAGAATGGACACACTATACAATAAAACCTCTGAATAACAGATGTCTCAGGAATGTTGAAAAAAGTACTGGTTCAAATCCCTAATTTTGTTTATTTTTTAGGTCGGGATGACTTATTTTCCTTTGTTTTTCGCGAATTATTTTTCACAAGCACCTTTGTCGTTCCAAGCCCAAGCTCGCACACTGATTGGTTGTTACTCTCGGCACTGTTTTTAAGTAACTTGGCGAAAAATACTTCGCTCGTCAGTGAACGAGTAAACCTAAAACCTAACCTACTCATTCTTATTCTTCCTTCATTCTTATCCTCGTGGTCTTGTGCTCTTGTGTGTAAAAACTTTTAAAAAGTACAGCTTTCAGTAAGACACGTTCCATCCAATCCAATGCTGCAAGAGAAAAGTTACTTTGTACTCGGTTCGGAAGGAAATCAAACTCGAAGGATGGAAGCATCTATCGCTACGCCAAATATGATTATCGCCAAGTTACATGAAAACAGTGCCGAGAGCAACAACCAATCAGAGTGCGAGCTTGGGCTTGGAACGACGAAGGTGCTTGGAAAAAAATTACGCGTTCCCAAACTTTCTTGGTACGCAACCCACCTTTCACTAAAAAAAAAAAAAAAAAAAAAAAATCGCGATTTACGCAAGATAAAGTTGCATATCATTTTAGCAATTTTTGTACGATCTCTATGCGCTCCGCTTATTCTATCCTACGAAAAATACTAATTTTTGTACGAAAGATGCATTACCAACAAAAACCAGAATCGGTAATCCCAAAGTGTGCAACTGAATAGTATTTAAAACAATGAACAAACTACAAAGGTAGTTAAAAAAAAGGTTTAATTATTATGAAAACATAACTTTGTTATCAATGAGATCTCTGGTACCGGTATTTACCAATGTAGGAACATACCGGGTGTTCCAAAAATAACCGGTAGATTTTAAAATTCAATAACATAAAAACGGTGACAGCTATTAAAAAAATTTTTGCAGGAGGGTTATGTATAATGCCATAAGTTTTATCTCCGTGATTTTTTATTTTAGTTCGGAAACCAAACAATAGATGGCGCTGACGGCGATTGGCGCTCAGTCGAAGCCGAAACTGAGCTCACTCAGCATTGATACAAAGGAAGGAGATTAAGGATATGGAGTGCGTCTCATTCGATTTGATTTCAATGAAATGCATTTTTGCCATGGATGTAACAGATTCTTCGATAGTGGAATGCAGCGTTCAGAAATGGGTATAAATTTCGCAAACAGTATTTGAGTTTGCAGGATATTTTACATTTATAAAGTTTTATTTGCCCGGATAAAATTACTTTCTTATGGCATGATTTAAAGAATATTTTATGCATCGTATTTTAAAACTACACTGTTAAAAATTTGAAACCTTTGCTGCATCATCACACCTCCGCTTTTATAGAAAATGATTACTTCACTGTATTATGGAGCATTCTCATCGGTCAAAACAGAGATATTCTATAATAACATCGAGTGACGATGTAGCAAAAGTTTCAAATTTTAACAGTGTTGGTGACGATGCAGAGAGTCACAAAAATGACCGGTATATTTGAAAAATCAATAAAATTTAAATGGGCAGCGTTAGAAATATACCGTTTGTTGCAATATGATTGGGACAATAGTAAATTTTCAGGTATACAACTTTCGGAATCACTTAAAATTTTCAACAACAGATGGCACTGCAGGCACTTTGAAAGCTATAATAGAAAACGCAATCTGTGAATTTGCCATTCTGTAAACCCTCTGTCCCTGCCCGCGAAGAAACTCGCAAGCTAAAGCTATTCACTGTAAAAAAATTTGACCCATTTGCTGCAGCGTCATTCACTCCGCCGCTTTTATAGAAAATGGCTACTTTATTGCGTTATGGAGCATTATCATTGGTCATAAAAGACATATTCTATAAAAGCTGTGGAGTGACGCTGCATCAAATGGGTCAATTTTTTATAGTGTTCTTTTGGAGAGGCATTTTTGTAATAACTCTGTCGCATTTTGACATTTTAATTTTTTTTTGCACTGCATAAGTAAGGTCCCTCTCAAGATCACTCCTTGATTACATTTTCGATTTTGGTTGCAGATTTTTTTTATAAAGTTAATTTCAATTAAAAATCGGTTTTGGAAGTAAAAGTAACTTTATTCCGGCTGTTTCAAAAATGACGGTATATTTGAAAAATCAATAATACACCGTTTGTTGTAATGTGCTTGGGACAATAGTAAATTTTTAGACAGACAAACTTACGAAATTACTTACAATTTTCAACATCAGATGGCGCTGCAGTCTGAAAAATCTAAAGAACGATATTTTCCACATATCCACCATGCGCAGCAATAATATGGCGTAGTCTCTGAACGAAATTACCAGTAACGTTTATAAACGTTTCAGGAGGGATGGCTTCACATACAGAAGAGATGTACTGCTTAGTTGTTCGACTGTTCCTGGATTATGGCGGTACACCTGGTCTTTCACGTGTCCCCACAGATAGTAGTCACAGGGGTTCATGTCTGGCGATAAGGGAGGCCAATCCACGCCGCTCCCTGTATGTGTGGGATAGCCCAAAGCAATCACACGATCATCGAAATGTTCATTCAGGAAATTAAAGACCTCGGCTGTGCGATGTGGCCGGGCACCATCTTGCATAAACCACGAGGTCTTCGCAGTGTCGTCTAAGGCATTTTGTACCGCCACAAATTCTCGAAGAATGTCCAGATAGCGTGGTGCAGTAATCGTTTCGGATCTGAAAAATGGACCAATGAGCCCCTTGGAAGAAATGGCGGCCCAAACCAACACATTTGGAGGATGTAGGGATGATGGGACTGCAACATGGGGGTTTTCAGTTCCCCATATGCGCCAGTTCTGTTTATTTACGAAACCGTCCAGGTAAAAATAAGCTTCGTCACTAAACCAAACGCTGTCCACTTGGATATCGCCGACATCAATCCTTTGCACCATATCATTAGCAAATGTTACTCGTGCATCAATAGAAGAAGTGCTGAGGGGTTTCCGAGTTTGAATTTTGTATGGATAGAGGTGTAAACTCTGGCGCATGAGACGGTACGTGGACGTTGGCTTTATTTGGACCGCAGCTGCAACACGGCGAATGGAAACCTGAGGCCGCTGTTCGATCACCTTCTGCACAAGCTGAGCATTACTCTCTGTTGTTGTCGTACGCGGTCGCCCTACATTTCCAGCACGTTCATCCTTCACGTCTCCAGTCCGTTGAAATTTTTCAAACAAATTCTTTATTGTATCGCTTTTCGGTCCTTTGGTTACATTAAACTTCCGTTGAAAACTTCGTCTTGTAGCAGCAACACTGTGTTCTAGGCGGTGGAATTCCAACACCAAAAAAATCCTCTGTTCTAAAGAATAAACCATTTTTACCTGCAAACTTGCAGTCTGTGAACAGCATACGCTTGCAGCAGAAAGACAACTTACAGAATAGTGAACTCAGAGACTGAGTTTTCTTCAATAGCTTTCATCATACCTACAGCGTCATCTGTTGTTGAAAATTGCCAAAATAATTGAAAATAATCAAGAAATATAATAAAGGAGAGATCTTGAGAGGGACCTCAGCAATGCAATGCAAAAAAAAAATTATTAAAAAATGTCAAAATGCGATAGAGTTATTACAAAAATGCCTCCCCATACACTGTTAAAAATCTGCCGCATTTTGTTGCAACGCACTCCCCTGCTTGTATAGAAAACAAATGGTTACTTAGCCGTGAAATTGAGCTTTCTCATTGGTTGGAATAGAGATATTATATACAAGCGGTGGAGTGCGTTGCAACAAAATGCAGCAGATTTTGACCAGTGTAGAAACACTGCAAAAACGTTGACCCATTTGCTAGAATGTCACTCCACAGCTTTTATAGAATATGTCTTTTATGACCAATGATAATGCTCCATAATACAATATTGTAACCGTTTTCTATAAAAGTGGTGGAGTGACGCTGCAGCAAATAGGTCAATTTTTTACGGTGTAAGAGCAAGATTGTAGCAAAATATCTTCACCAACATTGTTAAAATTTGAAACATTTGCTGCATCGTCACTGCATTGCTATTATAGAATATCTCAATTTTGACCAATGAGGATGCTTCATAATACAGTGAAGTAATCTTTTTCTATAAAAGCGGAGGTGTGATGATGCAGCAAAGGTTTCAAATTTTTAACAGTGTAGTTTTAAAATACGATGCATAAAATATTCTTTAAATCATGCCATAAGAAAGTAATTTTATCCGGGCAAATAAAACTTTATAAATGTAAAATATCCTGCAAACTCAAATACTGTTTGCGAAATTTATACCCATTTCTGAACGCTGCATTCCACTATCGAAGAATCTGTTACATCCATGGCAAAAATGCATTTCATTGAAATCAAATCGAATGAGACGCACTCCATATCCTTAATCTCCTTCCTTTGTATCAATGCTGAGTGAGCTCAGTTTCGGCTTCGACTGAGCGCCAATCGCCGTCAGCGCCATCTATTGTTTGGTTTCCGAACTAAAATAAAAAATCACGGAGATAAAACTTATGGCATTATACATAACCCTCCTGCAAAAATTTTTTTAATAGCTGTCACCGTTTTTATGTTATTGAATTTTAAAATCTACCGGTTATTTTTGGAACACCCGGTACATTAACACGGAGTTTGCCTTAGTATTTGTCTTCCAAAAACAATAAAGTAGAAAAAGCATGTTCTCATAAGCATGAAGTGTAGAATTTCATCAAGGACTTTAAAGCTAATTTAAATATTTCTGGATATTCTTTTAATATATTAGTCTAGAAAGAAATTTAAAAAAAAAATCCTTTTAAATAATATTTCATATTGGAATTGCCACGGCAAACCTCGATTGTCCCGCGACCCAGCAAAACAACTGCCGCGGCCCACTAGTGGGTCGCGACCCATAGATTGGGAACCACTGTTCTACACTGTTAAAAATATCTTGAAGAATTACCTCTGCATTTAAAGGTTATCTATTTTCTGGCCAATGAGCGCTTATGAAGAGTTCACATTGATCGGAAAAAAAGATAATCTTTAAAACCAGCGGTAATTTTTCATGATATTTTAATAGTGCGTTTTCATGCAAAATCGTTTTCAATCGTAAAAATTTTTAGTCGTAGGAATAGGCGGAAATAACAATTAGCTAAATCAAGCGAATAAGGTGCATTTTGCGACAGATCATACTTTAGTTCATTCAACTGTCATTTATCCCTCTAAGACCCTATGAAATTATAAACAAAGCTAGATTTTCCTCTGTTGACATCCGTTGTTTTGCTTGGTAGAACGGTGGTCGTCGGATGTGTAGGTTGCATCTGGCAACGGCTTGAGCTTGTGTTTTGATTTCTGTTGGCGTTGTTGTCAATGTGTCGTGTGTACTCCTCTTCTGCCCGTTTGGGTGGGATTTCTTTATAATTTCGTGCAGTTTCGCTCGTTACTTCTTGTTTTTCGTGCAGTAAGTGTTTTGTTACGTTCGTTTTCACCAGCACTGGTAAGTGTTGAACAGTTTTTCTTTGAGTTTGTTTCGAATTTTGTTTATTGTAATTGTGTCTGACTGTCAACAGTGACGGTCACGGATAGCAAAATGAATTCCGAATTTAAGGTCCAGGATGCTGTTTCAAACATGGAGATAACTAATAGCGTTACTCATAATCCTTTCCTATATCGTTTAAACAGTTCCCCTGAAAATATCTTATCGGAAGCCAGTAAAGTCGGCATTGGTGCCATCTCGGTTACTCTAACTGCAGTAAATGGATCCATACCTATGACCCATCCCAAGGCGCTAAGGGATGCCATTGCCTTGCAAGTTTCTTCATATAAATGTATTGATTTTATGAAAATTACCCGCCAGGGCAAACTACTCATCCACACAGAATCGGCAGAAACTGCCATTGAAATTTTAAAAATCAAAACAATATTAAATATTAATGTTACTGCGTCCTACCTTCCTGAAGAAATATCAACCCGGTTCCTTCTTCACAACATCGACCCGCTTGTTGATTGCACTGAAATAGCGGAAGAATTGGATTTCATTGGAATAAAAACACTAGAAGTTAGACGTTTTCTTCGACAGGGCTCGACGCCAACTACGTCGGTCCTGGTCACCAAGCTTGGCCACTCCCTCCCGGCTGAAATTAAACTATGGTATCAATACCATCGTATCTCTTTATTCGTTGATAAACCACGGCAATGCAATAAATGCAAAAAATTTACACACAGTACACGTAACTGTAAGATCGATCCTATTTGCAGCCAGTGTGCAGAGTCCCATAAGGGCACCTGCTCCGCTACCTCCCCCCTTTGCACTAATTGCAAAGGCCCCCACGCCGCCTCTGACAAATCTTGTCCCCACTATATACGTGAAGCCAAACTCCTCAAATACAAAGCCGAACACCACTTAAGTTTTAGTGAGGCCCGGCGACAGTTCCGCGCCAGCACCACTCACAAGGCTGAATCTTATGCGGCTACGGTCTCATCATCCGCCAGTTCCCCCCCTCCTACGAACTATATCACTAAAACGGACTCCAGGAGACCCTTCAAGAGTTTAGTGAAAACATTGCTAACATGATGCAGAAAGTGCTAACCGCTCAAGCTGCCAACTGTCAAAATATGCTTACCATGTTTACCTCAGCTGTCATCGGTGCAATAAAAGAGGTTTTAACAACTGATGATTCCCCCTCACTGCCTCCACACACTGGGAAAAAGAACGAACTTTTACATTCACCCAGAACGCAACATACATCGGAAAAAATAAAAAAGTTGCGAAAGGCCTTATCGAAAAAGGGGTCTTTGTCAGACATCCTCATGGAATTTTCTACTACGGAATCTGGGGTTTTCAGATGACAACTCCAAACATAAGCTCGGACATTCTTCTCTGGCCACTGGACTCACGTGAGTTGGGTCCTCTCTTCTTCCCTCTCTCCTCTCCCATCCCCCTCCTCTTTTTTTGGGGGGGGGGAAGGGGGAGGAAGTCATGTTCTACTCTTTTATGTGGTTGTCTTTTGGGGGCTTCTCTCTCTTCTCGTTTGCTGGTGTTTCCCTCTTTGTTTTTCATGGGTTTCCAGGTCATTGATTGGAACTGTAGGAGTGTTAGAGCTAACGGACATTGGCTACGTGCCCCTTTATTTAGAGACTGCCAGGTCATCTGCTTACAGGAGACCTTTTTAGCTTCGGGTTCAACCTTCTCTATTCCCCGTATGCATACCTTTTTGGCTGGTAGAGATGGCGGCCGCGGTGGAGGTCTCCTCACGGCGGTCCACGCTTCTTATCCTTCATACCGCATTTCTCTTCCTATTGACTCTTCCGGCAATACGGGAGCTCTTGGCGTAAGGATCAACATTCATGGCATCTGGCTCACAATTGTCAATATCTACCTCCCCAGGGGCTCCTTTGCAGTTCAGTGGTTCGATAGTTTACTCAATTCTATTGAGCCACCTTTCCTTTTGGTGGGTGACTTTAACATCAATCTTCTCTGTCGCCAGCCTCCTTACCCTCTTCCTCTTCAGCGCTTCCATTCCTGGATCCTCAGTCATCACCTTTGTGTCTGCAATACGTCCAGTGCGACTCGTATTGCGCCCGGCTCTGCCCCTTCCCTTCTCGATCTCACCCTCTCCTATTCTGGCCTTTTTGGTTCGCCTTCCTGTTCGGTGCATCCGGATCCATTCGACTCTGATCACCAGCCCGTCATTATTCAGATTGGTGGGCACGATACTCACGCCGACTCCCGGCGCCGCTTTGTCAACTGGACCTCGGCCGCCTGTCATCTAAATTCGACTCTAGATAACTTCAATCCCTATTCTACCTACGACTCCTTTTCGGACTCTTGCAGAGCGGCAATCTCCAGATGCTCCGTTTTCCCTCGCCGTGTGCCTCGCCACAATGCTCCTTGGTGGGATTCCACATGCTGTAAACTACTTGGACTCAAACGTCGTTACCTCCGCCTCGCAAGATCTTGCTGCTCCAAGGAGATGTGGTTGCTCTATAAACAGACGGCCAGCAAGCTCCGGCGCTACATCAAACAGATTTCCCGCAACTACTGGGACAGGACGTGTCGCTCTCAGGGTTCGAATTGCCAAATATTCAAATTGCTCAAAAATCTGGCTCGTAAAGATACTCCACCTGGCGACAACATTTTGTGGAACAGGGGCCCTGTCGCTTCCTGGCGCGCCCAAGCGGACCTTTTCCTTGAGGCTTTCAGCCAAGATGATCCTTTGGTTCCCATTCCTTATGATCTTAGCGATGGGGACGCCTGCCTTGATGCTCCTTTTACCTTAAATGAACTATGTCTCGCCATCCAGACGACTCGTCCTACAACTCCTGGACATGATGGGATATCCGTCAAATTACTCCGAGGCCTCTCCGACTCGAATCTAGAGAAACTTCTCACCCTTTACAACGAGCTTTTGGATTCGGGTACCGTACCATCTGAGTGGACGGAAGCTACCATCGTCCCAATCTGCAAGCCTGGCAAGCCTTCTCGCCTGGTCTCTTCTTATCGTCCCATTGCGCAGACTGCCGTGTGCTCGAAGGTCTTTGAACGTCTCCTTCTCAACCGCCTTATCTTTTGGGCTGGGAACAACGAGATCTTTCAGGCTTCTCACTACGGATTTATGCCTTTCAAGGACTCTACGGCCGCTTTGTGCAAGCTCTTTGATGACATATCAAGAGCTCGCAACTCCCGTCTGACTGCGCTTGCGGTATGTCTCGACATCAGCTCGGCTTACGATTCAATCTGGATCGATGGTCTGATCTACAATCTTGCCCATCTTGGTATCCGGGGCAAAGTTGGCCGCTGGATCGCAAATTTTCTGACGATCGCTCTATCCACGTTCGGTGGAAGTCTCAGTTTTCCAACCGTGGTCCATGTAGGAGAGGCGTACCGCAGGGTAGTGTCCTCTCCCCGTTTCTTTTTATGATTTTCCTCTTCGACATCTTCGAGATCCTGGAGTGTGGGGTCTATCTCCTGATCTATGCAGATGACATTTTCATATATGCCTTGGGGGAAGATCCTCTGCGCACCTTGGCCAAACCCCAGAACTGCATTGATCGGCTAGTTCAGTGGTGTTCTGCTCATCACCTCTCCATTTCACCTGAAAAGAGCACCGCTATAGATTTCTCCCGCCGTCAGCCTCTCGAATCAAAAGCTCATATCAGGGGCCTTGAACTCGAGTGGAGTCCCGTTGTTAGAATTCTAGGGGTCTGGTTCGGCAGGTCCCTCCTATTCAATTATCACTTCTCTTGCCTTCGTGCCAAGGCCTTTAAGAGGCTCAACTACTTGAAAGCCGTCGCCTCTTACAATCACGGCATTCATACGACACACTTGTTGCGTATCGTTGACTCTCTTGTTCGGAGTCTCCTCGAATATGCCTGCCCCCTTTTTCTCAAAGTCTGCCCCTCAACTTTGAACTCTCTTGAGGTCACCTACAACGCCGCTCTACGAGTTGCCACCGGCCTTCCGAGATATACTGCACTTCCTCGCCTTCGCCGCGAGACGAATGCCTCCAGTATGGTTAGCCGTATCCGCTACATTGCCAATAGGTTCCTAGCTCGCCAACTTTCTCTCCCACACCCCCCTTTCTCGTCTGACCTTTCCATTGCTTCTGGTCAACTTTCGGCTGCTGCTGTTGAGTTTTTGAGCACTTACAACCTTGGTCCTATCCTAATGATATACTCAAGTTCTCGTGTTCATACCATCCTTTTCTCCAGTCAGATTGCCATATCCTTTTGGATGGTCTTCCCTTCCAAAATACTTCTCTCCCTTCGGAGGCCATCTACCAAGCTTGGAAGTCGTGGAGCGCCTCGATGTCAAACACTGTATTGCTCTCCTCTGACGCCTCCAAAGACTCCGCCAAAACAGCCGTTGCTGTTCACAATTCTTTCTCCGGATCCAGTATCGCCATGCTTGTACATCATCTCAACTCTGTCTTCACTGCCGAGGCCTTAGTCATTTTCATCGCTCTAACCTCCTATGTGAGAGAGAATGGTCGCTACTTCCTGCTCAGTGACAGCCGCTCTGTTCTCTCTGCTCTGGAAAACAATTCTCTCCACTCTCCTAGAGTTATCACACTCCTGCATAACACAATCTCTCAGCTCCTCTCTCTCCATAGCGTGTCTCTTACTCTTGTGTGGTGTCCTGGCCACAAGGGCATTCCCCCTAACGAGGTGGCTGACTCCCTGGCTCGCAATGGCCCGTACCTTACTCGCACCCTGAACTGGGTCGCTCCTGAAGATCTTGGGGCCCAAATCCGTCGTGACTGGTTAGATGAAAAGATGTATGCCTGGCTCAACAGCGATTATTGCTCCGATTTCCCTCATCTTAGCGAGGACGATGCCTATCGACAGTGGACCTGCCATCGTCGTGAGGACATCTGGATTTCTCGGTGGCGTACCCGTACCTGGCCGACTAACTCCCGGCTCTTCAGTATGAATCTGGTGCCTTCCCCACTGTGTTCCCTATGCTGTGTCCCTGAGACTTCTGACCACGTCCTTCTCCAGTGTGCAAAATATAGCACGAACAGGATCACCTTACTTTCTACGCTTGGTTTACAGTTCCAATCTACGTATTCCGAGATTATTACAGCCGCTCTCAAGTCCCACTCCGGTCTCTCTTCGCTCGTTAAATTCTCTCTTGTGGTTGCTCGTGGGTAATCACAGACTTCTCATAACATCCTGCATTTGAGATTTCGGATTCTCTTCCTTGTCGAGTAGTCGAGACAAAGCCGCCTATGGCGAAGCATAAGTCTCAAGCCGCCTGCCAACCAACCAACCAACAAAGCTAGCCATGCTGATTGAAAGCAAAACATGTACTGCATCCACTATCTGTTGATAAAAAATGATACTTTACTCTTTCTGCAAACCTGAATGACCGTTTGATTTGGGTTTTTATTACATACAACTGAGAAGCAACAATTTAAAAGAATAAGAATGTCTAACCAGCACGATCGTGCGGGTTGGGTCTTAAAGGGATAATAGTCAACACGGTTAAAAATTTTACCCTTTTGCTGCATCTCCACACCCCCGCTTTATAGAATATCTCTCTTTTGACCCATGCGAATGCTCCGTGATAACTGTAAAAATTTGACCATTTGCTTCATCATCACTCCACTGCTTTTATAGAAAACGATTACTTCGACCTACATTGTAAAAAATGTGACCTTTTTGCTGCATCGTCACTCCACGGCTTTTGTATAATATCTCTCTTTTGACTATAGATATAGGAATAACTAGATTAACCATTCAATGCTATTCTCCCAATACCTTTTGATTCTGTTGCGGCTCGGTGGCAACATCCATTAGAGTGGCAAGAAGCAAGTGGAACTTGCGATTCTACCTTAGTAAAGCATAGCAGATATACGTAATTGTAATTTTGTTTGATGCGTTTTTAAGTAATTCAAAGAATTGGATTTTTTTTTTCGTTCATGTTATGTCTTAAAATTGAAATGGACAAAAATTACAATATTTTTATCTAATTCACTCATTCACACTTTTTATAAAATGTAAATGAACTGATTTATTTATCACTTCATTCATGTTGTATTCTAAAAGCACCAAAGATTTATTAAAAATATTGACCTTGGTAAAATATTTCATGCTTTGTCTACCTTTGTTAGGCGATGTTTGGCTAAAAAATTAATCTAAAATATGTGCATTATTAATGCTTTTTTATTTATTTATTTATTTGTTTTAACACACACACAAATAAAAATATAACACAGCTAAAATAAGCAATTTTTTGTATTTACTCTATAACACTTTTTTTTGGGGGGGGGGGGGAATAGATGAACGATTAACTACTATGGCTGGGAAAGAAATATTTTAGATTTAGTGGGTAAGGAAAATTTGACACAATAATTTATTGTCATTGCAAAGAAACATGGGCAGAAAGGAAGGCGAAAAAATATTTTAAACGTCTGGAGAATTTGAAATACTTTAAGAAGAACAAAACAGAAGTGTTTGAATGTAAAGGAGGAGATTAAAAGTTGCAAATTGAGGAAGAATTTTATTTTAAACGTTATTATAAACTTCCTGGAAAAAGAAAAGAAAATCATTTAAAATTGTGCGTCCATTTTAAAAAATTCTATTTTGCTTAGAGAAAAAAAAAAAAAAAAAAGTTGGAAATTGCACGTAAAGCGTAGCAAATGGGGTTCGTTCGTACGATAACAAAGTTTTTAAAATATTCAAATTTTGCTGTTGTAGTAAACAGTACTTCAAATACAGTATAGTGATCGAAATCTTTTTTTTTGTGTGTGTGTGTGTGTGTGTGTGTGTTTTTGCAAATATTAGAGAAGTTACTTTTATTACACCTCAGCAACGTATATCATATTCATAAAATGTGAAATAGTTTAATATAATTAAAACACCTCCAAACAATGTTTCCCCATATAGCATTATGTAGTGGAATACTTTTGTGTGACCCTGTAATTTAATAATAAATATTCTTTGCATCACAGATTGTACAGAATGTATAATTTAGTAAATATATATTTCATAGGTTCATATCAATTCTATTATAATCGAAAGAGTTTAACATCATTAAAATGTGCTTGAAACTATTTTTTCCTATCGATCGTAATGTAATGGAATACTTTTGATTGTCCGTTTAATTAAACTATACATCCGATTTTCATAAAATTTGAAGTGACTCGACAATAATTATGTAATAATTACATATTTTAAATTTCAAACGATTAAAATGCATTTGTAACTTTTTTCCCCATTGTCCGTAATGTAACGGTATACTTTTGATTGGCCCCGTAATTGATCTGTGCATCCGATTTTCATAAAATTTGAAATGACTCGACAAAATTAAGTAATAATTATATATTTTACATTTTAAACGATTCGATCGGGTAGTTTTTGCGTTGTTATATGCGGACGGATAGACAGACTGAACGACAGGTGCTATAAATGCTACGTATTTACACAATTACGAACGCACCTAAAAAAGATGCCAGTTACTGATTTTGATGCGCATACTGTTTTGTTTAACATCGAGGTTAAAAGGCATTTAAAAATGGTTGTTTTTTTTGTTTTTTTTTTTTAAATCTATTATTTTTATTTATTTTATTCATACAAATTAACTTCGCGATAAAAATACTAATTGATGGTTAAAAATCAGATATAAACTTTGAAATATCCACGAAGTCTTAAAATGTACATAGACATAAATGCATTTTAAGAATGCACATTTTCATATATTGACCACTGGATCGCCGACCATTTGCCACTCTAGTGGAGGAGAATCGTTTGCGCGCAGAGAATCAACTTTTCTCCCCGTGTGCGTAATCTAGTTATTCCTATATCTATGCTTTTGACCCATGAGAATGCTCCATAATTGGCTGAAGTAATCGTTACCTAAAAACCCGGTGGAGTGACGATGCAGCAAATGGGTCAATAAGGAAAGGGCAGCTGACGTCACTGTGGACGAATTACTGTGGATAAGCAAGAAAAACCTGTCCGTTCTTTAAAGAATGATACTGTACGGATGAGCTCCGGGAATTTGATTGGTCTATGTTTGGCAGCTCTGTGGTAGGCGATGATACGATTTGCTTACGTTGCCAAGACGATTCCTGCAATGATCGTTTTGAAAAAAATTGTCATGGTAGATTGGTTGACGAAAGTGTTTGTTTGTAAACATGCCCTTTCCTTATTTTTTTACAGTGTACTTCAGCGGGCTTGCTCATTTTTTAACACAACGTCACAAAAGGTGGCTGGCCTCTGTGAGTGATTGGTTCAAAGTGGCGTGCCCATCATTTTGACGTCATGATAAGGAATGAGCAAGCCCGGTATCTAGTGTAGTCCAGACTTCAGCCTACACTGTAAAAAAATTTACCCTTTTGCTGCATCTATAAAAGGTATGAAATAACTGAATTATTTATGAAATTTAGTTCCTCAAGATAACCTACTCCACATAAAATCTCCTTGCGCGGAGTGGTCTGATTTATGTCTCTCGAACACAGCTATGGCGAAGCATAAGTCTCAAGCCGCCTGCCAACCAACCAACCAACGAACACAGCCATTGTTTACCAACAGAACAGTACAAGTACAACGTGTATACGTAAGTTTCGCCGGATTAAAAATCAAGATATGTGTTACTGTCTGCGGTAGGAAATAAAATTCAAAAAGGTATTGTGAACTTGAATTTTAATAAAAGCTTTTTTTTCTTAGTATAACTTTATTTTACAGCTATTTCTTACAGTTTCTGCTTTTAGGTAAAAACATATGTCAAAAAGCCATTGGCAGCTTGAAAAGAATATATAATTTATTACAGTTTTATCCATAATTCCGTTGCTGCTTTTCACTGTAAATAGTTTAAGAAAATGTGATGAGAAATCTGCTTTTTTTTAATGGATCTTTGAAAACTATTACATTTTATACTATATGAAGTAAAAGCTCATTATTCTCATCGTCGAATGCTTATTTTATTTTTAAAGTGTTTAGATTACAACTAAAGAAAATATTAAAAGAATATTATGCAATGTTTTGTATAAAATATATATAGGGATTACAACTGTTCTTTATTAAAACGTAGGGGAGAATGGTTATCTTGACACGTTTTTTCTTTCTTTTCTTTTCTTTACTTTACTTTACTTTTTTTTTTTTTTTCTATTGATCAATCGCAAAATGTTACCTGGTATTAATTCTTTTAACCTTGGCCTACATTATTGAATAGCTTTTGATCTGATATCCATTGCAGAAAAACTATAAAGTACATTTATTAAACTTGTGCTTTATCCCAAGTGGTATATTAACTGGTGGGGCACTTTGGGACTGTTAAAAATAGATATGAAAAGTTCAATAATTGAATTACAATAAACTTTGATATTGTTTTTTGAGGAAAAGAAATTTACTTAAACTGATAAAGATCACAAATTTTTGGTTGATGTTTAGTGTTTGGTCTTGGTATTCCTTTCCAGCATTTTTTTTTTCTTTCATGCTCTCAATTTTATTGAATGCTCTTTTTATTTACCGATGCACATTCATAAGAAAGGGTGTGCACGTCATTAATTGTTAGTCTATAGCAGAGTTGGAAAAAAACATGGTTTTTTCAGGGGGGAGGGGGACTTTTTTTTTGTTTAAACCAGGTTTTTTTGGGGGGGTTCAAACCGGGTTTTTCTTAAAACATCCTTTCTTATAACATATACTTGCATATTTATTGATAAAAATAGACATTTTTGGATTATAAGTAGTGTAATTTCATTTTAAAATACAGTAGACTCCCTCAAATCCGCACTCCTAAAATCCACAACTCTCTAAAATCCGCACATAATTTACAGATATAAACAATGGAACATTTAGTTCAGATATAGGTGCAAAATTTGACTTTTTTATTTTTATATCAATTCCATATGTAGATTAATTTGTAATTTCATTAACGTTACTCATTCATGTGTTTTTATGAAGAAAGAATAAATTTATTTTAAAAAAAAATAAGATATTGCTGATATTACTGGTAATCACAATTTTTTTACCAAAGATATTTATGCATTAACCAAACTTTTTTGGTTATTAAGTCTGGTTAGACCTGAAATAAAACTTTCTTATTATGATTTTAATTTGAATTAGTAATGTATCTTTATGAACCAAATATCATATGAAAAATGTATCTTATCTTTTTAATAAATATTGTATCATACCTACATTATTGATTATTAACTTGACATTTGCTTTTAATATTTTAATCATGTTAAAAATATTTTAATATTTTATTTTGTTACAAGTATTCATTATAGTTTCAATTTCATTGTTAATTACATTTAAATTATCATTTAAAAAATGTAAACAAAGCAATGACCAGAAATCCGCAAAACCCCTGGTCCCAAGCTTTGCGGATTTAAGGGAGTCTACTGTAATTTAATTTAAATTATTACAGTAAATTTATGTAGAAAATTGAAAAAAATCATATTTTAATTTAAACAGTATTTGCAAACAGTCTTATACTCAGAGACTAAACTATTCTACACAGTGAAGCATTGATACTCTGAAAATCTTTATAAACAATCTTTTGATTATTAATAGGATTTTGGATGTAATTTGATAAATATAATACTCTTTTCCACAGTTATTCGAATAATAAATTTCAAATACTTTTTAGGATTTAGTTTAGTAAGTTACAATTTGAAGTCAACATTTTTGGTCATTAGATATTCAGCAGGTAACAGGGGGAAAAAAATGATAAGATTGTTATTATTAAAATGTTATAACTAGCACCCAATCTTTGAATACTCTCATATTCAATTTCGTATTTTGATTTTAATTCTTTAAGATAATCTCTGCAATCAAGAAAAATTTCTTTTACAGCTTGAGCATAATCTTAGAAAGCATAATGTAATGTTATTAATTATGTTAATCTGCGTTTTATCAAAAAATAAAATATTTTATACAAAATATTGAATATTCTAAATCTATTTTATCTTTGATCAATTCACATGTTTGAAGCTTTTTTTTAAAGCAATAGATATGTTCACCAATGCATACTGATATTAATCCTATACATAAAAAAAATGACCTAAACCCACTATGTCTAATGCTTATTGCTGAAATAAAAAGTTAAAAGTAGAAAATATTTACATCCAATTTTCTGAAACATGTAAATTATAAAGTAAAAAAGAGAAAATTTCATTAGATTTCTTCTAAAAAAGAGAAACCAATTGTTTTTTTTTTTTTTTTTTTTTTTTTTCCCCGAAAAAATCTATAGTGATATTCTGAAGCTTGTAAAATTTAGGGGTGCAGAAAATGTTTCTACTCCCAAAATTGTGCTTTATGTTATCGGTAATTTCTGTACTATCGTAGATATAGAACATTTATTTTTCAACTTAGACTTCGAGTATATATGGTAGAAGTGAAATTTGAAGCAGAATCACCCCAAATATACGATACATATTATTCTGACATCAATTTTCTCGAAGTTGCCATACAGATCTTTTGTATTTGTAGTGAAGGATCTATCTCAGGAAATTACAGAATTCGTTCTTAAAATCTTGTATAGTTTCTGCAGAATTTCCCCAGGTGATTAAAATTTCCCCCAATCCTAGATCACCAGATCGGACATATTCTGCACTTGTGGTAAAATGTTGTTTACCAACTTTCCTTCTTCATCACCAGTGAATATTTTTCAACTTTGTATCATTGATTAGCTACACTTGAAGCTAAAGTTTGGCTGTTTTTTAAGTGCTAACATGGCAATTCTCTTATTAACATTGAGTGCTCTTACTAACATTGTAGACTGTAGCTTACTAATTATGCCATTGATAAGTGTAATGAGTTCCTAAAAGGAGAAATAACTAATAATAAGTTAAAAAATTTATTAAAACAATGTGTTTTTGTAAAAATATTTTGGATAAAAGTTAGCTTGGCATATCATATGTCCCACAGTGTGCTATATATACCTACTATGAAATTTTAGAGTGTCATGCTGTTAGTTTTAGCACTAGAACTATTACTATACATCAGTTTTATAGAGAAAGCTTTCAATTTCATAATATTACTTTTTATTTCAAAATATTTACAATCAAATTCCATTTTGCAACTTATCAAACTTTTGCATGGAAGTTATTAGACATGTTTGCAAAATAAAAATCTTAATAAATTCTTACCTGCTTCATCAGTGGATTCAGGGCATATCTGAAAGTTAGATTGAGCTGACATTTATCTGCATTTTCAAGAGCTAAGAGTTAAAGTATAGGGGAAAAAGTAAAGCTGTCCTGAGGTGTACCATGTGCCAAGGTGAGCTACTTTCCTTATATTTTCCTGAACAATGAGAATCTTTCTGACACATTCTGACAAAGCCATTTTTAAATGCATATGAAAATTTAAAGACCATGTGTTCACGTATCCAATTTATGTGCAATATAAAGTTGAATCAGCCCATTTACAAACTTACTGTACTTAATGTTTTACAAGATTCAGGATTTAAGTTTAGAAACAATTATTTAAAGCTTTTTTTTTTTTTTTTCCTTTATTTATAAGGCAAAATATCTCTAGAAACTTTCCAAATCATATTAATCTTAGAGGTTAATGCTTTTATGTCATTTTAAAGACTTAGAAAATATTTGATTTAAATCAATGATTTAAGAAAAAAAAATTAGTTGATTAAAAATATGATTTAATCGCTGGTTTAAATCAACTTTTAAAAATCGTTGACACCCTATTATTCAGTCATTTGAAAAAAAAAAAGAAACTGACTTTTACCTATTGTTCTCAAATTTTTGTACTTTTAATATTCATCCCCGATCATTCACCATGTTTTTTGGCGATGTTTGGCACTAATGCCACCCCACCGATTTTAGTGTTCTGGCAACCCAATAGATTTATTGTGGGTAAAGATGGCAGTCTAACTCAGCATTTTTGTACGGAGATGTTTAGAGATCGAGAGATGTTTTTGAGGGAGATTGGCTGAATTAAACCAAGCATTGTTTGTCCTAATTGTCCAAAATATAAGTATTCGACAGAAGAAAGTGTTTGATGGTTATTCTTGGGCTTGTCGGAATCACATGGTTTATGAAAATAGAAAAAGAAAGAAAGTGTATTAAGGAAGTGACTTTTAGATTTGGCTCATGGTTCAGTAATAGCAATATGATGTTAGAGGTAGGTATTTAGTTTGTGGACGTAGGCTTTAAAAATGCTTTATTGTGATTTTTATTGTCAGTTATTTATATTTTTAAAAACGAGTTTTTGCTTCACTTTATTCTTGAAAATATTTCCGTTTGCTCATTATGACTCTCCCTTCTGTGAATATAGCATTTAAAAATACTGGTACTTACGTATTAACGCCACCGTAGCAGAAGTTGTGCTAATGCGCCAATAAAGAGCAATCTTGTTGCTCGTACGCTCATAAAAAAAATGAGCAAAAAAAGCACTAAAAACATTAAAGCAATAAAAAAGCATTAAAAAATGACGTCAAAGTCAGCAAACAGCAAGGCAACAAGGATTGCTCTTTATAGGGTCACCCGGGGTAAAATGGGTATAAAAATCAGCTTTTTTAATTTTAATGTTTCATAGCAGAAATATTATGAAATAAATTCATGTTTTTGTTCAATATTTTTGACATTGTGTATCTTAGGTCTAAATTAAACATAATTTGTGTTTACTTTTTTTTTTTAATTTTTGTGTAAAACACTATACCTATTTTACCCCGGTGTATACCCATTTTACCTCGTGGTTCGGGGTAAAACGAGTATGCACCGGGGTAAAAGGGGTATATGCTGGTTAAAGTTGAATAATAAATTAAATATACTTAAATACACTATAATTAATGTGTAAACCATTTAAAAGTTTTGTACTTTCATCCCCTGAATCATGTGTAAACTTGGAAGGTGAGGGGAAGGGGCTTCAAAAACTCCCCACTTCAATTTGCTTACATTTTTTTCTTGACATATAAAAACACTGTTATGAAACTAATGTAAATAAGATGAGAATACTGACAAATCCTATCCTTTACCACATGAGTTTACGCACATGCTGTGAATCGTGTTTCTCTTTAAAAGTATTTTTTTTTTATTTAATGAAATTCAAAAGCAGATAGATATCAGCATGAATATCTGTAGGGAAAAAATGAGAAATTAAATTACACTGGAAAATCAATGTTTAATCAAAAGCAATTTATGCAGATAGGTATAACATAATAAAAATTTACATGCAAAGTATATATTGGCAAGGACTATTGCAGCTCTGTTGAGATAGCTCTCTGGCAATTAGGATGCGTTCACATCAGCAACATAGTCTTTCTCAGGAAAGATATAAAAATAATCCAGCGATGACTTTGTTGCAAACTTCACAGTATTTTCACCTTCATCAGGGATATCAATAAGACCTGTGAATTCTTGAACAGACGTCTTTACATTAACTTTTACAGGGACTCAATTGCCAATCACTGGATTCATTGCAGTGAAAACCTTTGGTTTAACTTCTATTTTATGGGTTGCTTCGATTCTTTTAACTGTTTGTACTTTTTTAGACTTGCAGCTATCTGCTCTGTAGTTAAAACTTCTCCTACCTTTGCTTGTACTCTCTTGCGTTTTCTCTGAGTTTTTTTATAGCCTCGCCAGTACTAGAAAATGTGTTTTAATTTAATTTTGCGATATTTTTCTTACCTTGTGTTCTTGTACATTTAGTCAATTTGCATGTATTATAATGTCACCCGAAATAGCCTAATTTATAATATAAATGATAAATTGATGATATAAGTAATAGCCTAATTTCATATAACAAAGCATAATTTCAGTTTAAAACATAGGATCAATAACAATTTGCCCTCAAAAGTTTCTTTCAACTTCGATCAATCTTCATACATTCATATCTTGACCTATACCCATTTTACCCCATATGACAAAAAACACTATAAAATTTTTGCGAGTAAATAAATTTACTTAATTTAACAGTTTTCAGTTAGAAGAATCCTTCTTCTGTAAATATCAAACAGTTTATTCCTAAAATTCTTCCTGTATATTTTTCTGGAAAGAAGTTTTTCAACCACTAAAAACACTTTGTTCTATCTTCTGAAAAACAAAATGGTTGCTAAGCCCATTATATGCGTCGCCAGTTTGTTTTTATAAGGTTTAAGTATTGCCAGATATGTAAGCACTTTGTTCATAATTTTAATTTATTTTAAAAATTTGTCTGGTAAAATAATAAAATAAATAAATAAAATATACCCATTTTACCCTGGGTGACCCTAGGCACATTATCATAACTTCTGCTGCGGTGGCGTTAATATGTAAATAATAAAATGCTTTATTGTAATTTTTATTGTCAGTTATTTATATATTTAAAAACGAGTTTTTGTCTTACTTTATTGTTTAAAAGTTTTTTACCGTTTGTTCATTACAACTCCTCCCGTCTCCTCCTTCTGACCTAAAGTGGCTATATATGATCACTTGGCGAAAACGGGTTTTTCATGCCAAGAAAAGACAAACAAGATGGCGGACCGGGGGTGAATACCAAAGCTATTCCGTACTTTTTATTAATCTGTCATTAAAAATAATAATAATAATTCACAATTTTTTGTCACCTTGCTGGTAAAATCTCTTTTCTAAAATTTTTTTTTTTTTTTTTTTTTTTTTTTACAATTACAGGTTTCTCTATGTCTTTTACAAAATCACAGCCCAAGTCACATTTTCTTATCTTATATGCTTCTGAAACTGGACAAGCAAAAGCTATATCAGAAGAAATTTTTGAGAAAGCTTCAGAATATGGATTGAAACCTGCTCGCTTTTGTATGAGCCTTATTGACAAAAGAGTAAATATTTTTAATTTTTATATCTCACTTAATTTTTATAAAACTTACAGCATGTCGAGAAAAGATTTGAATACAATAGACTCATGATTAATCAGGATCAGATTATCCAGGTTACAAATTAATCAGGATGATAAGTAAAAAGCATCATGATTAAGAAATTATTGAGGACAATTTTATCAGTTAAAGAAAGTAAAATTTGAATGTTGTTTGAATATAAATGGTGACATTCCAGCAATTCTCAACATACCATCATATTTCACAGCAGTAAAAACATATTTGTTGAAAATATCTTACACAGTACCTTGATTATTGTTAAAGTAATAAATGGAAAAAGTTCTGCCTGGAGTGTGATACACTGTATATTTAACTAGATAATTGGTTTATTATCATGGTTTACTGGACGAAAATTGTCTGTCTTGATACCTATTATCACTTCTGAAAGTTTTTTCTGTTTTATTTAAAAATATCCATCTTTTTTTTTTTAATGTAACATAGAAAAATAGCATACATGATGTAACATTTAAAGTCTTTTTAGTGGCCAAAATGCAAATTTATTTTTAAATGTGATTTGGCAATAGTTTCCTATTTAATTTATTGGTTCTTTTGATTCATGTAAATGCCATTGATTAAAAATCCTAATTCTCTGCTAACAAATAAAATTTAATAATAAAAAAAAAGTAATAATAATAATTAAATGTTTACACTTTTGAATATTTTGCTCTAATGATGTTATACAGAATTTCTTTTGCTTCTAAAAAGACATTGATACACTTTTAAAATACAGTAATCTCTTGACATTTGCAAGGGTTAGGTTCCCGAAAACATTTGCAAATGTTGAGACTATCTTCCTGTGCATATAAGGGTGGTTAGGCTCTTTTTTTTATTTAATGGAAAAGAACAATTGAAGTTTAAAAAATATATTTATTAAGCATTATACATTAAAAGTTCAGTCTCTAAATAAATTTGAATAATTATATTATAAACATGTTCTACAAAATTTATTTGCTAGTTTATAATGGAAAAAATTAAGTGATGTGCGATTGTTTGATATAAAAGATTAAATGTTTATGAATGTCCATGTAAGGAAAAATTTTCAGCCTCAATTTCTATTTAAAATTTAAAACTCCTCATCAGCGAAGAATCACATTCTATTACTTTTTCAAAAGTTGTTGATGATGCTTTAACATTATTCTGACATTTTTTCAGAAAATAGAAATTACTGATCCATATTTTCCCTCAGCACAAGGGCTGAGGTTCTCGCAACTTCGGCCATATAGTATTACAGTAGGCTATTACAGTACATAAAAAAAAATGTCCAATGTCACATAGTTCACAGAATTGGTAAAGAAAAGTGAGTTTGCTTTGTAAAAAAATGTACTGTATGAAACAAAATTCACGAATTATCACGTTTAATGTTCACAAATTTTGAAGTGTTCCTAATTTTTTAATTTTGCAAATAATCAAAACTTGCAAACGTTAAACCCGTGAATATTAAGGGAATACTGTATTTTATATTTGCATATTTTTATGAGGTTGCTTTTAAAGATATTTTATTTTTAATAAGTTATTCATAAAATTAGCTTTTCTCTTTCTTTAAGATAATTTACTTTATATTTGATTTTATTTCATCAAATTTTTAATAACTAAATCATAATTTTTGTGCATTTTCTTTAAATTACTATAGTTTAGCATTGAAAGAGAATCTTGTGTTGTATTTGTTGTATCTACTACAGGAGATGGACAGCCTCCAGATACTGCTATAAAATTCTTCCGGTGGTTAAATCGGAGTACATTAAAAATTAACCACTTAGAAAAATTACATTATGCATTATTGGGTAAATATCTTCATATTAACTATACTTTTAATGTTCTATTTGAAAGCTAATGATCCAGTTTCTGTAAAATCTCTGCTCTATATTATTTTCAGTTTTGATATAGAGCATATGGAGAATGCATGACAAACTTATAGAGACATTTTGAAAATTTTGATTCTGATTTTATGGTAAATAAAAAGATTTTTTTAAAATTATTTGTAATTATTTTGAATGAAATTTAAAGATTCTAGATTATGTTAATAAGAAAATTTTGAATACTTTTAAAATAATGAGTTTAAATTATCTTGAATTTGAAACATTACTATACATGTGAAAAAAAAAAGTAAAAAGTATATCAATTTCCAATTAATATTTAATTTATATTTATATTTTTTTAAACATTGATTTAAACATATTTTAAAACTGCTTAATTTTAAATTATAATATTTAAAATTAAGCAGTTCTGATTAAAAAGTTAGTAACAGACTGAGAAATATATATATATATATATATATATAAAGTGTGAAATTCACAATATTGAGGAAAGAGAGATTAAAAAGTTGCTATTGGAACTAAAAAAAAAAAAAGATAATAGTTTATTATAACTGAAAAGTAACTTCATGCAGCTTCACATCATACAGATAAACTAATCATTTCAATAAGATACAAAAGATGTAAATATACAAAAATTCAATACAAAAAGATGTAAATATTATATAAAATCCTTTTCATTACTCAAGTTCACATTGTACCAACAATGTGAATAATAAAGGTTGAGTTGTTGGGATAGTGGAGTTAATATGTCATAATTTTACAATTGTTTTTCAGCAATGTAATGTTTGTTAGCAGAGAGAGAGAAAAAAAAAAAATGGTTAATTTTTAAAATTACAAGTAAGTATTAATAAATTATAAATTTTAAATATGTTTATTAATTTTTGTGAAATTAACTTTAAACACTTTCTAAGCCTCCTAATTTCCATATGCTTTCCCTCATGCTTGATTTTTCACATATTTTATTATTTTATGTTCAAATGTACTGCCATTCAGGGATGAATACAAGTATATTTGTTTTATATTATGTTTAATCAATATTATTTTACATGATAAACTACATAGATTTATTGTAGATGACAAATATTTAAAACTTTGACTGTTACTGTGGCATTTTTCATTGAGACATATTCAATTAAGACATTTTATAAACATTTAATTTAGTCCATTCTGCATGTAAGAAGTACGTATATTTCTCTCATTTGTGAAATAGTGGTGTACTTTTTTTTTTTAAATCTTCGATACTAAACGATGTCTTTTTTTTTAAATCACATTTTTGGTATAAAATCTCCCAATTTTTGGCTTTCAGAACTTGGCAAGTCTGACTTTGTAAAACTACTATACACTATTTAAAATAATTCTCATAAATAATCAGCCAATATTTGATAGTAAATTGCACAAAAAAATTGCGTTAAATCTATTTATATTTTCAGTGAATTAACATAAAATTATGAAAGTGACAGAAAACTATAATCAAACAAATACTGCATATGTGTTTGCCAAACTGTGAGATTTCAAATTTTGCTGGTTATAAAAACATCCTGCTATTGATTTTCTTTTTTTAACAACATTGTATAATATTCTTTTATAAATAATATTTTAAATATTATTATTTCTTATATGTATGTTTTAAATATTATTATTTCTTAAATGCACATTTTAAATATTATTATTTCTTGTATAAATTTTTAATTGGTAATAAGTTGCTTGAAAATAGAAGATAATTAATTGCAAGCAATAATGAGTTAAGCAAAAATAAGTCCTAAATAAGAAAGTAAAAATAGTGTAATATATAAAAAATATGCATTCATCAATCAATACTATATCAATTACATTATTTAATTTATTTATGCATTTAAAAATTCATTTTAAAATCTTAAAAATACAGTTTAAATGATGTTTCAATTTTTTTCTTATTTCCAGTTATCGTAGTTTTAAAAAAGAAAGAAAAAATATATGGATTTTTAAATCAATTCACTTGCTTGCATTTCCTGTCAAGTGTAAAAAAAAAAAAAGTGAATTTTTCATAGTCGAGTTTTGGTGCTCATGCCAAATTGAACCATTGTTATGGATATTTTTGGGGGAAAACTTGAATATGATTTCCAAAATAAGCATTGAATGCTTATAAAAAGATATTTCAAAAAAATATTTCTATTTTTATATTTAACTTATTTTTTTCTCAGTTTTTAAAAAATAATATATTTTGGTTATTTTAAAATTTTGGGCAGTTTGATTTCCCCCCTCCTTTTCCCTTAGAATTTGAATTAAAGAAGGTTTACTGTATTGCTTTTCTTATTTTAGTGCTTGCATTTTCAGGCGTAAAAGCGTTCCTCCTAGAAGAGGAATTACACTTTTTTAAAGCAATTTTGGACATTCCCTGGATTGATGCAAAGAAAATTTTGGAAGGGTAATAGGGGAAGAGGGCTGGAAAATTTAGTAATCTGACATTTGTCTATTCAAACTTTTGGAGTTTATTCTTGAATTGTTATGCGAAAGGAACATAACATGAAAGGTGAACTTATATATGCATCTTCAAAGTGAAAGAAATAGAATATTTTGCACTATTTATACAACACTTTAAGTAAATTGATCAGATTTATTTGGATTTGCACCTTTAGCATTCTTAATACTTTCTAAATTAAAAATAGTTATTATAGGTGTAGCTACATTTAATTTTTTTTCTTTGATAGCTGTTAAAATGACACTTAAATTATAAGAGTTCCATGTCACTGTATAAAAAAAAAAAAAATTGTCTTTTTTTTTTTTTTTTTTTTGTCATTATTTCCCATTTTTATGTCTAATTTATAAAACTGTGTGTTGAGTGAAGATATTCTAAAACATGCCTTGTATGAGGGGTTTACAACCACAGCTGACCAAGTTCATTTTGGGAGGTGAGTGGGGGGGGGGGGGGGGGAATGAAGACATTCAATTTAGAAGGTTCATAAAATCTATTAGATTCACTCCCACAGTGAGCCGAGTTTGTAAACCGATACTGTATGCATGAAAGTATATGAAAACAGGCTTAGTTCACTGTGAGAATAGATGAAGACAATTTTAATTAAGATGTAACAGATTTTTAATCTGAAGATTGTTTACTTTTTAGGTGCATTCGTAATTATGTAAATACAGTAGACTCCCTCAAATCTGCACTCCTAAAATCCGCAAGTCTCTAAAATCCGCACATATTTTACAGATGTAAACAATGAAACAGTCAGTTCAGATGTAGGTGCAAAATTTCACTTTTTTAGTTTTATATCAATTCCATACATTTTTTAATTTGTAATTTTGTTAATATCACTGTATTCATGTGTTTCATGAAGAAAGAATAAACTTTTTTCTGAAAAAATAAAAATATTGCTGATATCATTGGTAATCACAATCTTACCACATATACTTATGTATTATAATCAAGCTTTTTTAGTTATTAAGTCTGGTTAAACCTGAAATAAAGTTTCATTGTTTTATGATCCTGATGTGAATTAGTAATGTACTTTTATGAGGCAAGTTTCATTGAATAATTTAGGAAAAACACATTTCATATTTATAATGAATATTTAATTGTACATTAATGATTATTAACTTGACCTTTGTTTTTAGTATTTTAATCATTTTAAAAAGTATCTAAATTTTTATTATTTTAGTTAATACTTATTTTAATATTTTAGTATATTGTAAAGATTCATTATACTTTTGATTGCATTATTAATTACATTCAAATTACTGTTTAAAAATTGTAAACAAAGCAGTGGCCAGAAATCCGCAAAACCTCTGGTCCCAAGCTGTGCGGATTTGAGGGAGTCTACTGTACGTAGCGCCTATAGTTGTTGTTCGGTCCGTCCGTCCGTCTGTCTGTCTGCATATAACAACGCAAAAACTACCCAACCAAATCTTTTGAAATTTAAAATATATAATTATTACATAATTTTGTTGAGTCATTTCAAATTTTATGAAAATCGGATGCATAGATCAATTACAGGGACGATCAAAAGTATTCCCTTACATTACGGTCAATGGGAAAAAATTTTGCAAATGCATTTTAATAGTTTGAAATTTAAGTTACATACTTATTACATAATTTTGTCAAGTCATTTCAATTTTTTTGAAAATAGGATGCATAGATCAAATACAGGGACAATCAAAAGTACTCCGGTACATTACAGTCAATGGAAAAAAAAAAAGTTTCAAATGCATTTTAATAATATTACATTCATTCGAACATAATAATATTAATATGCATCATAAAGTACATATTATAATGTAGATTTTGCATAATCTGTTGTGCAAAGAACTTTTTTTATTGATTTACAAGGCCACACAAAAGTATTCCATTACATAATGAGTATAGAGACAACATTGTTTGTTGTGCACTTTAATTGTAATTAACTATTTACAATTTTATGAGAGTGATATTTTTAAAATTTCATTATCGTATGAACGCACCTCATTTGCTACACTTCACATGCAATTTCCAACTTGTTAATTAGACTATATCCTTTTTTTAACTCTTTCCAACAAAGTTGAAAAGTGTTTATGCATTCAGTTTGTCTGTCCGAACTCTAACTCCCATAAATGTACTCGGATTGCTATGAAATTTTTGTATGTTATTCGTATTTACCCTAGCACAAACCCTATTGAAAATAAAATTTCTACTCCGATTAGTTTATTTACAGGGATAGTCAAAAGTTTTCTGATACATTACGGCCTATGGGAATAAATTCTTTCCAATGAATTTTTAAAGTGTTACACTCAGTCAAACATATTAACATTTATATGGATTCGTAAAATGCACTAAAATATGCATTGTGTAAAATATACAGTGAAAATAATAGTTATTATTCATTTACAGGACCACTCAAAAGAATTCCCTTACACAATAATATAGAGGAGAATTGTTTGCGACATATTTTTGCTATGTTAAACGATATCAAGTATCATAAAATTCATATACACCACTGAAACTCAATATTTCACGCATAATATGATGTGCATAGCATTTACTGGACACACAAAATACTTCAAATCGTATATTCTATCTGAAGTACTGTACATTATCGATGATAGCTGATGGATAGGTGAAATACATTTTCAATTGTGATATTTGCTTTTAAGTTTTACTAAATGTCTGCATATTATATGTGTGTATAAATGCTGTAGTTGATATACAGGGTTACACAAAAGAGCTCGCAAACTTTACTGAATATGAGGGTAATTTACTTAAAGGTGGTTTATCAATAAGTGATGCATTTTTATGTTGAATTGCTTTCTGTTTACTAAGAAATGTTTGTAGAATATAAATAAAATGATATACAGGGTCATGCAAAGAATTATCTACATAGTTACCCATGAATGATAATTTCTGGAAATATGTCTTAGTAGTTTTTAAAATGTTTTTGTTTGAACTAAATTTTAACAAAATACTGGCATGTAATAAAGGTACTAGGTAAACTACATGGCGGAGCAAAAGTATTCAAGTATTTTTCCATATAGTAGTATAAATTGCTGGAAGAGAAATTTCAACCTGTTAGGTGTTTTCTTGTTAAACTAAGCTTCCACATTATATAGTATATATATCCTTATTTATCTAAATAATGAAGTTATGTTAAAGATTTCAGGGAGTGTTGGAAAGTGTTTCATAATCTATGCTTAACGCATGATTTTTCTTACTTTTTTTTTTTTTTTTTTTTTTTTAATCCAAAATGGACTTGGTCTACTATAGTTGTGTACTACTCATATAGTGTTGATGTTAAATAACATTTAATTTTAATAACCTCATTTTTCTGTTTAGCTCTTGGCGACTCTAACTATTTGAAATTTGCTGCATTTGGACGTCAGTTAGAGCACCGATTAAAAGCTTTATCTGCTAATCCTTTTTATCCAACTGGTTATGGAGATGATGCATATGGGTATATTTTATTTCTCTTATAAGAATTTTTATCTGTGTAATTTTTTAGGGGATAAGTTGTGATACAACAGTTTATGTTATGGTTTTAAGAATTTTAAAATGAAATTTTGAGTTACGCTATGCTATTAATTAAAATATACATTTCTTTTATCGATTTCATCATTTAATTTTTGTTGTATTTGTAAAAAAGTGCATGTGCAAAAATTATATTCAACATGAAAAGATGTATAAAACTTTATTTGCTAATGCTTTTTTTTATCCACATCTCTTATAAATTCAAAATAAGAGTTTTAAAAGATATAATATGAAATGTGGATGATGACTTGATGTAGATTTTAAAGGTTTGTTTTAAAATTAAATTAAAATTAGTTTTGATTTGGTAAAATATATTTACATATCTAAACAATACTTTTAATTTTTTAATTCACTGTTAAATATATAACTTTCATTGAATCTATAATGTGCATTAAAATGTATTTATTTCGATAAATTGATTTATCTTTTGTGTCATGTTGTTCAAAATTGTAATTAAAATTTATGTTAATTGTTTCCTTGTGCCAAGTTATCCATTTGCATACAGTTCACTTAGTTTGAATACAATGATGCAGCTAAACCATTTACATATAAGTTTCACTTACAATTTTTAAAAATGTGACACTTCATTTATAAATATAATCCACATCTGCATTTTTGTTGCAAAGTTCTCAATAACAAGAAAAAATTTTCTCTTTTTTTCAATACCTCCAACATTTCTTTTTCAATTAATAATTAAAAAAAGATTATTAATCCGATCTTCAGTCAGGTGGATGTTTTATAAGTATGAATTATATTCAGATCAATATATTTTTTAATGTTTATAAAAAAAATTACCATTTTCTATTGACATATGAATAGTACACAAAATAATTGCTATTGTTAATTTTCAACTAACTCACATCATTCATGGTAGCTAATTTTAGCTATTAACATCAAAGTAATGCTTCCAAAAGTTGTAAAATAATTTGGTACCTAAAGGAATAAAATCAGGAATAGTAAATTGTTCATTCGTAAAGTTATCAAATTATTATTGTATGCACAGCATATTAAATGTGATAATTTTGAGAACACATTTTTAAAATACAGCAAAAGTTACTAAATTGTTCAATCAATCAATAGTTATATTATACTATTTAGCCTATACAAGAGCAAAAATCCTTAAATTACTCATCTGTTTTAAATTAATAGCATTAATATACAAAATAACACATGCATCATACTTCTGATAGTTTATACACTCCTATGCATTATATATGTGTAGATTGAGAGGTATCCGCTGTTCAAAGAGACATATACTTACAAATATTTAAGTGTTAGGAATTGAAAAAGAGTTCATTAAATAGATATGTATATATTTTGGAAGTGTCCATTATGGAGGTCTTATTGTGTATAGATTCTTAACTTGAAAATTATTTTGAACATTCTTTTGAATTATCGAGTTAACTAAACATGACCCGCAAGAAATAATACCCAGCCCAAACCTGAAACAATCAAAGTAGACCTGACCTGCATAAAAAAAATATAAGTAAGCCCAATCCGCAACATAAATATATTGTCGTCCCAGACCGAGAGTCAAGTCAGATGCATGTAGAAGCAGATAATTTGACCTGATGCAGGAGTCTAGTAGAAGTCTGCTTGGGCCAAAATTATCAGGCCCTAACCCGACTGGAGAATATCAGAATAGCTCAGATATTTAAGAAGAATTTTCTGTTATTTAAGAAATTTCTGTCTTTTGGCTGAAGAATTTAGGAAATTTTGATCTTAGATCCATGATTTTTACTTATTTTTAGATAAAAGAGATTTATAGCTTCTGTTTCTAATATGAAAAAGTACTAGGCAGCATGTGTAATTTGATGAACATACTTCTGTAGGTGTGAGTATTTTAAGTAAAAAAAAAAAAAATCACGTTTTCTTTTTTGTGTGAATAGGGGGAGGGGGGAGAGGAAGGAAGAGAGATGGACAAATTAAAGCACAAACATTCATATTTTAAAGAAATATTATCATGGAAAAATTAATTCAGATTATTTTAAGAACTTAGAATCCAGCGCGGGTTTTCATTATGCCTACACAAACCTGGAGATATACTATATGCATTCAGCCTAAACCAGTTTAAAAAAATTCACTAGAACTTGACAATCTTTGACATTCAAATTATTAAAATTGATATACAAATTAAATACTTAAAATATTAAAACTAATGTCTAAATAAAATATTCAAATTATTATAATTAATGTGAAAAGCTACATTTAAATTTTGCATAAAATATGTTATTTATTCTGTTCAAGTTGGAAATATTGACCAAAATATTTTTTTTATCACTATATTCTTGTTCAATAATTAAATATTTAATATGTGGTTTTATATACATGTACTTAAGCTGATCATTTTATGTTTTATACTATTTCCTTATTTTGATTATTTATTATTTTTCCTTATTTTGATATAAAGCAAGTGAATGAAAGATAGTATGTTTTGTATTAATTCTTAAAAATACTTTAACAATAATACATAACCCTTTTCTTTGAAGTAAATAATAATAATAAGGAGATTTTTCAGTTTCAAAAGATAAAGTTTTTGTGTTTTTAAATTTTGTCCATTCACTTTTCATTGCTTTAAATATTAATAATAAAAATAGGTAATAGAAAACGAAATAGAAATCAGCTAGTAACGTGAAGTTGTTTCAGATTAATCTTTGAAAACATTTCCTTTGTAATAAACTGTCAAAAAAAAATCCCCCCCCCCTTTCCCTGTGCTGTTACTATATTGTCCTATTTATTTTAAAGGAGCTTAAAATAAATTATGTTTTTCCTTAAAAAAAAAAAACTGGTTTTTTAAATTTATTAATAGTACCTATTATTTGTTTTCAGAATTGAAACAGGTGTAGATCCATGGATTGATCAACTCTGGCCTGCACTTCACAAACAGTTAGGTCTAGATTTTAGAGTAAAAAGTTTTGTGGATTGTTATAGTTTACAAAGTACCATTAGAAGTGGTTTGATTTCCCAAATGGATTCAATCTGTGCATCAATTCAGGAAAACTGTTTAGAAAAAGAAAAATTCATAACAGATTTGTCTTTAATATTGAAAGAAATAGATGTGGAGAAATGTCATGTTCCGAAGTTTCCTTCACCATTATATGCTGTTGTATATCATAAAGATAAGGTATATTACTTGACTTTTCTAGTATGTTGTTTTTATTTTTATGTATTATTCAATTACTGTGAATTTTATGTGAAAAGAATTATTTTCATTTAGTGTAAATTATTCTTAAAAACTCATTAATGTTATGATTCTTTTTCTCTTGCATTTATATTTTATACTATTTCCTTATTTTGATTATATATTATTTTTCTTTATTTTTATAATGCACATGAATGAATGAAAGTGTGTTTTACATTAATTCTTAAAACACTTTAACAATAATATAAAACGTATCCATTTTCTTTGGAAAAAAGAAAAGACATTTTCAATTTTAATAGGTAAAGTTTTTGGTTATAGGTAAATTGTTTTTAAATTTATCCATTTTCTTTTCATTGCTTTAAATAATGATAATAAAAATAGGTAATGGAAAATTAAATATAAATCAGTAAATAGTGTGTTGTTGTTTCAGATTAACCTTTGAAAACATGATTTTTTTCTGCTAAGATTTATCATAATAATCTTTTAACTTAATTATTGTAATAATTAAAATACAACTCATTTAAATACCTTAATATGAAATCATTAGGTCTGTTAAATTTAGTTTATATTGTTTTTCTAAATAAAAACTTTTTTGATATTGTAGAAAGAATCATAATTTTTTTACCAAATAAACACATTCTACAATAATATACAGTCGACTCTTGTTAATTCGAAATCAGATAATTCGAACCTTCGCTTAATTTGAACTAAACATGAAGTCCCAAAATTTTCAATGGCAGAATAATGTTAAAAATTTTCATTAATTCGAACTCATTTTCTCTTGACTTCATTTAATTCGAACTAATTAGAATTCCGATTTTTCATTTTTCTTTTCTTTCTCACGGATTTCAGATCATTCGAATAACTTTCTTTGATTTGTGTAAAAATTATTCTGAACGAGTATACATATAATCCAATGCGCTTGATATCCACTTTCTTAGTGTCCCGTCTGTCTATCATTGAAGCTTAAAATTTGTCTTCCATTGTGCTTGTTTCTAATCTTTTAATTAGTTTATATATTTATACATTCTGATTTAATATTAAGTCCTATTCTAATAATAACAGGCAAAATAAATTAAAAAAACACTATAACATTAATTCTTTTGTAAAAGTACCATATTAAGTATGTTTTCCTCTTTCTATAATTCGGACATTTCTTATGGTCCCTACAAGTTCAAATTAATGAGAGCTGACTGTATTTAGAATTTTCTTTAGTTTAAAGAATGCTGTTGATTCAAATTATCAAAGAACCTTTTTGTATTCAATTTTCTTAGTTTATGGTAGTGTTTCTCAACTGGTTTGTTACTACATGCTAGTGTATTATGGGACAATCTCAGATGTGTATGAAAATATTTAGCCAAATTCTAACAAAGTAACAACCTAATTATTCTAACAAAAAAAAAATCGTTAAATAAGATTAATAAGTATGCCTATTGAGAAAATTTAAATATGTACAAAAGACGTTTAAAAAAAAAAAAAAAAAAAAAAAACCCTTAGCTTTATGATAAATGTTATGTAATAAAGAGAAAAAAAAGTATGTTCTTAAGAATTTTATCCTTTTGTTACAAATTTTAGTAAGTTGTTTTATATTTTACATTATATATTTATATTCCCCCCCCCCCCAAACTGATGAAGCATTTAATTTGTATTAAAAAATAAAGTTTTTGACTATTGTTTAAACATCTTAAATTAAGTTTGCTGTAAGATTAAAGGTTGAGAAATCTTGTCTTTTAGTATAAAAGTATCAAATTTATAAACTCTTTCAATATTTTAGCTGTGCACATGTATGTACCACATAACTTACAAAATGTATATATCTCCCACATATATATTTATGCATAAAGAGGCTTTGATCAGATGGATTCATCATTGCACACATGAAGCTATTGAAATTAGGAACTTAATTCCAGAATGTATTCATAACAAATAGTATGGGTTTACTAAGAAAATATTTTTCTAATTCAACTCCTAAAGAAGTTAAAGGCAGTGACGAAAGTATTAGATCATTTTGTCATCATTGTAGAATCATTTTGTTTTAGATCATGGCAGCAGTTTTAGGTATCAGTGTGACATAGAGTATGCATAACACCAAAATGATTAAACATTTATTTAGGCTTTTTTTTTTTTAATTCAATCCTTAAGGGATGTTTAAAATTTAAAAACATACGATATTTTTGTAACGGGTCTGTAAGTCAGTTTGTATATTTTGGTGAATGTGACTTTGTATAAAACTAATTTTATTGTTGTAATGCAAAAAATATTGAAACTGTATTGATTCCATCATGTTTTGTGTTTTATGCCTAACTTGGTATGTATCTGATTATGGAAGTTTAGGTGAATATGACATTGTGGAAATTTTGAACTGCATATTTTTTACAGTACATTTTACCAAATGAATTTTTATTTAATCTAATCTCTTGTGTTATAAACTGTTGCTGTGCTTTCACATTTTTGCAATCATATTTCCATCTTTATGCAAAATGTATACTTTCCTTCTATTCTCAAAAAACTTTTTTTTTCTTTGAAGCAGCGATTTACAATTTAAATATTGATTGTCATATTTAATCTCTAAAATATGTGGAATCAAACAGTGTTCTCGATGGCAATTGACCAACTTTAGTAATTTGGCTAATTAAAAATATAAAACATTCGCCAAATGAAAAAAGTATTAGCAAAATTGATTGGCCTGAAGCACTAAAAAGATTATCTTTAATTCTTTAATGTACCCCCTTTTTTAATACGTTTTAATGTAACTTAAGTTTTTATAACTGCGAGAACGATTGTTATTAATTTTATTTTCTACTATCTGCTTCAATTATATTAAAAATATGCATATGTAAGAAAAACTAAAAAGTAAAAGCAAAAATTGAGCACGAGGAATTTGGCGAATCTAATCGCTTGTTTACTCGCCAAATACAGAATTTAGTTGCAGTTTGGCATAATGGCGAGTGACAGCAAGAACCCTGGAATCAAATGATATCTGGATAATTATATAATATCTGTATAATCAAATAATATCTCAATCAGAATCTAAAGCTAGAATTGTCAGCTGTATTTTTAAAGTTATCTCTTTTTTGTATAAGAACAGTACAATACACTGTGAGGAGATAAAACAGAATGTAGAATTTGCTAATATTTCCGTATAATCAAATTTCAATGCAGAATTACTTTGGATTGTGCAATTCACAGGGCTCACTTATAATGATTGCTATATATATATATATATTAATTAATGTTATCTCCTTTTTGTTTAATGTTGAATAGTCAACTAGTATACATAACAGTAGACTGCCTCAAATTTGAAAAGCTAAGGACCAGAGGTTGTGTGGATTTTCGGTCATTGCTTTATTTACATTTTTTTAAACAAGCTGTTTTAAAATTTGAATGTAATTATGCGAACAAACACATGCAATATAGTAAAATATTAAAACAATTAAGTAAAGTAATAAACTAAAATGATAAAAAGTAAGAATTTAAAAAATAATCAAATTATTAAAAGTAAATGTCAAATAAAATAGAATTAACTATGATTAATAATGTGTAACAAAAAATGGAAGTTTTCTCACAAATGTACCCTATTAATTCACTTCAAAATCCTAAAGTAAAGAAGTTTTATTTCCGGTTTAGCCAGTCTTTAATAGCAATATATATATATATATATATATCAATACTTTTATAAATACATCCAAAGTAATTCAGACAATAAGATAATTCAGTAATTCAATAAACCAATGAAACCAGTATTTTTACAATCATATTATTGAAAACAGTATATATATATATATATATATATATATGAATAACTTTGGATGTATTTATAAAAGTATTTATATATATATATATATATATATATATATATATACTGTTATATATATATAACATATATATATATATATATATATATATATATATGTATTACATGAATATATTTTAAAAGAGGGTGTAATTACCAGTGGCATCAACAATATTTTTATTTATTAATTTCTAAAAATATTTTAATATCCCATTCTTTTATAATAAGAAAAAAGGCACCAATCATCATATAACTAAATCATTACCAGAATCTTCAAACACCTCCTTAAAATCACTTTTTTTCATTGTTACATTAAGAGGAATATTGTCAATGTCTAATTTAGGGACATCACAGTATTCTTCAAAAAATGGTATTGTCCTCAGTTCCATCCTAATTATTACTAATGATTTTTTTTTCTTTTTTTTTTTTTGAAAGATCAAACTATCATTTATTGGAGTAATTCAATTCTTAGATACTGAGAATGAGAATGTCAACTTTTTAAAAATTACTATCATGTGTCACAGTTGCATCTCTGCTAACATCCATTCAATCCATTTCAAACAGAACTTATCTTTAAACAACTTATTCAGTCAATCTTCCAATGGAATCCATAATTAAGGACATTTGGTGCTCTACAACAGAATGGGAAAAATCATTAATTACAGAGAGAGCATTTTTTTTATTATTATTCAGCTTTTATATTGATATTCCTTCACTTAATTTTTCTTCACTTTTTTTTAACATCAGCTTATGTAGGGTTTCATATTTTGGACGATTTTTCACTGAAAAATCGTATACTCGGTTTATGCATGGAAATATACGGTATATACTTTTATTTAAATAAGATATATTGAAAACATAGCAGCTGCACCCCTCCACTGTTATTCTTTTAAAAAAAAGCGGCTACAAATGATTTTTGTTTTTTAACTTTCTTGTCTTTTAATCTCATCTGTTTAAAAAACTGAAGGTATTCAGTAATTATTGTAAGCAGTGTTTGTGAAAGGTAAAAGTAAAGTAAAAGGGACAAGCTAAAATAAAATTACATTTTGCACTTGTAAAGAAATATAATGAAAAGCATTCGAACAACAAAGTCATACAATGAAACTGCAATAATCAGTTCAATTACAAACAGCCTTTTATTTTCACATGCTCTCAGTATTTTTTAAAAATTCTTGCATTGATTACAAAATCATGCAGGGTTGCTACGCCACCTGGAGAACTGGGAAAACACATGGAATTTTAAAATCCCCTCCCAAAATAGGAAAATTCCGGGGAATTTTTAAAAAATCTGGAAAACACAGGGAATTTTTTTCCTATTATATCCAAACATAAATTACTTTTTTCAGCTTTCATCTTGAAAGCCAAATATTATCTTATGATATTTTTTAAGATAAAAAATAGACCAGTATTGTGTATCAAATTTATCCTATATTTTATGTGTCCTGTATTTTAATATAAATATTAATTTGAATTCATAGAGTAAGTAACTTTTCCTCTTTTCTTTTCTTTTTTATTTCTGCAATTTTTGTGATATTATGTTCAAGATAATTGATTTTTAGGCAAGATTCTTTAAAATTTTATATTCTTTAAATTATTAGATACAAATTTTTTAGATATTTTAACACTCATTTACAAATATTTCAAAGTATTTTTTAGCAGAATGTTTGAGTATTGCTTTAGTGTTTTTATTATTATTAATGTAAAATGTGGGATTCAATAATAAGTGTAATAACTGTAAAGGGTTTTTTCGTTTGCTCATATCATATAATGTATTATATTTGTTCAATTAATTGGGTAATGGTAAACTATAAGATGTCTAATTAGTCTACATACATGCATATATTTTTGCGCACTCAACATAGAATAAACACGTTGCAGTACAAGGAAAAAACAAGGATTTTTTTTTTCTTTTTTTTTTTTTTTTTTTTTTTTGAGATTCGAGTGGCAACCCTGTCATGTTACTAAAGAGTGAATAAAGTGTTATCAGAAAACAGTTGTTTCATTTAAAAATATCATAATCACTTATAATTTATTAATTTGATTTTTTAATGCATATTCGTTATAAATATATATCAAATCCCATAATTTCTGTTTCAATCTGGTTTTTTTTTTTTGCTAATTTTTTTCAGAACTACGATGATGTTAAATTTCATCCAAAAGAGAGCAGTCTTGTTATTCCTGCCTCTCCTGTTGTGAAAGCATCTCTTGTTGCTGCTAAAAAATTGACAGTTGGTGAAGATGTAAAAGACACTTTAGAACTTACTTTTCAGTTTGAGGTACAATTCATTTCTTAATAACTGATTTTTAAAAAAAGTTTCTAATTTATCTTTGGATCTTTTGCAATCTTTTAGGTAGATTTTGTATGAAATTCTACCTATTGCATTCTCTCCCATGTTGGAATTTCTGAAAATTTTTTGCAGATCTATGCTGATCATGACCTCTAGACCCCAAAAGCACCATCAGTAAAAATCTTTATAATATATGTGACATTTTAAAGTTAGGAGCCAGAAACATCATCGCCGGGGTCCCCGTTCTACCTTACGGAAGTCTCATTGGCTGTTGCAAGTTACTTTATTAAACTGTAGTCATGAGAGAGGGAAAGGCTCCTTTTGCAAACTATCTTTAACTGAAATATCCAAAAGAATATTCCATCATTTACTTCAACAAGCCGTAAGTCATACTCATCGAAGAAAAAACCAAGAATCTTCCTTCCCACCTCGAGGCTTCCTTTCTTAAATCTAAAAAGAAAGTTCTAGAAAACTCTCTACTCTCGAACCACCATTTCTCCATGCAAACATAACTCATGCCCAGAGTTAAGACTTTATTCCACAGATGATAATTTTATTATTTTTTTAAATATTATTTAACCAATTTATAATCGACTCAGAATTTCAAATATCCTGTGCAAACGATCTTTTTACAGCCGATTAATTTTAAGAGAAAAAGAAAAAAAAAATGAATTTATTGTTATGCACACATATCGAATGTTGAAGGAGGGAAAATAAATAAGTAGGTAATAAAAATAATGATATTTTTTTAAAGGTATGGTTTTGGAATAAATTTAATAAGACTTTCTTAAAAAGGGTTGATAAAAACATAGAAAAAATGAGTTTTATTTGGAATATTAAGAAATAAATGTTTTTCAAGACGAATTAAGAATTTATATCATTTCCATAAAGATTAATAGATTAGATCTAGAACAAGATTTTAATTTAATAAGTTGAACTAAGTACGGAATATTGTTATAAGGAAATTAATGTAGTATAAAGGTTAATTTTGGCAGAAAAAAATTAAAAATTTGTAATATATATATATCGGTGTATATCACGGTATTCTAGACATGATAACTTCCATAATAATGCTCAGATCTTCTTCAAACTTTTACATAAAATCAAGGGGCATAAAATCTTGGTCGAGTTCGTTAGTAGGCAAAATTAGACCAAGGGGGTAGAAATAGGGAGGGTTTTTGTGAAAACCGAATAAAAGCTATAACTTGTTAGTTAAAATAGGTATCGAATCAGTTTAAAGTTTATATTACTTCTAAAAAATGGGCTAAACGTTTATGCATGACAGATTTTTGATAAAGTTAAAAATGAGCTCAAGGGGCAGAAAAAACAGGGTTTTTGGGAGAAAAAAATTCATAACTTTGTCAATTCTCAACATATCAAATCCAACTAAATTTTTTATAAATGTTCTTAAAATTATCTAAAACTTTTGTATTTACAAGTTTTTGATAGGACCAACTTTTACCGATGAAAAAAATTAAAAACGAAAAGAAAAAGGGGGTATAAAAGAAAAAAATCCATAATTTACTCAATTCTTAAGCAGTCAAATCTAAATAAATTTATTTTACATCTTCTCAATAATATCTACTACTTTTATACTAACAAGTTTTTCGTAAGACCGATTCTTATAGCAAAAACTAATTAAACAAAAATAGGAGTTGGAGAAAAAACCTCAAATCCAAACTGCTTATATTCTGACTCATTTTTAAATTCATTTTTGATTTTAAACGCATCCAAATGGGAGATCCTCTTATTTAGGAACTATATAATGTGACATATTGGCTACTTTTTTGATAAAGGCAGAATATATTTTTTAAAAGGCTGCTAAAAAGGGTATTTTGAACAGAATTTCACAAAGTGATTGTGATTAGAAATTGAGGAAGTTTAACAAATTGCATTTTTTCTGAGTCATTTTTAAATCCATTTTTGTTCTCAAACACATCCAATTTACAGGTTCTCTTATTTAGGAACTATATAATGTGACGGATTGGCCAGTTTTTGAATAAAGGCTAAATATATTTCAAAAAAGGCTGCCAAAATGGGCACTTCGCACAAAATTTCCCAAAGCAATTGTGATTAAAGAATTGAGGATGTATTCAAATAGCCAATTGATTATTTTATGACTCATTTTTAAATCCAATATTGCCCTCAAACGCATTCAATTGGCAGTTTTTTGTTATTTAGGAACTGCGTAATGTGCCGTATTGGTCAGTTTTTTGATAAAGGCTAAATATACATTTAAAAAAAAGCTGTCAAAGTGGGCACTTCACAAAAAAATTTCCCAAAGTGATCATGACTAAAGAATTGAGGATGCATTCAAATAACAAACTGGTTATTTTACGACTCATTTTTTAATTCAATTTTTCTCTCAAACGCATTCATTTGGCAGTTTTTTGTTATTTAGGAACTGTGTAATGTGCCGTATTGGTCAGTTTTTTGATAAAGGCTAAATATATTTTAAAAAAGCTATCAAAGTTGGCACTTTGCACAAAATTTCCCAAAGCAATCTTGATTAAAGAATTGTCGTGTATTCAAATAACAAATTGGTTATTTTATGACTCATTTTTAAATCCAATTTTGCTCTCAAGCACATTCAGTTGACAGTTTTTTGTTATTTAGGAACTATATAATTTGCATATTCGTCGACTTTTGATAAAGGCTAGGTACATGTTTAAAAAAAGTTGTCAAAGTGGGCACTTCACAAAAAAAAAAAAAACATTCCCAAAGAGACCTTGATTAAAGAATTTTGGATGTATTCAAATAATAAATTAGTTATTTTATGACTCATTTTTAAATTCAATTTTGTTCTCAAATGCATTCAATTGGCAGTTTTTTGTTATTTAGGAACTGTGTAATGTGCCGTATTGGTCAGTTTTTTGATAAAGGCTAAATATACATTTTAAAAAAAGCTGTCAAAGTGGGCACTTCACAAAAAAATTTCCCAAAGTGATCATGATTAAAGAATTGAGGATGCATTCAAATAACAAACTGGTTATTTTATGACTCATTTTTTAATTCAATTTTTCTCTCAAACGCATTCAATTGGCAGTTTTTTGTTATTTAGGAACTGTGTAATGTGCCGTATTGGTCAGTTTTCTGATAAAGGCTAAATATATTTTAAAAAAGCTATCAAAGTTGGCACTTTGCACAAAATTTCCCAAAGCAATCTTGATTAAAGAATTGTCGTGTATTCAAATAACAAATTGGTTATTTTATGACTCATTTTTAAATCCAATTTTGCTCTCAAGCACATTCAGTTGACAGTTTTTTGTTATTTAGGAACTATATAATTTGCATATTCGTCGACTTTTGATAAAGGCTAGATACATTTTTAAAAAAAGTTGTCAAAGTGGGCACTTCACAAAAAAAAAAAAAATTCCCAAAGAGACCTTGATTAAAGAATTTTGGATGTATTCAAATAATAAATTAGTTATTTTATGACTCATTTTTAAATTCAATTTTGTTCTCAAATGCATTCAACTGACAGTTTTTTGTTATTTAGGAACTATGTAAGGAGCATATTGGTTGATTTTTTTTATAAAGTCAGAATATAATTCAAAATATATTGTCAAAATGGGCATTTGAACCGAATTTCATTTAAGAGTATTTTGATAAAACCAGTTCTTACAGAAAAATGAAATTAAATTTTTTATCAAAAGCAGCCAAATAAAGTAGTTAAACTGGGTTTATCTCTAATCATATTTTATTTTTTGTTGTTGAAATGAAAACTCTTCGAAATCTACCTCCGCCTATAAGCCATGCCGACAGGGATTTTTATTATTTTGTTTTACATAAAATAGTTTCTATGTGGTGAAATTGTTTTTTAAAGTAAAAGTATGACTTAATGATTTTAAAAATTTTTATTATAAAAAAAGCATTAAAATGGCTGAAAATAGCAAATAAATTAATAATAATTTTGGATATCATAAAAATGATTGTAATTTAATGATTTAAGCTCATTATTTTGAATTTATCAAGCTTTTAAATGTACAAATATGTAATAATAATATGTCGATTTACTTGAAATAATAAACAAGTTTGCTTGAAATAATATATCGATTCTCGTGGAATAACATCTGTCTTTTTATCAATGTTGGTTTAGCAGCCGTAGTTGGAAGCAATGGAGTTGTGTTCTATGAGAGTTTCTCCAGTAAAGATGCAAGAAAATCAGTTTTTAGTCTTTTATTATTTTTGAGCACGACCATCAGTTATTCCACATCTCTCCAGCTCCCAAATTCCTAATAGACAACTTGCTCTAAGCCTGCATCATCTCAAACATTCTAAATTATTCCGAAGATGAGACGAAAATCCTGGCATTTGAAAGGTCAAAAGCATTCTATGCTCTCCAAAAGCAAAATGACTCTCTCAAAATTCCAAGCCAATCTAGCCCCTCCCTTTTTTATGTAAGGCTTTTAAAGATCCATTAGGATCATTTTCAACGTAAAGATAATCCAACCCGCTATCTCCCATTGGCCAGGAGGCGTGAGTAGATGCACGGAATCTTTACCGAATCGCGTAATAGCGTAATTTGCCATCGTGCAAGGCATATGAATCCCTAGCAGACGATTAATTGAATAATGAAACAAAATTAAAGTTTCGATAAATGTTTTTTAATTCTAAAAGGAAAATGGATTTGTGTACTGAATGTAAGATTTCGCAATAAGATATTGGCATTCTAGAAACATTCTAGCTCTTTTTAAGAAAATAATCAATAGGTTATGCTAAGTTAAATAAAATAAAATAAAAGAACTTTAGCCGTTAAAAATATTAATACATTACGGAAACTGAGAATAAAAGTATGTTTCATAAAATGTTAGAATAAACTCAGGGCGGCAAAATGGCGATTTTTTTAAAAAATTTATTACACATATATCAATTATATTATATTACACCAGAATGTACTGGTGTCACTATTACTTTCAAAGAGCTGCCAACTGCATGATAAAATTGCAGTTTCCATGATTTGGAGCTAAAAACTACAATGTTAAAAAAATGGATCTAAAACTACAATTTTCTGCAAGAAACTCTAATTGTTTTTCCCAGTTGCAATTTTTCAGTCCATACTGCATTTTTTTGAGGGGTGATTCTGTTCTGAAAATTTAAAGAGTTCAGAGAGAATTCAGTTCTGATTCTATTGGGCAATAGCTAAGATTCCAGACATTAAATAAGTCACAATTGAAAATAAAATTGGGACTGGAAAATAAATTTCTTAACATAAAACTATCTTAATGCATATTAATGACCAGTTAATCGTGTTTCTGTAAATATCTATATCAAAAATTGGAAATTCCATTCCTTAGAAGCTGAGATGCCATTTCAAAACTTTCTTAAAGATTAGAAATAGTGTGCATAATATGCTCACTAAAAATGAAAGTCCCTTATAGTAAAAGAAACTGTATGGTATTTTCCTTATCAAAATTATTTCACAGCAGGGCCGTAGCTAGAAGTGAACGATATGGGGGGGCTCAAGAGATTGTAGGGGGGGGGGGGGCTCATATTTTTTTTCTTTCTCTCTCTGAAGCAAAAAAGATAAATGAGTGCATATTCACACAGTAGGTACTATGTTTCTTCTCAAACTGTTATAATAACTTCATTTTATGCTTAGAAAAGTATATGATGATGAAAATTCTGAGTATATAACTGGTGCAAAATTAAACATCATGTTAGTTTCACATGTACAAATACAAGGAGGGAGTGTTGAAACACTTATTTTAGATATAATTTAGTAATTCTGCAAAACTAGAAAAGGGTCTCAAAACTAAATTAGATTTTTGAACAGCATTTAATTTGAATTTTCGGAACAGAAATTCCTTTAGTGACCTTGGAATCTTTTCCAGGGGAGGCTCAAAATATTTTAGGGGAGGCTGAGCTGCCCATAGCGCCCCAATAGCTACGGCCCTGTTTCACAGGCCTGTGAATCTTCTGCAAGTATTTTTTTTATTTCTTGGACCCCACCCCCCCCCCCCTTCCCCCTCTTTTTTTTTTAATAGAATTTTTCAAAATTAATTCATGAATTAGTCATGGAAAAAGATTGAGAATTTCTTCAAATGATTGTGCAAAAATATGAATTTTGTCAAAAATCTAAGAGACAAATAGCTATTATTATTATTTTTTTAATTGATTGCAGAAAAAAAAAGTCTCAAATTTTACCAAAAAAATTGCACAAGAAAAAAAAAATCCTGAATTCTGATAAACAATTGAAGCAAAATAATGTAAATTTTGTTGGTTGAGTGGTTGTAAAAAAAAGAAAAAAAAATGCAAATTTTAACAAATGACTACATAGAAAAATTAAATTTCCACAAAGGATTGTAGGGGGAAAAAAATGCTAATTTTATTAAACGATCATGAAAAGAAAATGTTAATTCTGTCAAAAGATCGTGGAAAGACAACACAAATTTTGTAAGACTGCAGAAAGAAAATGCAAATTTTGTCAATGGATCACAGTAAAAAGCGTCAATTCCATTAAAGAGTTGCATGAATTTTGTACAAACAACTGCGAAAAAAAAAAAAATAATAATAATAATAATATCGTGAAATGATTGCACATTGCGAAAATTAATTGTGAATTTTGTTAAATTCAATATATTAGGCTAAATGGTTAAAACCAGGTTCTATTTACATATCTTAAAAGAATGCTCTAAAACGAGAAGAAACACTAAAAATTGTATAAAATTTGCAGAGAAAAATATTTATTAATATTGAGCTGAAAGATTGAAAGTGGATTCCTTATATGAATATGAAAAAGGCTGTAAAAGATGAAAAAAAGGCTAAAAAATTGCATGAAAAATTCATAAATAATTTAGAAATAACTGCAGAAATTTCAAATTCCTTTTACAAATGTAGAAAATTTATTGTGAAATGCGTAAAAGAAATTGTAAAATTTAAATAAGAAAATTGTCAAGCTAAAAAAATCCTATCGCTGGCTTTGAGAACATAACTTCAGATATGGAGGTCAAATCTTCCAACTCTGCTCTCTTGTAAGGAAATATCACAGACAAATATCTTTGTTTATTATTGTAATACATATAATTTTTAATCTGAAAGCATATGCAGAACTAATCTTTGAAAAATTGGGTGAATGTAAATGCAACTTGCAGGAATCTAAATTCAGATTTACTACTCAAACTATCTAATTATTCAAATAAGCTGTAAACTTACACATCCTTATTTTTTATGATTGTGGTTTGTTGTCTGCAAAAGTTGATGTAGCTCATAATTCATAAATATGAATGTATTAATAGTAATTAAAAAATGATTTTAAATAAAGAAAAACTCCTTTAACATATTTTGGTCTATTCCATATATAAATTAATTTTAAAAAATCATTCAGATTTCTATTATAAAAGATATACATTGATGCTTCTCAAATGGGTTTAACTTTAGTGCCCCCAAATTTAAATTCCTCCTACTCTATTAAAATTTAAGATAATGTTTATAAACAATATAATTTTACATGGCTGTTAAATCAAAGTAACTTAAATTAAGTGTCAAAAATGTGTACCATTGTTTGAAAAATTAATGTTCGTACAATTTTCAAAATGTAAGTGACTTTGGGAGCATTATTTATACATAATGATAGTTAGTAGACATTATTCCGAGTCGACTGATTCAGATGACAGATTTTTTTAAATGATTATTTTTAGTGGAACTAGTAAGGGGTAACTATTTATATTTCATTTATCATCACCATTGATGCAAAGAAAATTGGTAGAAAAACTAACATGGTTTCTTTGCACTAGGTATCAAATAGAGTTGCTTCAATACTGCTAAGGGCTTCAAACTTTTTTTTTTTTAAATATATTTCTTTAATGCAAGATGTATTAGTTATCAGTTAGTTAAAAATGAGATTAATTCAATTTCTGTTGCAATCTGAAAGTAGCGACTTTTTTATGTCACATATTTTGTTTGAAGAGGTGTTTTGTGTCCTTAAAAAATGATTCTATGTATATATAAAATAAATATTCAAACAATACTAAAGTGAATTTCTTATGTTATGCTATGCCAAAATGTCTTTTTTCACAGATTATGCATTAAACCTATTCCAAATTATCATTTGCTTCCTTGTGGAGAAAGCATTTAATGAGAGAAAGGAATAAATAAGTTTTAATGCCACAATTATGAAATGATTATTAAAAAAAAAAAAAAAAAAAAAAAAAAAAAAAATGCATGTGAAAGAGGAGTAAAATGACCAGGAAAGTCAGATAAAAAAAATTATGACCCTTTGTTCTAAGAATTTTTATTTTTGCAAATTTTATTTTCATTTATCATTTTCTATTTGTATTTTTAGTATACCGTATTTTCGGGTGTATAGTCCGCGGCTTATACAAGAAAAAAACCTTCCAAAAAGCCGCTGCGGCTTATACACGGTGCGGGTTATACAAAGATTTTTTAAATTGGAAATCGTGATATTTTTTCTACAACTTTTAAACCTTAAAAAAATTGAAAAAAAAATCGAAATTTGTAAATTTTTTTCGCTATGCCGCGAAATTTAGAGAGTTCTCCCATGTTTGTAAAGCCAGAAATAACTGTATTTAAGCAGTAAAAAATTACTGCTTAAATACAGTTATTTCTGGATTTGGAAGAACTGTCGCAGTCGCAACTATCGCCAAGTATTGCACTGATAGATGTATAATAGCCATTGTGTTTGTAGAGTACAAAATCCAAAATCCGGAACCCTTCCAATCTCGACTAATCAAGAATTTAAGATCATTTTTATTTTATTTTTCAAAAAAAAAAAAATCTACCGACCCTGTTGCAAAGAACAAAAAAAAGTGCGTGATTTATATCATTTCGGAACGATTCAGTGTTGTCGTTCTTTTTCGAAACGATTCCGAGGAATAGTTCCTTTAGAGAGTCGTTTCATTTCGGAAGTAGTTCAAGGAATCGAACTTTTCCGGAGTCGTTTCATTTCAGATAGAGTCCGAGGAATCGTTCCTTTTCGGAGTTGGTACCTTACCCTGTTGCAAACAATAGAAAACTAGTCGTTGGGGGCCACCGTAATACTTACCCATCATGGATATGTATATGAAAATAAAACATGTGAAAACTAGTTATACAATGCATTGCAATTCATAAACGAAATTTAAATATAGTTAATATACATAGTAATGCTACATTAAAAAACTGTTGATGTACCAATTTCGACGAATTATATAAAACGCCAAACTACTCAAGTAGTACCGAACTGCGTAAAAGAAACATCCTTATAACTCCAAAAATAATAATTCTATTAACTAACAATTAACTACGTCGGATTAAGCGTCTCATTTCCAATTAAAATATATCTCTGAATTGAAATTTGAATGAAATACAGGGTCATGAAAAATCGAAGAATGTGGAAAACAGGATTACAAATATCTCGGCAACTAATAATCCGATCGAATTCGTTCTATATGCAAAATGTGTGTTATTTTATTGCCTTTTACGTCTATTCCTTAGAACAAAAAAATTCGAAAATTTTTATATACCTTTTATCAGAACGAATTTTTCGAGAGCCCGAAAAAAATAGTTCCGGATAATCGAGGTTGCTGATATTAAATAGGCTTCGTCCCATTCTTACATACTAACTACATACAAAATTTCAAGTCTCTATCTCAATTTGTTCGAGAGATAGAGCGTTTACAGACAGACAGACGGGCGGACGGCAAAAATTTTTTTCTAAAAATATGTTTTTCGGAATCTCCACTATCTAAAACGTGTACATCCGTCAAAAATTTTTTTTCGATTTTCAAAGCGATTGCAAGACTTACCCTATACTACGTATGATGGGTAAGTAAAAAGTGTGTTATTTATGTCATTTCAGAACGATTCAGAGCAGTCAGTCTTTTGGGGCTGTCCATTAATCATGTGATGTTTTTTTTGGCATTTTTAACCCCTTGGTGATACATGGTGAGGTTCAAGACTACCCCCCCTCCCCTATCCTATATCACGTGTATTTTTTAGTACCTACAAAGAATCTTAATTTTTTAGAATATTTATTATAAAATACAGGTTCAAGTATCATCAAATTTTTTTATAGAAAATAAAAAAAAAACTACAATAATAACCTTAAGAGGCAAACAGAAAGGTTGTAAGTTGTTTTAAACTGACATAAAAATAATGAAAGAAATGCGAAAAACTTTTTTGTAGTAATACATAAACATAATTTAATTTACAATGTCCTCAGACCACGGATTTGCAAGACTTTCTTCAACATCAATAACTGGATAAGCATCGATCTTGCAAGTTAGTTGTAGGCACAGTGCTTTGTTGAAGATTAACATCGGTTTCATCAAGCCACTCGGCGTCATCATTTTCGCGCACTACGCAGAGAATCTCCCTTGATCTACCATTCGTTCGTTGCGTGAGGATGTGAGAAGGACGGACACTGTGCATCTCTAGACTATTATTGCTCAGATTCAGTTGTTTGTGACAAGAATTCAGATGTGCTTTAACTTTTGTTTTTGTACAGAAGTACAATGCACACTGCTGGCATGTCATTTCCAAAAGTATCCGATCCTTCTGCAGGTTAGGACAATACAGGTCATAGATCAATTTGCCGAAGCCTTCATACGTTGAAGTAATTTCAAGAGACCGCGTTTGACGAAAAAAATAAATACTTGAAACGCCGCTTTTCGGTTCAGTATCGCGCGTTTGCCAAAAAAATAAATACTCGTGATATATTACTACATCCCCCCTCCCCCCTTGTGATATTTCGTGATTTTTTATGGACCCCCTCTCGAGCCTCGCATGATTAATGGATGGCCCCTTTTCGAAACAATTTTTAGGAATCGTTCCTTTACAGAGTCGTTTCATTTCGGAACGAGTTCTAGGAATCGAACTTTTTCGGAGTCGTTTCATTTCAGATAGAGTCCGAGGAATCATTCCTTTTCGGAGTTGGTGCATTTCGGATCGATTCCGAGGATTCGGTCCTTTTGGGAACCAATGACCTAAGATACGAATACATTTTATGTCCGAAATTTTGAATTTATCACCGATTTTTTTTTTTTTTTTTTTTTTTTTTTTTTTTTAAACTTTCGGAAAATGTTTATAAAAATATCATGCTTGTTTGGAAAAAAATGCGCGTAAACGCCGCATCGCTTGAAATTTTATCTTAAAACCCGTAAACGCCGCGGCGTTTCTTCCGAAAATTACGGTACTGATAATCTTAATTTTTTAGCCCAATTACTGTAGATATTATGCATCACGAAAAAATTTGGTGAATTTGTGTTAAAAATTATGACTAATGGCTTCTAATTTCGAACCCTGGTCGAAATATACGTTCGTAAATGGTGTATAGCCCGCGGACTATACACCGATGCATCGCCGCGGGTTATACATGAACTTTTTTTACTGCACTGCTCGATTTAGGGGTGCGGGTTATACACAGGGTGCGGGCTATACACCCGAAAATACGGTATATTGCCCTTCATTTCCAATGCATCATTAGAAGTTTCACAGTAACATTAGTTTTTATTATTATTATTATTATTTCTATTTCTATTTATTTTATTCATTGGAAATTGTAATGCTTTCTTAGGAAGAAATTGTGGAATATGAACCAGGAGATTCTTTTGGATTTATTTGCCCTAATAATGCTGAAGAAGTGGAAACACTTTTAACTCGGTAAGTATTTCATACCGATCAACTCTGAATACTTCACTAGAGAAACTATAGCATTATTTTTTTTTTTTTTAGTTTGTCATAGTACTGTAGAATACAACTAATCCACAAACTGTATTTTATAAACATTTGTAATCCAATTTCCAGTAATATGTAGTAGATGATTGGTTAACAAACACTTTTGTGAGATACTTTTACATTCGGATAGTGAACACATATCCGATTAATGAACCCTCCACAATACAAAGCCAAGAAAGGGAATGTTGTGTTTCAGATTTGCAGAGTGTATTTAATTGCATCCATTGTTGGCTTAGAGAACTTAATGGCTTAGTTAATTCATGAGTTACCATGAATTAACTATGCATGTTCAAACCCTAATTTTATGTTCTCCAAATTAGAATAAACATTATAGAAACATTAATTTTTATATATTTTGCGTCTATTTTTAAAGAAATATCTTTAATTGCAAATTGATTATTTTAATTGAAATTTAGTTTATAAATTATTAAGACTTCTTCTTGAACTGTATAGGTCCCTGTAGTAAACACAATCTTTTAGATAACTTGGAGTTATTTGAATGGTCAAAGTGACAAAAGGATATGATATAATGCCATAGTCAATTAATCTTGTAATATTAAAAGTTGATACAAAGGGCATGTTATTATTATTTTAGTACACCACAACATGGATAGACATAAAAAACAATCTGTCCATATTAAATAAGGACATGTATATTAATCCTGTTGCAAAAGAAAGATTTAAAATTATTTTTCATATACCATTTAGTTTTTAAGAACAAATTGATTGAAATTCCATACAAATTAATACTAAATCCAATAATAGGTTAAAGAATAATTCGTTTGGCGAACACTGTTTAGGAATGGATTAAATTCATTAACTGATCATCCTCTGCATGTATATAGTAAATTAAATAATATGTTTTTCAAAGAGTTTCTCAATAATATTGCTCCTTGTAAGTTGTTAGTGATATTTATTATAGCATATCATTTGACATAGTTTCTAACTTCATTTGATTGTACATTTAAAAATTATATACCATTTATTTTATATGGTAATTTGAAGAAAAAAAAATCTACCTTTTAAAATATTTAAAAAGAAAAAAAAAAGCATTTTTATTAATAGAAACTATTTATTTAAACAATATATATAATGTCTCACTTAAAAATTATAATTTATGATATTAAGAGCAAACTGCTTATTTGGAAACCAATCAATGCATCCTTTAAAACAATGTTAATAAATATAAAAATCAATAAATTCTTATTTAATTTTTATATATGTATTTAAAATAACTTCCCAAAGTTATTTTAATTTCATTAAATTTCATTTTATAAAAGTTAATAATTATTTTCTTAATAGTACTCAGTTTATTGATATCTTTAAATATGTGATTTATTTATTTTTAAACATTAGTAATTTTAAATCCAAAGTATGGATTTAAAAAATAATAATAATAAGGAAAAATTAAATAAGCATGATTTTCAATCTGTAAAATGTCTCAAATCTGCAAAATGCTTGAAACCAAGCTAGTGGTCTTCTACTGTACTAATTATGAAGTATATATAAAGCGATAAAAAAAAAAAAAAAAAAAAAAAAAACTTACTTAAAATTACAAAAATAAAATTTTAAATTTAAAATAAATTTTTCCCGTCTCTTTATCTCAACTTAGGATCTTATACATAAAACTGTCTTTGCTCCTTTTACATTTGAGTTAACTGACCTTATGCAAAATTTTAGTTGAGATCAGTAGCACTAATTGTATTTTATTTCTAAAATGGCATTATTGTTATGAAGTTTGCTTATATATTATGCATATATTTTACAGTTTTCTTTTGAATTTTTAGTTTAAATCTTCTAGATGTTGCTGATGTGCCTGCAAATTTACTTCTCCATAAAAACTGCACCACTAAGAAGAAATTACCACCTCACATACCAAATTTGTTTACACTCAGAGAATTATTTTCTCATTGTATTGAAATCCGAGCGGTGCCAAAGAAAGTAAGTATCTTTATTATTATTATTATTCATTTAAAACTTATACATGTGATGCATGTTTAAATTTTGGCTATGTCATCATAAGTTTATGTATATCATGATGTAATATTCAATTATGCGAAAATTCTGTTCAATTTGAAAATAAAATTTTAACCTTATAAATTATGCCAATCTTTAGTTCATGCAACATCAATCTGAATGTTTTTAACAGTTCATCTAGCAGAATGTTAAAAGGATGTTTATTATTCAGTGTCAATATAATTAATTTCATATATTTTTTAAATTGATATGTGTGTGAAATATCATTCTGAAAAAAAAAAAAAAAAAGTAATATTCAGTTGTTTTTTTGCAGCCAAATTAATTGTCATTTCAATTATTCTGGAATGATTAGAGTATTAAAAAATAAAATTAAATGCAGTTTTTAGAGATAAAACATCGACAGAGTATCTGATAAATCAATATCTATTTTAAATGCAGTCCCCACATTTTTTAAGCATGTAAGTAATCATCCATAAAATTTTCTGTCATCCAAAAATGGATGGATTTGTGTATAAAATTTAGCTCTGCATTTAATTAATTTCTTTTATCTGCCACCTTTCCTTCCCCCACAACTTCTTAAATGAAATATTCTTGGGATGTTTGAATATTGCTGCCCCAGCTGTAAATCATTATGTCTTACCATCTAATATTAGAATCAATACTGGTATTTATTCTTCTACTTTCCTGTATTGAGCATTTTTTTTCCCTTTCTCCTTTAAGGTATATGCCTCCATTAAAATAGCTGTTTTAGTAATATATTATTATTTTTGTTGTTTAATTTGAAAAAACAATTTTTTTCAATTCCAAATCTGTTTGAATGTTATTCTTATGATTGCTAGAACAGGATTTATGGACAATTTAACAAACAGGAAGTAATAAGTCAAATATCAAAATTGGATATAGGAAGACTAGGATAATTGTAAATAAGGTTTCTTTGCATGATTTTCTTTAGTTTTTTTTTTTTTTTTTTTTTTTTTTTTTTTACATAAAAATACTAATAAACCTTAATTGACACTTCTAGATTAATTTTATATATAAGAAGCAATATAGATAAGAAATCCTTAAATATGATTTCAGGAAAATAATTTTTTCCATTATTCCCATGTTTGATAAACTTCATTACATAAAATGTTTTAAATATATTTCATAGAAATTTTCTCAGAATTCTTTCAATATTACTCAGAAGTCATTATGAGCTAGAGTCTAAGTTCTGTGACAATAGTATAATTATTTTATAGCTACTTAAATATAAAAATGGTAATGGTATTAACATGGAATTTTGCTTAAAAAATGGAAAAAAAAATTAAGGATACTTTTATTCTGCTGTCAGTGCTCAAAAGATCATTATTCAAATATTGGAATCAGATCTTTGTAATTTTTTTATTTATTTCCAATATCTTATCTATATATAGTCAACACTCATTTTAACATACTTTGAAGAAATCAGAATATATGATATGTTATTGCTGAAGTACATTATAAGCAATGACCAATAAAATGCAATGCATAATGTTAAAAGAAAAGGTGTGTAACAGCATACACAATAATAGAGATTCCTTTCATTTAATGCATGTATCATATTGCTCAACTTGTGGAAAATATGCTGTTGAAACTTGCTGTAGTAAACCTGGGATGTTGTGAACTATTTTAGTGGTCCCAACCAAACTCTCATTTAACTAATGTTATTTTATATGCTTGTAGTGGACAGCTAAGAGTTTGGTAATTTGTTTGTAGTGAAATCAAATTTTATTTCCGCACATTTTTTTTCCAGTTTTTGAATTTTAAACTTGCACTATTTGTGACCGGAAATGATGGCATTCCTGTACATTGTGTAAAATTTCATTTTTTCATGTTCATCACTGTTCCGTTCCGGAAGTGTTTTTGGCTCCACCTGGCGAGAGATTGTAAAAAAAGGGCAGTTTAGCTGTTGATCATCAAAGCACGTACTCGAATTGCTGATCATCCATACATCCCTTAAGCTATGGAAATCAATTTGAATTTTATAATAGCATATTAATTTACCATTTGTGTTTTTATGTGTGTATGTATTTGTGCAAGTAAAATTAAAAGAACTTTAAAAAGACTATCAAGACTACAGTCCACTCTATTCGACATTGTGGCCCTCACAGCCGGAGTTTACTATGGAAAAATTGAATCGATTAAAAGGCACGTCAAAGGCTGCCATAACAAGACTAGAGCAGTTTATATCGGATACTACAGATATTAAAATGACTAATATAAGCATTTTAGAAGTCAAGTTAAAAATGACAGAATGTCTACAAAACAAGCTCGAAGAGCTCAGAGAGCAATACTTCGAAATTCAGGATATCACATCGCAACAAGTACAAGAAATTGATCAAGATATTGATAGTGCTCTCGAGAGATTAGAACAAGTGGAGGTAAGCTTAAAATTTTTATTAGCCTCATTCGAAAATAAATCGCATACTGTTAATGATTACGTATGTGAAACCAAAACAAAAGTTCGCCTCCCAGAAATACCTTTACCTTCTTTCGGAGATGCTTATTGTGATTTTGCTAATTTTAAAACGCAATTTACTAACCTAATTGTTAATAATGAGCAACTTGATGACAATCAGAAATTATTTTATTTAAAGGCTTCTTTAAAAAACGAAGCTAAGCAATTAGAGTCACCTGATGACGATTTTAATTCATTGTTTCAAGCTTTAATACATAGATACGAAAACAAGAGATTATTAATCGATTTGCATATTTCTGCAATTTTAAATTATGAAAAAATGCAAAATGAATCTCCGAAAGAGTTGCGTAATTTTATTGATATTATTAATAAAAACATCAGAGCTCTAAAGGTCTTGGAATATACACAAAATAAATTGTCAGAAAGTGTATTTATAAATATCATTTTGAAGAAATTAGACACCGAATCTCAAAAACAATTCGAATTGTCATTGGAAACAACAAATGTTCCAAGTTTTGATTATTTAATTTCTTTTTTGGAAAAACTTTGTGTTACTTTAGAAGCGATAACGAATGCATCTGGCGCCAACCAGACTTTGAAATTCAAACTCTCCAAGGCGAATTACGCAATAAATAAATCAAAATCATTTCTCATCAATGACAATAAAAATAGAAATAATTTAAAGACCTGCTTTTGTTGCAAATTTGCGTTTCATCCGCTGTATAAATGCAATGTTTTTTTAAACAAAAATGTTCAAGAAAGAAAAAGTATTGTAAATAAGAACAAATTGTGTTTGAATTGCTTAAGATTACACCAAGGAAAATGTAATTCTAAATTCGCTTGCAAATTCTGCTCGCAATTACATAATAGCTTATTATGTGAAGAACATGAGATGTTAAAGGGGGCGGAAATAAATAAAAACAAAAATAATGACATGTTGAGAGATAAACAAATAAGTGATTTCGATTCCGAAAAAAGGGAAGCAGCAATAATCAGTACAAATTTGTTTACAGATAACAGAAAAAATTGTGCATTATTAAATATGGCTATAATTTTAGTAAGTGATGTGTTTGGAAATAAAGTTAGATTGCGTGCAGTGGTTGACAGCGGATTGTCGATTAACATTTTAAGTAATAGTGCATGCAAGAGATTAAATTTACAACCAAAACCATTCAAGGGAATGATTTCAGGTATTAATGAAACACATCAAGAAATAAGGAAAATAGTCAATGCAGAAATATCAAATGAACAAGGAACATTTTCCAAAGAAATAGAATTCACTGTTTTGCCAAAAATTACAAACAACATTCCAGTTTCAAAATTAGATATTTCAAATTTATGTATTCCAAAACAAATTAATCTAGCAGATGACAATTTTTAAAAACCTGGACCAATCGACGCATTGATCGGTAGTCAATTGTTTTTTTTTTCAATTTTAAAGAGTGAACAAATTCGTTTAGCAGATGCTAACTGTATTTTACAAAACACTGAATTTGGATATTTAGTGACAGGGTCGCTCCCACAAAGTAAAATTCAGTCACATTGTTATCTTTTAACTGAAAATAGTCTAGCCAACACTTTACAAAGATTTTTTGAAATAGAATCCTTACCAGGTGATGACAGTAATTCCATTAGAAGCAGTGGAGAAATATTTTGTGAGGAACACTTTAAAAGCCCTTATAAACGTGATCAAACGGGTAGATTCACTGTACAATTACCCATAAAGGAAAATACTGAAGCATTGTTGGGATTTTCTAGAGAAATTGCAGCAAAAAGATTAACTAATTTATGGAATAAATTAGATAGAAATAAAATGATGTCTGATCTATATATAGAATTTATGAACGAGTATGAAGCTTTGGGTTATATGACTCAAATTGAATCTGAAAGCGAAAAAGGGGTGTCTTACTATATTCCTCACCATGCGATTTATAAACCAGAAAAATTATCCACTCCCCTGAGAGTGGTATTCAACGCTAGCTCAAATACATCTAGCGGTTATTCACTTAATTCAATATTGTTAAATGGGGGAACGGTTCAGCAAGATTTATTTTCTATTATAACTAGATTTCCTACGCACAAGTATGCATTCTGCGCAGACATTAAGAAAATGTACAGACAGATAATGATAGAACCGTTGCAGAGAAATTTACAAAGAATTCTTTGGAAGGTTAGTAAGGACACTCTGATAAAGGTCTTTGAACTAAACACGATTACCTATGGGACAGTTTCAGCCCCTTTTTTAGCCACACGAACATTAAAGGCTCTTGCTGATGAGGAAAAGACAGATTTCCCTAAAGCCTCAGAAGTCATACTTAACGACATGTATGTCGATGATTGTTTATCTGGTGCCAGTTCCTTACAAGTTGCAAAGGAACTACAATTGGAGTTAATTCAGATCTTGAAAAGGGGAGGAATGGACCTTCACAAATGGGTGGCTAACCATCCTGAATTACTACAAGATGCCGCCATATCAGAATACACATTTGATGAACACTCTCAGCAGATTTCAGTGAAAACTTTGGGAATGCTTTGGAAACATCAGATGGACCATTTCATTTTTGAGATTAATATAGAACCTAAAGATGTTTATACCAAGAGAGATGTTTTTGCTCATATAGCTAAAATATATGATCCCCTTGGCCTAATTGGCCCAATTATAACCAAAGCTAAGATATTTATGCAACATTTATGGGAATTAAAAATTAATTGGCATGAACAATTGCCTTTTAGCTCACTTCGAGAATGGAAGAATTTTCGTAACAAGCTAAGTGAAATAAATGATCTTACAATTCTACAGTATGTTTTGTCAGACAACAGTGCAAGTCTAGATTTACATGAATTCTCAGACGCCTCTGGAAAGGCCTATGGAGCAGCTATCTACTTGAGATCTTTCTCCTCAAGTGGGCAATTCAGATCTAATCTTCTATGCAGCAAGTCCCGAGTAGCCCCACTAAAGACAATGACAATCCCAAGACTTGAACTGTCTGCAGCTCTACTTTTGACAAGGCTAGTTCAGAAAGTGATTGCCACTCTAAAATTAAATCTTGAAAGAGTATGGTTCTGGACAGATTCTACAATTGTCCTATTTTGGATTAATACATCCCCCCAAAAACTGAAAACCTTCGTTGCAAACAGGGTGTCCGTGATCCAATCTCTTTCCGAAACTCATCAGTGGAACCATGTTGCCTCAAAATCTAATCCAGCAGACATCATCTCCAGAGGTGCAACAGCAAAAGATCTCATTGACAATGATTTGTGGTGGTTTGGACCAAAATTTCTTCAAAGAGAAATTACAGTTCCCAGCCAACTTCCCACTCCCACTGCCTTTGAATGTGAACAAGAAATGAAAGCAGACTTTTCCCTATCCTTACTAACTGTGGAAAAAGATCCGAACATTTTAAATGAACTATTCTAATTGAACAATTTTTTAAAACTAATTAAAATATGTAGTTTTATTTTCAGGTTCATCAACAATTGTAAGAGAAAGGAGAAAACCAAAAGCTTCCTAACATCGGAAGAGTTGAAGTGCAGTACTTTTTTTTTAATAAGGAAAGCCCAGGAAAGTAAGTTCTCTCCTGAATTGTCAGCATTAAGTAAGGGGCAACCTGTTCCTTCCTGCAGTAAGTTAAAAGGTTTGGACCCATTCATTGATGAAAGTGGAATCCTTCGTGTTGGTGGTAGATTAATCAATTCTCACTTGCCTTTTGATGCAAAGCACCAAGTAATTTTACCCAGTGATCACAAGATCACTAAATTAATTTTTGAGTACTTTCATAAAAAGTACTTCCATATAGGTGCTCAGGGACTAGTTCATCAAGTACGCATGAAATATTGGCCCATAAAGGCTAAAAGCATTGCCCGGAAAACAGTACACAATTGTGTCACATGTTTCAGGCACAATCCCAAGACGTTAGATCAATTGATGGGAGACCTCCCTTCGCAACGCGTAACACCTAATTGCACATTTTTCAATTCAGGTGTAGATTTTTGTGGTCCCTTTCAAATCAAATACAAAAATCAGAGGAAAGGTAATTATTCCAAAGGTTATGTGGCTATATTTATACACTGAGCTCGACATATAACAGGAGGTCCGACTTTGCGGTCAGTCGTCTGCTAGCCGAATTACAACCCGGAGAAGCATAGTAGGCAAGAGAGAAAAAATAGTCCGCTTTTTCAATGTTAGACATAGGAGAAATCTCTTTATTACTATCCCAATTTATTCTTCACTAATTAAGTAAATTATAAAAACAATGAGAGTAAGTGATCTATAAGAACAGGAACTACACGATTAGTACTTATTTAGCAGAAATATTTTTAATTAAATTGTTTATAAACCCCATCTTTCACATCCATTCGAAATCGGCAGATAATGTTGTTTTGAAATTGGCATTTAATTATCCGGCTTTTTTATTATCCGAATATGTATTTTTATTTTATCATTTCTGAACGAAAGAATACTTTGTTTTTATCATTATGTTTATAGTTTTAAAGAACAATTTACAAATTAATTTCAACAAAATAAAGCTTCAAATTTTAATCAAGGGGTTTTAAGTAACACAAAAATTTCAGAAGTATTAAAACATAAGGTAATTCTTAATATAATAAATGTATTTATACATATGTTTTCATAGTTTCAATGCGCATTATTATCGCCGTAAAACAAAATCTAGATTGAAGAGGAAGCAGTTATCCTAAAAACTATGAGACTATTCCAAATATTCAATATCCCCCCCCCCCCCCCCCCCGCGTAATATGTTAATATTTTAGCAATAATTTGGTGTTAATCATTTGGTGCAAATATAAACATAATACCATTTTTTATAGATAAACGATAAATTTATGAACGTGAAAATATTAAATTAAAAAGTAAGCTGTACGATAATTATACACTATTTTTCAGAAAATTTTAAAATGCATCTAAAAAATTATAACAATAATTGTTACAATAAATGAATTTATAGAATTACGATGATACATTAAAATAATAATAATAATAATAACAATAATGGAATAATGTTTTACACCAACTATCTAACTAAATATTAATTTAAATATTTATGTATTTTTATTAAATATTTATCCAATATATATGTTAAAGCATTTTCTCAAAATATTTTCCAATAAGTATTTTAGTAATCTTTGTATTAAACACTAGACAAAAAATGATACTTGAAATTAAAATAAATCAAAACAAAAAATTATCATTCACAAAGTTTGCACATAGTCAAACCTCGTTAACAAAAACACGTTTAACGCGGATTACATTTAACATAAACTGTTTTTACAGTCCCCTAAGAAAATGAATACAAATGTTTAATACTAATAACATGAATTACTGTTAATATGAACAAAATTTCGATACCACTTGAGATTCACATTAACGAGGTTCGACTGTATCACACTTGTGGCTGGTTAACATGTGCATAGGAGTAAAAAAAAAAAAAAGCATTTTACCTGTGAAATTGCAAATTTCCCTCTTTTGTCCAACGGTTTTTACAGCCGTAAGCAGAACAACTGCTCACCATGATATATGGTTAATAATTATATCAAGAAAATTAAAAGAAATTAGAAAATAAATAAACTGCTCACATAGTAGGCAATGAGCGAAACAGCGCTTTCTGCCTAGTATACGAACCAAAACTCAGCTAAAAGTGCCGTCACTGTATTCATCCGCGCTGACCGCGGGAGCTAACGTTGGGAAGTAGGAAGCCGGATCTCCTGTTATATGTCGAGCTCAGTGTATTTATATGCATGGCTACTAAAGCCGTTCATTTGGAAATAGTAAGCGATTTGTCCGCTGCTGCATTCATTGCTGCGCTTAAAAGATTTTGTGCCAGGTGAGGCAAAGTAAACACGCTAACTTCGGATAATGCCACTAATTTTAAAGGTGCGTCAACTAAATTAAATAATTTTAAAAAATTATTGGAAAAACCTAACGAGGAATTATCAAATTTCTTTGCCGAAGAATTCATAACCTGGAAATTTATCCCTCCTTGATCCCCTAATTTTCGTGGTCTTTGGGAAGCTGGTGTTAAGTCCTTCAAACATCATTTGCTCAGAGCAGTAGGTAATAATAAAATCACTTTAGAGGACTTTGAAACTCTAGTGGTCCAAATTGAAGGGATCTTAAACTCCCGGCCTTTATTTCCTCTTTCTGATGACATAAATGAGTTTGAGGTACTTACACCAGGCCATTTTTTTATTGGCAGGCCTATCAGCAGTATTCCAGAGCCTAATGTCATGAATATTTCTGATAATAGATTAACCCATTGGCAGTTAATTTCTAAATATGTTCAATGCATTTGGAAACGTTGGTATGTTGACTACCTAAATCACTTGCAGCAGTGAGGTAAATGGCAATTTAAAAAAGAAAACATTAAGCTAGGCTCCCTAGTATTACTAAAGGAGGAAAATCTACCACCATGTAAATGGGCTCTTGCCCGGATTATTGAAATAATTCCAGGCAAGGACCACAAGGTTCATGCAGTGAAAGTAAAAACTGCTACTGGTATTTTTTCCCGAGGCATTTCTAAAATATGCCTGTTGCCCATTAGTGGCTGATTGATGTATTTTTGTATTACTATTATATTATTTTAAAGTAATTATACTCATTGTTTATGTATTAAGTGTTTGTATTTAATGTCATTTTTATTGTTAATTAATTATTGTATTATGTCTGTTGATTGATGAAATATTGCATATTTCATCCCCGGGCGGCATGTTCCGTTCCGGAAGTGTTTTTGGCTCCACCTGGCGAGCGCTTGTAAAAAATGGACAGTTTAGCTGTTGATCATCAAAGCATCAGCACATACTCGAATTGCTAATCATCCATACATCCCTTAAGCTATGGAAATCAATTTGAATTTTATAATAGTATATTAATTTACCATTTGTGGTTTTGTGTTTTTATGTGTGTGTGTATTTGTTCAAGTAAAATTAAAAAACTTTAAAAAGACTATCAAGACTACAGTCCACTCTATTCGACAATCACCTTAAACTAGGGCAGACAAGTTGTTGAGCAGTACATGTTCTATATCAGCCTCTATCACCTTCTATCTTGGAAGTGAAATTGGCAATAAATATTCTTTTTTTTTTCTTTCTGCAGAAAATATAGAAGATAAAATATTGGATTTAGCTGTTTTAATTGTTGATAAGAAAATTGATGAGCGGGTGTGCAGAAAGTTCACTATAGCAGAGTTGGACTGTACATACAGTACATAAGTTTATTAGTCAAATAATTTCATAAAATATGTTATTAAAAACATAAATTATGTTGTATTTGTTTTTATTTTAAGCTGTCTTTTTAAATGCATAAAAAAATCATGAAATTTATGATGAATTCTATTTTTCAAAGTGTATTGCTAACTTTATATTTAGGAATTTTATATATACATGACTTTTGCTTGTTCCAGATTTTGCTTCGAATTTTTGCTGAGTATGCTGAAGCTGATCATGAAAAATTATATTTACTTTTCTTATCTAGTCAAGAAGGATCTGATTATTTTTCTGATCTGATTAGAAAACCATCATTATCGATTCTTGATATACTTTCACATTTTAAGTCATGCAAGCCTTCTATTGAAAAAATAATTGGTATGTTCAATAAGTATCTTTTATGTCCATGGGTTTATGTGTTGTAAAAGCGTTTTGATTATACATAAAAGATCAGTCTAATTTTTTAACCATATGAAAAATGGTTTATTACTCTCAGTCTACAGATATCTGAGAGATTTCTGAATCCTAGTGATGTCAGATTTTTATTTGTTTTCTGATTGGTCCATGTTTTAAGTCTAGAACTGGAATACTTCTTTTGCCATAATGACAAAAAAAGTATTAAAAACTGCAACAAAATTAATAACTCAAAAACAAATTGAATACATTTTTCAAACAAATTGCATCTAAAAGTACATTTTTTTTTCCTTATACAACATTGTAAAAATTAAAAATATGCAATGTTTAGAAGTTTGAAAATTTGCAGTAATGAAAATTGTAAAAGTGAAATTTCATATTTAGATCTTGATGCAATAGTCGTTGCACTCTCGTGCAAAAATGCGTGAATACAAAATTTATTACCCTTATATATTAAATTTAGTAATATGGAAATAATACTCCTCCATCTTGAATAGGATGTAATCACCATAACAACATAGAAAAAATTCTGAAATGATTATACAAATTAAATTTCAGACTATTTGGTGGAGTACTTTTTTGTGCTGTTATGTACAAACAGACGAACTTGGCATATATTGCCTATAGGTACTTTTTTTTAATAATTATAATCGCATCTAAAAGCAAGAAAATTTTCAATTATAGAAATTCTTTCTGCATAGATATAAAATATATCCGTGGAAGGTAAATGCAGATTTTTTTTCATAATCCAATAAAAGTTCCTATCTATCTTTCTCACTAATGGTCTCTGATCTCAGGAAATTTCTTTTATTCACAAAAGGAAAATGCCTTGTGATCCCTTACCTAAAGGGCAACAGTTTGACAACTAGATTCTGATTTCTCCAAAAAGAGACATTTTTGGAATTATTTTTATTTATTTCTTCTTCTTTTTTTTTTATTCCTGAGAATCTTTTTTGTAATTAACTATTATTCTTATCCAGAAGAAAATAGTCAGAAAAAAACACTTTCAAGTAAAGTTTGTATTATTTTCTAAGGGAAAAGAATCATCAGCCTATACTAATCAAAAGCTGATATGCAGTTATCTTCTGCATACAACTCTCTGAGAATAATCTTATGCGAGATTTGCCATCTTTACATTTACATAAAATCAATATTTTTTTACAGAATAATTATTATTTTGATTAAATGCAAAAACATGAAGAATTACTGCTTTACATACTTTGTTAGATTGTTTACTTTTAACTTTATGTACTTTTTATTAGATTTTGGGGGAGGGGAGTGCAGTTTTCATTTGTAATACAGTAGACTCCTTTAAATCCACACAGCTTGGGACCAGAAGTAGTGCGGATTTTAGAATTTTGCAGATTTCTGGTCATTGCTTTTTTTTACTTTTTTAAACAGTAATTTGAATGTAATTAATAATGTAATCAAAACTGTAATGGATACTTACAATATAAAAAATATATTAAAATAAGTATAAAACTAAAATAATAAAAATTTAGATAATTTTTAAAATGATTAAAATATTAAAAGCATAGGTCAAGTTAATAATCAATAATGCATGATTCGTTATAATAGTCATTATAAAGATGAAATGTATTTTTCCCAAATTATTCATTTAAACTTGCCTCATAAAGGTATGTTAATAATTCACATCAAAATCATAAAATAAGGAAGTTTTATTTCAGATTTAGCCAGACCTAATAACCAAAAAAGTTTGATTAATGCATATATTTAGTAAGAAGATTGTGATTACCAATAATATCAGCAATATCTTGATTTTTTTTTTTTTTTTCAGAAATAAATTTATTTTACCTTCATAAAAGAACATGAATTCATTAATATTAATAAAAATTACAAATTAAAATATGTATGAAATTGATATAAAAATTAATAAGGTCAAATTTGTCCCTATATCTCAACTGAATGTTTCATTATAACAGATGTAAATTTCCATTTTGGGTGAAAAAAGTACGGACCAGGGATGTATTGGCTGAAGCCGCCAATGCTCTTCCACCTGAGCCAACACGAACACTGGAGGACTATTTCACCCAATTAACCTCAACGATCACTTAATCTGGTCTGATACTCTGGATCAGCTCAATTGAACAAATCGAAGGTCAATATATGGAACTGCAGAAAATCACTGCATACCAAATTACATTAGATTAATTTTAAACCTGATTATTCAATCGGTAAATTAATTATAACAGATGTAAATTTCCATTTTGGGTGAAAAAAGTCCGGGCCAGGATTCGAACCAGGGATGTATTGGCTGAAGCTGCCAATGCTCTTCCAACTGAGCCATCCCGGACACGAACACTGGAGGACTATTTCACCCCATTAACCTCAACAATCACTTAATCTGGTCTGATACTCTGGATCAGCTCAACTGAACAAATCGAAGAACTGAACAAACTCCTTATGATCCCTTACCTAAAGGGCAATTAATGACCAACAGTTTGACAACTAGATTCTGATTTCTCCAAAAAGAGATATTTTTAGAATTATTTTTATTTATTTCTTCTTCTTTTTTTTTATTCCTGAGAATCTTTTTTGTAATCAACTATTATTCTTATCCAGAAGAAAATAGTCAGAAAAAAACACTTTCATGTAAAGTTTTTATAATTTTCTAAGGGAAAAGAATCATCAGCCTATACTAATCAAAAGCTGATATGCAGTTATCTTCTGTATACAACTCTCTGAGTTGTATACAGAGATATGAGATACAGAGATATATACATCTTATGAGAGATTTGCCATCTTTACATTTACATAAAATCAATATTTTTTTACAGAATAATTATTACTTTGATTAAACGCAAAAACATGAAGAATTACTGCTTTACATACTTTGTTAGATTGTTTACTTTTAACTTTATGTACTTTTTATTAGATTTTGGTGGAGGGAAGTGCAGTTTTAATTTGTAATACAGTAGACTCCTTTAAATCCACACAGCTTGGGACCAGAAGTTGTGCGGATTTTAGAATTTTGCAGATTTCTGGTCATTGCTTTTTTTTTTTTTTTTTTTTTTTTGCTTTTTTAAACAGTAATTTGAATGTAATTATTAATGTAATTAAAACTGTAATGGATACTTACAATATAAAAAAATATTAAAATAAGTAATAAACTAATATAATAAAAATTTAGATAATTTTTAAAATGATTAAAATATTAAAAACAAGTCAAATTTGTCCCTATATCTCAACTGAATGTTTCATTATAACAGATGTAAATTTCCATTTTGTGTGAAAAAAGTATGGGCCAGGATTCGAACCAGGGATGTATTGGCTGAAGCCGCCAATGCTCTTCCAACTGAGCCATCCCAAACACGAACACTGGAGGACTATTTCACCCCATTAACCTCAACAATCACTTAATCTGGTCTGATACTCTGGATCAGCTCAACTGAACAAATCGAAGAACTGAACAAACTCCTTATGATCCCTTACCTAAAGGGCAATTAATGACCAACAGTTTGACAACTAGATTCTGATTTCTCCAAAAAGAGATATTTTTAGAATTATTTTTATTTATTTCTTCTTCTTTTTTTTTATTCCTGAGAATCTTTTTTGTAATCAACTATTATTCTTATCCAGAAGAAAATAGTCAGAAAAAAACACTTTCATGTAAAGTTTCTATAATTTTCTAAGGGAAAAGAATCATCAGCCTATACTAATCAAAAGCTGATATGCAGTTATCTTCTGTATACAACTCTCTGAGAATAATCTTATGAGAGATTTGCCATCTTTACATTTACATAAAATCAATATTTTTTTACAGAATAATTATTACTTTGATTAAACGCAAAAACATGAAGAATTACTGCTTTACATACTTTGTTAGATTGTTTACTTTTAACTTTAGGTACTTTTTATTAGATTTTGGTGGAGGGAAATGCAGTTTTAATTTGTAATACAGTAGGCTCCTTTAAATCCACACAGCTTGGGACCAGAAGTTGTGCGGATTTTAGAATTTTGCAGATTTCTGGTCATTGCTTTTTTTTCTTTTTTGCTTTTTTAAACAGTAATTTGAATGTAATTATTAATGTAATTAAAACTGTAATGGATACTTACAATATAAAAAAATATTAAAATAAGTAATAAACTAATATAATAAAAATTTAGATAATTTTTAAAATGATTAAAATATTAAAAACAAGTCAAATTTGTCCCTATATCTCAACTGAATGTTTCATTATAACAGATGTAAATTTCCATTTTGGGTGAAAAAAGTATGGGCCAGGATTCGAACCAGGGATGTATTGGCTGAAGCCGCCAATGCTCTTCCAACTGAGCCATCCCAAACACGAACACTGGAGGACTATTTCACCCAATTAACCTCAACGATAACTTAATCTGGTCTGATACTCTGGATCAGCTCAATTGAACAAATCGAAGGTCAATATATGGAACTGCAGAAAATCGCTGCATACCAAATTACATTAGATTAATTTTAAACCTGATTATTCAATCGGTAAATTAATTATAACAGATGTAAATTTCCATTTTGGGTGAAAAAAGTCCAGGCCAGGATTGGAATCAGGGATGTATTGGCTGAAGCCGCCAGTGCTCTTCCAACTGAGCCATCCCGGACACGAACACTGGAGGACTATTTCACCCAATTAACGTATTAATTTCACGTTCACTTAATCTGGTCTGATACTTTTTCACCCAAAATGGAATTTTACATCTGTTATAATTAATTTACCTATTGAATAATCAGGTTTAAAATTAATCTAATGTAATTTCGTATGCAGCGATTTTCTGCTGTTCCATATATTGACCTTTGATTTGTTCAGTTGAGCTGATCCAGAGTATCAGACCAGATTAAGTGGTTGTTGAGGTTAATTGGGTGAAATAGTCCTCCAGTATTTGTGTCTGGGATGGCTCAGTTGGAAGAGCATTGGCGGCTTCAGCCTATACATCCCTGGTTCGAATCCTGGCCCGGAATTTTTTCACCCAAAATGGAAATTTACATCTGTTATAATCAATTTACCAACTGAATAATCGGGTTTTAAGTTAATCTAATGGATGTTTCATTGTTTACATTCGTAAATCATGTGTGGATTTTAGAGAGTTGTGGATTTGAGGGAGTCTACTGTACAATAATCTTAATTTCAATGGTTCATTAGATTCCTTGCTTATATTAGTAAAATTTGCATATAATTTTTTAACTTATAGAAAACCAATTTTTAATTTTATTTTATTGTTTATTTTGTTTTTTATACATTTGAAGTAGTTTTATCTAAAAATTATTTTTCATCATACATTGAATTAAAAGAATACTATTGAAAAGCATTCATTTTTGGAGTTAAAATTCACTTGCCTATTGCTCTAGTAAATAAAAAAAGGTTGATAGATGCATGTAAAATCAGTTTGAAGTTTTTAGCCTATCAACATTAATATAGGTTTGTGCTATTAGATGGAATCTTTTGCCAAAACATTTAACATGGTGACTGATAGTTTTGAATATTTTTAGCACCAAGTGATATATTTTTTAAAATATTTAGTTTATGTAAATAACTGCTTAGTCAGATGTTTCTTTTTATTTGCTTTATTTGTAATTTTATTAATATTGTTGTTAATAATTTATTAATATATATTGTATATATTGTTAATATGTTTTAAAATATGAAAACTTTTTTTTTCTAATATTTTAGAACATTTGCCTCCTTTGAAACCAAGATTTTATTCAGTTGCTTCGTAAGTATTAATTTTAAATTTTACTATGCATTCTTTTTAAAAGAACGACCAATTTAAAAGCAAGAAATTAATTATAATTGCTTTTAAATCGTATTTTAAACAATTGAAGTAATATAAATACAGATCTCCAATGAATGGATAGGGTATAAATCAATTTCACATTGAATCAGTCAGTAAAATCTCAATGATCCCCCATCCATACTTTTTCGTAGTTTTGGGGCATTCTTTAAAATGAAATTTTATTAATTTGGTGATCTATTGAAATGAAAACAAACAAAATTTTGAATGAAACATACATTGTAAAAACGATGAAGTTATGTGTATAAAAATATTTCAATAAAAAAAGATGTTTAAAATGACTTACTTGCTTCAACATTTTAGGGCATGTTTTATAAAATTATTAACCAACACATTTATTCTGAAAAAATGCAATTTAAAAAAGGTCTTAAAATAAAATATAATTCCTTTCATTGTTGCTAATCAATAGTATTTAAATTTTAATTTCTTGTCTACAATTCTTTTATGTAAGCACAAAATATTGGATGTATGATTAATACAAAATTTAAATGCAAAAATTTTTGCAAAAAAAAAAAAAAAAAAAAAAAAAAAAAAAATGCGTACATTTTTAAGTTGCCATTATTCTCCAATTAAACATTAAAATTTAATCTTTTTAAGAATAATAAATTTCTCAGTTCTTTACAAAATAGTCAAATTGAATTGTAATAAAAGGTACAAAAATAAACTTGCCTATGACAGCATTCTGTCTTAAACTGAAAAATATGTTAATCCATGCACATGAATCCTAATATGTAAGAATATATTACACAATTACAATTGCTGAGAAAGGAGCTTTTCTACAAAGCCTTTTTTTAACTTTTCTGTCTTAAACTGAAAAATATGTTAATCCATGCACATGAATCTTAATATGTAAGAATGTATAACACAATTACAATTGTTGAGAAGGTAGCTTTTCTATAAAACTTTTTTATTTTTTCCCTTTCCTATGCTATTCCATCTTAAAAATTTTATTTTTAGCTCTTTTTTTTTTTTTTTTTTTTTTTTTTTTTTTTTTTTTTTTTTTCAGATTTTTAATACTCCAATAAATGAAATATAGATAACAAAATTAATGATTTTTAAAACATTTACATGCAACTAATATTCATTCATTAAAAAATTAAATATTGCAGCCTACGTCATGCTTATAAAAATGAAGATTATAAACGTTTTTAAAAAAAATTAAATATTTTTGGTCAAAACTCCTTGTACGTGACAAATTTTTAATCAAATTTATGTAAAAATTCACTCAAGTCGGGCTGGGCTCATGCTGAATTTTTAGCTGTTATACTGGATCACTTTGGGCTATAATTTTTTTCTATGGGCGTGACCGAATTTTTAATTTTATATCAGGCCAGCTAATATTTCTTTCATACAAGTCAGTCTGGTTCTTGCCAACTTTTAATTTTTATACCAGGTCGGGTTTTTTTGCTATTGGGTTGGTCCTGTACCTAAAAATTTCAGTCTGTGCAGACCCCTAATGTAGGACATTACATTAAAAAAAAGTGATGTATGACACTTTATAGAAAACATTAAAAATGCATTTAAACAGCTGCCTTGTACTCAGATGTATTTTTTAAGTTCTGAAGATGCTATTATCAAAAGGCATGAATAGACTCTCCACAATGGAATTAACTCTTAATTTAATAATTGCTAGAGCTTACAACAGAATTATGCAATATTTTTGCACAATCACTTATGAGGAATCAAAGGAATGAAAAGATGTGCAAATGAAAATAGAAGGTTAATAAAATATAGCTTTGCCAAACTGTTGTTTGTAATGCAATAAAATGCTAATTACAGAAAAACCATTGTTCCTATTGTCTATAAGTTTTTTCTAACATTAATTTAAAGCATCCTAGGTAATAAATAATGGTAAATCAAAGTAAAAAAAAAAAAAAAAAAAAAACATTATTAATTTATGTGCTATTAAACTGAATTTTGTTGAAATTGATTATATCTAATTATTTGTTAATGCAATTTATCTAATTTTCAAGTCAATTTCAAATCAATACATAAATCTTATTTTATGTCAATATATAAAGAATATTCAGCTGTTTTACAATATCAATATGGTTTACAATGTCATCCGCAATCAAGAAAATTGCTTGCTCATTTAATATAGACGAAAAAACTGTACTAGAAAATGAACAGTTATAACTATTTGCCTGAAAATAGTAAATCCTTTAAAAAGATAATTTTTTTTTTTTTTTTTTTTTTTTTTTTTTTTTTTTTTTTTTAATATTAGTTGTATGGTTGGTACAATAGTAGTTATTTAAAACTAACAAAGAAAATTAATTGTGATAGACATAGTAGAATGAGTTTTCTGTGGTGGAAAACATAGTTGGAAGTCACAAGAAATGCAACATGTGCACACAAGCATGAAGAATGACATAAAAAAAATAAAAAATAAAAACCTTCAGGGTTAAATAGAAATATTGTACATGAAAAAGAATTTTAAAACATATGATAATGCAGAGAAAAAAAATAATAATGGCAGGTGAAGTTGAAAGCTTACAGTGGTAAGTGCTTCTTTGCACAGTTCATTGTTGCCAGTCTACTACTTCTTTATTATTATTCAGATTGCTTGATTGCCACCACTTTTTTAAAATAGTATAATTCATCTTATTTTCACATTATTTAATCTGTCATTAAATAAAGTGAATATTTCTGCTTTAGAAAGGTGGTGGCAGTCAAGGAATCTGAATTTTAAAAAAGTAACTAGCTGACAATACTGGCACAGTTTAGAACTAAGAAGACAAAAGATTAATAATTTTAATTAAAATAAGTTGTCAGACTTTTATGTAACAGATACATTACATAAAATATTTATTGTATACATAAAGATTAGTGGTGATAATAATATTAAAAATAATTAAATTTAAGGTATGTCATTTTAATTCTTTACTTATGCTATTTCTTTTACTTTTTTTGTTTACCATTGTCAGCTTTTGTTATTTGTCAGTTTTGTTTTTATAGTAACCACAATCTGTCACTGTTGTGGGATTGGATTTCCAATCTTCTCTTAATTTGCATTGTCGTTGCTTTCATAAGTAGTTGTCACTTATCATGTTATCATTTTTAAAGCATTCTGGGGTGTATTTTAATCTTCTAAATCATCCCCTGCTCCCTCCCCTTCTTATTGCTGTGCCAATTAATGCACACATAATTCTTTCAACAATTTAACTTTAATCTAAAGATTTTAACATAATGCCTAAAATTTATCTCCCTCCTCCTCTTAGTTGCTTGAATTCCAAATTACATGATTAAACACAAAGTTTAAAAGGATTGGACAATTTTGAGTTATGCAAATGCATACTGTATCTATTAAAGAAAAATATTTATAATTGTCTTTTATTTAATTAATTTTGCAGTATTTACAAGATTCCTTTTATTAAGGGTTATTTTTAGAAGGTGCAGAGGGATCCTTATGTTTTATTTGCTAAATTTCTTTAACATATATTTTTAGCTCTCCTTTTGTGAATTCAAAGATTTTCAAAATTGTGTTCAATGTTCTAAAGATAAAAGCAGCTGATGGTAGAATAAATGATCGGAAAGGTGTTTGTACTGGATGGTTTGGTGATATGGCATTCAACATTCTAGCAGCATCTTCTCTAAATCTGGCTGATCAGTTGTCAGTTCTCAAGCTTGATAATCTACAGGTAAGATTTGATCTGTTATGCATGTTGTATACTTTTTTGTAAACTTGCTCACAATGTCAAAAACTTTAAAAAACAGCTGTTTCAATTAATTGCCCTTTTTTTGTTTCCCATTTTTTTAAAAATGCATTTTGTAAAATTTAGAAATCATACATTTACTACATACAAAACCTATTTAATGATTTTTTATGTTTGCCAAATATTTATAAAATTTAACAGCAGATGATTAATAACTGCAGGTAATATGCAGATTTAATACATATTATATATTAAAGATTTAGTACTTAATCTTTTGAAAAGATCATGATCATGTAAATTTTCAGTATTTCTTTTATTTTAACTAGGTATTATATAGAGCTGTTGCAAACTGTACATATTCATTACTAAATAATAGATATTCTCTAAGACACAAAGTGCCAAATCGATGCTTAGAAATATGACTCATTAATCGTTACTGTGTCAATATGTAACCAAACAAAGTGAAACTAACTTCAAACGTTGTTTATATTTTTGTATTTCATGAACCCAGTAAAACAGTTAAATGCAGTAAAACATGCAAAATTTTGTTTGGACTCAGACAATTTGACATCAGTTGTTTCTGAAACAGTGTATGTGTATCATTCTGTTTGTATCAGTTATTCTCAAATAATCTGGGTTTCATATGGGCTTGTTGATCCATTTATTTATTTATTTTTTAATTATGAAATAAAAAAGACTATGGGCATATTTTTCTGAAGTATCAAATGATAAAGCCAAATGTGGTTTATATTTATGATGAGCGAAGTGTTCGGTTAAATTGGGTTCAACAACGAATTTAAAAAAAAAAAAAAAACATTATTGGTAAAGCATCATTCATCATTTGATAATTGTTTGTAGATTTAGCTAAAAAGTACTTATGAGTTGTGTATCAGTATCATCTGAAAATCTTTTTTCAAAATCAGATTATATATTATCTGAAAGCCCCAGGGTCGAAACTAAGAAGGAGTAGAGGGAGAATGTGCTGAACGAAAGGGTGCCAAATGGCTATTTTGTTGTCTTTTTTTTCGTCACATCTATGTTTAGCATGGTATTGTTAAATTCATCCTTTCTACTGTATGCCAAAGCATAGAAGAATCTAGGAATGATATGGCATAGGAAACCTGTATAAAGCAAAATTTTTTCTGACTTTTATCGATTCTGTTATCAAGATTTTAGTAAATCAGTATTTGATGAAGCAAATTTCATAGATAGTTTAGTATTATATATTTTATGATTCCATATTTTAAATTTTTAAATAAGTCAGTTATTAAAAAATTAGTAAAATTCTCTTTGTAAATATATTTTACAGAGGGGGGGGGGACACAAAATTCATTGCCCCATATGCAAAAAAAAAAAAAAGCTAGTGTCGGCCCTGAGACCTCCTTCATTAAAACCGAAAAGAATGGAACAAATAATACTTTCAAACATAAATCAAAGAATTCTGAAATAATAATACGAGTGTTATAAAATGTTGTTTAATTGATTAAGTCTAAATTGAAACACATTTCTTTTAAATGTTCTGAAAATTTTCAAGCAATCAAGGGCGGCGCCAGAGGGGGGGCCGTGGGGGCATATGCCCCCCCGTCGGGCATACCTGGCCCCCCCCATCGGGGTCAAAATTCAATTTCGTCGGGGAAAATATGTTGACTTTTGAATTTCAGCCCATTCAAGTTGGGTCAAAATATGAAGCCTTTTTTTTTTTATTATTATTATTATTATTATTATTATTATTATTATTATTATTATTTTTGAAAGTCGGATTGACTAAACTAATTCTTTTTTGTACATCGGTTTCTGACTGAAGTTTGATTCTTGCAATTTGAGTTTAGATAAACCCGAATTGTCGAAAAAAAAATCTGAATTTTTAAAATAAAAATCTACATGGATGACAGCATAGGATGATGCATGAATGACTCAATGCATGTTTATTTTTCAACTAAAAGATAAAATTTACACTAAAAATCAATTTTATACTTTTTTTTAACTACATTAAATTTGTGGATCAGTTTTCGCTTATTTTGGATTTATGATCGGCTTGGTAATGAAGAATTTTTAGTTCAGTTAAAATACGAAAACGAAAATTATTTTGTCGGGGTTGTCTTGGATAACAAATAGCATGCTTCATCGTGTCTCGTGTGGGGCAAACTGCACCTGACATGACTCGCAGTCTGGACCGGATCGAGTTGAGCCTAAATTTTTGTCGTTGAGTGTCGGATTAAAGTCGGATTAACTTTGTTTCAGGTTCGGGTTGGATGTTGATACTTATGGTTCTTGATTCGAGAAGAATTGATCTCTCAAAAGAATTTACAAAACTTATTTTAAGATGAAAAACTGTATTTGAATGTCAATGAATTTATGTATACTGATTTTTTTTTACTTAAAATCTGAAATTGTTACTGAATATACATTTGTAAACATATTCTTACATAACTGCATTACAGCATGGATATATTTTTTCATCAGCTACAATTAGAGTTTGGTTGGGTTGAAATATTTCGGGTTCAGGTCGAAATGTAGAGATGTCTAGCTTAAATCGAGTTTCGGGTAGAAACCCGATCCTGCATCTCCTCGGAAAATTAAACTCAACTCGACTGGTGGTTTTAGTCGGACCTGGCTAAAGTTAATTTTTTTTCGGAAAGTTTAGAATTGACTTCTATTTTTCGAGTCGGGTAATTTTAATTGTTTTAGCGTATGGGTCGATTCTATCAGATTCCTCAAAAGTATCCCCAAAATATATTTTAAAATGAAAAATTACATTATTTGAATGTCAATGAATGAATATACAGATATATTGATTTTTCTACATAAAAAATATAATTGATACTAGACTACTTTTCCATTATTGCTTTACAAGATGGAATTTTGTTTTTTCATACTGAGTTGGGATTTTGCATTCGGAATGAATACTATTGATTTTAGAAGTTTTGTCAAGTTCGGGTTATCTATTTTTTAAAAACTGGTTCAGGTTGAATGGATATATAATTAATTAGCTCAGGTCAGGTATAACCCATTCCGTGGAGTATTCCGTGCTCGGTAAACAATCCGTGAATTGAACTATCCCCCCACCATTGATTAGATTCCGTAAAAACAGAAAAAATTGCATTTTAATTTTGCCATTTCTACTCCACCTCCCGCAAAAAATACAGAAAAAACACCAAATACCTGAAATACTCACACCTAAACAGCATGTTCGTCAAATTACATGGGTATTCTGGCATCTGTGTTGCTTAGTACTATTCGTGTTAGAAAAGGAATTTAAATCCCTTTTATCTATAAATATGTAAAAATGAGAAATCTAAGATCAAAATTTAAAAAAAAATCTTATGTCAGAAGGCAGAAATTAATTAAAATAATAGAAAATATGAAAATCAAAGGAATGCTTCGGCAATGTTGAGCGGGAAATTTTGGTCCTCGCAGACCTCTAACCCGCAGCTAGATCTCATGCATAACCCGCAGTTTGAATCAGCGATATATTTATAATTGCAGATCGCTTTTCGCTGATATTAAAATAATTCACTTTTAGATTCCCAACTATTTTACAATTTTTCACTTCATTTACATTTCTCTTGGAAATTTTGTGTTAAAGTTTTTGTTTCAGATTTAAATTCTGATCTTATCAAAATTTGGAACATCACACTTTGTGCATTTGATCAACATACACTCTAAAACAAAATGGAAATTGAAGATATTTTCCCCCATTGTTTTTATTATTATTTCTATAGCTAAAAAAGTCTGCTTTAATTTGAACATTTTTTCGTAAATAAAGAAAATTAATCAACTTAATGCTAAAACTACCTGAAATCCTCCAATATCTACAGATGCATTTTTTTAATTAAAGGACTGTTTAATTAACTGTGCAACAACGCTGTGTACTAGGATTTTCTATTATAAACTGATTTCTTACTTGCCTCTATTTTCTCTCAAAATATGAAAAATTCATGAATCAAATCTCAATTTTTTAAAAAATTCTACGATCAAAAGACAGAAAATTCTTCAAGTAATAGAAAAATCCGTTCCAACCACACGTGCGTTCCAGCAAATTACTGCCTGTATGTTTTATTTTTTGCGAAATGTTTTTTGAGAGTTTATAAAATAATTACATTTTCTCAAAAATGACTAAATTAGAAAATGATGAAAAAAGTAAAACGCGGTACTTATAAACTCTTAAAATTTATATATTTCAAAAATTCTAGTTCGATTAATTACTTTCACATTAATTTCAAGGAAATTAGTATTTAATACACCAACGTGTTCAGATTTAACGAAAAAGGATCTGAAAGAAATTTCAATTTTATACAGATTTTGTTCTAGCCAAGTATGTTGTTTCTTTATACTTGTATTCTTATTTAGATTTCAATCTAACGATGTTTAAACTGCAAAGAACAGCTGCAGTTCACCAAAAGGAAATGCATGACTATCTGTTTTGAGTAGTTTTCAAATTCTGTTCTGCAAGTTAATATAAAACAAACTTTTCGACTGCTGGAATGATAAAGAGATCGATGAATATGTTGTTTAGCTTCAGCAAACGTATTCTTGCTGATTGGTTGTAAAAAGAACCTTTATACATCTCAATGTTGTTGTGGGAATTACTAGAAAAACATCTGCTCTGATAGTCTTGAAGGATATTTCAGAGTTACATGAGGTGCAGTTCCCTATTATCGACATTTGTCCATTGACCACAGATATAAGGAGTTAATTCTTTTTCCTAATCTAGTATTTTTATTTAAAAATATCGAAAACGTCTATTTAATGCTTTTTTTTTTTTTTTTTTTTTTTTTTTTTTTTTTTTTACAAAAATTATATAATTAATAATACAGTAACCGTAAGAACAATGCTACAATGACCTTTTAAAGAACGAATCTGACTATAAAACAATGAAATTTATGACTTTGCAAATTTTGCATATGAATTATTATTTCTACTAATTATAAATACTTTATGAGTTCAATCTTTTTACGAATGTGTGAACTATACTATTTTTCTGCAGTACATAAAAAGTTTCAAGTCTTTCATACGAGTAAGTTCAAATGATTTTTTATTTCTTTGCGTTTGTATGTAATTTGATATTTTTACCCGAGTGCTTTAATTTTAAAACTTCTTTATACGCAGAATTCGTAATTTTGTTGATAATAATAATTTAACTTTTTGAAGAAATTATGTAAGTTTTTCATTTGTATTTTTGCATTCAGTAATACATACAGTAGAGCACCCATTATTACGCCTCATATATTACGTACGACATGGATTAAACATTAATATTCCTGCGCCCAACATAAACAAGGTTTAAATGCAATTTCAGTTTTATAATTTTCGGAACTGCGAATTTTTAAACTTCTAAATATCGCACATTTTAAATTTTTACACGGTGACATAGAGAAAAAAATGCTATTTTAAATGAAATTTGTTTGCAAACTTTACCACAATTTGTTTTCAAATTATTAATATTTTAAAAGTTTTTATTACATTTTTTGTCATCGTGTCAACAGAAGTATTCCATTTTTGGACATTAAATATGGACCAATCACAAAACGAATAAAATAAAATAAGTTCTGGAATTCAATCAATAAAAAGATCAGAACTCTTCGTGTAAAACAGTTTATAACAATATCGAAGTAAAAATTCATGTTTTGTAGAAATAGAGTCAAGTCGGGTCGAGATTGTAACTTTTTTTTGGGGGGGGGGGAGGGGGAAGGGGCTAATATATATAATACTTGCTAGACCATATAAGCAGGACAACTTTTTAAATTTTACGCAGACCGGAACATTAATTTATTTTGTACGAACTGGGTCCTTGAAATTTTTGCCCACGCAATTTTTAGTACCTGCTCCAGCACGCGGGGACCTCTGATATATGTTATGAACTTGGCCCCCCTGTCGGGGAGACAGTGCCCCCACGTCGGGCAAATTCTGGCGCCGCCCTTGATTGTTAGTAACTCAGATATGTTTAAGAAATCCCAGTTGGAATGTAAAGAATTAGAGAAAGCTTGGGAATTAGCTAAAAAGGAAAAAGGGGATTATTATATTGTAAACGGATTATTGTATCATAAAGAGAAATTGTTAGGCGAAACTATAGCGCAATTAGTAGTACCCAAGGTAAGAAGGGAAGAAATCTTAAAATTAGCGCATTCATCGGTATTTGGAGGGCATCATGCAGCCAAGAAAACGTTGCAGAGAATAAGGTATTCTTTTTATTGGGAGGGAATGGCAAAAGAAGCTAAACAGTTTTGTGAATCATGTTTAGAGTGCCAATTGACTAGAGGGGTTAAAGTAAATGATAGAGCTCCTATTTCCCCAGTGTCGCGGCCGGAACTTCCATTTCAGGTTGTTAATGTTGATTTAATTGGGCCTATTGATCCTAAAAGTTCACAAGGGCATCGGTATATACTGACTTTAATTGATCAGCATACCAGATGGGCGGATGCGATCCCTCTAAAAAGTTTAACTGCTAAAACCGCGTGTGAGGCGTTACTTCAAATATTTATGAGAACAGGAATTCCTAATGTAATTGCCTGCTACAATGGAACCAATTTTACTGCCGACTTAACGAAAGAATTTGAGAAAAGGTTAGGTGCTAGTCCAAGATTTTCGACTCCACAGTATCCACAGTCCAACGGACTTGTGGAACGATTTAATCAGACTCTTAAACGTATGCTACATCATACGATTAGGGAAGAAGGAAAAAAATGGCATGAACAAATACCATTTATATTATGGGCGTATAGGGAAGTCCCAAATTCTACGACGGGAATCGCACCTTTCCAGTTATTATATGGTAGAGCGCCGGAGGGTCCGTTATCGATTCTTAAGTCGTCATGGGCATGAGAAAATAAGGGAGCGCAGTTAGATACTACGCCGATTCATGAGTACTTGGATAAACTTAAGAACCGCTTAGAAAGAGCCGCAAATGAGGCAAAATTGTCGTCTGAGGTTCAACAAAATAGAATGGCATATCATTATAATTTAAGGTCAAAAGAAAAAACGTTTGAGGTAGGCGATAAAGTTATACTGTTAATCCCCGATTCGACTAATAAGTTATATTCTAGGTGGCAGGGGCCGGCAACTATTGTAGAAAAACGAAACCAGCATTCGTTTATTGTTGAGTTAGCCGACGGGAGTAGGAAGCATGTGCACCAAAATAAGATAAGAGAATTTATCGCTAAATGTAATATAGTTAATATTGTTTTCGAAGGTGATGAGGAATTTGGAGAAGTTGGGGAAATTCCTATTTTGAACCGGGATCAAGAGATAGAACGGGATATTGAGAGGTTTGAAATAAAAGGGCTATCTAATAGTCAAGTCAAAGATTTAAAGTCCATTTTGAGGGAAAATAAAGAAGTGTTTATGGGTCCTGTACGACCAGCGGAAGTAGGGGAACATCGTATTGATCTGAAACCGGGTGTAGAAAGGAAAAAACCAAAGTTATATAGCGTGCCGGTAGCTTATAAAGAGGAAGTGGATAGGCAGATTCAGGAGTTATTAGAATTAAATCTAATCGAACCGTCGAATGCTGAAATTAGCCATCCATTTGTTTGCGTTGCGAAAAAAGATGCAACTGTCAGAATGTGTATTGATTACAGAGCTTTAAATTCTGTAACGCAGGTTCCCACCTTCCCGATGAAAGATTCCCAAGAAATTATGTATACCGCAGGGGCGGCTAAATATTTATCTTCAATAGATTTATTGAGGGGTTATTGGCAAATTAAAATGGCTGAGGATTGTAAACCTCTGACAGCTTTTACGACGCATAACGGAACTTATCAGTGGCGTACAATGCCTTTTGGATTATCAGGGGCTGCTGCTACGTTTCAAAAAGACATGAATGAGGTTCTCCAAGGTCATCGGAGGTATGCAGAAGCATATATTGATGATGTCATCATTTTCTCCGATACCTGGGAAGAGCATTGTGAGCATGTCAGGGCTGTCATTGAAGAGTTGAAAAATAGAAATTTTACGATTAGACTAGACAAATGTAAATTTGGAGAGAAATTGACTAAGTTTTTAGGTCATGTTATAGGGGGTGGAACTCATGCACCTGATGAGGAGAAAATCGGAGCAATAAGGGACTTAAAGAGACCAAAGACTAAAAAGGAAGTTAGATCAGTTTTGGGATTAATGGGATTCTACCGATCTTATATTCCAAATTATGCTGAGATAGCTATACCTTTAACCGAATTAACCAAAGGAAATGTCAAAAATACTGTACCATGGGATGAAAGGGCAGAAAAAGCATTTAATACTCTTAAAGATGAGTTGTGTAAAGTGACGAGTTTGGCTACACCTATCGTAGGCCTGGCAAGATATCTTTCACTATTCAGCGAGATTTTAGCAATATTCAGTAAGATATCTCTAAATATTCGGCTACAGGTATTCGGTCAACAAGCCTTCAATATTCTGCCAACCGAATATTCGGCAAAAGGGCCAAATACTGAATAGTGGCGGAATATTCATCCCATCCCTACTTTTAAATATGTTTTTATGATAAAGTTTAATTAATTTATTTATTTATTGTTGCTTATAAAAATATTTTTGTTTTTTAATTTAACATTTGAAAAAAAAAAATCTGTATTTCTGAATATAAATCAAAAATTTTAGAAATTGTGATTGAAGTACTAGGTTATTTGGTAGGATGATCATTTAAGAAATTAAACATATTTTTTAAAAATATCTTAAGATTATTATAGAATTAAATTTTCATAATTACTTTTAGTGTAAAATTAATAAGTAAATTTTCTTGTAAAAATATTTTGTTTGTGTAATTATGTTTCATAGTTTCATTGTATAAATTTGGTAAGTGTTTTATTTTCATAAATTGCTTTCTTTGATTATTCTTTATTTCATAGGTAATAAATTTTACAATTTAGACATATACAATTATGCATCATACTGTAATTTTGCTTGCATTTTTCCCCCTTAAAACTTAGATATTTAAATGTAAGTGTTACATATAGATGGCAGCACAAATAGCAATTTTCCAAAGTACATCTCTCATACAGTATATATTTAGATTTACTGCAATTTTGTAGTATATATGATGATTGTTAATACCCAGTTTCTGAACAGTAACAAGAGTAACAAGTAATGAATACTTTCTAATAGGTAGCAGGTTTGAAAGTAATGATATATGGATATTCATTTTGGCGTTACTTTTACAACACTAGTATTGTATAATTTGAAATGAGCTTTAATTCTTTAAGGCATTACTTTCATATTAGCATAATCAAATATTGAACTTTCTTAATTCCTTTTTTTATGTATTATTATTTTAATTAGAGTTGTAATGTAGATTTATTAATATATTCTGTTATAAATATATAAGGATTAAATAAGGCAAATGAAATAAATTGCTGCATACTAAATAATTGTTAAATTCTTGTATTATTATGTTTTCTTATTAAATTTAATCTCATATTTGATTTTTATATTTACCTTGTTTAGAAGTCTGTTTATATTTACAAAAGAAAAAATCAACTCTTCAGGTTTCCAAATGATTTGGAAACTTCAATTATTATGGTTGGACCTGGAACTGGCATAGCACCTTTCATTGGATATCTTCAGCATCGGTAAAGTATTTAGAATTGCTTACTAAAAGAACTAATATTACACAAAGTCTCCAAAAAAAAAAAAAAAAAAAAAAAAAAATTAACCTACCCCTTTTGTCCTTATTATCATCATTTTATTAATTTTTCTAGCAGCTATTAAAAGCATTTGAATATGCTCCAAGTCTATTAAAATATAATAGATTTTAAATATTTATAACATGAATAAATATTTATTTTTCACAGTTTTTACATTTTTGTTGTTATTGTTGTTACAAAAGGAGGGGGCAGAGATGAGAGCTCTAATTATATACAAGGTAGTCATAATTAAACTGATGAACACTCAGAGTATTCTGTAGCACTATCTAATTGTAAGAGGGCACCTTTTTTCGTAGGAAGATTAAAGAAGACAGAAAACAAAGGATTCCGAAAAAAAAAAAAAAAATTGTTCAAAAGTCACCATTAGGAGAATATGTGGCGCTGTGTATTTGAAAAAGTGAATTTCAAAAAAGAAGAATCAATACTGAAATAAAGTTACCATTTATTTAACAAATTTAGCAATTTAATCCAAGTTCAAAATGGTAACAGTTTATAAAAAGCTAAAAATTTACATAAACACTGCTAAAGTTTCTTTATCTGCAATTTGACTTACAGAGCCCCAAAGAAAGCAACAACAGAAGAAGTTCTTTATTCAAATTTCACGCTACATCTTTTGGCCCAGTGCCAGCTTGTTCTGCTTTAAAAGGTAATGTGCTACTGTTAGAAGCTATTTCATTGAAAGTTATCTTTTATAATATCTCCTTCTTTTCTTTAGTCTTTAGCCACTCTTTGTGCTTTTAGGAACCACAAAAAAATATGTAAAGGTAACAGTCCTTTGTCAATTAATGGTTTAAAAGCAATGGTTGAGAATTTTGAGAAAACAAATTCTTTAAATGCTCAGTCAGGCAGTGGACGAAAACCCGTATCACAGGATACAATCAAAGAAGTGGCAACAGCGATTGTCGACAGAGTATCAGGCAATATTGCTAAACTTCTAGCACTCATAAGATACCTCGAAATCTGGATATGCCTTATTGTATGGTATGGAAAATCCTATGAAAGATTATCCACTTCTATCTGTACAAGATTAGACGTGTACAAGAGTTACATCACACCGACCATGATAAACGATTGACTTTTGCTCTCACTTTTCTTACTAGAATGGAGTGGGATGGTGCTTGGCCATGGAAAATCTTACGGGGAGACGAGGCCCATTTTTACCTGAATGGAACTGTAAATACCCAGAACTGACGAATTTGGGTTAACAAGTCACCAAGAGCATTCAAAGAAATTCCCTTGCCTTTACCAAAGATAACTGTTTGGTGTGGTTTCACAGCAGTTATGGTCATAGGTCCATTCTTCTATGAGAACATTACTCTGAGAGGACCTGTAACTTGTCCTGTTACTAGAGACAAATATCACCAAATGCTAAACAGCTTTGTTATTTCAGTATTTCAGCAAAGACAGTGCCTGGAGAAAATCATTTTCATGCAAGATGGAGCCCCGCCAAATATTGCTTTGCGGGTACAGCAGCTGAACGACAGAAATTCACAACAGAAAGTGTCATTAGCCGCTGTATTCCAACAGCATGGCCACTTCAACCCCCTGATCTTACACACTGGGACTTTTGGCTATGGGGTTACTAAAGTCCAAGGTCTATCACGGAGGTGTCCTTAACCTTGCTACATTAAAGGATAAATTATCACAAACTGTACCAGAGATTCTTGCAGACCTGTATTTCTCTGCTATTGTAAATGCTGTGCACAGAATGTAATATGTGGTCCACAAAAATGGCGGCCACATCGAACCTGAGTTGGATGTGCTAAATAAACAATAATTTTATTTTAATATTGATTCTTCCTTTTTGAAACTCTGTTTTTCGAATACACAGCGTCACATATTCCAGTGGCGGTAACTTTTAGAACTAAATTGCTTTTTCACGAAATCCTTTATCCCCCCCCCCCCCCATCTTGTTTAATCTTCCTACAAAATTTGGCACCATTCATGAAATTAGATCATACTACAGAACACTCTGAGACTGTCAGTTTAATTATGGCCACCTTGTATATATATATATATATATATATATATATATGAGAGGGGAGGTTAATTATTTTCTTAAAGTAAAACTTAGTTACAGAAAATACATTTTAAACGATGAATAATTAAGATTAAATGTGTTACGGTTTTAATAGCTTGTAAATTTATGCGAAATATATTTTTGGTTTTCTAAAATGTTCTAGAAAAGGTACAAAAATTAGTAAACAAATATCGATATAAACATTGTATAAAAAAGTTTTTCTAGATTTTAAGTATTAAACATGTTAGAAGCTGGTACTTAATGTAGTTCCAAATTCTGGGTCACAATGCTCATAAATAGCTTATTCATAGCATTGTTCATATATGCATCATTAATTGCTTTTCTTATAACTAGTATACTAGTTCATTTTTAGAGAAATTAAATCTAATAAATGGTTCTTGGTTATCTTTCATCCATCCTATTACAATGGTTTTCAAGTGTACTATCAAGAATTACACAGCTATGAAGTTATTTTTCTTAAGTAATATAAATGTAAACAAATCAGTACATATGATATGAAATAAATATGTAAAATATGTTACACAGTCCTGTAAAGAGAGCCAGATTGAAAATTAAAAAAATAAAAATACAGACCTCCTGCAGGTGTACCAGTGCGAAATATAATATAGTAATTCTAAATAATCACAAATTCTTATTTTATTTTTTATTTATTTATTTATTTTATTTTTTTAATTTAATTAATTTATTTATTTGAAAATTTTGTTTGCAAGTGCAAGGCATGAAAAAAAAATACAAAGGTGAATATTACATAAATTATTTTGCGATGATATTAGTCATAACAAAAATCTGCTTTGGAAATATGTGATTAAGAACTTAAACTCATGAAATATGTTCTTAAAATTCAATAATAATATGTTTTTATGTGATTATTAATATTATTTTTATTATTTGGGCGATTCTCTCCAAATAGGCCAAAATAAGAGTTGTGAGGGAGTGATGAATTTTAACAAAATGCCCATTTACTTTTTTGCAATTATCTGAATTGAGATTAGGCTTAGTGGGTCTTAACTATATCTAAATACTTATACATGAGTAATAATTATTTTTTAAAAACTATTTGCCTGCATTCAGTAGAGTCTGATAAGGGAGTGATGAGGAAGGCTTAGCACCTCATCACTCCCTCATCAGCCTCTACTGAATGCAGGTAAATATTAAACAATTTTAATTATTACTGATTTATAAGTATTTGGATATAGTTAAGGGACACTAAGCCTAATCTCAGTTGAGATAAAGGTAAAAAAGTAAATGGGCATTTTGTTAAAATTCATCACTCCCTCACAGTTTTAAAGTGCATCTTTAAAATTAAAAGCTTTTTAAAAATAATTAAAAATTCAATTAATCATGAATGTCTAAAAGTATTTAAGAAATAACTAAACATATTTTTTTTTTTTTCTAAATTAATTTCTTTACATATTTAGGAATAATACTCTAAAAGTTCTACTTCTATGCACTTTTCTTTTTAAATGTTACACATTTTTAGACTTTTATTCAATGTATTTTTTTTCAACTTTTGAACTATAATTACAAGTAATAAAGAACATAATTTTATTTTATTTATTTATTTATTTATTTATTTTTCAATAAAAAATTCTGATTTTACTATGCTGTGTGAACATAGTAAAAAATCAAGCTTTTTTTAAGTTGCCATTAGATATTTTCTTTTTTACTATGTATATTATTTAAACTAATGATTTCCTTTTCTATTTATGAATATTTCTCTGTAATTTTTTTTAATTGATTAAAAAGTTCTTAGAGTCACAGCTAAGTTGTTTATAAATTTTGTTGTGTTTGAAAAATTGTTGTTATGAATGCATTACCATTTCTCTTTACGTTAATTTCTAAGAAAGGTATTAAAAATATTTTATCATATAATATTTTTAAGTAGCTAAAGTATTCACAATCTTTTACTTATGAACTTTTGCAATCACTGGTTTTTATACAAAACTTAAATAAGTACATGTTAATGCTAGATTGGGTGAATATACTATATGTTAAATAGATTGGCTATAAAATGAACTGCATACACCTTTTTACTTTTTTTTGTGGCATTCCTTTATTAATGTGTGAAAATTAGATTCCCAAAATGTTTACAGGTGTTATAGTCTTATACAAAAATTTATTTACATAAGGAAAATTTTTTTTGCATGCATTTCCATGTGTGATTTGTTTTTTCTTTCTTATAAATTTATAAAGAAATTTATTTTCATAAATTTTCAATTTTGCTTTTACAGGGAAAAACTTTTACAGGCAATTTCTAGTAATAATGATGGTAATAATAGTGAAACATGGCTATTTTATGGTTGTCGATACCAGGACAGAGATTATTTGTACAGGTAACTTAGTTTCTCTTTAATTTCTCTCTAAATTTAATATGTGAAAAAATTAATATGTGTGCTAAAGAAAATATTTTCCTATTGTTGATCTCAAGTTAAGGCATCTCATTTGAAATTGAAAAACAGATAAAAACTATATTGTAATCTACATATTCAATAATATGTGCATGTGCTCAGACATACTAACACATAATATATGTATATCTTTCTTCACTATTTTTTTATTTGTTTCATTTTGTTATGAATTTTATTGGTTTTATTAATAATTTAATCAGACTTATTTATTTTATAGAATTCTTTATAAATTCTGTTTTAAAAGCTTTGAATAAAAGAAAAATGTATTAGGACTCCCCTTATAAGGAGTCTGAGCGGTATTGCTTGAATATAGATTTAACAATAACCTCTGACAAAAATAATGAAAAGAGATACTAGTTTTAAATAATGAAGCAAACAAGGTTGTTATGATTTTGCCCAACCCAAAAAATCCAGGTAGTTTTTCTTTTTTTCAAAATTTTAACTTTAGATTTCAAAATTTAACTTTAAGCTTATCTCACTTCACCTTAAGGGGAAAAAAGTCTTAGTTCTAAAAATGATAATTTTTTAAACAAATAATTGTAGCCTAATTTTCTATAAGTATGTGTAACTATCACAAACACAATTTTTTTCCCATTAATACAATTTGAAATCTAAACAATTCAAAATAATAATAATAATAATAATAATAATAATAATAACCTTGCCATCATCCTTAATTAATGTGTTTCAGAACTCAATTTTCAGATTGTATTTTTTTAGAGAAAATATTTATTATATGTAGCAATCAATTGAATTAAAATGAATAAAGATACTTTATCCTTAACAAAATATTAGTCTAGTTCTGATTCAGCACAAATATTGGTATTGTACTTTAATAAAAATTTTATTGTCAAAATTATTATTAATAATCTATTTATCTAAAAATAAAGCATAATTTTGATTATTGTCATTGATTTATATATTTTTGTAATCAATTGGTAACTTTAAATTACGTTTAGTAGTAAGTACATTTTTTTATTCAAACATTTTGAACCATCTCCCTTAATTAAAAAAACCCTGTTAAAACCCAAAAAACTCTGATAAAACCCCAAAAAACTCTGATAAAACACAGTGGGTTGAATTTTTTCTGAAAAAAATCTGGGCATTTAACAACTTTGGAAGCAAACAAACAGATGGAGAAAACAATGCATAATGCAGTAAACATAGACCATGTTAATATACTAAAACATCATCGATCTGAATTTTAATTCTTTGAAATGATATTAAGAACATGAAGTTATCTCATTATGAATATGTGTTATCACATCAATTAGAGTACCTGCAAAATGAGAAATACATGCTGTTCAAAGAAAATTAAAGATTTTTTTATATGGATGTTGTTCTCACAGAATAATGCATATCTGTTTTCCATGGATGCGATGGAATGAGGTTGCCCATATGAGTTTGAGGAATTCTGTATCACTCTTCCAAATGTATTTTTTCAAAGTCCCAAATGTCAAAAGAGCAATTCTTCTTGCTGTAATGCGTTGTTTTAGAATGTCACACACTTTTGATTTTATTTAAACGAGAAGAGCATGCTGACCACTACAAATACTGTAGTGGTTTTTCTCTTTCAAACATATTCTTCACAAATTGAACTGTATTATGCACTACCATGGATTAAAAAAAAAGAAATCAACAAAAATTGCAGTTTTAAGATCTAGTAAATACCTAAAATATCTCTTCTGCATATGTTTAGAAGCTGTCAAAATGCCATGCCATGTATCATATAAACTCATGTGCATTTTTTTTTAGTAAATCATGCTTGCTTTTACAAAATATAATTTTTTTTTTACACATATAAAATCATGGAACTTTTTCCTAATGAGTTACTATTAGTGCAAGATGTGGTTACACAAAGTATCACTTTATGAAGTTCAAGAATGGAATTTCAGTATTAGTTAAAACCCAATTAGTATATTAAAATGAAATTGGTTTCCAAGTCATATCTTGGTGGAAACCACTTGCGGACTGAATTTTAATGGTTGGTTTGTACAAACTATAAAACTTCTTTTTAAAAAAGTACAGCACAATCAATATTTAAAAAAAAAAAAAAAAAAAAAAAAATCATTGCAAATTTTAAAGAATCATATTTCAGAAGAATATATAATTGTAAATAAAAATCACAACTTTGTTTCGAAATCATAACTTAACTGCTTAAAAAAGTTAACAGCAAAGTATGTAAGCATAGCACATCTGTCCCAAAATCCTGTACCTCCTGGATTTTGTTTTGCGGATACTCATGTGATAACCTATTTTTCAAATCTGATGTTTTTATCATCAAAATTTCTTCATTAGTTTCCTTGTAAATATTTAAGTACGTAATTTGTGATGATTATTTAATATTTTCAGAGAGGAGCTTAACAGATTCGTAAAGAGTGGAGCATTACAACACTTGGTGGTTTCACATTCCCGTGATCATTCAGCTTTTGATTCTGCGCCGAGATATGTACACCAGAGCATCAAGATGCATGCTAAAGAGATTTCCAACTGCATCAAGTCTGGGGGCAAAATTTATGTTTGTGGTGATGCTAAACACATGGTTCATGATGTCCAACAAGCTTTTATTGAAGCTGTTAAAGTGGGCTTAGGTAATTTTATTTCTTGCTTTTTCATTCTTTTTCATTTTTAAACTACTAATGTATCTTTAAAGATCCCTGTAAAAGATTGCAATTAAAAATAATAAAAATAATTTTGAAGGTACTTTTTCCTATATGCTGTAAAAAAAAAAAAAAAAAAAAAAAAAAAAAAAAAAAAAAAAATATGCAATTCAATAAAAAGCTTATACAAAAAATAATGCTGGATAACTGCCCAGGGCCCAAAAAACAAACTAAATACTCAAAAAGAAAATAAATAAATAAAAATACTGAAACAGTTTTACAAGGAATCATTCATTACGTTCTTGCACTATTGAAGTGATTGACTCGCACTATTGATTGTGAAGTCAAATTCACAATCTTTAATAAAAATTTAATTTATATTCACCATTTCTCAAAAGAGTCATATTTTCTGCAATTTTTTAAAGAGGTGCATGGTTTTTAATCAGTGCATTTCATATTGATGTTCTAAATGCACATTGCACTGATATAAATAATGGGCTCGAGTACATTCTTATTCATCTTTTCTCTGTTTTATTCAATAGCATATTATATTCACCTTACAGAAATACATTGGGATTTTTTTTTTTTTTATGAAAACTTTATAGATATATCTTTATGAATTTGGCGTGGTTTTTAAAAATCCTCAAATGATACCTGATATTAAGTTTTAATGCAATGTACTAAAGGTTAACAAAATATATTCTCATAGATAGTTTATATGTAGAATAGTTTATATTATTTTTTATTTTTTGAAAATTTTGTTGATTATCAGAAAAATTATTTTATGTAAAATTGTGTACTGAGCTATGAGATGTTGTTATGCATTTTATTTGTAAGTTCAATTTAAAATATTTCAAAAATTAACGTATCTCTATTTTCTAAAATTAACATTTCTTTAAATTTAATTACATATGTATATGTGTATAGTTTCTATTTTTATTTAATGCTGATTTTTAAATATTTTAAATAATTAAAACCATGTAATATATTTGTTTTAAAATGTCATCTCATTTCTAAATTTTACTTTGTTATTCTGCTAATGTTAAGTTAATTAGAATTTATCTTTCTCCTTTTGATAGGCATCTTATTTATTTTGATCATCATTTTTCCTTTCACAAAGAATTTAAATTTATCACTGATATGCAATAATGCAAATAATTTCTGGTATCTCCAGTCGGATTACAGTAACATCCATAGTTTTCACCAAAAGGGATAATTGAATTATGTTTGATACATTCAATTCAAAATTTTATATTACATCTTTTTTAATGATCGTTTCATCTTAAATTAATCACATTGTGTTGGGAATCAGTTTTTATGCCTTTACATTTGTCTTGGTGGTATTGTTCCATCAAAATTGTAGTCATTAATGTAATTTTTGGGGTTGCACGAGCTCGTGTGCTCGTAGTCAATGAAATACTTATTTTCTTATGTTTATATTTTTGTTAATTATGCTCCAGTAGTTTCCAATGTGTCATTCACATATCAATGTTCATTTTAAATGAAAGACATAGTCAAGAGTTAACACTGAAGTACTTTTCTACAAAAATTATACTTTTCTTTCAGTTAAAATATATCATTAACTAATATGGGTATTGCTTTTAAGATGACCAATTATGATTTATAGAGATTTTTTTCTGCATATAATTTTCATAGGATGTCCACATTTAAATAATCCATTGGAATACCTAATTTACTCATGTTAGGAAATGTTTTCTTTCATCTTTAATCTTCTTTAATACTATGCATGAATGTATTTATATCTAAATGTATTCGTACAAATGATCAAAGGTGAGTAATTTTCTTAAAATCTTACTAGTCAAGGATTTATTTTATTAGCCAACACCCAACAAGGTACAACTTACAGTTGAGAAATATTATAATAAAATTGATTCAACTGTAAAAATAATTCATTGCTACAATTCATTTTCAAACTGCAGGGCTCCCAAATGGTCCCCTTTTTCCCGCCAAAGTCCGCTTTTTAGAAAAAGGTCCGCTTTGGTCCGCTTAGTCCGCTTTCAATGATTAAAAAACAAAGAAATTGTTCATTTAGAAGACAATTTTTTTAAAAATTTATTTATTTATTTATTTTAAAGAAAACGGCAAAATTGTGGTGCATGCTGATGTTTCATGCTCCTTCAATGTCTAAATTCACACATTCTTTAAGGCATGAAAGTAAGGCAATAAAGTAAAGAACACTTCCACCGCCTCCCTATTAAGCAATCAATTAGCGTTTTGAAGTCAAATGGAACCAGCCACTCATCATATTGTGATTTCATTAATCCCCCTTTTCTTGTGATTGGAATCGTTACCGTTTCATCCCAATGTGTTCACGTGACTCGTTCGCAGGTGCTTTTACTTTTTAAAAGTACTTTATTTCAGTAACAATAGGCTGCTATTGAATTAATTAGTCTCGTGGATTCTTATTGCTGATGAAAAAGAAAAAAAAAAGTGAAAGAGAGAAAAAAGTAAGTATAAGAAGAAAAAGTAAGTATATACTAAATATTGTAATTTGACAAGCATGTTTCTTAAATTAACAAAATAAATTATGCCGATCGCACTTTCTTTTTCCATATTTGCATCGTAAGATGTAGATACCCCTCTGGAGAGAGACAAAGGGATACCTTATTAATTTTTGCGAAATAACTTTTTTTACTTTCGCGAAATTCCGTTTTCATTCTTTTAAAATTGTAATCAAGATTTATTAATTTCATGATTTAAAAATATATATTATTTTCTAACTATAATAATTCCATGAGAGTAGGAAATTAAACTTTTAAAGGTACATAGCTTTCAGATTTATTTTTTCACCTATCTTGGGAAAAAAAAAAAAAAAAAATGGAATTGCGTTCATCTGTTTTTCTTTAGGGGGTGTGGAAAAACATTCACATTTTCTCCCAAAATATGGTATGTTCGCTAAGTTATAGCTGTCTGCTATTAGGTTTTAAACTCAACAACCAATCAAAAAGATAACTCTTAAAAATAATAAAAACAAAAGTATTTTAGGGTTTATATATAAAGTAAATAAAAACTAGCCAATGCCTCAAATTTCAGATAACAAGCTTAAGGACCAGACACTAACTTCTTGCGGTCAGGCGTCGCTATTTTTGATCTTTCGTGTCGGCGCTTTGATGTATAAATTGCTTTTTCAGTGAACTTTTTTGAACTTCAAGAGCAGGGCCGGCGCCAGACGTGAGGCAAGTGAGGCGGTCGCCTCAGGGCGCACGCCTAAAGGGCGGCATTTGCCTGGCATACATATTGAACATAAAATTCATTACTATTTTATTTGTTTAAACTTTAAAAAAAAAATGATAATTTTTTATTTATTTTTATTTTTGAATAAAAATATAGAGTGCGTTTCATATAATTACAACCAAGTAATAGCAGAAGCTTTCACTAACTTCATTGTAAAACATGAATTAAATCGACACTAAGAGATAAATTACAGTAACAACTAAATCCATTCTTTTTTTTTCTTCAAAAATAAGTCATACTGAAATCAGCAGAATTCACTAGGGCAGATGGCGCCAAACATAAACCAAAACATCTTTCATAATGTTGCTGCATCATGTATTTCGTTTTCTATTATTTTACTTGTGTTGTTCGTCATTCGATGGTGTAATTCTTTTCATTAATTGATTGTAAAGGACCAGATTTCGGATAGCAGGGTTAAACAGATGCTGTGCTAATAGAAATGACGGAGAAAATAGTTCATGCTTCAGGTATATATTATGTTATCTTTTTTTTCTTTTAATTTAAGATGATGATTGCAGATCATTTTGAAAAAAAAAAGTATTCTTTAAAACATTTCATTAACAAGTTATTAATATTGCCAGATGTCCCACGTAAATCAGCTCCTATTTAAGAGTGACACTTGACATGGGGTACTTGTAATACTTGCTTAAAAAATTAACCCGCACAGGGGCGTGCGAAGAGAAAATTGCGTCCAGAACAAAGTTAGAATTTGGCGTCTCCCCCCCTTCCCACTTTTTCTTATGACAGGCTAAAAATGAAGTTGGTAGTATAAATTTGGCGCCTCCTAACTTCCGCACCCGGGGCGACCGCCCCCTTGCCCCCCCCCCCCCCTTTCGCACGGCGTTGAACCAGCACAGACAGTTAATTTCTCAATGTGCTGGATCTTCATCCGAATGAGGAAATATTTATTTAATATCTTTATAAACCGCCATCCAAAAAACATGAGATCCTGATAAAACGACACTTTCGACGTACAATTTTTTCTGCTTTCCGTAATTTATTGCTTATATTTAAAACTGTACTCAAATCCAAGCTGTAAATCAGTAAATGAAAAGAATGTTTAATCACTGTACATATCACTTCAATAATTACAACCACAAATATCATGTTTTTGTGTTTAAAACAGGGTTAGAAAGTTAGTAGAGCGCCGATTATCCTGAGCAGTCGGGATCGAGGTTGATCCTGCTAATGAAAAATCCGGATACTTCCGGGTAGCTACATAACAATCCAGAAAGACTACAGACCCTTGGCGCGATAAAACGCAAAGAGCCAAGAGGGCTAAAACTTCACTTCTTTCTATACCCTTTTTCCAGTAACCCATTTGTTTACAGGGGGAAGTAGAGTTTCAATTCATGTGCGTGGAAGAGGGATGAAAGAAGAAACACGATTAACTTTCGGAGGGTGGGGGGGGGGGGGGGGATGGATGTATTAAAACAATTGAGTTCTGCGTCTAACATATGATTACTATCTTAATTGGAAATCACAACTCTTGTGAAAAATGTTATTAAAATGTTATTTACAAGGTTTATGAAAATCTTCTGCATTAGCGCTTCCCAAATCCCAACTTTTTTTTTTTTCTGCTACCCTTTTATTTGGGTTTTTATTTCGAAATAACCCCATTTCTCATAAATACCACCCCCCCCCCTTTTCCAATCAACTAGATAACGTAAGAATGCTTTTGTTTATAAGCAATCTTCTTATTTCAATCATGCAATAAGTTGATACAAATTACATTGTCATTTCTATTATTTTAGTGACTTTACTAACCCTTTTTGTGATTTCCGTCATTAATACTATTTTAGCATACCCCAGCTTGTGATCCGCTGGTCTGCACTAAGAGCTGTCAGTTATTGTTTGTTATAGTATCTGTTTGTTATTGTTTTTTAAGTGCATGTTCTGTGTACAAAACTTGTTTATATCGTACATTATAGCTAATATATGTTGCATTAAAAAATGATGGTTATTTAATAAAATGTATGCTGATTTATCCCATTAGTGCCTAGCGTCCCATTTTTGGGACGATTATAAAAATGGCAAGTAAACGCTTTTCACACCCTTAAAAAGGAAGATGAATACTTTTTTTCTCGAAACAAATTCCTCGATAAGTTAAGATAAAAGTTGCTCGTATTTAAAAAAATGGTGGGAAATGCAAAATCTAAATTTTAACGAAGATAATAATTCAGGCCTTAATAAGTTGAATAGAAAAACATATTTTTTCGTTTATTAAGTAAAATGAAAATGAAAAAAAATAGCCGCATTATGTATGTTAAAACGGCGATTTTTCAAATTTATTTTTTACATGTTCTCACTATTATTCTTAACTTCATTTATCAACTAGATGACACATAACACAAGCAACATTTAAATTATTGTTAAAAGCATCAACTGCTAAATATTCAAAGCTCTTTTTTTTAATTTTGTAATCAGTGAGACATTTGTTTTTATTTGCTTTTATTTATTGCCTCATACGCGAAACGAGTTTAAAAAAGAATATGTGGTTAACCATTAGAACTATTGCATTTTAAAAAATCATATTTTAATAAAATGAGTTCTATTATCATAAAAATTAAATACAGTGAAACCTCCCTGAACGACCATTTTTTCATGGAACAAAATTTATTCCCATAGGCTCAATACTAATTTTACCTTCATTCAGTCATCATCCCAGTTGAACTCCCTCCATGAGCGACTCATTTCTTTAAAAAAACTAAAACAAATTATGTTTTTTTTTTTTTTCTTTTCCTGGCCGCTTGAAGAAGGTTTTATTAGAAAAAGAATTATGTAGAGCACATTATTCACCAAACTTCTAAACTAAGTTTAATTTTTTTTTTATTATTCAGGTGACTTTTATGTGTATAACCCTTAACTGCTATGACAAAAATTGTCGCATAACTACTGTGAGCGGTCTGTCAATGTTAAATTAACTCTCAGAATACTACTTTTGTATTAAACTTTATAAACAGGACTATTATAAATAAAATTCAGCTGTTCAAAAGTTTCTAGAGATAGTAAAAGGGCTCCAAACGAAACAAAATTCGACCAATCTCGATAGTTAAACTAAAAATTAAGAGTTAAACTCTGAAACTTAAAAAACTCAGCGGTCTTTGAGACTGCTAACAGCAGTTGAGGGTTAAATCTCTTATTGTCTTTATAGGCAATGTATTTAACTCTGATGGCGAATTATGAATGATTGTCAATAATCTCCGCTGCCCTGTTTTGCCAGGAAATTCTCAAAGAAATAGATTAAGTAACGAAATCGTCTTTATTTGTTCTCGTTCATAAAAAATGCATTTATTTACTGAACTTTGAAAGGACCTTAAAATAAAAGTTATAAAAGATAAAAGCGTAACCTCGAAATTTCAATGAATTATTATTTTTTTTTTTTTTTTATCTGGTGTAATTAACTTTTGTTTTGATAGTTAAATTTATTTTTCTGGTGTAAAAAAATAAATTTTAGTAACGTTAATTGTTACCTTTTTCCAATAATTAAAATCTAGACATAAACCTCCAATAAAAAGACAATGACCTCCATCAAGAAACCACTTCTCGGAGCGACCACTTTTTATTTTAACGGAACGTGGACGCTTTAGAAAAGTTTTACTAATATATATATATATATATATATATATATATATATTCCTTCCTTTTCTTATATACATATATTAGATAGAAAAAATAATGACAGCAATGCTTCAATAACATTTTCTTTAAATGTTAATCGTTCTATGTCATGAAAGAATAAATTTTAAACGCAGCGATATTAAGTATGTTAATCATTGAGGTTTGTTATTATTATTATTATTATTATTTTGTATCACAAGTTGTCAAATTTCATTTTTAAAGTAAAAAAAAAAAAGAATAAAATAAAAAATAAAAAAAAATCTTTTTTTTTTTTTTTTTTTTTTTGGTGTGTGTGTGTGTGTGAATAATATGAGTGCAAAAATGCTTTTTAGCTATAAAAAGTTATATTGTCCCTACTCTATCAGATTATCTCAAATGTTGATTTTTAATTTTGTAGCAATTAACTTCCAATTACTTACAATAACTTACTATTATTAACTTACAATTATATTAATCATTATTTTTAAATTATTTCACTATAAATTTTATTTTCTCAAAAGGAAACACTTATTAATAGGTCTTAATATAATTGTAAAATTGCTAATTTACAATTTTTAGAAATTTAATACAATAACACAATACAGAATTTAGCTATGTATTTTAATTTAGAATAAATCTTAAATCTTATAAACAAAAAATATTATACATAAAAAATTGTTTATATGATGTTATTCAAATACAAAATAAACTATTTTTCTTTTCCTTTTCTAGTTTGACTTTTAATAGCATTTTTAAACAATCAACGTTTATTTGAATAATCATTTTATTATTATTATTTTGTATCTGCTTTATCACCCAAACCAATTTCAGAACTTCTTTATAAAATTCTAAATTTACATTTCTGTTTGAAGATTTTTACGATTTTACAAAAACTAAGAAACTGTATAAATAAAACAGTAAAAAAAAAAAAAAATTAGGCAATTGCAGCAAATTATGTTGCAGTGTAGTACAAAAATAACAATGCGTAATAAAATCATTTAAAGTTGTAAAAATTTGAAAAATCTAAATAAATGAAATAATTTATTTGCATTATAAAAATCAGAATTGTAAGTTATTTTTTAAAGTAACAAAATTTATCATTTGTTTTGGGAACAGAGAAGTAATTTCTATTTCAAAAGCATTTAACTATAGATTTACGCAGTACCATGTTTACATGATACAAAGAGCTGCAATTCCTTTCTCCTCCCCTAAAAACTGGTTTTTCTCTACCAACGAAAGAGCCAAAAGCTGCCAACTCTAAGCCGCCAAAGGGCCTCTAGTCTTTCTGGATTGTAATGTAGCTTCCGGGTAGTTCTTCTTTACACTTTTTACAAGCTTAGGACTGAAAATTGTAGTAGTTTTCTATTTAGCATGTTTCAAATGGCGTGTTTAGAAGTTATTTTTAGATTTTATTATATACAAAATTGGTATAAATGCATACACTAGTTTTGCATACACTATATGGACAAAAGTGAAAGGTTAGTTGCAATTTTAGACGTTTTGTTAAATATCTAGAAAAATACATGAGGAATTATCCTGAAATTCTAGGTGTATAAACATAATAGTACAGGTCATATATTTCCGTGAAGATTTTTTCCCAAAACCCCATAGGGGACCGTCAATAGATTGAAAAAGAACGAACATTTTTTGGATAACTCTGTCAAAACAAATGTAGCAAAAGCGTTCAAACTATAAATTATGATTAAGTGGCTTATTATTATAAAATGTGTTCATTTTTTATGTGGATAGCATGTATACTAGTAGAAAAATTAAGATTTTCGCTAAAAGAGTCCCAATTTTTGCCAAGTTTTATGCTTATAATTTGCAGAGCTCTTAATATAAAAAAATGTTTTTTTCCGAAAATATCACAAACAACATTGTACACAATACCCTGTCACGAGAATTTAAAAATAATAAGCATTGTATGAAAAATGAACAGGATTATTAAATAATGTTTTATTGTGCATGCTCTAATGCAATCAAAATATAATGTGCATAAGGGACTGCGCATATAAGGTACCCTAGGGTAATAAGGCCACGTTAAGGTTCTTCCAATTTTCACGGCTCAGTTTTAGTTTGTATTTTTCAAACAAATACATGATTTGATACAGCAACTCATTGACTATCTATATAAAAAAAAATAATTTAACAGATATGTATTCATAAAATGTAATGGCGTGATTTCTTGTCCGATGCTATTTGGCGTTATTACCCACCTATATGGGTAATAACGCCATGCAAACAAAACTATGAAATAAAATGAAATAATTGAATGTAGATTGCCCAATTCTAAAAATGCAAGCTCTACAAACTTAGAAATTGACAAATTGCATTCTAAACTATTGTAAAATTTCATTTTTTTGTGAAAGTGTAAGAAAAATAAAGTTGTGGTGTGTGTGTGTGTGGGGGGGGGGGGGGGTGATTCAAAAGAATACCAGACCGTGAGCTTCTTTTTGCTTAAAAAAGACCGCTTAAATAGAATTATTAAAAATATTGCACAGTTTTAACTGTGTTTATTTGAATCAGTATTTAGGATGTAGCTCGGCCACGGTAGGGAATCAACCGAGATATTAATGCCAAGGATTGGCGTTATTACCCCTTTATAGTTATTGCGCTGTACATTTTAAATTACAAATTATCTCGAGAAGACATCCAAAATCTTCAACAACATTTTGAAAGTCCATGAAATGTACTACAAATTTATGTAATTAACAAAGTATTTCCGTATAAAAAAAATAGTCTTCACATCACAAAAGTATCTCGCAATTTTTAGATCACGCGTGAATTTTAGTTGCTTGTAAAAACAATAAGACTTAAAAACGAAACAAATTAACTTGAAGCTGTTTTTTGCGATCTATATGACTCTAAATCCTTCTGCGCAGAGCACATGGGTGTCATTTATCAGATTAATTCATAATTATGCAGAATATTAGCACTTGGCGTTATTACCCCACCTGGCGCTATTACCCCAGGGTACCTTATAACGTTATCAGTTTTTTGATAATTTTGGACCCCTCCCTTCAGATATACATTATCATCCGCCGCTGCACCCCCCCCCCCCCGCATACTTAAGTGAAGTAAATCAAGAGAAGTCAATAAAATATCACTTTATATCATGTAACATTTAAAAGAAATTGATGTTATTAAGTATTTTATAATAGCTTTTTGTTACATAATGCATTCAACAGTAATAAAGCCTTGTTGCGCTTACCCAGCACGAAAAAAGGGATGGTGAAATAGAAATTCTTATCAACAAAACAAGTTGACGACATTCTTTCTCTTTTATTTATTAATAAACACAAACTTCATTTTAAAAATTCTCTACATATGGCTTCTCGAACAGTGATTGTTATAATATGCATGCATACATGAAGAAGAAAAGGAATATCAAATTTAGGGGTGTACCATATTTTCGAATTAAATTTTTTTATAATAATTTGCTGATTAAAAAAAAAAACATCGTATTTTTATATAAATAGATAACGAACTAAAAAACGATAACATATTGTTTTGAACCAAAAAGCATGTTGCTAATAAAAAAGAGAAAATTTTGATTGAATCAAAAATGAAACAGATATCAAAAGACACCCCCCCCCCCTTTCCCTCTGAAATGATAAAGTTGTATTTACACAGCCCTTAATGTGTTATAGAACAACTTCTGTGAAAGTCTCAAAAACATAGGTTGAATATTCTGAAAATTATTGTTGAAAGAAGAAGCTCAAAATCAGCTGTTCGCAAAATGAAGCAAAAATATGAGGGGCTGTATCCATATATCCATTGATTAGTGTGAATATAGCATGTACAATATTGCAAGTACTATATTACTTACCCATCATACATAGTATAGAGTAAATCTTGCAATCGTTTTGAAGATCGAAAATTTTTTTATATGGATTTACACGTTTCATATACTGGAGATATTCTAGACATATTTCTAGAAAAAAAAAATTGTCGTCGTCTGTCTGTGTGTCTGTAAACGCTCTATATCCCGTACAAATTGAGATGCAGACTTGAAATGTTTTATGTATTTAGTATATAAGAATGGAACAAAGTCTATTTAATATCAGTAACCTTGATTATCCGGAACTATTTTTTTCGGACTCTCGAAAAATTCGTTCTGGTAGGTATATCTGGTCTGAAAACTATATAAAAATTTTCGATTTTTTTATTTTTTTTTATTTTAAGGAGTGGATGTAAAAGGCAATACAATAAAAAAATTTTTGCTTAAAAAACGAAGTCGATCGAATTATTAGTTGCTGAGATATTTATAATCCTGTTTTTCACATTTTTTTCGATTCTTCATGACCTGTATTTCATTCAAATTTCAATTCAAAGATATATTTTAATTAAAAATGAGACGCTTAATCCGACGCAGTAAGCTGTTAGTTAATAGGATTATTATTTTTGGAGTTATAAGGATGTTTCTTTTATGCAATTCGGTACTATTTTAGTAGTTTGGCGTTTTATGTAATTTCCCGAAATTGGTTCGTCAGCAATTCAATTATAGAGCATTACTATGTATATTAAAAATATTTAAATATAAGTTTAAATTTCGTTTTGGAATCGCAATCCATTTCATAAACAGTTTACACATGTTTCATTTTCATATATTATATTATACAGATCCATGATGGGTAAGTATTACGGTGGTCCCCTTCGACTAGCTTTATAGTTGTATTTTATTATAAGTTGATGTTGATTAAGTTTTGCTGTAAATCGCCGAACAAACACCAAGCACGGCTAAGTCACATTTTTCCCGATTTCCGCATCTCACGAACTAATGCACCGAATTTTATCAAACTTCATATTCTGTTAAACTTTGAAATACATAGATAGTGATTACGCTTTGGTGCAAATCTCTGAACAAGGGCGCTGTTATGTCACAGTTTTTCCCTATTTCCGCGTTAGTTATATCTGAAGCATTGATGCGTGAAATTTTGTATGAACTTGATGATCTGCTGAACCATGACATATATAGTTGCTGATTATTTTTTGATGTAAATAGCCGAACCAGTTGCGCTGCTGTGCCGCATTTTTTTCGAGATTTCCTCGATAGTTATCTCAAGAACTAATGCACAGAATTTCATCAAACTTAATATTCTGTTAGACCTTGCTATAGATAGATTCTGATTAAATTTTGGTGTAAATTGTCCAGCAAATAATGCTGTTTTCCCGTATTTTTCCCGATTTCCACAATATCTCAAGAACTAATGCACGGAATTTCACCAAGCTTCTTAGTCTGTTAGAGTATGAGATAAATGAACGTTGATTATGTTTTGGATAAATTATTTGTTTATGTTTTGGTTAAATCGATCAGCATGATATAGCGCTACTCTGCCGCATTTTTTCAGATTTCCATGATATATATCTCAAGAACTAGAGTTCGGAATTTCATCAAACTTCATAATCTGCTAAATCTTGACATATATAGATGCTGATTGTGTTTTAGTGTAAATAACCGAACAGCTGGTGCTGGTTTGTCTTATTTTTTCGCGATTTCCGCAATAGTTATACCTCAAGAACTAATGAACAGAATTTCACCAAACTTAATATTTTGTTAAACCTTAAGAATAGATTCTGATTAAGTTTGATGTAAATTGTTCAACAAGATAACGCTACTACAACACATTTTTTGCGATTTTTGAAATAACATATGTCTCATTATTTCATAAATAAGACATTTTTATAGCAAGTGCCGTATTAGAAACACGTTAAAATTACTTTTTTATTATGTTTCAAATAATACGCTTTCGCCTCATTAGTAATATATTTATAAAATCTATATATTTTATAATGATTAATGAATGGAATTTGATGAAATTCCGTACGTTATTTCTTTAGCTATATATATATTATGGAAATCTGGAAAAATTCGGCATAAGAGCGCCACCTGCTTACCGATTTATGCCAAAATATAGTCAGCGTTCATTATCTCAAAGTCTAACAGACTAAGATGTTTGATAAAATTCCGTGCATTAGTTTTTGAGATATAGTCATTGCAGAAATCGAGAAAAATGCGGCAAAGTAGCATTATCTGTTGGGTATTAATACCAAAATTTATTCATAATTTATTTATTACAAGGTCTAACAGAATACTGATTTTGTGAAATTATCAGAATTAAAATTATTATATTAAATATAATTATCAGAATTTTTCTAACCAATTTTTCACACAGTTATCTGGCAAGTATATCACAGAAAACCGAGTTAAAAGCATAAAATAATTGAAATTTAAGAATCACGGGTCCGGGCAACGCCGGGCGGAACTAGTATATATAAAATGTTTACATATATGAACAAGCATAAAAGTTCACCAGGTTTGTTTTCATGGCTATTTATATCTTATGCGAACAAATCTCACTTTATGAAGCCCAAATTGCGCCAAGCTTTAAAAGAGAAAAATCAAAGGCCTCCTATACTGTAAAAGTACCCCAAAATATTCATTGAGGTAGCAGTTTTTTTAAATTTAGTTTAATTATTAGTAATCGTGCTTTATAAATCAATTATCAATAATTTATTTATTTTTTTAGAAAGAGTGATTTAAAACGGAAGAAAGATAGTAGTTATATGTATAGAAAAAAAAAAAAAAAAAAAAAAAGATTAGTTAGAGAGGCTGAAAAAAAAAAAATCTTCCAAATGGATTCAACAATATATTTTAAAACAGTCTGGTTCAGATACGGAAACAACACTCCAGATTCTTCCAAATGATGTATTAGAAGAAGAGACAGAAAAAGATCAAGAGACAACATAAAAACAGAGATATGCCTACATGCTCAACTTCAGATACTTCCAAATTATGTATTAGACGAAGAGATAGAAATAGATCAAGAGACACAAAGAAACACAGATATGCCTTCATGCTCAACTACTGAAGTTGAACCTCAAGTTTCAGGAGTTGAATATGAAATTAGGAGTAAAATTGAACGATATTTACGAGTAAAATTGAAATTAAAAGTTGTGAAGAGAAGGAACGGTGCGAAAAGCGATCTAAAAAATTCGTAAATTACGATTTCTGTGCAAGCTCATGGAGGCAATAAACCGATTATAAAATTGATGGTTTCGAATCAACAGTGACACTCTCTGATCCAACATAGATCATTCTCATAATCCTCTAGTTATATGCCAGTACCGCTACTACTTGAGGTAAGCAGAAACAATATTATTCTATGAAAGCCTTTAAAAACTTTCTAAATTACGTTTCTTTGGTATATTAGAAAATATCAAACCGATTTCGAAATTAACATTTGCAAATTAATGGTGACCGTCCCTTTTCTAACGTAGGCATTTTATGGTAATACCACTACCTCTCGAGAGATGGTAGACCATTGGAAGAGAAACTTTGATTTTGATTGATGATTAATTTAAAAATGTAAATGCATACGAAGATTGTTTCTAAAAAGGAATAAATACTTCAGATGAACACCGAAAAAAATTTATGGATTGAGCATAAAAGATTAAAAATATTTTCTAAATTATCGTTTATTTAAAATTACCTTTAATTCTTCGTATTATTTTATGTCTCAATTCGGAAGAATGCATGTAAGAATAAAATTTAGTCAAGCTGTGGCTTAAATGGAGGTTTTTTAATTATTCCTTAATACATTATTACTTCTAATGAAAATTAGATATACAAGTATCACTTGGCATATTTCAATTATTACGCGAGCAAAGCCGCGGTTTTGCTAGTATATTATATTTATGCAAATAAATTATAATTATTATATTAATGTACTTATTTAAAAAAATGTATTAGTAGTCATAAGAAGAAAAAAAAATTATGACGTAATAGGGGCGGCAAAATAAGGCTCGCCTCAGGCGGCAAAATGTCCAGCGCCGGCCCTGTTCAAGAGAGAAATTGAACTCGAAATCAGTTGACAGCTTTACGACTGAAGATGGGGTAGATGAAACTTTCCCTTCATTTCTCAATTTGGTAGGGTCAGTCCCTCAAAAATCATTTAAAGAGGTTTCACCTTTGTTCCGTTCGGAAACAAAGATAGATTTATTGCTCTGTTAGTGTAATAAAAAGTAGTGCTGCTCGCTCGCAGCCTTAATTTTTCTTTGTGCATTTTACACTAAACGTGTCAGTTATTTTGCGCTGCTTCATCAATTACGATTTTTCGGTGATAAACTTTCTCTTTTATTCTATAAACGAACTTCAGTTCCTGTCCTGTAGTTTTTTTCCCTCCCTAAATCGTGGGGAGGGGGGGGGGTTGTACTTTTTCAATATTCAAAACATAAACTCAAATCTGTCAATAGGGGAAATTTCATTGCTCTGAGCAGGAATACCCCCCCCCCCCCCCCATGAATTCAACACTGGATCGCGGGCATTACGGAAGAACAGATCGTAAGATCATTTTACCGAAACCAGACATGTGGTATGAAAAAAGTATGAATATCTTTATTGTTTAAAAATAATTTTAAGAGTAGAGAGGTTTTAGATCCGGTTTTAAAAATTCCTAATTTAAAATGTTTTTTTTTTAAATGTATATTTAAAAAAATAATAATAAAAATAGTTAGCAAAACGTCCGGACTTTGTTTGATTTCCGAATTTTGGATATCGGATTTTTAAGACTTTGTTCTGTGCATTTGAACCTCAAAACTCCGGGCATTCAAATTCCGGACATTTTGTCAATTTCAATTTTATTAACTTTAAATTTTATCAAATGCAGTTAAATTCTTTTAACTAACTAGACATTATGTATATCGATATATTCTGGTGTAATTTTACATAATGATTGACGGTTAATTAAAGATTTTAATTGTTACAAAAACTGAAAAGTTAAAAAACGGCATAAAAAAAAAAAGAAAAAAAAAAAAAAAAAAAAAAAGAAAGAAAAGTTGACGTGATATGTTTATTTGAAGCTTCATATATTCTAATAAAATCACTCAAGTACATATTTATAATAACAAAACAAGCAAACATGAAATTTGGTTTTCTTTTGATTGAAGTAAAAGATAAACACACTTGATAATGACTCTATTAACACCTGCTCTTTATCCAACAGAATGATTAATCCAGTGGCATACGGCCTTTTAACCTTAACGCGCACATTTGACGAGGTTGATATGTTTGTTTTGTTTCTTTGAGAACAACTTTAAATGCAATAGAAAAACTTTTTTTTTTTTTATCTTGAAATTTTCGGATATTTTTTTCTTCTCTCCACAATTTTTTGCAAAATTTCCCCCCCCCCCTCCAGGATCTTTTAACAGAATTAGCAATTTTTTCTGCGATTATTGTTTTTTTTTTTTTTTTGGTGAGAGGAGGGCGATTATTTATCGAAATTTTTGATGTTTTTTCCGTGACAGACTGACAAAACACACTATTTTTTTTCTCCCTCTCTCTGTATTTATATTTATTGTCAGAAGAATCATAGTTTTTCAGTAACATTTTGGAATTGCTTGTTGTTTTGTATATAGTTATTTTATAAACGCTTCTTCTTCTTCTTTTTCTTTTCTTGTAAGTATTTGATATTTACATAATTGTGACATTTTTGAACAGATTGTTTTTTATTTCAAGAAATTTTTGCCTTAAATACTTAATGGCTAAATATATTCTGATAATAAATTTGTTAGATACATTTTAGCTAAGATTACTTTTTATTTTAATGAAAATCAGTTTGCTATTGTAAATATAAAAAAAAATCAAGACTTTGAATTACGAGTACAGGCTCTTTTAAAAGAAAATTTTCAAAGTAAATATCTTTTTCACTTCTTGCAGTAGAATATTTAATTGTATTCAAATATAATTGTACAATTTCTGCAACAATATTTGAAATTGTTTAATGATATCCTTATAAAGTTAACTAACATGTTTACTGTAATGTTTAAAAAAAAAAAAAATGCTAACATATTTAGTAAAAAAAAAATGGTCCCCCAAGGTCTCCTTTAAAAAAAAATGGTCCCCCAAAGTCCCCTTTTTAAAGAAAAATGGTCCCCAAAAGTCCCCCTTATTAAAGAAAATGGTCCCCTTTCCCACTTTTTGCGACATAAAATGTGTTGGGAGCCCTGTACTGGTATTTTTTATTTGTTTTTTAATTTCTTAATTTTTTTTTAAATATAAAGTTAAGATATATATACAACAGAAGAAAGTTTAGTGGTAGCAAAGAGGTTAGTTCTATATATATATATATATTCATTTGTAGATGTTACAAAGTATGACTGACAAATAAAAATATGTAGGTTTTGGTATATTTTCTATAACCTGTAATTTTTAAAAATTGGCTTAACCTTTCAGAATATCAACTCGCCAATTGCAATATGGTGAATAGAATGGTATAATTCACCATTCTTGCATACAATGTGTCTTTTATTAAGTAATGTAATAGAGTAATTACTAATAAATAAGATATTAAGATAATATTAGAAGCTATTAAGATAATACTTAATAATGTCTATTAATTAACATAATAAAAATTTTGTTATTAATTTAAATAATGTCAATCATTTATTTAGATATTAGGGAATGTGAAGCAAAGAACTTGATAGAGGGTTTACAGAAAGAACACAGATATCTAAATGATGTATGGGCATAAAAATGTTCCTTGACTATGCATATTACATACATGTAAATAATTCATTTATTATTTGTTGTTATGATTTTTATATCTCTGTGAGGTAAATGTAAAATAAAATTCTTGTTTAAAAAAATAAATAAAATAATTAATTATTTTTCATACTTTTTTTTTTTTTTTTTTTTTTGTAGTTGTTGTTGTTATTTTTCTACTCATTTTTTACAAAAATGTGTATTATATGATTTAACATGCTTTTGTAAAACATATTTTGTTGCACATCTTAATCTTATTGCAGGAAAGGAGAGGAGGTTTTATTATTTTTAGAATTCTAAACTAATTTCAGGCCAAAAAAAAAAAAAGTGCTTTTAAAAATTCTATTTAATAAATGAGGCTTCTTCACAAAATTCCATTTCATAAAATCAAACTCTTTATATATATACAGTAGACTCCCTCAAATCCGCACAGCTTGGGACCAGAGGTTTTGCGGATTTTAGAATTTTGCGGATTTCTGATCATTGCTTTGTTTACATTTTTTAAACAGTGATTTGAATGTAATTAATAATGAAATCAAAAGTATAATAAATGCTTACAATATACTAAAATATTAAAATAAATCATAAATTAAAAAATATAATAATATAATAATATTAAATATAATATAATATAATAAATATAATAATATTAAAATCATAAAATAAATCAAAAATATAATAAAAATTTAGATGATTTTTAAAATGATTAAAATACTAAAAGCAGAGGTCAAGTTAATAATCAATAATGTACAATTAAATATTCATTATAAAGATAAAATGTATTTTTCCTAAATTATTCAGTGAAACTTGCCTCATAAAGGTACATTACTAATCCACTTCAGGATCATAAAATTATGAAGCTTTATGTCGTAAAGAAATGTCACGACATCGCTTAGAATAAAATAAAATAAAATAAAAGAAAAGAAAAGAAAAAAAACAAAGAGAGAGAAAGAATAATAATAAAAATAAATAAATAAATAAATAAATAATCTAGAAAGAGATAGAAAATGAAATAATATTAATGTATATAAAAGTATTAAAATAAATTTTTATTTTAGCTTTCGTAAACAAGAAATGATAACAATAATATGTGTTGTTTGTTTGGAAGTTTTATTATACTATAAGCTCTCTTTTAGTCAAAGCCTGGGAATAGCAAAATCACATGAGCGAAGGGATTTTCTCACCATTAGTTATAAAAGGAACAAATGTTTACGAGAAGCAATAAAACCTAGAGTCGCCATTTGTGACGTTAACGTACACAAGCAACAATGAAAGATTTACAATCAAATTTATTACTCTCGTGTGTGGTCTACTTGGGGTGGCCGGTTCGGAATCGTAGCTCCGGCAATAAATAATAGAGGAATAATGTCTAAAAATCCAACCCCGTTTCTTTTACCTGACCAATGGACAGTGAAATATATTCAAAGCCAATTGGAGTCCGAATATAATACCCAATGGGGTCAAAAGGGGCGTACAGGATCCGGAAGGAAAACGCCACACGTGTCAGTCCAGTTTTAGAATTGAAAGTGTGAAGTAAGAAAAAGATTTTTTCTCTTCTCTCTGCTGTGAGTTTCCCGCTAAGATGAGAGGGAAAAAGAAGAAATTATGAAATAAGGCAACTTCGAAAATCGGGAGATGTGATCTGAGGCCTCCCGGATGAAGCGATGAGAAGCGAAGCTATGCTCTGCACACAGAATACAAAAAGGAATACCTGAGTATTGCCGAGCGGACTATTTATTCATCGGATGATTTCTAAATACTCAAAGGAGTAACTGAGCATTGCCGAGCGGATACAAAAGGGAATACCTGAGTATTGCCGAGCGGACTATTTATTCATCGGATGATTGGAAAGTGCGTGAAATTTGAAAAGTGCTATCTATAGTGCGTGAAATTAGAAAAGTTGCTACTATTCGTGTTAATTAAAAACAAAATGACTTGGAACTTGGCATTCGGATTTAATTGTGTTGGCGTACTGACGAACTGTATGGACAGCTATAAGCCAACGTCGACCAATACCAGGAACATACTTGTAAGGTGAGAAAATTTCATTGTTCATGTGTCCGGCCAATTTATTTTATTGATATAATGTTGTGTTAAAATTTTGGTTTTTAAAATTTGATTATTTAAAATTTGATTATTTTAAAATTTTAAAATTATTATTTTTGGGGCTCAAAATTATCAGAATTTAATGCTCAAACTTAATTAATAGTAAAATGAATAAATAAATAAATTAATAATACCAGTAAAATAATACGAATAATAAGAATGAAGGACTCGATTTTATAAAATATGAAAATTTGGGGCTTTGCCTATAAGTTGTGTCGTGAACTAAAGTGTTATGTGCTGCGAGGATAGCAGAATAATAGGAAATGAATAAATAAACAAACAACAACAACAAAAAAAAGAAATGAAATAAAATATTTTGGATATTTCACTATAACCATATTTCAGTAGTTATTGCCTTGCATATTATATTTTATAGTGTTTGCATGATGCCAATTTATGTGTTTTAATAAAATTTTGTATATATGTACCTATTCTTGTCTTTATTCCAGTTTTCTCCCTTTATGTATTTTAAGGTAATTTCTAGATGCAGATTAGGGAATGTTAACATTTAAATTTGTAGATTAATATCTCAAGTTTTTTTATTGACTCATCAATCCCAATTTTCACAAATTCATACGTTAAATAAGCCGATCCTAATGTTATTGCAAAACGTTAATTTTAAGTATGATATTAAGGAATTAATTTCAGTAATTAATAATATCCGATCTTCGTTCACAACGCCGAAGGGATATTATTTTCATTTGCCTTCGTACTAACCACGTCACGATTGCGTACTTAGTAGGAGGTGTTTATTTTCATCACCACACTAATAAAGTTTAATGGTGCTCATACCAGGTGTATGAATTTGTATTTGGGATTCAAAATTAAAAATTTTCTGCATTTAAATATAAATAAAGATAGCCAGTATTATGATTTTATTCTTAATTACCTATCTTCTCTTAGCTTTTTCTCCTTCTACTAACAAACATTATTTATCCATATTGTGTTTATAAATATTGTGTGTATATCTAAAAATTTACGAAATTGAAAAATAATAGTTGAGAAGATGAAACAAAAATATACAGAAGAGTTGGTTTAGCTCACGACACATTAGCTTGTAAGATTGTAAAGAATTTCGTTACTATATATATCCGTATTTCGGAAAATTTACTTTGGCATTATATTTATGTGTATTTATAAAAATATTTAGGGCTATTTCATAATTTCTATTAAACATTATTCTCGAATGAGTATAAATTATAATAATTCATTACAAAACTCATATCTTGAGAATATATGATATCATAATTTGAGGTGTGAAAGAGTTCAAAAATAAAAAACAAAGGAAAAAGTATCAAACATCAGTCTGTGTGAGATTTTCCAAATAGGTAAATAAATATGACAGGTAGAAATAAGGCAAGGCAGTCTTCTCCCGAAAGGGACACATTTAAAATTGGAATAGACACTCTATTGAACTCTTTACAAAATTTTGAGGACAAACCAGACCAAAATATATCATATTTTTTCGAAGAGTTCGAAGAATTAGCCGCAGCGGCACAATTTCCCGATGATTTAAAATTGGTGTTGGCAAAGTCAAAATTTAAAGGCCAAGCGAGAGAGATTCTAAAAAACACAGCTGAATTGCATAAAGCACAAAACTATAACACATTCAAAGAAAATGCGATAACACAATTTAAAAAAGAAAGATCGTTTGCTGACGCTCAGGCGCAATTCATAAACGCAAAACAAACACCCAACCAAACTATTGAAGAATTTACTAAACAATTCAACATTGAGGCACAAAAATACCTTGTCTCGTCAGGACATGAACAAAAGAATGGAGCTAAAGAATTATTAGAAACGATTAAATTAACTAAATATCTTGAAGCACTAAGACCGGACATCTCCTTTGAATTAAAAAAATACCCACCCACAAAGTTTGATGAAGCAGTAAAAAAAGCTAAAAATATCGAAAGTGCTTTGAACAGTAAATGTGCAGGAGAAGTAAACAATTTAACTGAAAATAGCGAAAATAAATTATTCGAGGCACTTCTTAGCATGTCGCAAGAATAAAAATCGGAAATACACCAATTAAAAGAACAAATAAAAGATCTAAAAATTCAAAAAAATGAAAGCGAACATAACAACGCTGAAGTAAATCAGATAACACATAATTTTTGTCATATCTGTAATAAATCCAACCATCAGACACAAAATTGTTATTTCAATCAAAAAAGTGCGAATTTTTTTCAACCAAGGGGAGCGCAAAACAATGTTCGGCCACGATTTCAAAAAAATTATTATCAAAATAATAATTATAGAGGCTTTCAACGATTTCCACAAAATTATGCACAACATTTTCAAGCGCCACAAACATTGGATTTTGCAAGACCTTATTACAATCAAACTAGATTTAATGATATGCAAATTCAAATGCCAAATTGGCAAAATTTGACCCAATCACAAATAGGAACTAATCAAATGTATCCTGGAAATTACAATATGCAAAATATGATTCCAATGCAAAACTTTGATCCAACACAAGGAAACAATACACAAATTGCATATACAGGGCAGCATCAGGGTTTCGCAAATATGCAAAATAGCCAAAATCCTTTGCCGCAAAATAATGAGGGAAATAGGGAACATCAGCCCACAATTACTTTTCCTAACGAAAACAGAGACAGGCGAGGCAGACACAATAATAATAATAGGAACAGAGGGCAAAGTCATTTAAACCGGTAAGCGGGCCTACAAAATTGAGAGAAATACAAGCCCGTAGGTCCCGTAACATTGAGAAAAAACAGGGTTATAATATAAAAAATAAATCAAACAAGGAATTAAAAATATTGAAACAAAAACAAACTAAAAAGACAATGATAAAAAAAATGAGAAAGAAAAAAAAGATATAACACAAAAATTGATCGCAAGTTGTAACTCGGAAAAAAACAATGAATTACCAATATGGGACTTAAAAATAAAGAAAGATTTAATTATACCCAGCCTTATTGACAGTGGGGCGAGTATAAGTTTAATATCTCCAGGGGTCTTTGAAAAAATAAAAGAGACGGATATAAAGATTAAATATTTAGCCAACGCTATAAAAATTACAACTTTATCAAACAAATCCATTCCTTTTAAACACTGTGTAAAATTTAAGTTTAGATTTAACAACACTTTCTTAAATGGCACATTTTATGTAACTAAAGATGAATTTGACCGTAATTACAAAATTATTTTAGGATATGATTTCTTAAAAAGTAATAAAATAATTATGGATTTTGAAAATAATACTTTTAAACTCAATAATTCAATTATACAATTAAACCCCAATGAAAATCAAATTACGGAGGTGAATAAAATTAAGCCCGTACAACAAAATGATGACTTTCAAACAATGCCAAAACAAATCAAATCCTATCAACACAATAACATTCCGAAAATTAATACACGAGTATTTGTAAAGAAAAGCATTACTTTGAGACCTAGAGAATCGAAATTAGTAAATTTAATTTTTGATGGGAAATTAAGAAACAAGCAACAATTTTTTTTCCAACCAAAATATAACAACAGGAAATTAGTAATCCAAAATTCAGTTCATGAAAACAAGGAAAACGAAAATAATTTATTCACAATGTAAGGGAGATTGGCAGTTGAAAATATTTGTTAAGGCATTTAGAAGAACGAAATGATCATGTATCCAGGTTCAGATGTACGAAAAAACCCCACAATGATTGCTAAGTTATTGTTTATTCATACATATGATACTAGGGGGGGCACACATACAGTACTCGGAGAAAATCTCCGAACAGCGATTAGCAAGTTTACCAGACGAGAGCAGAGAGGCGAGTGTCGTCGTACATAGCAATAAACTGCCACTTTTGGCATGATAGAAAATCGCCAACATATACAAGTTCGCCCATGCACAATGGATAGTATATGCCAAATAACAGTTAAAATGCAGCCGGCAAGATAAGAATTCAATTTGGATTCCTAGCTAGGATGGGAAAGAAAAGGTTGCCAAACGATAGAATGTTACACGTGTTGTTTTGTCTAATAAAGAGGCACACCAAAGGGACATGAGATTTTTACTGCGCAGATGTTAAATTCCTTTTAGGTTTTTTGTTGAGAAAGGAAAAAGAAGCGTAAGCATAAATTTTAACCGCGAAACAGAGATGATGTCCAAATAAGGTAATGCAGAATTGCTTCGATCGGAAATAGCAGACATCTGGAAATAGCTTTAAACGGTTGATTAATATGTGAGTGTATTTCTCACAAAGTTAAGCAGCTGCCGATTTTTCGGTTAGAGAAAAGCTAGCCGAGGGAAAAAAATGGAAAGTGAATGAAGGACATTTAAAACTGATTTTGAATTGAACAGAGACAGGGGGGAAGGAATAATTTAATAAAATAACCAATATATAACGAAATAATCGTTATATATATCACCCGGTGCACCACAAAAAAAAACTTTTGCTGTCCAATGTGCATAGGCTAGCATAAAATATTATAACATAAAAACATACATAAATGCAAAAGTTTTTTTTTTTTTTTTTTTATCTATATATGTAGAAATTTAACGTCATGATAATGGAGACTTTTGTATTCAAAAACAGTCAGCAGTTCTAAAGTCTCTATATTTTTATATTTGTATTTCATGGATCCAAGGTAGTACTGTATTTTATATGTATAAGTTGAGTCGACTCAGACAGTACAAAAATCTTACTGCAGCTTTGATTGTTATCATGACATAAATAAAATTTTGAAACATATACACAAAACATGAAACTAATACTAAATGAATATAAAATGGCAATACACAAAAATAACATAATAGTACTATATTTTCAAAAATTAAAAAAAGTAATATGATGTATATTAAAAAAATAAAAATGTTTTTGTAAAAATTGTTTCATGCCGAAGCATAGGATGACAAAAAAAAGAGGTGCTCCAAGCACGCCCATAAAAAATATGCGTCACCCTGAATCTTGTGTACAACACAAGTATTATGGCATCGGCTTAGGGCCTAGCCTTAGATGAGGAGGGAATTGTGATGCTCCCCCGAAGGCACTAGCGGTCTTCTGAAGGAGCCCACGTCGAATTACATGAAAAAAATTTGAATTGATGTGAATTGGAATCACAATTCAAAAAATTGAATCGAAACTCCAATTCCAAAATTTTGTCTCTCAACACAATGAAGCTTGAACCCTTAGGGCCTTAATTTTGAACGGGAACAAGACTTCAAAGGGAAGAATTCAAAAAGAAAAAAAAATGTATATCATATAATAACTAATATGGGGAGACAATCCTAGAGTGAAGAGAGACGAAAAATATGTCACAATCGAGTGGGGTGATGAACAAGTCATATATAAAAACTGTGTTTTATTTAACTACATGAATCATTTGTTTACTTTTCTAGACTACAGTACCTGTTTATCTAACTATAATATGTTTGACTTGTAGTACTAGAAATGTTAAGTGGGAGGTTAGTTAGTGGAAAAATACTGAATTACTGAGTATTGTCAAAGAAATTTTAAGTGTACTGCAAAAAGAAAACACAATAAAAGTAAATAAAATTTAAGTGAGTATGAAGACATATGTAAGTGTTAAAGGATACAATGATACCTAATATTGTTCTTAAGAGATCTTCAGAGCAATATTGATGGACCAGCCATGATATTGTTAAAGATCAGTCAAAAACAACATACACACAACCATGAGCTCTTTGGTTGGATATGTGGTATCATAAAACAAGCCATAAAAAAAATAAATAGTGTTTTTACATTAGCTTCTGTTTCTTAGATTGTATGTGTGAGGTTGATAAAACGTATTAAAGTTAGTGTTGTTTATATGACTTGATGCATCAAATAAATGTCCATACCGAGGAGGTGCTAATAAAAGTCTATCAATATGTACCCGAAATGCTGTGTTATCAGGAGTATACAACCTTTTAATTGAGAATGACACAGGGGAATGTTTACAAGTGACAATATATGGACCAGTATACCTAGCTTTAAACTTGTCATTTGATTTTAGATATACAATATCTTTTAAGAAAATGGATCTTAATTTAGCTTTCTGACCGTAATATTTATATCTTTTATCTTGAGCAGATTTAATGTTGTTATAGGCTTTGTGATATATCTTACTCAAATCATCAAGTAATTTGTGTACTTCAATATGTTTATCAAGAAAGGGTTGGTTGCACGACTGATCAAAAGTGTCAAAAATTAGAGAAAGTTCACGTCCAAAATGAAGAAAATTAGGAGAATATAATGTAGTTGCATGTTTCGAACCATTATAAAGTGATTTGTGTATAAATACTGCATTTTCGAATGAATGACCTTCTTGTAAAAGAATATTAACTGAATATTTGATTGATTTATTGATTCGTTCTGCAATCGCATTTGATTGTGGTCTCGAGGCAGAACTGTGTAATACCTTAATGCCCATTGTATCATTAAAAATGTTATATACCTGAGAAGTGTACTGGGGTCCTAAGTCTGATAAGACAACCGAAGGTCTCCCAAAGGTGGTTATGTAAGAGAATAAGCATTTAACAACCTTACTCGCAGATATGTCATTAAGTGGAAAGAGTTCAATATGTCTTGAAAAATGATCAGTGATAGTTAAAACATATTTTCCATTAGCAAACGGTCCAAGGAGATCTGTACTGATAGTGTGACCAGGGTACCTGGGAGTGTATGTGGGCTGTAAGGGTGCAGGTGGAGTTTGGTGATGTTTAGTTTGAAGACATTTGATACAGGATGCAACAAAGTTTAAAGTGTCTACATACATACCCTTCCAAAAATATCTACCTGACAAGAATTCATAAGTTTTATTAAAGCCAAAATGGGATAAATGTGAAATTGTTAAGACTTTGGTTTTAAGTGAATTTGGAACAATAATGTGATACGAAAAAGTGTTATTAAAAATATTTTCTTTCTTTAACATTAATACTTTCGAATCAGGATGAATGAAGTAGTTAGGAAATTTTTGAGAAGATCCATTCTTTAAGATTTCTTTATAAACAACAGACAAAGTAGGGTCATTTTGTTGTTCAGTAGCAAATGTTTCATTCGAAATTTCTAATAAAGGGTCAGGATTTGTTTGTGTACCAGAAATAAGGCAGTTAACATGCATATTAGAATCAGTCGAGCTGGAGTGTGGAGTATCACATTCTACAATAGGTAAGGGTTGAGTATCATGAATCAGTTCAGGATTTGTAGCTAAAGTCTGTTGATTATTTTCAAAGTTACAGCGAGATAAGTAGTCAGCGAGTACATTCTTTTTACCTGGAATATGTTGAAATTTGTATGTGTATTCTGAGAGATCCATGAGCCAACGAGAGATAATATCAGCTGGATTTGTAGTTTTGTTGTACCTTTCTAATGGTTTACTATCTGAAAGGATTACAAATTCTCTGTTGTATAAATAATATTTGAAAGCAGTAACTGATTTATGAATCGCCATGAGTTCTAATTTAAGTGCAGGATATTTTTTTTCTGATGCTTTTAAAGATTTTGAAAAGTATGCAACAGGTAATAGTTGTTTATCATGTTCTTGTAGTAAGACACCAGAAATAGCAATATTTGACGCATCAGTATTTAAATAGAACTTTTTGTTCCAGTCAGGTAATCTAACCATGGGTGGATTAAAGAATATCTTCTGTATGGTGTCCATAATTTTTTGATGTTTACATGTCCACTTAAATTTAGCTTTTGGAGTAGTTAAGTTTATGAGAGGTTGTACAAGTTCAGAAAAGGATGGAACCAGAGATTTGTAAAATGTAATGACGCCTATGAGTGCTTTTAATTGACGTTTTGTTGTAGGTGTTGGAAAAGATGTTATTTTTACAATGTTCGACTGAACAGGAGAAATAGTTTGATTTTCTATGTGAAATCCAAGATAATCTAAACTGGTTTTGTGAAAAGTGCATTTGTTAGGGGACAGCGTTAAATTATATTTTACTAATATTGCAAGAATTTTATCCAACTTATCACACATTTCTTGATATGAATTGGCACCAACAATAAGATCATCTTGGTAGGTATAGACACCTTCTAACTGTAATTCATCAAGTAACGAGTCCATTAAAGCTTGGAACACTGAGGCGCTCGTTTTTAAGCCGAATACTAATCTCTTATACCGAAAAGAACCAAACATTGTAGTAAATGTGAGCTGATTTTGAAATTTTGCAGGCAAATCAATCTGATGATATGCCTGATGAAAGTCGAGAGAAGAGAAAAAACGATATTGTGAAAGATTTGAAATAATAGTTTGAATTTTTGGCAGTGGATAAGACGAACCTTGAATTATAGTATTAACCATTCTGAGATCTAATGCGAGTCTATATTTCTGTATACCTGTACCGTCTGGTTTCTTTTTAACAAGGAGCATGGGACAGGCCCATTCGGAACAATGACGCTCAATGATTTTGGCATCAAGTAACTGTTTGATTTGATTTAAAACATCCTTTTGCACAGCTTGGGGGAGAGGGAAAGGGAGAGTCTTTATGGGGTAATCATTAATGAATTTTAAATCAGGTACAATTTTATCAGTATGACCAAGTGTGTCTAATGATTTGGAAAAGGCAGGATAATAATTAAGTAGCAATTTAGTTAGGTTCCTTGCTTCATCAGATTTTAAGTGAGAAAGTTTAAAATCATTAGCCGATAACTCCTGCTTTCTTTTTTGTAAGATTTCATTAGACGCCTGAATATAATTTACAAAGTGCAGTTCTGAGTTATTTTGCTTGTCAGACATTTCAGAAGTATAGTCGCGAATTTCCTCAATCTCAGATAATTGACCTATTTTTGTGTGTTTAGGGAGATGAATGGTCTTTTCAGAAGTGTTTTTAAGTGTTATTGAGAAGAAATGATGTATTTGTGAAGTTTTCTTTCTTTTATTGGATAATTTGTTCATTTGAATAATGGCATCATTTCCTATTAATTCTTTTGTTTGTGCCAAATATTCAAATAGATAATTTCTGTCATTGTTAATGTTATTGGAGGTGTAAACAGAGCACCATATTTGTTGTTGGGGTTCTAATATAATTTTACGAGTTAAGAACACCGCTTGATTCATTACAACATCACTCAAAGAATTGCATGATTTTGATTGTTTCTCTCCAGAAGATTCTTTACTGGTTTTTAAAGGGACAGAGAAATTATTGTTGACGTGGAGACACTTGTTAAAAGTATCGATGACAACATTGTATCTAGTTATGAAATCGAAACCTAAAATGCCTTCAAAACTGGAAGACTCGGGTATGTCAACAATATAAAAGTGATGTGAAAACGCTTTTTGTTTTAGCTTAATGGATGTTCTGATGCAGGCGGAAAATGAAACATCAGAATTGACAGTTTTAATATTGACGTCAGTGGACAGTCTTTTATATTTTAAGACCGGTTTAAGTTGGTTGAATAATTTTTGTGAAAGTAAAGATATACTACTACCAGAATCAGCCAATAAAGTAATATCATGGTTTGCTATAGTGGCTTTAACAAGAGGGAGGGATGGTGACATAGTGTTTACACTACAAATTATCTGAACATTATCACTTTCTGTTTGTGTACTGATGTTATTTGCTATCTTAATAGAGTCAAAAGTTTGGGAAGCTACTGAATTAACTAGTCTCGAACTTGAAATTTTAGGTAATACAGGGTCAAAAAGAATAGTTGCTGATGTAGAAGTATTAGACTGAGACACAAGACCATCAGCATAAAAATTGTATCTCTGTTTCAGTTTTCCTGAAATTGTGGCGTGGAATTTGTGTAATTGTTTTTTCTTTGAGTATTTGCTCTTTTCCATTTAAAACAAGAGAGAGCATCATGATTGTTTCGTCCACATAACTGACAAACAACTGGTTTTCTTTGTGAAAACTTGTGTGGGGAATAACGTCTAGTGTAGTTTCGATTTTTGTAATTTTTTTTGAAGCGTGAAACACCTGCGAAATGTTTTGGTCTAGTCTGGAGATTTTTTTGCTCAGTTTCGGTTTTAGTATCAGGAGGGGCAAACGATAATGCATTTATTTTCTCGGAAATTTCTTTCAGTTGCGATTCGATGAGATTTTCTGGTCTGTGTACCGAAGGTAAGGAATGTAAGATTTTTTCATTCCTTAAAATTTCATGAAGGGTTTGTGCTCTTTCTACTGCTGTTTTATAATCATTAATGCCTTCTTCCTGTAATTTTATTCTAATATTTGAAGGAAGGGCTTCTAGAAATTTCATAAGTTTAATAGTGTTGCGTGCACTTTCATCGTTGATATCTGCATAAACAGTCGCCGCAAGAACATTTAGTCTATGAGCTAAGTTTTTTATCGTCTCAGAAGGCATAAGTGCTAAACTGGACAATTCAACAGAAGCAACACATTTACTAGGGGGGGCGAAAAATGACGCAAATTCCTTTTCCAACAAATCAAGGTCTGTTATCTTTTGCAGGTCGGGATTTTGGGCTAGAAATTTTTGTGCAGGCCCAACTAACTTTCCCTTTAAGATTGCAATTGTTGTTTGTGGGTTGTATTTATTAATTTCTGAACATACGCGAATTTGATCAAAGAAAAATTTAAGTAAATCTGGATCTCCATCAAATTGAATGATATTTATCGGAATTTGTTTTGCAGCCATGATTAGTTTTTTTTGTTTTATTTTGTTTTGTTTAAGCTCACAAGTTTCGAGAAATTGTTACACAGACCGAATTTATACCCTAAAGCACATTGAAAACAAGAAAATTTCCTCGCTAGTAAAAATATGTAAACTAGCAAAATAAATAGATCTTAAAATATACCTCACTTTAAAGATATCTTATTTGAACTTCTTATAACAGTAAAGCAAAAGGGAGACATATAAAAGTAACACATTTAGGAAATAAATTAAATAAAAGCAAAATAATTACACTTTGAAACATATATCTATATATTCCTTCACTTTAAAAAGTACTTACTTTATCTTTAGATAATAAAGGAAAGAAAACTCTATAGAAAACTGCAAAAACTGTTAGCAACCAAGCAATAAAATTAGATCTTCTTTACACAAGGGAAAAGCTCCCTTTTCGTAACTTAAAATATTTTTCTTTTATTTTAGATGAAAAAGGAAAATCTTATTTTAACTTTTTTAATTAAAAGTTCAAAACTGGTTAAAAACATTTAAGCATATTAGAGAATCTAAATACAAATTAAAAAAACAAACAAAAGGGGTGGGACGTAAAATATGAAACACTAGCACATAAATGTAATAACTGGTAAAAACTGCATAAAATGTCATAAAAATAATAACTAGAAATGACAACAGTTACCGTGCTTTCGCAATTTAAAAAAATTTTGCAAAAACACAATAACAGGATTAAAAATAGTGATATTGAATTAAATATGATTTAAAACACCAAACTGCAATATTGACTATGGTGCACTGACTGTGGAAGCAGAACATAAAATAAACAAAATACTTGGGGTAACTTACAGATTTAGTTTTAAAAATAAATAACTGATTACTAATTTAATAAGACAAGAACTTAGGGAACTGGGGCACGATCTGCTCCCACATTCAACGTATAGATTATTTCGAAATTGCTTTTGGTTGTTTTACACTTTTTTTTATCACTGAAGACTAGTAGTAAACTTATATTGTAACCAGGTAATTGGTTATTCACTTGTCTAAGATGGTGACACCTCATTTAGAGAATTTTTGTAATTCTCTTATTTATTTATTTATTACTTTGTGCACAGATAACTGATATCTACGATGAATTATTTCTGATGGATTTTCTCAGAATTGAAGACAATCACTATTTTTTTTGCACGATGAACGATTTTACGATGCATCACACCACATGTATACTGTTATTCACTAAATTTTCTATGAGATTATATGAACTTTCTGTAGATTACATTCACTGAAAACACACAAAACACTCTGGTATAGAAGCACACCACAAAACACCACTGGTATAGAAGCACACAATGCGCACATACAGCCCTCGATATCTGGCGGCGATGATCAAACACAAAACGGTGCTAGTGGAAGAAAGAAGGGCGGGCGCCCCAGCGCTCAGGTGATACTTGGCCGCATATTTCTTTTGAAGATGGAATTATAAGGGGAGACGCTCCGCAGCCCTTTGGATAGAGATCACAGGGGAGAGAAAGGGGGTGTCCAGGAAAGGAATCTCAGGACGGGAACAGCACTTGTCGACGCCGATCGCAGATGAAGTGGGGGAAATCACTTCCACATCTGTTGACTTTTAGCAGGCAAGACTACTAGCAGTTGCGTTTTTTTTTTTTACCGGGGATGCAGAGAAGAGAGAAGAACCAAAATTATCACATTCGCCGTAAAGTCTGAGTTGATTGTACCCCCCTCCATATTTTTTTTTTTTTTATGTGGGGAAAAACGAAACTGTCAGGCACCAGAGGTTTTGTAAGGGAGATTGGCAGTTGAAAATATTTGTTAAGGCATTTAGAAGAACGAAATGATCATGTATCCAGGTTCAGATGTACGAAAAAACCCCACAATGATTGCTAAGTTATTGTTTATTCATACATATGATACTAGGGGGGGCACACATACAGTACTCGGAGAAAATCTCCGAACAGCGATTAGCAAGTTTACCAGACGAGAGCAGAGAGGCGAGTGTCGTCGTACATAGCAATAAACTGCCACTTTTGGCATGATAGAAAATCGCCAACATATACAAGTTCGCCCATGCACAATGGATAGTATATGCCAAATAACAGTTAAAATGCAGCCGGCAAGATAAGAATTCAATTTGGATTCCTAGCTAGGATGGGAAAGAAAAGGTTGCCAAACGATAGAATGTTACACGTGTTGTTTTGTCTAATAAAGAGGCACACCAAAGGGACATGAGATTTTTACTGCGCAGATGTTAAATTCCTTTTAGGTTTTTTGTTGAGAAAGGAAAAAGAAGCGTAAGCATAAATTTTAACCGCGAAACAGAGATGATGTCCAAATAAGGTAATGCAGAATTGCTTCGATCGGAAATAGCAGACATCTGGAAATAGCTTTAAACGGTTGATTAATATGTGAGTGTATTTCTCACAAAGTTAAGCAGCTGCCGATTTTTCGGTTAGAGAAAAGCTAGCCGAGGGAAAAAAATGGAAAGTGAATGAAGGACATTTAAAACTGATTTTGAATTGAACAGAGACAGGGGGGAAGGAATAATTTAATAAAATAACCAATATATAACGAAATAATCGTTATACACAATATTAGTACAAAATAAATCTAAACAATACTTGAGACTTCACAAAGATCAGGAAATGGGAAAAATTACCACTGATTTTTTTATAAAAGAACAAAGTAAATCAAAAACTGATAATATTTACGAAGTAAATAACTTAAATATCACACAAATTAGAGAATTACGAAAAAAAGAACTTTCAGAGAAGGATTTTAAAATAGATCACTTAACACCAAAGGTACAAAAAGAAGTATTGAAAATTTTAATGAGACATGCTACTGCTTTCAGCAAATCATACAAAACTCTAGGAGAAACGGACGTAATAAAACCGAATTTTAAATTAATGCATGACTTTCCTATACAAACGAAACCATTCAAATTAGCGCATGATGTAAAAAAAATTCGCGGAGAAAGAAATTCAAGATTTATTGGATGCAGGTATCATAGAGCCTACGAACTCAAGTTATGCTTTCCCAGTAATTTTCGTAAAAAAAAATTCTACGTCAAAAACCAATGATCAAAACTTAATAAAACTTAGAATGGCTATAAATTTTAGAGCTCTTAACGATATATTAGAAAGCGATCCGTATCCAGTCCCTAACACAAAAAATATTTTACAAAGCATCGCTGGAAAAAAAATATTTACAGTTCTAGATTTACATTCTGCATTTTTTCAAATCAAATTAAAAGAGCAGGACAAGCATAAACTAGCATTTATCACGGAGGATAACCATTTTCAAATAACACGAATGCCATTCGGAACTAAAATCTCGACAAATATATTTGCTCGTCTAATCGATATAGTTTTAGGTGATTTAAAAAAGAAATACAACATTCAATACTTTATTGATGACATTTTACTTGCCGCTGATAATATACAACAAATGCACACATTACTAGAAGAAGTACTAACACAATTAGAAAAATTTAATCTCACAATTGAACCAGCTAAAATAAAACTATACATGCAAGAAATAGACTTTCTGGGATACAAAATTAGTGAAAAAGGATATGCACCCTCAGAAAAAAATATAAAAAAAATAACAAGCTTTGCAGTCCCTACATCTCAGAAAACAGTGCGAGCATTCATTGGATTATGCACGTATTTTAAATCAACTATAAACAATTATGCAGAAATTATAGCGCCACTGACAGATCTCACTAAAGCGAATACAAAATTCAAATGGAATGACAAAGCACAGGAATCATTTGAAAAAATACAAAAAATTATCATGGAACAACCTACCATACATCCCCCAGATTTTAATAAAGATTTCTATATAATTACAGACGGATCAAAAATTGCAACATCAGGTATACTCGCGCAAAAACAAGGAGATAAAATGATACCAATTGAATTTACGGGAAGAAAATTAAAAGAATCGGAAAAGAGATATCCAAGCATGCAGATAGAGCTTTTGGCAATATACGAAACTATAACTTATTTTAGAAACATTTTATTAGGAAGAAAATTTTTTCTCCTAACAGATTCAAAAGCATTAACATACCACTTACACTTGGAAAAACAGCCGGAAATTGTAGCACGATGGTTACTTAAGCTACAGGATTATGATTTTGAAGTATCTCACATTGAAGGTATTCATAACCCAGCAGATTTCTGTAGTAGAGAAACAAATGCCTTAACTATAGCGGACGATTTAAACAAACACCTTTTTGCGGTAAATAAAAATTTGAATGCAGACAATATAAAAAAAGAACCCTAAATTAACCCCTAAAAAGACCCTAAATTAAACGAAATTATTCTAGCTTTACAACAACAGAAAAAAGCAAAAAAATATGAAAAATACAATTTAAATAAAGAAGGAATATTAATTCTAAGAAAATCACAAAATTCAAATAATGATGATTTATATATTGCGCCACAGAATTTAAAAGAAGATATCATAAAAAGCGCACATGTCCCACACTTCGCTTTTCTAAAAACCTATGGCATAATAAAAGAAAGATTTTTTTGGTATAGAATGTATCAAGAGATAAAACAATTTTGTGCGAAATGTATAACATGCAATACATTTAAACAGCATAAAACGATAAAAATTCCACTGAAAACAATGGATAAAAATTACATACCTGGATAAATTAACTATTGACGTAGTAGGAAGTTTGGTTACATCTCTAAATAGGAATAAATTTGTTTTAACTATTGTTGATACAGCATCACGCTTCCTACAAGCATTTCCACTTAGATCGACGGATACTAAGGTTATAATCAACGCATTAAATGGTTATTTCAGTACTTTTGGATTAGCGAAATATATCTCTACAGACAACGGAGCTTATTTTAAATCGAAGGATTTCAAAGATTATATAAAAAATTTAAATATTGAACTAATACCTTCGTCGGTGTACCACCCGGAGTCGCAATCTGTACTTGAACGAATACACCGGGATTTAAAAGCTTCCATAGCCTCTATGTGTAATAAAACTTACGAATGGGATATAAAACTTCCATATTTCGTACTTATGCATAATTCAACTGTACATAGAATAACAAAATTTTCTCCAAGCATGTTATTTTTCGGTAGAGAGATAAAAACGCCATTCACGAATTTTGAAGCGCATAATATGGATTCTTACAGTACATATGTACAGAATAAGCTCAAACATATGCACGATATAAGATATGAAGTTATGAAGAATCAAGAAAAGGCGGATTTGGAACTGAATAAGAATTCGAAGTTAAAACACAAAGAATTAAAATTGGGTGACGAGGTCTACATGAAAATGCTGAGAAAACCTAAGGCTTTACATCAGAAATTTTCAGGCCCATATTATATTGAGAGAATTTTCAGAAATGATAACTACCTCATAAAGAACAAATATAGGCCAGACCTGAGACCTATTAGAATTCATATTTCTAAATTATTTGCGCCCAATATGGCAAACAGAACAGAAAACAAATAATCATTCCTTAGAAAATATAAGTGTAAAAAAAAAATAATAAAAAAAATAAAAAAAAAATAAATAAAATTCCAAAAAAAAAAAAAAAATTTTTTTTAGACTTCAAGAATTTGTTAAAATTGTTTTAAGCGTCTACTGAAACCGTCAAAATCTTTTAAATATACAGTATTTAACATATCAGCCAAACTTAAAAATTTTTACAATTAAACACAGAAAATTCTAAAAATGTTCGAATCTTGCAAATTACATACAAAATTAACGTTATAAAAAAAAAAAAAAAAAAAAAAAAAAAACGGAGCTATATTATGGTCTCATACGAAATATATTTCGTACTTCCCGGGATGTGAGAACTTATTGCTGGTCGATAACTCGCATGGTATGGAAAATATTTTTAGGAGACTATACATAGACAAAATATATATAACAGAGACAAATAAATATTAAAAATAGGCATTACATGAATAGTCGTAATATATTACCTAATATAAAAATAAACTAGATTCAAACAAAATATATATACATATATATAAAAATTATATTTACGAATTTTTATAACACGGTATGTCATACAAAAAGGAAAATGAAGATAGAAAAGGTTTCAGAACAATAATACAATAGGATCGTGAAATAATGTATGATAACAATAAAAACGGGAATGAAAATGAAGTCATAAACAGTAGCATGAACAGTAGTGAATTCTAGTGAAAATGCGTCTCAGAAGGAATTTCGAGCGAATAATATAGGTATCGCGGAGGTGAATATGTTTATATACATATTATATTTGGCAGTTTTCAAAGGCCAACACATTGCAATGATAATTTTCTCACATTTAATGTATTTGTGTATGTTATTTCAATTTTTGTATTACTATGTCCATTTGTCATTACATGTATATATTTATAATAATGGTATTGTATTCTTGCACATCTTTTAATTCTAAGTGATTATATTATAAATCTGTATATATATTATAGCTTATTTTTGGATAGAATATTTTTTTTTCTTAAAGTAAGAGGGGATAAGCTTGTCGTAAAGAAATGTCACGACATCGCTTAGAATAAAATAAAATAAAAGAAAAGAAAAGAAAAGAAAAAAAAACAAAGAGAGAGAAAGAATAATAATAAAAATAAATAAATAAATAAATAAATAAATAAATAAATAATCTAGAAAGAGATAGAAAATGAAATAATATTAATGTATATAAAAGTATTAAAATAAATTTTTATTTTAGCTTTCGTAAACAAGAAATGATAACAATAATATGTGTTGTTTGTTTGGAAGTTTTATTATACTATAAGCTCTCTTTTAGTCAAAGCCTGGGAATAGCAAAATCACATGAGCGAAGGGATTTTCTCACCATTAGTTATAAAAGGAACAAATGTTTACGAGAAGCAATAAAACCTAGAGTCGCCATTTGTGACGTTAACGTACACAAGCAACAATGAAAGATTTACAATCAAATTTATTACTCTCGTGTGTGGTCTACTTGGGGTGGCCGGTTCGGAATCGTAGCTCCGGCAATAAATAATGGAGGAATAATGTCTAAAAATCCAACCCCGTTTCTTTTACCTGACCAATGGACAGTGAAATATATTCAAAGCCAATTGGAGTCCGAATATAATACCCAATGGGGTCAAAAGGGGCGTACAGGATCCGGAAGGAAAACGCCACACGTGTCAGTCCAGTTTTAGAATTGAAAGTGTGAAGTAAGAAAAAGATTTTTTCTCTTCTCTCTGCTGTGAGTTTCCCGCTAAGATGAGAGGGAAAAAGAAGAAATTATGAAATAAGGCAACTTCGAAAATCGGGAGATGTGATCTGAGGCCTCCCGGATGAAGCGATGAGAAGCGAAGCTATGCTCTGCACACAGAATACAAAAAGGAATACCTGAGTATTGCCGAGCGGACTATTTATTCATCGGATGATTTCTAAATACTCAAAGGAGTAACTGAGCATTGCCGAGCGGATACAAAAGGGAATACCTGAGTATTGCCGAGCGGACTATTTATTCATCGGATGATTGGAAAGTGCGTGAAATTTGAAAAGTGCTATCTATAGTGCGTGAAATTAGAAAAGTTGCTACTATTCGTGTTAATTAAAAACAAAATGACTTGGAACTTGGCATTCGGATTTAATTGTGTTGGCGTACTGACGAACTGTATGGACAGCTATAAGCCAACGTCGACCAATACCAGGAACATACTTGTAAGGTGAGAAAATTTCATTGTTCATGTGTCCGGCCAATTTATTTTATTGATATAATGTTGTGTTAAAATTTTGGTTTTTAAAATTTGATTATTTTAAAATTATTATTTTTGGGGCTCAAAATTATCAGAATTTAATGCTCAAACTTAATTAATAGTAAAATGAATAAATAAATAAATTAATAATACCAGTAAAATAATACGAATAATAAGAATGAAGGACTCGATTTTATAAAATATGAAAATTTGGGGCTTTGCCTATAAGTTGTGTCGTGAACTAAAGTGTTATGTGCTGCGAGGATAGCAGAATAATAGGAAATGAATAAATAAACAAACAACAACAACAAAAAAAAAGAAATGAAATAAAATATTTTGGATATTTCACTATAACCATATTTCAGTAGTTATTGCCTTGCATATTATATTTTATAGTGTTTGCATGATGCCAATTTATGTGTTTTAATAAAATTTTGTATATATGTACCTATTCTTGTCTTTATTCCAGTTTTCTCCCTTTATGTATTTTAAGGTAATTTCTAGATGCAGATTAGGGAATGTTAACATTTAAATTTGTAGATTAATATCTCAAGTTTTTTTATTGACTCATCAATCCCAATTTTCACAAATTCATACGTTAAATAAGGCGATCCTAATGTTATTGCAAAACGTTAATTTTAAGTATGATATTAAGGAATTAATTTCAGTAATTAATAATATCCGATCTTCGTTCACAACGCCGAAGGGATATTATTTTCATTTGCCTTCGTACTAACCACGTCACGATTGCGTACCTAGTAGGAGGTGTTTATTTTCATCACCACACTTTATTCCAGGTTTAGCCAGACTTAATAACTAAAAAAGCTTGATTAATACATAAATATATTTGGTAAGATTGAATTACCAATGATATCAGCAATATCATTATTTTTTCTGAAATAAACTATTCTTTCTTTATGAAAAAACATGAATTCAATAATCTTAACAAAAAGTACAAATTAAATGTATGGAATTGACATAAAACTAAAAAAGTCAAATTTTGACTCTATATCCAAACTGAATGTTTCATTGTTTACATCTGTGAAATATGTGCGGATTTTAGAGAGTTGCGGATTTTAGGAGTGCAGATTTAAGGGAGTATACTGTGTATATATATATATATATAATTAAGATGAAATCACAAATGTATGAACAATTTGTTAAAATTTGTAAAATGAACAAAATATGAACATTGAAAACCAGAAATGTAAAATAAGAAAGCAGGAATAAGCTACAGAATCATCATAGGAGCTTGCAGGTTAAATGCATAGTGAAGATATGTTATTTCATCCAACTATGTCAGTTTAGGTCTAAAATGGTAAAATTTAGCTAATTATAACACCTCACTAAAATCCCCCCAAAAGATGATAATACAAGATATCTAAAAAATGAAACATCATGATGCATCAATGACAGACAACAATCCAAAACACCAAAAATTTGACCCATGAAAGTATAACATGTAAGGATGCAATCAAATTGAAGACTATTAAAACATATGGCTACTACACTTGCAGACAGTTAATAAAATCAAAAATACTGTTGCACTGAAAAATTAAAACTGTACTGTAACTAGATTACTAGCAAATAAGTTTTTTAGTGCTGCCATCCATCTATATCCATAGAGAAGAGTGAAATAAAACGAAATCAAAAAATTATTTAAATCCTTAAAAAATATAATAAAAAAACAGGAGAATAATCTTTATAAGTATTGAGTAAACAATATATACATAAAAAAGAATGGTTAAATTGACCGTTTTGTAACAAACATAAAATAAAAAGTAAATAGATAAATAACATTTAAAAACAATAAAAATGATTTTTAGTAAATATATCTCGTATATGCTAATATATTTATGATGTGAAATGCATGAAACCACTCTTTTTTTTAAAAAAAAAATGTATAATAATGTATGCATATGTATATTATATATAAATATATATATATACAAGGTTTTTAAGGTATACAGTAATCATTTAACATTTGCGGGTTTTGATTATTCATAACATAAGAAAAGAACATTTCAACATTTCTGAATACTTAACTTGGTTATTCACAAATTTTGTTTTGTAAAGAATTTTTTTTTTTTTGCAAAATATAGATCAGTAATTCTGAGAAACCCGAACATAAATTGATGCTAAAACTAAAAAAATTCTAAATTTTTATTGCAGTTGAAAATTTTTCTGCAAAAATTTGATGGAAAATTTTAAAACTTCAAAAACAACTTACTGAAAATGCAATAGAATGTGATCCTTAACTAGTGAGGAATCTCAAATTTTTGCAATTAATGCAAGTTTTGTTGAAGAAGAACACAGAAAAAAATGAAAATTTTGTCAAAGGATCGCGCGAAAATGCAAAGTTTAGACAAAAGACCGCGTAAAAGCGCAAATTTTTGTTAAAGGATCACGGTAAAAACGTGAATTTTGCCCAAGAATTGTGGAAAAAACGCTAATTTTGTCAAATGATCACTGGAAAACGGCTCGATCTTTATCAAATGATCGCGAAAACAAAAAATAATTTCGTCAAAGATTTCCGAAAAAAGTCGTACTTCACGAAAGAATTGCGAATAAATGGCGAATTTCGTCAAAAAAAAAAAAAAAAAAAAAAAAAAAAAAAAAAAAAAAAGCAGAAATAACGCAATTTTTTTCAAAGGATCGTGTAAAAATATGAATTTCATCAAAGAATTGCACAAATAACGCAAGTTTTGTTGAAGAATAACACTGAAAAAAAATTAAATTTTGTCAAAGGATCGCGAGAAAAATAGCAAAGTTCCAACAACAGATTGCGTAAAAGCGCAAATTTTTGTTAAAGGATCGCGGTAAAAACGTGAATTTTGTTCAGTGATTGTTAAAAAACACAAAATTCTGCTAAAAGAAGGCGGAAAAACGCTAATTTGATAAAAGAATTGTGGGGGAAAAAAAGCACGAAATCTCAATCAAAGTATCGCGGAAAAACACTAATTTTGTCAACGGATGGCGAAAAAACAAGATTAATTTCGTCAAAAATTCGTGGAAAAAACTCATAATTAGCATCAGGATAAGGATTTTCTTCTTACACTCTCTACTGTAACCTTTCAGAAAATTTTCTGTGAATTTCAGATTTTTATTATTATTATTATTATTATTATTTTTAAACTCAAAATTATCCTTGCGAATTTCGTCGATTATACATTTAAAAAAATGCGAATTTTTTTCAGTTTGTCTCGGGAAGAAAATACTTTCCAGGGTCTTATGAGTCAACGGAATTCGGAAATTCAGGGAAAGTCAAGGAAATTTTTATTCACCACTTTTCATCAGAATATCGATTGTCATAGTAAATGAGAAAAAATTTAAATTAATATAATCTAAATTTTTTACATAAAATTTACGCAAATTATATGACAATGAATAAAAGACAAATATTAATAATATTGGAAATTCATTCAGCGCATCCTTTTTTTAGCATTCATCTAGATTAAAGTTGTTCATTGTGGAGAATTTGACAACAAGATATAATCTGAAATTCGAAAGAAAAGGGAAAACCTGGAAAAGTCAGGGAAATTTTACCGTGGGGTAGGAATCTTGCTTCCGTCAGAAAATAATTCAGTTATTTTCTGCATTTTTTTTTTTTTTTTTTTTTTTTTTTTTTTTTTTTTTTTAGTTGCAGAAAAAAATTATGATTTTGTCTATACCATATTTATTTTGTTTTATTTTATTTCGCACCTAACCCCTTCGCGATGGGAGCCTTTTACGAAATTTTAAATGTTTTGCCACCGGTTTTTAGAAGCAGAAATTTGTGGCTTTTCAAATCGAGGTAATGCTCCGATTAAATAAGGCAAATTTTACAGTAAAATTTTACTGGTGGGAATAAACAAGGATTCTTAAGCCTTTTGCGGCACGTGTACGTGTCGCTCGTCCCCAAGGGGTTAAAGAAAAAAAAATCAAGCTCTTTTTTTAACTTTTTACTATCTTATCTATGAAAATTTTTCCCGTTTTATTTTATTAAATTAACACATTATTATTCTTTAAAATTTCTCTGATAATATTCCTTGAAAATTTCTTTTATAGAATTTAGGTTAAACTTTTTTTTTATTTCTTTTTAATTCAGTGTTGAATCCAGGGAGTGACATCCCCCCCCCCCCCCCGGAGCAATGAAATGTCCCGCCGGAAAATTAAAGATTTTGGGTTTTTAATGGTCAAAAAGAGCAATTTCCCGTCGGAACTCCATAATGCCCCCCCCCCGGAGCCTCGGAAGTCCCTCCCGGAGAAAAGTGTCTGAATTAACATTGTTTTAATCTTTATTGGCCAAACAGCTTAATAAATTTAACACATAAAAGGCATGTTCTGAATGATCATACTTTTATGCTTTAAATGTCCTAATCAGTTTGAATAAACATCGATGTTAATCCCTTAATTATTGTTAACTATTTAGCAAAAGTAGTTGTTCTCGGTAGAGAATTGGGAAATCTAAAGTATATCTGAATCTTTTAATTGGTTGAATTCCGCAACTTATTTAATTTTATTCGTTTCCTGATTAGTCCAAGTTTAATGTCTAAAAATGGAATACTTTTGTGTTTTATTTTACTCGTTTTCTTATTGGTCCAAATATAATGTCCAAAAACTGAATTCATGTGCGATGTTAAGAAGTTGAAAAATTTACAGTTTCAAAAATTGTAAAGCTGAAATTTCATTTAAAATTTGTGATGGGTCTAGGAATATTAATGTTTATTTCATGTCGTACGTAATATGAGGCGTTCAAAAGTCAGTCTGATTAGCTCCATCAAATAAAAATGCACATTTTAAAAGTTAAAATTGTTTATTTTTAATCTACTGTTTTTTTAATCATTGGTCTAAGAATTTTAATGTTTAATGCACGGCGTACGTAATATATGACTCGTTATAATCATCCTAAAAATGATGTTTATTATTATTATTAATTTAAATATAGAATTTTTTTATTAGGTCTTTAAAATTTGAGTCTTTGAAAATACCCTTTTCGAAATAGTCGCTGTAATTTGTTAAATTACAATTTTATTATTATTATTATTCTAAATTTGTCATTTTTGCAATTTCCCTTTTTTTGCCATGTGATATTGCTCCCTTAGGGCGCAATTTTGGAGATGCGGGTTAACTGAAGGGGAAAAAAAGTATGCAAAGCGAAAGTATGTAAACAATCGTTTTTTCTACTGTAAAAGTGCCTAAAATGTCGCATTTCGACGCACTCTTTTTAGAGCATCTCTGCAGATTAAATTTAAATCACCTACTAAAATTTCGAAACGTTCGGACGATTAGAGGTATTTTTTACAAAATAAAATATGTGAAAATTTCGACGAAAAGAGAATCGCACTGACATCCATGTAAATATTTCCTGAAAATTCATTTTGAACTGTTTTATGCGTTTTTAACCAAACCAAATTTGACTGTATTACTTACCCATCATACGTAGTATAGGGTAAGTCTTGCAATCGTTTTGAAAATCGAAAAATTTTTTTTGACGGATTTACACGTTTGCTTTGGGTTTGGGTGAACAATGCTTTTGAGGTCTAGAAGCTACAATGGCTGTTACCTCGAATGATCCTTAATACACAGAAACCAATACAGAACACTTTATTATTACATGAAATACAGTACATACATTTAATACACATCACAGGGACAACACAAGACATCCATGCCGCTAGCTGGATTCGAACCAGGGTCCAGCGGTGTGGGAGGAGACGTCGCTACCGACCACGCCACTGGATCGGCAGGATTTACACGTTTTAGATAGTGGAGATTCCGAAAAACATATTTTTAGAAAAAAAAAAAATTGCCGTCCGTCTGTCTGTCTGTCTGTAAACGCTCTATCTCCCGAACAAATTGAGATAGAGACTTGAAATTTTGTATGTAGTTAGTATGTAAGAATGGGACGAAGCCTATTTAATATCAGCAACCTCGATTATCCGGAACTATTTTTTTCGGACCCTCGAAAAATTCGTTCTGATGAAAGGTATATAAAAATTTTCGAATTTTTTTTGTTTTAAGAAATGGACGTAAAAGGCAATAAAATAACACACATTTTGCATATAGAACGAAGTCGATCGGATTATTAGTTGCTGAGATATTTGTAATCCTGTTTTCAACATTCTTCGATTTTTCATGACCCTGTATTTCATTCAAATTTCAATTCAGAGGTATATTTTAATTGGAAATGAGACGCTTAATCTGACGCAGTTAATTGTTAGTTAATAGAATTATTATTTTTGGAGTTATAAGGATGTTTCTTTTACGCAGTTCGGTACTACTTGAATAGTTGGCGTTTTATATAATTTGTCGAAATTGGTACATCAGCAGTTCTTTAATAAAGCATTACTATGTATATTAACAATATTTAAATTTTTTTTATGAATTGCAATGCATTGTATAAATAGTTTTCACATGTTTTATTTTCATATACATATCCATGATGGGTAAGTATTACGGTGGCCCCCAACGACTAGTTTTTCATTTATTGATACAATATCATCAAAAATACTAATTTCATAGTAGAACCTTTTTAGTTGTTTTATCAGTTTTTCATCTGATTTAAATTATAGTTTCAAAATGAAAGAATGAATTTTCTTAATAGTATTCTAATAATGTGGGGAAATATTTCTTAATGAATAACCGATGCTCTAGTTTTCATTTTTGTTTTTCTTCTTGAAACAATGTGAAGTGGTGCAGTTATTATTTTCTTTTAATTTCAAGAAAATATTATTTTTTACATTTTTAATGTAAAATTACCCCGTGTATCGTATAAGGCGGAACAGCAAAATTTCTGGGTCATTCCAATCAGAACACTGGCTGGAGGTTTTTAAATTATAAAATTTTGCCATTTGTTGCCAGTCTGGAATGAAGGGTTAAACAGATTTATCTCAACTCCTTCCCTCTCCACTAGCTACCATAAAATAAATTCTTCAAAGGCGTGAGGTCTTGTCTGAGGCCCGTACAGAGCTCGGCCCGCGAAGTAAGGGCAAATTTCCCAACGGGCCGGCCAAAAAATCGAACGGGTCAACTGGGCTGGGCTGGGAAGAGAAAAAAATTTTGGGGCCATCCGGCCTGATATGAAAGTTTACTCAAAGCCGATAAAATATCAGCTACTTTCAATGAATACGACTTTTCAATGAATATTTGTGAGAATGAGTACAAATGAAGACTCCAGAACCAAGGGATATAAGTGACAAAATTGAGAAAAATAAAACTAAGTGCACAGACGACTTGGTAATATGCTTTTTCGATTCAGGTAATGAAACATAAGTGATTGTCTAATTATGTGCTCCGTTCTAGAGATCAACCACTTTTGCCGAATAATAATCAATATTGATTAATTATAAATTTAGCTGAAACTGTACTTTATTTTATTTTTTATTTATATATTTATTTTTCACAATTATTGAAATTGTTCAAAAACCACAATAAAACAAGTGACAGTTTCCAATTTCAAGTCAGTTAATTATTATTGATGTTCAAATTTAATATCAATTATCTTTAAACTCAATATACTCCAAATCGATCTTTTGTCACACCCTTTAGCTTCTGGGGTCCTCAAATTAGTCCAAGAGCCGACCGCACAAAACCCTAAGTCATCGAGCACAAGAAAAATTCCTTTATTTTATGGAAGAGTAGTAATAGGGGAATCTAATCATCCATGTCTGCCGGAAGCGAAGTGGTGCATAAGCCAGGAATTAATACCACTAGTGGTTCACTCGTACACTTAGCATTATGTTTTCCATCACCCAATTTTCCATTTTTCATATTTTTAATTGTGCAGCAAACACAGTGTTGAACGTACGAGTGAACCACTAGTGATATCAATTTTTGGCTTATGCACCACTTCGCTTCCGGCAGACATGGATGATTAGATTCCCTTATTACTACTCTTCCATAAAATAAAGTTTTTGTGTGTTTGATGACTTAGGGCAGGTATGTCAAACACGTGGGCCGCGGGCAACAATTGGCCCGCCAGAATCTTCTATGTGGCCCGCCAAGCCTTTAGCATTTTCGTATGTTTGATTCAGTTCTTAGTTGATGAAGAAAATACACTTTGCATTGCAAAATTGGAAAATGATTTTATTCAAAATATCGACCATTATTTCAGGATATTAATATTCATTACATTTAATGGCAGATATCGATATACATTAAATTTAATGATCCGCAATTAAATAAATTAAAGTCTAAATTTTTAGATTAATGGTTGTTATTTTGGATGATTTTTTTTTCTCCCATTTTGGCATAGAAGTAGCAAACAACACCGATTCAACACCACAGTGGTATAAAGATGCAAACATACTGTCATGAATATGATCAAATCTAACTCATTTTAAAATCTCGTTTTCATGAGATAGGGTATGCAAAAGTTATCAGTAAGAAAGTTTAAGAAGAGCATATCTTAACCCTTGGCATTCTGTTGTCTCGGCTGAGGAGACATCATCTTTCCTTGCAAAGTTCGTATTTGTCATCAGTAATAAAGGAATATAAAATTTGCCTTATTTAATCAGAGTATTTTTGAAATTGTATATTTGAAGAAAACTTCTTTTAAAAAAGTGGTGCTGGCCAAATAAAATTCGTGTAAGAAACGCCAGAGTCCGATGCGCTAATCTGAAAGTTAAAAAAATAATAATAATAATAATTGTTTTTTTTTTTTTTTTTTTTTTTTTTTTTCCTTAATAGTTTATTATGTATTTTATGTTGAATACATTATTTTATTGCTCCCTGAGATTCATTGTGACAACATTACGAAGTAATGCGTATTGTTTGTTAGACATTAAAAATGTATCGAAAATCAATTAAAATACAACGTTAATTTCTAATTAAAAGTCTAAAAAATCAAAAGAAATAAATAGCTTTAAAAGAGAAAGTGACACGATTTCTCGTCTCGTAAAATAATAACAATAAAAAATTGTTGCCTGATTTTATTATTTGGTTGCATGCATAGTCGAAAGAGCATTTTGGACATAAGCTCATTAATTTCATTCATAAAAGTTAGTAAACATATCATTGTAAATTACCCCTGTGAGATCTTTATATTTCTTGATGATGAAGATACAACATCACAGATTCATAAAAGTCAATTTGAAATAATTTTTTATTCTCGAACAAAAACTGAAAAGTTAGAATAACCAGAATAGTTAAATAAATTTAAAAATATGCAGGGGAATTTCTATAAATATTCTTGATATAATCAGAAATTTCAATAATCGCACGAAATCTATTATTTGAATATGTTTTGCTATAACTGACAATTTTCATTAAGCCAACAAATTTTCATTAGTAGACAGTAGCCACCGACAAATATTTTTTAATAGCTACTTTTTTTCATTTAGTGGCCCCGTGTCCAGTGGCTAGCGTTATTTTGTCCTTTAACTTTATAATTCTTGAAAATATAAGTACAAGAAGTTTTACTCTGCGGGTAGTTTTTTTCGCAGACACGATATGTACTTAAAAATAGCTGCGCAGAATCAGGAAATTATTCCTATGCCGGATTAATACCATAGCTATTATATTTTAATCAATTATGAAATTTTTTTTATTTCATAATATTATATTGAAAATAATTGTGTTCTATCAGTGATTGGTTTTATAAAAAGTAGCAATTACAACATAAAAGAAAATGCAGATGTTAGGATTACAAATTTAATAAGAAGTTTTTGTATAGTTTTGACTGCGATTTAAATTTTAAAAAGTTCAATATGTGTTTAAGCATGTTTGTATTTTTATTTTAACCAGTTTTTCATTACATTTTACAGTGCATTCTCGTAAGATACTTTTGCTACGGATTTGTTTGTACTTAAAACGTATTTTAAAACATTTTCTGGTGCTTGTTTTTCAAATAAACAGTTTTAAAGTTTTTGTATGTAATTTTTTTTGTTTTGCTTGTTTGTTTTTTAAAACAATGCTGTATTTTTAACGTACAGTTTTCATGTTGTGCGATAGTAATCAAATTAATCCCTTTCTTTATTTTCGATAATGTGGCCCGCGGCTTTCTGTACAATGCTAAATCTGGCCCGCGGGGGTAGATGAATTTGACATGCATGACTTAGGGTTTTGTCTTTTGTGCGGTCGGCTCTTGGACTAAATCTGGTCACGACTCACGAGCCGATAGTAGTTCGACAGCATCAGTATAGAAATATAACATGTCCATCGTAGAGACCGGCATCGGACATGTATCAGATAGTTTATTTTATTTTACTTATTTATCTCGTTCTCGTGCCGTGTTGACATCAAGCTTGCTTGTTTTTCCGACACAACTGAGCCGAGTAGGAGTTAGTTTATTCTTAGGAAGTATAGGGCAAGCAACATGTTTTGTAAAAATTGATAGCGATAATGAACTTTTGTTAACGTTATCTTTGAAAATATAGCTTAAGGCCTCTGTCATCTTTCCTCGCTCGAGGAAACGCTCGCGAGCTAATGCTGTTCCTATTTGGAAGCATTTTTCTAATAAGTCTTTCGCATTTTGACATTTTTGAATAATTTTTTTTGCATTGGATAGCTGAGGTGCATGCCGACAGCGCACCTTTTTTTAGGAATAGCATTAGCTCTCGAGCATTTCCTCGAGCGAGGACAGGGGATAGTTCTCAAATTCACTTCTTCATAACGCGAAGTTTTGACACATTCTCTAACTAATTTCTAACCGTAACGATTTAAAATTGAGAAGCTTGATTATTGAAAGGATTTGGAATCAATTTGTAACTTCCATTTTTAATAAATAATTTGTCGACATATAAGAGATTCTTGTTATGGCTGCAGGTTTTTATCCTTTCCTGTGATACGCTCCTGGAAATACAACTCAACACCCTGGCTTTAACAATATTATCTCAAAGATACGTCGCGTTTATCGAAAACTGGATAATGCCATTCAATTACATAGTTTCTGAATAAGAACACCTGCCAATCTTATGCGTTTCCGAAAAGAAATGAATTCAGAAAAGTGCGAGTAAGTAACCCTTTTCGATTTGAGAATAGCCTTAATAAATGAAAATGATATATTGTCACAAATCAGATCTAGACACACGGCAGTGTGTCAGCCAAGTTCACAAAGTAAAAGGAGACACACCGGCCGTGGGTTATATTACCCGAACCATTTCGAGCCACTTTTGACCCCTCAATAACTTAAATTCTATTTGACCTACACACTTGCAATTTTTTGTGTCTGTAAGACCATCTTCTAATTTCCGAATCCTAAAATTTTGTTAAAAAATCTTTTATCGTTCACGAGAATTTGACGTCTGAAAACCACTGCTTTTACCACTGACTCACTCATAGAAATGTTTGACTACTTCCAGGTGACTTAGGAAGATGAAATTTGGTGTGGAGGTAGGTTATTGGATTTATAAATAGGAAAAAATCAGAAATCACCATTAATTAAACATTAAGGGTTGGTTAGAGGATAAATTATTGGATTACAATGGAAGTTTATGAGAATTTCACAAAATACCAGAAATAGTGCCAAGTTGGCGTCACTTTTGGCGAGTATCAGGGCTAATCTCTGAAACTACCGAACCGATTTCAAAAGTAATGGTACCAAAATGATGGTATTCGCCCCGGTTCAAACATAGACTATATCTTATGTCTGTGCCACTAACCAAAAGAGGGTTCAGAAGCGAAAAACATTCTAAAAATGGGATTTTTGTTTTACTGAAGGGCCTAGAAGCACAAAATTTGGCATGTTAATTATTTATAAGATATAAATGATCACTAATGACATTTGCTAAAAAATATCAAATTTAAATGGGTGAAAATCCGCGCAGAGCGTTCTAAAAAGTTCGAAAGACCAATTTTAAAGCAATCTCAGCAAACAACAAACCGATCTTAAAAGTAATGATATCAAAATGATGATGACAGTCTTTGCTCCAACATAGGATATATCTTATGTCGATTACACTAACCCAAAGGAGATAAAAGAGCAAAAAACATTCTAAAAATGCGATGTCTGTATATTAAGGGACTGGACTGGAAACATAAAGTTTGGCATTTTAGAGTTTATGGGAATTTCGAGAAATATCAGAAATAGTGCCAAGTTGGCGACACTTTTGGCGAGTATCGGGGCTAATCTCTGAAACCACCGAACCGATTTCAAAATTAATGATACCAAAATGATGGTATTTGCCCCGGTTCAAACATAGGCTATATTTTATGCGTATACCATTAACCAAAAGAGGGTGAAGAAGCAAAAAACATTCTAAAAATGCAACTTTTGTGTTACTGAAGGACCTAGAACTATAAGATTTGGCATGTTAATTATTTATAAGATATAAATGATCTCTAAGGGCATTTGATAAAAAATACGGAATTTAAAAGGGGTGAAAATGTGCGAAAAGCGTTCTAAAAATGTTCTAAATTGGGATTTTTAAGCAATTTCAGCAAACAACAAACCGATCTTAAAAGTAATGATATCAAAATGATGGTGATAGTCCTTGCTCCAATATAGGCTATATCTTATGTCGATTCCACTAATCCAAAGAGGGTAAAAGAGCAAAAAGCGTTCTAAAAATGCGATGTCTGTATGTTAAGGGCCTAAAAACATAAAATTTGGCATGTTCATTAATTATAAGATATAAATGATCACTAAGAACATTTGTTAACAAATACAAAATTTAAAAGGGGTAAAAATGCGCAAAAAAGCGTTCTAAAAACTTTCTAAATAGCAATGTTTAAGCAATCTTGGGTAGTTAGCGAACCGATTAAAAAAAAAAAAAAAAAAAAAAAAAAAAAAAAAAAAAAGATGCCAAAATGATGGTGACAGTCCTTGCTCTAACAAAATTATTGGATAAATTACCAGGTTACAATGGGAATCTATGGGAATTTGGCAAAATACCAGAAATAGCGCCATGTTAGCATGACTTTTGGTGCGTAATTTTTGTCGTCAATATAGCGATATTTCGCCAAGTTGGCTACAAACGTTTTTGGTCGACGAAATAATTAAGTAGCACCCAATCACGTAAAAGAAACATCCTTATTAGTGAAATTTAAAGGAACATAAGCAGGCCTAATGTTAAACTTTTAAATTTGACAGAAAAAAACAGTGAATAAATGCAGGAAAAAGCTGAAAGATTAATTAATATTAAATAAAACTAATTTTACTATTTTAACCTATTTATTTAAAAAAGGAAAAAAATACCTACTTATTTGACAAAAAATAATGATATCCTATCAAAAACATGAATGTGAAAAAATGCCAAGTTCGTTAAAGGTTTCGCTCATAAAAGAAGTGATTTGACAAAAAATAATGATATCCTGTCAAAAACATGAATGTGAAAGAATGCCAAGTTCATTAAAGGTTTCGCTAATAAAAGAAGTGAGATCTAACTGCAAACCAAGTTCTTTTGGAGCTCCTTAAATCATAACTCCTGTCATGCATAATATTATTCAATTGCTTAAAATGATTTGTTATGTTACTTGTTATTCAATAGAGCGACTTGGCAAGTTTTCAGCTACCAACTTTAATCTTTGAGTCGGAGTACAATTTAATCTAGAATCTGATTGGCAAAGATCTAGTCAATCGAGTGTTCGAATAAGTATATTGAAGTTAAGGTACTGATAAGTTAAGGAAGGGATCAACTTTAATTTCTGATCAACTAAATAGAAAAAATTGAATAAGAGAAAACTTGCTAAGTCGCTCAATTGAATAACAAGTAACATAACAAATCATTTTAAGCAATTGAATAATATTATGCATGACAGGAGTTATGATTTAAGGAGCTCCAAAAGAACTTGGTTTGCAGTTAGATCTCACTTCTTTTATTAGCGAAACCTTTAATGAACTTGACATTCTTTCACATTCATGTTTTTGACAGGATAAATATTTTCACAAATCTACTGTTTATTATACAGCTTCAAAAATTATGATTTTTTAACATTCTTTTTGTTCTTTTATTCTAAACTACATTATTTTTTTAATGAATCTTTATTTAAATATTGAAACATTTCAGAATTTAAGTAATCTTTACTGTTACTACTGTGTAATGTCTGTCTTGCACATAATAATTTTAAAATATACTGTAAATTTATCCCAAAAAGCTGTACTTTTTAAAAGAATCTTTATACTGTGTTAAGTAATAAAATCTAATGTTTTTTGGAGAAACTGAGTTGGGCCAGATCGGGCCTGTTTTCATTGATTTCTGTACAGGTTAGGCTCGGGCCGAACTTTTAATTTTTACATCTGGCCGGGCCAAAGTAACTTTCTTTCAGGCTGGCTCGGGCCCAGAACTTCCGGCCTGTGCAGATCTCTAAAAGGCTTCGACAGATTTTTATTAAGTTTGTTTGAACATTTTTTCCGGTTCTACAGTGCATCAAACATAAGAGTATAACAGTTGTGCATTCAATATCTTAAATTATTTTAAAGACATGAAAAGAGTAATTTCGGATTTTTTCGTATATGGTTGAACATTTATTATTATTATTTTTTAAATATAAAATTTTTTAAGTGTATGTGTATGCGCAGCGATGACTGGAAAGGAGGGGGGGGGTCTAAAAATATATTTCGAGATTTTTGCCCCCCTAATCTTAGAGCCCAAGTTACGCCTATGGGATTTTCTGTCCGAATCCATAAAAAAAGCAGAAAATTTAAAATCTTCAAGAGGAGACATTTTGGTGCATTAGATGTTATTATAAAACAAATCATTTGGCAAATCCCTTGGACTGCAAAAGGGAACAAACATCATGACTCTTGCTTTTTCTCTGTAATGCTTACATGTGCCTTAATCTTGATGTTAAAAGAACGAAAACACATTTATTTTCATTTGTTTTAGTTTTAAAATTTCTTTTTTTCTTTTCTTTTCTTAACTTTTTATTTGACCATAGGGAAACCGAATTTTAAAAAGAGACATTTTGTATTTTCCGATACAGATATAAAATTTTAAAAAGTAACTTATATACATATATATATATATATATATATATATATATATATATATATATATATATATATATATATATTGTATTTATAAAAGTATTTATATATATATATATATATATATATATATATATATAATGTTATCTGAAGAAATTGCAGTAAAATTGCAGCTATTCTATCTTGGAAAATCCGTCGCACAAAAATAAACAGAAAAAGATAGGAAATTATTGATAGCTATTAATGATTTCCCTGTTTTGGGTTTTCACTCGTGGACACAATAAAAATTACTAATTCCCTTGAACTGTGTTGTTTTTAACCTGGACACTTGGTCACGTGATTAAACCTGCTCGTGGAAATTATATCCGCTTGTAAAAGAGGATCCAATCTTACTTGAAAAACCAGTTTTCGCTCCACATCCCGTGAAGGCAAAATCCTGACCGATCTTTACGAAGCCGCCGACATCTCTCTCGCTGCGTTATTCTCTTCGAACTTTGATTCTCTTCTCTTTTACCTGCTTCGTCAGTATTGAGATAGTTCGCTTCCTAGCACATACACGCTAAAAAGAACGTTTTTATTTCCCACCCCCATCCCCCGAATGTCAGCTGCATGCTGCAAACACTGCTGAAACACCTGCCTTTCGTTCAAACTCTCGAAACTTGCTGACGGAGAAAGACTTGCCTGATTTTAATTTCTACTCTACCGTCAAATCATTTCTTTCATTCTGTTTTATTTTATTTTGCCGGTAAAAATATTTGGAAAATAGTGTATCTCTACAGTAAGTGGATATTTGCTTGACAGTGGATAATACAGCAGTTTAAATCGAACACTGATGGATTAATTTTTCTGGGATTTTGATTGTGAATCTTGAATGTGAATTTCTGTTGTTTTTTCCGCACGTGACGTTTTAAAGATTCAATAGAGTGGATGTTTGGACTTGTGAAAAAATGAGTACAAGGCCGATGCGGTGTATGATTGTTTCGTGAAGTCTCGTTTTTTAAAACTGGTACTCTCAAGCAAAAGTTTTTGGAATATACGTAAAACGTGAGTATTTATTAAATTTAATACTTATTTATCTTTAATTTCATTCTTTAACTTTTAATTCAGATCACTGCTGTGAACTACAAGGGGCATGGGAGGGCCATTGTTCTTCCCAATATTTGAAAAAAAAAAAAAAAAAAAAAGTATATTTATTTGTGATTTTTTTTTTTTTAAGTTCTAACATTTATTTTTTACACGTGATTTAAAGTAATCAAACTTTTAAGGTAAAAGTTTATTTTTCACACGTGATTAAGGGTTAGAGGAAATTCGATTTTCGTTGATTCGCTTTAAGAGACATTTATTAATTTTATTATTATTATTGTTATTTACGATCGTATGTCTAAAATTTACCTTAACCCGTAACCGCTGTTCAGAGACTGCTTGCTGCATTTTCCAATTTTCACAAATTTTCAGTTTATCTATAGTTATGATTAAATTTTGTTTCTTTTCTCCTTTGGAGCCCTTTTATTTTCACTAGAGACTTAGCTGAATTTAAGGTACAATCAGTGGTGCAGTCGTATACAAACCAGAAAGTATACGCTGTAAGCAGAGGGTATACGCTCAAGTTACAGGGTATACCCTAGAATGTATATACTATAGCTTTCTTTAGAAACAGAGGGTATACTGTGTTCTTTAAAATAATCCAGAAGGTATACGGTGTATACCCTCGTACACCCCTGGGTACAATAGTCCAGTAGCGCCAGCTATTGTAAAATATTGGGTGGGCTTAAATTTTTTTCAGTAGAATAGCATGCTATTGTTTCTTCTTACTACGCGTGTGTGAGTGGAGAAGGGTTAGGAGCGAATGAACAAAAAGTCAAATTCAAAGTCAAATTATGATTTTTTGCTGTAAAGGTTTGGTTAATTTTTGTCGGCCGATTATCTATGCTAGGGATCTAGGCCCAAGGGGGGGGGGTGCCCTTAGTGGGGGTCTTTCTAAGGGAACCTAACCCGTATTTACGCAAGGTTCGAAGAAAAGCACGAAAACTCCGAACGGTTAAACCGACACCCGCGATTGGGTTTGAACCCAGCACGTGCCGTCTACCAGTTGAGAGGTCAGAACCTCTCGGCCACTGGTGGGGCCTTTTTGCAGTAAAATGTAAAATTATTATAGTTTAGTTAAATTATATTAAATTTAATAAAATATTTTCTTTCTATAAATGCATTAATATTTATCATAAATAGAACAAAAGTTGTTTGTTTTTGTATAAATAACTATAATTTAAAAATATTAAATTGCAGGTTGTAAAATATTATGTGAAGTGAAATTAAAAATTAAAATACAATACAGATCTAATGCAAAATACGCAGAAAATCTGCCTTTGAGAGAAGTTTAATTATATATCCGCAAAAGAAATTTTCAGTTCTGTAAGTTTAATTGATGACGTTACTATTTTCCAAACAAAATTATTTTGAGAATGTTAATAAAATCAAAATTTGTTTGTGCGATTAAGAGTCCACTCTTCTCAGTGAAAAAAGACCCGGATGATAATGTTAAATCTATGGGGACATTCTTTTCAAATATCTCGTTCAAATTTTAATATTTTACATGGTATTTTTTATTTTATTTTATTTTATTTTATTTTTATTTTATTTTTTTTTTTGCGTTGGATAGTTGAGCACGATCTACAAGCGGGCTAGTTTTTACTTTTTCTATTTTGGTTTTCTATTTTTCTATTATGATAGTTTCAATTTCAGAACCGGTTCTAATCGGTTTCGAAAGTTAAAGTAATTTTTTTAAAAAAATCTGAAACAGTAAACACTAACCCGGCTATAGATCGTCCTCAACTATCCTATGAAAAAAAAAAAAAAAAAAAAAAAAAAATCAAGTAAAAATATTAAAATTTGCGCGAGATATTTGAAAAGAACGCCCTCATAGACGTAACATTATCGTCCGGGTCTTTTCCAGCGAGTAGTGTGGGCTCTTAAATAAAACAATAAATAACGAAATAAATCAATCTAGAAAAACACGTAATAAACAAAAACTTAAGTGTAAAATATCTTTAATGTTATTTTGTATAGGATTTTTTATAAAAAATGCGCACTATTGTATCCTTACAATTTATCCGTAATAGTTTCGTAAAACTGGAAATCCCTCCTTATTGCATCGAAGATTTTTTTTAGCATTCCTCCTTTTAACCCTTTATCTACCGACGGCGACGGTACTTATAAGTACCATTAAAATTTCTTATTATAAAATTCTTTTAATGCGTCCACTAGTTGTAATACTGTTTAGAATGAGTTACAGATACATTAATTTATTTTGTCCTAAAAGCATTATTGGTTACACAAAACAAAAATATTTTTAAAGGACGATTTCTTTTGCCTTTGTATCTTTTCAGCTTTCTTGGCGCCGAGGAAGGGGGATAGGGAATTTTCAATTCGGAAATATTTCTAAATTTATATTGTAAGAACATCCTATTTGTACATTTTATAATTCTACAAAATACTAAGAAAACAATTAACAATAAAAGATTTGAGTGAGGTTATATATATTGCACAAAATCCCTGTAAATTCAAATTTAATTCATCCTTCTAAAATCATTCAAATATTTATTAAAATGATTATGTAAGTCTTTTAATTTAGTTTAAACAATTTACGTAAACTGCTTTAAAATATAAAATTTTCACGAATTCATAATTCGGTAGATAAAAGGTTAGAAGGACTGGTCACTCAGCTTCCGAATTCCACTCACTAATGTAAAGTCTGTCGGCATTTGAAGCATTCGTATGTTGACTGAAAATTCTCCTCGGGAAATTAATATTTTTAACTCCTGTTTTTTGTATACACTGTTAAAAATCTTGTCTTAGCTTGAACCACATTTTGGTATACTCAATAAATAGCTGCCACTGTTAGATGGTGAAATCTTGAACCAATATTTGGAGTTCCTGTTGAAACTTCATCGTTCCGATAGTTGGAACGAGGTTGAAATAGGAAGCTCCAAATTTTGGTGCGACGTTTCACCATCTTAACTGAACATCAAAGTTTAGTTCAAACTAGAGCAAAATTTTTAACAGTGTCCCATTCTTAAAAGATGTCTCTGTTTTTCTTAGTTTTCAAAAATTTTTTAAAGTATATACTTAATTTTATATGAAGTGTTAAATTTTCACTCACAGTCCGTCAGCTTTTAACACATAAAATATAAAATTAGCATAAATTTTAGAAATATTTTGAGAACAAAGAAACATCCTTTAAAAAGAGTATACATAAAAAAAAAGCTGTTAAAATATTATTTTCCACAGGAGATATTTTAAACATACGAATGCATCAAACGTCCATAGGTTTAACATTACGGAAGAGAATTCCAAAGTTGAGTGACCAGTCCCCTTAACACGTTCAGTGTTACGGAGAACACACTGAATTTTTCGTTCAGTCTGTGTCCAACAGTGTAAAATATGACAAAAACTAAAAAATATATATATATGTTATTTTAAGGATGTATTCGAAAAAACGCTTTTCCACCTTCAACAGCTCGAAATTTTCCGATACAATTTCAGGCACATTTTTTAAATTAGAAACATGAAACTTGCTGTGGTGATTCTTGAAGGGACGTATGCGGTGCCGTGTGATGTCTTTTTATGCTCAATTCATTAGAATTTGATTTATAAACAATTACCTTATCAGTATGACCCTTTTTTTCGACCACAGATCTCTGGCTTCGGAAAAATCGGTTCGAAATGCCGTTTTTGATTGCTTTTTTTTTTTTTACAATATTTTCTGCATTTATCAAAGAATCGATAATCACGGCACCTTGTGTACTTTCCAAATAAGAGATTTTGAAAGTTTGGTGCATTTGAGAGCAAAAATGTATTCAAAAATAAATCGGAAAATAAGCAGTTTGAATCGAAATACACCCTTAAGTAATTATTGATGAAGTATAATTCTGTAATAGGTAAAAGTAAATAAATTTTAAATTAATTTTCAGTAATTACTTAAAACAATAGAATTTTTTTTTTTAGTTTTATGTCATATTTTAGACAGTCAATCATCAGTAACTGAAGAGGCATAAACAGAAAGTTCAGCGTCAGTCATCGGTGACTGACGTAGCACTCCAAGTGTTAAACGGAAATGATTAAACACATAAATAATTTCATTTTCACACAATGAACTGAAATAAATTCATACATCCATCGTAACAGCAACCTCGCCACTTAAATGTCGTACATGCACGAAAGTGGAATAAATTTCGTTACATAGTGTATGGGCCATCTTCAAATTTCGCTTACATATGCTGTTCAAGAGTAAAAAGTAGAAAATTCAAACATAAATTAATATTTAAAGTTCGATTTCAGCTATGCATTAGCTAAAGAAGACTATATTGAACATTTCTAACATGAAAAATTAAAAAAATCAATAAAAATTTTGGAGGTATAAATCTTTAAAATTGTGATTCTAAGCAAAAATGCCTGTCCCATTCCAAGTTTTATGTAATTAACTGTTATTATTATTTTTTAAATCTAATTTAACTTTTTTAAATAAAGAGATTTAATTATTTTAAATATGAACTGTTAGTGTTCTATATTAATGAAGAAAATATATTATAAAATATATTTTCTTTAAGAAATTAATAAAAGTTTTTTGTCCCACACTTTGTGTTAAGTCCGTTACCTTGTAATTATTTTACTAAAAACAGGTTTCTAATTCTGCCTAAAGTACGCAGCAAATAGTCAGTGGTATAGTTAAACTATTTACGCAACTACTACTTGCGATTTTTTACTCTTCAATTGTGAAGCAGTGTAATTGCGACAAGAATCAGCTTTCTTCAAAGTTGGTATTTTTTTTTTTTCACTGTCAAGTCTGTTACGGTAAATTTTAATATTAAAATAATGATTTTTGCACTTTTGTAATTTATATTGTTTACTAAATATTTTCAGAAGGTATGTGTATTATTATCTAAGTTAGAAAATATACAAGCTAGTTCATTTCAAATAGTTTTATTTGAAATGTGAAGTCCTTTGCCATGAAATGTAAGCTACTAAGTTAGTTTACTGAATAGTTTTAGAAGGTATGTAAATTATTATCTAAGTTAGAAAATATACAAGCTAGTTCATTTTAATAGTTTTATTTGAAATGTCAAGTGCGTTACCATGAAATGTAAGCGAATGATGAAAATGGGAATGGACCATATAGTTTTCTTAATATGGGAATTAATTTGCATGCTAATTATGCTCAAAGTTAAGGTTCAGCAAAAAATTTCGTTAAAAAGGAAGTTTGACTATATATATTTCATTAAATTACTACATCAGTTATCAATTTCTTAAAATAAATAAATAAATAAATCATTTTTCAATAATTCGGTATAATGTTACTTCTAAAGGATTTTTTAAAACTCATTTAAAGCAATCTAAATGATGTTTCACTAAAATATGTCAATCAATTGTAACATGATCGTAAAAAATCTTTATTCCACCCTCCATTTCCGGCATCCGTTTCGAAGTAGTAACATATTTTCGACTATCAACTAGTTTTTCTGGAATTGATGACTCATGGAAAAAATTAGTTGGCGATTATTTGAAAGTGCTTCCTGCAGGAAAAAAAAAAAAAAAAAGCTTAAGGTTAAAGAATGAATTGTTACAAATTTATTAAATCTGAAAAATATATGATATAAAAATTGTATTTTAAAATATCTATGAAGGAATTTGATCTTAATTTATTATAGTAATAAGGGCAAAGCTGGAAAATTTCATGAGTAACCAGTGTCCAGTCTTGTAGCAATTTTATTAATAGATATAATTTTTAAATTCGTGGGCATTTTACGTGTTAGTAGGGTTTGAAATGTCGTAAAATGTAGCTCCAGCTGGATTGACGTGCCAAGTTTGATATTTTTGTCTTATACTGGAGATTTTGACATGGAGATTCCAAATATCTTAGGTGCCATTTTTTTCTTGCACGTTTTTGGGGTTATTTTTAACGTGGCATCCAAGATGGCTGCCATTTACTGACTTCTTTAATATTTGTTGAATATTAATGACTAATATGTCAAACTATATGTTTTCGGGGTCAAGAAATACAAATTTTAAACAAAATTAGGAGTAAATTGAGTTTTTTAAGTATTTTAAGTGATAAGATGCAAATAAATTACAAACATATGAAAGACATCGGATATACTACAGCTTTATTAATCAGTTATACACAACCAAAATATTTAAATGAAACAACATAAATAACTGAAAATATTAAAAATAATTATTAAAAACTGCATTTAATTGTATATACACTACTGGGATATCACGTATCCTCTTCTGAATCGCTATTATCACTGGGATGGTATTGATAGTCCTTTGTATTATTGCAGTCACTGCATTTGCAAAGGGTAGTACAAACCAAAGAGTTCTTTAAACAGGAACATTTCCCAACTGTACATGTTCTTTTACACTCGCACTTCACAAGTTCAATAACGCCTTTAGGCGCAGGTAACTCCAGGGATTTGACTGGAGTAATTTCTCCTTCGCTATCTATTTCCCAACCATTTCCAATAAGTGGGGGTACAATAGGTCGGGGATTTTTGTAGCCCTTTCCAGTGGTGCAAATTAAGTTGGATCGTAGAATATGTGGCTTCAGTTCTCCAATAATTGGTGGTAATTTCTCTCCCTCAAAACTTTTAGTTCTGAAAAGGTGCCATCTTAGCTCTGAAATGCTTGAAAAATTACTATTTCTCAAATAAGTCAAGTTGGTGAATTTTTCAAATAACGACAGATTGGATAATGGATCAACGTTAGGTTCCCCAAGTTCTTGAAAAGCTGTTATAATATCATCATCACACGGAAGACTGATATATACTTTTATCCACTTTTGTTTTGAAATGCCCAGAAATTTTCCTCCCCAGTCTCCACCAGTGTATGAATGTAAACCTAGTAAACCTTTGCTTTTATGATCACCTATTGCTCTACATCTTTCATTAATATTAATTTTCCTATGTTTGTTGCCTCGACCAGTAACAAAATTGATTTCACTGTTTACTAGATGATTTGAAACCAAGTCAATCAGCAGTATGAAAATGTCTGTATCTTGTGAAAATACATCTATCTCACAATTATCGTGATATTTAACTATATCAAGTACATGAAGAGGTATAATGGTGTCTGCTTCTTCATGTGTAGGATCACATAATTTTGAATCATAAACATTTGCTTGATTACTGTATGTTTTATTGCCAAAAACGACAACAATTTTCTTGATGCTTACAGCAAAAATCTGTAGTAACTTATTCCCAAGATATTGGGTTAGCTGTGATTTTGTTTCATTGTGTGAAAGGAACGTCTTTAATGATATTAAAGATATATTGGTACTATTTGAAATAAAAAATTTTATAGGTTCTGTTGCCCCTAATCTTTTCTTTCGAGTTTGTTCCTTCAATGAGTTTTCAAGGTATTGATCAAATATTATTCTCCCCTCAGTGTATCTGTTTGTCATTTTTATAATGATCACGATAAAAGCATTTGCAAAGTCTTCACAAGTTTTCACGGCAGGTATCTTTTTTATTGATAATACAATTGCAATTCCCTCTATAATACACAGTTTTTTTATTAGAGAAGCAATTGAATATTCTATTGTTTGAAGTATGGGAGAACAATTATATTGCTCTGTTTCTGCAATAAATGAATTTTAGTCAGATGGAATATGAAGATATCTATCAGAAGAAAATAATGATCTTGGTGTTACTAATGACTTGTAGTTTATGCATTTATGTTTGTGTACATTTGATGTCTGGATTCCATAACAATAAGAAAACCAGCAAGAAGTTGCCTATCTTCTTGAATTTAAACCAATTTATCACCAATCTTAAATGCAGTGTTCTTGTTACAAGGATTGAATGTTTTTAATTTTTTTCATTCGACGCTAGTTACAATTTAGCGTATTTACTCCGTAGTTTCTCTCTTGTAAATTCTTTCAATTCCAATTGGCTTTTTTGGTCACAATTCAGAATATCATCCTTCACAGATGCTAAAACTTTCATAAATGACACAATATTCATTAATGTGGTATTATCTTGGAAAGGGTTTCCTGATTCCGAATACTCTCCTTGACGATGTCTGCATTATGAAATATCCTTAGTGACTTGGAGGTCTAAAGTTGATAGTGTTTCCTTGAGCTGCTTAGAGATTTTATTTGGACAGTTCTTTTTAAAGAAGCTTGAAACAGTATGTAATACGTCTGGTGCTCACAAGAAATACTTTTCGAGGATACTTTCATTCTGAGTTAAACATATAAGTTCACCAATGCTCTTCCGTTTTTTGATTTTCTGTTCCAAGTTCTCGTCGGAAAATAGTTTCGTAAATGACACATTAGATTTGGATACTGCAAAACAACCAGATTTAAGAGAATTCCATACTTCTAAATATGTTGTTTTAAGGACCTTCATCTGTGCTATGTATACAGTAAAGTGTCTAGTATACTGAAAAATGTCATGAGCAAAATAATATTTGATTTTTTCCTATAATGACGCGACATGAAATGCCCAGTCACCTTGACGAGTGGCACGGATGAAAAGTTGCGAAGACCCGAATTGGTTCATATACTATAGTAGGAACTTTGCCATGTCATCACTGCTTTCTTTAATATGTGGAAGACAATCTTTTACATCTACTGCTTTGATAACTTCAAACGAAATTGTAGCTTCAACTTCACAATTGTACAATTTTTCACATAGTGAATTGCATTTTTCTTGCAGAGAAATTTTCTCTAGAGAATGCGACAGTACCTCAAAGAGAAGCTCGTAGCATATCAAAAACACTGTTATGTGAAACTCAAGCCTCTAGTGTATTTTTCACCTCCAAAAATCTGAAGAATTGTTGCAGGAAAGTACAGATAAATTTCAGTGCATTGATATTGCAGTATACATTGATGGTAGTGGCTTTGATCTCATAAGATCAAAGCCACTACCATCAATGTATTTTCCTACTGCATGGGGATATGGAACACAAACATGAATCTCTTCCACTCGGAGAAGCTAGTTTTGATTACCGGTAGATAATTGAATTTACAGCGTAAACAGAGTGGAGCTAACTGTGACAGCGAATTTTTCAGCATATTCCTTCAGTTTTTCGAGATTGTCTGTTCTAGGTTTTTGACATAATTATCCACCTTTCAAGCACACTAAACAATGCATTGTGTATTCACAACACTGTCACTCTTATTAGTATCTTCCAGGGAACATATAGTTTTCACATATGCAGCAAAAGAAAAAACAGGCAATATTAGTAATTTTGAAGTAAATTTATAAATAAATAATAAATAACATGATTTAGGCTTATTTGGATTGTAGATTTGAATTTCTTGACCCCAAAAACATATAATTTGACATATTGGACAATAATATCACACAAATATTAAAGAAGTCAGTAAATGGCAGCCATCTTGGGCGCCATCTTGAAAATCACCTCAAAAATGTGTCAGAAAAAAATGGCACCTAAGATATTTGAAATCTACATGTCAAAAGCTACAAAATAAACAAAAAATATCAAACTTGGCACAAAAATCCAGCTGGAAAACATTTCAGACCCTACTATGTGTACGTGTGGAGCCATTCGTCTTATAGTTGGCTTCACTGCTCAAAAACACATAAAATAACGCATATTAATTTGTTTTTTCTTCAGTTCGTCCAGTCCAATCAGCTAAAAGAAATATACATAATTCAAAACGACAGTTAAGACTTCTGTTTAACACCTTCGCGACGGGAGTCCTTTACGAAATTTTTAATGTTTTGTCACCGATTTTTTTAAAAACAAAAATTTGTGCTTTATTAAATCGAGAAAATGCTCCGATTAAATAAAGCAGATTTTACAGTAAATTTTTACTGGTGAGAATAAACAGGGATTCTTAAGCCTTTTTGCGACACGTATACGTGTCGCTCGTCCCCAAGGGGTCAAGAGACTACTTTACTCGGAGGAAAACATGCATTTACAGTGTTTTAAATTTTATTATTTGTTAATTATTTTAATTTAAAATCTTGACGCAAAAAACTACAAATCTACTTTGTCTGTGTTTTTCTTCTTTTTTTTTTCCTTTTCTTCTTTTTTCCCTTTTTCTTCATCTTCCTTTTTTTTTTTTTTTTTCTTTCTTTTTTACCGGAATTGATGTTTTTTAAAAAGAGCCGGGACCTAATAATTTGTACGGCTCTGCACCCCTGTGTACTGGCCTAAATTAATCAAATGCAATATCTAAGATATTCCAAATACAAGTTTACCATTAAAAGAAAACATACAACCCAAATCCCTAATTATTTTCTCTAAAACCACTGATTTGTTAAAAGCAGGGCTGCGGAGTCGTAGATATAAAAAGGCCGACATGGACTCAGACTCCGATAATTTCAACAGTTTCGACTCCGATTCCAACTCCGGGCTGACTAATATACTAGTATTGCTGTTGTTTAAAATTATGAGGGAACGCAAGAAAAATAAAGCAAAAATTTCACTATTTTGGTATTAGTTCAATTTTTAGAGCTTTGAAAGAAAAAGAGAAAAAAAAATGTTTCCGTTTTACTACTTTTCCAATTTCGTTTCCCAAAAACCCGAAAAATCCAACTATCGAAATCAAAAGGAAAAAAAAAAAAAGTATATTATTTCGGTTCCGTGGACTTGAAAAATGTAAATCTTTACAAGTTTGATCTTAATTCTTGTTCCTCTAGAGCAGAAAAATTTCGACGCAAAGAAAGAGAAAAAATAAATAAATAAAGATGAAAATTTTCTTAGTTCGGAAATAATTCGTGATCTACTTAGGCGTTTTAATTTGAAACTATTTTCATCTATTTTGTACGCCAAACAGTGTACTGGGAATCTTCAACTTAGGTAGCCCGATATAATCCAAAAATAACAATAATGCTACTTTTTATAGATTTAAAATTAGATAAAACTAGTTTAATTTTACTCCAAACTATCTAACAATGAAAGCCGGAGTCGGATTGTTTTTTAGCGATTCCGACGCCGATTCTTTTACTCAAAAATGGGCCCGAATCCGACTGCAGCTCCTTAGCCCGGGTTAAAACTGAACCTTCACATACTTATTTGCAACATTTTTTATGCGTTAGATTTTATTTTATTGCATTATTTTATTTAAACTAATTTGCTTTTCTTACATAAAGATGGGATTTTGTAATCCATTTTCACTCATTCCTGATAGGCCAGAATTATAAAAAAAAAAACAAAAATATGTACACAGAGTGTTTTTCCGATGACAATATGACATTATAATATTTTTAGAAATTAATTATAAATTAATTTATAACTTAAGGTATTTTTCCGTTAGCCGGCCTCGGGTGATAAATCGCCCGAAATTCTTTAGTATTATAACTGTATGAGAGCTATGAAAACGATGGAGTTAATGATGCGGCAAACCCCTCTCGCCAAAATACGAGGACTATTTTTAAAGTAAGTGCCGTTTATAATTAAAAAAAAAAAAAAAAATTATTATTTACATTTTAAAGGCACATTATGCAGCTATTTCTCATCATAATCGCGGTATAAATTAAAACATTTATCATAACGTACAGCAGTTTGTTAATTCCATCTGTATAAAATTTTGCCGCTGCCCTATTCGACACTGGGATTTTTTAATTCCGTCTCGCACCACTCTCTCACGACAGTCATTTTGATAACATGGCTAAGAGAAATATGCTACAAACTTTTTTATTTATTTATTTTTAAATAATGGTGCCAGTAGAATGTTGTAGAAAAGTCTGTTTTTCTACCTTAACCCTTTCGGGTCTGGTGTACTATTAATAGTACATATCTTTTAATGGAGTATTATTCTGTTTAAGAAATACTTTTGGTTTTGATACTATTTACATGTAGTAATGTTAGTATGTGTCAATGCATTTACCACATGACTTCATTTCTGTTTAGGCATTTACTACTACTAATAATTATTATTATTTGCTTAATTCTCTTTGCGCCATTTGTGAATCTTTTTTTTTAATATATATTTCAAATTTTAAATTTAGAATTAATTTTTTTCCTGAAAGAATTATGTGTAATAAAGCTTAAAATGTATTAGAAAGTTGTAATATAAATTATATCTTGTTGTAATACAATATTTTCTAAATATCGCCAAAAATTCTTCCTCAGTGAATATTAATTAAATAGTATACAAAGCAACAACGTTAGTTATCTTTCAGACCAGGAAATATTCGTTAAATACTAATTAATTTATTTGGATAGTTAGTGTTAATGTAATTAGCATGAAAGTATTTTTTTTTTTTTTTTTTTTTTTTGTAAAAATCGAAAAAAAAAATTGGACCCGAAAGGGTTAATGGAACTAAAATATTTTTAAATTTAGATAAAATAGTTGAAAAATTGGTTATTGAATTTTGTAGTGATTTATTTCCGCTGTGAAAATTGTGTAGTGAACACTACAGCATAGAACGAGTACATGTGTAAGTTCTTCTTGGACTAAAATAAAGAGGGGAAATGGTTCTTACTTTTCTAAAGCAATATTTTGTTCAAACTAAATATATTAATTAATTTGGGTAAAAATGACGAATATTTTTTTCCTATATTTTTTAGGATTATATATTATTTTTCCGTCTATGAAAATGCAGTTAAGTGGGCACATTTAAATAATCCCAAACCTCGCATATAGGAAATAGTTTAATGTAAGTAGTAAGTAACTAGTATTTATTCTCTGTCTTAGCATTCTTTCTTTGCGTATAATAACCGGTAATTCTTTTGAAAATACTATTAAAGGAGTATTATTCTTTACAAATTTTCAGATACTTTTTTCTTCCTTCTCTACATCGTAGAAAAACAAAACAAAAAACAATCGGAAACGTTTCTTTACCCGGAGGATCAACAATGTGGCCCAACGATTATGTTATGTTTCCGCATATTTCGGTCAGATATTCAGAAATCTTTTCTCATATACCGTTCAGATATTCAGAAATGTTTCCGTATTCTTCGTTCAGATATTCGGAAAAGTTTTTATGTGTTTCAGAAATTTTTCTGGCTATTTCGGAAATGTTAGTGTTTACTTCGGATGTATTAGTGTGTATTTCGGATACGTTTGTGCATATTTCGCACAGATGTTTTTGTGCATTTCGGAAATCTTCCTGAATACGCCAGGGTTAATATCCGATTGAATTTTATTGCACGATAATTTTAGAGTTACTCAGGGATGCAGTGAAGGGTATACGGGGTATACGCCGTATACCTTCTGGATTTTTTTAAAGGCACGCTGTGTGCCCTCTGTTTATCAAGCTAGCTTATAGTATACACACTGTAGGTCATATCCTCTGCCTTGAGCGTATACCCTCTGCTTAGAGCGTATATTTTCTGTTATTTTTACGACTACACTCCTGGAGTTACTATAAATCGATTGTCCCACGTATAAAGTTTAATAACTCGTTCGAATACTCTTGTCCATGAATCTATGATAGATATTAGACAATTGATTTATGAATAATAATGTAATAGTATTTTCGTTTCAAATACTTTACACGGAAATGGGCTTCCGATTTATTCGGTGTAACTGAAGAGAATCAAAAGTTTACACTACATTTTTTAAAACGTTTACTCTATGGACTATAATGTTTCTGAAAAACAAACATAAAATAAAAAAATAAAATAAAATAGTGTATTGAAAAGAATAAAACTGCCCCGAATAAATATTCGAGTTTTAATAACTCAATGAAATCATATTGTTCCTGTTATACATTCTATTATCAAAAGTTTGAATTATTTTCACGCACTTTTGAAAGATTTAGTTTCATTATTGCAAAAAATCATCTGTAATCTTTAGTTTCCTCAATTCTCTGTAAAACAAAACATGAATACCCACAACTACAATCGGCTATTGCAAGAATTAATTTGCAATGATGTTACTAATTTTCAAATTAAACAAAGTTTTGCTATAAAAAATTCTTAAAGTAACTTCATTACGCTATCAATATTGTTGCAATAAAAGTAGCCGTACAGGCATTTGTGATTAAGAAATTAATGCATTGTCAAATAAAGAAACTGACCTTGGCAAGAATATTGGTGACATAGCTAGCGATTTTATATATATATATAAAAAATACTTATATAGACAAATTTCAGACATCACGCATCAAGCCTCTACATATCATAAGAGCAATTTATTGAAAATATTTCAGATTATCTATGATTTAAAGTCTTTAAAATACCTCGCGAAAGTTGTTATGCTACCTTTTTCTTTCACTATATAAAATATCGCCTAAATATGAATTCGTGTAATGAAATTTATTTTAAGGGTTTGGAAATAGTTTCAAAACCTATATGTGTAGCGCATGATTTGTCTTTTTGTGTCTATGTATTTAATTGTGATATTATTATTATTATTATTATTATTATTATTATTATTATTGCAAATTGATGGTTGATGGTTGGATTTGATAGTTGTTTTCCCTACGTTATGTCTTTCCTAAATCGATTTAAAGCACTATGACAACATTGTTTGAAGACGTTAAAAAAATAAAATAAACGAATCTTAACCTCATTTTTTTTCCATACAGATGAAAATAACATTGTAATTGTGTCAAAAAAAAAAAAAAAAAAAAAAAAAAAAAAAAAAAAAATAGAGATCGGGTATTTTAAAATAACTATAAGCAGACTAGGATCTTTTATTTTCTCCATATTTTGAAATATCTATACGATAAATGCGAAACCATTTGCGGCTTTTCGAAAAATCTCTATCTTCGAACCATCTGCCTGGCTGTTTCTGCAAATCTGTGATCATGCACAAAACCATCAGATGCCCATTTATAAAAATAGATAAGGGGCAAAATGATCCACATATGATCGTAATACCTCACGCGATGTCTTAGCCCGTCACGATCAAATATAAAAGTTGTTGATCCGGATCAAGCTTTGAAGGCATTTCTGTGGCAAGAAGTGATTTTTCTTTGCGTTATACTCATATTTGTAGCATTTTTATTGATGTGCGAATAATAGTAATAAAGAAGCATGATAACAGTACATTTTTTAATGTTGTAAACAATAAAAATAATAATATTTCAACTTTTTGTAACTACAGTGAAACCTCCCTGTCAGGGCCGTAGCTAGAAATGAACAGTAGGGGGTGCTCAAGAGAATTTAGGGGGGGGGGGGCGGGGTCATATTTCTCTCTCTCTGCGGCAGAAAGAAAAGTTAGTACATATTCATATTGTAGGTACTATGTTTCTTATTAAACTGTTGTAATAACTTCATTTTATGCTAAGAAAAATATATGATGATGGAACTTTTCAATGTATAACTGGTGTAAAATTAAACATCATGTTAGCTTCATATGTACAAATTAGATGAGGGAGTGTTGAAACCCCTTTTTTAGATACAATTTAATAATTCTAAAAAACTATAAAAGGATCTCAAAACTAAATTCGATTTTTGAACAGCATTTCATTTGAATTTTCGGAACAGAAATTCCTTTAGTGACCTTGGAATGTTTTCCAGGGGAGGGGGAGGCTGAGCCGCCCATAGCGCCCCCTTAGCTACGGCCCTGCTCCCTGTGCGACGACTTCTCTGAACAACTATTTTTTCATGGAACGAAACTTATTCCCATAGAATAGACCCAATACGATGTTTACCTCCATTTAGACACCATCCCAATTGAAATTCCTCCATAAGCGACCTATTTCTTTGAAGAAAATTAAACAAATTTCGTATATTCCTGTTCACTTGAAGGTTTTATTAGAAAAATATTCCGGAGAGCGCATTTTACATCAAATTTCTAAACTAAATTTAGATTTTTTTTAAATTTATTTATTTCGGTAACTTTGAAGTGTTTAGACCTTTTTGTGCCTCGATGGATTCAATCTTGATGGAAAATTAAGAATGACGGTCAATAAACTCCCCTATCCTATTTTGTCAAGAAACTCTCAAAGAAATAGATAAATTAATGAAATTGCCACTATATTTGTTCTCGTCAAACAAACAAACAAAAAATATTTATTTACTGAATTTTGAAAGGACTCAAAAAGAAAAGTTATAAAAGATAAAACCGTAAAATCAAAGCAAACATCAATGCATTCATTTTTTGAATTCTGAAGTAATTAACTTATGTAATTAACTTTTGTTTTGATACTTAAATTCTTATGTTTTTTCCTAATGTGAAAAATAAATTTTAGTAACATTAATTGTTACCTTTTTTCAACATTTAAAATCTAAATTTAAAACATGACCTCCATTAAGAGACCACCTCTCCGAGCAACCAATTTTTATTGAAACGAAACGTGGTCGTTCTGGGGAGGTTTTATTGTATCTGATGCAACTTGCCAGTAACGTTTTGAAATAACGGTTAAAGTCAAGCACTTAATTCACCGATCAACAAGAAAAATAATGTGTGTTATGTCTCCAGCATAGATTATGCAACACTTTCTAGCACATTCAAAATACAGTAACAAAACCTCACCATTTAATAAGATAAATATGATATTGGAGTAAATAATTCGGAAAAAATGCACTACACATTTAGAAATCCTATTTCAGAATTTACTATGTATAGTCAGAAAATATTTCGAATTCCTTTCTTCAGTCCTGTATACCATTGTAAATCATTACAAATTACGTACAAAAATTATAAAAGTATAAATAATAAAGAAATTTATTCATTTAACCATAAAACTGGTCCTCTTAACATCTGCAACCTGAATTTTTAAAACGTAAGTAAAAAAAAATTAATAGTAGTCCAGTCATTTTAGCACCTTTTTTCACAAATAGCGGAAAAAATTGGAACAAAGCTGGATTTTTGCATAGGTGTTAGTTAGAGTATGTAGTTTAACATACTTAAAGTCCCCATCGATCCGATGTGAGCTTTCGCCACCAGGTGGCGCTAAAGAGCTTGAAAATCGTTTTTTTTGAGAATATCTCGCGAACAATGGCATTTAGAAAAAAGTTCAATTACAAAGATCTAGATAATTTAATTTCCTACAAAAAGTGTCATTAACATGTTTTTGTCAGACCAACCCTTCCCTGCTAAAAATTAAAATAAACTAAACATTACTGAAAAAAATGCGGAAGCACAGTCATAATGCGGCGAAGAGGCAGAACAAATACGGAACAACTTTGGATCCTCCTCCCCCAATGTCTGTATGCCGTTTTTGCGCACTTGTGCAATAGTAATTGCCTAATACCCTATCTCTCTTTGCATTTGTAGAAATATACCACGTACCTTTCCAATATTTAATTTTCATTTGGTGCTCATTTCGCTAGTATGAAATCATGCTAATTTACTGAATGGAGTATTCTTTATGAGATCAGCGACTTACGAAAGAGGGGACGAAGGGGGCGGTCGCCACCGACGCGGATATTTAGGGGACGCCAAATTGAAGCTTTGCCCCGGGCGCAGTTTTCTCTTCGCACGCTCCTGTGTGAGATTTTAGGAAGGGAATAATTTTATTTTCAACGTATGTTATAGAAATTTTTAAATAGTTATGACAGTTTAAAATAACTTTTTCTTAATTGCTGATTGTGAGCGAAAAATGGAGATTGACAGAATAGTATTTCTTGTATGCGGTGAGGATTGCGTTTCGAAAGATTAATATAAAAATAGGAAAAAAAGGACTGAAGTTCCTTGTGACAGCAAGTTCGGAAAAAGGTGACCATAAGTAGAAAATATTTGAAAAAATGGCTAAAAACAATAATGAATGTACAGTTCATCCAAAGTGTAGAAAAATTATACAGGAAAGAATTCTATTAAATCATACAATAAATCTATTGCACAAAAACCATCAATGTCCACATAAATTACTCCATTGAAGGAAAAATTGAGAAAAGACAGTCCAGTGTTTGAATTTAAGGAAAAATGTTTTTTATGCTCTGATACATTAGACGAAGCTTTTATATAGAAAAGGAAAAAAAGCTCTAATGTATCGCAAAAAAGAATTTTTTTAAATCTAATCTTTCAAATAAAACACGTCTCATATCTATGCTTATGGAGAAATTTATAGAGAATGGCTTTGAAGCGAAACAAGCAGAAGATGATACATACACACTAATTATTAAAACAGCTACTGAAATAGCAAAGTCTGTTGTTGGCAATGATGTTGAATTACTCGTATTGTTGACTGCCTTAGCACTTCCAGCGATAGATATTTTTTATTAAACCAGGAAGAGGACGAATTGCAACCACCCTGTACTCATCGCACAGTCTTAACAACGATGCTGTTCTGAAAGATCATATATTTTCCTTCACGCTTTTTCAGGTTGTGACTCGACATCAGCGATGTTTGGGAAAGGTAAAATGTCATTAGCAAATTTTTTGAAAAAGGAAGAAGATCATAACATACAAGCTGTCACTTGTCAGCATTTTAAAAGGTGATCAAGTTTCCGAGGCAGGAAAAACTATTTTTCTTGCTTTATACGGTGGTAAAGCAGAAATTTCTCTGAACAAGCACCGTTATGTATGTTTCAAGAAAGAAGTTGCTGTTGGTAAAAAAAGGCTTTCATCTTTGCCTCCTACCGAAGATGCAGCTAGATTGCACAGTTTACGTGTTTATCATAATAGTACACAATAAACACGAGTATCACATTCGTACAATACCGTTTGGGCAATAAACTACATCCTGAGAACTGCTGCTGGCAAAATGCGCCTAATTTGTCTCCAATTCCAGCTACCTTACAGCCCGCACCATAAAATATTATTGAATCAATTTTTTGTACTTGCTAAAAAGGATGTGGAAAAGCATGTGGATGCCGATAATTTGGATTGAAATGCTCTGATATTTGCATAAATTGCTGCTGAGTTTCATGTCATAATGCATATAAAATTGAATTTGAAGACCAGGAAGATATTGACATGTATCCTGCCCATTGCAGGAGAAGAGGGAAGCGCTACTTCTAAAGTCAGTGATGATATCGAAAGACAAACAAAAAACACTGAAAGCAGCACAAAAACGAAAGAAAGAAATACAGATAGTGACGAATCTGAATCGTGTGTAGAAATTGAAGTTGTGCAAAGAACTACTAAAGCAGTTAAACGACTGAAATTGGATTAAGCAGGCAGTATTAGTGGAATGTACCAACGGGGGAAACCACAATAAAGAAAACGCGCTAAATGCTTTTCCTCAAGAGTAATGTTAAAATAAGCATACATGTATATACTATATACAGTTTCTTCATTCAAAGGTGAGAATTTTATATCTGTTTACATAATTTTTGTTTTGAATAGCAGCTGATTTTTCGAATTCTTATAATTTTACTTTCAAATATGTTCACTTTTTTATATTTTTGACAGGGAAACGTTGGTGTGACAAACAAGTGTTAATGACACTTTTTATAGGAAATTCAATTATCTACAACTTTGTAATTGAACTTTTTTTTTCTAAATGCTATTCTTCGCGAGATATTCACAAAAAACCGATTTTCAAGCTCTTTAGCGCCCCCTGGCGGCGAAAGCTCACATCGGATCGATGGGGACTTTTAGTATGTTTAACTACACAACCTAACAAGTACCTACGCAAAAATCCAGCTTTGTTCTAATTTTTTCCCCTATTTTTGCTAAAATGACTGGGCTATAGTGGAAATTTGTGGAATCACAAGGCATATTATCAGGTCCTAGTTACCTTGATTACCACAAATAAAGTGTGTGGTTTCATCTTCATATAAGCCAAAAAAAAAAAAAAAAAAAAAAAAAAAAAAAAAGGGCTAAAGAATACGAAATTAAGACTACCACACCCAATAAATCTTGAAATATAATATTATAAAATAAATTATGATTGAAATTGATTAAAAAAGGGAAAAAATTATTAGCAATTAGGCTGTCAAAGATTTTAATCAGTTGATTTAAAATCGGCGATTAAACCTTAATTTTAATCAACTGATATACAGGGTGAGCAAAAAGTCCGTAAAAACTTTAAAAATTCATAAAAACTGAAAAAATAACCGAAATGAAAAACGGTTTGCAGGGTTAGTATCTATAGGTCACGGGGATTTTTTTAAGACATGAAAAAAATTTCAAAAAACAGCCAATAGGTGGCGCTGACGTACCCAAATCAAAGAAAAGATACCCAAATAAAGAACAGAATGTTTCCTCAAACCGCCGAACAAGCTTTATGAGGCCTGCCGCTGTTAAAGGCCCCTTTCCCGTCCTCAAATCCTTTTGAAATCGGAATTTACGCAAAGCAATAGTCGCTGATTCCTTGTTCATGTAAAATAACTTCACCAACAAAGCTTTGTCCTTCGCAGTGAGCATCCTTGATCAAGTTCATGGCTCACAACGGTGAACTAGTTGTGGATTAGGAGCGCAAGCTTTTATAACCGGTTCATTTGCATATTTCCGCGGAAATCGCAAGTACCAGCGCCATCTGTTGGCTGTTTTTTATATTATTTTTTTATTTCTGCCTTAAAAAAATCCCCGTGACCTATGGATGCTAACGCTGCAAACCGTTTTTCATTTCGGTTATTTTTTCGGCTTTTATGAATTTTTAAAGTTTTTACGGAGTTTTTGCTCATCCTGTATATATATATATATGTGTGTGTGCGTATATATATATATATATATATACACTGGTGTCCCAAAGTTAAGCATAATTGGTAATTAAGTAATTATTTTTAAGTAATGAAAGAAATATGAATCGGAATGTGCTGAAACTCCAGGTGTGTAAGCAAAATAGTACGCGTCACATATTTTCGCGAAGAGTTTTCCCCGAAATCGAACAGGGGACCGTCAACAAATTGAAAAAGAACGAAGATCTTTTGGATAACCCTGTCAAAACTAATGTTGCAAAAGCGTTCAAACTGCACATTATGATTAATTGGCTTATTGTAATGTACTGTGTTAATTTTTACAAGGATAGCATGTATACTCGTAAAGAAATTAAGGTTTTTATAAAAACAGTCCTAAATTTTTCCAAGTTTTTTGCTTATAATTTGCAGAGTTCTTATTATAAAATAATGTTCTTTTCTGAAAATATGACAAACATCATTGTACACAATACCCTGTCATCAGAATTTAAAGATAATAAAAATTGTATGAAAAATAAGTATGTTTAGTAAATAATTTTTCATTGTGCATGCGTCAACGATATCAAAATGTCATTTGCATATTTGTGTTAGCTAAATGTATAAAGCAACTTCTGTAAAAGTTTCAAAAACATAGCTTGAAAATTCTGAAAATGGGAGCCTGTAGAATCAACTCAAAATCCGTTATTCCTAAATGAAGCAAAAAGATGAGGGGCTGTATCCATATTCCATTGTTTAGTGCCTACACAATATTGCACGTACAACTATATTTAGGTAAAACCCCTGATTTTTTTGCATCCTTTAGGAATAACGGATTTTGAGTTGTTTAAATAGTCGCAAAGAGAATTAGCAAATAATAATTAGTTTATTATTACTAAATGCCTAAACATAAATGAAATCATATAGTAAATGCATAGACATATACTAAGAATACTATATGTAAATAGTAGCAAAAATATTACTTAAAACAAAATAATACTCCTTTAAACAGTGTTGAAATCAGGGGATCGCCCGGGGGGGGGGGGGCATATTCCACCCTGAGCAATAAGTTGTCTCCCCCGGAGAATTTGAAATTTCGTGTTTTCAATGGTCAAAAAGTGCGTCCCCCCCCCCCTCCCGGAACTCTATGATGTCCCTCCGGAGCCATAGAAATGCCCCCAGGAGAAAGATGTCTGACTTCAACACAGCTTTTAAAAGACATGTACTATTAATAGTACACCAGACCCGAATGGGTTAAATATTGAAGCTAAAGCAGAATAGAAGAATAGCATCTGCTAAACAGCTGTTATAAAAGAATGTATAAGAGAAAAAGAACTAGTTGGTATAAAAATGTTAAAGACAACTGGAGATTCCCACTGAGAGGTAATGGGGCTGTTTAATATTTTTAAGATTTTAGATATAACTGGTTATTCATGTACTTTCTTTGTATGCGTGTATGAATGGTTGTAACTCATTTTTATAACTTTTTTGTTTAACATACAAATACATAATGTAAATTACAATTTATGTAATTAACAGTAATTTTTCTTAGTACAAATGCAAAACTAGCTGCCAATCATATTTGTTAGTTTTGTTATTTGTGCTATTAACTATAGAAATGCTTACTTTGCAGTTTTTATTAATTTTATATTAAATTTTTTTCTTCTAGTGCAGGGATGCACAACCTTTTTACCAGAAAATCGGTTGACACCAGAATATTTGAAAGGTGTAGTTTCTTTTCTTTAATAGCAAAGTTTCTGTCATTACTATAAGGAAAATTATCCTGCATAAAAATAGTGGTAAAATTGTGGCCCGCGGGCCAAAGGTTGTGCACCCCTGTTCTAGTGCATTTTCTAAGAACCCTTTTGAAATTGACAAAATGCACCCGGCTTTTTAAAAAAATAGTGAAACTTTTCCATAGCTTAGTATGGAGAAGTAAGCATTTTAAGGCCCCAGTCCTCGCTCGAGGAAACGCTTGCGAGCTAATGCTATTCCTATGGGGAAGCATTTTTCTAATAGCTCTTTCGCATTTTGACATTTTTGAATAATTTTTTTTGCATTTGATAGCTGAGGTGCATGCCGACAGCGCACCTTTTTTACTTTTTCGATTTTGGTTGCAGATATTTTTTACAAAGTTAGTTTCACTTTCAAAACCGGTTTCGAAACTGAAAGTGCTTTTTAAAACATTTATCTGCGACCAAAATCGAAAAAGTAAAAAAGGTGCGCTTTCGGCCTTCACCTCAGCTATCCAATGCAAAAAAAAATATTCAAAAATGTCAAAATGCAAAAGAGTTATTACAAAAATGCTTCCCCATAGGAATAGCATTAGCTCGCGAGCGTTTCCTCGAGCGAGGACAGGGGCCTTAACGGTTGATTCATAGGTTTACCATTGTGTTCCAGCTCCCAGTCTCCCACGTTTTCATATATTTGGGTGCAGGAAAACACAATGATAAACCAACGAGTCAATCGTTAAAATCGATTTTTCAAGTGTTTCCCACCAACATATGTAAGACAGACCGATTGCGGTTTAATATGCGAATCGAGTTTTAACTGATTCTGGAATTTCAAGTGAACTCGATGAGGTAATTGTATGTACTGCGGCGTCCTGATCTATTAATAACCCTATAGATTTTCACAGTACAAACGAGGATTTGTTACATAAATTTCTTTTGTTGTTGTAATATAAGTTCTAGGCATCCTAATTTCCTAGAAAACTCAGTAACCTTATAGATATTTTTTTACGGTGTAGCTACCTTATATCAGTATAGTTAATTATCTCATGATTGAAAAAGGAACATCCATAAATTTTTATACTCGAAGAATTTTTTAATTTTTATGTTTATATAAATCCTTGTAGAAATATAATTAAAAGAAAAAGATTATTTTCTACATGAATAATTTTTGCTTAAAAATGAATCGAAATATTAACTTTCGCTTCAAATCGATCATGAACTGATGATAATGAAAACTATTATTTTGGAATATTTCTTCTCAGAGAACTGAATACTATTAACTGTAATGAATAGCAAATTTGAAAGTCTTTATTTTTTATGGTTTATAATTGCATATATCATCATGATTTTTTTTTTTTCGTTTCCTGTTATTTTTTTATTAGTGCAAGTTGAAACCGCATGACGCCCACTAACAAATACCATTTCCTGAAATTTTGTCTCAGCGTAACGTTTGCTGTCACATAACATATATGAATAGGATATTATAAGTTCACTTTGAATTGAACTGTTCCTTTTTTATTTTAAAATTAATTATATAAAGTAATTTTTGCTGTCTTCTTTCATTTTGTTTCAAGACTCAGGGAGTTGCTCTATTTCTTTGGGTCAAAATTGTTGATGTCTTTTATTTTACATCGGTCAAGTGTGTAGATTTTGTTCAAAGTTACCGGCTTTTAGCCAGGTCAATAAAATCTCTTTTTGGTTTTAAACACTTAGAGAAAAAAAAAAAAAAAAAAAAAAAACGGCTTTAATTGAAAAAAGCCGCTTTTATTTTTAAAAAGTTAGTTTGCAGCTTATTCATTTTAGATGTGAATGCATTTATTTTTAATGCACTTATAAATATTTTCCGTTAAAATAATTATAAATTTCTATTAAATTGTCAAAAAAAAAAAAAAAAAAAAAAAAAAAAAAAAAGTCTTATAACCACTAGAAAGCAACTGTGAAGGCAATATGTCTGAAATATATACATATAATTATTGAAAAGAAAAGAAATTATATTACAAACTAGTGTTTTGTGATTCTATATTACATAGCTCTGCATATACTACACATTTTAAAGATTTATTTTTAATTAAACAATGACAAAATGTAACACATCAAAATGAAAACAATCATCCATGACCATAGGGAGGTTTTCACATTTCAAGAGTGAGTCTAGGTTTGAAGTAGTCTATTTTTATTTACTGGTATCAGTTTAAAAAAAAAAAAAAAAAAAAAAAAAAAATCCAAATAATAATATTTACAGACATTTTACAATTAATATATTTTCATGGAAGAAGAAGAAGAAGAAGAAGAAAAAAAAACTTTTGAAGTAATTGTTTTATAGGCACATTTATAAGTGATACTTATGTTATGGAGCAGAGCCATTCGTTTTTTACAAAAACATTTCATGCAAACTGGTTTTAAATTGTGTAATTGATATTACTTTTTTTAAGTACAAAAACAGCCGTCAGCTATCGCGACGACAATAGATATAGCTCTGGGAATCGAAAAAATTACTGTCAGCCTAAGGGAAATGGATGACAATTCGATTATACAGGAGATCAGACTGATCGTGAAATTACAATTAAATCTTCGATAAACCTTTTACAATAGAGAAATTAGCATGTTTTTAGAATCTACACGAAAATGCACAGAGTTGCCAATCGTTGCTCGTAGTAGGCAAAGACCCTAGTAAATTATTTATTTATTTATTTATTTTTTTAATGCACACAGTTAGTAAGGTTTTTTCTTACCATTGAAATTTAATTGTAAATTTTGCCTAATTTAATCACCTAAATCTGTCAGTTTTCAATGATTCAATCAAACAAAAATTTCTATTAAATTTTAGTGATGAGAAAAAACCGTACAAGTTGGTATCTATATGCCCCCCCCCCCCCCACCTCCGAAAAAAACTTTTTTTGCACAAATATGCCATACTCGTATAAAAACATTTCATATTTATTTACTTAGAACAGGTGTCACAAATAAAAATTAAATTAAAAAGTTGACATGTTTCGGTTCATTCATAAGAACCGTATTCATAACACATAAAATCAGTGATTTGATCATTTGATTATCTGATTTTATGTGTTATGAATACGGTTCTTATGAATGAACCGAAACATGTCAACTTTTTAATTAAATTTTTATTTGTTACACCTGTTCTAAGTAAATAAACATGAAATGTTTTTATACGTGAATGAAAAAGGTGAAGTGATTTTGTTTTAGTTTGTTTTGAAAAAACCAAAGCTAACAACAGTTTTAACATGCCATACTCTTTTCTCGATAGGAGTAGATTATTATTATTACTATTATTATTGTTGTTATTATTATTGTTGTTATATTAAGAGAGGGGATCCGGTTATTTAAATATGCAGATTTCATTAATATTTAACTCAGACACTACACACCATTGACGACAGTAGGTAGTAAGAATAAAAAGATGGAAAAATCCAAAAGCAATTAGAATCATAACGCGTATTAAACATTACTAGTTATCTAATCGGAAAAACCTTTTCCGTAACCTGTTGCAAAAGGACACCCGATCTGATTCAAGGATTTTTCACTTGAGACAACTCTCTGAATCAGTAATGAATTGTTAGTGACATTGATCGCGATAAAACATTTTCCCTTCCGGATTCATTAAGAGAAACCAGCTTTTTAACGCTTTCCAACATAGTTCAGAAGTGTTTATGACTTGGTTTCTTTGGCCATTTGTCAGACTGTCCGCGCTCTAACTCCCCTAAATATACTCGGATTACCTTGAAATTTTCGTATGTTAATGACGTTTACTATAGTAAAAAGACTATAGAAAATGAAGTTTGTACACTGTACAGTCACCGATAAAAAAATCTTGACATTTGCGATTTCAGATGTTTTGTTAAATATCTAGAAATATACATGAGGAATGAATCTGAAACTCCAGAATGTATAAACAAAACAATACAGGTCATGTATTTTCGTGAAGATTTTTTTTTCCAAAATCCTATAGGGGACCGTCAACAAATTAAAAAAGAACGAATATCTTTTGAATAACCCTGTCAAAACTATAGTAGCAAAAGCGTTCAAACTGCAAATTATGATTAAGTCACTTATGTAATAAACTGTGTTCATTTTTATGCGGATAGCATATATACTCGTAGAGAAATTAAGGTTTTTATAAAAACGGTCCCAAATTTTGCCAAGTTTTTTGCTTATAATTTGCAGAGTTCTAAATAAAAAATAATGTTCTTTTCAGAAAATATGAGAAACGACATTGTACATAATACCCTGTAATAATAATTAAAAAAAATATTAACAATTGTATGAAAAATGAGCAGGCTTACTCAACAAATTTTCACTGCGCATGCGTCAACTCTATAAAAATTTCATTTGCATATTGTGTTAGCTTAATGTATAGAACGATTTTTGTGAATGTTTCAAAATCATAACTTTAAAATTCTGAAAATTATCGTTAAAAGAATAAGATCAAAGCCGATATTCCCAAAAGGACACAAAAAAATGAGTGGCTGTATTCATATTCCATTGATCCACACAGTCCACACAGTATTGCACGTACTACTATGTTTGGATACAGCTCCTCATCTTTTTGCTTCATTTTGGGAATAACGGATTTTGACCTTCTTCAATCGACGATAACTTTCAAAATTTTCAAGCTATGATTTTGAAACTTTAGCAAAAGTTGCTCTATATATGTAGCTAACCCAATATGCAAATGAAATTTAAAAGAGTTGACGTATGCGCAGTGAAAATTTATTTAGTAAACCTACTCATTTTTCATACAATTTTAAATATTTTTAAATTTTGATTACAGGGTATTATGTAAAATGTCATTTCTCATATTTTCTGAAAAGAACATTGTTTTTTATGAAGAACTCTACAAATTATAAGCAAAAACAACTTCGCAAAATTTTGGACCGTTTTTATGAAAACCTTAACGAGTATACATGCTATCCGCAAAAAAATGAACACAGTTTATTACCATAAGCTACTTAATTAAAATCTGCAGTTTGATCGTTTTTACTACATTAGATTTGACTGAGTTATTCAAAAGACATTCGTTCTTTTTCAATTTGTTGACGCTCCCCTATTGGATTTTGGAAAAAAAATCTTCTCGAAAATATATGACCTGTACTGTTTTGTTTATACATGTGGAGTTTCGGAGTTATGCTTTATGTATATTTTTAGATATTTAACAAAATGTCTGAAATCGCAAGTGTCAAGATTTTTTTTGCTGTGACTGTAATATGTATACTCTCTTAAAAAAAATCATCGATTTTCGCTCAAAAGGAGTGAATTTTCACTCCTTTCCAGTGTCGAAGATGCACTTATCCTATAGGAGTGAATTTCATCCTTAGTGCGGAGTGAATATTTTCACTCCTTTTTGATAAGCCCTTCCACTCCTTTCTGAAAAGCAATTTTCACTCCTTTTTTGACTAAATTAGTATATGTAAAGAGTGACGGTACTCCTTTTTGATAAATTGTTTTTTCACTCCTATTTTGACTAAATTAGTATGTAAAAAGAGTGATTGCACTCCTTTTTGATAATTTATTTTTTCACTCCTATTTTGACTAAATTAGTATGTAAAAAGAGTGACTGCACTGCTTTTTGATAAGCAGTTTTTTCACTCCTATTTTGACTAAATTGGTATGTAAAAAGAGTGATGGTACTCCTTTTTGATAAGTTACTTTTTCACTCCTAATTTGACTAAATTAGTGTGTAAAAAGAGTGACTGCACTCTTTTTTAATAAATCCATTTTTTTCACTTTTTGTTTTTCGATTGAATTTGTTTGTATTGATTGAATATATAGACAAAATGGACGATTTCACTTTTACTTTGAGAATCTTTTTTGCTTTGCTTTTTAGTATATTTATAGTTTATTATGTTTGTAATAGAGGGTTTTTTTCTTTGTTTTCAATAGTAATTTTTATTTATGTCTGAAATAATTTTAAAAATTTAATTTTTTATGATTTAATATTATAATTAACTTTAGTTCTATATTTTAATACAGATAAATAACAGAATTAAAGAGAAATTTTATAAGAGATTTAATAAATTTCTATGTCTTACTTTCTACAGTTGATGAACTATTTATGTAACATATGCCTCTATTTTAGAAGTAACATAAAATGCAGTTGTTGATATTTTCCAAAAACAGGTTTATAGTACAATGCTGGTATTGTAGATTCAATATTCATTCTAATCATGGTTTGAAATTTGCAATTCCAATTAATAATTTCAGGTATTGTGTCCAAGATTATTATTGATATGACACCACTACTTCCAATCAGTAACTTTAAAATATATTTGTTAGGAAAGACATATTTGTAAAGTTCAACAATGATGAGGAACTTATAAAATAAATAATGACTAAAATCTCTAAATCAAGATGGGATTTCCAACTTTTTACATACCTGCATAATCACAGAGAAAATGTTATTTTATTTAATCAGAACATTTTGGCGATTTAATACAACAAAATTTTGTTTAAGATTATGATGGTATTCAAAAAACTGAAAATCTCATCTCATCTCTGATATTATAGAATCAATCATTATTTGTAACCTTTTTTTTTTTTTTTGGGGGGGGGGGGGGCTTGTAATGATGCAAAGGTTATGTTCTACAGTGAATGATTTGTTTTTTAAACAAAATGGATAAGAGTTTGAAGTTTATTAAAAGACTAATTTAATTCGCATCAAAACACTAACTCACTAATGTTAATGACAGGATTTCTTTTAAAATACCATTTGCATTTCAATGTTTTTAAATACTTTTTTCTTCTTGATATTGGATAGCTAAGGCTGATCTCTACAAAGTTCATTCTTTACTTCATCGATTTTTTTTGCAGGTTTATTAAGAGGCTACTTTAATTTTCAAAACTCATTTTGAAAATGAAAACATCCTCATACAAAATAAATTGAAAAAAAAAATATATATTTGAGATTTAGGTCAGTTATCTTAAATTTGGAAGAAGAGAAAAAAAAAAAAAAAGGTTTTTAAAAATATGGAAATGCAAACAATATATTTAAAAGGAATTTTCTCATAGGACAAACACGAGTAAGTGAATGTTTTTGCATAAGTGAAGTAGACTCGTAAGTTTATGATATTGCATATAAACATATGAGAGGACTGTATAGACATATATATTTTTTTTCCATAACAAAATTCTGTCTTTGCATTTTTTTAATTACTACTTTAAGTCATTGCACTGTGTATTTAAACATGTAAACAAAAATAAATCTTTGTAAAACTGCAACTGCACTTTAGTAAAACATATATCAGAAACTGAAGAAAAATGATTAAATGTAGTTGACAGCTGACTTTTTTTTTCTTTTTAATTACTAACTTATTCTAATTTTTCAAGAAAACATTGGATAAAATAATAATGGAAAAGTGCATTTTCCCTCCCCAATAATTGAAAAAAAAAAAAAAAAAAAAAAAAAAAAAAGAAGAAGAAGAAATGTTTGTTAATATTTACCTTTAGAGAAAATTAATGTGATAAACCCTCAGGATTGAAAGAACACACATTAGCTAAAATAAAATTTATTACTTAAGTACATGTTGTCGGAAATGAAACCCAAGCCTACCAATAGAGGTTATAATAGAATGCAGTAAAAGATATGTTTGATTTAAAGTATTGATTTGTTTGTTTTTCTTTTTAGTGTCTTTAATAACAAACAGTCAAACACAAGAAACATAGTATATTTCATCAAGTTTAATTTGTAAAAAATTATTGAGTATGTTAGAAGATGTTTCACACAAGAGAAAAACTCCTGTCAAACTATCATCCTAAGGTTAGGTGTTCAAAAGAATCACTGCACTTCTGTGTGCTTCTTAAAATAAATCGTAAATAAAATTTATTTATATTCATTTTACTTTAATAATTAAAAACCTTCAATTTTAAATGAAATCAGCATATTAACAGAACACCCATTTCACCATAACAAATATATTTCAGTGTTTGCCTTCCATTATTCATGGTATGATTAGTCTTTCAGTTTGGTACATTCCATCAATCCAAAAAGCTTGTTGCATCACCTCAAAAAAGTTCTCTATATAGAAGTAAATTCATATTAACTTCACATCTAGTTACAACCTTCTTTTTACTCTGCTAGTGCTATGATATTAATCTTTTGACATTTGTATGTCCATTTCATAAGTTTATGCACACCATTTTATCGTGTGTTAACACATTGGTACTATATTAGGCAGTTCTAGTGAGACTAGGGTTCATTGTCATTGATCTAGTATCCTACTAACTTAGTCACTGTGTAACACATAAAACATGCAATTATTTCAATGATTTTTAACGAATTTGACAAATGCAAGTCAGTCATCTCAAGGAGGCAAAGTATTAAGCATCACAGCCAATACTTTAAAACTTTCAGTGCAAAACAAATCGAAAAATTTATACTTACACATTTGAATATACAGTACTAAAAGAAAAAAAAAATTTTATTGCACAATAAATATATTTAAAATGAATCACATAAGAATTAAAACAGTATTTTATTTTCTATACATATTATAAAACATTTAAGTGCTTGCATCCATGGCTTTCAAAATAATGTTCAGATTCTCCACTGAGCTGCAGGGCCATTAATAACTTTGTAAATCATAAAATTAAAAAACTCGACAACTTGATAAACTTGACAGTAAATATATAATGGTCAAAAAGTCTTTAAGCTGCATTTCTCTACTTCAACTGATTCTTGATCAAGGATCAGGAAAACATTCATCACCCGTACACAAGAAGTACAGCAGCTTTTCTTCAATTTCTTGAATTGCTTCTTCCAAAGAGCCATTTGTCTTCTGCAAATATAAAAATAAAATTAATAATCATTTATATTTTAACAAAAAATTAAAATACAAGAATAAAATATTTTTTAAATATTGACTATGGTGTATTGGAAAAATATTACTTCATCATAACAGGAAATCTCATGTATAAAAGTATATTTTTAATTTGGTTAGCTTAGTTTTTACAGTAAAACAGTTTATATGTTATTTTTCAATATAATACTTCAATATTAATTCATAGAAAAGACCTACTTTTTACCTGAACCATTCCTTTATAAATCAATCAGATATCGGAAAAATCTTACTTTCAGTAACATTATTCTATTAATTTTTTTAATAACTGACTTTGATAACTTTAATAAAAATATCTATCTACTATATTAAAAGAGTTTTTTTTTTTCTTTTTTCTTTGTAAAGGAAGACCTTGCTGTACTCCTATAAAAAGATGGGTTTAGGTGAAACTGCCTGATTTTTATGTGTTTTTGCTGTGAATACAGAATGTCCCCCATTTCTCTTTTTTAAGATACTGTTATAGGAAGAAAATTTAGATGAAAATATCTGAAATTAACAATGTTGTAAATTTTGATATCCTGAGCAATTCAAATTTTACAGTCCATAGCATTTTCACATATATCAATTTCAGACCATTTTCAGGTGAGCCTATTTTTCCTGGAGTACTTCTGGCAGGATGGTCACAAATATTGTATTTAAAAATTCCCTAATTATTCCAGGTTAACTTTAAAATAATGAAATTTTCATAGATAAATATATTTTAACAAATACATGTTGTCAATTTTTAAAAAATATTCATAAACTTTTAATAAGTTTATACATAAAATTATTTACACAAGTTTTTATATAGCTAATCAAAAATACGTTATACTGTACAATGTAAGAATACTGTGTTAACAAAATGATATCTAGTGAGGAGCTGAATGAAAATTTACTGTGTAATAATGGTAATGACAATAAGGGCAAACTTCAGTTAAGAATAATTGATATTTGCTTATTACCTCATCGCAGAACTGCTGGCTCTGAAAACCAGTTCATTTTAAACTGCTTGGCTTTTTTAGGTTTAAACTGATAAATAGTGGTGGAGAAATGCGAAAAATTGTGATAAAAGAATATCTATTAAAAAAGAAAACTGGTTGGATGACTCCAAATTAGCATTTGTAACTGCAATGTTCATGTATAGCAAGTCTGATAAATTAGCATCAGTAAAATGAGAGAAAAGACAATTGAATGAAAGTTATTGATTGAAGTAATTATCTCAGAAGTTTGTCTATCTATAAGTTTATAACAGATTGAGCATCCCCTTCTTGAAAAAAAAAGTTGCAAAGATTGGTGAAAGTTTCTTTTGAACCCTTAAAGGGAAGGAATCCCACTTAATGTTTATTCTAAAATGCCACATTCACATTAAAATTTTAAAATAAAAGCTTGCTTTGATAAATCACATGGGAAAAAAAAAAAAAAAAAAAAAAAAAGCTTTTATTTATTTGCAAATAAATTAGTTTGTAAATCCTGGTGCCATTTGTAATAAAAGTACTTTGCACCTAAAAGGGTTAAAAATTAAAAAGCCAGTCAAATTCTTTCTCAGAAATGGTTGCTTGGAGGATTATTCCAAGAAGCTAATGAATGGTTTATACTAAAAGTTCTTGACAGAACAGATGGGTAAAATAAAAGACAGAGAATATCACTATCATTATTTTAGATTCATGGCAGGCTTATAAAACAGACTAAATTAAATAATAATGCAGGATTTGAAATATCAATATAATTTTGCAGATACAGATTACAAGTCATCAAACACTTTTGGGGTCAGCTAAATTGGGAAATAAGAAATACCGCCAAATAAAAGGTTAGGACTTAGATTAAGTAATGTTTAACTGAGTTTTTATGGTAAGAAATTTACAGAAAGGATGATTATTTCATCACTACTTTGAATGACATTAGAGATGTTTGTCCTCCAGAATAATTGCTGAAAATTTTGACTTTTTTTTCTTTTTGTAATTTCAAGGTTTAATATAATATTTATAATGTGATCGTTAACATTTATTCTAATACGAATGGTTTTGGGATACAAGCGGATATAACTGTACTGCAAACTTAAAGTTTGAAATTTGGATGAAAGGAATCTATATCTGCCACTTTTCATGTTATAATTAAATTTGGTGATATTAAAGACAGGTTTAGAGATTAAAACTTTGACTATTCTGTAAAACATAATTTAAATTGGATGATGATTTTAACCAAATCTTTTGTCATAAAATTTATTTATTTATTTTAACTAGATATTCTTATGTAGCTTTTTATTCTGTTCTTGATCAGGATAATGTTTGCTATTAGATAAAAGGTTTTTTTTTTTCTACTATATTTCCAATAGCATAAAAGCATTAAAATTCCAAAGTATAATACATACAGTAAATATATTAGATATTGATTAATAATTGCTCATAATAATTTTTATAAAACCCTTCCTTTTATTACCTTCTTGAATTTGTGAAATACTTTTGTGTAAGAAAATATGTACAAAATAATTATAAAAATATCAAATCTTTATAACAGAATCTTTGGCACTGAGAATCATCCGAAAAATATGTTAAAAAACAGAATAATAATTTAATTTGCTTAAGAAACTTAGGCTACATTCTTGTTTCATAGTTAGAGATCTTTGTTTTTGAATTTTTGTATAAACAAAATTTTACCATCAGTCTGAGCCCCTGAGCCCGAAAGCTGATATAAAGAGAGAGTCCAAGTTGGTTTCAGGCACGGACTGAGCCCAAGAGCTGAGATAATTTTTTTCTTCCCAGATTATTGCAATCATATTGGAAATTAACATATTTTTCAATGAATTTCCAAGTTAACTAATATTTTCCTGATGTTTCCATGTTAGATTTGTGACTACCCTGTTCTGCGGTCTTTTTGCAGAAAGCTTTAAAAATGTCTAGTTTTGCTCTGTGAAATACATTTTTGTGATAGATCAAATATGCAACAAATCAAAGCTTCTTTTTTTTCTTAAAAAATAAAAAAATAAGATCAAATCTTTTAAAAAGGAAATATGAAAACTAAGCTTCGCTTGCATGTATATTTTGTAAAAAATAAAGCTTGTGAATGTTAGAAAAGCTGCTCTTGGGTATACTTTACTATCTTCAAGATTCTCACAAGTTAACAAAATATAAAACATTTTTTTTTTTTAATCAAATGGCAATTTTGCATTTTATAACCTATTTAAGACACTTTTCAAGAATTTTAATTATGTAAATTATTATACTAAAATAAACTAAAGAAAACATACTCCAATAAATCTGACCAGAGCATCAGAAGAAAATAAAGTATCCAAGCTTTGATTACCAGAAATCTGTAGAAAAAAACATTTTTAGCAAAAAATAGATATCAATTAAACAAACCAGAAAAGCATATTAAAAAACTGTTACAAGAAAAACATACATTAAGAAAACTGTACATAGTAAAAGCTGGATATGTAACAAACATCTGGCCCTTTAGACAAATACTGTATGTCCCATTTTATTATTGCACACTCATTAATAAAACAAATGCTTATTATTCAGTCTAATTTTAAGTCTTTAAATATTTTGTATAAATTTATATGAATTTTGCAAATGTAAAGCCATTGTTTCGAAAGTTATTGGAATAAAATCTTTGCTGAGTTAATTAATCAATTACCCTACAGCTTATAGAACAACAGCAAAAAAAAAAAAAAAAAAAAAATATTGCTGTTTTATTCGACACATTTTATCATTTCTAAAAAATAAAGGAATTCTTCTGACATGTGTAAAAATGGTTGAAATAGTATTGAATTATTTTAAAATTGTTCAATATTACACCTTATTATACATATTACATGCTTGAAAAGCTCATAGCTTAACTGTCAAATTATTTTTTTTACCATTTCTTCCAAACTTATTTTTTAAACAAAAATGCAATATTTCTAATATAAGGAATATTATATAATACTATTAAAACAGAAGACTAACTTAAACAGATTTCTTTTCAATCATATGCAGTTTTGTTTATGCAGAATTTATTGCAATATTTCTGAGTTTAATTTATGTCTATAATTAGATCCCCCCCCCCCCCCCGCACACACACACACAATCTCTCATATCCGCATACATTATAAACATCTTTTTCTACTTTAGCAAAATAAAAATTTTAAATATATCAATCTGTATACATTTAACTATAAAATATTCCATTTTTTAGTATTTTGTTCCTTCCAGATAAAAATCTTTGCCTATTAATGTTAGTCGCAGAATTGTGCAACTAAATGAGATAGGAATTATGATTCAGAAATAGTGTCAACACACAAAAAAGGACTATTTACAGATATGCATACATACATAATATAATATAATGAATGTATAACTAACAAAAACATTTATAAGAAAAATTTTCAGAAAATCTTACATGTCATTTCTTATGTGTGCAACACACGTCACATATATATGTTTTGATAGAAAAGAATGCAGAAACCTGGAGATGACAGGGAAAGGAAAGGGTAAATTAGGCTTCAGTTTTCTGAATCACTATTATTCTGGGCTTCGGAGACCTGTATTTATGAGCTCTGGTGAATTCCAACCAATATTTAAATATGTACAAAAAACAGAAATACGTAAGCTGAGCTCTGGTGCAAATTAAGCCCTGTTTTATTTTTTTTTTATTTTACAATCTCAAAATGTTTACAAGTTTACTTAGAAAATCCTCTTCGCAAAGAAGGTATTTCTGGTTCAAGTAGTGTTAAATAACTTAATCCTACAGAATGATACATAAAATTGGACCTGCAAATACAGAAACATCAACTCTTTGAAGTTTCATCACAGTTTTAATACAAGAAGAAAATTGTTAAACATAAAGTCATATGTAAGTGCATTACAAAAATCTTTAGGTCCGCAAGGAGTTTTCCCATACTGTAACTCAATCAGAGTCTTTTGGAAACATTACTAGTATTATTGCGTGTAGCTTGGCGAAATGTTTACTTTTGTATTTTTAATGTTTTTTAGTGTTTTAATTTTTTTGGGTACTACTCTGTTATCCCGTCAACCAATTTCGCCAAATTATACAAATCGCCAAACTAATAGCCAAATTATACATATTGACATAATTTTTATTTTTAATTACAAAAAAACAAATAATTAGTAGAATATTAATAAAAATATTAATAAAAAGTCGAAATAAAAATCACTTAATGACATTTTAAACACGTGAATTGCATTAAATGTCACTGAATGTGACATTCACGATCATCCATTATTGGCATTTAATCTTATAGTTTGGTGATAATTTTTTGGTCGACGGGATAACCTAGTACTATCATTTTTTGTATATAAATTTTATTTATTTTTTAAAAATGTATTCAGGTCTATCTTGATTTATATTATTCAATCTTTTAATAATTTTATTTTGTTTTTAAAAAAGCAATACCTACCATATATTTTTATTATTTAAATTTATTATTATTTTTTAACAAAAAAGGAAAAAAAAGTTGATACACAGTTTAAAATATGTCTGAATAACTAGTGTTCAAGCAAATAACTGTTTGTTTCATCCCTGATATTTTTGTCCTTCACAATGGCTAAAAAGACTGATCAGCAAATCAGATTATATATATGCAAAGAATAATTTACTGACAGTTTGAGATAAAAAAAAATACCTTTCTTTTCTTTCTGAAGCCTGCAATTGGTAATAAATCTGCTAACATTTATAAGGCACGGAAGTTTTCTAATTGAATATAAAAAGAGAGAAAAAGAGAGAAAAAGAATAAATATAAATAAATGACATAACACAAATAAGACATAAAAGATGCAACATTTTTGTATTATCTTGAAGAAGATTTTTGTGTATTTAAAAAATTGGCCCTGGATGGTATTAACAAGTAATATCCATTATCATTTTTTTTTATGAAGATGAGAGTTTAAAAACTCACTTTATCCAGAAAATATATACAGGGTGTATCTAAACTACTGGGCAAAACTTTAAGGGGTGATAGTACACATCAAGACAAATAATATTAAATGGGAAAGTAAGGGTCCCAAACTTCTTCCGAAGGAGATAGACGCCATCATAGTTTAGGGTCCAAAATTTGAAATGATTATAAAAAACGGAAAAATTGGTCGATTCGTTTGCGGTTTTCACGAAAACTATTCTTTATGTCAGTATTGTCTTGAAAATAAATTATAAAGATAAATTTCAAAAAATGCCGATAGAGGGCGTTTTAGACTTTGGAGTAATGAACAACTATTTTTTACCGTTATTTTTTGCATTTCATTAATTTTTTTTAGAAGTTTAGAAATAAACTTAAATTTTGAGCTCAAAATCTGTGGTTAAGTAGCGCAAACTGAACTGTGTTCAGTGGGAGTGGGTAGGTTCGAATTTCAAATGATTATAAAAAACAGAATAATTCGTCAATTGATTTGCAGTTTTCACTAAAACTATTCTTTATGTCAGTATTGTCTTGAAAATAAATTATAAAGATAACTTTAAAAAATTGTCGATAGAGGGCTCTTTAGACTTTGAAGTAGCGTACAACTATTTTTTACCGTCATTTTTTGCATATCATTAAATTTTTTTAGAAGCTTAGACATAAACTTAAATTTTGTGCTGAAAATCTGAATCGTTCAGAGTGGTTAAGTAGCGCAAACCGAATTGTGTTCAATGGGGTTGGAAAGGTTCAAATTTCAAATGATTATACAAAAGGAAAAATTGGTAGATTTGTTTGCGGTTTTTTCTAAAACCATTCTTTATGTCAGTATTTCCTTGAAAATAAATTTTAAAGATAAATTTCAAAAAATTCCGTTAGAGAGCGCCATAAACTTTAGAGTACCAAACAACAATTTTTAACTGTTATTTTTTGTATCTAAATAAATACTTCCAAAAACGCAAAAACTTAGACTTAAATTTTGAGCTCAAATTCTGAATCGTTGGGAGGGGTTAAAAAACGTAAACTGAACTGTGTTCAGGAGTTGAAATGTTACCCTGCCCACTCTACGAAGACAAATTTTTCACTACTTAATTACTCACAACGATTCAGATTTTGAGCTCAAAATTTAAGTCTAAGCTTTTAAAACATTTATTTAGATTAAAAAAAAAAATAATAATTAAAAAAAAAAAAATAAATAACGGTTAAAATAGTTTAAGATGCCCTCTAACGGAATTTTTAAAAATTTATCTTTAAAATTTAATTTCAAGGAAATACAGACATAGAGAATGGTATTTGGGAAATACGCAAACGAATCGACCAATTTTTCCGTTTTTATAATCATTTGAAATTTGAATCTCCCCACCCCCATTGAACACAATTCAGTTTTCGCTACTTAACCACTCTCAACAATTCAGATTTTCAGCTAAAAATTTAAGTTTATGTTTAAGCTTCTAAAAAAATTTAGTGGGATGCAAGAAATAACGTTAAAATATAGTTATGTTACTCCAAAATCTAAAGCGTCCTCTATCGACATTTTTTGAAATTTATTTGTATAATTTATTTTCAAGACAATACTGACATAAAGAATAATTGTAATGAAAACTTCAAATCAATTGACCAGTTTTTCTGTTTTTTATAATCATTTGAAATTTGAACCTACACACTCCCATTGAACACAGTTCAGTTTGCGCTTCTTAACGACGGATTTTGAGCTCAAAATTTAAGTTTATGTCTAGACTTCTAAAAAATTTTAATGAGATACAAAAAATAATGGTAAAAAATAGTTGTTCATTACTCCAAAGTCTAAAGCACTCTCTATCGGCCTTTTTTGAAAGTTCTCTTTATAATTTATTTTCAAGACAATACTGACATAAAGAATAGTTTTGGTGAAAACTGCAAAGGAATCGATCAATTTTCCCGTTTTTTATAATCATTTCAAATTTTGGACCCTAAAATTTGATGGCGCCTATCTCCTTCAGAAGACGTTTGGGATCATTAGTTTCCCATTTAATAATATTTGTCTTGATGTTTACTATCATCCCTTAAAGTTTTGCCCAGTAGTTTAGATACACCCTGTATATATATTTTTAAATTGCCAAAAAACTTTAGTTCTGGTCATTGGTTTTCATTATAAATCTTGATTTTGCAGTGCCAAAAATGCAAAATAGAGGTAATCCCCCAATCCCTTACACAAACACAATTTATGTACATATATATTTTTCCAGTGTAAATTAAAAAAAAAAAAAAAAAAAAAAATATTGATAGAGAAACTTTTTTTTTTTTTTTTTTTTTTTTTTTTAACTTTTGGATAAGACAAGTTTTGAAATTAACGTCCTCAATATACACATTTGAGATATTAAATTTTAAATTTTATTTAGAAAAATGAATTGACAGTTCCTTTCTTTATTATATATATATATATATATATATATATATATATATATATATATATATATATATATATATATATATACATACATATATATATATATATACCGTATATACTCGCGTATAAGTCGAGAAATTTTAGACGAAAAAAGAACTTCAAAGTAGGGGGGTCGACTTATACGCGAGACCTAAAAAAAAATCTATAAATAAAATATCGGAAAATAGTTTGCTACAGAATCGTGCTATATTTAATCGTAAAATATTTAATCCATTTTTTATCTTTTATTTTTGCACTACAATTATTTACTTATATGTTTTTACAAAAACTATTTCTCTTTGTAGTAGATAATTTTTAAGTTATAATGTTAAAAGATTATAGAATTTTTCGTAAATTTCTCTTTTTTAAAAATTTAATTAGAAATTCAACCATAAACAGTAATCGTATTACCATTATGAAAATTTCTGTTTTTCAAGTGGCAAAAAATTATTATATTAACAAAATATGTTTGTATGATCCATTTGAAAATTTTTGCTACTTTGAATAACATTCAAAATACTTATTTTAATTTTTTAACTAAATTCTCTACATATTAAATACATATGTTATTTATGAATAATTGCATTTATTAGTATTATCTCTAAACTAGTTTCTGCCATGCCGGTTTTTACCGGTTATAACCACTGGTTTTAACCACCCTGGCAGAAACTTGCCAGCCTTGAATATAAGTATTGTAACTTCATTTTAAAATAATTTACGTTAAATAATTACAGTGAATTTATGTAGAAAATTTTTAAAAAATCATATTTTAATTTAAACAGTATTAGCAAAGTATTATTTAAAAAAAAAAATAAAAATAAACTGCACTACATAATGAAGCATTGACACTCTGAAAATATTTATAACAATCTTTTGATTACTAATAATAAACATTTGGATGCAATTTGATAAATATAATAAATACAATTTTATTCCAGAATAAGTTAGAACAAATATTTAGACTCGCTTTAAAAAAAAAAAAAATGTGCTAAGGTTTTACCTGTTCCTCATCTTGATATTGCATTTTTAGAAAATCATGTTTCTTTTTAAAAAATTTTTGATTAATAATAAATTATTTTTTAGGGGTCCAAAATAAATATATTCAGTTCTTTAGTATTTTTTTCTGTGTTTATCATACTTTTGTTGGTAAGTGAGTAAATTTTGAAAATAATTAAAAGATTAGGCAGCCCAATATAATTTTTTTTTTTTTGCAATCAAGTGCAGCTTGTTTAGCGCTTTTCCGGTGCATGCAAAAGTGTGAATTAAAAAATTGAACGACTCTAAATAAAGATATATTGATATTAGAGATTAAAAAAATTAGGGGGCTATTTGATATCATATTTTTATTGAATACACCAAGTTTCATCAAAATCGGAGTTCATGGGTGTACCAGTGTGGTTGAATTGACATGGAATGACCCTGCCCAAAAATGATAATTTTTTTCATTTCTTTAAGAAAAAGAACATGAAACTATTCAATCATGTTTTAATTTAATTGTATTTCTAATTTTTATATCATAAAATGATTCGAAATTAATGTTACTTGATTTATTATATTTAAAAATTATGTATTTTGCTGCTTTCTTTTTTCCCTTTCTAAAGGCAATAACAATTTTTTTTTTTTTTTTTTTTTTTTTTTTTTTTGCAAAAGTGCCCTTTTATGATGCAGTAGTGCCCTTTTTAATGAATAGCACCATGCCCTTTTTATATCTATAGAGAACACTAATTTTGTCATAATTCCATTAAATATAATTCTTAAGAATGTGTAATATAAGTAGAACTATGAAATGTAGAAGTTTAAAACACATTTTTTGAGTATATTTTCTGTTTTCGAAGATTTATATTTTTCAGACATAATGCCTTCACAGTTGACTCCTAGCAGTTATAAAGACTTATTTATTTGAAAAATTAAATAAAAATTTATAACTTTTTTAGTAGTAAATTATTAAAAATATATTAAAAATAAATTAATTTAAATTTAATATGGATTCAATACAAATTAACACTTTAAAAATAAAAGCCGTCTTTTTTCAATTTTAGCCCGCTCTTTTTAAGTGGATAAAACCAAAAAAAGCCAGCCGGCTTTTTTTGGCCCGGCTAAAAGCCGGCAACCCTGCTTTAAAGCGTAATGAAATATGTAAAAAAATATGAAGTACGTAAAAAATTAGTTAAGAAATAAATATTTTTTAAACATGTCCATTTTTTATTATTAAATTAAATTATTATTATTCTGAAAACACATTCAAAACTGAAAATTAAAATAGATAGATTGGTTGGTAGGCAGTGTTCTCACTGACATTTGACCAATGTCAGTAATTTGGCTAATTAAAAATAAAAAACATTCGCCAAATGAGAAAAGTATTAGCAAAAAAAAAAAAAAAATTGCCGTGTAGAAAAAAAAAAAAAAAAAAAAACTTTAATCTTTTAATTTTTTTTTCAATATGTTCTAATGTAACCAAAACTTTTATAAATGCGACAATGATTGTTGTTAATCTAATTTCAACTATCCACTAAAAATATAATAAAAATAAGTATATATATTAAAAATATGTTTTATATACATATGCATAATGCATATGTATGTAAAAAAAAAAAAAAAAGAAAAAAAGAAAAAAAAGAAAAGAAAAAAGAAAGAGAAAGCAAAACTGAGCACTAGCAATTTGGCGAATCTAATCGCTTATTTACTCGCCAAATGAAGAATTTAGTAGCAATTTGGTGCAATGGCGAGCGACAGCGAGAACACTGTTGATAGGTAGCATACTTTTATAACTCTGAGGACAGAAAAGCAAATTTAAACAACTAGAATTTAAAAGGAACTGAAAGTAGATAAGTTTTTTTTTTTCATTTCAGTTTATTTTCATTAATGAATTATTAAAAAGGAAAGACTATTAAAAAAAATTTAAATTAATGCTGATTTTTTTTTTTTTTTTTTTTTTGTATATGAATATTTTAAACTGAAGTCATTATAATTTTAATAAAGAAAGAGAAAAAAAAAATCTTTTTTAACTACTAAATAAATATCTATAAAGTATTATAGCATTACCTATTGATGGTAGAATGTATTATTTATAGTATATTAAGAAGGCATTTAGCCCACATTTTTTTACTCAATATTATGTTCTCTGTGCACCAACCAAATTTATTCAGAAAAAAAGAGAAATAGATCTCTCAAAATATACAAATAAATTAATTATTATTTACCTTAGATCTTTCGGATGCCCTCGCATCCAATTTGAAAGGAGTATAAAAGAAGATAATTCATTAGAAATGGAAAACATTAAAATAATAACAAAAATAGTCTGCGTGTACAAAGTCGCGATGAATTCATCAAAACACCAAGGATACCTGGTGTACCAGAGTGCCGAATATTATAAGAAATGACGTCATTACAAACAGTTTCATTGTTAACCGTTTACACGCCGAATTAATATCGCAATGTAATAATAATTTTGTTTTTCCTATACTACAGCTTCAAATGTTTTAATTCATGCATACAAGTTTAGAAAATAACAAAAAAAGTATTTCTGTAGTTTTTGGCTGTTTTAAATTCAGTGTTCGCAGTTTGGAACATGATTATTGATTGACAACATATGCAAATAATAACAAATTATTTTCCGCTATATGCTATTGTATATTATTCGTGAATATTTTCTCGAATTCCAAAAACATTTAGATTTCTAGCGGTCAAATGTAAGAACTATAGAGAAAACGATAAAAGCAAATAATATATGTTTTATGCAAATTAATAAATTTACATATATTCCTTATATCTGTGATAAATGCTTAAACATAAATATTTTTCTTTTAAAAAGTTTAAATCAACCTTATATTTTATAGAAAAATAAGGACATCATTATTAAGTTGGAAAATATATGTTTTGTGTTACAAATAATGCAATGTTCCCATTTGGGAACATTGGCGTTTAAACGGTTAAGCAAAATTTCGAGGGATTCACGGATAACTGAAGAGTAATGTTTTGATGTTGAAAAGATTATGTTAGCTTTATCAAAATATTTTCTTTTCGTTGCATTCTAGATAAGGCTGTAGGCTGTACTAGGCTTGTTGTATTGTATATCCGAAAAATACTCTCTCAGTCTTACTTTTAATCTTCGAAAATTAATATATTATATAATTTTGATATTATATATAAAATCATAATTGAAATATTTAAAGAAATAAATTATGTATTTTCAATTTTAGAGGAAATAAATTTACTTTAAATACTTAATTAAAATTAAATAACCAATTTATAATTTTAATAAAATTTGAATGTCTTTTAGTACATACAGCTAATTAGAAATTTTTAATATAATTTTATTTCAAAAATTTTAATTTGTGACATTATTAGCAATAATCATGTCTTACACATTGTTTTAAATGTAATGTTTTAAACAGTTGTTTTAAACATAACAACCCTGACAAAAATGCAAATTATTTACAACAATTAATAACATAACATGATAATCTTTAAAATTTTAGTCAAACTGTTAAATATATATATGTATAATGATTAAGGAGATTACTTTTGAGAATTAAAATCAAAACATGAAGTTGAATAAGAGACTATTAAAAAATTGGGTTCTAGTTATAGCATTTTAATAATACTAATCTTTTTTTTTTTTTTTTCTGTTGTTTGCAGAATTTAATGATAAAAAATTTTGACTTTGTATTATCACTCAAAAAACAAAACCTTGAGCAGTATGTGAAATTTATTTTTGAATAACTCCGGGGGAAAAAAATCATCAAATATTTATAATTAGAAATTAAATGTTTGTTTATAAAGGTTTTCAAAGTTATAATCAATGTTTCACATTGTAGAGCAATTTATTCTTTGAACATAAAATAATTACTAATGCTGTTTAAATTAAGATAAGAATATTTTCAATTTTTTACATAAATTGACAATAATTATTTAATTAATTTTTTTTTTCAAATGAAGTTATGCTACTTATATATCCAACAATGTCTATTTTCATCAATAAATATGCATGTATTTGAGATAAGAAATTAAAAAAAAAAAAAAAATCTGGCTTAAACTAAAAAAAACAGGTATTTTTCCAACCCTAATTTTAAATACTTAAAAACGGATAAATAAATAAAACTAAAAATAAAATTAGAACTGATGTTTGAGGTTACTGATATGCAGATTTACTAGATTCACAATTATTATGATTTTCATTACATTATTATTATTATTTTGCCTGAGATTAAATAAGGAAGCATTTAAGACAGAAAATACATTTTTAATCACACTGCTATAATGTCAGACAAAATTTGAGAGCTGAAAATGGAGAGGGGGGGGGGCAACTTATGCAAAAATCGGTTTAGTTATAAGTATATACTGCAATTGTTTTTATTGAAATGGAGAGGAATAAAGCCCTATAAGCCCCTACTTAGCTTTGCCCTTAATAAATGTTTTTGGCTTCCTGACTGGTTTGATTGCCAGATTATAAAATTTACAAGGCAGTGTTACAGTTATTATAATAATAATAATAAAATGAATTAAACATTGAAATTTTATTAACCACATTAAAATAATTTAAAAGCAGCTATTTGTAAAATGTTGGTGTTATTACATTTTGTTAAAAAATTTAGTTTGAATATTTAGATTTTCAATAAGTCAAAATATTTTTCGCACTATAAACATTTTTGAAATCACATTTTTGGAAATATCTACATGGGGTGTCCATTATTGGAAAATGATTTTTTTTAATATGACATAAAAAGTGCATTAACTGATACAAAACAAATCGATATTATTAATTACACAAAATAATGTGAGTGGGGCCGGGTCTTTTAATAATAAAAAGGCAAAAGGACATGATTTTCAGAATCTAGATGTCTTTCAAGAGGGTCGGACAAAAACCAGTCTCAAATTTCCGATCCGTGTAGATCTAAGGCAATTTTCTTACATGTGAGATTACATACTACATTGAGAATAAGAAAGTTATTAAAGAGACCGAAAACAAGTACTTACCATATAGTTTTGGGGTATCCTCATTCGCAATTCTATTCAGTATCAGGATCTGTTGGATTATGAAATTAAATTTCGGGTATAGCGTAACAAAAGCCTTAGCGTAAACAAACGCCATGTCAGTCTTCGTTAGCAGAAGATAGGTATCCCGCCAAACCAGCCGAACGTCATGTGACTAGATTACAACCAATGAACATTCATCTCAGATAGTTCCGTTTAACTACGTCAAAAAACTTCCGGTTTTCATTTAAAAAGGAGCATTTTATAGATCGCTACTATAAACATGATTTAAAAGACCGGTTTTTTCCGAAAAGCGTTCTTTTTCGATAAAACTGCCGCTCTGAAGGAATGATTGTCCTGCCAAGAGATTTCGCTCCTTTGTTGACTGAGGAATTCACTCTTTTGATTTAAGAGTGTAGTTCATTTACAGAGAGAATCAAAATTATTCCATTCCATTCCATTTCGTCCAGAGAAAAAAAAATCGTTTCAAGTGCATTTTTATGATATTACATCCTTTGAAACATAATGAAATGGATATGCATTTATGAAATGCGTTAAAATATGCATTCTGTTGAATATTCGGTGCAAGGAATATTTATTATTCATTTGCAGGGCCATTCGAAATAATTTCGTTACATAATGGTATAGGCGAAAAAATATTTGCGGCGCATTTTAATTGTGTTAAATTATTTCGCATGTAATAAAAATGATACATACGTTGCTGAAGTTTACTACAAGTTACTTCCTGTATAAATAGTACTGATGATTGTTGGAAGTGCATTTTTAGTTGTGGCATGAGATCTTAAGGCCCCACACTAGGTACAGAAAAAGACACGGATAATAATGTTAAGTCTATGGGCATGGGGGCATTGTTTTCAAATACCTCGCTCAAATTTTAATATTTTTACAGAATTTTTTTGCACAAGATAGCTGAGGACGATCCACAACCTGCCTAGTTTTTACTTTTTAAATTTTGGTTTCAGATTAAAAAAAAAAAAAAAAAAAAAAAAAAAAAAAAAAATACTTTAACTTTCGAAACAGGTTTAAACCGGTTCTGAAATTGAAACTATCGTAATATAAAAAATATATAAGCAAAACCGAAAAAGTAAAAACTAGGCCGGTTGTGGATCGTCCTCAGCTATCTTGTGCAAAAAAATCCCGTAAAAATATTAAAATTTGAGCGAGATATTTGAAAAGAACGCCCCCATAGACTTTACATTATCATTCGTGTCTTTTTCTGTGCCTAGCGTGAGGCCTTAACTAAAATTTTGCTTAATATGTGGTGTGTATAACAAAACTGAAACTATTATCGACCAGGTTAATCCGCAACCCGGATAATCCTTTACCGATTAATCGACAGTCTACTGTATATGTATATAAAGTGGCGGAATATACACGTGGACGCTACAGAAGATTTCAGGATTAATCCTTAACGATAATAAAGTGTAAACGAAATATACTCCGATACCTTGCCTATTTCATATAAAAGTACTGTATTAACTTTAAAAACAATACATTTAATGATGAATTACATAACCTTCATTTTTTCTGAGCCTGTCAAAAGAAAGAAAGAAAAGAAAAACCCACTTGTTACTCGGTATTGCTAAAATAATATTTTTGTCAAATCCGAGTAGTGACAAATAGTTTAGGAGAAACAACACGTACATTTAAACGTTTTTTTTTTCTCGGAAGATGATTCTTTGAATTAAATATCCGGCACCCGATGATTTACAGTACACCTTCATGATTTCCTCGTCCATTGTTTATTTAATCACACAAAAGCAAAGACCGTACGAACCTTGAACTAACTGCGCGCCGAAAAAACTGCTTTATCTTGTGTGATTACATCTCGAATAACATAATATGCTCGTGGACGATTACCTTTAGGTGCCATCTTTTCCAAGTCTTGACGGAGTGTAGGCGGATGCACGTTACACACCGATGGGATTTTTCTCTTGTTACCGTGGGTGAGTTTTTCCTCAAACTTGCGATGAGTATCGCGAAAAAATCGGGACATCACGCGAGGGATGATTCTATTGTGAGATTGTCGAAAAATGCATGCGTATTTATTTATTTAACAATTGCTTGTTTTAAAATTCTGTATCTTGAGAAAATCTATAAAAAGAAATTTCAACTTAGAATATTTATTTTTTCTTTCTTTATTTTTTTGGTACCACAATAAGTATTTTAAGTTGTTTAATCTCACTGTAGTTAAATTTAAAAATATGTAATAGGTTGTGTTTATGACGACCAATTATCAACACGTGGGATATAGGACCTATGGGGGAGGGGGGCATGCCCTCCGTAGAGGTAGTCTTAAGGGAACCTAACCCGTATTTATGCAAGGAAACCCAAGGTTAGAAGAAAACCATGAAAAACTCCGAACGATTAGGCCGACGGCCGCGATTGGGTTCGAACCCAGCACCTGCCGTTTACCAGTTCGAGGGGCAGAACCTCTCAGCCACTGGTGGGGCATATATGTATTAAACGTGTTTAAGCGGATGTACGTTACACACCGATGGAATTTTTTTGTTGTTACCGTGTTTTTTTTTTTTTTTTTTTTTTTTTTTTTTTACTCAAACTTGCAATGAGTAAGTATCACGAAAAAATCGGGACATCACGCGAGGGATGATTCTATTGTGAGATTGTCGAAAAATGCATGCGTATTTATTTATTTAACAATTGCTTGTTTTAAGATTCTGTACCTTGAGAAAATCTTTAAAAGGACTATCAACTTAGAAAATTTCCTTCCTTTGGTGCCGCAATAGTACTTTAAATTGTTCAATCTCACTGTAATGAAATTTAAAAATATACTAGGACGAATGTGTGACGACACTAACGTAAAGAAATGCTCAAATAAATTTAGGACTGAATTGTTTCAACTATTTCGAAAGGAGATCTTTACTGCAAAATAAGAAGAAAGAGTATGAATCGCTTTAACCTGCTCGGTCCGGATGTTGCCTGCAAGAGACACTAAATAACACCCTTTAAATTAATTTAAATGCTTCTAGAATTACCAAAAATACTTTTAGACTTATTTATTAAATGTATGGATAAGGTATGTCTCAAAAGTTTGAGCACAAGCATACAATGTCGATTTTCAAGTTAGAACGAATAACATTTCTTTAGAGCTTTCTTTGCAGATTTCGCAACATTAACTATCATTGACATAATAGATGATATCAAAAGTAGAAAAAAATAACATTAACTAATTGTAAAAAATATGGTAAAAAAAATGCTAACGAAACTGTCTCAAAAGTTTATGCAGTGTCAGAAACAACTAGTTTTATATTTTTTACAGAACTTTTACTTACAAATTATTTTTCCATAATTTCGCATTAGTTCAAATAAACGTGCGTTCATTGAAATTATTAGTTTTTGCAGGGTTTCTGGTGGCAAAGATTACCATACTTTCTCAATGGCCTCTTGGGTTTCTTCAATAGAATCTTACTGCTTTCCAATGCCGTAAACATGGCGGGTTAAAATACCCCAAACTTTCTCAATCGGGTTTAAGACTGGACTTAAAGCTGGCTAATCAAAAACTTAATCATTTTTCTGAGAAAACCAAAGTTTGGTAGAATGTGATACGTGAATTGTGGAAAAAATGTCTTGCTGAAAAGCCCATTCAAGACCCCCTCCTCCCTCCCTCAAAAAAGATGTCACAGAATGGAAGCAAATGTTGGTTTGGCGTCTTTTGATACTTTTTTAAATCTTGTCTTCCTTTTAGAAAAGCGAGGGAGGTCTGGCCATTGAATCCAAATGCCAACAAACCATAACAGATTTACCGCCTTGCTGAAAAATGTCCTTGGTTCCTTTTGTAAATCATGCCAATACCCGTTTCAACCATCAGGGTCATCTAAATTCCACTTTTCTAATCGCTGAATAAAACAGTAAGAAATTTGTTCCCGTAGGACATGTGTTTTTTAGCCCAGTTTATTCTTGCCTGTTCGTGATAGAATTTGAGAGACGGTTTGCGAGCCATTTTTTTTTTTTAGTATGACGTAATAACACTCTTTAATACGTCTATGTACAGCGTCTTTGGACACATGTACACCGAGATTATTTTTAATTTGTCGCATGGACATGTTTTATCTAGATACCAATCTCCGTATTCTCCGATCAGCCTGAACAGTCGTCATACTTGGTCGTCCACATCTTGGTTTCCACTTTAAATTATCATTTCTAGAGAGTACCTCATGCATGCCTCGCTTTGATCGATTTAAAACTTTTGCAATTTCAGAAACAGTTTTATTTAGCGAATTCAATTTAAAAACTTTCAAAATCTCACATTTTGTGAATTTTTTTACACTTCAGCATTTTTAAAACGTGAGGAAATAATTTCGCCACCTTTTATACTTTTACAAAAATGAAATGTGGTGTCGAACAATGCACACACAGCTAATCCTGTGTTTCTAAAAAAATTTGCATAAAGTGCTTAATCTTTTGAGACAGCGTTTCTTCAAGAAAAAAGAAAAAATTAAAAATAAATATGTTTTTTATTTTAACCACCCAAGATGGCTTATTTTATTTTATTTTGATTAATGTCGAGTATTTACTGTAAAATAGCATAAAATCTTTTCTTCTTCAATTATTTTAAACCAGATTTACAGAGTACTTAAACTTTTGACATAGATTATATCATAAGAATCGATATATAGACTGATACAGTTTTGGAAATGTTGTACAGCAATTTTAAATCGGTTTTTATGGCGCTTCGTAATAATTTGTCTCAGGACTGAGGAGGATAAACGCTAATTGCAGAAGGCAGCTTTTTTTTCTTCTTCTTTTTTTTCAAAGTGTGTACTTTGATTAAGACATCTCTTATCTGTGTTTGGTTTGACAGCGTTTCTCCAGCGAAAGGTAATGCAGCACTACCATTTTCACGTATATTTAAGGTTAAGAAAGATTAATAATAAAACCTTTGGAACAGGGATCGTCTTATATAAAAACACTTCGTCACTATATAAAAGCACTTGACTTTTTTTTTTTTTTTTTTTTTTTTTTTTTTAATCTATGAGAACACATTTTTACATTTTTTCACATCTTTTATAAGGACTACATATCATTTTACATTTTCATAATACTTAATGTTATTATGTGTTATGTAATAATTGAAATGCAAATCAATGCAATTTAAATTTATTTCTGTTCAGTTTGATTTACATGGATTCTAAACATATAATTAGATGGATTTCTAAATATGTATTTATTTGTAAAATGCAGATTAAAAAAGATTACATTCTAAAGTAGATTACAGATTATTATTTAGAAGGGAAAAAAAATCGTAGGATTACATAGCTTATTAAAGAAGCGAAATCTCAAAATAATGAGTATTTCTCTGTTTATCGCATCCTTTCTCTATTTAGAGATTTTTAAAACAATTAGATAAGAACTTTTAGAGTATTCATTTTTGTAAAACATGTTCTTGCATCATTACCTAACTTTTGCTGATTCGGAGATGTGGAGAATATATTTATTTGCATGGATGGAAATTGTCAATTACATGTGATGTTGCGTTTATATAATCAAAGTCGCATCTAGAAAGTCTCTAGAAAAAGGCCGATATTACAAACTTTAGATTTTCACTTAAGAATACATTTAAGACGTAGAAAAACTCCGTACTACATTGTACACTGCTGTCCAAAAGTTAAGCATAATTGGTAATTAAGTAAGTAATGAAAGAAATATAAATCGGAATGTGGTGAAACGTGATATGCGAGTGTAAAACGGTTATAAAGTAAAGAAGCAATTCAAAAGAACGATAATATTTACTTTTATTATCCAAAGTAACAGTTTGAAAGAAAACTGATCATAGTAAGGGTTCACACTTTAAAGGAAAAATGAAAGAAAACATTAAATAAAATAGTGATGCTGCAGTTTAATAAGGCGTGTGGTCACCTCTGACAACCAGACATGCTGCACACATCGACATGAAATACATACGTTATCTCATCTCGATGGCTGCACAGCGATTTCCCATACCTGCTACGAGATTATGAATCAGTTGTGGGCTCAAGCAGTTCCAAGCGTGGTGGGTGCGAAAGGGCTGCAAGTTGTCTCCCGAGCATATCCCATACATGCTCGATAGGATTTAAATCCGGGGAGTTCGAAAGCCACGACATGCGCTGGATGTTTTCTGTTTCAAGGAAGTCGTCAACCAGTAACACACGGTGGCAAGGCGCATTATCACCCATGAATATGAAGTCAGGACCGGCAGCACCTCGAAACAAGTGAACAAGGTTCAAGAACTTCGTTTCTGTATCTTTTACCAGTCACTGACCCTTGTCAAAGATATGGAGGTCTGTGCGGCCGTCCATCATGATGCCTGCCCCACCTGATGGAAAAAGATGTCTTTCCATTATGTTTCTTGGTTCGAAACGTGTTCCACGCTCTCTCCATATCGTTACCCGACGAGAATCACTACTTAGACTAAATCGGGACGCGTCACTGAACATCACATTGGCCCACTCTCCCTCACTCCAATGTTGATGTTTCAAACTCCAGTTTAAACGAGCGCGTTTATGCGCAGACGTGAGGGGGATGCAGACTACTGTTCTTCAGGCATACAGGCCAGCATGATTGAGTCTCCTGTAAACAGTTTGTCTCGAAATTCGTGCTCTTGTGGCGACTGTGAGCGCCGAACCCAGTTCTCTGGCAGTAAGGCTCCTATATATAGGAGCCCTATCTGGCAGTACTGCCCCTCTGACGTCGCACACTTATTGCCAGATATCTGTCATGGCGATAGGTTGTGACTTTTGGTCGACCGGATACTGGTCGTCGGGTAACATCATCCGTACTTTGAAACCTCTGCCACAGTCTTGAGATCACAGACTGGTCCACGTTCATAATTCGAGACACTTCGGTTTGTGATCGTCTGAACTCCAGCATTCCAACGATTCTTCCTTTCGCAAACATGTCCAATTGGCATTTTTGTGCCATCATTAACCCATTAGTGCCTTGCGTCCCTTTTTAGGGACGCTTCAAAAGGTGCATGTAGCACTGTTTTTGATACCGGTAAAAAAGAACAACAATCTTTATTTTATTTAATTGAAACATTTTCGTAATTAATGAACTAAACTTAATTCTTTTAAAAATAGTGGTGTCAACCGAATAAAATTTGCGCAAAAGGGGGCACGAATGGGTTAAGCCTGTTTGATCGTAACAATGTTTCTTGGCACATCAGTTGTACGAAATTCGTCTGAACTGCCTATATCGTGTGAACCGTTTTATAAATGTTCCGACATGCGCAGGTATTTTGCGCATGACGTAGTCGACTGAAAAGTTTTGCATAAACCCAATGTTTCTTCTTCAACCAGTTAATCTCCGCAAGTAATTTTGAATAATTTTACGAATATTTACTCCACGTTTTTCGCATTTTACGAATTATGCTTAACTTTTGGACACCAGTGTAGATGCCGTATATAAGAATCGTTGATTATTTATAGAAAATTTTCTTATAATGACTAATCGAAAAAATCTCCTTTATAACCGCATTCATGTAAAATTATTTGTGCTCCGAAAAGATTAATAAACCAAGCCTTCCAATATAACAAGGCTTTCCAGCTTTAAAGTTATTTAATATTTTTGTGCATTTGAAAGGCTTGAGGATGTTCTAGACATAGTCTTTCAAAAAGACAATCCCCGTTATTCTTAAATTTATCGAGGCTTTTCTCCGTTCATGAATGAAAAGCATTGCTGGGTATCTACATACTTACTTTGAGGACAATACACATTATAGATTTCGTATAAGAATTATTATAAAAAGTATTTGAAAACAAAAAGGTTTACTGCATATAAAACTGCTCATTTCTTTATTTCTAGGCTAGGTTGTTAGTAAAGAGTTCTTTCTAACTTAGTAATGATTAATGCTGCATTTATTTCAAGACCAGGGAATTCTTCGCTATCAGTATTTTCTTATATAAAATTTCTCTTTAAATAAGTCGAAATTTCGCACGTTTGAATTAGATTTATTTATATATATAGAAAAATTGGCATTTTACCTGAAAAACTAATGTTACCTGTAGAACATTGTTTGATCAAGACCTCTCTAGAGTGAAATAGGCAGATCAGTCAATGGTTGGGGAGGCTATAAGAGCAGGTTTCTCCCTGTATGAGCAAAGTTGGGGTTTTTTCTGTACGCACGTAGCAAATATGATTATATGAAAAAGCCAGGATTTTGACATGTAGAATTCTAGTGCGAGAACTCGTGTAATTACTTTCATTGTACATTAAATTTGTTATGTTTTTATATTGAATTGCGCGATAATTTGATTGTTTTTACTTGCTGTAGAGTTTTTTTTTTTTTTTTCCTCGGATCTTGCGTTTCGGATATTAAATGAAAAAAATCACTCTAACAGCTGGTGTTTGTGTCAAATGTGTATTACATTCATTTTTGAATATTACGTAGTGATTATTTCAAAAAAAATTTGTACTCGTACATGTAAACTCTTACAATCTTTTGTGAGGTTAAGGCCCCAGTCCTCGCTCGAGGAAACGCTCGCGAGCTAATGCTATTCCTATGGGGAAGCATTTTTCTAATAACTCTTTTGCATTTTGACATTTTTGAATAATTTTTTTTGCATTGGATAGCTGAGGTGAAGGCCGAAAGCGCACCTTTTTTACTTTTTCGATTTTGGTCGCAGATAAATGTTTTAAAAAGCACTTTCAGTTTCGAAACCGGTTTTGAAAGTGAAACTAACTTTGTAAAAAATATCTGCAACCAAAATCGAAAAAGTAAAAAAGGTGCGCTGTCGGCATGCACCTCAGCTATCAAATGCAAAAAAAAAAAAATTATTCAAAAATGTCAAAATGAGAAAGAGCTATTAGAAAAATGCTTCCCCATAGGAATAGCATTAGCTCGCAAGCGTTTCCTCGAGCGAGGACTGGGGCCTTAAGGTGTTTAAGCCCATAAATCCCCACACCCTTTATTGCATTATCATTGTTAGAAAGGAACGTTTAAATTTCCTGAATATTTTTGTAAATAAACTGCTTAAACTATGAATCTGTTTTTCTCTTTCATGTTAAATTATTATCATACTGTTTTTCTACTAAGTTTCCGAAAAGAATTTGTTTATGATATTTCATATCTCATTTATTCAAATGTCATCGACGATGCATATCTGTGTAAATTCTGACTTGTTTGGAATGAAAACCATTTAATGCTGATATGTTTGCGTAAAGATAGAGGGAAAACCTTTTTCACTTTCTGTAGTGCATAATTTGCTACACTAAAATTACTTTTCCTGTAATTTTTTTTTAATTTACGGTTTTTTATAAAAGCGCAAAAATAAAACTATTTCAAGAAAGAAAAAATCATGCGTCAAGCATAGATTATGAAGCACTTTCCAACATATTCAGAATAATGTAACAAAACTGCATCGTTTAAAAAATTAAAATATTACGTCTCATTTCACCACATGGAAATGTATAACGCATTTCAAAACCGAATTTCAGCTGTTACCATCTACAATCGGAAAATTATCCGAATTTTTTTAGCAACCGTGTATATGATATAGAAATATGTATCTATTAACAATGCATTTCAAAAGGAAAATGGTATGTTATTCTGATGCGTAAAAGAACAAAACAAATAAGCGAAGAGTTAATAAATAAAAAAACCCATATATTTAAATTGTTTCTTATTGAGTAAGGAAATTATTTTCACATTAGCCACAAGGAAATAAAATACCACACATAAGCATATAACATAGCCACAAGGAAATTAAAATTTTTATAAAGAAATGCTTTAATTTGAAGTGACTGTTAACAAGCGAAAGAAAATTGTTTGCTTTTATTTTAACTTTTAAAGCATACCTAGCACCTGTTTTTGAATATTTCTCAGCAGAGAATACATAAAAGGACAAGTCATGTATACCAGACATAGATTTTAAAGAGTAATATGCAAAAAACTAATTAAATTTAAAAGCGAATATCAAATTTTAAAACGTACTCTCCAGCAATTATTACGCCAAGACAGTACTGCACCCCCCTTTTTTTGTGTATCCCTGTAAATTAATAATAATAAAAAAAGAGCTATGAATGCTCTATTTTGATGTGATCATAGTGGAATTCAGTGATTTATATCAGTTTCAATGTTTTTAAAATATTCTCCAAATGATTTTCTCTCATATACTATAATGTAATCGAATTCTTTTGAGTGTCCTTGTAAATGAACCATTAATCGTCCATACTTCATATGCAATACAAACATGCTTTGGTGACCCTAAATATGCCTTATCAATTGCATGAAAATCCGAGTACATTTTACGAGAATTAGAGCGTGGACAGATATACAGACAAACCGAATGCATAAGCACATTTCAACTTTGTTGGAAAGTGTTAAAAAATAAATTAGCTTTCTTCGCGTGTTACTGCTATTGCTATCATGCTGAAAATTCAAAATCTCAAATCCACGCTTTCGAAAAAAGTCTGTTGATTTTGAAGAGTTTCATAGTAGAGCTGTAGCAAGATAATATTGACAGAAAGATAAATTTATCGCATTATCTCTCGGTCGGATAACATTTCCGACAGTTTCATTGTTATAGCACGTCCATTAATCTTTACTGAAGTTTGGTATTGTCAGTACTGGCATGGGGGTTGAATATTTCATTCCTGCGAGAAGTAAGGTTTATTTATTTTTTTAAGTTCATTCATAATTTCAGTATCAAATGAAGAATTTACTGTAATATATCTGATGTAAGATCTTGCCAAAAACTGTTTTATTAAATGGACTCGACGGAAAAAATGGCCTACTCTGGGCTGGCTAATATGAAATTAACTTGAAATCGCGTTTTTCTACATAGTGGGTTTTTTCACAATTTCTTGGATTTAAATTGTTATAATTCAAGAACCGTTAAAGATAATTCTTTCAAACTTAGAACATGTCTATTTTTATTTTTTACTTTAATTTTGATTCTGCATTTTTATATATATATATATATATATATATATATATATTTACTTATGAAAATATAATTTTTTAAAAATAAATGTTAAGTTAATAAAATGTTGCGTAAGTGTATGAGTATGGCTAGTTGGTCCTCCCTGAATTTGAAAAAAATCCGTCGGAAGGGGGCGCTGCAATCGCCATTTTTGTGCCATTTTCAATATTGTGCCGACCAAAAGTATATGATGTTATGCATCGAATTGAACCAAATCTTTTATGTAAATGTATGGCTATGGCTAGTTTGTCCTCCCTGAATTTGAAAAAAAATCCGCCGGAAGGGAGCGCTGCAATCCCGATTTTTGTGCCATTTTCAATATTGTACCGACCAAAAGTACATGAAATTATGCATCGAATTGAACCAAATTTTTTGTGTAAGTGTATGGCTATGGCTAGTTGGTCCTCCCTAAATTTGAAAAAAAAAATCCGCCGGAAGGGGGCGCTGCAATAGCGAATTTTATGCCATTTTCAATACTGCACCACCTAAAAATGTATGAAGTTAGTTCTAGAAATGAACTAAATTTTTTGTATATGATTATTTTTTGGTAAGGCAAGTAGGTCCTCCCTGAATTAAAAAAAAAAAAAAATCTGCCTATCATTCTATTGTTTATCGGCTCGTGCAGAAACGGAAATTCGCTTTTACACCGATTAATTGACTGAAGCAGAAATTTAAGATGAAAATCAAAGTTGGTATGGTATTCAATTAAAATTATTAAAGCACTAAAATGAGTAACTATTTTTTTAAACTCATAAAATGTACGTATGAGATAGAAGAAAGTTTTAGGATTTACACATCCAACTAGTTTTTTTTTTTTGTGAGCCCTTTCCCCTTTTGTCAGAAAATGTCACACTTCACCTTCCCCCCTTCCCCCCTTGGTCACATGTCAAACAATATTACATGTACATATACTTGTAGTTGAGAAACAAAGCATTATGTTATAGACAGCGTTGTAGTCGTAAAAAAAAAGCAGAGAGTATACGGTATAAGTAGAGGGTATGCGCTACATCATGAATGTTCATAGATAGGGTATACGGCAATGCTTTACTTGAGAAAGGTATACGGTACCTCTTTTTAAAAAAATCCAGAGGGTATACGGCGTATACTCCCGTATACCCTGCACTACATCCCTGATTATAGATCATATTTTAAATTTTACTTGAAAGCTTAAATTGTGTTTTAATGATATTTGTGACTATAACAATAAAAGTGATTCGGTACTTATTTTGTACGAAATAAGGTTAATAGACGATAATAATATGAAAAAGCAATTGAAAACAGTAGTATTTTAGAATATGAAATGGAATTTTAATTAGTATTTGATTTAAAATTTTATCTTTACTTTATGAACACAAAATACTTTACTTTCAAAATAACTTCCAAATTTAATTTGCTGATTTTTAATGTTTTTGCTTTAACCAAGATGTGTGATGTCACATTTCTTTTTACCCCCCCCCCCATCCCCTAGTCACAAACTCACAATTTCATGAACCCCCCTCCCCATCTCCAAACGTGACATCATTTATGGATGGCCCCTACGTTGTAACAGAGTGCAAATCATAATTTATTCATAATTTCATGATCAAATGAAGAATTTACCGTAATATATCTAATGTAAAATCTTGCCTTTATTATATGGATGAAGGTGTTATGACAGGGCTTGCGGAGTCGGCGGGAAAAATTGCCGACTCCGATTCCGGGCTGGTAATTTTAATATACCAGTGTTCCTGTTGGATAAAATTATACGGGAAAATTATAAGGGAACGTAAGAAAAATAAGGCGAAATTTTCACTATTTAATTCAGTTTTGAGAGCTACGAAAGAAAAAAAAGGGGGAAATATTGTTTCTATCGTACTAATTTTTGAGAATCGCACAAACTCGAAAAATCCAAACAAATGCTCTGCAGTAAATTCAAAGTAATAGTCATGATCCACCTCCTCCCCACACCTGTAATGTAGCATTGCACTACAGTAATATTTGAAAAAAAAAAAAAAAAATGTTACTTAAAGTATTTTTTAAAAGATTTTGTTCCAGAATAGGCATTTATTTCTAAGTAACTGGGGCTATTTTCGGACCAAACAAGGCCTCGCACAAAGTAGCCCCAAAATACTACTTTTCATGTTAGCTTTATGAAAACGTAAACATTTCCTCTCAAAATAAAAAAGTTAAAGTAAAAACTATGATCACAGATTACTAAAGGTGATATACTTGCCTTATTTGTAGCTCTTATCAGGATTGTTTCACTATAGATATAGAAAGTTTGGAAAGTTAAAATTACACACGAAAACAGCTGTTTACAAACACATTCGGTGTTGCCACTAAAAAATTAAATTATCCCCAAATATATTCTAATACCTGGTAGTAGGATATAAAATATTTTTTGAGGGGAAAAATTCTAAATTATCTTGTATTGTTTGTTCGATACAAATAAAAAAACTTTTTAGAGGATGGACCAAAGTAATTCCTCAAGCAGTGTTGAATTCAGACTCTTTTCTCCGGGAGGGACTTCAGTGGCTCGGGGGAGGGGGAGGACACTGCAGAGTTCTGAGGGAGAAATTGTACTTTTTGGTCATTGAAAACGCAAAATTTTACATTTTTCGGGGCGTGGGGATGTCTCCCCGGGCGACCCCGTAAATTCAACACCCCAGTAGCAGAAAGTTACGGTGGTGTCTGCGACAGCAATGCTGTAGGATGAAAATTGTCTGCGGGGGAGGGGGGGGGGTAATTTTCTTATGTACATTATAAATATAGTTCTTACTGATTAATATTATAAAAAGACAACTATATTCCAATAAAAATATAACTTGAATAAGAAAATAGCAAAATTAATATTTTTTGAAGAATTAGATTAATAATGAATATGTAAAGTGGTTCTTTAAGTTTGAAGTTAAGGCTAAATCTATTTAAAATTACATTGACATATAGTGTACAGCTATTGAAAACAATGTATAGTTTCTTACCTTGCCTAAGTATTCAAATCTACAGAAGAAATAAATACAATGATAATAAAGGGGAAAAAAATCATTTACATTGTCACATGTGAAATAGTGATAAAATGAAGAAAACAATTCAAATTCCATTGAACAGTAGATGCTATACTGCCTCCTTAAACTCTCAATACATTTGTTTACTTGTTAAATCATAATAAAATGTTAAAATAAAATATTGAAATGTGCTAATTTATTTTTATTTATTTTTTATTATTATTATTTTTATTTATTTATTTATTTTTTTAAGGGGACAAAAATCACTTAAAATATCAAAATCTTAAATTTTATTCAAAAAGGATGCACATTAAAAATTTAAAGTCACTATTTCTTTATCATAAAATATATATGTTATAGTTTTATAGCAGTGATACTTTGAAAAACCAAATATTATGAAAAAGAAAATTCTGAATGATAATTTTATAAATACACTGGATGTGTACCTAAAATTTTATTAAAATTTGCAGTGTTAATTTATGGTAAAAAAACAAATTCTGATGCAAAAAAAATCCGTTTTTGGAAAAAAAAAAAAAAAAAAAAAAAAGGGGGGGGGCAGCAAAATTAGTTTTTGGAGAAAGAAAGAGAAAATACACAACTTTTTGTGCCCCTTTAACAAAATTTCATTTTATTGTTGTGATTGTTTGACGAAATATGCAGCTTTTCCGCGATATTTTAACGAAATTAGCCTTTTTCACGATATTTTTAACGAAATTTATCATTTTTTCGCGATTTTTTGAAATGTGCCTGTTTTTTGCGATCTTTTGACAAAATCTGCCATTTTTTGCTATTTTTGATGGAATATTTCGTTTTTTCGCGATCTTTTGGTGAAATTTACCATTTTTTTCGATTTTTTAAACGAAATTTATTGTTTTTTCATAACTTATTGATGAAATCTTTCCTTTTTTCGCGATCTTTTAACGAAATCTGCCGTTTTTTCGCGATCTTTTGACGAAATCTGTCTTTTTTTTTTCACGATTTTCTAACGAAATCTGCCGTTTTTTTTCAATATTTTTTGACGAAATATTCCATTTTTACCCGATTTTTTGACGAAACTAGCCTTTTTTCCTCGGACTTTTTAAACATAATTTACGATATTTTCGCTATCTTTTGTCAAAATCTTCAGTTTTTCTACGATATTTTGATTAAATCAATCTTTTTTCACTATCTTTTGTTGAAATCTACCTTTTTTGCGATTTTTTTTATGAAATCTATCATTTTTTTCGCGATCTTTTCATGAAATTTACCTTTTTTTTCGCGATTTTTTAAACGAAATTTTTTTCATGACTTATTGATGAAATCTCTTGTTTTTTCGCGATCTTTTGACGAAATCTGTCGTTTTTTACGATCTTTTGATAAAAGGTACCGTTTTTTTTTCAAGATTTTTTGGCGAAAGATACCATTTCTTACGCGATTTTTTTTTACGAAATTAGAAGTTTTTCACGATTTTTTTTAACAAAATTTACTATTTTTTGTGATCTTTTGTCGGAATCTGTAGTTTACGCAGTCTTTTGATGAAATATGTCGGTTTTTCTCGCGATCTTTGGATGAAATTCGCCGTTTTTTCGCGTCCTGTCCAATTTTTTTCCCCCAAATATTTTTTTTTCTTTTCCAAGTTGGCAAATTTGTCTGCAAGGATAAAAATAAATCTGCGACGCACGTCGCGCGTCACGCACTTTCTGCTACGGGATTCAACACTGTTCTTCAAGGACCAAAATTGCCCTGGCTGATGGTATGTAACCGTTTTCAATAAAAATAATCGAATAGCTGAACAGTTTGCTGCAGATTTTTAGGTATGTTTTGTAATTAAATAAATACGTAGCACCTATATTCGTCATTCATTCCGTCCACCTGTTCGCATATAAAAGAGCAAAAATTGCCCAAGCCTAATCGTTTCAAATTTAAAATATATGATTGTTGTATAATTTTGTAGATCACTTCAAATTTTATGAAAATCGGATGTACAGTTTAATTATAGGAACAATCAAAAGCGTTCTGTTACATTACGGTCAATGGAAAAAAAATAGTTTCAAGTGAATTTTAATGATGTTATACTCTTTCGAACATAATGAAATCGATATGCATCTATGAAGTAAATACTAAAAATACATTCTGCATAATCTGTGGTGAAAAGAATATTTGTTATTCTATTACACAATGGTATAAGGGGAAACATTATTTTGAGCCCGTTTTAATGTTATTAAACTATTTTACATTTTATGAAATTGATATACGTTGTTAAGGTCTACAACAAGTAACTTCCTATAAAATCGAAAGTAGATAGTATTTACAAGGATACACAAAAGATTTCGGCCACTATACTGTATCCAACGTATTGTATACTATTACACCAAGATCTGAATATTTTTAAAACGAACTCACTTCATTTGTTACGTTTGATGTGTAATTTCCAACTTGATAAAATATTAGGGATAACAAATATCAGGCCAGAATAAATATAAACCTAGGTATAATTTGCAATAAAAGTTTTTTATTTAATAATTCAGAATGTAAATTTTAGATTGTATAGTAAAATTTATACAGTTATTTGCTTGAAAAATTAATTTCGAAATTTGTAGAAAGGCATTACATAATACATTTTAAGGTAATGAAAATTATATACCAAGCCCGTTGCTCTGGCCCATTTTCCAAATGAACATTGAATAAAACGAACTAATGAATTCGAATTCTGCTGAATTCAGCAAAACTACATTAAGTGTATTAATTGTTATTTAAAATTCTGAATTAATTATATTAAAAATACATTAAGTAAATAATAAAATTTACCAAGTATTTTAAAGTAATATGGATCTTCTTCTGGAAAGTCCTCCCGCATTTACTGAATACCGTGTAAACCAGTGATGCAGTTGTAAAAAAAAAATCAAAGGATATATACGTTCTAAGCAGAGGATATACGCTCAAGGCAGGGAGTATGTCCTAGAGTGTGTATACTGTAGCTTTCTAGAGAAACAGATTGCATACGGTATTCCGTAAAAAAAATCCAGAAGGTATACTGCTTATACCCCCGTATACCCTCTACTACATCCCTGATGTAAACATCATTACGCTATTACATTATCTTATACGTTGGACAAAATCCGGGCTACTCTACTCACAAGGAACTCTTTTATAATAGATCATTATAATAGAGTTTGGTCATTATGACCATCATAAATTAAAATGCTATGTAGTCACTATGTTTGCGGCCAAAGCCCGGTGAACAGTGTATTTTAACCGGCCTTTCTTTTCTCCTCTTTCGGCCTTTCGTTCCTTTTCTTTCCCAAACTTTTTTTCTACCCACTTGGATATTTACAACTGCTATGTTTAAAATACCCATTTGGCTATCTTATTGCACAATCCTCTTATATTAGTTCTCTTCATCTGTTGAAGTTATTTAAAATTTTTTACTGGCAATTAAGCTACTTACATTTATTTTGTTTATTAGATCGAGTTTATGAAGTCACAGAGAGCAACGATCGGTTGTTATGCTCAGGTTTTAATTTATTATTTTTTAACTGCGTCTTTCTTCTTAAATGGGTTTCTTTTTTCTTTTTTTTCCACCATTGTCTGTTTTTTTCTCCCTTAAATAACTTTGTCGGTAGATTGAAAAAAAAAAAAAAAAAAAAAAAAAAAAGAAAAAAAGAAAAAGAAAGAATGAATGAAAGAGAAAAATATTTAATCAGTGAGTGGTGGGAACATTTCAAGTAGCCCTTTTGTCTCCGCTGTAAATGGCACCAATAAGATTAAGATTGGCAAAAAGGCTGATAGTATTTAATTGAATGTTAAATGTTCAATATCAATTTATTTACTGGCACAGTCAATATAACAACTCCGCCAACTAACATCTTTCCTTTTTAGCTGGTCCAAAAAAGAAAAGAAAAAGTTTAAAATTCATGTTTTATTTATTTATTTTTAACATATGCTTTTTTTTTTTTTTTTTTTTTTTTTTTTTTTTTTTACCCTGCTTCATTACTATACACTGCTACAATTAGATATGGCAGGGCCGAAACTAGGGGGGTACAGACGGGGCATGTGCCCCGGGCACCAGATGAAGAATTTGGTTGCCGTTTCATGGAAAAATGCATAATATACGAAATACAAAGGAGCTCACAGGTTAATGCTAAACCTGTGGAAGCGTTTTATTTATTTATTATAGCATAGCACGGTAGTGCTATGCTATATTTATTTCCAATGCGACTCCGTAATGTTATTTTAATAGGGAATTTAACATTGAACGAGTTATTTACTAGACATTTTCCCACCTTTTGTACGCGCTGCCACAGATTTTCTTCGAAGCACCTAATTGAGTAAAAAAAATTCCTCCAATCAAAAAAAAAAAAAAAAAAAAGAAAAAGAAAATGAAAATCTTAGTGATCAATGGACATATTTCCTGTAGCATGTAATAATTTTTACGTGATTTAAAAAGAATTTTTTTTTTTTTTTTTTTTTTTTTTTGTAAGAATTAAAAACGGCATATTTAAGACTTCATATTGGAAGTGAAACGGAGATTTTTAAACATTTGGTACCAGGAAAAAGAATTATTTTCAGAAAATAATAAATATGAAGCATGATTTTTGTAATAAAGAGATATTTTCTAATATTAATTGATGGATCAAGGCGATTTTTAATTGAAGAAATATAGAAAATTAGTAAATTAAGCTTTTTTCTATTTATTGTTTTTTCAAAATAATAGAAAATAACTTAAAAATATATATGTAAATAATGGTATTTGAAAGTGGGGTTTCTGACACATTGGCATCTGAAAAAAATCGCGCCAAAGCCAGTATATGATATTTGTGCTGGAATTTTGTACCTATACCACAATTTTTATAATGTCTTCGCCTTATACGTTCGAAGAAAATCAAAATAAATTAAGGTAAATAAAAGTCTCCAAAAATAATAGTATTAAAAAATAATAGTAAAAAATAATAGTATATCATCCTTGGTACGTAATGAAATTAGTAAATCTGCAGAACTAGGCCTTCAAACTCAATTCCTGGCAATTTTTTTAAGGCTAAACCGCAGAATTAACGACTAATTGGCGTAAGACTTTTCGGCACTGCAATAAATTAGCCAATTCTATCAACCTAATCATTCAAATATTTTTTTTAATTTCCAATTTGGCGATTTTTTAAAATCGCTCCTCAACTTGTAACATTACAAATAATTAATCATTGAATAAAATTTAATTTTGAATTAATTTGTATTAAATTTATTATTCCTATGATTGTCAAAATGATAAGAAACTTACACGATTTAATTTTTAAAACATCACAAAGAGTTTCTGTTGAAAAGTAGCTGTTTTTTTTATATTTCAAGTTAATATTTTTATAAAACTCTTTTGATGCATTATTTGTATGAAATTATAAAATGTAAACTCATTTGAAATATTCATAACGCTCTGTCCTTTGGCACAGATGTCTAATACTTATCACGTTGGCGCAATTTTTGCGAAAATTGATGGTGAAAATTTCGTTTTCAATAGAACAAAACAATTTATATCATTTTAAGGTACTTCTAGGTTATCCTGTCGACCAATTTCGCCAAATTATACAAATCACCAAACTATAATAGTCAAATTATATATGTTGACATAATTTTTATTTTAAATAACGAAAAAATAAATAATTAGTAGAATATTAATAAAAATATTAATAAAAAGTCGAAATAAAAATCACTTAATGACATTTTAAACACGTGAATCGCATTAATGTCATTGAATGTGACATTCACGATCATCCATTATTGGCATTTAATCTTATAGTTTGGCGATAATTTTTTGGTCGACGGGATAACCTAGAAGTACCCATTTTAAAAAAGAAAGTACAAGAAAATAATTTATTAATAAGTATACAATGATAGCCGGGTTAGCATGTGAGACACATAATCGCCATTTTGTTCCAATCATGCCAACGTGTTGCATGCACAGTGTATGCCGCTGAATGCCCCTTAGGCATTCTCTTGAGCTCACCCAGCCCTCCACCCCCATAGTTCACTTCTAGCTATGGCCCTGGGTGAATTACGTCAGTAATTGTGACACGATACCGCATAAAGAAGTCCTGAAGATGATACCCTCAGTTAATTTTGAAATGAGTTCACCTGAATGCAATAGTTATTAAAAAACTTGAGATATTAAACAAAAACATAATTTGCAGAACAAATTAAAAAAACCAAGATTTATTTCCTACACTCTTTAAGCCCGAGAAGGGACAGATATTAAGATAATTGATTTAATCATTTCGACATTTAATATTAAATTTTGGTAACAAATAAGTTAAACAAAGTGAACATGAAAAAATAAAAATGCAATTCAAACAATATGATACTTAACCACCCTAAATCTTAGATTCCGTTCAAATGAAATCGAAATAAATCTAAGACTTTTTTTCCAAACTCAACTTGCAAATTTGTATTGCAGATTTTGTATTATGTTTACGGTAAGTGTAAACAAAATAAATAGGCAATCAAAAAAGCAAATGTTCAGAAAAAGTCGGAGATTTATTTCGATTTCATTTGAACGGGATCTAAGATTTAGGGTGGTAAGTATCATATTGTTTAAATTGCATTTTTATTTTTTCATGTTCACTTGGTTTAACTTATTTGTTACCAAAATTTAATATTAAATGTCGAAATGAATAAATCAATTATCTTAATATCTGTCCCTTCTCGGGCTTAAAGAGTGTAGGAAATAAATCTTGGTTTTTTTAATTTGTTCTGCAAATTATGTTTTTGTTTAATTTATTTATTTATTTATTTTTTCAAATTTGTGGAAGTAACTTTGCCTATATATAATCTACAACCAAATCGAAAAAATAAACACTAACCTTGTTAGAATTCAATCGCATTATTCTAAACAAAAAAAAAAAAATATTAATATGCAAGTGAGAAATTTTGAAAAGATCGATCCCACAGGTTTAACATTAACGATTCAGTTTATTCGAGTGACTAATATAGACTCTTGACACTCAAGCTAATGTATGGAGGCATTGGAAGCGTTATTTATATATTTCTTGCTAAAATTTTGATTATTACATGATTTTTCTTCGTTTTTTGCGTAGGGTACCTTCGGTCGATAACTTTTATTGTGCGTGAGAAATGGGGCGAGGCAAAATCCACTTTTGCCCCGGGTGCAAAAAGGTTAGTTTCGACTAGAGGTTTGCACGGGCCGGGCCTCGGCCCGAAGCCCGAGCCCGGCTCGACCCGCGGGCCGGGCTCGGGCCGATTTCCAATAATGGCATTCGGGCCGGGACGGGCCTAGTCAATAATCCTTTCGGGCCGGGCCTAGTCACTAATCTTTTCGGGCCGGGCTGGGCTGGGCTCGGGCCTTAATTTATTTGCTGGAGTATCGGGCCGGGCCTAACTTTTTTTTTCCGTACGAAGCCGAGACTGATTCCATTCTTCCTAGTTTTCATGGACCAAAATAATCAGTTCCTATTGAATCTTCCTATATGGAAATCCTTTTCTCGACTTTTTATAAATCAGTAATATTTGGCTTTGTCCAAAAATTTCTGCAAAAAAACATATACTTTTAAGCCGTCATTATTCTACAATTAAACATTAGAGTTTATTCCTTTTAAAGAATCGTAGATTACTAGGCGTTTTAAAATAGAATTAAACACACACACACACACACACAAAAAAAAAAAAAAAAAAAAAAAACCTGATTATGACGGATTTTTTTTTTAAACTGAAAACTGAAAGTTTCTTTTAAAATGTTCATCCATGCAAAATGAATACAACAATGCGGGAGAAAAAAATATATTAAACATTTACATCTGTTAAGAAGGGGATGCATTTTTTTTCCTTCCAAAGCGATTTCGTTTTTGGAAATTTTACTATACACCGCTTTTTCGATTTTTTGTCTCCATTACAGGGAATATGGATTAATAATACTAGTGATAACTGAAACATTTACATACAACAAACAAAGATTCATTTAAAAGCATAAATATCGCAGCCTACGGCACTTCTGCATAAATGGAGATTATAAACATGGGAAAAAAAAGACTAATATAATTTTTTTGGTCAGAACTCTTCCATAAGATTAAAGATCAATGTTCTGTAGAAATTCACTCGAGCCGGGCCAGGTTTGGGCCGAATTTTAAACTTTTTTCCGGACCGGGCCAAGCTCGGGCCGAAATTTTAACTTTCGGGCCGGGCCTGGTCGGGCCATTATTTTTTTCATTCGGGCCGGGCCGGGCTCGGGCCGAAATTTTAACTTTCGGGCCGGGCCGGGTTGGGCCAATATTTCTTTCGTTCGGGCCGGGCCCGGGCCGAAATTTTAACTGTCGGGCTGGGCCCGGGCCTGGAAACCCCGGCCCGTGCAGACCTCTAGTTTCGACCCTGAGATATGGCACGTGGTGCAATAAAGAATTAAATGAATATGATATTACAGATGTGACTAAAAATAACAAATATAAGGCCTTCAAAAACTCGATTAGTTTAGGATTCTTACTTGAGGTTTTAAACAAACTCTAGTTTACCTTTTTCGTAAAAGGATTGTCCCACATTATCATCCCAGAAACTTAAACTTCAATGGTCTTTCAGAGCTTACGCAATGATAGTGCTTTCAAAACTATATTTGGTAAACCTCGGCCGATAAAACTTAATAGCTCATACAATTTTACGGCTATTCTTCCCAAAAATTAAAGCCGGATTTTGGGAAAAAGTAAAGTTAGATATCTTTACGCCTCGCTGGAAAATAACAATGGCAAAGACAGAGTAATAACGCGTCAAAGTATCGTATATTTCATTCTCCTTGTAAGACTTCTGAAAAATATCTGGTGTGACTTTCTGTGCAGTATAATCTTATTTCACTGGGGTGTTTAAAAATAAAATTGCACGGTCGATTGTTTTGGAATAGCTGATCTTCATTTATGATTGTCTGGGGTCTCTCAACAAGATATTGTTATAAAGTAGGTTTGTTTTATCCAATACTTGAAGGAAACAGATTCACCTGTGTCTTAAGGCTGCTGGTCACTCGCTTTCCGAATTCCCCTCCGTAATATTAAATCTATGGATGTTTGAGGCATTTTTATATTCAAAATATCTCCTTAGGAAATTAATATTTTTAACTTCAGTGTTCTCCTTAAGAATATCTATTTTTTTTCCCTTAGTTTTCAAAATATCTCTAAAAGCTATCCTTAGTTTTATATGAAGTGTTAAAATTTTACTCCCACTTTGTCAGTTTTTAAAACATAAAATATTAAATAAAGCAAAGAGTTTAGAAATATTTTGAGAACTAAGGTAAAAAGCACATCCTTTAAGAAGAGAACTCTGAAAAAGAAGTTTAAAATATTAATTTCCTGAAGAGATATTTTAAATATAAAAATGCATCAAACGCCCATAGACTTAACATTACGCAGGGAATAAAGAAAATGAGTGATAAGCGAAGAATTTGTTATAGTTAGTGCTCTGTACTTGATTCCCCCCCCCCCCCCTCAATTTTGAGATTTCTTTTAGAGAATATTTTAGCTGGGGTAAAACTCACTCTAAAAAACCCAATAAAACTCACATTAAAGTTGGTTTTATTGTTTTTTTTTTTACAATCTATGATATTATTTAATATTCAGCTACTTTTATATTAGTTTTTTAACTTTTGTGTTTAGCCGCTTCCCTGATTTGCCCGTACGTCGTAGCGGCAACATGTTTCTGCCAATCATTATTTACCCGTACGTTGTACGGGCATTCATATTCCAATCAGGATTTATCATCCACACTAATCAGGGAAATTTTTATTTGTAAATTTTGCATTTTTTAATCCAAGCGTTTTTCTAATTCACTTAGTCAAAAAATTTTGTTTTGAAAAACCAGTGATAAAAGATTAAAAGTTCTGTAAAAGACTTGTAATAAATAGGTATTATTTGAAAGCTTTTTCAAAAATATTGATCAGTTAAGTCAGACCTGTCCAGCCTTTTATCAAACAAGGGCGCATCTCAGCTTTTGGGAAGCAATGAAGCGCGCCATTGTTAACATGGCTCAAAATAGGCAAGAAAATCATCTTTTAATATTAGTAGCAATACATATATGTAATTTCATAACGTAGTAGAGATATAGTGCTCCTATAAATCTGAAGCGCCATGTAAAAAATCAAAATAACTGTAAAACGTAATATTTTCAGATAATAAATTTTTCTGCCAGGAGTTATCTCAAACATTATGAAATTGGAAAGAGTCTGAAAATGAAATATCATCTATTGTTAAAATAAAGTGGTAATCAGAGATATTGTCAGGTTTTATGGGGATTCAAATACTCCGTAATAATTACTTTTTTTTTTATTTTTAAGGGATTAGTAATAGGCAACTTTAACAAGGGTGCCAGGAGAACATGCAAAGGGCACCGCGTTCGACAGCCCTAAGTTAAGTGATTAAAGAGTTAACTATTCTATCAAAACAGATTGTAGGTGTACTGCCAAATATGACTAAACAAAGCCAAAATTGTCAAAATAAAATAATTTTTTAAAAGCTTGTTAATATTATCAAAAAAAAAAAAAAAAAAAAAAAAAGGCCAAAATTAATATATATAGCTAATTTTTAAAATTATCAGATGAAAAATGACAAGATCTTTTATATCAAGAATTAATAATATAAAATTTCATAATGTAAGTTTCTATCTGTATACAAATTTGACTAATTCACTTTTGGCCAGATTGATAAAATAAAGGGGAAGGGAAGGAGCGTTTTTCAAAAAAACAAAATAAACATTTTTTGTTTCTTTTTATAAACTTTTTTTTGTTGTTTAAATTAGGATTTCCCCCGCCCCCTCCTCCCTTAAATATCAATTCTTATTACATATTGTTACCGTCCATGTTTGTTGATAAAAATAAACATTGTTGGATATTACATAATTATTATAACTTCAATTCAAAATATTCAAATTTAATAATTGCAATCGATTATATAGATAATTGAGATAATTTATAAAATATTTTTAGTAACAGCTCTGTATTATGTTCAAAGAATAAACTGCTCTGTACAATGAACCACAGATATCTTCAAAATTTTACCAAGCATCCTTTGAATAAAAGATTAAAGATTTTTTTTTTTTTTTAATTTGTTCTTAGTGGGGAATACATATAAAAAGATAATTGATTAAAGTAATTTTTAAATATGTGATATGTGGTTATGATATAATATCATATGATGTCAAATGTAAAAACTTTTTATACAGCCTTTTAAGCTGATTTGTATTGTTTCAATGAAAATGACTTGAGTATTAATTTAATAAATAAAAATATAAGAAGATTTTTTAATTTAATACGTACTTTCTAGAAAAAAGGGACTTCCCTACCTTCACTTCTTAAACTATAAAACCCGAAAAAATTCAATAAATCTCGAAAACCAACACCTGTTTTGGGCTTTTTATAAAAAAAACCCGGGCTTTTTGCAATCCGTATTTTAGAGTCTTTTAAAACAATTTTTAATTGATTAATTAATTTTCGTGACCACTTGACATATTTTTTAAAAAGTGGAAATTCAAAATTTATAGAATAGTGTTGAAATTACACAATAGTAGACTTTTTCACGAAGTGGTGGTTATTTAGTCTAGCGTTCTTATCGATTTCAAATCAATTTCGTGATAATTACCAGGAAAATACATGCATATCTTATTTAATTGAAAATTTCAGAAAATAATTCTTCGAATACCATTATGTGCATGCGAAAAATCTTCAGAATCTGATACTTCACGCGCTGGTGAACAAAATGGAAGTTAAATACAGTTGGCAAAAAAAGTATTTGTACACTTCATTTTTTAAAATTATAATGAAATTAAATAAAAGATTTAAGCAAAAAATACTGTAATACATTAATTTAATGCATTATAATATTATAGAAGCAAAAACAAAATTAAACGAATCGATTTTTTACATTATAATAAACAAATATACAAAAATATAATGCAAAAAAAAGTATTTGTACACTATATTAATGTAATATAATTAATGAAAATTTAGTAAAATGATACAAATTAATATTTTGTGTGAATTCATTTAGCGTTTATGACTACTTCTAGATGGTGTGACATAGATTCCACCAACTTTTTTGTAGCGCTCCGGTTAATGTTATTCCATGACACAGTAAGAGCTGCTTTAAAACTGTTTTTTAATGATACATTTTTTTTTTCGGATTTTTGCATCCAATAGCATCCGCAAATTTTCTATTGGATTCAAGTCTAGAGATTTTAGAGGAGTTACCAGCCGTCTTCGAGTATTGTGGTAACCATGTGCTGGTGATCACAGCAGTATGCTTTGGTCGTTATCCTGCAGAAAGTGAAAAGCTTCTTTTACGCATAATTTCTTGGCACGGTTTAATAAATTATGCCGCGACACATCAATGTATGATGTTAAACCTGTCCTTCCATTGTCAATGAATTTTAAATGTCCTGCTCCATTAGAAGCTATACACCCCAAAACTATAATATTTCCCCCAACATGCTTGATAGTTTGAAATATACGTTTTGGATCTAGAACAGTTTTATTTTTACGCCAATTTTTTCGAATGCTTGGTGGTAAGAAAATTCCGAATTTTCCCTCATCAAAAAAAATTACTGTTTTCCGAAAATCCAATGATTTACTTCTGTATGCGAAAGCGAATACTATGCGTTTTCGCCTATTTGTTTCGCTGATGAATGGGTTTTTCCTTGAGGTTCTTCCTTTTAAATCTGCATTGAGAAAAATATTTTTTATTGTTTGAGGTATTACTCTGATGCGAGAAGATGTTGCAAGGTCTCCAGCAAATTTTTGAACCGAACGCATAGGATTTTTTAAAGCTTTTTTAACAACACTACCTTTTTCCCTCATTGTTAGTTTGCTGAGAAGTCCTGGTTTTCATTGAATTTCGACGCTTTTAATTTATTCATAGTTTCTCACTATACATCCAATAGTTGTAAATGGTAATTTAATAGTTTTTACAAATTCTTGTTGCGAATTTAAATTTTTATTATGCTCAATCATAGGATTTCATATATCTAAAGATGCCTCTCTAGTTTTATTCTCTATACTCAATTACTTCAAGAGCAAAATAGATTAAATGTCAGACAAATATAATATGAAGATAAAGATTATTAACAGCTTCTGTAAAAGTAGTCCTTTGAACCATAAACACTATAAAACACAGTACATATCAGGATGGAAAAATGTACAAATACTTTTTTTGCAAAAAATTTTTAAACTTTTCCTATTAGAAAATCAGTTTACATCTTTATCGAAATTTTCTGTTGTGTAATTTAAAACGCACGGTAAACAGACTGTATTAAAACTACTTTTGACAAAATATCTGTTTTTATTTAGTTAAAAATTACAAATTTTAGAGTGTACAAATACTTTTTTTGCCAACTGTAATTCAATCATATAACAATATCTAAACATAACTTTGACACAGCGTAAACTAACTCTGGAAATAACCCTGTAGTATTTAACTGAAATACTTATGAGTAAGTATTCTGAGTGTGAATAACAGCTTTTATGCTGATTACAAAACTAATGGGTTGCAATTTCTGTGTAAAATTCACTGTCATACATTTGATAGTAAATTTGTAGCTGATTCGAATAAATCATTTTTTAAATATAAGAAAGTTTGGTGGTTGCAATTGATCACCAGTATCTTTAAAAACCTTCAAAAGAGATCATTTACGACAGTATTTAAACTGATAAAATTTTAGTTATAAAATACGAGTGTGGTCTAGAGTAACGTTCGACCCCCTCCCCCCGGCCACGTAATTCACGTATGCACTTCACACGGTGATCAGCGCAAATTCTGCTTCCTGATCAGGGATGTAGTGGAGGGTATACGGCGGTATACGCCGTATATCTTCTGATTTTTTTAAAGGAACACCGCATACCCTCTGTTTCTCAAAAAAGCTATAGCATACACATTCTAGAGTATACTCTGTACCTTGAACATATGTCCTCTGCTTAGAGCGTACTAAAAAAACATAAAAGATAGTTATGCAAAGACATTGCATTTTTAAAAAAAATTTCTACTTTTTTAAATATTGATATTTTTGTCCAATGTTTTTTAAGATTTTCAAATCAGTATTATACAAGACTGCGTATGGCTTTTTAGATAAATTTAATATAATGTTCTTACTGATGTATACAGTGTAAAACGATGAAATCTAACACATCTCCATATGTACTTTTATTAAAAAATATATGTAACGAAAAAAATTGAAGGCTTTTTCCATGCATAGATTCATCAAATACTATATAATAAAGAACATCTAGAAAAAGTTTAAATCTCTATCTCAAATAGAAAGGGGAAAAAAAAACCTTAGCATTTTTAAACTTGGAAAGTATGAACATTGAGAAAAATCCAATTAAAGTTTTAATTTGTACAGGTAATTGTGATGGGTGTATTAACAAAATTCACAATACCGCGATATATTTATTTGCCTTATGGGTAAAAATGAGGTGTAAAAATATTCACATTCAGTGCGACGGTGACTAACACTGAACTTCCCATTCAGTATTGAATCTTAAATTTTTCGGGAGGGAGGGGGCATGTCATAGCTCCCGGGGGATGTGCCCCCCCAGGCCATCGCCTGAATTCAACACTGAGGGGGTGGCCCGGAGCAATGAAATGTCCCCCCCCCCCTTCGGAAAATTTAAGATTTTTGGTTTTTAATGGTCAAAAAGTGCAATTCTCCCCCGGGAACTCTATAATGCCCCCCCCCGGAGCCACTGAAGTCCCTTCCGGAGACAAATTTCTGAATTCAACACTGTTTGACTAATTTTGAAGTAAACTTTCTTCTTAATAAATAGAAAAATTGAAAATTTTCCATGTACGTTTATGCCTCGGCCATCCCGTAAACATCTATATTAAAAACAGGCTTTATTTATTTATTTATTTATTTTTATTTATTTATTATTATTATTATTATGCTTTAATTTGAGTCCCTATAAGCGTGGGATATTAAAGAAGGAAATCTGTTTTGCTAGTGGTCCTTTTAATCTAAAAGTTAACCAAATTTTCTGTCCCAAAAAAGTTTGAGAATCTCTTCAATTCTTTTTAGGGTAGGCTGAAAATTGAGTAAATAAACCACCGCAATTTATTCATAGCTCGTTGGCGCATACGGGTGCGTATTTTGCCGTGTCCCGGTTCAAGCACCCAATGATCGCGCGAGCGGAAACCGGAGGCTCTTTCAAGTGAAAGCTTCTCTTTTCTTTTCACATATGTCCTTCATAGTTCACTTCCTCGGCCGTATTCTCTCTCTCTCGCTTTCATTTCGTTTTATTTGCTCATTTGCTTTGCTTTTATTTTTTTTCTTTTTATTGCTCTCAGGCTACCACTCGGAATTTTTTCGCTCGCCAGTTGTTCAATCTTTTTCCGAAACAGTCGGTAGTCGACCGAGGAATGAATTAAGTTATTTTTTATCAGTAGGAACATTTGCTTTACTTAAAAGACTTGATGGATAGATAATGTCTGTATGTTAGCAGGATGGTAAGTCGTTAATCTCTGTTTCTTTAATTTTATTTTCCTTAAGCAGGGCCGTAGCTAATAGGGTGCTGGGGGCGGCTCACCCCCCCTCCCGAAAACATTGAGCCTCCCTTTTAAAAGATTCCAAGGCCACTAAGGGATTTCTGTACCGAAAATCCAAATGAAATTCTGTTCAAAAAATTAATTTAATTTTGAAGCCCTTTCACAGTTTTGCATAATACTAAATTGCAGCTAAAATAAGTATTTCAACACTCGCTCATGCTCTTAACACACATGAAGCTAACATGATGTTTAATATTGCACCAGTTATGTACTCAAATTTCTCATCATCATATTTTTTTCTTAACATAAAATGAAGTTATTACAACAGTTTAATAAAAAAAAAACATAATACCTTACCTACAGTGTAAATATGCACTAATTTATCTTACTGCGTCAAAGAGAAAGAAAATATGAACTTCCCCTACATTTTCTTGAAGCCCCCCTCCCACCATTATTGACTTCTAGCTACGACCCTGCCCTTAAATTTCTTTTAGGCACCATACCTTAAGAATTAGATTAAAGAAAGGAAGTATTTTGAATTTAGCATTAACCCCTTGGGCACTCAGAATTTTATTGTAAATATTGCATTATTTAATCCAAGCATTTTCCCGATTCAATATGGTAAAAATGTCTGCTTTGAAAAACCGATGATAAAGGATTAAAAATTCTGTAAAAGACGGTCGGCCCGAAGGGTTTAAAATATGCTCGAAGTTGGCGGTTTCTTTAAAAGAATCTGAGTGTAAAAATATTTGAAGGCCCTAAATTATTTTCAATCGAAAAAATAAACATATTCATTATCATTAGTTCGTATACTCAAAACTATTAATAAATAATAATTTCACAGTAAAATGCATTTCAAGTTTAAACATGAGGCTTGTGGTAAAAATAATTATAATAAATCAAATAAATTTTTAAATAATAATTTCCTTTCATTTGCAAAATGGTTTGAAACTCGATATACATATATATTACCTCTTTTATGTATTTTTTGTACATAGTGTTTAACTATATTGCCTTCTAAATTAAAAACAATGCAGTTTTTGTAAATTGCCCTCTAAATTGAATGCCATGTAGTTATTCCATTCTACCTTCGTAATTACAAGTTATATAATTTTACAATTTTTTTCATCATTATCAAACATACCTACACTGATTATAAATGTAGAAAGCAGTTTCTGTATTGTGCCTTTCTGGAATGTTAAGTTGACATTTCAACTTGTTAATCAATTTTCATACGCCTTTTTATTCTTACGGTTTTCTTCTAAATAATATATTTTGAAAAAAAGTTGCTTTACTATAATTTTTGTGATTTTGTTTGTGTATTTTGCAAATAAAATTGTTAGAAGTCTTTTTTTGATAACAGTTATTAAAAAAGAAAAAGAAAAAAGAACGAAATGCTGATAAGAAATATTAAATACATAAATCAATACTCATTTCTTGCAGGTCTAAAATTGTATATTAAATGAACACGCTTTAGTGGACCAACTTTTAAATTAAATTGTAAGACTTTTTGAGCCTTTTTTTTTTTTTTTTTAAATTATTTGTCAGCGTATCACATTATGTAATAAATCTGTAAATGACTTATGAAAAAAAACAAATTCAAGATAAATATAAACAATACTTAAAAAATCAAAAAATTAAATTCGGTATATACTTGTTCAGTTAATATGAAAAAATATACATTTAATTATTAATTTGAAAAATGTAAAATGTTATAACAAGTTGTTGCTTTTGAAATGCTATAGAACTTCTATCAATGCTTTGTTACCGAATTAATAGGGCAATTAAAAACTCCCCTCACTTTTTTTTTTTTTTTATATATATTAAATGCTAACACATGTTTACATTTTTTCATATTTATTCGACTTCTGATTAATAAAAAATATTTTTTTTTTGATAATTAAATAAGTGATATTAACGTTTAATTTTAACATTTTATTATTTTTATTCTGAATTAACCAAGAAACTATCCCAGGGCCATAGCTAGGGGGGTTCCAGGGGGTCTCAGCCTCCCCCCCCTAAAGCATTTGAGCCTCGCCTGCAAAAGATTCCAAGGTCACCAAATGAATACTTGAACCGAAAATCCAAATGAAATTCTGTTAAAAAATCGAATTTAGATTTGAGGCCCACAATTTTGCAGAAGTACTAAATTGTAGCATTTGTACGAAAAGTGCAAATAAGTATTTCAACACTCGCACATCCTCTTTACACATGTGAAGCTAATAGGATCTATAATTCTGCCTTAGTTATACACTTATACACAAATTTTTCATTCTGCATCCTATTATTTTCTTAGCATAGAATGAAGTTATTACAAACACTTTAATTAGGAACGCAGTGCCTTCAATGTATTTGTGCGTGTATGTATCAGAGAAAGAAAATAATAATATGAGACCCTCCTGCATTTTCTTGAGCCCACCCCCCATTATTCACTTCTTGTTACAGCCCTGAGCTACCCGTTTTCAATTGCATTTATTATCCCTAAATGCGTGAAAGTAATAATACCTCCTCTAAATAATCAAACCCATACTTCTTGATCTGATTTTCATAAGCCAGCATTGTACAATGAAATTCTACTCTATTTTCATTTATGAATCATAACATTCGTAACCGGTGGTAACCTCTTTAAAAAGTAAATAAATAAATACACCGCGTCCCATTTATGCTGGTATGTCTGTTCGGAGAAACCTGTTCTGATTTATTAGTGTCCTTTTTTGCGATTCGTCACCTGTTGTTCTCCCACGTGTACTATAAAATCTTTGCTCTTTATAAACATTGCCTTTTTTTTTTCCCCGCAGGAAAAAAAATGGAGCACAGCCAGGTCCAGGTTGACTGAGGCGTTTATAAAAATACATAAAGCATTTTGTTCTTGAGTTGTTTTGAGGTTAAACAAAAGCATCATTGTCATATTTTTGTTCATTATTTATTAAGGTATCTGTAAGATTTTAAAATGTCAATTTCTATTATAATTCCAGTTCAAAAACAGACTGTTTCAGGAAAAAGGGAAAAAAAAAAAAAAAAAAAAAAAAAAAAAAACAGAAAGTAAACTATATGATTCTCGAGTTTTTTAAACATTTATACAGAGTGTCCCAAAAATATCTGCATAACTTTAAAATTATATATATATGATGATGATGATGATGATGACATTAACATTATATTATATAATACTACAATTCAACATCTACAATGAATATAACAAACTTAAACATGACAAGACAAACGGAATTAGCAATATTGGAACAATTACAAATTAAATTGAAGATTGTGGTATACGGGTATCGTTATTAAGGGCAATGCCACGCAGTCGCAACAATTATGAATGATTTCTGAGGTAGAAATCAGGAAAAAGTCCTAATGCTTAATTTCTACAATTGCCCGATTAATCGTTACCAAAAAAACCTGTTTGTCACGTGATCGAACTGCTTATAACTCAATAGGTAATTTATTGATCAAAAAATGGAAAATTAAGTTCGATTCTAAATAGCTTCCACTGTCAGGCTTTCCGTTAAAAAACGAATTTGTGCAAAACGTTTTGCGCTTGTTGAGCAGAGCAGTTGAGAACTCAGGGATTGTGCATATATAACGTTATCAACTTTTCGATAATTTTGGACCCCTCCCTCTCTTCCGATACCATATGTTATCACCTCTTAACCACCCCACCCCCTATAATGATATCGTTATCAATGTCGAAAGTTTTTTTTTTTTTTAAATTAATAATACATTTTAAAGAATATATTTCTTTTGTTTGGAATGATATACAAAACTGGTTGCATTTATTTTTAGCATGCTTGATTCAAATAAAGAGAAGTCGATAAAATATCTATTTATATTTAAAAAATAACACTTTAAAGAAACAATTACAACTTAAAAGTATTTTATAATAGCTTTTTGTTACATAATGCATTCTACAGTAGTACTGTCTTGTTGCACTTGCACTGCACGAAGGAAGGAGTGGGGGAGATATAAATTCTTTTCAACAACATAAGCTGTGGGCAACATAATTTCTCTTTTATTTAGTAAACACAAGCTTCAATACAAATGTGCTTCACATATATAGTTTCTCGAACCGTGACTATATATGCATACACATACAACAGAATAGGAATGTCAAACGTTGGAGTATTTCAAATTCCGAGTTAGATAATTTTATAATATAATTTAATGATTTTAATAATAACTTTGTATTTTATAAATAGATAACAGATGGAAAAAAGATAACAAACTATTTTGAATCAAAGACCATGTTACAAATACAAAGAGAAAATTTTGGTTATATCAAAAATGATATTGGGTCAATCCATTTCAAGTGGTCCAGCACTGGTCGCTCGACTATTTTTAAAAAATCTGAAATTTTTTGTACAACAACCCTAACATGATGGAAGTTCAAAATGACCGTTATTTTAATTCTACTATTTTTTATTTGTGTATGGCGGCCATCTTTGTTTCATCGTGTGCAGCGATTTTCTCAGATACTAAGATACACAAAATTGTAAATATCTCGTATTCTATTTTCCCAATTGAAATGGGGTTTGCAGCATTTTGTTCAGAATAAAATAGGCTAAATATACAGTGTAAGAAAAATTTTGAAAAATAAATTTTTATAGGTGAAATTTTAGCACAAAATTTACGATGTTTTCCAAAATCTATCCGTTTGCAAGAGGAAAATTTTCATGCAAGGGAAACTGTCAACCTTACACATTTTTTTCTACAAATAAGTCAAAAGTGCGTGTACTCATACACCAAGTCCCAGATGTGGGAGTTAATTTCTCTTTGCGAAAAAAATTCCGAAATTCGTCAAAAATTTCAAAAATCGCACTTTTTAGGCTTTGATATCTCTGGTGGGCACGAGATAAAAATCTGAAATTTTGGCCTATGAAAGTATCGTGTAGTAGCGTTATGTACAAAAAATTTCAAGAAGGAGATTTGACTACAAGCTGAGATATGACATGGAGAATATGTGAAAACAATACTACCAAACTATTGTAAACCTACTATGTAATTGTTCAACAAGACTGTCAACCTTGCACAATCTTTTCTACAAATAGGTCAAAAGTGCGTGTACTCATACACCAAGTCCCAGATCTGGGAAATGATTTCTCTTTGCGAAAAAAAATTCCGAAATTCGTCGAAAATTTCAAAAATCGCACTTTTTCGACTTTGATATCTCTGGTGGAGCACGAGATAAAAATCTGAAATTCTGGCCTTTGATAGTATTGTGTAGTAGTGTTATATACAAAAAATTTCAAGAAGGAGATTTGACTACAAGCTGAGATATGACATGGACAATATGTGAAAACAATACTGCCAAACTATTGTAACATACTATGTAATTGTTCATACCTCCAAAATTTTAAATTAATTATTTATGGTACAAAGCTAAATGTTAGTTACAAATATCTTTTTCAAATGTTTCTGTGTGATTTTAATAATTCAGAATGTATGCTAAGTCAATACACTATTTGTCCAGATGAACAAATCTACTAGAAATGCTATTGCAACAATTTTACTCGGAACACATTTCAGGAAAAGTAAATTACAGACAATGAACTGCAACTGATCGAGTTAACATGGCTTCAATTATTAAACCTAGAGAATTTCATTCAAGTTAACAAGGGATGAGAAGACTTGGGGGGTTTCAAATAATTTTTTTAGAAAGAACAGCCTGATGGACTGATAACAGTAACTGGTCGAACTCATAACATCTCTCGTAAATATTGTTAAGCTCTTTGTTGAGCATATATAGTATTTTGTAAATTAAATGCTTATTATTTAACTGTTTTGAACAAACGATATTTTCTGGCTAAATATTGTAATAAAAGAGACTAATCTCATTTCTCCTAATGTACTCGTAATAGCATTTCTTAACATTTCTTAATCACCGTATCTCAGCTTGTAGTCAAATCTACTTCTTGAAATTTTTTGTTCATAACACTACTACATAATACTATCGAAGGCCAGAATTTCAGATTTTTATCTCGTGCTCCACCAGAGATATCAAAGCCTAAAAAGTGCAATTTTTGAAATTTTCGACGAATTTTGGAATTTTTTTCGAAAAGAAAAATTATTTCCCAGATATGGGACTTGGTGTATGAGTACACACACTTCTGACCTATTTGTAGAAAAAATTGTGCAAGGTTGACAGTCTTGTTGAACAATTACATAGTAGGTTTACAATAGTTTGACAGTATTGTTTTCACATATTTTCCATGTCATATCTCAGCTTGCAGTCAATCTCCTTCTTGACATTTTTTGTACATAACGCTACTACACAATACTATCACAGGCCAAAATTTCAGATTTTTATCTCGTGCCCCACCAGAGATATCAAAGCCTAAAAAGTGCGATTTTTGAAATTTTTGACGAATTTCGGAATTTTTTCGCAAAGAGAAATTAACTCCCAGTTCTGGGACTTGGTGTATGAGTACATGTACTTTTGACCTATTTGTAGAAAAAATTGTGTAAGGTTGACAGTTGCTCTTGCATGAAAATTTTCCTCTTGCAAACAGATAGATTTTGGAAAAAATCGTACATTTTGTGCTAAAATTTCACCAGTAAAAATTTATTTTTCAAAATTTTTCTATCACTGTATATTTAGCCTATTTTATTCTGAATAAAATGCTGCAAACCCCATTTCAATTGGAAAAATAGAAGACGAGATATTTACAATTTTGTGTATCCTAGTATCTGAGAAAATCGCTGCACACGATGAAACAAAGATGGCCGCCATGCACAAACAAAAAATAGTAAAATTAAAAGAACGGTCATTTTGAACTTCCGTCATGTTAGGGTTGTTGTACAAAAAATTTCAGATTTTTAAAAAATGGTCGAGCGACCAAAAAAATATTTTCTGGACCACTTGAAATGGATTGACCCTATTGATATCAAAAGACAACACCTCCTCCTAAAGTATCCTACGATATCATGTGCCAGACCGCCATATTTGCACAGCCCCTTATCTGGACGGGAAGGAAAAATTGGAATTCCTTATTATGCTATGGGGAAAATATGTATTCTTTTTGTTGATTCAAATTTGAAAATTTCAAGCATATCTTTTGTTCGGCATGTCGATAGGAAGGTTCGTTATCCTTCTATAAGCTTCAAATGTTAAATTTAAAATGCTTCAGTGCAAAGAATATATCTGCGCTTCAGCGATAAATTTTAAATTTGTCCATTTCACAATTTAGTGCTTGTCAATACCCTATTGAAGAAAAAAAAACTGTTTGGTTTTTGCAAGTAAGGAACGACATCTTATATATTCATATTCTTTTCTTTCTTTAGAGTCAATAGTACGTCAGTCTTTATTGCCATACGTGAGATGTGCATACTATGTACATGTATATACTATGTACATACTATGTAACATGTTACGTACTATGTGTATAAGACTTCGCTTCGCTCAGACAATAAATACATGCACTGTTATTGCGGTACTATTTATTTATGAGGGGCTGGGGTGAGGGCTCTATTTTCTTTATTAAATCGTTGCCTCACGATTTGATAATTCGAAATTTTTACAATGTTTAGTGCATGAAATTATTTATTGAAACTAATTAAAATGTTGATTTCTTAATACTAGCATCAATAATTTTGAACGATTAATTATTTCAAAAAATATTTTGTTAATACTGATCATCCTAACTGTTCAGTTTATTTGAAACAGACTAACTGAGCCACCTCCTAAAATTTTTGAATAGCTACGCCATTGTTACCAGGGCTGTGAATTTGGTAGAAAAAATAACCGACTCCGAATCTAATTCTAAGCTGGCTAATATACTAGTGTTGATGTTGGTTAAAATTATGAGGGAACGCAAGAAAAATAAGGCGAAAATCTCACTATTTCGGTATTAATTCAATTGTTAGAGTTTTGAAAAAAAAAAGGGAAAAAATTTTTTCCGTTTTATTAATTTTTCAACTTCACATTCAACAAATCCGAAAAATCAAACTATCGAAATCTAAAGAAGAAGAAGAAGTAAAAAAAATACTATTTTGAATCCGTAGACTGGTGGAAATCGCTACAATTTTTATGTTAATTCGTGTCCTCCAGAGCAGAAAAAATTCGATGGAAAGGAAAAAAATAAAGATGAAAATTTCACTTGTTCGGAAATACTTCGGGATCTACTAGAGTGTTTAAGTAAACGCAGTTTTCATCTACAATGTACGCCGGACTGTATATTGGGAGTCTTTAATTTGATTAGCCCGATATAATCCAAAAATAACAGTAATAATTCCTTTTGTGGATTCAAAATTACACATAATTGGTGTAATTTCATTTCAAACTGTTTAACAAAAAAAGTCTGAGTCTGCTTGTTTTTTAGCGACTCCGACTCTTTAGCTAAAAAATTGGGCCCAATTTCGATTGCGCACCCGTGATTGTTACAACATACTTGTTTTTAAATATTTCCACTTCAGATAAGTTTATTTAATTAAAAAAAAAATTGTTTTTCATATTATATTTCTCCATAGCGCACCTGCTTTCTCCCGCAATTAGTGATAGTGATGCGTAAAATTACTCATTTAAATTTCCATATAGCAGAAGTGACTTATTTACGAGCCACTCGACACTAAACAGCGTTAATGAAAGGCTCTTATTTGGAACATGAACCATGGCGTGACCTCCGAAAGCAAAAGATCTCTGGGAATGAAACAGAATGCAATGCCCCTCCCCGTTCCCACTTTTCGGATCGTTTTGCTGTTTCGAATGTTTCTACATAAATGATCGCGCCTCACTTGAAATGGCGATAGTTTATTCCGGATTCATTTTCATCCTCATTTATTAACCATTTGAAAAATGGTTGTTGTTTTCGGGAGAATGGACCCGATGATGTTACCACTTTTGAATGATGTTACCACTTTTGAATGATGTGGTCACTTTTGAATTTAAATTAATTTCTTTACTTTTAGAAGAGTTTTTATTTGAATTTAAATTAAATTCTTTACTTTTAGAAGAATTTTTATTTGAATAGTAAATTAAAATGGTTAAAATCATTGTAATAAAGGAGAAAACTAACAAATTTAAAAATGGGTAGACGGAAATTAACAGATACGGAAAAAGCCGAAGCCAAAGAAATGAATGAACGTGAATATCGCATTCAATGATATTAAACACAATACGCGTACTTAAACAATCATAAAGTGATTTTTATTTCTTCTTTTGCTATTTAAAATAAAAATTTAGTCAACATGTATAAGTTGCTTATTAGTTTGGCGATTCGTATCATTTGGCGAAATTGGTCGACGGGATAACTGAGTAATACTGTATTTGGTTTGGCGCAAAAACGTCTTTCAATGCAGAAAATGATAAAATCAAAAGATTATTGAGCCGCTGAAAACCAATTACGTGTTGAAAGGCGATCACGAAAAAGGAAGCAATTTAATGCCGAACCGATTAATTGTAAAACATCATGTCGCCAGGGCGACCAATCCACTAGCCATGGCGTTTTACTATCGGTCGGTTCTAACCAGGAAAATTTGAGTGCCAATAGTGATTCTAACAAGCCGGAAAATGTTATAGCTATTACTCTTGATTTTCCACCACCTAAAAAGAAAACTAAAAAGCAATCGGCTTGGGAAAAACTGGGAAAAAACTTTTTTGATTCGATGTCTGATGGACCCATTCACAGATGCATGTGCTGCGATCGATTTTGGTTTAAAACCTCCATCACCAAAATTCTGCTCTGTAAAATCAAACAATATATGCCAAAGTCTTACAAGTATAACAGTATATGCCAAAGCTGTATTTTAATAATGATTACTTTTGCACCAACAATGTTAAATAGTTTGAAATGTTTCTTTCGTCGCCAACTTTTATGCTTGGCGACAATAGAGTGATATAACTTAAACGAACCGTACCTTCAAATTGCAGCATGTATAAAGTCATTTATAGCAGTGGCACGGATAATACACAATAAAACAACTGGTATTTAGCTTAAAATGATAGATGAATGTATCGAGTGAAACATTTTTCAAATGGTTGGGGTAATTTCTTAAATTACAATTTTTTTATGTTGATGGAAAAAGAAGCTGTGTTTTCATGTGCCGTCTAGCGGATATAATTACTTGTTTAACTGAAAGTTTAGATATCGAAGTTCCAGCTCTTACAGGGTTCCCAGCATCATGGAAACCCGTAGAATTTCAAAATAATCATGGAAATCTCGAAATATACAGGAAAAATCAGGGAATTTTCAAATATTCTCTAAAAAGTCATGGAAAAGACTTGGGAAAAAATGACACGGATTTCATCAAATTGTCCTGGATAAATCGTCAAACAATTGCCAATAAAGTAAAAAAAAAAAAAAGAAAAGGAAAAGAAAAAAAATCGAAACAGTTAAAATATGATTGCAGAAAAAATTGCTAGCTTTTGACAGTAGATTGCTAAGTAACAAATTTTGTGGTTTGCCCATTTGGTGAGAGAATTTTTAGAGATTTGGTCATAAAAAGTCAGGAAAATGGTCAGTCATATTTTGCTGGGAACCCTATGTTACATATGATGTCTGTAAAATATAAGATATTGGAAATAAATAAATAAAGTAGTAGAAAATAATACAATAGAACCTCGATTAACCGAGGTTTCTGTTAGCCGAGCCAATAATAAAGGTTTATTTTTTAAATTATTATTATTATTATTTTATTTTTTATTTAACTATAGATTTTTTTTATTTATTTTGTCTGTGAATGAGCCTTGGAAAGATCATACTTTTTAATTCACTGTCCGTGAGATAGGCTTTTGAGGTCTGCACGGGCCCGGGCTTGGCCTCAGGTCCGTACCTGGCAGAGCAGAATTACAAGACTGTAGCTAGAAGTGAATAATAGGGGGGGGGGGGGTCAAGAAAATGTAGGGAGGTCTCATATTTACTTTCTCTCTCTCTCTCTGTGATGCATATTGATAAATTAGTGCATATTCACACTGTAGTTACTATGTTTCTCATTAAACTGTTGTAATAACTCCATTTTAAGTTAAGAAAATAATATGATGATGAAAAATTCGAGTGTATCAGCAGGGGCGGATTTATGAAGTGAGGGGCCCCTCTCACTGGAACTTTTTGGGGCCCTTCCATCTTGCAAAATTATGCATATTTCTATTTTAAAAATAATACACTTTTAAAACTTAACTACAATAATTACTTACAAATTAATTTAAATGTATTCAAATCGTTAAAGATTTGATGCACAAATTCATTTCATGTTCAAATTACATCAAAATTTTACATGAATTTATATACTGTGGCGGATAATTGTGTTAAAATTATGTATCTTATTTTCATTTTCATTTTTCAATAAAGTTGAAAAGTGATTATGCATTCGGTTTGTCTGGCTATCTGTCCACGCTGTAACTCCCTTAAATATACTCGAATTTTCATGCAATTGATCAATTGCATGAAAATCCTGCATGAAACATGCTTTGGTGACCCTAAATAGTCTATCGATAGACTATTTAGGGTCATCAAAGCATGTTTGGTTTTACATATGAAATATGTACAATTAATGGTTCATTTACAAGGGCACTCAAAAGAATTCGATTACATTATGGTACATAAGGAAAAATCGTTTGCAGAGTATTTTAATGATATTACGCTATTTGAAAAATACTGAAACTGATATAAATTACTGAATGTCACTACTATCACGTTAAAACAGAGCATTCATATCATTTTTTATTTATTTACAGGGACACACAAAAGAAATCGATTAAAGTACTACAATTAAGCATAGCTATGAAATAATCATTAGAATAAAACGTTGAAGAAATGTGCGAAAATTGGGAGAAATTACTTTAGAGGTTCCGGATCAGGCTCTATATGTGATTCTAGGGTGTTCAGGATTTTAACTGAAATGTAAAAACGGAAGAATAACTAACTGGAAAAGATTCCCGAAATGAAGATAGAATTAAGAGGGAGCCATTTATTAACAATTTATAATGTAAAAAAATTCAAAGGTCGATACCGGGCTCCAAAGTACTTGGGTTTTTAACTGGCATATAGGTTGCGTTATAAAGATATTTTTAGTAGTTTTTAAAGCAATCGGAGGACGCTAGAACTATGTTAAAGACATTGCATGCAATTTGGATCATTTTTAAAAAAGCTGCACTAAAGACCCTAATAAAGCGATTAATATTCGAAACTAGTGGTAGCTAAAGTCTGGAAAATATTTAGCTGGATTATATATGAAGTTGTTAGTGAAAAAATAGTGCATCTCTCTATTTTTAAGGGAGCTATAAGAGAAAACCAAAGAGGGGCAACTGATCGTTATGAGCAGGTTCCAAATTGTTAAATGGTCACAGTTCTTCTTACTTTGGATCTTCAATTAGTCAAAATTAAGCACAGGTAAGGATTAATCATTAAAATGAAATGGGAAATACAAGGGGGACGCTTAAAATAGGCCCTTAGGGTACCAATAAAAATATGCGGGTGTTGGTCCAGAGAGAGGCGTCCAAGACACAACTTTAAAATTTTGCAGTGAGAATGCGAGAAAATTTGGAGGTGAAAAATGCATGCCGCACAAAAAGTTCAAGGTTCCTTTCATGATTCTAGGGTACACAGGATTTAAATTGGAATCTAGAAATGGGAGAGTAGCTAAATGGTAAAGGGTTCCAAAACTGAAGTTTGGGTTAAGAGGGAGTAATTTTTTAACAATTTTGCAACAACTGCAACGGGCCCCAAGTTACCAAAGACTTAATTGGCACGTCGTTTGATATAAAGTTATTGTTATTGTTAATAGTCATTGAATTAATTGGAGTATGTTAAAACTATATTAAAGAAAATTGCATGCTATTTGGATCATTTTTTAAAAAGCTGCACCAAGAGCCCTAAGAAGGCGATTAATATTCAAAATTAATGTTAGCTAAAGTCTGAAAAATGTTTTTGTCGTTCATGAAGTAGTTGAAGGGCCTAATAAGTTGGTTTAAAAGAAGCTAGTGAATTGGACCATTTTTAAGTAAGCTATAATAAATGGCACAAAAGGGGCCAGTAGATATTAAAAACAGAGTCCTAACATGAAAACATATTAAAAAGTCTTAGTACTTAATCCTTTAGATCTACAATTAGTCAAAATTATATCATACGAAAAACGCTAGAACTATGTAACTATGTTGAAAAAAAAAAAAAAAAAAGCATGCAATTTGGATAATTTTTAATGAAGTTAGAGCAAGGACCCCAAGAAAGCAATTAATATTCAAAATTTGTGATAGCTAAAGTCTGAGAAATTTTTTGCTGTTCATGTGGTAGCTGGAAGATTTAAGAAGTTGTTCGGGAAAAATCGGATCATTTTAAAGGAAGTTATAATAGTGAGCCCAAAAGGGACCAACTGATAATTAAAAATTAGAGACCTAACATGAAAATACTATGTTAAACAGTCTTAATACTTCGTGTGTTAGACCTTCAAGTAATGAAAGTTAATCCAGGTTAAAAAAAATCCAGGAAAGTTAATCCACTGGTTTACACAATTTATATATTTTTGCCGAAATGTGTATTTTTTCATAGATTCTAGTGTACGAAGTACTGAAAAATTATTGTAAAAAATATGTGACGTCTAGTTTAAATAAATGTTTATTAAATACTTAAAAGAATAATAACATGAAACATAAAAATTAAAAATGAGAAATGATGGATTTTATTCATCTTTTTGTAGTTTTTTTGATTTGCTTCGCTTAAAATAAACCAGTATCCCCTAACATACTTTTGTATCAAAATCCTTTGTGTCTGTCTTCAAAAAGTAATAGACCTTGGTGAAATCTTGGTGAAAACGCTCACCCTGCTGGTAAATCGCGGCGCCCAAGTTTTCAGGAAAAAATCCTTGTGTGAATGGAGAAAATGTATCGTCAGAGACATGTTCACACTTATTGCATGATAGATACACTGATACACACTTATTGCATGATTAATAATACAGCAATATATTTTCATAATTTTCATTTTTATGATTTTCTAAAAATCCAAGGACGACCATTTTTTTTAACCATAGATATTATGAGACGGAGGCTTCGTCCCAATCTTCCCCATATTCCAATGCGCTCCATTTTCCCCTTCCAAATTTTCACTGTTTTTTTAACTAAAAAATTTACGATTTACAAAAAATCTTTACGTGTTAGTAAGAAATAAAGTTCAATATCGGATTCAGTGGTACAAGAGTAAATTATTAAAAACTAAAACACATGTCATAACCCAACTTATTTCAGGCTAGTATTATCAAGTAATATTTTAAAATATGTATTATCTTGTAAAGATTTGAGGTTGCTAATTTTCATCATTTTATTTAACAAAAATTCTGTTTCTTTTTTCTTATATGTTTATTACAAATTATATATTTTGAATTAATTTGTCAAAATGATTAAAGATTTCAAGCTTACATTGGAATATTTGTTTTACTCTCAACCATTTTTTAAATATATCTGACAAAAAATATTTTTCTGCTAAATTTGTGAATGACCCCTAATTTGTAGCAAAAAATATGCTCCAACTTAATTTATGAATAACAAAACTTTTTTTGTCTTACTTGTCAGCGTGAAGGGAAATTTTTACTGGGTACAACTTATAGAACCGGGAAACCGTATAATAAATTTAAATTTCGTATTTTTTTTTAAGAAATGTTTTTACTGACCCAAATCCATTTGTGTATTTCTTTCCCCCGTTTAAAACATTTTTCTAACTGGAACTATATTTCTATGACTAACGATTTAGGAGTTAGCCATTGGACACTGTTAAGGGCTTTCTCAACTGCTCCGCTCAACAAGCGCAAAACGTTTTCACACATATACAAATTCATTTTTTAACGGAAATATATAAAATTGGAATGCCTGACTATGGAAGCGATTTCGAATCGAACTTATTTTTCCATTTTATGATAGTCAAATCACTTATCCAATTCTAAGCTATTTCGATCACATTATCACCCGTTTTTCACCTGCTTTTCGACCGGTTTTCTGCTTTCGTCGGGAGATGTGCTCAAAAACGTCAGCTTTGAAGGCTTGTTATGAAAACTCTATAGTGTTTTTTAAAAAACAGAAAATTGAGTGCAATTAGACAGTTTCTGAATTCTCTTGACACCTGCTATTTTCATGCATTTCCGAACAAAAATAAATTAATGCATGTGTCACAAAGTGGCCCTTTTAGGTAGATTTCGTATGAAATACTACCTATTGCGATCGCTCCCATGTTGGAATTTCTGAAAAAATTTTGCAGATCTACACCGATCACGACCCCTAGACCCCAAAACTACCATTAGTAAAAAAGTTTATCTATCTATCTATCTATCGGTGTATATCACTTTCTTCTGGACACGATAACTTCCATAATTATGCTCAGATCGTCTTCAAACTTTTACATAAAATCAAGGGGCATAAAATTTCGGTTAAGTTCGTTAATGGGCAAAATCAGACCAAGGGGGTGGAAGTTAGGAGGATTTTTGTGAAAACAGAAAAAACGCTATAACTTCTAAATTAAAATAGATAGCGAATCAGTTTAAAGTTTATATTATTTCTAAAAAAAACGGGCCAAAAGTTTATGCATGACATATTTTTGATAAAGTTAAAAATGGGCTCAAGGGGCGAAAAAAAACAGGGTTTTTGGGAGAAAAAAAATCATAACTTCGTCAATTTATTAGATATCAAATCCAACTAAATTTTTTATAAATGTTCTCAAAATTATCTAAAACTTTTGTATTTACAAGTGTTTGATAGGAACAACTTTTACCGATGAAAAAAATTAAAAACGAAAAGATAAAGGGGGGTGGAAAAAGAAAAAAATCCATAACTTAGTCAATTCTTAAGCAATCGAATCTAATTAAATTTATTTTACATCTTCTCAATAATATCTACGACTTTTATATTAACAAGGTTTTCATAGGACCAATTCTTATAGCAAAAATAAATTAAACAAAAATAGGAGTTGGAGAAAAAAACTCAAATCCAAACTGCTTATATTCTGAATCATTTTTAAATTCACTTTTGATTTTAAACGCATCCAAATGGCAGATCCTCCTATTTAGGAACTGTATAATGTGGCGTATTAGCCAGTTTTTGATAAAGGTAGAATATATTTCAAAAAAGACTGCCAAAAACGGTATTTTGAACAGAATTTCCCAAAGTGATGGTGATTAAAAAATCCCTGTCGGCAGGGCCTATAGGCGGAGGTAGATTTCGAAGAGTGCTCATTTCAACACACACACATATATATATATATATATATATATATATATATATACACTATATTGCCATTGATTATGGGACACTTGCGATTTTAGACATTTTACTAAATATCTAGAAAAATGCATGAGGAATCATCTCGAAACTCTTAGTGTATAAATATAATAGTATACGTCATACATCTCCGTGAAGATTTTTTACCGAAACTCCATAGGGGACCGTCAACAAATTAAAAAAGAATGAATATCTTTTGAATAACCCTGTCAAAACTAATGGCGCAAAAGCGCTCAAACTCTAGATTATGATTGAATGCCTTATTGTAATACACTGTGTTCATTTTTATGCAAATAGCATGCATACTCGCAGAGTAATTAAGGTTTTTATAAAAATGGCCCCAAATTTTTCTAAGTTTTTCCCTTATAATTTTCAGAGTTCTTAATATAAAATAATATTTTTTTCAGAAAATATGACAAACAACATTGCACACAGTACCCTGTAATCAGAATTAAAAAATAATAAAAATTGTATGAAAAATGAGTAGATTTACTAAATAATTTTTTACTGCGCATGCGTCAAAGATATCAAAATTTCATTTGCATATTATGTTAGCTAAATGTATAGAGCAACTTTTGTAAAAGTCTCAAAATTATAGCTTGAAAATTCTGAAAGTAATCGTCTATAGAAAAAGGACAAAATCCGTTGTTTCCAAAATGAAGCCAAAAAATGAGGGATTTTATCCAAAAGTAGTCGTAACATCCCGTATTGTGTACTCTATATTGACACTAATCAATGAATATATGGATACAACCCCTCTTGTTTTTGCTTCATTTTGAAAATAACGGATTTTCAACTTATTCAATTGACAATTATTTTCAGAATTTTCAAGTTATGATTTTGTGACTTTCACAAAAGTTGCTCTATACATTTAGCTAACATAATATGCAAATGAAATTTTGATATCGTTGACGCATGCGCAGTAAAAAATTATTTAGTAAACCAACTCATTTTGTATACAATTTTCATTATTTTTTAATTCTGATTACAGGATACTGTGTGCAATGTTGTTTGTCATATTTTCTGAAGAAAATATTATTTTATATTAAGAACTCTGGAAATTATAAGGAAAAAACTTGGAAAAATTTGGGACCATTTTTATAAAAACCTTAATTACTCTGCGAGTATGCATGCTATTTGCATAAAAATGAACACAGTGTATTACAATAAGGCATTCAATCATAATGTAGAGTTTGAGCGCTTTTACTACATTAGTTTTGACAGGGTTATTCAAAAGATATTCATTCTTTTTTAATTTGTTGACGGTCCCCTATGGAGTTTCGGTAAAAAATCTTCACGGAGATGTATGACGTATACTATTATATTTATACACTAAGAGTTTCGAGATGATTCCTCATGTATTTTTCTAGATATTTAGTAAAATGTCTAAAATCGCAAGTGTCCCATAATCAATGGCAATATAGTGTATATATATATATATGATTATAGATAAACCCAGTTTAATAACTTCATTTGGCCGTTTATGAAAAAATTTTAATTTCATTTTTCTCCAAAAACTGGTTTTATCAGAATCATCTTAAGAAAAATTCAGCTCAAATGCCCATTTTGACAACATATTTTGAAATAAATTCTGAATTATTAAAAAATCGACCAAAACAGTACATTATACAGTTCCTAGATAACAAAAAACTGTCAGTTGAATGCATTTGAGAAAAAAATTGAATTTAAAAATGAGTCATAAAATAACCGATTTGTTGTTTGAATACATCCTTAATTCTTTAATCATGATTGCTTCGGAAAATTTTGTGTGAAATACTCACTTTGACAGCATTTTAAAAAATATATTCTATCTTTATCAAAAAACAGGCCAATGAGTCACAGTATATAGTTCCTAAATAAGAGGATCTGTAAATTGGATGCGTTTGAGAGCGAAAATGGATTTTAAAACGAGTCATAAAAAACGCAATTTGCTATGTGAAAACTTCCTTAAATTTTCAAATCGCGAAGACTTCCAATCAGGATCCAATTTTCAATCAGGATAATTTCTCGAAATTCTGTTCAAAATACCCTTTTTGGTAGCCTTTTTTGAAATATATTCCGTCTTTATCAAAAAACTGACCAATGCATCACATTATATAGTTCCTAAATAAGAGGATTTGTAAATTGGATGCGTTTGAGAACAAAAATGGATTTAAAAATGAGTCGGAAAAAAAACGCAATTTCTTATTTGGATAGTTCCTTAAATTTTCAGTCCCGATGACTTTGGGAAATTCTGTTCAAAATACCCTTTTTGGTAGCCTTTTTTGAAATATATTCTATCTTTATCAGAAAATTGACCAATGCGTCACTTTATACAGTTTCTAAATAAGAGGATCTACCATTTGCATGCGTTTAAAATCAAAAATGAATTTAAAAATGAGTCAGAATTTAAGCAGTTTGGATTTGAGGTATTTTCTCCAACTCCTATTTTTGTTTAACTTCTTTTTGCTATACGAATTGGTCCTATGAAAAACTTGTCAATATAAAAGTTGTAGGTATTTTTGAGAAGATGTAAAATAAATTTAATCAGATTTGATATCTTAAAAATTGACGGAGTTATGGATTTTTCTCTTTTTCCACCGCCCTTTTTCTTTTCGTTTTTATTTTTTTTTTTCATCGGTAAATGTTGGTCCTATCAAAAACTTGTAAATACAAAAGTTTTAGATAATTTTATGAACATTTACAAAAAATTTAGTTGGACTTGATATCTTGAAAATTGACGAAGTTATGAATTTTTTTCTCTCAAAACCCATGTTTTTTTCGCCCCTTGAGCCCACTTCTAAATTTATCAAAAATCTGACATGCATAAACTTTTGGCCCATTTTTAAGAAGTAATATAAACTTTAAACCGATTCGATATCTACTTTAATTAAGAAGTTATGGTGTTTTTTCGGTTTTCACAAAAACGCCCCCTATTCCGACCCCCTTGGTCCGATTTTGCCCATTAACGAACTTAACCGAGATTTTAACCCCTTTGATTTTATGTACCAGTTTGGTGGAGATTGGTGAAGAATTATAGAAGTTATCGTGTCCATAAAAAAGTGAGATATATAGATAGATAGATAGTATTTCATACGAAATCTACCTAATATATATATATATATATATATATATAAACTGGTGCGATTGCTATAGGTAGTATTTCATACGAAATCTACCTAAAAATTGAGGAAGTATAACAAATTGCATTTTTTCTGTCTCGTTTTTAAATTCATTTTTGATCTCAAACGCATCCAATTTACAGGTTTTCTTATATAGGAACTATATAATGTGACGGATTGGCCAATTTTTTTTGATAAATGCAGAATATATTTTAAAAAAAAAAGGCTGCCAAAATGGGCACTTCGCACAAAATTTCCCAAAGCCATCATGATTAAAGAATTGAGGATGTATTCAAATAACAAATTGGTTATTTTATGACTCATTTTTTAATTCAATTTTGCTCTCAAACGCATTCAATTGACAGTTTTTTATTATTTAGGAACTATATAATGTGAGAAGTCGTCGATTTTTTCATAAAGACCAAACATATATTTTTTAAAAGCTGTCAAAATAGGCATTTCGCACAAAATTTCCCTAAGCGATCATGATTTAAGAATTGGGGATGTATTAAAATAACAAATTGGTTATTTTATGACTGATTTTTAAATTCAATTTTGCTTTCAAATGCATTCCATTGACAGTTATTTGTTATTTAGGAACTGTGTAATATGCCGTATTGGTCTGTTTTTTGATAAATGTTAAATATATATATATTTAGAGCTGTCAAAGTGAGCAATTCGCACAAAATTTCCCAAAGTGATCATGATTTAAGAATTGAGGATGTATTCAAATAACAAATTGGTTATTTTATGACTCATTTTTAAATTCGATTTTGCTCTCAAAAGCATTCATTTGACAGTTTTTTGTTATTTAGGAACTATATAGTGTGCGTATTGGTCGATTTTTTAATAATAAAGTCAGAATATATTTCAAAATATGTTGTCAAAATGGGCATTTGAGCCGAATTTCCCTTAAGATGATAAAAACCAGTTCTTACATAAAAATAAATTAAAAAATTTTCAAAAGCGGCCAAAGAAAATTGTTAAACTGGATTTATCTCTAATCATATTTTATTTTTTGTTGTTGAAATGAGCACTCTTCGAAATCTACCTCCGCCTATAGGACAAGCCGACAGGGATTTTTTTTATTTAAGAATACCCTTAAGAGTGGACAGACAACTTGTATAGAAGAAAGTAAAACATGTGACATTATAGTTTTTTTTTTCCATATACCACCTTAGTAAGAAGGAGTATAATAAGAAAATAGGTGTTTCATTAAAAGTGCATAAAAAATATTTAAGTCTGCATACTAGTGTTATGGGTTCAAATAATATTTTAAAGAAATGCTCAAAAATGGGTAAATGTTTGAAAAATGGCCCTAGTGTCCTATTTAAAATATGAAGGTGTTGATCTTAGAAGATTCCAAGAATCAACTTTAAAATTATGTACTGAGAAGGTGAGGAAATTAAGGGGTAAAAAACACTTGGAGCACAAAAATTTCAGCGAATCCTGGATTAGTCTCTACGACACATTAGGGGGCCCCAGGATTTAAACTGGAATGTAGAAACGTGAGGATAACTAAATGGAAAAGAATCCTAAAAATTAAGATCGGATTAAAAGAAAAGCAATTTATTAAAAAATATTCTGCAGAAAAACTTCAAAAGGCCATATAGGGGCCCAAGGAGCCAGGATCTTAACTGGAGATTAAAAGGTGAGAATAATTAAATGGAGAAATATCTCTCAGAACAAAGAATACTGGATAGAAAGGGGCAAGTTATTAACAATTTTGTGAATAAAATTTTATAGAGGCCCCAACCCTTAAAGTATTAAAAATCTGAGCCTAGTTTACATTAGAACCTGTCTTCGACTATTCTCATCTAAATCCTCAGATTTCTTATATGCGGTATATTTCGCTAGCATCGCACATAGATAAAACGAAACTTTGTTCTATTAGTACAGATTTAGGACACAAAGACTTCATTGGCAGTGTACCCGGCCAAGATCTTAACTAAAATATACAAAGGTGGATAACGAAATGAAGAAAGGGCCCCCAAAACGAAGGAGATCAGATAGAAAGGGGGGGGGGGGGGGTACTAAAAATTTACGGCATAAGAACTTGAAAAGGTCCAGGGGGCCCAGGTCTAAATAAATTAAAAATCTGATCCCCAAGTGCTCCAGGAACTGCCTTAGACTATCCTTACCCAAATTTTTAGACTTCGACGTGCGGTACATTTTGCTAGCCATCGCACACAGACACACAGAACGAAAGTTTCTTTTATTAGCATAGCTAATCGGTAACAAAGTAAAAACACGTTTAAAATATCAGTTTTACGAAAACTGCATTCCAAGTATGGGGCCCCTTAGAGTCAAGGGCCCCAAGTGATGGCCCATGATTTAATCAGCCCCTCAATCTGAATAATTAAATCGTTACAGAAGGTCTCTAACAGACTTCTTTTCGGCTCAGACCCAAGTTTCCTTTGAATCCCACCCCTTGCCTCCAATTTCTTAATTCATAACGGGAAAAAAAAAAAAAAAAAAAAAAAAAAAAAAGATAAGTGAAAGCTAAAATCCCTGGAGTAGTGGCAAATGATAGAAAAACAATATTTATTATATGAAAATGGTATAATATTAACTGAAAATTAAAAGGGAACATTAAGAAAATTCTTTTTTCAAAACATCACACTTTTGTTAAACTTTTAAAAGGATTTGGGGGCCCCTCGCGATTGCGACCATCGCGACCCCTTAAATCCGCCCCTGTGTATCAGTAATGCAATATTAAACGTCGTGTTAGCTTCATATGTGCAAATAGGATGAGCGAGTGTTGAAACACTTATTTTAATTACAATTTAGTATTTCTGAAAGACTGTGAAAGGGCCTCAAAACTAAATTAGATTTTTGAACAGAATTTCATTTGGATTTTTGAGAACAGAAATTCATTTAGTAACCTTGGAATCTTTTCTGGAAAAAAATTATTTTTTTTTTTTGGGGGGGGGGAGCAGCCTCTGATGGACAGATAGACAAACCGAATGTATAAACACTTTTGAACTTTGTTGGAAAGTGTTAAGAATCGATATGTCTCTGATATCACTGATACTGTGATAGCCAAGAACTGGAAAGAGTGGAAAGCAACCAGAATAGTTTAAAAGAGAGAAGCGATCAAGGATCCGGTGAGCCGTTTCGGTGGATTCATTGTAGCAACTTGAAAATGACACTGTCAATAGGCGTAATCAGTGGTAACTTCCGCTATTTTCAACCATTATGAACGGTCATTTCTTTCTTCAGCTGTTACAATTTTCTCATTTAATCTTATCAAGAGCTGTATTCCGGTAACATTTTGCACAGAATAGGGATAAATTCGCAAAAATAGATTTTTCAGTCTTTTTCTTCCTTCTTTTCAACCTTGGTTTTAAAGAAACTAGTGATTTTTAAAACGTTTTCATTGCAAGACCACGCTTAGACGATTAAAATTATTAATTATTTTCAACTCTTTGAAGGACAAACAATTGCGTTTATGTAATGCAGAACTTTCATCGGAAATTCGGAAAAATTTTATTTCTAAATAAGGAAAATAAATTTTTCGACTCTTTTCCCTTAAAGTTATAAAAGTAAAAATTGATTGAATGTTTCTGCTGCAAATCTTAATTAAACTTAGGTGGGATATTCCGCCCCTCAACTGGTTAATAGTGGGGAAAATCCTTGATTTTTATTATATACTCGCCGGCTACGCTGGTCGGTTTCTCCAAAGGAACCTTCAATCAAATGAAATATGTCAGGAATTCGACCTGCAGTTTTATAACAATAGAGTTCTTTAGCTATCCTTCCGCACTGCTGAAAACGATAGGAACTACATTACACTATTATATTTTTTAATAGTTTATGCAAAATTTTGGCCGTTAATAGTCAACTGTTTTGGTTGATCGTTTAACCCTTCATGCTCCGATGGTACTTTAAAGAATCATCAAAATAACTTGTTCTAAAATTCATTTAATACATCGATTAGTAGTAATATAGTTTAGAAAAGTTAGGTACTTTCATTATCTTTTGTTCCAAAAGCACTATTGGTTGTACGAAACATAATTATTTACAAAACATAATTTCTTTTGCCAAGTCTGCTGCAATAATTAAGCTCAGCTTCAGATATGATGCAATTGTCAGCGCCGATTATACTATGCTGCACATATGTTACATTTATGTACTGATATTTAATGTTATAGTCGCAAAATAATAATAATAATAATAATAATAATAATAATAATAATAAAAACGTATACAATAAAGTCATAACCGTCATGCCTCGAGTACACGCTACAGCTTTATTTGAGAAATAGAGGTTATACGGAACTTTATATACATATATATATATATATATATATTGCTTTTTCATTAAATTATGCACCCCTGATGAGTAGTTTAATGAAAAAGCCTTCTACTGTCCATTTATCCATTTATCTGTTATTATTCTGGTAATCTGCCTTCTATTTCACTTCAAATTTCAACTAAAATAAGATGATTGTAACTGGTTTCATTGGTTTATTGAATGGTAATATCTGAATTACTTTGGTTATATTTATATATATATATAGACTGCCCTCCACTATGCTAGTGCTGATGTTGTCAATCTGGCATCGGCTAGTGCAGCCTAGTGATGGGCAATTCTGGAAATTTTGAGAATCGATTAAAATCGATATCGTATAAAACAACATCGATCATAATAAGAATCGATTTCTCAGTTCTAGAATCGATACCAGAATCGATATTTCGATATTTATTCAAGTTCACACAGAGAAGATCCAAATTACTAATTCCAAAACTTAGACAATCAGCAGTACCGTAATTACCGCCTCCCACCCCCCATCCCCATTTAGGGAGGCATAGAATTAAGCTAATGCAGATTTTAGAGTCGGATAAGAAGAATTTTAAATTTTAAAATGGTTGTCACTTACACAAAAACAAAAATATAGATAAAAATCAAGAAACAAAAATCTAAACAAAAATATAGTGTTTAACTTATTAGTGTTGAATTCATGGGGTGGTCCGCGGGGAACATGCACTCTTTGAAACTATAAAAAGTGCCAAGAGCATGTAACTAGGTGGAGAGAGAGGTAGTAATAGAAAAAAACGAGGAGATAAAAGCTTTATAACGATATGTTACATGAGATGGTGTGGAAGAAACAAAAAATATGCCCCCCACCCAGGGGGGCAAGGTAAATCCCAAACGGACAGAAGGGCGACCCCGGCCGAAATGTATCTTTTGTTGAGGTTTCAAAATATGGATTTATAACAAAATAGAACGAGGATTAGACTTTTTTTAAAATCGCAGTCATAATTTGAACGAACCTGTAAGTTAAGATTGGTGAGGAAGGGGGGGGGGCGGTAGGATGGGCAAACATGAAAAAAAAAATAGTGGCATTCTGCCGATAAAAGTGAAACCTTGAACAATTACGTGTGTATTTTTTTAATCGTTAGGATATATAATTTTAATCGTCAGGAAATACTTTTAAATGAATTAAAAAAGGTTCTATAATATTAAAGAATATATTAATATCTATTAAAAAAAACCGCGCGATACCATATGTCCAGCTATTGTAGTTAACTCACTATAACTAATTTCTTACATTTTAAAACGCGATAAATACAGCAACCAAAATTAGACCATACTATCGATGCCTTAACCCTTATCCAAATAAATCATTTTGTATTAATGCCTGTTACAATATCTGTAGATTACTTTTTGAATTATTCAAATCGGACATTCCATTCAAAAGATATTACGAATTTAAAGATGACAATCTAAAGAAATAATAGCGCTGCTGAGTACTCGGTGGCCAATAAGCTTAGGGATTACGAGTGCAATCGAACCCCAGTTTCGCTGATATGTATCAATGTTTTTTTTGTTTTCGAAGAAGTTTGAAAAATTAAAATTTTAACACATTATGGGTCCGTCGTAACGTGACCTGAAATGATGGGAGAAAATTTCTTATGCTAGATTTGTAATGTATGAAGCATAAGCTTTCAATAGACATATTATATCAAGAAAAGGAAAAAAACCCTCTGCCCCCCCCCCCAAAAAAAAAGGTCCTATAGGGAAAACCGGGAAAATGGAATAGCAAAAAGAACGGCGAGAAATGGTTAGCTATACTAGAATTTTTCTCATCACTGTAACTCCTATAGAAGCAAAGTTATGGCCTTTTAAAGATTGAAATGAAGTGAAGAAATAAGAAAAATTAGGTGAGTGATCGACAGGGGGGGGGAGGGGTCCACAGCTCTGGGGGTGCCATGTAGCTTAAACTTTTAAGTTAAAAATGGTAGAGAATTAAATGAGCGAAATTTTAAGGTGTATATTGGGGAAGGGTGCAAGCCCCCCCCCCCCCCCTCAAAATTTTTTTGTTTCTTTTGAAGAAACAAAAAGAACGGCTCCCGGCGGGGCGCTGATAAACCCCGAATGGGCGGAAGGGCGACCCTTTATTTATCTTTTGTCAAGGATTTAAAATGTGGATCTAAAATAAAATAGACCGAGAATTGGACATTTTTAAAACTGTATGCATATTTCGAACGGCTCTGTAAGTTGGGGAGGATTAGAAGAGACGAGCGTGAAAAATAAAACATAATAAACTAATACTTCAAATAACTGGACTTCTAAACAAAAATATAACGATTTAACCTAGTGTCAACTTAATGGGATGGCCCGCAGGGGATTACCCCCCCCCCCCCCAAAAAAAAAAAAAAAAAAAAAAAAAAAAGTTATGAGATTTATGCTTTTTAATGCACAAATTGCGGTTCCCCCTCTCTTACAAAGCTGTAAAACATGATGCCTTTCTCCGGAGTCGCAGAAAAATACCTCCGTTCAGCACTGATTTAGCCTAGAAAAAAAAGAAAAAAAAATCGAAATCGAATCTAAAGATCGACATCGAATCTAAAGATCGACATCGAATCTATAGACCGATCTTACGGGCAGAATCGATTTTACATTTTTACTTTCTTTTGTAACTTTACAAGAAGAGAGCATTAGATTCGTGAAAAATTTTGACTTCCTGTTTTTGATGGATTTATATATTTTAGAAGGTCTTTAACACGATTTCATGGTTTTTAAGAAATATCTGTCTGTGTGTGTGTGTGTGTGTCACTCTGTGAGTCTGTATACGACAAAGAATTTCTGACCGTTCTATCTCAAGAACAAATGCACGGAATTCCACAAAACTTTAGATTTAGTTTGACTTTGATATAAACTGAATCTAATTAATTTTTGGTGCATATAGCCTAACAGGTGGCGCTGCTATGCTGCATTTTTTGCGATTTGCGCAACAGCTATACTTGAATAACGGATGAACGGACATTTTCATCACATTTTAGATCCAGTTAGTCCTTGACATGAATTGATGTTTTTTGCATTTTGATGTATATAGCTTCTCAGATAGCGCTGCTATACTGAATTTTTCACAATTTCCATTCAGCGCCATGTGAAAGGGGGGGGGGGGGGCGTAAGGAAGCGGTCGTTCCGAGCTCGGAAATTTAGGGGGCGCCAAATTTTTACTATTTACATCACTTCTAGCCTATCACAAGAAAAAGTTAATAGGGGGGGGGGGGGGCTAAATTGGAACTTTGAACCGGGAGCAATTCTCTTTTCGCAAGCCCCTGTTTCCATTTTAGCTTTATCTTAAGAACTAATGCTCGGACTTTCATAAAAATTTAGATTCAATTAGTCCTTGATATTATTTGATGCTGATTACATTTTGGTGGAAATCGCTTAAGAGATGGCGCTGCTATACTGCATTATTCATGATTAACGCAATAACGCTATCTCAAGAACGAATGTTCATAAAAATTCAGATTCAGTAAATCTCTGACATAGATTAGTATTATTTAGTTCTTGGTGTAAATTGCCCTACAGGTGGCGCTGATATGCTACATTTTTTTATGATTTTGCAATAGCTGTATCTCGCGCTTTCATGGATTTTTATCAAAATTCAGATTCAGCTGGTACTTAATAAAAATTGATCCTGATCGATTTTTGGTGTACATGACTCAACAAAAAACGCTATTTTGCAGGGGGGGGGGGGTCTGAGGTTTCTTTAATTCTTGTATTAGAAACTAATACACTGAAATTTTGGAATTGGTACATCCGTCTATTTTATCTTCGACTTTTGAAGGAAAATGAAAATTATATTACCATCAGAGAAATCGATTAAAAATTTTAAAGTATCGATTAAATCGAGTTGGCCGTAGTATCGATTAAATCGATTTAAAAAATCGAAATCGCCCATCACTAGTGCAGCCTATTTATACTTAACCACGTTCAGTCACATCCATTGAAAACTTTACATTTTATTAGCTTTATTTTACCTTTTTTAAATTTTACATCGAACAGAATTTTTTTTACTTGCTCAACCCACCCCGGCCGTTAAATAAATTGTATTTAATCCACCAGCCCGGGCCGTTAGAAATTTTTACTTCATATTTCAGGCCCATTTGCTTGACCCGTGCAGACCTCTATTTTAAATGCAAAAATCAATTTTAATTAAACTATCGAATCTGCAGATCAGGAATCTGAATGTCAGCTCTACAAGTCATTGCCTTTTGATTTCATTTTGTATAATATTTAACATCCTGCAACCCGCATTTTATAATGCGTTAATTTCATAAATAATCTTAACCAGAAGCAACAAAACTTCCGAAAATTACATCATTCATCACTTTGTCCACTTTTGATGGACCTAAATTCTATCAAGTTGGCGCTATAATGTGTACATGTTATAAAGTGCGGCCATTGATTTCTTGGACTAACATAATTGTATGAGAACCAGAAATCGTCAGAACGCGGTTAAGAATTAATCTAATATAAATAATTACGCATACAGCGTTTACTGCAGTTCCATAAAATATCCTTCGATTTATTCTGTTGAGATGATTCAGATATCATGTGATACTGTGATCGTTAAAAATTAGTTGGGTGAATTTGTCCTCAAGATTCGTCAGGGACGGCTCTGTGGGTAGAGTATTGACGGCTTTAGCCAATGTATCCCTGATTCGAAACCTGTCCCGGACTTGGAAATTTACATCTGTTATAATTTATTTATCCATTGTATAATATTATAACACTTAATTGAATATTATAACACTTAATTGTATAATTATAACACTTCATTGACTGAAGTGTTATAAATTAATCCAATAATACCGTACCTAATGTTGCTAATATCGTTCATATTCATTGACAACCTAAAATTTTCTGCTTAATCTTTCATAATCGGGATATATTTTTTTCTTTTTATAGGCTATGAAATACAGTAGCTAGATAACCAACAAAAGGAAAATAAATAAAATATTTAGTATGTCAAAAAAAGAAAATTGATGAAACAATGTTTTATATTGGAAAACATGCGTAAAATTCCATCAAAAGTTATACGTCTAATTAAAAAAAATATCTGATAAATATATTGACAAAATTTCAAAATAATAAGTGTAATTTAAAACACTTATTCGAAAATTTCCGCATTCATAATGTACCATTTAAGTATTTAATCGAATGCGCTATTTTTTTCAACAAATGGAAATTTGAAAAATCATACGAATTGCGTTAGAAAAGCATTATGGTGCAAAAGAAAATGTTGTATATTTTTCGAACGAATGAACCAAATACGTCTTAACCAAACTATACAGCTAATTCTTACTTAATTACAAGCTAATAGTATGCTTTGACGGCAGTTATCGCGGAACAGACAAATGAACATATTCCAAAAATTCTTCGTGTCTCCATGAACATTCACTGAAGTTTTAACAACAAAAAAAAAAGAGTTATCAGATATTCGATTATCATAAGTATTGTGTGCCGTGGAAATTTAACCATGGATTCAAGTGCGCCTCCAGGTATAAAAGGTTGTGACACATTGATCTAAACCTGAACCACTTTAATGTCTAGCGGTAAGTGCATCTGTAGGTTAATTGAGGTAAAGATTACGATTATTCGCCGACTGACATACTCAACTCTGCACAGTGTATTACATAATAAAATATGTAGTATTTTAGACTTTCGAAATTTCCCCTCTCCTACCTCCGCATGGACGTTAATGTGAAAATAATATGTTATTTTGTAACTGTTGCCATTCATCAAAATTTTCCTTTAAGATGAGGAAATCTTTTATAGCAATAAATATTTTTGATTTTGAAGGCTGTTTCCTCATATTCTCCAGCCATTATATCTACCATAGGGACATGAAAATCACGAAACGTCTTTACGGGAAAGTATTTAAGATTATATTTATTTCGATGTAAGAAGAGATTTTTAAATGAGAAAGATACATGAAACAATCGAAGACATGAGTTTCAAAACTCGCTTTATCCAAAAAATCTAATATGAAAAGTCGCAAAAAACCTCAACTGTGTCCATTGGTTTTCATTGCAAACCAAAATTTGCTATAAATACACGTTTTTTTTTTTTTTTTTTTTTTTTTTTTTTTTTTTCATTTTTGTTGGATTGTTTTCGATGCAGTTTTACCAATTGTATAGATTAATAGATAAAACACGATTTTTAAATTTTGCCAATGTGGTTTGTCATATTTTCAGAAAAGAACATTATTTTATATTAAGAACTCTGCAAATTATAAGCAAAAAACTTGGAAAAATTTGAGAATGTTTGATAAAAACCTTAATTTCTCTATGAGTATATATGCTATCCGCATAAAAATGAACACAGTTTATTATAATAAGCCACTTAATAATAATCTACAGTTTGAGCGCTACTGCTACATTAGTTTTGACAGGGTTATCCAAAAGATATTCGTTCTTTTTCAATTTGTTGGCGATCCCCTATGGAATTTTGGGGAAAAAAATTTTCACGGAGATGTATGACCTGTACTATTATGTTTACACACACAGAGCTTCAGGATAATTCCTCCTGTATTCTTCTAGATATTTAACAAAATGTCTAAAATCGCAAGTGGCCGGTCACCTTTTGCCCATATAGTGTATGACCATTGGACTTGTACGCAATGTTTAATTTGGCCCTCAGCGATAAACCTTTGGTCACATGGTGTATTAATCATTAATCGTACAAATTATCATAACAGCCGGCAGGGCAGGGTTGTTAAATACCCGGGTTTTTTCAGAAAAAACCCAACCCACTGGGTTTTTTCAGGGTTTTTTGGGTTTTATCAGGGTTTTTGGGTTTTTTTCAGGGTTTTTTCGGGTTTTTTCAGGTTTTGGGGGGTTATGGGAAGTGATTCAGAATGCTTGAAAAAAAAAAATGTATTTATTACTAAATTTAAAGTAGATAATTGATTACAAATATATATAAATCAATGACAATAATCAAAATTATGCTTTGCTTTTAGATAAATTGATTATTAGTAATAATTTATAAAGTATTTTTTATTATTACTAAATAATAGAATAAGCCAAGTAATTCTACATGTCTAAATAATTAAATTAGGATTCTAAGCATATATGGTATTTTGTTATGAGTTTCTATTGTATAACATAGAACGGATTACACACCAAAGTATTTTTTTAATGGGAAAAATTTTTTTGTGTTACTTACACATGCTACAGAGATTAACTAACAATTATTTCTTTTAAAAATTGTAATGGTATAATTAGGACATTTCTTTTCTTTGGGGTGGGGGATGATGGTTATAAACTTTATGAGTGGTGTACTGATATTAAGAAATATATTACAATATATTATATATGTAATATAAATACATTATATATGTAATTTAAAGTTGAAATTTTGAAAAAACCCACTTGGGTTTTTTCCTGGGTTTTTTCAAGTGGGTTTTTTCAGAAAAAACCCACCCGGGTTTTTTGGGCTGGGCAAAATCATAACAACCCTGCGGCAGGGGCGTGCGAAGAAAAAATTGCGCCCGGAATAAAGCTTCAATTTGGCGCCCCCTCCCCTAAACTTTTCTTGTGACAGGCCAAAAAATGATGTTAGTAGTATAAATCTAGCGCCCCCTAAACATTCGCAACCGGGGCGACCGCCCCTTTCGCACGGCGCTGACAGTCGGTGGAAGGGCGCTGGATCCGTAGTATCATGTATCCATTCGAACTTGTGCACTTTCGTTATTTGTAGAGATTAAATGATGATTATTTGTTGTAGTAAAAATAAAAGAGTTGTATAGCCTCCTCAGTCCTGATGTAGCCTGTAGGAGACACTAAAGAACATTGTTACATTAATTTAAATCTTTCCAAAATTCTTAAAATTACTTCTAGACCTTTTTAATAAAGGCGAGCAAATCATAAGAATCGATATATATATATACTTCTTCATCTTTGAAGATGATTCATAATAATTTTAAACTAGTTTTTGAGGTCCCTCGTAATATTTCTCTCAGGACTGAGGAGATTATTATGAGCTTTAAAATGTTCAGGTTTTCTTAAAAGGCGATTAGAATAATCAACTATAGATGTTAATAGTTAATTTTATTTAAAAACATCTTAGTATTTTCAAACCTTTAATCAGGCTCTTCCACAGAGAATTAAAAGCTTGAAAGTACTAAGATGTTTTTAAATAAAATTAACATCTATAATTGATTATTCTAATCGCCTTCTAAATAAACCTGAACATTTTAAAGTTCATATTATATATTTTGTGTTAAAAGAAAGGCAAAATTTTCATTCTATCATATATTTTTATATTTATTTATAAAAGAGTAGTTTGTTTTTCTATGTCTAATGTTTGTTATTATTATTATTTTTTTAAACCAGGGAGTCGCGTGTCCTGGGTTGTCGGATGAGCCCAGCTACAGCATGATGGAGTCGAGCGGGGTCGGCTGCCGGTGTGCGTGCCAGGACGACTTCCACGATCCCCAGGATCAGTCGGCGGGATGCTGCAGTCCCCACGTCTTCACTTCCGTGCTCCTCGGCATCCTCTCCTGCGTCCTCATGACCGGGGGAGTCTTCCTCGCCTTCCACAGGTAAAGAGAAGAAAAAACTATACGCGGTCTTGATCAGGGTCATGATTTTAATCATTTTGACCAAGACACTGCTTAAAATTCGTTTAAACTGTCCAAAATTGGTCAGAAATAGTGAAAATTTAGAAACCATCTATTCTTAATTTTAATGATTAATTTATTTTTATTATTTATTTATTTATTTTTCAATTAAAAGTAACTTAATAAGTAAGGGAGAGTGTGGATGCTTGAGCATAGGAGATACTTGAGCCACCCCTAATATCTCTACAGTTGGTTGATTTTTCGTTCGAAAACTGGCAATATGGTAACATATTTGTAGTTCTGAACATGTAAAAAAGAAATCACATACCTTCGTACCATTTTGAAAGTATGGTGATTAATAGTTGTTTTTTCCATATCTGAAGTAAATATTTAGGTGCATGTTTTTATTATTATTATTTTTTTTTAAATCAAAGTTTTGTTTAAAGTTGCAACAATACATATAAATTTAATAAGTATAATTTCAATTGTATTTTGAATCTAAAATAGTTCAAATAGCTACTTGAACCGTGGCTCAACCATCCCCAATAGGAAATTAGACATGGGTGAAACAAACAAAAAATAAAATTACGTCCTTATATTCACTATTAAATTTTTTTCTGGATAAAAGGGAGAATAATTTATTTTTCTTAAAAAAATAATGACTTAGAAAAAAATGAAAAAGCCTTCTAATGTCCATTTATCCATGTATCTTTTATTATTTTGGTAATCTGTCTTCTATTTCACTGCAAACTTCAACTGTTTTTAATAATATGATTGTAAAAATACTGGTTTCATTGGTTTATTTAATGGTATTGTCTGATTAACTTTGGATGTATTTATAAAAGTATTTATATATTCAACTTCCATAATGATAAGATGCATAAGCGCAATCATTAAGGGATAGTTTAATCTTTTATGTTATTTATGTTATAATAAGATAACATGAATTCTTGCAGCTATTTTTGTGGATTATTTCACTTTACGCCTATTTTGGCATAAATTAACATTATTTTTTTTAAAAAAAAATAAAAATGTATGAAAGGATAAAAACTAACCCCTTTTTAAAACTTTAATTTAAAATTAAAATTCAAAAGTTTAAAATCCAAATTAATATTTTTAACTTTAATTCTTAAGCTTAAAGCTATTTTGCCCCTGGTAACTTTCTTTCCCAGCCTAACATTTATCACTTTCAGAGATCACTTTTGGACGTTCCTTAAGATTAAAATTGATGATCTAAGGGATTTTTGCAGCCATTTGTGGTTAGGGCCTCATACGTCATGTACCCGGGAATTGTACGGGCCTTGACCACATATCAATCAAAATCTAACGAACCAATTAAATTAAATGTTCCTCCCAAATTTACAATTCTGCCCTCTGCTGGAAAATATGACAATCTCTAACATATTAGCAAGAACACGCGCGAAAAACGAGAGACTTGCAGATTTGAGATGACTGGAGAAACTACGGCCATGTAAACGCTAAATAATAAACTTAAACGGATAGGCGACCTCCGACCGAACTCGCGGTTCCATCTGTAAGCTGAGCGGCTAAATAAAAGAGTTCGAACCAACAAGAGGCTCCCGAGTCCCATTTATTATGCCACGACTATAAAACATCCGAAGACGTTACAATATATAAAAGTCGACATGACAGTTACCTGCCGTGAAAAAATCCCTCTGCCTTACCACCAAGCCGCGAAAATTCCGAAGTGCTCGAGAATTCCTTTCCCTCAGAAACGCCATTTACCGTCGACAAAAAAAAAAAAAAAAAAAAAAAAAAAAAAGATTAAGCCAGAGAAAGGAAATTTCCCCCATGAACAATGTCGTTAAAACAGAAACTATCCACGTTCCGAATAATTTTTGGACAATCATGAAAAGAAGAAAAAGCATTTAATCAGTTGTGATCTATTATTTATTCGTACTAACGTATGAACTTCTTCATTTGGACCTTTTTCCCCTACTCAGCTGCAGGAGAAATTGCAGAATTCAAAAAGTGATTCACTCACGGACATTCCAAAGCGATAATTATTTCTCTTCCCCAAGCAGAAACACAGATTCGCAAAATGGACCGAACTTTATTCCGCGGGAGATCAAAGGTCAAGATCTCCGTTCTCTGTATCACCGTACAAATGACTCACTCAAGAGTTGGAAGTGGAAATTTATTTTTACTTTTTACCGGACAAATGATGATCTATGATGGAGTAGAATGTTTTATTTAGTTATTTATCCTTAAAAGTTATTTGAAATGAAAAAAAAAAAAAAAAAAAAATAGTAATTTAGTAGTTTGTAAATATTAAATTTTTCTTTCTTAAGAAAAAAAAAAAAAATTGGATAATCGAATGTACAGGTATGCTTTTTATTTATTTTTTTCTTTGACATTGACGTTATTTTTTGTTGAAGATTACAGCTCATTGGTGAAAAATTACGTATTTTCAAATTTTACCTTTATGTTATCATTTCAATGTGTTACCCTACCGATTTCTTTTTTGCATTATTTATTTTATGAAATATTTTAATTACAAAAAAAAAAAAAAAAAAAAAAAAAAAAAAAAAAGTTTTATTGTGCAGAATATGTGTTTATTTTTCCTTTAACCTTTTTTATAACATTGATAAAAATGCAGATTTATCATTTCCATCATTTTATTTTAAGAAATATTCTCATTCTCTTTAAAGGATTAAAAAAAAAAAAAAAAAATTAATTACATTAAACAATGTTTTTATTTTTTATTTTATGTTGTCTATGAATGTGTTATGGCCAAAAGTACCAAGGAATGGAAGTGTTTGTGTGAATGAAAAGTATTTAATAATGAAAAAGAGAAAAAAAAATACTGTTATCAGAGTGAACATTTTAAAATTTTGACAGCGTTCATGGAGTTCTAAAGTAGGTTATTTAAAATACTGTTACTGTATTAAAGGGATTTTAACAAAATTCATTTTATTATTTTAAGATTTTTATTAGCTTTATTTAATATTTCTTGCAGGATTTAAAGTTTATTATTAACATTTTTGAAATTTTTGTGATTGATATTTTACATGCGCGCTAAAATCGTGATAAATTAAAATGACAGTATTTTTGTTTTCTTATTCATCCTGCGAAGCATACGTGCGATCACCAAAAAATAAAGTCGCTTGATTTTTATGTTTTTAAATATTGTTAATAAATTGTTTAAACAGGTTACATGTTTTAAAATTAACATTATCCATAATACAAGTGCAGTTGTATGCTTGCCAATATTTTGTGTCCGATTTTACTAATATTTAGTGTCCTATTTTATTAATTCCATTTTTTATAAATTCAGATGAGCACATTTAAATTTCTACATTTTTGTAAATAGTAATTTGTCAGTTTGTGTATTATTTTATTCCATATTTTGAGCCTTTTTGTGTTGGTAAGTGTTTTATTTGTACATAATGAGAAAAGTTCAATCCATGTTTTTTCCAAATATTTCATTCTACATATAGAAATTTATACAATTCATTACTCCTTTTAGATTTTTGTATAGCCAAATACTATATTTTACCTTATGATATATTTTAATGTTTGAGTTTTTAATTTAATATTTTTACCCAGTATTGCTTTAAAAATTATATTGTTTTCTCTAGCATTTCCCTATTTCCTTATGTCCTTTCCTAGTATATTACCCAGTGAGTTGGCCACCCCAACCATTTTTTATTATTCCATTTTTAACATTCCCCATTTCATTAAAACAAATTTAAGAACAGGTATTTTACCCCTGTCAATTTTTAAAAACATGTTAAAAATATTTTCAAACAATTAAGCCATTGGGTTAGACATAACCGTGGTAACCCCACTTTAACCGTGGTAAGTCCACTAATGTCTAACACCATCCATTAAATTTTTAAAGATGACCGTGGTTCCAGCCCATTAAGTCTTTAAAACATTTTTTTTTTATATTTATTAAATTCAACCAGAAAACAACCCCCTGCAGACAAAAAGGATTCAATGACTTACCATCTAGCAAATGTGGCAACTGTTGATATGATATACTCGGGCAAACAATGAAAATAAAAGGATCCATTAACAACAACAACAACAAAAATGTCAATAAGTTGCCCATGTGCTTTAAATGCTGAATCATTGGCCTGTTTGTTTTGAATCAGAGTTTATTATTTTATTTTTTCTTTGTTTTACTTAAATATTTTTTATTTTTTATTTCATTATTTTTTTTTCTTTGCAGTAGTAAAAACCTTAAAAATTAAAGATTTTTGCTATTTGCATAAAAATTTGTCAGGAGAACTAAGAGCGTTCTGGCCTTTGTAAGGAAAAATGCTCTTAGAAAATTTTTTTTTTACTCAGGAAATTTTTATGAGCTATCAGTGAGATGTAGATGTGGTTTAAATTGTAATTTGGGTTTATTAATGCCACTGGGAAAAACATATCTCAGTCTGCAAAATAGTAAATACCTTTACTTATAGATAAACTGCATTTGGATCTTCACACAAAAGTCAAACCCAAGCTCATTTTTCTTTTTCTTTTTTAATTTTTGCTAAAACCTCACTGAGGTTTAGGATTTGCTAAAACCTTTAATGGTTTAGGATTTGCTAAAACCTTACACGGTTTAGGATAAATAATGTAAATAGACTTTAATATATTATTTTTCTTTATTTTCATATTTATTTCAATATTTTTATTATATTTAACATTTACTTCTTTTATTTTCATCAATTTTATATACCAACACATTTTTTACATTTTTAAAATATGTGAAGAAACCTTTCCATTTTTTCATATTTACCAATATTTCTATAATTTGAATATTTTTTACATAGACCATACATTGTCCCCAGTAACCATATATCAGTGTACATAAAACATATTTTTACCAGTAATCATATACGAGTGTATTTTTATATTTAGTAATTTTTTTTATATTACCTGTATCCTTGTCCTTTTACAACAATTTTCACATTTTATGGAAAAGAATTTTTCTTAAATTTTCCTATGTTTATGTGTAATTTCCAATATTATTTTTGTGCATAAATTTACATTTTGACAGTTTAACTTCATATAAAATGTGAAATATGTGCTTAAAGACTTTAACAAAAAAGCACAAACTTTTGACCACAGGACTTCCGAACGAGAAAATTTGGTCATTACAGCAAGTTATATTATTTTATTATTGTGTTTTTCCATATATTACCTATATTTTTACAGCTTTTCATCATGTTTATATTTTCTGTTCTATAGTATACTACAAATTCATATGTAAGGTTCGGTCAGGTCGTCTCGAGAGCCATATCCTCAACTTTTTGCATAAAAATTTGAAATCATCATTTTACTTCCTTAAAATTTAGGTCTTAAAATTAAAATTTTAAAAATATTTTTTCCAGCAGAAAAATTCAGTCCTCACATCTTAGAAAACTTTCCTTTAACATTAAATTTACTTTAGATTTAACTTAATATTAACCTCATAAATTTAGCGTTGTATAAGTAAATTCTTATCCAATTTTGTCTTCACCATTTTCCTAGGGAGTCCCCCCAGATTTGCAGGCAAATCTGGTGGACCTCAACTTGGAGGGGGGGATATGAAAGGATAAAAACTAACCCCTTTTTAAAACTTTAATTTAAAATTAAAATTCAAAAGTTTAAAATCCAAATTAATATTTTTAACTTTAATTCTTAAGCTTAAAGCTATTTTGCCCCTGGTAACTTTCTTTCCCAGCCTAACATTTATCTCTTTCAGAGATCACTTTTGGACGTTCCTTAAGATTAAAATTGATGATCTAAGGGATTTTTGCAGCCATTTGTGGTTAGGGCCTCATACGTCATGTACCCGGGAATTGTACGGGCCTTGACCACATATCAATCAAAATCTAACGAACCAATTAAATTAAATGTTCCTCCCAAATTTACAATTCTGCCCTCTGCTGGAAAATATGACAATCTCTAACATATTAGCAAGAACACGCGCGAAAAACGAGAGACTTGCAGATTTGAGATGACTGGAGAAACTACGGCCATGTAAACGCTAAATAATAAACTTAAACGGATAGGCGACCTCCGACCGAACTCGCGGTTCCATCTGTAAGCTGAGCGGCTAAATAAAAGAGTTCGAACCAACAAGAGGCTCCCGAGTCCCATTTATTATGCCACGACTATAAAACACCTGAAGTCGTTACATGTATATATTTTTAATAAAAATATCCATTTTATTTTTCATTTTGACTAACAAAATAGCATGTCTAGATAAATGTAAACATAGTTTACAATTTAACTTTTATTACATTAAAATAACTTTTAAAAACTGTTTTACAGGTCATAATCTATAATAATTTAATTTGTTAGGTCCAACATATTAAAATATTTATTTTTTAATATAATATATTAAGATTAATATTTTATATTGAAATTGTAACCTCTGTTACTGTAACCTTTTTTTGAAAAAAATTGAAGAAGAATTAGAATAAAAAAAAGTTCAAATTTACCTGCATGGAGCCTAATGTGAAGACAAAATCTTTTCCTTTGAAATCAAAAAAGAGATTGAAAGAGTGGAATGATACATCTGGATCAGATTCCGACAGCTACTCAATAAAAAGCATATGAGTTCGACAATATCATTAGATGAAAATTCTGTTAATGATGGTGATGATATGAACTGAAAACCTATTGATGATTGGTTGCCCCCCAACTGAAGATGTTACTACCATTGATATAACTCAAGTTGAAATGATCCTTCGACCACCAGTTATAACGACAAAAAATGATCGTATTAATAATTTTGTTTTCTCAATTGATTTTGAAGGACTTTATGCATCATAATTTATCATTCTGTAAAATATTTGTGCCAAAATAAAGCGAAAAAAAATTACTTTTGTAGGTATTTTTCCGTACTGGCTAGAGTATCCCTTCACGATGTAAAACAAAAAGTAAAAATTTATTAGACATAGATAAAAGTTCAAAATTAATGAAAGTGGTCTTCTGTTGAAGAAAAAATATCAAATTTTCATTTTCAATATTTTATTTTGTTCTAAGAAATTATAAAAAAGTTTAAAAAGTTAAAATTTAAAAAGTGTCTCAAGTATCCCCATCTTCCCCTAATACAGTGCAGTTAAAAAATGATACACTGACAAGATAATGAGGTTCATTAGTAAAAAAATATGTTTATTCAATACAATAAGAAAGATAAAGTGAACCCTGCAATTGTAAAAATATAAACCAATTGCATAAAAGGACAAAAATGACTTGCAGTTAAAAATACAAGTTATGGGAATATACACCGCTCAAAACAATTAAAGGATATTTGAAGTTTTATATAAAATAAAGATATAAACGAAATTTTTTTTTGCCGAAAATAGAAGAAGAGAATCACAAATGCAAATTTTTCTGGTTTTCAAACTGTGGAGTATGCAAATTTTGAGTTCGACGTCAAAAACGTCGCTTCAGCGGCAGCGAATGAAATTTGACTTTCAACTGGATAAAAGAGAATGAAGACAAGGATGATCGGCATTCAGTGATTGCTTTGTTTCGTTGAGTACGATGTCTCAGAATCAGTCATTTGACAGATTCAGAAGCTTGGAGAATTGTTGGTAAGTTAGAAGGGGGCCAAACTCAAGCCGAAGTAGCGCAAGTCATTGGAGTGTCACAAAGTGTCATTTCCAGGATCTGGAACCGTTTTTTGGAGAGTGGATGTGCAGGCAAGTTTTGGAGACCAGGGCAAGGTCGTAGACGGGCAACAACGCCCAATGAAAATCGGTATTTAGCGTTAACAGCTCGGAGACACCGAAACATGAACGCTACTCTTCTCCAACAACACCTTCGCTCGGCTACAGGCACCACGATTTCAACTCAGACTGTCCGAAACCGGCTCCATGCTGTAGGTCTGAATGCTCGCCGACCGATGGTATGTGTTAGATTAACATCAAGGCATCGTCGCGACCGCAGGGAGTGGGCAACCGAGCATGTCAACTGGGGGAGAAATGAATGGAGCAATATTCTGTTTTCTGACGAGTCCCGTTTTTCTGTGCATCCGGATAATAGGCGTATTTTCATCTGGAGGGACCGTGGCAGTAGGAATAATCCTGCGTTCGTGCACGAAAGTGTCAGATTTGGCGGTGGAGGAGTGTTGGTGTATGGTGGCATCTCCATTGATGGGCACACTGACCTCTACATCATTCGAGATGGAGCTCTGATTGGTCGCCGATATAGGGATGAGATCCTCAGACCTATTGTAGTCCTTTATGCTGCAGCAATCGGAGATAACTTCAATTTAATGGACGATAACTGCTGGCCACATCGTGCAAACCTGGTGGAGGAGTTCCTTTTCGAGGAAGGAATCGTTCGAATGGAATGGCAGCGTGTTCTCCAGACATGAATCCAATCGAGCACGTTTGGGACGCTCTAGGAAGACGAGTTTTTGGCCGCCAACAACCCCCACAAACTCTCCAAGAACTGGAAAGATCTCTTCTGGAAGAGTGGGGCAGAATACCCCAACTCGTCATTAATAGCCTTATTGAGTCCATGCCTCAAAGGTGTTCAACGTTGCTGGCTGCCCGTGGAAACCATACCCCCTACTGAAAATGATTTTCTTTGAAGAAAACACCTTTTCTTATTCTTTTTTTCTCATATGCACAAATTGTGTTTTTTTCCTTTTGTACACAAATGCGCAATAAAATGCATTTTTTTCTGCCAAACATGTGTAATTTATTCTCATATAACCTACTATGTCTGTCGACCATGTATCAATCAGCTAAAAAGTTTCCCAGATACAAAATCCACCTAAAACTGCAATATCCTTTAATTGTTTTGAGCAGTGTAGAATTAACTTACAAGGAAGGTCTCCATTGGGGGCATACTCAGAATTTTTTGAAAAAAATGCGAATTAAACTACTCATGTAGGTAATAAAGGATCAGTGAAAATTAGCGGCGGAATTACATTATTAGATATGTAAAAAAATAAAATAGTTTGGAATAATTGGCGTGAAAAGCTGAAAGCGACGCGGGATTTGGCGAGCAGTGCATTTCCTCGCCAAAAGCAGACGATTTTAACGAATCTGAAAACTGTTAAAAATCTGAAATTCACTGAAATTCACTGTTAAAAATCTGCAGCATTTACTGCAACGTCACTCCACTACTTTTATAGAATATCTCTCTTCTGACCAATGAGAATGCTCCATAGCACGGTGAATTGACCGTGTCATACACTGTTAAAAATCTGCTGCATTTTGTTGCAACGCACTCCACCGCTTGTATATAATATCTCTATTCCAACCAATGAAAAAGCTCCATTTCTCGGCCAAGTAACCGTTTTCTATACAAGCAAGGGAGTGCATTGCAACAAAATGCAGCAGATTTTTAACAGTGTATTTTTCAATTTGGAACAATTTTAATCAATTTAAATTGTGTTTTAAATGATAAAATATATTAATTTCATTTTGTTATAAATACATATAAACGTATATGACAAAATTACACTTAAAGTAAAATAAAAATGCAAAACTAAAATTGCTTAAACTAAACTTATTTAAATAAATTGAACATAGAAAGTTTTTTCTTTAAAAAGTATTCGAAGCGTAAAAGCGTATTTTTCAAAATTTCGTTTTTTCGCCAACCGGGGATAAATCGCCAAATAAACGAAATGTTTATTATTTTTTTACGGACATTATAAGGAGGTTCCGCCGAAATTTTTTTTATAAACATATATAACTATATGAGAAGAACATTCTGTATTTTTTTCAGATTTTTCTGAGTATGCCCGTATGGAGACCTTCCTTGTTAGTAACTTAAATAACAATAAATATTGGGGAAGACACAAAGAAACAGTCCTAAGCTTTTATGAAGAGATAAATGAAAATTCTGTAAGTGTAATGATTTCAAGTCAGAAGTGTAAAGTATGTGGTCAACTTAACTTGTTAGTGCAAAAGCATTAAGGTTGAAAAGACATCTAGAAAAATGTGAAAATAGCATGTTAAAGCTGCTGGTCACTCACGTTCCAATTTAATCACCGTAATGTTGTGTCTATTTGCGTTTGACGCATTTTTATACTTAAAATAATCTCCCCAGAAAATTACTATTTTAAACTTCTTTCGGTATTCTTTTCTTAAAAGGTGACACTTTTTTCCTTAGTTTTTAAAATATTTTAAAAATCTATGCTTAATTTAATATGAAGTGTTAAAATTTTATTTCCAATTCATCAGTTTTTAAAACACAAAATATTAAATTAAGAAAAGCTGCTGGAATATTTTGGGATACATTTGGAAATATTTTGAGAACTAAGAAAACAGGTGGCATCTTTTAAGAAGAGAACACTAAATGAAAAATTTAAAAATATTAATTTCTTCAGGAGACATTTTGAATATAAGAATACATGGAACGCCCATAGACATAACATTACGGAAGGGAATTTGGCGCGTAAATGACCAGCAGCCTTAACTGCTGAAGGGCATTTACTAATAGCTGAGACTGATAGATCTCTCTCACAGTTAAAACATACTTGTTTATACAGTTCTGAATAAACTAGAGTGATTGTGAGTACTAATGCTCATCTTCAGATTCCAACTGTTCCAAGTAAAACAAAACAATTTAGTACAGGATTATTTGTGACAACAACAGCAAATACAAAAGACTGATGTGCAAAGAACACAGTTTTTTTTATTCATGCAACATATGTTTTCACACATTTGGAAATGAATGGTATTATAATTTCTAGATTTCGACCTGGTTATGCACCATCTAATCTTGTTAAACTTGCTGGTGATCTTTTAGATAATGTTCACTTTGAAGTTATTGACGCAATGCAAAGTGAGCTTCTTGGAAAAATTATGACCTTAATGAAAGATCGGTAGAGTAATATCCATAATTGTCATGACATTTTTAACAACCGTTAACTTAATTTTAACATAAGCTAGTAAAAAAATATTTGATTAGTAGCAAATAAATTCAATAGGGAATTCCAGATGTCAAAATGGTCTAAATTGATTTTGACCAGAACGGTTAAAACCGGTTTTAACCAGTGGTTTTAAAGCCCCATGGTTAAAACTGATACAACCCTGGGTCTTGATCAGGGTTGTTATATTTAGAACATTAAAGCATCTTTTTGCACTCATTAAAAAAATATTGTATTTAAAACAATGTTTTGATAATTCTTTGTAAAGCTGCATAGAGGAGCAAAAGCTCGCACTGTCGTCATATGGAGTTCATGGTTGACACAATCGAATTTTTTCTGGGTAGTTGACTATCAATTTTGATGTTTTAAAGATAATGATGAAAGAATAGACTGTGATATTGCAGAGAAAGTTACTGACTTTCAGTTAAAAATAAACATTGAAAGTTAATTTCAGAGACACCAAACCATTGCAATTTCATATGACAAATCTCAGAGAGAGAATTGTACCATTGACAAAACAGCTGAAATATGCAAAAACACAAAGGATGCTAAAAATCTTAATGCAGCATCATAAAAAATAAAGCTGTAAAAGATAGATATGGAATGGGTACGATTCTTGTATTATTTTTTTTTTATTAAAATTACTAATCTAAGCTTTAAATGTTACGTGAATTTCGAAAGTTAAAAAAAGCGTTTATTCACTTTTTTAAATATATATATATATTAAATGAATTATTTTATTCAAAATTTTAAGCATGTATAAAAGAACAACATTTAAATTTTATCTTATAAAATTTCCATTTAAAAATTTGTAAAATTCAGCCAGTGGGATTGGTTTTCAAAAACATCCCCCCCCCCCAAAAAAAAAGAAAGAAAAAGTGCTCTCGTGCTGTTTTGGATAATTCATGATAGCTCCGTCCGTTTGTCTGTCCATCCGTCCGTATAACAGATCAAAAATTACCCAACCGAATCATTTAAAATTTAAAACATATAATTGCTGCATAATTTTGTCGAGTCATTTTGAAAGATTATAAAAATCGTATGCATAGTAGAGAGACGATCAAAAGTACTCCGTTATAGTACGGTCAATGGGAAATTAAAGATTTTCAAGTGCATTTTAATGATATTACACTCTTTCGAACATAATAAAATTGATATGCATCTATGAAGTATAAACTAAAATATACATTTTGCACAGTCTGTGATGCAAAGAATATTTGTTATTAAATTACAGGGCCATACAAAAGCATTATGTTACAACAGTTATGTGTAGTCTTAAAAACTAGAATTTAAACATTATTATATTAACAAAATATTTTAAAAAAATAATAGTGTCTGAGAACCGATATATAAATATTTTAGCTGACACGGAATTATTTGAAACTGAAGAGGGAGATAGAGAGCAAATAAAATTGTTATAGTATAACTATAAATTATTTTGTACTACTGCTGACGATTTATTAACAGATGGAGAAAGGAAGAGGATACAATGACTTTTCTCTTTTTTAGAGTTGGGTAATAACAATAAAATATTCATCTTATTCAACTCAAGTTCTGTTTTTTTATCCACTTACTTGTAAGTTATTTTACTTAAATAATAATAATAAAAAAAATACGTGAAATTTTTTTTACTCAATCGCACTTTTTTTCTATTTCATTTTTCAAAAGGACGTGTCACATGCTCTTTAAGAGAGCATGTGGCCTTGGTAATAGATATTGGCTTTTTAAACTCTCTCTGCTTACTTGCCCTGGGTTCAAATCTACAGTGTCTTCTGAAAACTTCTAATTAGATCTTATTGCATTTGTAATCTAATTTTGACGTCATCTTTTCAGGTGGGACCCCATGTGGTTGATGGTTTCCGGAGTAGGTGTGGTGCTGATCATCATCGGGACGATCCTCCACTGCTGCAACAACCTTTCGCAGAAGCCCAAGAGGCACTCGGTGGGCAAGGGCTGCTGCACACGGCCCCTGCCTCCCGACCACGCCGGACACATGATCAGCAATAACGGAAGTATCACGGAACAACTCTTGCCGCTCAGCAATGCCAGGTTTGGACTCATATCTAAATATATATTACGCTAACGTATGTGGCACAAAAATCACGGTTTATTTGTTAATTTTTTAATGGTAACGTTCAAATGAAATGCATCTAGGGCCGTAGTAAATTGGGTGTCTCAGTATTTGCCAGCCAACCAACCAACCAACCAACCAACCAACCAATCAAAAGTAAATTGGGTTTATTTACGTTTTGTTTTTTTGCTACAATTATGGAGCTTCAAAATAGCGATATTTTTGTTTTGATTTTTTTATTCTATTGGTTTAAAAAATAAATAAAAATCATGAATTTTAAACCTTTTAGTTCCAAATTAAAGTTAAGTTATTATAAATGAAATGACTGAAAGGATTAATGTTATTAAATAAATTTTAAATGAAATACAAAAAAATGCCACGAGTACAATATTTGGCGATACGCCAAGTTAGCATAAAAATACCGAGTGCTTGATTTATCGGCAGTTATGTGTAGTCAGATGTCATATACGCACCACAATGGTGCGATTTTTTTTCCTAATGCCAATTTGCGAAAACTTCGTTTTCAATACCAGTTACATATATATTTTTAACTCTTTTCTATTATTTTAAAAGAAAATAATGATAAGTAAAAGCAAGTTTAATCAAGTTTAAACAAGTTAATTATAGAACAAAACAATTTTTATTATTTTATAAAATAAAATAAAAGTAAATAAACAGTTTATTAAAGAATAATTAACAATTGCCGGATTATCATGTGAGGCGTATATTTGCCTTTTTGTTGCAATTGCGCCAATGTGGTGCATATATGACATCTGCAGCTAATTCTTCAGCAGAATCTTCTAATTTGGAAAAAAAAATGAGCAATTAAAATAAAGTATGAATAGAAGCAATATGATTTGCATTTAACGGAGACCAAACTGGTCGCCAAGGGCGGCTAGTTTATCTTTAATTATCTACAATGCTATTTGAAATATTCCTCTGATTTCGGATATTTCTCCCTTTATAATGCAAAGGATTGCATTATCTGTCCGCGTTTTAAGGGTTCGCTATACAGTGAAACTTCTTGATCGCGAAATCCCGTGTTAACCTATGGGGAAACTTTGAAGTGCTGTGGCTCATTACCTCATATATATAGATATTAAAATACCGTTTTCCCCCATCAGAAAGTAGACGTCAGATGCTGTAAAATAATGCTGTAAGAGATGTTTAAAAATTGTCTATATAAATTTTAAATATCTTTAAGAGGATGATAAAATTTAATAAAATGGAAATGTCAAAGTTAAAAAAAAAAATTATATATTTAAATTTTACGGATTTTTTTTTCTTTTTTTTTTTAAGCGCATATCATTTATATCTGACATTGACTTTCTGATGGTGAGAACGATATTTTAATAATCATATTAATTAGGTAATGAGTTATCGCGCTTCAAAAATTTCCCATAGGCTAACGTGGGATTTCGAGATCAGGGAATTTCACTCAGCGGAGCAGAGTCAGCGGGTCTTGTCCTGTCCCTGCCCTCAAAGATACTCATGAGCTAATGCTATTCCTACGGGGAGGCATTTTTCTAATAACTCTTTCGCAATTTGACATTTTTATTTATTTATTTATATTTTATTTATTTATTATTTATTATTATTTATTTATTTATTTATTTATTTTCATGGGATAGCTGAGGTCCTTCTCAATATCGCTCCTTGATTACTTTTTCGATTTTGGTCGCAGATATTTTTTATGAAGTTGCTTTCACTTTTTGAACCGTCTTCGCTGGCAGGGGCGTGACCCTTAACAGATTGGTTGCTCTGGAGCCAGTGGCGTATCAGCGATGTAACTAGAATAGAAAATGTGATGGGCATAGAGGCTTAAAAATAGCTTGAAAATACCATTATAATAACCTGAAATACCATTTAAAATATTAGTATGTTTATCAATTTAAACTGCAGTGAATTTCACAAAAAGAAAATCAATTTTTCTTTTTAAGAATTTTACATTTTTGCGGATTAGGAATTGGATTAAAAACTAAAATAATTTCAACTAAAGATAAAACAAGAAAGAAAAATTCATGCGTCAAGCATAAATTATGAAACACTTTCCAATACATTCAGAATAATGCAGGGCCGGATCAAGCATTTCTGGGGCCCGGGGCTACGGGAAATTTTGGACCCCCCCCCTCCTCTTCCCCAGCTACTGAAAAATTTGCCCCCCCCCATACGACTTGTTTTTATCCTAAATTAAATATGCATTTTTTAAAATTATTTTATTTTATTTCATTGTTATTTTTAACAGTGCAATAATTATATTGTTTAAATACGTACAGTTCAAACATATTTTATAAATTTTAAAAGAAAATATAGATATTCCAGATGATAAAAACAGACTGCATTTAAAATAATTTTATAGCACATTTTATTTATACAATTACACTAATTACACATTTTTCTTTTTTACATTAAATTTCCTTTATTACTTAAAATTAAGCTAAGAAGCAAATTTTTTTCTTGCCTTTAAATTTGCAAATGTTTTCTTAACATCATCAAATGCAAGGCGTTCCGTAATATCGTGTTCTATAGACATTAGTGTTAAACCACTAAGCCTAGATTCCAGCATAGACGATCGTAATCTGTTTTTTATTAAGTTTAGTTTTGAAAATGATCTTTCTGCTTCGCAATTTGTTAGAGGTATTACTAAATATAATTGTAATGCAGTATATACATTTGGGAAAACAGATATCAATTCTTTATCATTAATATATTTAAGAGCATCTTGGCAGGATTGAATGCCAACACTTCTAATAAATTCTGAAAAATGTTTCATTTCTACTCTTAAATTATTGTCAAGATCCTCATTATAAAATATTAGACACCTTTCAAGCGAATTTTCGTCAATGATGCCTGAGGATATACCTTCAATTAAAAAGTTAAACAATGAAAGGAAATGTTTATACACATCCGTGCGGTCCTTTAAGGAAGTGCATAATATATCAAAAATGACGTAAAACGGTTCTGTTTGAAATTTTTTTTCTCCTTGTAATATAATTTCATTGCTCTTATCATCATCAGTGTATTTTTTTTTTTTTTTTTTTTTTTTTGTAACTCGTTTTTTCTGAAAATATTTTGAAGATTTTTGGCTAAGTGAAAGAGCTTTCATTTTGAAATTTTCAAAGTTTTGTCTTTGGTTCTCAATATATTTCAACAGAGATTCCAAAAAATTGCAACCAGTAAGAAGATCAAGCGTTGGCTTTTGAAGTGATGCACTTACTTTGTCGAATCGCTCTAAAATATCATGCTAAATCGTACATATAAACACGCATTCAAATTTGGAAAATTTCTTTAATAAGGATTTTGCCTCCCTTCTAGCATCTAGTTTCTCTGAAGAGTTGGTACTTATATCTTCTAAAGCACTCAAAATATTGTCGTAGTTAAGATAAAGTGCTTTTACTGATTCGTAACGGCAGCACCATCTTGTTCTGCACAAACTTTTCAAATATACCAGTCTCTCATTGAGATTTGGTTCTAAATGCTGTGAAAGTAGTGCCCATTTTCGTGGTGACGTCGAAAAATAAACGTATAATTTTTGTAAGTATGAAAAAAAAATTATTGCCTCAAGGCAAGACTCCACTGCATTTACACCAACTAAATTCAGGGAATGACCTGCACAAGGCACAAATTGTGCAAATTTATTTTCCTTTTTAATTTGGGCTTGGAACCCTTCATATTTCCCGGACATATTTGCCGCATTGTCTGTGGATAGTCCGCGGCATTCAATTAAAGGAATGCCATGTATATCTAAAAATGTTTTAACTTCATCAAACAAATATTTCCCCTTGTGGCTTTCTTTTGGTTGAAAACAAAGAAATCTTTCTTTGATTTCTCCCAAAGTGATATATCTGCACACGATAGATAATTGATCTAATAATTGAGGTGAGTAATATCAGGAGATGAATCAACAATCAGAGAATAATATTTTGATTGTTTTATTTCTGATATAATTGTTTTCAGTACCTTCTCACCCATCAGCTCAATTAGTTCTTCACAAATTGTTTTAGACAGATAAGAAGGTTTTCCTTTTCCTTGTTGTCCGTATTTATTTATGTGGTGTTTTAAGAATGGATTAAATTTTGATATCAATTCAAGAATTCCCAAATAATTGCCATTATTTGCAACCCCAAAAACCTCTCTCTCGCCTCGAAATGCTTTTCCGCGTATACATAACCATTTTATTGTTTCTACAGTTCGTCTTAGAACGTCATTCCAATATTCTGACTCTGTTTTTATTTGATTTACTAGCTTGTCATCAATTCGTGACGATGCGTGTTATCTTAGAAGCCACACATTCAAAGCGTTTCTATGCTCTGTGCTGTTTTTATGGCTAGTAACAGTTTCTTCTGACTTTTTCCAATTGCAAAACCCTATTTTAAAAATGCGGAATTGTTTTTGTTCAAAGAAAATAATTTATTCCAGTTATTGAAATTCGCATCAAACATTTATTAGTGATAACTTATTTAAGTCTATATGCTAAATTTTTCATTTCTGGTGAACTTGTTTCCTTTGCAAAGCACATATTTTAAAACCTAACACTATAAAATTAATTAGAGCATATTTTTATGGAATAGAATTTTGTGAATGGTATGTTTTATTAAAAAGAATTTTGTGAAGGAGCTCTAATGAAACGCTTAAATGAAAAACATGTAAATGAGAAATGTGTGTTATTAAAATGTGCTCTATTAGTATACATATTGTTACGAATTTTGTAAATAGTTAGTGTTTGTACTGTAAAATGATGTAAATAATCTTATTAAGCTCCATTTCTTACTAATATTAGTTTTTGTTACATTGTCTCTGTTATCAAGCAAACTTGTCTATTATTTTCAGTGTATGTCTACGGCAGATTAACGAAATATTAGAGATATCGCCAAGTTGGCGTCACTTTTGGCGACTAATTTTGGTCGCCAAATTTGGAGATATATCGCCAAGTTGGCGATTCTTGGCGATGGTAAACCTTCCCTATTTATGGTAACCCCCCACCCCCCTTAGGTCTACTGATACATTGAATGTTGTTCCGTGTGTCGAGATAAACCCGACACATTTTTCGCGGCTCGCTGTAGTAGTACAGTACAGTAAAAAAATAAAAGACACATTATATAAGAATGCAGGATGTTAGACCACACAAGATAGTTTGAGGTGCACGTGCATGCGGGAATTCGTCAAAAGGATAGAATTTCCACGATTTAACGACTTTTGTGAAACGGGGTGTTTTGCAAGGGGCTAGTGAATTCTGGCTAAACAGTCAGTTAGCCAATAAATTTGTCAAAAATGTTTATAAGTTAGACTGGAAAAGATTGAATTTCCAGTAAACAAGAGTAAGAATCTTCGCGCAGATGGGAGTTCAAAGAAATAAATATGTCCACTGTGGTATTTGAATGTCTGCAAATTTAGTAGTGGGATTAACATGTTAGCCAAAAAATGTCGCATTCGGTAACACGATTCTCACATTACATCGTAAAAGGGGTTTTAGCTGTTTACTTGGATTTGTTTTCAGACCACCTGCATATGGAAAAGCGCGTTACTTGAAAAATTATAATGATATGCAAGAGAGAGAAATTTTATAGGAGGATAAGATTTTTAGGAGGGATTTTCAGGCAGGGAGAAGTTAGTAAAATGGGATGTCGAGAGAAAGAGGAAGGAAGGACAGATTAGAATGCGTATTATTTCTCTTTTTACAATTGTAAGGATCTAGAGGATGCCTAATTGTTTTATTGGGACTTAGGTCTTTTTCTTTTTTTTTTTGTGTTTTTTTTCTTTATGGAGAAAGTCGTATCATTGTCGAGATAAACCCGACACATTTTTCGCGGCTCGCTGTAGTAGTACAGTACAGTAAAAAAATAAAAGACACATTATATAAGAATGCAGGATGTTAGACCACACAAGATAGTTTGAGGTGCACGTGCATGCGGGAATTCGTCAAAAGGATAGAATTTCCACGATTTAACGACTTTTGTGAAACGGGGTGTTTTGCAAGGGGCTAGTGAATTCTGGCTAAACAGTCAGTTAGCCAATAAATTTGTCAAAAATGTTTATAAGTTAGACTGGAAAAGATTGAATTTCCAGTAAACAAGAGTAAGAATCTTCGCGCAGATGGGAGTTCAAAGAAATAAATATGTCCACTGTGGTATTTGAATGTCTGCAAATTTAGTAGTGGGATTAACATGTTAGCCAAAAAATGTCGCATTCGGTAACACGATTCTCACATTACATCGTAAAAGGGGTTTTAGCTGTTTACTTGGATTTGTTTTCAGACCACCTGCATATGGAAAAGCGCGTTACTTGAAAAATTATAATGATATGCAAGAGAGAGAAATTTTATAGAAGGATAAGATTTTTAGGAGGGATTTTCAGGCAGGGAGAAGTTAGTAAAATGGGATGTCGAGAGAAAGAGGAAGGAAGGACAGATTAGAATAGTCTTTCATGACTGTGGGTTTTGTTTTGGTGCTCTCTCTGGGACAAAGAATAAGTTGATGGTGGGGATATGAGCACCGGTATGGGGATGTGCTTGACGCCCGACGATGACGTTCCTAGTATATCTAAGAGGTGAGTGGGTTCCTTCCTGAGTTTTTGAGCAACCTTATCATATTAGGCATCCTTTAAAATCCTGTATTATATTATTAATTATAATCACAATAAATCTATTGGAAGATTTACAATGTATTTATCATGATTTTAACCATAAATAAAATGTCGTTATTACCTTATGTTTGTAGACTTTATGTCTTCTAAAACATCCGACTCTAGAGCCTGGGAATCTTAATGTAAACAAAGAAAGTAAAGTAAAGCTAACAGGAGTCGGACAGTGGTTTTCCAGTTTTTTCTAGAAGTTTGTAGAAATTTCCGCCGCATGCGGCGAGACTATATATAAGGAGAGCGATACGAGCTGTTGTTGTTATTATTTACCAGTCAGGCATTGAGTGAACAAGGTGTTTGTTAAGCGAGTTTGCTTGAGTTTCATTTATGTTGTTTTGAATGTTATTAAGTGTTGAGACGTTGTATAAAGAGTCTCTGGGATCTAAAGCTGTACTTATACGATAGATTTGAGCAGTTATTTTTGAATATCCAGTAATATTTGTGAGTTTCGAAGACTCTGTTGTTCTGAAGATCTGTAAATAAATTATTTTCTACTTTTCTAAGAGAAAAGAGTTTTGAAGTTCTCTAACCATAAGATCAAAAGAACCATATACGCTGCAACAATATATTTTTCCAAGCTGTGTAAAATTTTCCAATCTTTAAAATTTTTAATAATAGCCATATAAATTACATAAAGTAATAAATATGACTTACCAGATTAGTATAGGAGTAGATCTTTTTCCTCTAGATATATACTTAATTTTATAAATACTATATTATGTGTATTACTAAATCAGAAAAAAAAAATTACACAAAAATCCACATCTGTGTTGTCTACAAACATGTACTTGTATGCATTAGCTGGCTGCTTAGTACTTGAATAGGCCAGTACCTAGTACCAAAGCGAGTATATATACTCCCTTCAAGGTCAAGGAATCCGGTTGCTAATTAAGCTGTTAACATTTTAAGGTGATTCTCTAGATGTGATTTGTGTCACCCATGTAGTGAAATCGGTGTGAAAAATGACCTATCTTCTAAGAACATAATATCCCGGTGTTTCAAAAGAAAACATCCTTTTGTCGCTAAGGCTACGCGCAAATATCACTACTTTCCAGTTACACAAAAAGAGCAATAAATCTATATTTGAAGATGTAGTTTCCGACTATCAGTGCGAGGAGAACAAAAGGATGCTGGTTTTCGAACCTCTTTAACTGATTTTTGAGGTCCGAAGCCTATCTAATTGACAAAGGATGGGAAAATTTTTCTCTTCAGTCGTAAAGCTGTCAACTGATTTCGCGTGCGATTTCTCACTTTAAGTTCAAATTCAGCGCACTGAAAAAGCAATTTATACATCAAAGCGCCGACAAGAAAGATCAGAGAGAGAGAGCGACGCTTGACCACAAGACTGCTATGAACCTGGTCCTTAAAGGTCAAAAGGGTCGCTAGGTCAAAAACCCATGGACAAAAAGAGAGGGGGGGGGGGAAACGAGTAAGAAAATAAGGATTTTCAGTTTCTGCGTTTTTGAAATCTAAACAAGGTTTTTAATAAGAACAGGGCCCAGTCAAGGCTACGGGAAGCCCCGGAACAAACATCATTCTGGACACCCCCTCTTCTATCTATCTGTAGATTTTTTTCTTTCCTTTTTTTTTAATAATGTAGAAGTGGCAAGCACTAAAAATAAAAAATAAAAAAGATATTGTACACATGCATAAATTTTGTACATTATACGGCTCACATCTATATACAAGATATCCCCAAAAATTGGTCACAATTTTAATTTAAAATATTAATTTGATAATTATAGAAAAAAGGATAGATTGATTGAAATAAGCATTTCTTTGCAAATTTTTACTTTGCTCACCTAAGGTTGACATTACAAGATGTCTAAAAAAGAAGGCTCAAAATTGGACATAATTAACGATTTTAAGTTATCATGTTACGAGGAAACATTAAGGGTGTATTCGAAAAAACGCTTTTCCATTTTCAACAGCTCGAAATTTTCCGATGCAATTTTAGACGCATTTTTAAAAGTAGAAACATGAAACTTGCTGAGGGGATTTTTGAAGAGACGTATAAGGTGCCGTGTGATGTCTTTTTACACTCAATTCACTAGAATTTGACTTATAAACAATTACCTTTTCTGTAAGACTCTTTTTTTCGTTTCCAAATCTCCCACTTCGGAAAAATCGGTTAAAAATGCCGTTTTTTATTTTATTTATTTATTTATTTATTTTTTGCAACATTTTCTATATTTATCGAAGAATTGACAATCACGGCACCTTGTGTACTTTATGAATAAGACAATTTGCCAGTTTGATGCATTCGAGAGCGAAAATGAATGTAAAAACAAATCGGAAATTAAGCAGCTTGAATCGAAATACACCCTTAATAAAAAATTTCTTTTAAAAGCTATAGGATATAATGTTGTTGTAATCAGGACCTGGCTAAGTCACGGGCATGTAGGGCATCGGACGCCGGGACCCCGTTCGAGGGGGCCCCCAAGGGCAAATATAATTTTTTTGTTAAGGCTAAATAATAAAAAATGGCCAAAAGTGACCAAAATTCCGTCTTTCTTTCTTTATTTATTTTTAGATTTATTGTTGCTCTTTTCTCATCTCTCCTTCCCCCCCCCCTCCCCTGGATGTAACAGCTACATCAGAGTTGTATTTATATTTTAATGGTTCACATTTAGCCTTATACTTCTATAACAGAAGAAAAAAATGTATTCGATAATTTCTTAAAGTTATCTTTTTTGGGTTATTCTGCACACAAATGCGAATAGACAATTAGTATAAAGTTAGTTTTAGACACTTCAGTATAATTCAAGAGAAAATCCAAAAGGTAGAAAGGGGCCCATCACAATTTAAGTCGGGCCCTGGTTGTAATAAAAATGTAATAATTTGTTTTCTGATGATATAGTTTATTTTCTGCATACAGGGCCCGACTTAGACAGTGGGGGGCCCTGGAGCAAACACTTTTAGGGGGGCCCTGGGGCAAACACTTTTAGGAGGGCCTCCTTCTATCTTATAATTGTTCGTAAATTATACTCACGTGACTAAAACTGAAATTCATAACTATTGTATGTGTACATAAATTTCGTATCTATATACATACAAGCAGAAGAAAGACAACTTCAAGAAATTATAGATTATATGAATATGAGGATAAATGTGAGGCCTTAAGGAGGCATTGGGTACAGAAACAGAGTGTGTAGGAGAAGAGAGAACCTTAAAATTGAAAAAAAAAAAAGAATTTTGGTCACTTTTGACCATTTTTTTATCGTTTGACACTGCTTTAACGAAAAACCTATCTCTCCTTGGGGGGGGGGGGGGGGGGAGGCGGGGCAATTGCCCCTCATGCCCCTGCCTTAGTCTAGTCAGGCCCTGTCTGCGTATGTGGAGGGAGAAGCAGAGAATAGAAAGGAAAAGGGGAACCACATTCCCATCGTAAGTGTTTGAAAACGTATGAATTTCGGTCACTTTTAGCACATTTTAAGCATTTGGCACCTTTTAATGAAAATCCTGATTATTGGGGGGGGGGGGGGGAGCTTAAAAAAGAGGCACCTGGGGGAACTGTCTGGCATGTCCCTGAATAAGAAAAGAAGAATTTGAAAAAATAAAAACATTTAAAAGAAGTATTTTCTTACATTTTCAAAAAAATAAACTTCGGTAAAAAGGTCGATAGAATCGATTAGGGGGCCCCCTGGGCTTCGTCCACCCCCCAAATGGGGGGTATGGGGGGCGGTCGCTACGGCCCTGCGATTCGATGTGGTCACTTACGAAAATAATGTTAAATGTTTAATAAGATACTTGTCCATGTCATTCGCAAGGTCGGAAGTGTCGACAGCAGGGGGTCCTAGTGCTCTCCTCGTTATCAGTTTCTTGGAAAAACTGGGAGAATAAGATGTTTTTCTTCTTTAAGTGTCGGGGAAGAGTGTAAAAACAACGTTAGCAACAGTTATAATGGACTTCCGAAGCTTCAATATTGCAAAGGGAAAGAGTGATATTGAAACACAACTTTTTTTTTTTCTCGTCATTTAATTGTAGTTTAATTATTTTAGAAATAATTTTTTCCCGTTTTTTCTTTAAAAAATACAAAAAAAAATTTTTTAAACAAAACTTTGGTACAACTTAAGCCATTTTTGGGGGCCCCTGGCTTGTTGGGGCCCGGGGCTGCAGCCCCCGTAGCCCCCCCCTTAATCCGGCCCTGGAATAATGTAACAAAACAGCACCTTTTAATAGGCTGAAATATTATATTTAATTCAAAAATATAAAAGATATTTTCTAATACACAAGAGGTAACTTGTAATAAACCTAGGCTACGTATATCAGTTTTATTATATGTGAAATAGTTTAACATAATTAAAGTATATTGCAAATAATGATCCCTCTCCAATATCATTATGTAACGAAATTTTTTTGTACAGCTCATATTCAAAATATTAGAATAATTACCTTTTTTTTAGAAATTGAAAATATCGTTTGGTAATTTAATGTCTTTTAATGAAAATATGCAAACGATATTTTTAATAAGCACTTATTATTGATTAAACTTACTTGTTATCTTAAATTTAATATCATTTTTGAAAAGATTAATTGCAAAAAAAATTATTTTGAAAAGTCAAAATATTAGAATATTTATTCAAGTGGTTCAAAATATTAGAATATTTCACATTAATTCTCCTTTAATTATTACCAATTCTTAACTGGTGGCATCATTGATTAAATTCAGACTATTTTATTTAAAATCAGTATTCTTTTTTGCAGTTTGTTTCTTTTTCGTCTTAAAATGGGCCGTATGAGTGATATTCCTGAATCTACTAAATTCGTATGGTTGATTTGTATCGGCACGGTAAAAATCAATGTTTTATAGCCAATTATTTACATTGTTCGCAATCGAGCGTTAGTAAAATACTAACACAATATTCAAAAATTGGAAAATTTCAAAATAATCGCCGAAATGGTGGCCGAAAACCAAAAACATCTGCTAGAGATGACAGGAAACTGAAGCGTATAGTTAAGAAAAACCGTTTTAAAAGTGTGCGATTCTTGCACCGAAAATGGAAAGAAGAAGGAGTTGAAGTTTCTACATCGACAACATTAAGACGTCTCCATAAATTTAAATTTGAATCTCGTGTACCGAAAACAAAATCTCTCATGACTGCAAGACAAAAGCGTATAAAATTGAATTGGTGTAAATCAAGACGTTTATGGAGCAATGAAGATTGGAAAAATATATTATTTAGTGATGAAAGTATGTTTTGTGTTTCATATGGTAATCAAGGTATTCGAGTTTGGAGAATGAAGCAAGAAGCATTTGATAAAGAATGCCTTAAACGTTCCGTAAAATTTGCTGCTAGTGTCATGGTTTGGGGTTGTATGAGTGCAGAAGGACCTGGAAAGTTATGCATCGTCTACGAAAAGGTTAACTCTCTGATATATCAAGAAATTTTAGAATATTACATGATTCCATCATCAGAGGATTTATTTGAAGATGATTTCATCTTTCAACAAGATTTAGCGTCCCCGCATACCTCGGTGTCAACTAAGAATTGGTTCCGCCAGCGCAACATTAAGGTACTTCCTTGGCCACCAAATTCACCAGATCTTAATCCCATCGATAACTTATGGTATATAATGAAGAAAAAACTTCAAGAAAATCCTCCTTCAAGTAAAACTGAGTTAGTGGCACGTATAAAGTCTATTTGGGCTAATATTGATAGAAATATTTGTAAACACCTTGTATATAGTATGCAAGATCGATTGTACGCTGTTATGAAAGCTAAAGGGGATGCTACAAAATATTAACTATCATTTACTTCATATTCATAAGGTAATATTGTTGCGTAAAATAAAATATTCTAATATTTTGAACCAATCTAAATTTTATTCTAATATTCTGGTGTGTTTAAGGAAGCTGTATACCTGATTTATTGTGCTGTATTTTATATTTTATAAATGTTAAAATCTTATCTAAACATTCCAGATTTAATTTATAAGAAATTTAATTGCATTTACTTAGTATAAAAAATAAATAAATGACAAATAACTTTTTCTTATTACTTTTTCTCAATATTCTAATATTTTGAATATGAGCTGTATACCCTGCAGATGAATATTAAATATTCTTTAAACGGAAATACTACAAAATGTAGTGCCCGTCATAGATGCATACCAATTTCAATATGTTTCGACGAGTGTAACTTCATTAAAAAACACTTGAAAATATTTTATCCAATCGGCCGTAATGTAACAAAATATTTTTGACTGTCCCTGTATTTGAACAATATATCTGTTTTTACTAAAATTTGAAACGACTCAGGAAAATTCTGCAACAAATATATATTTAAAATTTCAAACGATTCGGTTGGGTCGTTTTTGTACTGTTATATGCGGACAGACAAACAGAGACGGATCAGATGACGGCGATAGGCGCTACTTATCTATATTATAAAGGCCAAACGTATCTGTGCGTAACGCATACGTCATTTTGCGAATAGCAACACTTTAAAATTTGAAAAGCAATTTCAGTTTTGCAATTTTTACTACTACAAATTTTGAAACTTATAAACATCGCACATTTTTAATTTTTATACCATCGTAAAGAAAAAAAAAATGTACTTTTAAATGCAATTTATTTGAAAAGAGTATCTCAATTTATTTTTGAAATATTATTATTATTTTTTTTTTTGTTCTTTTTAATACCATTTTTCTGATTGTGGCAACAGGAGTACTTCATTTCTATTTAAAGCAAAGAAAAAAAGGGAAAAATTATTACTGTATCTTTATGTTGCCATTCTCTCAAAAAGAGAAAAAAATTTTAATTTAAACGCGTGTTGTGTCAAGAATATTTTCTGTTATAAAACTCGGTGAATTTTGATGTCATTTACAAAAAATCATGTACACTTAAAAGAATGTAAATAGTTTAGTATCTGTTTCAGCTAATAGCATCGAAGCTTAGAGTTTTTAATCAAAAATGGTCAAATTAAAATACCAGTTTTTTTTAAAAAAGTGAATATAAATATGCAAGGTGCTTATGTAAATTTTGGTATGGTGAAAATGATGTTGGATTTAGATTTCATTGGAAAAGTAATTCTATGATTGAGTCAAAGTGGAATAAAGGTTACTTTGTTTTATTTTGGAACACTAGCATAAGAGCCTTAATCAATAACTTTATCATAATAACAGATCTATTTTTTACGTCTTACATGTACGATTAAAGTTTAATTTCACCTATTTCTCAGCTATATAAATAGCATTTTGTTAACTTTAGTTTAAATATCATTTGTTTAAGAGTTAGACTTAGCAATGTAAGGTGCATTTTTATTGTAACTAATTTTGTAGGTTTGTTATAAATCAATAAAACAGCTCCTTCTTAAATATTTTCTTCAGTCGAAATTCGACGGGTACTACCTAGTTTATATAACATGTGAACGCACCTAAAAAACAGTTAAATTTAAAATGCCTTTCCAACAATTATTATTCAAAAATAGTATTATAACCGATTTCTTTTGTGTGTTACTGTTAATGGATTAAAAATAATATGAATGTGCTGTTCTTACGTAATCGTAATGAAATTGAGTGATTTATATCAGTTTCGATACATTTGCAATAGCGCAATGTCATTAAAATAGTCTGCAAACAATTTCCCCCCATAGACTGTAATGTAATGAAATTCTTTTGAGTGGCCCTGTGAATGAATGATTAATCCCATATACCTCATATGCAGTACCAAATATTCCTATGGGACACTAAATAAGGTTTATCAATTGCATGAAAATCTGAGTATATTTACTAGAGTTAGAGCGTGGACAAACATTAAAATCGAATGCATAAACGCTTTTCAACTTTGTTGGTTGGTTAGTGTTAACAAAGTGTAAAAATATGCAGCCTTCTCTCCCACTCCTCTTCCGAGAAAAACATCTCAATACACAAATTATTTATATTCAGCTTTAATGTTTGGAAAATTTCGATGTATTTCCTTTTTATCCATTATGTGAATAATTCTTTTAAAGTGAGAGTTTTTACCTAAAGGAAAGTCTTATGAGTAGTTCACAATCATAGTAGATCATGTCTATTTTGGAAAAAAATAAAAATAAATAAAAGACAGAGAGACATTTGGAAAATGCATAAAATCTGTTTTATTTACTCCCACAGTGAACCAAATCTGTTTTAATACACTTTCTCATATATGGCATCTGCTTAAGGACTTACAAAAAAGGTCTCCGTATATGGTCATGCCATGAAAAAATTACAAAACGTTCTTCTCATGAGGGTAAAGTATATGCTTATAAAAAAAATTTCGGCGGAATCTCGATAGAGCGTCCGTAAAAAATAATGAACATTTCGTTATTCAGCGATTTTTCATTGGTTGGCGATAGAATACAATTTCAAAACATATTTTTTTATATCAAATGCACACCAAGAAAAAAAATGTTGCATGTTGCACTTGTTTAAATACATTTATTTTAAATAACTTTAGTTTTAGTTTATTTTAACAATAATTTTGCCATACCGTTATTTATAATATATGTGCTTATATTTAAATGTAATCATAAAAAAAAATACGATTTTAAAACTAAATTTAAAATTTAAACTAATTAAAATTTGTTTATGGCTCAAAAGGAAGTAGTTATAATTCGTATGCATTAAAGGGAATGCGAAAATTGTACTTTAACCCTTTCGGGCACACTGTACCAAGTCTAAGATACCTACCGTATTTACTCGTGTATAAGGCGCACTTTTTTTTTTCCAAAAAATTAAGGCAAAACTTCTAGGTGCGCTTTATACACGGAATATTTTTTTACTGTTGGATGCAGTCGAACGATATACATATGAAACAAGAAATTATTCAAAGAAGATAGTAAAACTCGGAAAATGTTACTTAATTACATATTTATTTCATTCGTTACAGTTTTTTATAGAACAGAGCTAATGACATTATCTAAACACTAATTAGCAATTCTCTTTACCGTCACTCATTCCTATTTCCCGTCATTCTCTTACAACCCGAAGTCTAAAAATGCATTTTCGTCTTGTTTTCTGCTCTGGTGTAATGTTTGTTTCGACTTTTATTCTTCATTAGCGTTTCAAATTTATGGTGCGCCTTATATACGAGATTTTAAGAAATCGCCATTTTTATTTGTAAAGTAGGGTGCGTCTTATACACGCGTTCGCCCTATACTCGAGTAAATACGGTAATTTTAATTCCAAACTTGCTATCGGCATCAATAATATCTTAGTAAAATGTTGCTTTTACAATAAAAGCTTAGATTAAGGATTTCAAATTATCTAAAAAATTTGTTTATGAATTCCGCTGTAGTCGATAATTTTTCAATTTACTAGCAGATTTTGTCCGTGCCGGAAAGGGTTAAGGAGAACTGCTTTTGCATAAAAATAATCATTGGCTTTCAGTCATTTTTATTAATTTTTATTAAAGCATTTTAGCGGTTTGTTCTATGTCATGAAATACTTTAATCAGCTCCTTGTATGAATATAAACACCTTATTTTCAGGTATTTGTGGATTTTTTATCACTAGAGCTTAGTTGTATAATCTTTTTATCCGTAGCTAAGTGAATCAATTCGCCTGAAACAATTCTAATATGAAGTGAACCAAATCGGAGCCAGAAAGAAAGTTCATTGGTTAAAAAAACTCTTTTCTCTTTTCATAATGTGTACTTGACCGTTAAAGTTTCTTGGAATTTTCATCTCCCATTTCCCGTCTGTTTCAATCGTCGTTTTAATATGGTCAAACTTAATTTTTTTGTTTATTTATTACTCGACTTTTATGTGGTGAAAAGGACGGGTATGTAAAACTAATAATATATTTATGTCCTTGACAAATGTGGGGTGTCCCATCACAGTATTTAAGGGGGTCCGGGATACATATATCTTCAAATTTTCTAAAATAATTTTATTGCATTGGAAATTTCTCTGCTTTTTTTTTTTCTTTTTTTTGCTTAAACTGACGTTTAAAATGTGTTCCTATCCTAACTGGAACAAGAATTATTATTATTATTATTATCATTATTTTCTTTTTTTGGTTTGTTTTTAAAATTTAGTTTTCAGGCAGCGGTTGTTATGATAACGAATTCCTGTGAAAATGTTTTTCTTCATGATGGGTTTTTTTTTGACAATATCTCGCATTTAGAATTACAGAAATCTTAATTTAGAATGTTTTTTGCTCCTGCAACCCTCTGGTGGCAGCGGCACCGGCATAAAATATAGCTTATGTTTGAACAGATTCTATCACCACTAATTTGCAACCAGTATTTTTTTTTTTTTTTTTTTTTTTTTTTTTTTTATCGGTTTGATATATCGCAAGCTCCCATAAAAATCGTAAATTCGAATATTATACGTTTCTATACATTATCATTATGCATGCATGAATTAATTTGTCAACTTTATTATTTGCTACTGTTATTATTTAGAAAGTACAATATATAAACGACTGTTTCAATGTCGTTCCCGTGACCTATCGTAAGCGGTGTAATCCATCTTTATCAGATTTTGGTTTTTAGCTGCGTTCTTAATTATGTAAATAAGTAGCATTTATAGTTGGCGGTCAATCCGTCTGTCCGCATATAACAACACCAACGCAAAAACTATACCCAACCAAATCGTTTAAAAATATATAATTATTATATAAGTTTGTCCCGTCATTTCAAATTTTATGAAAATCGGATGCATAGTTCGATTAAAGGGACAATCAAAAATATTCCGGTCAACATTACGGCCAACGGGGAAAAAATTCAGATGCCTTTTAATGGTGTTATACTCTTTCGAACATAATAAAATTTATATGTATCTATGAAGTTCATACTATAATATACATTATGTACAATCTGTGGTGCAAAAAATATTTGTTATTTATTTACAGGGTCACACAGAAGTATTCCACTACTTAATGGTATACGGAGAAACTTTGTTTGGTGCGCTTTTTAATTGTATTAAACTATTTAACATTTTATGAAATAGATATACGTTGCTGACTACAAATTATTACCTTATTACAAGTTACTACTAGTTATTACCTGATTACAAGTTACTTATAAGTTATTTCCTGTATAATAGAAAGCAGATAATATTTACAGGGGCACACGAAAGATTTCGGCCACTATATTGTATCCGAAATACTGTGTACTATTACACCAAGATTAGAATGTTTTTTGGTGCATTCGTAATTATATAAATACGTAGCACCTATAATAGTCGTTCAGTCTGTCCGTCCGCATTTAACATAGCAAAAACTACCCAACCAAATCATTTAAGATTTAAAATATATATTTGTTGCATATTTTTTTCCAGTCATTTCAAATTTTATGAAAATTGGATGTATAGTTTTGTTATAGGGACAATCAAAAGTATTCCATTACATTACGGTCAGTGAAAAAAAATAGCTTCGAGTGCATTTTAATGATGTTACATTCTTTCGAATACAATAGGATTGGCATATGGCATGAATCTATCTATGACGTATATACTAAAATATACATTCTGTACAATCTGTGATGCAAAGAATATTTATTATTAATTTACAGGGTCACTCAAAAGTATTCCACTACATAATGGTATACGGAGAAACTTTGTTTGGGGCGTTTGTTAATTATATTAAACTATATCACATTTTATGAAATTGATGTACGTTACTGAGGTTTAATACAAGTTACTTCCAATACACTGTTAAAAATCTTGTTCTAGTATGAACCAAAAAAGTTTGTTTTTTTGGTGCTCAATATCTGCCACCATACGATGGTGAAATCTCGTACCAACATTTGGAGCTTCCTCGTTCCAAGTATTGGGACTATGCTTCAATGGGAGCTCCAAATTTTGGTTCAAGATTTCACCATCTTATGGTGGCAGATATTGAGCACCAAAAAACAAACTTTTTTGGTTCATACTAGAACAAGATTTTTAACAGTGTATAATGGAAAGCATATAGTACTGCTACACTGTTTTCGAAGTACTGTACACTATAACAGCAAGGACTGAATATTTTAAAAACTTCGTTATAGTACGAACGCACCTCATTTGCTACGCTTTATGTGCAATTTTCAACTTGTTTAACTTGTCTTTGTTAATCACAAAGGTTTCTTTCTTTCCTTTTTTTTATTAACTTATAAAATCTTATTTGTCACGTACGGACCCGTTCTCTTGTTAGCATTTCATGTAAAAGATGTAATTGTGATTTATCGACTATAATTAGTGCTTGTGGCCCATTTCTTTTCTAGTCATTTGTTTTAATTAATTAATTAATTAATTTTTTTAAAGAAGCGCTTAACGTGAAAACCTCATTAATTAGTAGATGACTTGTTTTATTAAATGAGTTATTTTCATTTCGCCGAGATTTACGCTGTCCGTGTAGCCTTTGTAAAGACCGAACTTTTAATACAGAAAATCAGATGACTAACTGATTCAGTGCACTTTGCCTACTGTACTGACATATGCTTCCTGTTAAAGTTGCTTCTAGGTTTATGTTCTTTTCATTAGAAACTACTCGAATCTGGCAATCCCAAAAACTTTCTTCTATCTCATACCCTGTGGAAGAGTCCTTTTAAGCTTTCTGCTACATGCCTCATTAACAGCATAATATTTTTTAACAGTAAAAATGAATGACAAATTTATGCATAACGCAATTAGAAAAAAGGCACTGTAGAACTAATACATCAAAACACAGGTTATTTTTTTAATAAGTAATAGTCTTAATTACACGTAAAAAACATCGTGTTTACAGTAATTTTTAACAAACAAATTGTCCATTAGGTTTTTTTTTTTTTTTTTTCCTTTCTTTAAGATTTAATGATTAAGTTAAATTGTCGCAATTTTTAGCAATGCACATCAGATTTGAAAGCTATAATTGGACCAATTTATTGAGGGGGGGGGGGGAATTGTTAATTAGTTTAAACAATTAAAATGTAAATTAATATGTATACATACATATCTGATTTTTTTCTTGCTAGATGTTGGAGATAAGGTCATTTTCTTATCAGCCGAAACTTCATAAATTTTAATACATTTTACATAAAATAAAAATAACAGTTCTAAAAGTTGATATTTCTATCAGCCTACGCTTAGCGACTGGAGGGTGAAAGTTTTCTGCAAGAGGGTTTTGCCTTTCTGCGACATTGTCGCCATGTCGCCGCTTTTCTGCCACGGCTATCTCATACATTTTGATACTTCCAGAAAAATATAGTATAGAAGTGCCACCGGTTAGGTGATTTACACCAAAATCTAATCAACAAACACTTATGTCAAGTTCAAATTGAATATGAAGTTTGATGAAAATCTATGTGTTCGTTTTGAGGTAGAACCAATGCAGAAATCGCAAAATAATCTAGATAAAAAAGCCACCGATTGAGCGATTAACTCCAAAAATTAAATAGCACTAATTTATATCAGGAAATAACTAAATCTGAAGTTTGATGAAAATTCATGTATTAGTTCTTGAGAAAGAGCTACTGCGATAATCATGAATAATGGCGCATAGCGGAGCACCTGTTGGGAGATTTACACCACAAAGCAATCAACACCGTATTATTTCATGGGCAAACAAAATCTGAAGTTTTATGAAAATCCATCCATTAGTTGTTGAGATATAGCCATTGCAAAAATCGTCAAAAAGGCAGCATATCGGCGTCACCTGTTGGAAAATTGACGCCACAAACTAATCAGCACCGATTTATATCAGGACTAACTTAATATAAAGTTTTATTGAATTCCGTTCATTAATTCTTGAGATAGAGTGCCCACAAAATTTGTGTCGTATTTGGACAGACAGATTCACAGACAGACATTTCATAAAAACATGTTTCTCGGGTTTTCTGACCCCTGAAGCATATAAAATTGTCGAAAATCGGAATTCGAAAATTTTCACGAATCCAGTACTTTCTTCTTGTCAAGGTAAAAGAAAGTAGTAATAATGCTGAAATTTCACAATTTCGGTACTCATTTTCTTTTTAGTGCTTAAAAAAAAAAAAAAAAAAAAAAAAAAAAAAATCGTTTTATTAATTTTACAGTTTTGCGATCGCAAATCCAAAAAAGTAGGCATGCCAATTTTCCGCGGAAACGCGGATTTCCGCGTTTTGCTTATTTCCAAAATCCGCGGATTTCCGCTTTTTTATTTATTTTCAAAACCCGCGGATTTCCACAATTTTTCTTATTTTTTTCGGCCGCACCGCCATCTTTTACCACGACGAAATTGGTTAAAAATGGCGGGAAAATCTCCGACGGCGAAAAATGATCGTGTAAATGACGCGTTTTTTGCCAAAAGATCCCGAAAAAAGACACGATTTTTCGTCAAAAGAATATGAATAAAACGTGATTTGTGTCAAATTATTGCGAAAAAGATCGCAGGAAAAAGCGCTATTTCATTCAAAACAACGTAAAAAAACGCGTTTTTCGTCAAAAAATTGCGGAATAAACGTGATTCCTGTCGACGGATCTCAAGAAAAACGTTATTTCCGTAGAAGAATCGCGAAAATGACGCAGCCTCTGTCAAGTAATTGCGGAAAAGACTCGATTTTCCTCAAATGATCGTGGAAAAAACGTTATTTTTGTTAGAATTGCAGAGAAAATGCGACTTTTGTCTAAAGATCGTGAAAAAAGTCACGATTTTTTTTTTTCAAAAGATTGCTGATAGTACGTGATTTTTGTCAAAAGGTGGCTTAAAAAAGCACTATTCCTGACAAAAGATCGAAAAAGAGACGCGTTTTTTGTTTAAAAAATAGCAAAATAAACGCGATTCCTGTCGAAAGATCGCAAAAATAACGGTCTCTTACAAAGAATCGCAAAAAAGGATGCGATTTTCGTCAAGTGATAGCGGAAAAAACGCAATTTTTTGTCATAATTGCCGAGAAAACGCGGCTTTTTGTCAAAGGAGCGAGGAAAAGACGCAACTTTTGTCAAAAGATCGTGGAAAAGACGCAATCTTGTCAAAGGATCGCGAAGGAGTCGCAATTTTTGTTCAAGGATCGCGAAAAAGTCGCGAATTTTTGTCAAATGATCGCAAAAAACGCGATTTTTGGTCTAAGGATCGCGATAGAGACGTGATTCCTGTAAAAAAAAATCTTGGAAAAAAGCTAATTTCGTCAAACGGTCGTGGAAAAAACGTGAATCATGCATGTGCTTATTGTTCACTCGTGAGGGGGGGGGGGGGGGGATTCAAAATATTTTTAGTCTTGGCAAAATTTCAAATTTGCACCCATGATCAAATATAGGTGAAAATTGACAGTCACCACATGGCGATTAAAAAAAACGCGATCGATCGCCATTCGCCTGGTGGGGATTATAAATTATGTTACCAATCGCTAAATGAAATATAGCGTTTTTCAGGGAAATATGCACTTCTGCTTTGCTTAAATTCTAATTATACACTGATTAATTCTTTTCCCTACTGGATGCAAACAGATTTAAGCCAAATTTGGAGTTTTATATCTGTGCCATAAGTTATTTTGAAGGTAGATTTTTAAATGAATTTGCTTATAAAAGTTTTAAAGAATAATTGTGCATTTTTGAAAATTTTTCATATTGATATATTTTACATATCAAAATTATTGAATAAAATTTCATTACCCATTCCTATATTTGTGTTCTTATTTTATTTTAATGTATTTTTGTATTATATGTGTGTGGGTGCTTCAATTCAAATAATGACAATCAATATTTTAACACGCATCGGTTTAAATTATTTTGTTCTATTTTTACTTTGCGCGTTATATCAACTTTTTTTCTCAATTTTTACCTCACGCGTTATTTCAACATTTTTGTTTAACTTTTACCTCACGCGTAATTTCCTCTTTTTTGTTTTTTTCTCACTCTCATACCTAAAAAAAGCCAACTATCGAAGTCTAAAAAACACAAAATGGAAATTTAACTATTTGGGATCAGCAGACTGAGAAGAAAAACTGAAAGCGTTACAGTTTTGTTGTTATTTTGCTGTGTCCTCCAGACTCGAAAAATTTCTATGGAAACGAAGAAAAATAATGATTCTATATTGGAAAAATTATTTTGTAATCCATTAGGATTCTGCGAATTCTAATTAAAAAATAAAAAATTAGGTTTTTTAAAATTAATTTTGCAATTTTTGTGTCTTATTTCGAGATTTGCAGACCTGAAAAATTGGAAATTCAAAAGGTAATAAAATATATAATTATATAATTAATTTATATAATTCAATAATTAAATTTCACTATTTTATCGTTATTTAGGATATTATATTTTTGTCATACTGGCGATTTAGAAAAGAAGAATACAATTTCATCTTATTTCGACTGTTTTGCACAAAAATAAATACAGTAAGAGAATTTTAAAATTTTGACTTTTGGTCGTATAGACGGGAAAACTTTGCGGTGGGAATGGGGGGGGGGGGGGGTAGAGAAAAGGGCTACTGTTACAATGCTATACGGGTTCTTAATTCTTTTGCCTCCAAAGATAACACAAATTTATAATTTTCGCATTACTTCCGGTAAGTGATCTCTCATGAGCCAAAATTTTAAGCCCCGTCCCCTAAAAAGTTCGATTTCGACTTCCTATTTATTCTCAGCCCAGCTAACTCATTATAAATTGTTATCGACGTAAATTTGATTTTTTCAGATTTGTTGTATTGGCCTTTTAGCCTGCTCAATCAGTCTGGTGCAGCCCATTAGTATAAATTGTCTTAATTCTACGCACACGGCCTGTTTGAAAAGTTGACTTCATTTTCTGAGCGTCCGTTTGCAGACCTTTGTAGCTTGGGTTCTGCCCAAAACACGAGCGGAAGCACTTTTATACTAAATGTAAAATATCTACTACAGTTATGAATTAAAACAGTTTATAGCTACTCAGTACCTACCTACAGAGGCCTCGCCAAAGGAGGGGGGTGGACAGAAGGGGAGCCCCCCCCCAAAAAAAAAAAAAAATTGCACATGCTGTTACAGTTGGCAAATTTACAAACTGAACTAGCAAATTTGTTCAGAACTTTAATAAAAATCTATAAATACCCTTTCTATTTGTAATAGATTTGTCGAAAGTCACCAATATAATTAGAAATACAGTAAACTCCCTCAAATCCGCAAACCTAAAACCCGTAACTCTCTAAAATTCGCACATAATTTATGGATGTAAACAATGAAATATTCAGTTCAGATATAGGGACAAAATTTGACTTTTCAGTTTTATACCAATTCCATACATATTTTAATTTATAAATTTTGTTAATTATTACTGAATTCAAGTTTTTTCATGAAGGAAGCATAAATTTATTTCCCAAAAAATTCAAGATATTGCTGATATCATTGATAAGCACAGTCTTTTACCAAATATATTTATATATTAATAAAGCTTTTTTAAGTTAAGTCTGGTAAAACTGAAATAAATCTTTGTTTTATGATTTTGATGTGAATTAGTAGTGTGTACCTATATGAAGCAAGTTTCATAGAATAATTTAGGAAAAATACATCTAATCTTTATAATGAGTATTTGACTATATATTATTGATTATTAACTTGACCTTTGCTTTTAATACTTTAATGATTTAAAAAATATGTCTAAATTTTTATTATTCTAGTTTATTACTTATTTTAATGTTTTATTATATTGTAAGCAATAATTATAATTTCGATTACATTATTAATTACATTCAAATTACTGTTTAATAAATGTAAATAAATCAATGACCAGAAATCCGCACAACCTCTGGTCCTGGAGCTGTTCGGATTTGAGAAAATCTACTGTATTACTAAGTTTTACAAATAAAAACTATATTACATTTTCTTATTATGATAACTTGGAAGAATTATAAAACTAGTTGGCAAATGCTGAGAACTATTTATGTTTGCTTTTCACTGAGTTGGCACATAATGAATTTTGACTTGGCAATTTAAGACCCTCTCCCCCACCTATAAAAAGTCTTCGCGAGGGCCCTGCCTACCTAGTCCTATACCCACTTTGTAAACCGCATCTTTAACTTGGATAGCCTGATATAGCCTGATATCCAGAAGTAACAATATTAATTCATTTTCTAAATTTAAAATCGCATAAAACTGTTTCAATTTCACTTTAAATTGTCTAAAGAAAGAAAGAAATCTGGAGTAAAAAAAGTCATTTTGCTCCTTTTTTTTTTTTTTTTTTTTTTTTTTTTTTTAATTTAAATTTGGGTGCTTTTAAAATGCAAAAGCTATTAAACCGATCTTGCTATTTTTTAAAATTAAAGGTAATATAATTTAATGGAGCTTGGACTATTTTCAGTAATTTTTGGAAGTACGCGAAAATGCGAAAAAAATTGTTAAAATAGACATCTTTTTTTTTTCTTTTTAACTAATTGGAAAATATTTGATAATGTCCGCGGCAAAGAATATTTTTATTGGTTGAATTCCGCATTTTTATTTTATACGTTTTGTGATCCCTGTTTGTGTTTAATGCTTAATGGTTCATGTTTAATGTCCAAAAATGGAATATTCTGTTTTTTATTTTATTCGTTTTGTGATTGGCCCATGTATAATGTTCAAAAATTGAATTCTTCTGTTACCACGATGACAAAAAAAGTAATAAAAACTTAATTAATAATAACAATTTGAAAAAAAAATGTGATAAAGATTTTAAACAAATCTCATTTAAAAGTGCATTATTTTTTCTACGCAACGGTGTAAAAATTTAAGCTGAGCGAATTTTTCAGTTCCGAAAACTGTAAAACTGAAATTTCATTTAAAATTTGCTTATGATGGCTCCAGTTTAATCCATGTCGTACGTAATATGGGGCGTTTAGAAGTCAGTCTGATTAACTCCATCCAATAATAAATATAGTTTAAAAAAACTAAAAAACACGCTTATTATTAAGTATATCAAACTAAAAAGTGAAAAAAAATTCGTACTATAAGCTGAAAACGAAAATAGATGAAAAATACTATATTACTATAAAATCATTGTTATTATAGAAATCAATTAATAAGCAATAAATAAAATTATCGTGGAAAAAAAGCTTTGGGTGCTCCATCTACCATGCTCCATCTATCAGTTCTTAAGAAGCACCCCACGCTTTTTTTCCACAATAATTTTATTTATTGCTTATTAATTGATTTCTATAATAACAATGATTTTATAGTAATATAGTATTTTTCATCTATTTTCGTTTTCAGCTTATAGTACGAATTATTTTTCACTTTTTTGTTTGATATACTTAATAAAAAGCGTGGTTTTTAGTTTTTTTAAACTATATTTATATTTAATACAAAAACCAAATTAATCGGTTGGATAGTTTCAGAGTAATTGGTGAACATACATAGAAAAAAAAATACATAAGCGTCGAATTGATAACTTCAAACTTCCTCTTCCTTTTCTGAAGCCGGTTAAAAATAAAAATTGTAATACGGAAATTTTTTTTTAAATTTTACATATATGTAAATAATGTCAGGAGTGGGGTTCGAACCCACAATCTCTTTCGAAAGACACAGCTTCAATCCAGCGCCTTAGACCGCTCGGCCATGCTGTCTACACTCCATTCAGTGAACGTATTCAACACTTTTAATTAGCGAAAAATCACTAATTTTATTAGTTTTTGCCTAATTACTAAAAAAGTACTGAACCAATTTCGATGAAACTGAAGTGGTACCAATTCGAGAGCATCGTCTTTCATTTAACACCAAAACCAAGTTAATCGGTTGCATGGTTTCGGAGTAATCGGTGAACATACATAAAATAAGGAGAGTTACAAACTCACAAACTGACAAACATACAGGTGAAGTTAATAAAAGCGTGGTAAAAATGCACATCTTATTAAGCAGTTAAAGTTGTATATCTATGAACTACTGTTTTTATTTATTTATTTTTATGCTTAGTCCAGGAATATTAATGTTTTATCCATGGCATACGTAATATATGATTCTGCTATTATGTTAGCCACGTTATGATAATCATAAAAATGATGTTTATTATTATTATTTTAAATGTAGAATCTATATGTATAAAATTTTAGGCTTTGAAAATATCCTTTTCCAAATAGAAGTTGTAATCAGCTAAATTACTATTTTTTTTTTTTTTTTCGATTTGTTGTCAAATTGTTTTTAACTTTTTGGAAAATAGTTGTTGTCCTCGGTAAAGAATTGGGAAATCTAAAATATATCTGAATCTTTTTATTGGTTGAATTCCGCAACTTTTTTCTTATTTTATTCGTTTTCTTATTGGTCTATGTTTAATGTCCAAAAATGGAATACTGCTGTTTTTAATTTTATTCGTTTTCTGATTGGTACATGTTTAATGTTCAGAAATGAAATGCTTCTGTTGCCACGATTATAAAAAAAGTATTAAAAAAACTACAAAAAAATGATAACTTAAAAACTAATTGAGATACAGCTTTCAAACAAATTGCATGAAAAGTAAATTTTTTTTTCTCTTTACGACTGTGTAAAAATTAAAAATGTGTAATGTTTAGAAGTTTAAAAATTTGCCATACCGAAAATTGTAAAACTAAAAATTTATTTAAAATTTATATATGATTGGTACAGGAATATTAATTTTTAATCCATGGCGTACGTAATATTATTATTACGTACGCCATGGTACGTACACATTATTATTATTATTACGTACTCTGTTATTACGTAAACCACGTTGTAATCATCATAAAAATTGTGTTTATTATTATTATATACTATATTTTTTAAATATAGAATTTATTTATGACTAAAATTTTAGTCTTTGAAAATATAATTTTTCAAATAGTCGTTGTAATTTGTTAAATTACATTTTTTTTTCTCGCTTCCGAATGGCCATTACTTTGTTTATTTACAACTTTCTTTGACCTGAAAGTGCTTGAAGCTTCAAACAGTATTATCTATTTTTGTGATCCTCATCCAATTGGGAGTGCCCGCACGCACGGTATGATATTCAGCCACGCAAACGCAATACGACTCACGTAAACTTTTCATTAAAAAAAAAAAAATGTTTCAAATGTTCTTTATGTAATAATAAATAACATTTAAAAAAAGAACGAAATAAAATGTTCATTCCTTTTTTTTTTTTTTTTTTTTTTTTTTTTTAATGTATGTATATATACAAATTGTTAAAATGTTTTAATTCCAGATTGATTTAGACAAACAAGCATGAAAAAAAAAAAAAAAAAAAAAAAAAGAAAACTATGTATCGTCGTTGATATTGTTGTATATTTAAATTTACTAAAATGTCGTCACAAGCTATTATAAACCGTAAAGAAAAGAAAAAAAAACTATATGTTGGCGTTGATAGTGACGTATATTTAAATTTACTAAAATGTCGTCACAAACTAATTTTAATCGTAAGGGAAAAAAAACTGTATTGGCGTTGATATTGTCGTATATTTAACTTTACTAAAATCTAAAATGTCGCCACAAACTAATGTAAACCGTATCCGATCGTAACAGACCTTTTCAACTTTGTTACAAGAATTTTGAATCTAGTAAATATATCTAAAATGACCCACTTTAGTATTAGGTGAGAAGATGTTGCCTGTTTTCCTTCTGTGTGACCTGGAGTGATAGGTGAAGAAAAAAAAAAAAGTCTTATGATTTTATTACATCATTTTATTTAACTCTCAACTTGTTTTTTAATATGTGAAAATGGAATTTTGTGTTCGCTTTTCAACTCATTCCCTGTTTTTCTACAATTATAAAAAATATGCCTAAAGGTATGTTTTCGTCGACTTGTTAACTTTGTTCAATAATGTAAAAAACGATGTTATTTCAAAAGGAAAAAATATAGAAATTATTAAATTATTTTGTTTTTAATAAGGAAAATTTAACGTCACCAATATAGTTTGTAATTAATGATTTTGTATTTTCAGTTTTAAATTAAGTTTGAGCATTTAATTATCGGCTAAATAAATTGGTCTACGGTTTTTGTGTAATTTTTTATTATAATTTATTGATAAGGCGTACATACTAAGGAAAGTAAAAAATTACTGACCGTAAAGATTTTTTTTTAATGTAAAAAGGAAAAATGTTTATAGAAAAAAGTTGTGTCATCTGTTGGTATTTAATGTCGTTAAATCTTTATACTTGAAAAAAAAAAAAAAAAAAAAAAAAAAGGATGGTGAAATTTTAAATTTAAAAACCTTTTTATTTATAAAAAAGTTAAGGAAACAGCTCATTTTTTCCAACAATTTTGTTTCTTTCTACAAAGCAACTAACGCTCTCACCGCCGGCAACAATGAATTTTTTGTGTCCGGAGGTATTGCCCTGTTAATATTAAGAAAGCTGTTGCATACAAAAATATGAAAATTGATGGCACTGTAAAGTATAGAAATGTTTGATAAACATAAATGCACTGATGCAAACACTTTTTAAATCGAATAATTATTTTAAACCATATTTGAAAAGTTTTACAGAAGCAAAAACTATACATAGTAATTTAAACATTTTTAGATCATTTTAGTTTGCGGTGCACAGAATGCATTTTATTATTATTATTATTTCACTAAATTTTTTGATGAATTATTTCCATTCTAAATTCAAATTTTCCTGACTTAGAGAGATATTTTTTGGATATTTTGGAAAAGGATATTATTTTAAACTGTAGCTAATTTTAGAAACAGCGCAAAGAATAATATTTCCTTCAATTTAAAAATTTATTGACACGTTTTTATTACAATAATAATAAATAAATAAATAAATAAAAATAAAAAGACCATTCAAATTTGAAATAAATAAATATGTATTGAAAACAGAAGAATATTACTATTGTTGTGAATTCTGGGACAGCGCAAAGAACATATCCTTTTTAACTACAAAGTTATGTTCATGTGAATATTAAAAAAAAAAGAAAAAAAAAAGAAAGAATGAAAGAAAAACTTTTGTAAAAATTACGTCAGATTTAAAACAATACAAAAGTTTAAATTTAAAAATATATTTACACGAGACATTTCATGTTTCTAGATGATCTTTAATATTGTTGACAATTCTAAAGCAGCGCAAATAAAAACATTTTCGTTCTTAGTGGCGCGAACTTTTGAAATTGATTTAATTTTTGATTTAATGTACAGACAAATAAAATTCTTGTTTTGTTACAAATTAGATATACGTTACATGACATACGTTGCAAAACAATGGTATTTAACTGTTTATATCAATTTTTATCTTACTTGTGTTTTTCAATAAAATATTGGCTTGGCTCAGAAATATTGGGTGGGCTCAAAAATATTTTGGTAAAATGGTACAACCAATTTGTTCTTCTCTCAAGGGGGTAGATGTGAAAGATGAGAATTTTAAGTCAAGCTATCATGTTTTATTTAAGTTGGAATTTTATTAATAATCTCATGCGTTTTTCGTTATAAAGACACTAATATTTATTGTAATATGATCATGTCATGAACATGATTACAATTTGAAGTATCAGAAACTTAAACATGGGTATTTCAGTCATTTGGGATTTACGGGAGTCAGTTGGGGAATTAAAAAAAAAAACATATGGTCATTGACAAAATAAATTTTGTCAGTTGTGTAATATTATTAGATACATCTAATAATATTACATTTAATATTATGTTTTTACTGATATATTATGTAGTGTAAAACGATAAAATCTAACGCATCTTCATATGGGAACGTCCACTGTTACTCTTGTGACCATTCTAGCAAATTTTCAAAAATAATTCAAATTACTTTATTAAAAAATATAAGTAAGGTAAAAATTGATATAACCAGTTAAATAAAATTGTGATCTACTCATAAAATATACATAATTTGCTAAAAAATGTATTTTGCTTGTCTATTATAATAAATCAAAATTTTGATTTAATGTACACAGCAGTAAAACTCTTTTTTGTTACAAGTTAGTTACATGAGTAGTATTATATATATAAAACCCCTCCGTGTATAACAATTCCGGGGTCAACCTATCCACGAGAAAAAGAAACTCGTTCACCAATGAAAACGTTTCATAGTCGTAAATGGAGCGTTCTCATTGGTCAGATTTACAGTGAGAGCTGTAAATGACGTCACTACATTTTACTTCGCTTTGAAAATTTTCAATGATTTCAAAAAGTACACTGTTAAAAATTTGACCCATTTGCTGCAGCGGCACTCCACAGCTTTTATAGAATATCTCTTTTATGACCAATGAGAATGCTCCATAACACAGTAAAGTAACCGTTTTCTATAAAAGCGGTTCAAATTTTTTACAGTGTATATTTAATTAAAACTTTTTATTAAATGAAAACGAAGGTGCGTTTTAAATGCAATATTGTTAAAATTTTTATATTCGGGTTGCTTTAATTTTTTTTCTTTATAGCCGTGAATGACTCTTGAGAATTTCAAATCTGTAAAAAACATTGTGAAAAGTTACCTCCCATTTTAAAGGCAATCTGTTTTCTGACAAATGAAACCGTTTCATACTCGTAATGGAGCGTTCTCAATGGTCAGATGTACAGTGGAGCTGTAAATGACGTCACTACATTTTACTTCGCTTTGAAATCTTTTCACGATTTTAAAAACACTATTTAATTAAAACTTTTTATTTAAGCAAACCGCGGGTGCGTTTTAAATTTCATTATAATCCCCACCCCCATCTACCAGATAGTTTTGCTATAGTTTTAAATGCAGATTTCTGTTGAAATTTTCTTTCTTTCTTTCTTTCTTTCTTTTTTTTTTTTTTTTTTTTTTTGTTAGATTTTTTTTTTCTTTCTAAGTTTAATCGCTGTATTTATCAAAATTGTTTCAGCCTAAAGTGGCTATGATTGACCACAGTTGTTGTAATTTTTTATCATCCTTTAAAAATGCAAACACGTCATTTTGACGGGCTATCTTCTAGTAATACATAGTAGTTAAATACACGAGTAGAAAACAATGGTATTTAACTGCTTATATCAATTTTTATCTTACTTGTGTTTTTCAATAAAATAATTGGGATTATTTATGAAAATTTGCTCGAATTGTCACAAAATTTCTGAATGGACATTCCCATATTGCTACTGGGCATTGCATTACACAAATATATCATTAAGAGTTGTTATCTTGGATTAAAAATCGATGTTACGTAAGTTGAGTACACTTCCCCTGCCATAATGTATGACCAAACTGTCCGTGTCTTGAAGGGTTAATATATCGGCTAATTACAGACGATTTTTTTTTTTTTTCGATAATATTATCAACAATGCTTTTGTACTTCTGCTATAATAAGTACTTCCAGCGCTCCTCAACACATTTGCTGAATGCCCGCTAGTCGAAATTTCTGTGTAACGGGAAAATGCGCATTTCTCAAAAACTATGTGACCTAGGATAATCGCTATAGTTTTCCCGCAAAGATTAAATCAACGTCGACTACCTCTAATTTTCTCATAATTTTTGTTTCAGTAGATCCGGAAATAGATGTGGGGGAACACATATTTGCACTGCATTTTCGACAATATCTCTGAAAATAATGCTAATAATAATACTTAATTTAAAAAAAAATGTATTTTTAAGTTCAGCATTTTGAAAGCTTTCATACTATATGCAACACAATGCACAAAGAAAAGTTTTTTCAAGTAACATATTTAGCCCCTCTGCATTTCCCCTGCATATATTTGTGAATATTTAATAATCTGTATAAATATGTAGTTTAACAGTTTTTATTGCTTCCCCCAGTATTAACTTTTCACGTTCCACAGTTTATGAATAAAATGGCTGTGATACAGACACAGAAGTGGTATTATAATAATTCTGTTTTCACTTTTTAAATCGGAACTCTAAAAAATAACAAAAACAGATTATACAAAGTATACGGCGTATAAAAAAGTTTAAATGTCTATCTCAAATACAAAAATTGTCTTACCCATTTTTGAAACAGGAAAATGAATAAGATATGAAAGTGGAGAAAAAGCCATTCAAAATTTTAAATTGTGCGGTTTGTGCTGGGTGTGCTAACCAAATTATGTTAGTTTTGTTAGTTTTATGTTAGTTATGTTTACCAAATTTAGAATATCTCGGAATATGATTGAAGTATGGATAAAAATGAGATGTCTAAATATTCATAACTAAGCAAGCTTTCGTTTTTAAAAAAAAAAAAAAAAAAAAAAAAAGATTTTTTTAAATTAATTTTTAGATAAGCTGGTCCTTTTTAGAAAAAATAAACTAGAACTTGTTCTTTTTCGGATCCGAAAATTGAATTTTTTTTTGGAAATGTTCTGTTGCCTGTATCCGTGTAAAGAGAATTAATGTGCCCCCAGTCCAGAATAAAGAAAGAGGTTTTTTAGGTGCATTCATAATTATATAAATATGTAGCACATATAGTCTTCGTTCAGTTCGTCTGTCCATCTGTCTCTCTGTCTGTCTGTCCGTCCGCATATAACAAGGCAAAAACTACTCAACCGAATTGTTTAAAATTTATAATATATAATTTTTGCACAATTTTAAATTTTGTGAAAATCGGATGCATAGTTCAATTACAGAGACAATCAAAAGGTTTCCGTTACAATACGGCCAATGGGAACTAGTTGGATGTGTCAATCCCAAAACTTTCTTCTATCTCATATACATTTTGATATATATATATATATATATATATATATATATATATATATATATATATATATATATATATATATATATATATATATATATATATATATAAACATGGTGACCCCAAAGTTACCCACTATCGAATTTCCTCGAACATTTGACCTAGCCTAATGAGATTCTGGTAGCCGAAAAGCCTAAAAAGCAAAATTTAATTAATATTCTGAGAAAAGGATCTTAGTAGTGCCTCATGTTGGGTAATTTATACTAAAACCTAATAAGCATCTAATTATATCAAGACCTAACAGAATCTGAAATTTGATGGAATTTCGTCCATTAGTTCTTGAGATATAACTATAACAAAAAAAAAAAAAAAAATTCCAAAACGTAGCACAGCAAAACCATACCTTGGCCAATTTATGCCAAAACGTAAAAAGCGTCTAATTATATTATGGTGTAAAAGAATGATGAAATTATGTGCATTAGTTCTTGAGATATAGCTAGTTTAAAAAAAACCGTGTAAAATATAGCACAGCAGCGCCATCAGTTGAATGATTTATAACAAAACGTAATCATCGTGCAATTATATGTCATTTTGTAACAAAATCTGAAGTTTGATGAAATTCTGTGCGTTGGTTGTTGAGATATAGCTATAGGAAAAATCGTGCAAAATGCAGCATAGCTGCACCACCTGTTGCAGGGTTGATACCAAAATGTAATCAGCGTTTAATTATGTTATATATTCTAGTGTAACAGAATCTAAAATTTGATGAAGTTCTCAGCATTAGTTCTTGAGATATAGCTATCGCAAAAATCGTGCAAAATGTAGCATAGCAGCGCCACCTATAGGTCAGTTCACACCAAAACCTTATCACCGGCTATGTATCTCAAGGTATCGCCGAATCTGAAGTTTGGTGAAATTCTGTGCATTAGTTCTTGAGATATAACTATCATGAAAATCATGAAAAACGTGGTATAGCAGCGCCACCTGCTGGCCAATTTACACCAAAACTTAATCAGCATCTATGTATATCAAGGGGTCACAGAATCTGAAGTTTGGTGAAATTCTCTGCATTAGTTCTTGAGATATAGCAATCTTGAAAATCATGAAAAACGTAGTATAGCAGCGCCACCTGCAGGCCAATTTTCACCAAAAACCAATAGGCACTAATTCATATCAAGGTCTAACTGAATATAAAATTTTATTAAATTTCGAGCATTAGTTCTTGAGATAGAGCGCCCACAAATTTTTTGTCACATACAGACAGACACACAGACAGACAGACAGACAGACAGACGGACAGACTCACAGACAGACATTTTCTAAAAATAGTCAAAACGTGTTCAGGACCTTCTAAAACGTATAAATCCGTCGAAAACCGGAAGTCGAAAATTTTCATGAATCCAATACTTTCTTCTTGTAAAGATAGAAGAAAGTAAAAATAGTTTCAAGTACATTTTAATGATGTTATATTCTTTCGAACATAATAAAATTGATATGCATCTATGAAGTATGTATTGTTAAAATATGCATTCTGTATAAGTGTAGTGCAAAGAATATTTTTTATTAATTTATAGGGCCACACAAAAGTATTCCATCACATAATGGTATATGAAGAAACGTTGTTTGGAGCACGTTTTAATTAAACTGTTTCACATTTTATGAAATTGATATACGTTGCTGAGATTTACTAAAGGTTACTTCCTGTATAATAGAAAGAAGATCTAGACACACGGCAGTGTGTCAGCCAAGTTCACAAAGTAAAAGGCGACACACCGGCAGTGGGTTATATTACCCGAACCGTTTCGGGCCACTTTTGACCCCTCAATAACTTAAATTCTATATAACCTACACAATTGCAATTTTTCGTGTCGTGTAAGACCATCTTCTAATTTCCGAATCCTATAATTAAAAAAAAAAATCATTTACCGTTCACGAGAAATTGACGTCTGAAAATCACTGTTTTTACCACTGACTCACTGACTCACTCATAGAAATGTTTGACTACTTCCAGTTGACTTAGGAAGTTGAAATTTGGTGTGGAGGTAGGTTATTGGATCTATAAATAGGAAAAAATCAGAAATCACCATTAATTAAATATTAATGGTTGGTTAGGAGATAAATATTGGATTACAATGGGAGTTTATGAGTATCGGGGCTAATCTCTGAAACTACCAAACTGATTTTAAAAGTAATAGTACCAAAATGATGGCATTCGGCCCGGTTCAAACATAGACTATATTTTATGTCTGTGCCACTAATCAAAAGGGGCTTCAGAAGTAAAAAAAAACATTATAAAAATGTGATTTTTGTTTTACTGAAGGGCCTATAAGCACAAAATTTGGCATGCTAATTATTTATAAGATATAAATGTTCACTAATGACATTTGCTAAAAAATACCAAATTTAAAAGGGGTGGAAACCCGCGAAGAGCATTCTGAAAAACGTTCTAAATAGCGATTTTAAAGCAATCTCAGCAAACAACAAACCGATCTTAAAAGTAATGATTTCAAAATGATGATGACAGTCCTTACTCCAACATAGGCTATATCTTATGTCGATGCCACTAACCCAAAGTGGGTAAAAGAGCAAAAAACGTTCTAAAAATGCTTTGTCTGTATATTAAGGGACTGGAATTATAAAGCTTGGCATTTTAGAGTTTATGGGAATTTCGCGAAATATCAGAAATAGTGCCAAGTTGGCGTCACTTTTTGCGAGTATCAATGCTAATCTGCGAAACTATGAACCGATTTCAAAATCAATGGTACCAAAATGATGGTATTCGCCCCGGTTCAAACATAGGCTATATTTTATGAGTATACCATTAACCATAAGAGGGTGAAGAAGCAAAAAACATTCTAAAAATGCAACTTTTGTAATACTGAAGGACCTAGAAACATAAAATTTGGCATGTTAATTATTTATAAAATATAAATGATCTCTAAGGTCATTTGCTAAAAAATACGGTATTCAAAAAGGGTGAAAATGCACGAAAAGCGTTCTAAAAATGTTTTAAATTGGGATTTTTAAGCAATCTCAGCAAACAACAAACCGATCTTAAAAGTAATGATATGAAAATGATGGTGACAGTCCTTGCTCCACTACAGGCTATATCTTATGTCGATGCCACTAATCCAAAACGATTAAAAGAGTAAAAAAATTTCTAAAAATGCGATTTCTGTATGTTAAGGGCCTAGAAACATCAAATTTGCCATGTTCATTACTTATAATATATAAATGATCACTAAGAACATTTGTTAACAAATACAAAATTTAAAAGGTTAAAAATGCACGAAAAGCGTTCTAAAAACTTTCTAAATAGCAATATTTAAGCAATATTGGGAAGTTAGAGAACCGATTAAAAAAAAAGATGTCAAAATGATGGCGGCAGTCCTTGCTCTAATAAAAATATTGGATAAATTGCCAGATTACAGTGGGAGTCTATGGAAATTTGGCGAAATACCAGAAATAGCGCCAAATTAGCATCACTTTTGGCGTCAATTTCGCGATATATCGTTTAGTTGGCGACAGTCTTTTTTTGGTCGACGAGATAATCAAGTAGTACCCAATCACATAAAAGAATCATCCTTATTAGTGAATTTAAAGGAACATAAGCAGTCCTAATGTTAAAATTTTTTAATTTGATTGATTGAAAAAAACAGTGAATAAACGCAAGAAAAAGCTGTAAGATTAATTAATATTAAATAAATCTAATTTAATATTAAGCCTATTTATTTCAAAAAGGAAACAAATACCTACTTATTTGACAAAAAATAATGATATCATATCAAAAACATGAATGTGAAAAATTGCTAAGTTTGTTAAAGGTTTCGCTAATAAAAGAAATGATTTGAGAAAAAATAATGATATTCTATCAAAAACATGAATGTGAAAAAATGCCAAGTTCGTTAAAGGTTTCGCTAATAAAAGAAGTGATTTGACAAAAAATATATCCTATCAAAAACATGAATGTGAAAGAATGCCAAGTTCCTTTTAAGGTTTCGCTAATAAAAGAAGTGAGATCTAACTGCAAACCAAGTTCTTTCGAAGGTTCTTAAATTTTAGCTCCTGTCATGCATAATATTCTTCAATTGCTTAAAATGATTTGGTATGTTACTTGTTATTCAATAGAGCGACTTGGCAAGTTTTCAGCCACCAAATTTAATGTTTCAGTCAGAGTACAATTTAATCGAGAATCTGATTGGCAAAGATGTAGTCAATAGAGTGTTCGAATAAGTACATTGAAGTTAAGGTATTGATAAATTAATTAAGTGATCAACTTTAAGTTCTAATCAATTAAATAGAGAAATTTGAATAAGAGAAAACTTGTTAAGTCGCTCTATTGAATAACAAGTAACATATCAATTCATTTTAAACAATTGAATAATATTATGCATGACAGGAGCTAAAATTTAAGAAGCTTCGAAAGAACTTGGTTTGCAGTTAGATCTCACTTCTTTTATTAGCGAAACCTTTAACGAACTTGGCATTCTTTCACATTCATGTTTTTGATAGGATAGTATTTACTGGGACACACAGATGATTACAGTACGAACGCACCGCATTTGCTACGTTTGATGTGCAATTTCCGGCTTGTTATTTCTATATTAACAATAGTTAATAAATATTCTGTAAAAATTTCTGACATTTTAACAACGTTATAAAACTTTTTTTTTTTAACTTAATGTTATTTACCGTCAAGTTTTATCGAGTATACTTAGTTAATTTATTTAATGTATAAAAAGTTTTATGCACAAAAAGTTTTTAAAAAAATGCTTTTCTCATTTTTTTTTTTTTTTTAATTCCTTTTATCTTATTAGTTGCTTGGAATTCACAAATCTCAAGTTTCCTAACAGAAAAATCCCTATTCAGGCTTTTAAGAATAATCCTACCGCTTTTTTGCGTTTTTGGGGGCCTAAACCAGGTTACGAGGCAGGTCAATGTCCTGAGATTTTGAAATGGGTTAAGTTAATGTATCGTGTGAGGAAACTTCTTGCCTATGTGTGTGCTTTTCCCCTTTCGTATTCAGTAAAATTTTGGTAACATTGTTTTAAGTAGAAAAGAAGAAAATATAAGACAATGCAATTAAGATGCTGCGTAATTTTACAGTATTAGCGGAGCCGTGGGAAAATCGCGGCTGAATTCTTCCCATTTTTGTTTGCAAAATATTTTTTGACAAACGCGTGTAATTTGAGAATGAGCTGACAAATAATCATATTTTAATTGGTGCATATAAGTTTTTTGGAATGATCAAACTCGCAAAATATAAAATTTAATGGGAAAAAAAGGTGGAAGAAACGGTTATATAAGTCTGTAAAATCGCCAAGATGGAACACGAACAACCGGAAAAATTCCGTTTTAGACAAGTGTTACATCTTAGAAGATACACCGTGTTTTATGAATAACTGCATGGCAACCCAATGTAATGCTTTTACATTACTTAAGATTACTCGATTTCCAATATTGTACATTTAGAAAAACTTACACCATTATAATGTAATTAAATATGAAATTTCGAGTAAAAAATTTTATTTATAATTTAAGTGAAACAAAAATTGCGAAAATTACATTTTGTAGATGTGATTTTTGATGGGAAACTTTATTTGTCAAAAGTACTATATTGTTAATGCAAGATTTTTTTTTTTTTTTTTTTTTTTTTTTTTTTTTTTGGAGTTATTGAAATGAAAATGGCGTTATTTTGACAACCTTGGTGTAATTAATTAAAAGTATGTGCTTTTTTTTTAATTATTCAATACTTGTGAATAAAGGTGAATAATTGTTCGCCTAAATACAAAGAGTTTGATTCTTCCTCCTTGGTTGAGTATAAGGTTGACAAAATATAAAATAAATAAGTAAATAAGAAGCTGCTTCAGTCAATCGGAAAGACCAGTTTCCTAATGTTTATTCTATGGATCAAACTTATAAAGATGGCTCCTTTGCATTTCAATATTTTTAAACGTTTTTTGCATTGGAAGCTGAGGTCGAACTGTATAAAGGCCGTTTCTTTACTTTTTCGATTTTGTTTATAGGTATTTTTAATGATGAAATTTTCATTTTCGAAAGCTATTTCCAAAGTGAAAGCATTCTCTTAAAAAATCTGCAATCAAAATCGTAAAAGTAAAAATACGACCTTTGTGCAGATCGATCTCGGCTATTTAACGGGAAAAAATCATTTAAAAATATTGAAACACAAAGGAGTTATCTTTATAAATTTCTTCCACAAGGATTAGCATTAGTGAACGCGTCTTTTCCGGTGACTGAAGTAGCCCCTTAAATCTATCATGTAATTCGCGCGTTCAGCAAACCTAAGACTCCTACAATAGGAGTCCTAAGCAGATCTAATCAAACTGACACAAGATACATAGAATAAAGTATCTTCTAGCTAGCTACCTTGCTTCGTATCTTAGAGAATACCCATTATTTAGTAAAGAATATGTGCGGTTTGCAACATCTCTGCTCACGACGAAAACTTTTCTCTAAGCGAAGAAACATAATTAGTTCAAAAATTTGACCACAGATTGGTTCGTATAATTGCTTTCAAACATGCATTTATTATTATTATTATTATTATTATTATTATTATTATTATTATTATTATTATTATGTTAAGATTAATTTAGATGTTGAAATGACGACTACCATCGTAAATTTTATGCCATAGCATTCGAAGAAAACTTTTCATCTTACGAAACATTTTAATCCAACCGGCATTTCTGTATTACAATTACTTGATTTTATATGGAATTTTAAAATGTGCCCAGAAATTTCCGGACATTTTGTATTTTTGAAAAAGCAGCACATATTTCTCACATAATTATTTGTATGTAATAAATATCTTTAAATTCCACACCACCAATAAAATAAAATAAATCTTAAAAATATGTATCCTAAAATTTTTTTTAATAAATAAATAAATAAATAAATGATTTTAACAAATCCGTCTATTTATTTTGCCGGTATAGAAAGCTGTTTATATCTGTGATTCGAAAAATGAAAAGCAAACAGATTTCAGGAAGTTGCAGCTTAAAGCACCTCGTTGTCACAGAATTGTATTTAAATGATATCTTTATATTCAGAGGTGTAGTCGTAAGAATAACAGAAGGTTTATGCTCAAGACAAAGCGTATACCCTAGAGTGTGTATACTACATCTTTCTTGAGAAATAGAGGTTATACGGTGTTTCTTTAAAAAATTCAGACGGTATACGGCGTATACTCCGTATATCCTTCATTACATCCCTGTTTATATTACTGTATTTAGTAGACTAAAATCTCGCCTTTTTCATTTTAGGTCGGTCAGCCAGTTGTCGCTTAATATGTTACCGGGGTACTTCCCACCCGTCGTCACTGCTTATGGTATTGAACAGCATTCCGCCGTGGTCCAAAACATCAACCGAGTCATTCAGCAGCAGCAACTTCAGCAGCAGTCGCAACAACAACAGCAACAAGCACCCCAGACTCCGGCTTCCATCTGTCCCTCGGCAGTGAGCAGCAACGCGGCAGGAAAGAGCTTCATCGTTTTGTCTTTGCCTGGTGATGCTTCCACAGCCAGTATTCAGAATTTGGTAGCGACTGTTTATCAGCTGGATGGAAAGTAAGTTGTGCCTGCATACAGGGCTCTGCCCTCGCGAAAACTTTTCATTGATGGGGGAGAAAGCCTTAAATTGTCATGTCAAAATTCATTATTCGACAACTCAGTGAAAAGAAAACATAAACAGTTCTCGGCGCTTGCCAACTAGTTTTATAATTTTATCAAGTTATCACAATTAGAAAATTTATAGTTTTTATTTGTAAAAAGTTTAATAATATTTCGAATTATATTAGTAACTTTCGTCAAATCTATTAGAAATAGAAAGTGTATTAAAGTTTTTCATTAAAGTTTGGAACAAATTTGCCAGTTCAGTTTGTAAATTTGCCAACTGTAACAGCATGTGCAAACTTTGATGGGAGGGGGGAGTCCCCCCCTGTACCCCCCTTAGCGAGTCCCCTCGCGCTATTGCGTAATATTTGAATTCAATCCCTCACCTTTTTGCTTCCTTGGGAACAACAGATTTTGAGCTTATTTTATCAAAACTAATTTTCAGAATATTCAAGCTATGTTTTTGTGATTTTTACAAAAGTTGCTCTATACATTTAGCTAACACATTATGTAAACAATGTTGAATTCAGACAATTTTCTCCGGGAGGGATTTCTGAAGTTCCGGGGGGGGGGGACGTTCCCCCGGGTCACCCCCTGAATTCAGCACTGTATGCAAATTATATTTTGATTGCTTTCACGCATGTGCAGTGCAGAATTATTTAGTAAATCAGCTCATTATTCATACAATTTTTATTATTTTTTAATTCGGATTACACTGTATTGTGTACAATGCTGGTTGTCGTAACTTCTGAAAAGAAATTTTTTTTATGTTGAGAACTCTGCAAATTATAAGCAAAAAAATTTGGGACTGTTTTTATTAAAACCTTAATTTATCTACGAATATACATGCTAGCCTCATAAAAATGGACACAGTTTATTACAATAAACCACCTAATCATAATCTGCAGTTTGAACGCTTTTGCTACATTAGTTTTGACAGGGTTATAATCCAAAAGATTTTCGTTCATTTTCAATTTTTTGACGGTCCTCTATGGGGTTTCGGGAAAAAAATCTTCCCGGAAATGTATGAACGTACTATTCTCTTTACACGCATGAAATTTCAGAATAATCCCTCGTGTATTTTTCTAGATATTTAAGAAAACGTCAAAAATCGCAAGTGGCCGGTCACCATTGGCCATATAGTGTAATAGCAATTACAAGGAAATAATTTTATCAAAATGTTCAAAAAAGACAGAAGTTTACCATCTAAAAAAATAATAATAATGAAAATTTTGAAAATTTAAGAGTCGTGAGACTTTTAATTACAGTGTATATACAGCTTGAGACATCCCCCCCCCCCTCCTTTAAGTACTGCTCAATCATATATCTCTCTGTAAATTTAGCCCGAGGAAGCCATAAGATTGAACATCCTTGCTTTAAATGAAACGGTTGTATTTTAGATTAAATTTGGCTGAATTCCCTCTGTGTTTCACACAATGACACATGTCACAAAGTATGTGGAATACCGCGGTAGCGTCACTTTATCAAATGATAGTTTAAGTAGAAAACTGTCTTACGTTCACGACAGTGCGTCATCCGTGATTACAGCTAAGGTTATCCTCTCGAATGTTTGTTAAAAAGCACGTAAATTTGTTTAGGCTTATTTCCGTTTCGATTCTGCTTAACGATGTTGACCTCGGAAAATCAACATGCAATGCATTCGTCATTTGTCACAGTTCATCTAAGAAAAAAAAAATGTTTGCAGTGATCAGTCAGAGCTCAATCATGAAAAGCAAATAGTTTAAGATAGATATTTTCTATCAGTTCAAAAGGAGGGGAAAAAAAGTTGTAATACAGTAAAACGACATAAGCGACATTTCCGAAAAGCGGATACCTCTGTTTAGGGGACACTTTTCCAATTCTTAAAACTTATACTCTATACGGCCAAAGGTGATCGGCCACTTGCGATTTTAGACACTTTTTTAAATATCTAGAAAAATACATCAAGAATTATCCTGAAACTCTAAGTCAGGCATGTCAAACACGTGGCCCGCGGGCCACAATTGGCCCGCCAGGAACTTGTCTGTGGCCCGCCAAGCCTTTGGCATTTTCGTACGTTTGATTCAGTTCTTAATTGATGCAGAAAATACACTTTTCATTGAAAATATTGCAGCGTTGCAAAATGGGAGAATGATTTCATTCAAAATATCTACCATTGTTTGAGAATCTTCATAACATTTAATGGCAGATATTGACATACATTAAATTTAATGATCCGCAATTAAATAAAGAAAAGTTTAAATTTTTAATAATTGGTTTTAATTTTGGATGAAATTTTTTTACAGTTTGGCATAGGAGATGTAAACAACACCGATTCAACATTCCTGTGGCATAAAACATACAAACATACTGACTTGAATATGATCAAATTTAATTCATTTTAAAATTTTGTTTCTAGGATATAGGGTATGCAAAAGTTATCAATAAGAAAATTAAGAAGAGCATACCTTAATCAGAAAATGTAAAAATTTATAATTTTTTTTTTAATAGTTTATTATGTGTTTTATGTTGAAACTAATACATTATATTACTGCTCTCTTTGATTCACTATGACATTACAAAGCAATGCGTGGCACTTGTTAAGTATTAAAAAGGTATCGAAAATCAATTAAAATACGACACTAATTTCTAATTAAAAGTTTCTAAAAAATTCAAGAGAAATAAATGGCTTTATAAGAGAGAGTGACACGATTTCTCGTCTTGTAAAATAATAATAGTAATAACAATAATAATAATAACAAAAGAAATGCTACCCTGTTTTTATAATTTGGCTACATGCATAGTCGAAAGTGGGCATTTTAAACATAAGCCCATTATACTAATATTTTAAACACAATCTAACTGATTGGTAAAGTAATCATATGAGTTGAATATTTCCAACTGAGCGAAAAATTGACCCGACTGGGAATCGAACCCAGATACTTGGCTTACAAGGCCAATGCTTTACCTGTTAAGCTACCTGGGCGATAGCCAGGTGAGATTTTTCGCTCAGATAACCTTATTGGTCAAGTATATATACAATATACTTGATATATAATACTTATTGGTCAAGTATAAGGGTACGTAGTACATCTACGTACCCTTTGTCATATGGAGTTCCATTACCTGCGGTCTATTCTTTTGAGCTGTCTAAATGACAGACCAGAAGTTTTGACCATTAAGGTTATCTGAGCGAAAACTCCCAGCTGGATATCGCCCAGGTAGCTTAACAGGTAAAGCATTGACCTTGTAAGCCAAGTATCTGGGTTCGATTCCCAGCCTGGTCAATTTTTCGCTCAGTTGGAAATATTCAATTCGTATGATAAGCCCATTAATTAATTTCATTCTTAAAGGTTAGTAAATGTATCATTGTAAATTATCCCTGTGTGATCTTTATCTTTCTTGATAATGAAGATATAGCATCACAGATTCATAAAAGTCTCTTTGAAATAATTTTTTATGCTCAAACAAAGACTGAAAAATTGTGTTTAATATGTAGAAACTTCGTTGAAGTTTGTTAAGAATTTACTCACAAATATTTCGAAAAACCCACAAATATCTAGAAATAATTTCGAAAAATAATTAGATTTTGAACTGAAACTTCGTTGAAAAAACTGTGTTTGTGAAACATATTAAAAGTAATCCATCTGCTTTAAAAGACAATGATTGGATGCAAATTCACACAACTCGAAATTATTCAAGGTAGAATAAAGGATGTCCAGAGTAGTTAAATAAATTTAAAAATATGCAGGGTCATTTCTATAAATATTAATGATGTAACCAGAAATTTCAGTAATCGCATGAAATCCATAATTTCAATATGTGTTGCTATTACTGAAAATTTTTATTAAATTAAAAAATTTTTATTAGTAGGCAGTAGCCATCAGTAACCACCGACAAATATTTTTTTAATAGCCACTTTTTCTCATTTAGTGGCCTCGTGGCCAGTGGCTAGCGTTGAATTTGCCCTTTAATTTTAAAATTCTTGAAAATATAGGTTCAAAAATGTTTACTTTGTGAGCATTTTTTTTTTTTTTTCAGACACGATATGTACTTAAAAATAAGTGAGGAGAATCAGGAAATTATTCCTATGCCAGATCAATAACCATAGCTAGCATATTTTAATAAATTATGATTTTTTTTTATTTCATGATATTATATTGTAAATAATTGTGTTCTATCAATGATTGATTTTATAAAAAGTAGCAATTATAACATAAAAGAAACTACAGATATTAGGATTACAAAATTAATAACACATTTTTATATAATTTTGATTGCGATTTAAATTTTAAAATGTTCAAAATCTGTTTAAACATGTTTGCATTTTTATTTTAACTAATTTTTCGTTACATTCGACAGTGCACTCTCGTACGATTCTATTACTACATATTTGCTTTTACATAATAAATATGTTTAAACATTTTCTGGTGCATGTTTTTAATTTTTTCAATAAATAGTTTTAAAATTGCATATTTGCATAAGTATGCATTTTTGTTTGCTTGTATGTTTTTTAAAACAGTGCTGTATTTTTAATGTACAGTTTTCCTTTTGTGTGATAGTCATCAAATTAATCTACTTCTTTAATTTCAATAATGTGGCCCACGACGTTGTGTAAAATGCTAAATCTCGCCCCCGGTTGTAGACGAGTTTGACATGCCTGCTCTAAGTGTATAAGCATAATAGTACAGGTCATACATTTTCGGCAAGATTTTTTCCCCTCGAAACTCCATAGAGGACCGTCAACAAATTGAAAAAAAGAACGAACTTTTGGATAACTCTGTCAAAACTAATGTAACAAAAATGTTCAATGGCTTATTGTAATAAACTGTGTTTATTTTTATGTAGATAGCATGCATACTCATAGAAAAATTACAGTTTTTATAAAAACAGTCCAACCTTTTTCCACGTTTTTTACTTATAATTTGCAGAGTTCTTAATATAAAATAACGTTCTTTTCTGAAGATATGACAATCCACATTGTACATAATACCCTATAATCAGAATTAAAAAATAATAAAAATTGTATGAAAAATGAGCAGATTTACTAAATATTTTTTCATTGCGGATGCGTGAATGCAATCAAAATTTCATTTATGTGTTGTGTTAGCTAAATATATAGAGCAACTTTTTTGAAAGTCTCAGAAACATAGCTTGAAAATTCTGAAAGTGTTTATTCTTCGATAGAAAAAACTCAAAATCCGTTGTTCCCAAAACAATAAAAAAAAAAAAAAAAAAAGAAAAGAAAAGAGAAAGAAAGAAAAGGAGGGATTGTATCCAAATATAGAAGTACGTGATATTTTATGTTTTCTACATTGAACCCGAACCTAATACCAAAAGTATAGCAAGAAAAAAAAAAGCATAATATTTACAAGTTGTTCTAATTGTAGTGTCTCATTTTTTAACAACTTCTTGCATGAAAAGAATTGTTAATCCCTAGCACTTAATTAATTTTAAGAAATTTATTTTGTTTTATCAAAAGAAAAGTTAAGCATCAAATAAAAATATATTTTCCTAAAAAGATTCTCATATTTTTTCCCACAACAAGCAAATCTGATGGACACATTAACGAAGTATGTTTCATTAATAAATGAATGAAATCTATATATTTAAATTACCTGGCTATTTTTTTAGTCATCAGCCCTGAGCTTTATTACTGGTCCGATTTTGATAATTATTTTTTTAAATGAAAGCTGTTCATGTGTAGATATGCCCATTTTGGTTAATTTTTTATTTATTTCTATTTTTATACTTTATTTTTAATTTTAAAAGCTTTTTTGTGACATTTCTTCAAAACAGTGGCAACAGGCTAAGATTTTCTTCGCTATAATAATAAATTATTTTGTTTATCACTTTTCACCAATCATAAGCTTGATTTTGTGATGTGCCGGTATTACGATAGTTCTGTTTACATAATATCAAAAAATAATTAGAATAATTTTATTATATTAACTTACTTGTTTGTAGTAATTACTAATTATATGATAAAGAATCGAACTACATTTTTCTTTTTCCTATAAAAGGTGCAGCTCTTTCGTAATTTCTATGTCCTTGAAAATCTGATTAAATTAAAAATTTTGGTACTACTTGGTTATCCCGTCGACGAAAAAACGATCGCCAAAACATAAGATTAAATGCCAATTATGGAGGATCGTGAATGTAACATTCAATGATATTAAATACGATACACGTATTTAAAACATCATTAAATGATTTTTATTTCGACTTTTTATTTATAATTTTATCAATATTCTACTAATTATTTGTTTTATCATTATTTAAAATAAAAAAATATGTCGATATGTATAATTTGGCTATTAGTTTGGCGATTTGTATAATTTGGCGAAATTGGTCGACGGGATAACCTAGTAGTATCAAAATTTTATCCGTTACCTGAAAGGTCCAATGTTTTTATTTGGGAATGAGAGAACATTTTCAAAAAACAGTATAGCCAGAATTGCCAATCTCCGGCTTTTAATAAATTACGAAAACGCACTTTGAACCAGAAAATTTGTTTAATTAGAAGTGGCATAATGAAATAATATATTTGCTTGAAATTTGCTTAATTTCGTTAATCAAATAAATTTTTGGTAGGAAGTTTATTTATTTCATTTTTAAAAAGCCGGAGGTTGGCATGTATGGTGTAGCTCACTTTTATCTACTTATGAGAGCAAGTGACTTCGTGAATGTGAAGGACAGAGCCATAGCATAAGAAGAGTTCAAGAAGGAACTAGTCGTTGGGAGCCACCAGAATATTTACGGATGCTCCCAAATTTGAAAATTTGGGAATTTTCGAAAATTTTCATATAGATATCATATTATTAGAGCGAATTTTTCGGGGGTCCGAAAAAAATAGTTCCAGATAATCGAGGTTACTGATATTTTTACTTACTAAGAACATACAAAATTTCAAGTCTCTATCTCAATTTATTCTGGGGATAGAGCGTTTACAGACAACAGATACACAGACAGACAGACACTCAAAAGGACGGATGGCAATTTTTTTTTTCTAAAAATGTGTTTTTCGCAATCTCCAGTCTCTGACACGTGTAAATCCGTCATTTTTTTTTTTTTTCGATTTTTATAAAACGATTGCAATACTTACCCTATACTACGTATGATGGGTAATTAAAATGGATAAAAACACTGAGGTTATTTTTATACAAATAGCAATTGGCATTCCAAAAATTTGCAAACCTTAAGCTAATGCTAATTGGCTTGAAAGTAAATATTTTTTTTATGTTAGTTCTATAAAAAAGTAATAATAAATAAACGTCCCATTTAAAAAATCATCCTACTAGCGGCATATTCTAATTGGCGGCATACCAATAAGTCATCGTTCACCGTCAATACCAGGTATAAATCTGCAAATACCACAAGTTTTCTTTTAAGATATCCTTCTGTCAATACTAAGTAGAAGAAGGAATCTGTTTCTTTTTCATTCAGATAAAAATATCATTAAAATTAATTTTAAATAAAATATAAATACCTAAACAGAAATCGATTTCTAGATACTTCAAGTATATATAAATCCAAAATTACTGTTCATAAGTAATTTTCAACTTATGCTTAAAAACTACCCGCATTACAATATGATTTGCTACGATTAGAAATGAGTTTTAAGCATTCCAAATTTAAAACCGGCATAAATTTTAAACTATTTGACCGAATGACATATCTTACCGAAATCGTATGTCAAGCTAAAATTTTTCGGATAATTCAATAGGATTTCAAAGTTATGGGTTCGTATTAAAATTTGTTAAATACAAAATCACTATGAAGACGCCCCCTGAGCTTATTTTTGTGACACATTAACCCTTTTCCGGCACGGACAAATTCTGTTAGTAAAATGAGAAATTATCAACTAACACCGGAATTCACAAACGACTTTTTTTAGATATTAAGAACTCCTTTAAGCTTTCATTGTAAAAGCAAAATTTTACTAAAGTACTATTGTTGCCGTTTGCAAGTTTGGAATGACAATTAGGTGTGTCCAGACCGGGCGCACTGTGCCGGAAAGGGTTAATAAAGACACAATTACTTATCAAGTGACTAATTTTCGATTTTCTTTGCATGTGCTCGGCACTACAATAGATGAAGGGATTTCTTTTTTGATCGACTTAACAAAATATCTAAAGGAGATGGGTATGTATTTATTTTCGCACTCATCCGGTTAAAGTTTTTTTTTTCCTTCAGTTAGTTTAAATTTTATAAAAATCACTATCACACTTCTAAGTGTCCTAACTCGGTGCCTTTTGCCCTTAGGAAAATGAAACTTTCGTATTTGTCAGGTCATGGAGAAAACTTTTCTAAACATAAATTTTAGGATCCATAAGACTGTATAAACTTTTAAAAAGTGTACCTTGTTGGAAAGTGATGCATCGTGATCCATGTAATCTCAGTTCTTACCTTATTTTGTACATATTTTGTAATTCACTTATGTATCTGCAACAGGAAGGAACTTAAAGCGCTTTTCAATCTTTTTGGGAACACCCTGTATATATGTATATTGCTTTCATCTTATCCTATCTTAAAAGAATAGAATATTGATTACAATTCATATAAGGTCAACTTCAACATATTACATAAAATATTACAAAATTATACAACATAAAGTATTTACAACTACAAAAAAAATTGCATATACAGTTTATGTCCATGTTTTAACCAAACCCGCCAAATGTAGATTTTGTTTGTCGATTTTTCTCTTGCCTATGTTTAGTACGATACTGTTAAAATTGTCCTGGGGGTATGCCAAAGCATGGAAGAATCTAAGGATAAAAGCATAAAGATCCTGCAAAAAGCGGAATTTTTTTTCGAATCGGTTTTCAAGATTTTAATGAATCCATATTTGGCAAAGCGGATTACGTAGTTCAATATTGCATATTTTAAATTTTAAAATAAATCGGCTATTAGAAAATTAGTAAAATTTTCTTTGTAAATATACTTTGCGGTGAAGGAGGGGGGGGGGGGAGCGAAATTCGTTTGCCCCGGGTGCAAAAAAAGACTAGTTTCCGTGCTGGTTATAATATGATTTCAGAGTAAGCTCTACGCAGCTTTCACAGAGTTCAGTCAGTTGCTTTTGCAGGACGTCTGTTGCAGGAAGGAAATAAGGGGCCCATGTCCTCAGAAGAGATTTTTCAGACCCAGGAAGTGTCGCATCAACCGTTGAAATAGACGGCCTTGCCAGTGGCGTAGCTATATTTTGGCCTATCCTATGGCGCCCGGGGCCAGCAAGAAAATTTGCGCCCCCCACCCAATATAGATATATAACAATTTGTCTCAATTTGGCGCCCCTAGGCCTCGGCGCCCGGGGCGGACGCCCCCCTTGCCCCCCCTTAGCTACGCCACTGGGCCTTGCGTTTCGCGAACATTACAAGAGAAAAACAGTAGTATTTTTAAAATCAGTGAAGCTTTAATGAAAGTTTGAAGTGAAGTTTTATTACAACTATAATGAATTTTATTCAGAATTGCGCATAATACTAAATGAAATTTAAATACATTCAGCTATCGTAAATTTGAAATAGGTTAAATCGAATCTTCGCTTAATTCGAACTAAACAAAATGTCCCGAAATTTTCAATGACAGAATAGCGTTAAAATTTTTCATTTATTCTAACTCATTTTCTCTTGGCTTCGTTTAAATTGAACTAACAAAAATTCCGATTTTTCATTTTCCTTCACTTTCTCACAAACCCTTAAAATAACATTTTTTTTTTTTTTTTTTTAAACCCTATACTTTTGATATCCACTTTCTTAGTGCCCCGTCTATCCATCAATGACACCGCCATCCCTTCTTCTAAGTATGTGCTTGTTCCTAATCCCTTAATTACTTTATGTATTTATATCTTTTAAGCATTAGTCATATTCTAATGATAACAGCCGACATAAATTTAAAAAGTATTATAACATTAATTCCTAATCTAATAATACCCCTTTAAATATGCTTTATTCTCATACTTTCCATAATTCAAACCTTTCTTGTGGTCCCGACAAGTTCGAATTAACGAGAACCGACTGTATTATATAAATATTAAAATGCCTAATACAAACACAAGTGGCTTTTTAACACTTCCCAACACAGTTTAAAAATATTTATGATTTTGGTACATCTGTCTCTGTCCTCGCAACTTTCATGAATACCGTGAAATTGATGATGTTTTTGAGTTTTACTATTGATAATTCCTACTGAAAATGTTACGCTTCGTTCGTTTATAGTGGTATCTATGATTTATGTTTGTTGATTTTTTGAAGTAAAATTTGATGCCTTTATGCTTATACTAATTCAGTTCAAATGTAACGAAATTAATATACGTTATTGTGACTTTCTCGCCCTCTGCTAGGAAAAAACAGAATTTTAAGTATCTAACCAAAATCCCCAAATGGAAGAGACAGATTTTCGGGTTGCGTACAACATCTCCGACCATGTAGGTCGCCGAAATTGATATAAAATGACCCTTGTGGCCCTGATCGGACGTAAGAAGAGATGCCTGATTCATGGAATTGAAAATAAATTAATTCAAACCACAAAGAAGTTCCTAAGTCAGTTATTATCCGTAACTAAGCTCTTGTCAATTCGCTATACATTACAACCGCTAAAATTTATATTAGAAATACGATTGTCCAGTGGCGTAGCTAAGGGAAGGGGGCAAGGGGGGCGTCCGCCCCGTGCGCCGAGGCCTAAATTGAGAGAAAGGCCTATTAGCGCCAAATTGAGAGAAATTGTTACATATCTATATTGGGGTGGGGGCGCAAATTTTCTTGCTGGCCCCGGGCGCCAAAAAACATAGCTACGCTACTGCTGTCAACTGTATTTCCATTATTGTATTAAAATAGAGGTTAATTTCTTCCCGTTAGAGTCCAGATTTAAGCATTTCTGGTTCGGCTTAAAATGTATCGGTCTTCAGTTTTTATTATTATTTTTATTTATTTATTTGGGAGGGAAGGTTAAATAGAACTTTCGCACAGAACTTTAATCAAGGGGCAAATACATTCTTTGTTTTTTTATTTGAAATTACATATCTAAGGCATAATTTTCGCTGAAAGTTTGGATACAAATTAAATGTGGTTGATGATACATATTGAAATACTTTCGAAGCCATGACCATACTTGGTCAAGAGTTAAGCCCAGGTCTCTTTTTCGTTTTTATGCACCATGTTAAATTTCCGATTAAAAGCGTTACTTATTTTTTTTTTTTTAAAGTTATATTTCATGTTAATCATGTCATGTATTTTTATTAACTTTTTTGTAATCCTATATTTAATTATGCATTCATCTACTTGCAGCACTATCGAGTCTGCTGCAAACGAAGTCATTCCAAGTGTCACTGCTCCCGTCGTCAGTATAAAGCCGAATCCACCAGTTCCTCTTATTCTAAAAAACGCAGAAGTACAAACTTGTAATATGTGGCCTGCTTCAACTGCTGCAGCCATTGCGTCGACCAGTAATGTGAGTGCTGCATCTCACCAATCTCCAACCTCCACTGATGAAGACCCCGAACAAGCTACTTCCGAGCCTGCCATTTCAGCAGCAGCAAATTGCGGCTCAACTCAAACAGACGATATTCTCCCAGTTTCGGAGAACATCAATCTGATGGACTGCTCAACAGATATCGCTACCATCTGTGATAATTCCTCTAATTCATGTGATAATCAACCTTCGGATTTCAACAGTGCCTTGGTTAACATTCCTTCAACTTCATCTGCAGTTCTAGACATATCTCTAACAAACACTGCTGATTGCTCGAGCAATGTTCTTGTAGATATTCCTGAACCACCTGCAGAAAACGTTGTGGTTCCACTTGTGGCGAATCTTTTGGTCGATGTTCCCGATTCATCGACGAACAATCTATCCGATTGCCCAGAAATTCTGGTAGATATTTCGGAAAATTGTATCGATGATATTAATAGCAATAATTCAGGCCCTCTGTTAGATGGTTTATTAAACAGAGACATTCAACAAGTTGAAGGGGTATCTGAAACGCCGAATGTTGGTCATGCGTCAACTAGTGGTAGCGCAGAAATTGAATCGCCTCAGATTGTGCCAGAAAGTACGAACTCAAACCTTCAAAGTGTTAATCCCGAAATTCTGTCCAGCACAAGTAATCTGTCTTCAGCCGACACAGAAATTGACGATAGTGAATTAATGGCTAGATCTTCTCCGCCTCCCAGCTATGAAGATGTGACTCTAGAAGGCGATACCGTTGGCGCATTTGGTCTAGCTTATGGAACTATCTAAATAAAAATTAATTTATATTTTTTATTCGTTTATCCTTGCTGGGCAAGATTTTATTACATTTTTATACAAATATACAATCAATAAAAGTATTGAAATGTTATTACTGTCTAGTTTCATTAATAAAAACGTTGAATTTTCATAAAATTTCTTTTAATAATTGAATCTCACACTAAAAATAATTTTATGGTTTTAAAAATCCTAGATATCTGACGTAAGTGTTTTATACATTATTCATAATTTATAGGATAATATTGCAGTCAGAAAGAAAAAAAAAAAAGAGACAAGTATACAAGGTGAGTCATAAATATCGAAACAATTGGTTATCACCTCAAATATTGATCCTTAACCCATACTTCTAATTGCAAAAATTCATTAAAAAAAAGGCGAAATTTTTTATAAGATAAATTGCAACTCCATGTGGGGTCTATTTGAAAAAGTACGAAAATTAACTTTTTATACGGCCCCTATAGGATAAAAATTTCAATTAGGAAAATTCTCCTTATCCAGTCCTGAATAATACACAAAGTTGCATCTTCATATCTTCAAAACTCGTAGAGTTATAGCCGTTTGAATAATTCATCAGGTTTTAAGGAATTAGACAAAAATTGAAATGCTGGCAATTCAAAAGACAATGTTACTTTAACTGTTTTTTTTTTTTTTTTTTTTTTTTTTTTGTGATGGTTAGCCATATAATTTGCTAAGAAAATCACATCCTAAAATTTGTCAGAAAATTTATAAAAATTTCATATGGTTAGTACTGGTTTAAATGGGATAATTAAAAATCATTATAACTCCAAACATCATTTATCGGATTTCAATTTCTTTCCATTTAATTAAAGATGAAAATCTGGTTTTAGTTTTGTTTCCGAGGTTTTTGTTTTTCAGTATTAATTTTAGAACTATTAAAAATATTTATTGAAAGAATAATATAACTTAAAAAAAAAAAAAAAAAAAAATCATATTTTCAAAAGTAAATCATTTTTCATTTTTGCCCGAAACAAAACTAAGGTAAAATAATTAAAAATGACATGTTTCAAGTTTGTACTTTTTTTAGGTGCGTTCGTAATTATGTAAATACGTAGCACCTATAGTGGTCGTTCAGTCCGTCCGTCCGTCTGTCCGCATATAACAACGCAAAAACTACCCAACCGAATCGTTTGAAATTTGAAATACATAATTATTACAAAATTTTGTCGAGTCATTTCAAATTTTATGAAAATCGGATGAATAGATCAATTACAGGGGCAATCAAAAGTATTCCATTACATTACGGTCAATGGGGGAAAATTTTTCAAATGCATTTTATTCGTTTGAAATTTAAAATACATAATTATTACATACTTTTGTCGAATTATTTCAAATTTTTTGATAATCGGGTGCATAGATCAATTACAGGGGCAATCAAAATTATTCAATTACATTATGGTCAACTGGGGAAAAGTTTCAAATGTATTTTATACGTTTGAAATTTAAAATACATAGTTATTACATAATTTGTCGAGTTATTTCAAGTTTTATGAAAATCGGATGCATAGATCAATTACAGGGGCAATCAAAAGTATTCCGTCACATTACGGTCAATGGGGAAAAATGTTTCAAATGCATTTTAATGGTGTTACACTCATTCGAAATTAATAAAATTGATATGCATCTATAAAGTACATATTATAATATACATTTTACATAATTTGTGGTGCAAAGAACGTTTGTTATTGATTTACAAGGCCACACAAAAGCATTCCATTACATAATGGTATAGGGAGAACATTGTTTGATGAGCGTTTTAATTATAATTCACTATTTACAATTTTATGAGATTGATATATGAGAGTAATATTTTTAAAACTTCGTAATAGTACGAACGCACCTCATTTGCTACGCTTCGCGTGCAATTTCCAACTTGTTTTCTTTAACGATTCTTAACTTTAATTTAAAGACAAGAAATAGTCGGGAAAATAATTCATTATGCAGAAAAACGAAATTTACTGTTTTACTGCCCGTCAGTTATTTAAAAGAATGCTTTTCTAAGATGCAAATTAAGTCTCTTTTAAAAAATTAGGTCTCACAACTTCAAGCTTTTTATCGTCCTGGAGAGGCTGTTAAAAAATCTGTATTCTGCGCCCAGGCCGGCTCAGGATCGAGATGTTACTTTTTCTGAAGACTCGCCTATTCCGGTCTAATGTATGTTTTATACCGGAGGGGGATTGCTTCCTCCTTCCTAGGTCTCGAACAAGCCGTATCAAAATCACTGACTCTGACTGACCTAATACGTGCATGAAATTTGTTCAATCAAAATTTAAAAAATTTTTTAAAAAGAATATAGTATATTTAAATCCTAAAAAATTAAACACAATAAAACCAGAGAAAAAAAATCTGTCTATGACGGAATTCTGTCGTAAACAAAAAATGTGTTGATCCATCTAAAATAAAAACAATAATACCTGAGAAAAAAATAAACTCCATTGAACCCTCCTAGGAAGGGCGTTTGTCAATTACGTATTTTTTCTTTCCTATTAGAGCGGGCGGCGGTGACACAAATGACTACGTCATCGAATTACGGGATGAAATCATGATGTAGGACAAGATTATTGGGTGTAGATTAAGGAATGACTGGTCTGCCTCGTCATTTCTTGGTACGATATGAGTAACAGCGGGCGCCAACTCGCCATTTTGGCATCACTTTCACGTCATCGAGTTACGGGATGAAATTGGTGCCAAATTAAAGTTAAAATAAAATATTTTAAGAATATTTCGGTCTGCCTGCGCATATCCTGGTACAAACCCTCGGCAGACTGAAATTTATAACAAAAAATGACGTTATAATGTAAAATTCAATATGACTACGTCATCGAGTTACGGGATGAAATCATGATGTAGGACAAGGTTTTTAGGTGTAGATTAAGGAATGACCGGTCTACCTCGTCATTTCTTGGTACGATATGAGTAACAGCGGGCGCCAACTCGCCATTTTGGCGTCACTTTCACGTCATCGAGTTACGGGAGGAAACTGGTGCCAAATTAAAGCTAAAATAAAGTATTTTAAGAATATTTCGGTCTGCCTGCGCATATCCTGGTACAAACCCTCGGCAGACTGAAATTTATAACAAAAAATAACGTTATAATGTAAAATTCAATATGACTACGTCATCGAGTTGCGGGATGAAATCATGATGTAGGACAAGATTATTGGGTGTAGATTAAGGTATGACTGGTCTGCCTCGTCATTCCAGGAAAATTGGACAAATGAAAGATATTGAAACTCGGTTAGTGGGTGGGAGGGTCTCTGAAGCTAGCGATTTCTCTTGCCTTCAACCCAAATATGTATGTCTCGGACGGCGGCTGGGGGTGGATGAGTGGGTCAACCGTCGCGTTGAGCGACCAATTTTCGTCAACGACCCCTATCTACGACCCAAACAAAACTAGTCTCTTGCGCGACAGCGCTGTCGCCGGCAGGCGACAACGGATAGCGCCAAAATCCTTTACTTACAACCCGAATAGCCGTACACTCTTAATAAAAAAAAAAAAAAAATAAGTGGAATTGAAACCGGACAAATTTAACAGAAAAATTAGACAAATTAAAGATACTGAAACTCGGTTAGTGGGTGGGCGGGGCTCTGAAGCGAGCGATTTATCTTGCCTTCATACCGAATATATATGTACCAGGATATGCGCAGGCAGAACGAAATATCCTTAAAATACTTTATTTTAGCTTTAATTTGGCACCAATTTCATCCCGTAACTCGATGACGTGAAAGTGAAGCCAAAATGGCGAGTTGGCGCCCGCTGTTACTCATATCATACCAAGAAATGACGAGGCAGACCAGTCATTCCTTAATCTACACCCAATAATCTTGTCCTACATCATGATTTCATCCCGTAACTCGATGACGTAGTGATATTGAATTTTACATTATAACGTCATTTTTTGATATAAATTTCAGTCTGCCGAGGGTTTGTACCAGGATATGCGCAGGCAGACCGAAATATTCTTAAAATACTTTATTTTAGCTTTAATTTGGCACCAACTTCATCCCGTAACTCGATGACGTGAAAGTGACGCCAAAATGGCGAGTTGGCGCCCGCTGTTACTCATATCGTACCAAGAAATGACGAGGCAGACCAGTCATTTCTTAATCTACACCCAATAATCTTGTCCTACATCATGATTTCATCCCGTAACTCGATGACGTAGTGATATTGAATTTTACATTATAACGTCATTTTTTGATATAAATTTCAGTCTGCCGAGGGTTTGTACCAGGATATGCGCAGGCAGACCGAAATATTCTTAAAATACTTTATTTTAGCTTTAATTTGGCACCAGTTTCATCCCGTAACTCGATAACGTGAAAGTGACTCCAAAATGGCGAGTTGGCGCCCGCTGTTACTCATATCGTACCAAGAAATGACGAGGCAGACCAGTCATTCCTTAATCTGCACCTAATAATCTTGTCCTACATCATGATTTCATCCCGTAACTCGATGACGTAGTCATTCGTGTCGCCGCCGCCCGGTCTATATGTGATTCTGTCTTAAAATGTTTTACTTAGTGATGGGCGATTTCGATTTTTTAAATCGATTTAATCGATACTACGGCCAACTCGATTTAATCGATACTTAAAAATTTTTAATCGATTTCTCTGAAGGTAATATAATTTTCATTTTCCTCCAAAAGTCGAAGATAAAATAGACGGATGTGCCAATTCCAAAATTTCAGTGTATTAGTTTCAAGATAGAAGAATTAAAGAAACCTCAGAACCCCCCCCCCCCCCCCTGCAAAATAGCGTTTTTTGTTGAGTGATGTACACCAAAAATTGATCAGGATCAATTTTTATTAGGTACCAGCTGAATCGGAATTTTGATGAAAATCCATGAAAGCGTGAGATACAGCTATTGCGAAATCATAAAAAATGCAGCATATCAGCGCCACCTGTAGGGCAATTTACACCAAAAACTAAATAACACTAATCTATGTCAGAGATTTACTGAATCTCAATTTTGATGAAAATTCGTTCTTGAGATAGCGCTATTGCGTTAATCATGAATAATGCAGTATAGCAGCGCCATCTCTTAAGCGATTTCCACCAAAATGTAATTAGCATCAAATAATATCAAGGACTAATTGAATCTAAATTTTTATGAAAGTCCGTGCATTAGTTCTTGAGATAAAGTTAAAATGGAAACAGGGGCGTGCGAAAAGAGAACTGCGCCCGGTTCAAAGTTCCAATTTAGCCCCCCCCCCCTATTAACTTTTTCTTGTGATAGGCTAGAAGTGATGTTAGTAGTAAAAAGTTGGCGCCCCCTAAATTTCCGTGCTCAGAACGACCGCTTCCTTTCGCCCCCCCCCCTTTCACATGGCGCTGAGTGGAAATTGTGAAAAATTAAGTATAGCAGCGCCATCTGGGAAGCTATATACATCAAAATGCGAAAAACATCAATTCATGTAAAGGACTAACTGGATCTAAAATGTGATGAAAATCCGTTCATTCGTTATTCAGATATAACTGTTGCGCAAATCGCAAAAAATGCAGCATAGCAGCGCCACCTGTTAGGCTATATACACCAAAAATTAATTAGATTCAGTTTATATCAAGGTCAAACTAAATCTAAAATTTTGTGGAATTCCGTGCATTTGTTCTTGAGATAGAACGGTCAGAAATTTTTGTCGTATACAGACTCACAGAGTGACAGACACACACACACACATACAGATATTTCTTAAAAACCATGAAATCGTGTTAAAGACCTTCTAAAATATATAAATCCATCGAAAACGGGAAGTCAAAATTTTTCAAGTTTCTAATACTCTCTTCTTGTAAAGTTACAAAAGAAAGTAAAAATGTAAAATCGATTCTGCCCGTAAGATCGATCTTTAGATTCGATGTCGATCTTTAGATTCGATGTCGATCTTTAGATTCGATTTCGATCTTTAGATTCGATGTCGATCTTTAGATTCGATGTCGATCTTCAGATTCGATGTCGATCTCTAGATTCGATTTCGATCTTTAGATTCGATTTCGATCTTTAGGTTCGATTTCGATTTTTTTTTTTCTTTTTCTAGGCTAAATCAGTGTTGAATGCAGGTATCAGAGTTTCCCCCAGGTTTAAAAAAGGGCAGGACGCTACTGTTCTGAAAAGGGCACTTTTTACATTTTTCAGGGCACTTTTTCATTTTTAAGGGCACTTTTATAGAGTTGAATCTAGAATCTAGTGGTTCAAAAAGTCGTGAAAAAATAGAAATTTCATTAAAAATTTGAAAAAAAGAAGAAAAAGGTAAATTTTGTTAAAAGATCGTAAAAAACGGCAAAATTGTTAAAAGATCACTTAAAAACGGCCAATTTTGTTAAAAGATCGTAAAAACAGCAGATTTTGTTAAAAGATCGCAAATAACGGAATATTTTGCTAAAAAAATCGCGAAAAAACGTCAAATTTTACTTCAAGTTGCCGTTTTTTGCGACTCATTTGACAAAATTTTCCGTTTAATCGCGATTTTTGGAAGAAATTTGTCATTTTCCCACAATCTTTTGAGAAAATCTACCGTTTTCTGAAATTTCGTGACGAAATTAGCCATTTTTTTTGCGAATCTCGCCGGAAATTAGTCGTTATTTCGCGATTTTTAACGAAACATGCCGTTTTTTAGTGATTTTTTGATGAAATTACCCGTCACACGGGACGCGTATACGTCACACGGGTACGATATTTTTTGCGTTCCGTTGCCGATTTTTTGTGTAATTTTACGCGCCCTAGCGCGTTCGGATCATCGCTGGAGGGCTGCGTATTTCAAATGTGGGGCAAGAAGGGCGCTATTTTTTTTTGAATGAATGACAAGAGGGGCGCTAGTTTTTGGATGAGGGACGAGAGGGGCGCTATTTTTCAAACTAAAGGGCAGGAGGGGCGGAGCACCTCCCTGAAACCCTCTGGGGGAAACTCTGCAGGTATTTTTCTGCGACTCCGGAGGAAGGCATCATGTGTTACAGCTCTGTAAGAGAGGGGGAATCGCAATTTGTGCATTAAAAAGCATAAAATCTCATAACTTCTGGAAGGGGTAATCCCTTGCGGGCCACCAAATTAATTCGACACTAGGTTAAATCGCTATATTTTTGTTTAGAAGTCCAGTTATTTGAAGTATTAGTTTATTATGTTTTATTTTTTACGCTCGTCTCTTCTAATCCCCCACTTCCTCGTCAGTTTTAACTAACAGGGCCGTTCGAAATATGCATACAGTTTTTAAAATGTCCCATTCTCGATCTATTTTATTTTAGATCCACATTTTAAATCCTTGACAAAGATAAATAAAGGGTCGCCCTTCCGCCCGTTTGGGGTTTATCTGCGCCCCGCCGGGGGGCATATTTTTTTGTTTCTTCAAAAGAAACAAAAAAATTTTTGAGGGGGGGGGGGCTTGCACCCTCCCTCAATATACACCTTAAAAATTCGCTCATTTAATTCTCTACCATTTTTAATTTAAAAGTTTAAGCTACATGGCACCCCCAGAGCTGTGGACCCCTCCCCCCCCCTGTCGATCACTCATCTAATTTTGCTTATTTCTTCACTTCATTTCAATCTTTAAAAGGCTATAACTTTGCTTCTATAGGAGTTACAGTGATGAGAAAAATTCTAGTATAGCTAAACATTTCTCGCCGTTCTTTTTGCTATTCCAGTTTCCCGGTTTCCCCTATAGGACCTTTTTTTGGGGGGGGGGGAGGGCAGACGGTTTTTTTCTCATTTCTTGATACAGTATGTCTATTGAAAGCTTATGCTTCATACATTACAAATCTAGCATAAGAAATTTTCTCCCATCATTTCAGGTCACGTTACGGACCCATAATGTGTTAAAATTTTAATTTTTCAAACTTCTAAAAAAAAAAAAAACTTTGATACATATTAGCGAAACTGGGGTTCGAATCCGCAATCGTTTGATTGCACACGTAATCCCTAAGCTTATTGGCCACCGAGTACTCAGCAGCGCTATTATTTCTTTAGATTGTCATCTTTAAATTCGTAATATCTTTTGAATGGAATGTCCGATTTGAATAGTTCAAAAAGTAGTTAATCTCCAGATATTGTAACAGGCATTAATACAAAATGATTTATTTGGATAAGGATTAAGGTATCGATAGTATGGTCTAATTTTGGTTGGTGTATTTATCGCGTTATAAAATGTAAGAAAGTAGTTATAGTGAGTTAACTACAATAGCTGGACATATGGTATCGAGCGGTTTTTTTTATAGAGATTAATATATTCTTTAATATTATAGAAACTTTTTTTATTCATTTAAAAGTATTTCCTGACGATTCAAAATTATATATCCTAATGATTCAAAAAATACACAGGTAATTGTTCAAGGTTTCACTTCTATTGGCACTCTCAGAGTGCCACAATTTTTTTTTCATGTTCACCTGTCCTACCGCCCCCCCCCTTTCCTCACCAATCTTAACTTACAGGTTCGTTCAAATTATGACTGCGATTTTCAAAAAGTCTAATCCTCGTTCTATTTTGTTATAAATCCATATTTTGAAACCTCAACAAAAGATACATTTGTCCTGTACCGTCGCCCTTCTGTCCGTTTGGGATTTACCTTGCCCCCCTGGGTGGGGGGCATATTTTTTGTTTCTTCCACACCATCTCATGTAACATCTCGTTATAAAGCTTTTATCTCCTCGTTTTTTTTCTGTTACTACCCCTCTCTCCACCTAGTTACATGCTCTTGGCACTTTTTATAGTTTCAAAGAGTGCATGTTCCCCGCAGGCCACCCCATGAATTCAACACTACGTTAAACACTATATTTCTGTTTAGGATGGGTTATTAGTTAATTATGTTTATTTTTTTTTTTTCAAGTTCGTCCGTTCTAATCCCTCGTCCCCCCCCCCCCCTCCTTCCTCGCCAATCTTTACTAAATGGGCCGTTCAAAGTATGCATGCAATTGTTTAAATGTCCAATTCTTGTTCTATTTTATTGTAAATCCTCATTTTGAAACTTTGATAAAAGATACATTTGGGCTATGGTCGCCCTTCCGTCAAGAGTGGGGTTTACCTGCCCCCTTGGGAATGGGGCATATTTTTTGTTCTTCCAAACTATCTCGTGTAACATTTGGTTGGCATTAAAAGAAAAAAAAAGTTTTTTTTGTCTATACTCCTTGTTCCCCATCCTAGTTACACGCTCTTGGCACTCTTTATCCTCGATTTAATGCCAAGTTACTCAGTGTTGTTATTAGTTGAGTTATGTCTCTCAAACTTGTCAAAGTTTTTGTGTAAGTGACAACCATAAGTGACAATCATTTTAAAATTTAAAATTCTTACTATCCGACTCTAAAATCTGCAATAGCTTAATTCTATGCCTCCCTAAATGGTGATGGGGGGGGGGTGGGAGGCGGTAATTACTGTCCTGCTGATTGTCTAAGTTTTGGAATTAGTAATTTGGATCTTCTCTGTGTGAACCTGAATATCGAAATATCGATTCTAGTATCGATTCTAGAACTGAGAAATCGATTCTTATTATGATCGATGTTGTTTTATACGATATCGATTTTAATCGATTCTCAAAATTTCCAGAATCGCCCATCACTAGTTTTACTGTATAACATCTCCAGCGCACAGGATATGGATTGGCGATATTAAAATATAAGTGAAACATTTACATATAAACAGAGATTCATTGATAAAATAAATATATCACAGCCTTTGACGCTTCTTTAATAATAAAATTATAAATATAAAAAACGAAAAGCTATAATAAGTATTTTTGGTCAGAACTCCACGCGAAACAATTTTTAACTACATTGAAGTAAAAAACTATGCAGAAATTCACGGCTGAGCCGGGCTATGATTTAAACTTTTTTCCAGGCTGGTCCGGATTATGATTTTAACATTTTTCCATGCCGGGCAGAAAATTTCCCCCTATGGGTTGGTTTGGGACCGGACCTAGATATTCCGATCCATGCAGACCTCCAATGCTAACGATCAACATATTTTGAAAACAAGTTTTGATTTAAACCAATACGCTGCTTTATTATGTCCAAATAAGAGGCACGGTCTTGAATCGACATTTAATACGGATAATTGGTGGACGATCCCTCATTTGTTTTGAAAACAAGTCGAAAATTCTTCGTTTACAGGCATGGTAAAGTGGTGTAAGTCACGAAATTTGAATTTTAATATCTCTGTCAAATTTTCAGATACAAAGATGATTTTTTTTTTTTTTTTTTTTTCAATTTAGGAATAATTTCCTAATTGGGAATTTTGCTCTACGGGAGCCGTATAAAAATTTAATTTTCGTATTTTTTAGAATAGACCCCGATGGAGTTGCAACTTATCAGAAATTTCACCTTTTTTTATGGATTTTTGCAATTGGAAGTATGAGTCTAGAGGCAATATTTAAGGAGATAGCCTATTGTTTCGATATTTATGACACACCCTGTAGAGCATAGGTTCCCAACCTTTTCTGTACCAACGCCCCCCTTTACAAGAAAAACATTCCACCGCCCCCTTCCTCTTCCGTAATAGTTAGTTATAAAAATATGAAATATTATAGTAATTATCAATACCGAATTTTATCTTTTTATATTAAGAAGTCCAAAATAGAAATTAAGATGACAATCAAATGTACTTTTTTTTTTTTTTTTTTTTTTTTTTTTTAATATTTACCAATAAACACAAAATCAGTAAGGAATAAAATGAGATGGATGAGGCAAGTAGAGTTTTAAAAATTTGTTAATATTGGGTTCCGATTTTATTAAAATCAGTCGCAAATGGCCACATTCAGTCATGTTCAGTCGGTTCCTATTCTTAGACAGTAAACTAGCTGCCTTAGACAGTAAACTAGCTTCTCAGAATTCAGAGTAAAGGACTTATAAGTATTGATATTTGTAGCCAGAGCTCTTGATAACCATTTCCTTAGTTGTGAGTTTTACGAGTTCCTCCACTAAATTTAATGATTTTGCTGTATCTACACCTGTGAAAGGATCTAAAAGCCAACTCGGAAAATTCATGTTTGAAATAATATCATGGAATCGCTCCGAAAATTCAGCATTAAGACCTCCAAATGTTAGCAGTATGCAAATAAATATTCCTGTTTTACAGAGGCTGCTAAAAATATAGGAAGGTACATACATTTTCCTCTACTTACATTTCGTTTGAACAGAAGTTTTCCCTGAAAAGCAGCTGTGACTTTTTTTGTTTTAATTGACTTCATTGAGTATTCTTTATAGGAGGGAGTGTGAATGAAAAGGACATTTTGGCTTTATAAGCTTATAAAATAGGGAAATTAAAAGGTATCATTCTCATATTTGTGCCTAATTCTCGTCTAAAACCTTGGCTTTGATGCTACGGAAACTTCTTATCGCCAAGAGCAGCAATTAAAAATCTGTACGCATTTATAAAAGTTGGGAGAAATGTCCCTTTAAAGCCCATTGCAGGGAATGAAAGACACATCTTGCGGAGTTGAAAGGAACATAGGGTAGATGTGCCAGTAATGGACCACCTTAAGGAATTTCTCTAAAAAATAATTTTTTATTAATAGTTATAATTACTGTATTCCAATTTTTTTCATATTATATTAATCTTTCAACAATATTTAACTAATCCCATAGTTACATTTCCCAATAGAAATAAAAATTTAATTTTAAATAACAGAAATATGTCTAAACACCCAAAAGCCCAGTAATGGACCACCTATGTTCCAGTAATGGACCGCCTATGTTCCAGTAATGGGCCACCCTACAAAAAATAACAGATAATTGTTATTAGGTGCGTTCGTAATTATGTAAATACGTGGCACCTATTGTTGTCGTTCAGTCCTTCCGTCTGTCTGTCAGTCTGTCCGCATATAACAACGCAAAAACTATCCAACCGAATCGTTTGTAATTTGAAATACATAATTATTACATAATTTTGTCAAGTCCTTTCAAATTTTATGAAAATCGGATGAATAGATCAATTACAGGGTAAATCAAAAGGATTCCGTTAGATTACGGTTAATGGGGAAAAAAAGTTTAAAATCCATTTTAATCGTTTGAAATTTAAAACATATAATTATTACATAATTTTGTCGAGTCATTTCAGATCTTATGATAATCAGATGCCTAGATCAATTACAGGGACTATCAAAAGTATTCCGTTGCATTACAGTCAATGGGGAAAAAACTTGCAAATGCATTTTAATGGTGTTACACTCATTCGAACATAATAAAATTGACATGAACCTATGACGTATATATATATACTAAAATATAAGTTCTGTACAATCTGAGATACAAAGAATATTTATTATTAAATTACAGGGCCATACAAAAGTATTCCACTACATAATGCTATATGCTATACAGGGAAACATTGTTTGGGACATGTTTTAATTATATTAAACTGTGCCACATTTTATGAATATGATATACATTGCTGAGATGTAATGAAAATTACTTCCTGTATGTTTATAGGAACACAAAGAGTTCAACCACTGTATTGTATCCGAAGTTTTTTCTACTATATCAGGAAGATCTGTATATTTTTAAAACTCCGTTATCGTACGAACGCACCTCATTTGCTACGCTTCACCTGCAATTTCCAACTTGTTTCAATTGTATTTTGCTCCAGAACTTAATGAAAGCATACTAATAAAACAAAATATTAAAACTTAAGTTAGAAATTCATTACATTAAAGGATTTATAATGAAAAAACATAAAACAAAATATTTAAATTTAAGTTATGGATTTATTATAATCAAGGATTTATAATGTGGATATGAAACAAAATATTAATGATATTATTAACTGTTTATTATTAACTAACATTAAAGGATTTATATTGTAAAGATATAAGACAAAATATTTAAATTTAAAGGATTTATAAGATAAAGACAATGTTTTACTGAAATCAAGTTTAGATAAAATAAGACATTAAAAAAAGTTTCCAATCTTCATTCATATCATTATCTAAATGATGTGCTGTGCAACAATGGAATATAAATAACAGATCTTCAATTTTATCATCCCTTTCCGATAGTCCAAACTATTCAATATGGAATTTTAGAATGCATTTAAAATGATAAATGTTCTTGCACTATCCAACCATTTTCAGATAATCATATAGCCCATCAATTTGGCACAGATTAATTCCACAATTCCCTTCAGAGATGCTTATATGGATATATCATCACAAATGGAACAATCTCATTATTTGCTGAAAAACACCCCATAACAGTGATTTTTTTTTTTTTTTTTTTTTTTTTTTTTTTTTCGTTATTTCGTACTACATAATGCACATCTTTATCTGATTTTGGGCCCAAAATTTTCCTTGTTTTTGTAAGTGCACAAAAGAAACCTTGTTTTAACCTTATTGAAAATTCTCTCTTATGCTTTAGAATTCGGAAGAAAATATTAATAATATCTTCTTCCAAATATGATTTTACATTTCTGAACCAACTTAAAACAACTTCTCCTGTAATGGCACATCTAGATTTTGTCAAATATTCTGCTTGTTTTTTGTACCAATTTTGAATGACTTTTTAAAAACAATTATTTATAAAGAAATTGCCTTTATTAAATTCTAATAGGTAAAATTTAAGTATTAAATTTGATTATTTAGCTTTTCAGTTAAATAAAAAAAAATTTATCTCTACTGAAATTACACTTTTTGTATTGGTCACTTGAGTGGTCCATTACTGGAAAATCACGAAATAAGCAATCCAGTAATGGACCACCCCTCCTAAAATATTAAAAATAAATAAAATTTTGTAAATGGCCATTGGTATATTAAATTCAGTGTTTTATATTGCTAACCAAACAAAAACATTCAATTTTTACGGAAAAATAAAAAAGATATAAACTAAGTAAGTAAAGTCAGCTCTTAGCATGTTCATTAAGATTTTCAGTGAAAAACAGAAAAACTGTGAAACTTTATTTTCTGCTTCCTAATTGTTTTGATGAAAAGGGTAAAAAATTAATCCAGCTTATAAAGCATGCAAGGTGGAGTTCAGAAAAAAATAATAAAAGCTTAACTATTATTTATTATTTTTTTATAAACCAAAAAGTGCGAGGTGGTCCATTACTGGCACATCTACCCAACTTAAATAAAACGCTTTCATGAAAGTTTTGTCTTCTATTTGAGATTACATTATTCAAAAATAAAAGATAATAGTATACAAATAAAAATAAAATATGTTGCAAGATATGATAAAATAAAAACAAGTATATTTTCACCAATTATGGATTTAAGTAACTTCATCAAAATATATTAAAAGGGTGGGAGAAACAAAGAAGAGCTACCAGTGTTTTCTTATAGAAAATACTTACAATAATATAAAGGGATTCATGAACACGATTTTCTGTTTAACAAAATACTAGTATTTCACACATTTTTTTACTATGTTTTTCCCTGTCCGTTTTAATTCGCTCAGTTATTGTCCCTTTCAGCCCCATACCCACCTGGCGAAATTAAAAATGTATTCAGGCATGACAGTATTTTAGCTAACAAAATATACTGGTATTCACATAAAGCGCACACTTTACACTCCTAAATAACACAAATATTATAATGTTAAACTCAATATTAATTTTTTAGACAAAAAATAAAGGCAAGATCAAAATTTACATTTTATATGAAAAACAGATTTTGCTTTCAACATCTACAACGTCACAATTCTGGACGTTAGTTGTAAGCAGTGTTCTCGCTGCTGTTGTGTCGATCCCCAAATTAAGATGGTTAGACACGAACACGTGGTAGAATAAAATATATTCTACCGAACTTTAACATAAAAATTAAACTAAATTTAAATAAATCTTCAATTAACATCAAAAGTCTGATCGTATAGTAATTAGTAAATATTCTCGGTTGCATAAACAAAAAAAAAACAATCTCAAAGAACATAAGCTGCTGTGGGAAGAAGGTAAATAAAGACTTAAATCATTGAATAAATTATAACTAACATTTTATTTAAATATTAAATGAAAATTAAGTTAACATTAAAGAATTACAAAAATAATACTAGCGTTTAACATGAAATAAAAATAAGCATATGCTTTACTACCCCGGGGAAGAAAGAAAATAAAGGTACCTTAAATATTACCCCATGGTAACAATTTTAAAATCTTCAATTAAACATGGACTTTTCATCAAGTAGATCTTCCAATTATCCGACCTCCTCTTAGACATAACTCTCGTTCAGGCAGCCCATTCTTCTCCTCGAAATTCGCCGAGATCCAAACCTCCGCTTCGCTCCTTCCCGTCACGAGAGACGAAACCTTCCACTGCCGCCGTAACGAAGCCCGAATACGCTGTTCTTCTTGCCACTTGCAGAATTCTCCCAAAAGCCTCCACGATCTTCCTCCGTTCCCCTTTTTATCTCCGTGCCGCATCACTTCGTTTCCATTGCGTAGTAAAATAATCCGCTTGATGTCTCACATGTATTTTAGATATTTGGGTTGTTCAACAAAATTTCACATTATTTTTAAACAAAAGAACGGCATTGCCGTTTACAATTTTTCTTTGTTATAATAAATTTTCCATGAAAGGAAAACCATGCTGTCCTTCAAAATATCGGACACCTGCCGTGTATGAATACACCACTCGATGTCCGGACCACGTGCATCTCGAAATATTGAAATATGAAATATAAAAATTTCCAAAACAAACTTTTTTTTTTTTTTTTTTAAATTAGAATTACACATATATTTTAAATATTTTTCGAGAAAATATCGATGTATCGGCCGGCGCCTTGCCGACACAGCAAAACCCTCTCAAAAATATTAAAATATTATTAAACATTAAATATATTTTTCAGATATTATATGGAGTAATTTGTAAATTATTTGATAAAAAGGAGATATATCTTATTAGTGAGCAAAACTAAATTATTTAAATAAAATAACTTATTATTATTATTATTATTATTATTTTAAATTATTTTACATTATTTTAGACCCAAAATAATCAACATAACACATTACATTTCCGTCCCCTCAAAAAAAATTTTATTGCCCAAAGAAAATTTTTTTGGAAACAAAGCAAAAGCACGTCTATTACTAAAAGAAACTATAATCGCAAACAAAAACCCGAGAAACTAAATTTAATGAAATTCAAGTAACACTAGTCTATAGTACCCATTATCTCCAACAATTGACCCAACTAGGATTCAGATACAATGTACACAATATGAAATATACAGTTGATTATAAGGTAAATTTGTTCCTGATTAACCAAATATTACACAAAAAAACATGACACAAATACACAAATAAAAAAATATATATATACATGATACTATACAATACATTATTATTACAATTATACAATATGTATTTAATACAAGTAAGAGAACTATTGTCTCACAACAAAACCATGAGTGTCTCTGGGACGTAACTGATAATCACTAACAATTTCAGTACTCCTATACTGCCTCGACTTTTGCCCAGACCCCACATGCGACTGAGAGGGAACGTCTGTATTTATTTGATCATTATTAGCATTAATATCAATGTCTAGCAAATGATTATTATTGTCCCTAACAACAATGTTTTGTTCATTATCATTGCTACTATCAATATTTAATATGTGATTGTTGTTTAACATGTGATTACTGTCCCTAGAATTATTGTTATTTTCACAAATATTACCGTTATATAAGACATCAAATACCGGGAGTTCACTCTCAAAAAAACTTCCGTCTTTTCACAGAAAATGCACTGGCAGCACTGCTGCCAGAAATTGTCTGTATATTGACGATTTTCTGTTTATTTTTTTCTCTGTCAAAAGAGGAAAAATATCCGTCACTTGAAAAAAGTTTGGAAAAAATCAATGCGGAAGAGGCGGGGATCGAACCAAGGACCCCAGGATTACCAGACCAACGCTAATCCACGGCGCTACGGCTGCTCATGATGATTGTGCGTTAAAATAGAACTCTTCATTTCATATGGTGTGGGTTGGTGTATTTCGTTAAAAAGCTTTTAATTATGCAGTTAATCTCGGAAAGATTTCATCTTTAATGAAACTGTGGCTGGGTTTTTTTTACGTTTAGTATTAATATAGTATAAAAATGTGAATTTTAAATATATTACGTAGAATGTTAGAGAAAAAACATGGATGTTCTATTTGTGAGAATTTTTGAACGAATAAAGAAAGTAATTGTTATTTATTTTTAAATTCGAAAACATTTTTGTCATTTAAAACTAAATTAGACATTTTAATCAATAGAATATTTTTGTTTTTCATTTTAAAAATAAATTCGAACTTATTACTAACAGACCCAATGCGCATGCGTGCTGGATAGAAACGGAAACTTTTCCTCATTTTTCGACGCTCGGAATGAACTCACAGAACAAATACGTTTTCTGGGAGAACAGAAATTATTTGTGAAAAAATAACGATAACTTAGTGTATATTGACGAATTTTTCTGACAGTGTTGGTCATCAAAGTCCCCAAATTGAAAATCCCTAACATCCCTGTCATCTATGTGTTGATTTGTGTCCTGTACATCCTCGTCCTTAATTTCTTCCTCAAAAAGTGCAGGAAATATAATTCTCTCTGTGATACGGGATAATCTATCAACATGTACTAATTGTTCATCTTTGGGGTTTTGTATGTGTACAATTTTAAAGTTCACTGTATTAGTTTGTTGAATGATACGATAAGGTCCTTTGTTAAATTGTGAAAGTTTTTTGCTTGCCCCTGGCTTAACTACTGGTGTGTATAAAAGTACTAAATCCCCCACCCGTAATTTTTTATCAGTGGCAAATTTTAATCTGTACTCCTCCTGCTTTTCTGCGGCTTTTGTTAAATTTTGTTTAACCATACGAAAAACTTTGCCTAGCCTTAATTGTAAATCTTCGCTAAGCTCACGGGTATCTGCATAAGATCTCTGAATGGGTTTAGCTATGAGATCAACAGGTAAAAGCAGATCCCTACCATATACTAAATGTGCCGGAGTATCACCTATAGCCGCGTGATAAGCTGTTCTGTAAGCCAATAGTGCAAAATGTAAAAGTTTGTCCCAATCTTCATTTGAAGAATCAACTAAATGTTTTAGCATATTAACTATAGTACCATTTGCTCGTTCCACAACCCCGTTAGCGCTAGGATGATAACTAGTTGTAGTATGCTTTTTTATGTGAAGCTTCTCATATACTTTTAGTATTGCTTCAGATAGGAAAGATTTTCCTTTGTCTGTGGTGAGATGTTCCGGAATACCATGAGTAGAAATGAATTTTTCTAAAACTGATATTATGGTTTCTGATTTTAAGTCAGGTACCGGATACGCCTCAGCCCATCTTGTAAAATAGTCTGTCATGACAATAATGTGTTTGTTTCCCTCCATTGTAGTACTTAGTGGACCCACTGCATCGACCGCAATCTTTTCAAACGGACGTGAAGTAATTTCTACTCTCTGTAATGGAGCTTTTTGTTTAGATTTATATCCTTTTCTAATGGCACATTGGACACAAGATTTGACATGATTAAGTGTATGTTTATATTGTCCCCACCAAAAATAATTCTTCTTTGTCTTAATTAGAGTTCTTTTAAAACCAGGGTGTGCTGACGTGACTGAATCGTGTGCTAAATTTAGTATTTGAGAAATTAAAGTTTTAGGTATAACTAATTTAGTGTGATTGTCGTTATACGAATCTCGTTTGTTAACGCAATATAGTAGATTATCCTTTAAAAAGAAAGTTAAATCATGTATTTGTACTTCATTTTGATTTTTCAACTGGTCAATTATGTCTTTGCATTTAGCATCTAGATTTTGTGAAGACCTAACAAATTCTGGTGAAAAATTTGGATGAACATTTACTTCCTGTATTACATTTACATTCCTAGATAGCACATCAGCTGGAATATTGCATTTCCCTGGAGTATGGCAGTATTTTATGTTATAGTTTTGCAGTGCAAGAGCCCAACGGGAAACCCGACTACTGTCCTGGATTCTCAACACCTGTGAAATTGCTTGCTGATCACAATATAAAGTGAAATCCCTCCCGTAAAGGTAGTGTCTAAAATTACTAATTCCCCATACTACTCCCAGGAGTTCCCTTTCAAAAGTACTATATCTTGTTTCAGCATCTTTTAGGGTTCTGCTCGCATAAGCGACTGGATGTAAATCACCTGACTCATCTCTTTGGCTAAGAACTGCACCTAACGCGAAGCCAGATGCATCGGTATGTAAAAAGAAAGGCTGCTCAACGTTTGGTAATAATAAAACCGGGTAAGTAGTCAAACATTGTTTTAATTTATTAAAAGCAGAGTTTGCTTCCTGACTCCATATGAAAGGAGTTTTCAATTTAGTTAACTCTGTTAAAGGTTTTGCGATATCAGCAAAATGATCAATAAATTTCCTATAAAAATTACATATTCCTAGAAAACTACGAACTGCCTTTTTATTTTTTGGAATTGGAAAGTTTTCTACCGCTTTTATATTTCTTTCATCTGGAGAGACCACACCGTTTTTAATTTGGAATCCCAAGTAAGTGATAGAATTTTTTGCTATTTGACATTTTTCAGGATTGATTTTTAAATTATGAGAATTTAGTCTCCTAAAAACCATATCTAATTTATCGATGTGCTCTTCAAAAGTTGCCGAACCAATAATTATGTCATCAATGTAAGTATTCGTATCTAAACCTAGTAAAATCGTAGCAACAAGCCGTTGAAAAGAGGCAGCGGCATTGACAAGACCTTGAGGTAAACGTTTCCATTCAAATAAACCGAATTCCGTACAAAACGCAGTCTTGTGTCTGTCCTCGGGATGCAAGTTCATTTGCCAGTATCCCGAGCATAAATCTAAAGATGTATAGTAATGAGCACCATTTAATTTATCTAATAAATCAGAAATATGCGGGAGAGGAAACGGTAAGGGCTTAGTCTTTAAATTTAATTTCCTATAATCACATACTAAACGGTAAGTTCCATTTTTCTTTTTTACTAGAATTACAGGGGATGCGTAAGGAGAATCAGAAGGGGTAATAATGTCTGCTTCGATTAGGTCATCAATTTGTTGTTTTAATTCTTTTCTTAAGGCATACGGAGTCCTATACGGTTTGGAACGGACAGGAATATCATCAGTGAGATAAATTCTATGGCTAGTTGTGTTACAACCCGTTAAATCCTTGACAGACTGTGGAAAAATGGCTTTATTTTTATTTATTATCTTCATAACCGCCTGCTTCTGGGAATCATTTAAATGATTTAAATCAAATTTTCCTCCACAAGGGTTAAATTCTGTAATCTCATTCTCTACTTCTAAATTATTTACCGTAGTATTCTGAACATTAACTTCCTCAACAAATTCGATTTTGGCTATCTGACAATTTTTGTTGATATGAATTTTCCTTTCAGTGACATTGGCTATTTTAATCCATATATCTTTATTGCCCTCATAGTTATATATTCCATTTGCTACTAACCAAGAATTGTTTAGAGATTTAGCCGAAGGTTGAACAAAAATTAACTTATGCGTTTGCGGAAGACCATTAATTTTAATTTTAACGAATTGCTCAGATCTAGGTTCAATGACATTCTTTGTTACAGTACTTCCCACACCTTCGAATTTATGTAAATTTATTGAATTAACTTCTATGTTTTTGATATTGTTCCATAAAATTGTGTGATTTAAATATTTTAAGGTTTCATTTCTATAATCCATAATGATATTATAAGATTTTAAAAATTCAGATCCTAGAATTGCCTTATAGTTAGCCTTTAAGGTATAACTGATAATAAAATTTACTTCAAATTTAACTTCTCCATCATTTAAACACAGTATAATTTTTTTGTCTAAATTCATTACATCATTATTAACCCCGACTACTTGTATTGCACAAGGCTCACTCTTTTCAACCCAATTTGGTAAATATTGGTCTAAAAATTCATTCGAAATTAAATTTATTGCAGCTCCAGAATCCACGAGACAATCAATTTTCTTTTTATTTACATTTAATGAAATGATTGGTAATTGTCCCACTTTTGCATTAATAGTATCGATGCGTACCGTTTTAGGGGGAGAATCCAAAGACAGGGGTACACTCCCGTTTTGCCCCCTTACTGGTTTAACGACCCTTCGTTGGTATTTTGAGTCAATACTGTGGTACAATTTCTTTTTAAGTGTCCTTGTTGATTACATCTATAACAAGTGATTGGTCTCCTCGGTCGAAAGTGTCTTTGTGTGTGACCAGTGTTAGTATTTTGAGAATTGTGTCCCTGTGACTGTGTGATTTGTAATAACGTTTGTACTTGGTTGCTTAACTCGGCGATTTTTCTATCATTCTCACTAACCACAGTTTGAATTAAATTTTTTATTTCCTGTAGCTCATTGGAAGAACTACTACCGGCCTGTGCAACATTTACCGTCATTTGTGTGTCATCGTATTCTGCACACTTCTCGTGGCATATAGCCAAATCCCAAATTTGTTGATATGTGGTTGGAGAATGAGGCATAATGAATTTTCTTACTTCCGGTTGTAAGCCTTGGAGACATTTTTGAACTAAGAGTTTTTCTCTGATAGTTTCTTGGTCAGCGAAGCATTTGTACGACAACCCCAAAACTCTGGATAAAAATGCTCTATTGGTTTCTCTTGGGAATTGTCTAGCCATAGTGAATTCGTGTAAATGGCATGCTTCATCTACGGTTTTACTAAACCTGTTAGTTAACGCTTCCCTCAAAATTAAGAAACTTTGTGTTTTTTTCAAATGGGGTTGCGATTTTAGAAATTTTTGCGCTTCTCCTATGCATTTTAACTTGATGGCAAAAACGCATTGCGCTTCTTGCCATCCTGCGAAGTCTTTAATTTCTAAAATTTTGTCAATAAAGTCCCCCACAGTAATGTCAGGGTTTTCCCCCGAAAAATTTGGAATATTTCCTATAAATTGGTTAAAATTAAAAGTGAGGTTAGGTACCAGAGACACCTGATTATTTACACTTCTAATTCTCTCTGATTCCTTAATTGGGGTCAGCATTGGTGGAGATGGTGACTGACTATACTCATTGCCCGTATTCGTCCCTATACTACTCATATTAGACTCTTTATGAGTCTCATTCTGCCCGGACCCACTCTCTTCCACCTCATGCTCAAAACTGTCAGAATCTAAAGCCATTTTCTAACCTCAAAATAATAATTTTACCCACAAAATACAATAAAATATCAAATAAATTGCAATTTAAAAATTCATGTAACATACAAAAATAATGAAAAAATAAAAATCGTATTGACCAACGTTAGTAATTTGGCTAATTAAAAATAAAAAACATTCGCCAAATGAAAAAAGTATTAGCCAAATTGATTGGCTGTGTAGCACAAAAAAAATTATCTTTAATCCTTTAATGTACCCCCCTTTTTTTCAATATGTTCTAAAATAACGTAAGTTTTTATAACTGTGACAACGATTATTATTAATCAGATTTCAACTATCCGCTACAAATATAATATATATATGTCGCATTTTCATGAAACGACAGACTTCAAGGGAATGAGTTTTAATTACGACTTATTTAAAATATAGCAAAATCTTTTCGCAAGTCTTTACATCATGAGTTCTGGAGACCAAGTGCGTAGATGTATAGAAATTTATCATCTCTCGAGGGGGGTTACCAGTTAAAAAGGCCATGTGTTTTACTTAAATTAATACGATAAACTTAGGTTTCTTGTTGCCCTGTAAAACCCGTGATTATTAGTCATGGGGCCCGTATCCACATTGAGGGACGATTTATTAAAAAAGTAATAAATAGGTCTGATTTTTTGTATTTTCTTACAATTTCCCCCCCTTCCAGACAAGTCTCCGGGGATGGGCCGGCTTCCATCCATGATACTCACCTGAAAAGGGTAAACAATTTTTACATTAAGTGAGCTAATGGGAGATGAGTTATTTCTTTCGTATACTTAACAAATAATAGTATAACAATAATAAAAAATGTACAAATATCATATCTAAAAACAACACTGTTATAAAATGTACCACTATACGTCATTGAACATGATAAAAACAATTGTATTAATAAATGCAAAACACTCAGTAAATATTATACATAGACTAAGATAATCAAAATAAGAAATATGTTGTAGATGGATTCTGAAAAGTCCAATGTTATTTACATTTTCAAATTTGTATGGAACTGTCCTGACATAGTTCAAGAAATAGTACTTTTACACATAACACAATGTTCACAATAATGCAAAAATAATTTAAATTTCAAATATTCATAATAAATCAAAAAGGTAATTAAAATTCCAAATATTCATAATAATGCAAACCGAGATCTGATATAATATAATATCAGTTCATATGATACCAACTATTTCAGTTTGTTGGTGTAAGTAGTTTAAATTGATTACTAGGAAAAAAGTATCTTAGTTTGGAAGCGTCTATTACTTCATAATCCTTTTTTGTAAGCCAGTTAGGCTTATTTATTTTGAAACTTACATTGGATAATTTTTCCATAATTTGATATGGACCAGAAAAAGGCGGACTTAACTTCCGAGTATTCGGATAGTGAAATTCTTCCACTATGACAAGGTCACCAGGTTTAAAAGGCGCTTCCACAAACTTTAAATCATACCTGACTTTATTTTTCAAGTGATGTTCACTTGTTCTTTGGAAAGCCTCTTTTCTGGCTTCCTCTACAGGGGGATAATAATTTTCATTGCCTAATACTGATGGATAAGGTAATTGGCCGAACATTAAGTATGCAGGAGGGTACTTGGTTACTGAATGAGGTGTGTTATTGCACTCATTAATTACTTCTTGCAGAATTTTGGGCCATGGGACGTTTGAAGGGGTAGAATTTACTTTAAGTCTTAGTCGGGTGCAAATTGACTGATTCACACGCTCATTTTTCCCATTACACTGTGGTCTATGAGAAGAAGTAAGTAATTTTTTTACATTCTGTTTATGTACCCATTTACGAAGTTTAGACGCTGTAAACGCAGGATTTCTATCCGTTAAAATTTTCTTGGGAAGTTGAATATTAAAAATCTGTTTAAGAATATTAATGTAGACTTCAGTTGTAACATTTTTAGATGCAAAACCCCAAACATAACGAGTAGCGTGATCAATAGCTATGTGCATATACCTTTTAGATGAATTATAATAGTTAAAACCTCCTACTGAATCTAATGAAATTATATCGAAAGGTAATTCTGCAGGTGGTAATGGCTCCAGAAGACCAAATTTTGGTTGGTGTGATTTTTTGTTGAGTTGGCAGACCTCACAATGCTTGACAAATTGTGTAATATCGTGGGTCATGCTGCTCCAATAGTATTGTGGGGAAATTAAATTTAACATTTTTTGGATTCCGGGATGGCCAAATTCTGTATGGGTATTTATTAGTAATTTCTCTCTCAAGGAGAATGGTACTACAATTTTTTGAAAACCCTTTTTGCGAATTATTACAATGTCATTAACTTTTTGAAATTTAGGCCCTGTTATATTATCTAATTGTTGGTGTTCTTTAATTTCATCTGACGTTAATAAATGACTATGGGGATTTACAGAAAAAGTGGGATTTCTTGAAAGCATGTCTGCTTCAAAATTGGTGGATCCTTTGTTATATTTTACAGTATAATCATACATACTTAATTTTAATGACCATCTGAATAACCTACCTGTTAAATGCTTCACCTTCTTAAGCCATACTAAGGAGGCATGGTCAGTATGTATTGTAAAAGGTTTTCCGTGAAGGTAATAATGGAATTTGTCAAGGGCATCGATTATTGCTAGACATTCCAGTTCTGTGATAGCGTAATTTTGCTCGTAGGGCCTTAATTGTCTCGAGTGGAACGCAATGGGATGCAAGTTCCCTTTTTCATCCATTTGTTTTAAGACAGCACCTACGGCTTCCTTTGAGGCATCAGTATAGACATGGCATGGGAGGTTAGGATTGAATAATTTTTAAATAGGCCTAGAAATTAATGCGTTTTTAAGCAATTCAAATGATTGTTGACAGACATCTGACCATTCCCAAGGAGCATCTTTCTTTAACAATTTATTTAGAGGGGCTCTAATTTTAGCGTACTTGTCTATGAATTTGTGGTATACGTTTACAGAACCAAGGAACCTTTGCAATTCTTTAACGTTTTTTGGAGGGATTAATTTTTTAATAGTTTCGGTGTTAGCATTGTCTGGTTTTATTTGGCCGTTACTAATTTCATAACCGAGGAAGTCAATTTGAGATTTAGCAAAGTTACATTTGGAAAATTTTAATTTTAGATTTTCTTGACGGCAAATGTTAAATATAGTTTTAAGGTGATCCATATGCTCGGCATAGGAATCGGAATAAACTATAAAATCATCAAAATAATTGGTAGCAAAATTAACTTTATGTTTATCTAGAATTCTTCGAAGAGCTCTTGCAAATTGAGCTGGGGCATTTTTATAGCCAAAAGGAAGAACCAACCACTCATAAAGACCTTGATTGGTTGCAAAGGCCAACTTCTCTGTGTCTGAAGGATGAAGTGGGATATGCCAGTAGCCAGAGGCTAAATCTAGCGTGGAAAAATATTTGGCATTGACAAGTCTGTCCAAAAGCCAATCTATACGGGGCAATGGTTCCGAGTCAGTCTTACAAAGGGCATTGATTTTTCTGTAATCAATACAGAGACGCATTTTACCTTCTCCTTTTTTATATGCCAGAGTGAGGGAGAGGAATAAGGACTGCAGGACTCTTTAATAAGTTTAGCTTCCAGTAATTCTTGTATTTGTTTTTGAATTTCTTCATTGTCCCTAGGAGATGCACGGTAAGGTCGAAGCGAGATAGGAAGTTCCGAGGTGAGAGTTACCCGGTGAGGTTCCCATCTGACTCTACCTACATCATATCTATTGCGCGCAAAAATATCCTTGAAGTCGCTTAGAAGCCCTTCCAACTGTGAGTTCTCTTCAGTAGTACAATGACTAAAACTTTTGTCATCCTAATCCGAGAGAATTTGAGTATCAAGATAACATTGTCCTTGTTGCGACAAAATTTCTTGATTTGATTTGGAAGGAGGACGAAGCGGCTTCTTGCAATTCATATCATTTGTTAAAGTTAATGTATGATTAAATGAGTTTCCCTGAGAAATTTTATTGGAAATGTTTTGATCATACTTAAGAATGACTCCATCCTGAGTCAGAATATTCGAGTAAAAGTCCATCGATATATGGAATTTTTGTAATTCTGGAGTTCCCAGTATCGCATATGGCAAGAATGACCTAACTAGGTATAAGGTGCTATTTTGCCTGATATTTCCTATTTTGAGGGGTACGTGAAGTTTTTCAGAAATCTGAACTTGTCCTTGGGTTTGATTAACATTGAGAGGATGACAGCTTTGAATAGACGTCATATCCAAAGCTGCAACTAAGTTTTCCGGAATAAGGGAAAGGGTACTTCCGCTATCCAATAAAAATGGTATTTGAACCTCATGACAAGTTTCTGAATACGTATGATTATCGTAATTCCCATATCTGAGGTACCCCGGGACTATAAACCGTCATAAAGCATTATGGGGTATTCCTTGATCAGGGGAATACTCATGAACATTTTGTGATTGAAACTGATTACTATGGGTTGCCAAATCGGGATTCATGGTTGTCCCTGCATTGCCCTGGACATCATATTTATGAAGTAAAGTATGATGTCTTCGATGGCAATTTTTACAGTTCATCTTGGAGGGACATTTATTTGAAAAGTGGCCACCTCGCAGACAATTGATACATAGTTTGTTTAGTTGGACAGTTCTCCAACGGTTATCTATGGACATATTCGTTAATTTTCTGCAGGCATGGGTGGCATGCGACTCGAGGCAAACCCCGCATTTAGTATTTTCTTGACTTTTGGGGAATTTATATCTATCGGAAGAATTTCGGGAATAATTTACATTTCTTACCTCTATTTTAGTTGGATTCTCCAATGCTAGAATACTTTTGGCATGAGTCTCTAAAAATTTTAAAAATTCCGTGAGACTAGGCATATCATTATGAGTAAGAGAGAGCTCCCATCGTTCTTTTAGATTATCACTTAGTTTTTGAATTATAGTATAAATTATCATGTTATCCACCAAAGCATTTTGAGTCAAATTCAAAGACTCTAGAATTCGAAGTGACTCATTACAAGTATCTATTATGTCAAAAATAGCTTTAGAGGAAGAGGGGCAATTTTTCATGTTTTTTAAATTGTATAACTTACTTATTTGTGCGATGGCTAAATCCCTAGTTTTATCATAGCGAGCGCAGAGAGTGTCCCATGCATTTTTATAATTGGCTTCCGAGAGAGGAAATCCAGAAATTAATTTATGAGCAGGACCCTTTACACTAGCCAGTAGATATTGCAATTTTGAGACGCCCCCCCAACTCCAAATTTTGATCTATAGTTGTAAGAAAAATCTCTTTAAAAGAAAGCCATTGATCAGCTTCTCCGTGAAAAGGTTTCAATTCAAATTTTGGAAGATTAACAGTTTTTACACAAACATTACCTGTAGTTTTATTTAGACTTTCTGAACCACCCTCGTGAATGTTTAAACTATTAGTTAACTTATTACGTGATGTATTTATTGCTATGGTTAAATTATCCAATTTAAGTGCAATCTCATTATATTCATCAATTATAGGATCAGTTTCCGATGCATCGCTCTGAAGAATGGCATTTTCATGGAGTTTATTTAATTCGGTTTCAATATCCTGAACCTGTTTACCATATAAATCTAACTCTTCAAGAGTTACAGTTTCATTATCAATTTTGGGATTTATAATATTTTTTATGCGAGTGATTTTTCCCTTAAGAACAGTTTTTTGTTTTTTAATAGCTTCCATTTTAAATTAATTTTATGACAACTTCTTAAAAATCTAAATATAAACAAATTCTAAATGACCTTCAAAAAAAAAAAATAATAATAATATCAACATAATACAAGCATCTGCATAGAATTGTGAAATGAAATAAATAAAAATAATTAATTATATAAAATAATTAGACGTAAATATGGATATCCATTTTTTCTTTCAATTTAAAATATAATTACACCTTAAAACCATGGTTTGTAGAAGTAATAAAACTTACACAATATCACTACAAATAGCACTTACCTTTAATTACTTATATTAATAAACATCATAAAAACAATAAGAATAATAATATCATATATAAATAATAACAACCCCAGGGTATACACATACACTCAACAAAAATATAAAAAAAGCAATTTTAGTGTGCGCACATGAAAAACTATGCGTTTTCTTTCTTTTCTTTTCGATAAATAATGAAGCAATTATAGGAGCACTTTTTGAAGATTATTGATAACACACTACGAAGCAAACACCATTGTTGAATTCGGTTACTCATTATCACCATCGAAGAATAAACACATACGGCACCACACTTCGATGAAACCAGATGAACACAAACAAAAATAAATCACAAACAAACTTGCGGAGCACTGGCCTGATTCATGGCACGACAGACTGGAGGAGGGGACAACGGCGATAATTGAAGTTCCGCTCAAGAAGAAATCCAGTGTCCAGGACAAAGATCTTAGGATGCGTCAAAGCCCGACCGGGTGGAAAATAGCATTTAAGTATTCCAATATGGAATACGTTTGCTGGATGATAACTCATGACGAGACATTAGCTCCTTTTCAAGGCCTCTTTCGATGTTTCGAGTCAGAATGACCACTGTCTTTGCTTTCCTTTGTGGGTCCGATATTTTTAATGATGTTCATATTTCGTAGATTATTTTCCCGCACTAGGTATCATCCTGCCGACTATGAAGAACTGTCGCATTTTCATGAAACGACAGACTTCAAGGGGATGAGTTTTAATTACGATTTATTTAAAATATAGCAAAATCTTTTCGCAAGTCTTTACATCATGAGTTCTGGAGACCAAGTGCGTAGATGTATAGAAATTTATCATCTCCCGAGGGGGGTTACCAGTTAAAAAGGCCATGTGTTTTACTTAAATTAATACGATAAACTTAGGTTTCTTGTTGCCCTGTAAAACCCGTGATTATTAGTCATGGGGCCCGTATCCACATTGAGGGACGATTTATTAAAAAAGTAATAAATAGGTCTGATTTTTTGTATTTTCTTACATATATATATATGTATATATATATATATATATATATATATATATATATATATATATATATATATACATACATGCGTATGTATAAAAAACGAAAAAGAAAAGAAAGAAAAAGCAAAAATTGAGCACTAGCAATTTGGCGAATCTAATCGCTTTTTTACTCGCCAATTGAAGAATTTTGTCGCAGTTTGGCGCATTGGCGAGCGACAGCGAGAACACTGGTTGTAAGGATTATTAACAGAACAACTATCGGCATCAATTGAGCCGAAGTTGAAACTTTGTACATTTTATTTTCTTCCTGAAATTTTGAGTATCCCTTTCTTCCCCAGCCTCTCCTAAGTTAAATTTATGTTAAATATGTTAAATAAGCTATGTCATTTTTGTATGTAATCAGGTTTTTGCTCTATTTTTTCTTTACATTTTCAAAGAAGTTATGTATTGGTTGCAAATGGATTGAAACACGATTCAAACAAATACCTATTCTGAACCTATAAACTTCTGTAGGCAGCGAAATTTTAAAATGGAGGGCCAAAATCACATTACGGTGAAATCCAAACACCTCATTGGTCATTGAGTTGCGTCTTTTTCAGACAACAATCTCTTAGCGGTAGGTAGGTGAAATGTCGCAATTTTGAGGTAAATCTTAACTGTTTTCGTTTATATTCTAAATTTTCCACTCCCATTTTATAAAATGTCATCAAAATACCTTAATTGAGTTAATTTTGATGGTTAATTTTAAATAAGAACAGACGGTAACAACCGTTTCAAAATGACTTTACCCCTCATTCTTTTTCAAATGGAGAAACAAGCTCGTGATTTTCATCATTACCACATGACCAATGAGGTGGCTGCATTTCATTTTACTGTGATTTTGGCCCTCCATTTTAGAATTTCGCCTGTAGGTAGCAGCAAGCGATTGTAATTTTCATCATTTTCACTACAAAGTAAAAAAAAAAAAATAGTCTGTCATATAATGAAATTTTATAGACTACCTTAATAATGTAATGAAGTGACGTATGCAGTCGTTCATTAAATTATTTTGAAACCTATGGCTAATGATTAAGAATGTACATCGAGTAAAAATGATATTGCTTGTTTCAAATGCACCCCATAATGACGCTCCGTTATCTTACAGCCCGATAGTGCTGTATAGTAGAGCTCAGTTGCATCTCTAATGTTAAAGTCCAAAGTTTGCCTCTTAATAACTTTAGACCCAATCATCGGATCGCGACGAAATTCACAAGGGGAAATGTTCCTACCTTAGATCTCAAAGTTTACAAAAATTCATCCAGATCCACCGATTAGTTTCGGAGATCCAGAACCCCTGTTTTGACACTTTTTGCTCGTGAAACAACAAAAAAAGAGAAACAACTCAATTATAACCCGAAACAGGAAACATTCAGCAACGACGTGTAATAGCTTCTTCGAAAGCTTTTAATTTAGGGATGTGCCTTTCGAAGGTCCGGTAAAAAAATATCAAAAATTAGGAAATGGCACCCATTTAAAATTTATGTAACGCTATTCCTTTCATAATTTAACATTATAAAAATCTCTCCTTTTTAATTGCTAATTCAATTGTTGCTTTCGAATTGCCACCAACTAAAAACAATTCAATAATTTAAAAAAAATTGGTTGCCTGTAAAGTCGGTATACGGGCGAAAGTTTTACGTGACAACGACTTTGAGTTGTAAAATAATTTTAATGTGAATATTCATTCGTATAGTAGGAAGAAGGATGAAATAATAGTAACAATTTAAAACATTTATTTATACAAAGAATTATATTTAAAACATTAATTTATACAAAGAATCTCGCACTGAATTTCATATTAACAAAATTTTATTTTTACCTTTACACATACATACGTATTTATATACAAATATACATACAATAACTTGCAATACACTGTGTTTGTTAAACACATTTTACTTCATGTTTATTGATGTCAAATGTTGAATTTTGTAAACAGCATATTAAAGAATTTTTCAATGAGCAGAATATAACTAAAGTAAAATGGCTTTCACTAATCACATATCATTAGTTTTCCATAATATACCACCGAATTACGAAATAAACTACACTTATTTTCTTTGTACTTTATACTAATAACTAATACATAACGTATTTCGTCTTAGTTTGATACTATCTAAAATTCCTATTAAGCACCGCCCCTTCCTTGCAGCGAATTCACATTCACGTTCAGAAAATGGTCCTACAAGTGACCGGAAAAAGTTAAGAGAAAAGTGAGCGCGTATCGTAACGTAACGTAACGCAGTTTCTTGAAGTGTCTCCCGGCAAACCAATTTACAAGACGTTGTCACGTCAAAAGAAACGATAACACGTGTTCTTTTTTTTATAGATCAATAAAAATTCTGATTCTCCTGATAGTTTTGAACCTTTGAAATTGACGTCATTCGAAACAAAAAATGCATATTTTTCATAAACATATATATAAATTGTAATTAAATGTGTTAAAACAACATCGCACCTTTATTTGAGTGTTTTCGAAGTAAAACAGTTACTACAATATAGATATTTCAATTAAAAAAGGATAATTAAGAAAAAAAAATTCTTCTATATTTATAAAAATAACTATTTGAAAATGAAGCTATGAAAATCTGTGTAAATACCTATCGTCATAAGAAAATCTACGTAGATACCGAGAAACTGCAGTGGGACTATCATTGGGAGGGGGCGGTTCTGTCGCCAAGTTTTTCGCCAACTTGGCGATATATCGCCAAATCTGGCGTCCAAAATTACTCGCCAAAATTAAAGCCAACTTGGCGTCATTTCAAGTATTTCGCCAAACTAATATGCCTACTAATAATTTTAAACTAATACTAATAATAGTTTAGATTTGTAGTTGAAGGTGATATATAAAGTTCCTGAAAGGATCTGAAAAAGCTATGAAATCATACAAAAAACTGGTGGAACCAGAGAGAAACGTAGAGCTTGATTTTAAAAAAAATTTTACAGTAAAATTTGGGAAATATTTTCAATGTGCGTGCAAAAGAAAGGGAATCAGATGATCTGTAAAGCTAATGAAATATCCCAAATTTTTGTTAGCTGAAAATGAGGACTGAGCTTTACTGGTGCTTTAAAATCAATCAGGGAAAAAGAGGCATTTTTAATTCCTTCCGTATTTCAATCATCCATAACCAGTTTAAAATTTTGGGTTCATAACTATATGTTATAGGCTGATGTAATGAAGTATGAAAACGGTTCGTTCTGTACAAAGTGTGAACACAATTCCATACCAGCTGTTTTGATAACTGAAAGATCAAAGCTCCAAGTAAACTCAAAACCTTGAATAGATACGATTCAATCATATACTAAATATTTGTGTTCAAGCAAACTTATCTACATCAATTCCTCAACAACTTGATTATATTAATGTTATACTTTAATTATCACATCATGATTTATATTTGTTTAGCGCTGTGGGGCTTAACCGATTTGAGACAACATAACAATATTTGATTGTCAATATAACAATATTGACTTACTTTCCTCAGTAATCATTTTGAGTGGATAATAGTATAATTCTGAACATAAGGCACCAGTACAGCTCAGTCCTCATTTTCAGCTAACAAAAATTTGGGTTATTTCATAAGCTTTACAGATCATCTGATTTACTTTCTTTTACACGCACATTGAAAATATTTCTCAAATTTTACTGTAAGATTTTTTTAAAAATCGAGCTCTACTTTTCTCTCTGGTTCCACCAGTTTTTTGTATGATTAGTGGAAAACCATCAATAGCAATAGACTTTTTTTTTTTTTTTTTTTTTTTTTTGACATTCGTAAAAGAAGTTAGATTTTTGGAACTCTGCTGTAAGTTCGATTTATAGATTTTCATTTATAGATGTATTTATCACAGTAGTTTATATCACGGTCCCAAACAAAACCGTGGAAGTAAACTAGTTTTACTACACGTATCTTAAATTACTAGGTACGCTACGGCAACGCCCCATCTTGACTGGCTTAATGCCCCCCATTTTCCTCTGGACCTGATACCGCCCCCCTGGAAGGTTCCAGCGCCCACAGGGGGGCGGTACCGCCCCCGTTGGGAACCTATGCTGTAGAGGAATACAATAAGCATTTTAACCAACTTCGCGACGGGAACTTTTTACGAAATTTTTAATGTTTTGTCACCGGTTATAAAAGTTAGAAATTTGTGTCTTATTGAATCGAGAAAATTTCCCGATTAAATAAGGAAAAATTTACAGTAAAATTTTACTGGTGAGAATAAACAAAAATTCTTAAGCCTTTTTGCAGCACGTATATGTGTCGCTCGTCCCCAAGGGGTTAATTGGTTAAACTGCCAACATGAAACATTACAAGAATCCATTCAATTGAGATGTATCTTCCTCAGGGTTGGCAAATCTTGACAGTGTGACGGTTTTAACCATGTTTTAATTATCATGTCAAAAAGCCCTTTTTACAAGACTGTCAAACCTAAAATTGAGTCCAAGAACTGTTTTAAATTATTTTTACAACACTAAATTAAAATTGTTTCACGATTTTTAATTTTAGGCACTTGATTATTTTTTTAAAATATAAACCAATCAAAAAATTAAAATTACAAACTAACAAACTATTAAATATTTTAATTTTCAAAAATGAAATTACATGTTTAAAAATATTTGTGTAATTTAATATAGTATAAAATTGCCTATGGGTCAATCCATTTCAAGTGGTCCAGAAAATATTTTTTTGGTCGCTCGACCATTTTTAAAAAATCTGAAATTTTTTGTACAACAACCCTAACATGACGGAAGTTCAAAATGACCGTTCTTTTAATTTTACTATTTTTTGTTTGTGCATAGCGGCCATCTGTGTTTCATCGTGTGCAGCGATTTTCTCGGATACTAGGATACACAAAATTGTAAATATCTCGTCTTCTATTTTCCCAATTGAAATGGGGTTTGCAGCATTTTGTTCAGAATAAAATAGGCTAAATATACAGTGATAGAAAAATTTTGAAAAATAAATTTTTACAGGTGAAATTGTACGATTTTTTCCAAAATCTATCCGTTTGCTAGAGGAAAATTTTCATGCAAGGGAAACTGTCAACCTTACACAATTTTTTCTACAAATAGGTCAAAAGTACGTGTACTCATACACCAAGTCTCAGATCAAGGAGTTAATTTCTCTTTGCGAAAAAAATTCCGAAATTCGCCAAAAATTTCAAAAATCGCACTTTTTAGGCTTTGATATCTCTAGTGGGGCACGAGATAAAAATCTGAAATTTTGGCCTATGATTATATCATGTAGTAGCGTTATGTACAAAAAATTTCAAGAAGGAGATTTGACTACAAGCTGAGATATGACATGGAAAATATGTCAAAACAATACTGTCAAACTATTGTAAACCTACTATGTAATTATTCAACAAGACTGTCAACCTTGCACAATTTTTTCTACAAATAGGTCAAAAGTGCGTGTACTCATACACCAAGTCCCAGATCTGGGAAATGATTTTTGTTTGCGAAAAAAATTCCGAAATTCGTCGAAAATTTCAAAAATCGCACTTTTTAGGCTTTGATATCTCTAGTGGGGCACGAGATAAAAATCTGAAATTTTGGCCTATGATTATATCATGTAGTAGCGTTATGTACAAAAAATCCCAAGAAGGAGATTTGACTACAAGCTGAGATATGACATGGAAAATATGTGAAAACAATACTGTAAAACTATTGTAAACCTACTATGTAATTGTTCAACAAGACTGTCAACCTTGCACAATATTTTCTACAAATAGGTCAGAAGTGTGTGTACTCATACACCAAGTCCCATATCTGGGAAATGATTTCTCTTTCCGAAAAAAATTCCGAAAATTTTAAAAATCGCACTTTTTAGGCTTTGATATCTCTGGTGGAGCACGAGATAAAAATCTGAAATTCTGGCATTTGATAGCATTGTGTAGTAGTGTTATGTACAAAAAAATTTAAGAAGGAGATTTGACTACAAGCTGAGATACGGTGATTTAAAAAATGTTAAGAAATACTATTACGAGTACATTAGGAGAAATGAGATTAGTCTATTTTATTACAATATTTACACAGAAAATATCGTTTGTTGAAAACAGTTAAATAATAAACATTTAATTTACAAAATACTATGTATGCTCAACAAAGAGCTTAACAATATTTACGAGAGATGTTATGAGTTCGACCAGTTACTGTTGTCAGTCCATCAGGCTGTTCTTTCTAAAAATTTTATTTGAAGCCCCCCAAGTCTTGTCATCCCTTGTTAACTTGAATGAAATTCTTTAGGTTTAATAACTGAAGCCATGTCAACTCACCAGTTGCAATCCATTGTCTGTAATTTACTTTTCCTGAAATGTGTTCCGAGTAAAATTGCTGCAATAGCTTTTCTAGTAGATTTGTTCATCTGGACAAATAGTGTATTGGCTTAGCATACATTCTGAATTGTTCAAATCACACAGAAGCATTTGAAAACGATATTTATAACTAACATTTAGCTTTGTACCATAAATAATTAAATTAAAATTTTGGAGGTATGAACAATTATATAGTACGTTACAATAGTTTGGCAGTATTGTTTTCACATATTTTCCATATCATATCTCAGCTTCTAGTCAAATCTCCTTCTTGAAATTTTTTGTACATAACACTATTACACAATACTATCAAAGGCCAGAATTTCAGATTTTTATCTCGTGCTCCACCAGAGATATCAAAGCCTAAAAAGTGCGATTTTTGAAATTTTCGACGAATTTCGGAATTTTTTTCGCAAACAAAAATCATTTCCCAGATCTGGGACTTGGTGTATGAGTACACGCACATTTGACCTATTTATAGAAAAAATTGTGCAAGGTTGACAGTCTTGTTGAACAATTACATAGTAGGTTTACAATAGTTTGGCAGTGTTGTTTTGACATATTTTCCATGTCATATCTCAGCTTGTAGTCAAATCTCCTTCTGGAATTTTTTTGTACATAACGCTACTACATGATACAATCATAGGCCAAAATTTCAGATTTTTATCTCGTGCCCCACCAGAGATATCAAAGCCTAAAAAGTGCGATTTTTGAAATTTTTGGCGAATTTCGGAATTTTTTTCGCAAAGAGAAATTAACTTCCAGATCTGAGACTTGGTGTATGCGTACACGTACTTTTGACCTATTTGTAGAAAAAATTGTGTAAGGTTGACAATTTCCCTTGCATGAAAATTTTCCTCTTGCAAACGGATAGATTTTGGAAAAAATCGTAAACTTTGCGCTAAAATTTCACCTGTAAAAATTTGTTTTTCAAAATTTTTCTTCCACTGTATATTTAGCCTATTTTATTCTGAACAAAATGCTGCAAACCCCATTTCAATTGGGAAAATAGAAGACGAGATATTTACAATTTTGTGTATCCTAGTATCTCAAAAAATCGCTGCACACGATGAAACAAAGATGGCCACCATGCACAAACAAAAAATAGTAGAATTAAAATAACGGTCATTTTGAACTTCCATCATGTTAGGGTTGTTGTACAAAAAATTTCAGATTTTTTAAAAATAGTCGAGCGACCAGTGCTGGACCACTTGAAATGGATTGACCCCTATAAATAATGTACACACATTTTTATTTTTTGTAATAATATTCTTAAATGAACCTGAAATATGTCTTGCAAATCTATACAAGACTATAAGAGGGCAAGAAGGGAAAGGGGGGGGGGAGAGGGAAACAAAGCAAATTACCCAGGTTCGCCTCAAATGGAAAGTTGTGTAAAGTTACAAATTAAGATTTTGAATTTTTATTTTGATATAATGTAAAAAAAAAAAAAAAAAAAAAAAACGAAAATATATTCTACAAATTTATCTTCTGAATCAACTATAGTATAATAAATCGATTCTTCAGAGATTGAGATGTCGAAATTAGTAGGGTCTGAAATGTTTTCCAGTTGGATTTTTGTGCTAAGTTTGATGTTTTTGTTTTATTTTGTAGCTTTTGACGTGTAGATTCCAAATATCTTAGGTGCCATTTTTTTCTTACACATTTTTGAGGTGATTTCAAGATGGCATCCAAGATAGCTGCCATTTACCGACTTCTTTAATATTTATGGAATATTATTGACCAGCATGTCAAATTATATGTTTTGGGGGTCAAGAAATACAAATCGTCAGTCAAAATAGCCGTAAATTGGGTTATTTATTATTTATTAACAAATTTACTACGAAATTACTAGTATTGCTTGTTTTCTCTTTTGCTACAGATGTCAAAATTATATGTTCCCTGGATGATACTTATTAATAAGAGTGAGTGTGTTGTGAATACACAATCATGTTTAGTGTTCTTTAAAGGTGAATAATTAAATCAAAAAAGGAATAGGCAATCTCGTAAATATGAAAGAATATGCTATAAAGTCAGCAAAATTTGTGAGTCAAAGTTATCTCCATTCTGTTTACTCTGTTAATTCAATTGTCTACCGGTAATCAAAAGTAGTTGCTCCGAGTGGGATAGCTTAATGCTTGTTTTGCCTTTCTCCATGCACTGGGAAAATACATTGACGGTAGTGACCTTGATCTCATATGTACTGAAATTGGTCTGCATTGTCCTGTAACAATTCGTCAGATCATTGGAGGGAGAAAATGCATTAGAAGCATAGAGTTTCACTTTACTATCATCTTAGTGTGCTACGACCTTTTCTTTGAAATACTGCCACATACTACAGAGATTATTTCTATGCAAGAAAAACGCAATTCACTACCTGAGAAATTGTACAACTGTGAAGTTAAAGCTACAGCTTTTTTTTCAAGAGATCAAAGCAGTAGTTGAAAACGATCGTCTTACACGTATTACAAAATGCAGTAATGACATGGCAAAGTTCCTGCTAGATTATATGAACCAATTTGGATCTTTGCTACGTTTCATCCGTGCTAATTGTCAAGGAGATTGGACATTGCTTGTTGCGTCGTTAGAGGAACAAATGAAATATTATTTTACTCGTGACTAAGTTCATTATGCTAGACACTTTCTAGTATGCATAGTACAGATGAAGGACCTTAAAACAACATATTCAGAAGTATGGAAATGGAATGCTCTTGAATCTGATTATTTTGCAGTATCCAAATCCAATGTGCTATTTACGAAACATTTTCAGACTAAAACTTGGAAAAGTAAATCAAAGAACTGAAGTGCATTGGTGAAGTTAATGGTTTAACTTAACTCAGAATGAAAGCGTCATTGAAAGGTATTTTTGTGTGCACCTGAAGTATTACGCATTGTTTCAAGTTTCTTTGGAAAGTATTGTCCAAATGAAATCTCAAAGCAGCCCAGGAGATATTATAAACTTCATATTTCCATATCACTAAGAATTTTTCACAATGCAGCCACCGTCGTGGAGAGTATTTGGAATCATTGTGGGGGGATATCCTTGTCAATATAATACCACATTAATGAATATTGCATTATCTATGAAAATTCCAGCTTCCACGAAAGATGATGTCGGACGCTCCTCTCAGTCCACAAAACTTTGAAGAATGTCCTAGGTAGTTTTAGCTGCCACCACCGATATTAATGGGTGATATCGGTCACCTGCTGTGAGGATTGGTTAAAATAACACTGACGCTGTTAATGAACTGAACTAACAGTTTATTTAAGATATAGATATGTACACAAGAAACAATATTTACAACTATTTACAATTACAACTCGGATATAGATGATCCGGTTCAACCTTAAATTAACTATAATAAACGTTGGTTGTGTACCGTTCAACTTATACTTTCTTCCTCACACTCAACGCACGTTAGATGCGCTTTATCAGAGATTACTGCAGAATCTCAATACACAAGGGTACTAGGCCTCACTTCTCGGCCTATAACACTATCCACCGGGACGCCTTGTCCCACACTCAAAATATACACTATCCAACAGGACCACAAATCCTGAGCGACCTATCGGTCTCAACGCCAAGCGAGAACTGTCTAACCTCTCCGTCCAGAGTTGACCTTGTCAGAGATCTTCCTTCCCCCAGCAGGGCTTCTTAGAGTTCCTCCATTGGTTCAATTCCGCATACCAACCTTGAGTCATGACCTCTACTGTTTACACATCACTCCAATAGCTAGATGACAGCTGAGGCACGCCCCGCGGCCATCACTTTCATTCATCAACGAGTGCGTCATCTGCACACCTGTGTCAACATCTGTCATTCGTTATTATAGAAAAGAAAGAAAGGTATTTCGAGCTTCACGGATACACAACCCACAATACATAAAATATTCAGATAAGGAAATGTTATTCCTTTCTAATTCAGGGCAGATGTCTTCTAGGAACCTGACACCCCCCCACCTTAGCGGAAAATATGCCTCTTAGGGGCTAATTTTCCCCAAACATATAATAATATTACGGAAGAGTTCAATAGTCTCTTTGCAGATTTCTTCATTCTAAATATTACATAGGCATTTTCAGGTGTCTGAACATTCTCTACTGACATCTCTACTGAACCTTATACTAATACTACTATTGCATAAACAATACACATGCTAATTTACTATTATAAACACAAAACTTAAAAAAAAAATATTTACACACACACACAAAAAAAATTAGACATGTGATGACATCCTTTAAGGTTGTCTACTATTTTGACATTGATACTGATGGGCTAGTAACTGGTTGTTTCTTCCCAGCTCTTTCTCTGTAGCCTCGAAATTGCATCAGCATTCAAATGTTGAACTCCGGGACGATGAGAAATGCTCAGGTTCCAGCGTTGCAAGGCTAGAGCCCACCTAGTGAGTTTGGGCGACCTTGGGGTTGTTTCCGTGAGAAATTTTAATGGATTATGATCGGTAATGACCTCAATTTGAGATCCATAAGTCCACTTTTCAAACTTCCGCAACCCGAAGAGAACACTCCAAGCCTCTTTCTCTATACTCGGCCAAGCACGCTGAGCCCCTGACAATTTCTGACTGGCAAAAGCTATAGGTTTAAACTGACCTTTTTCATCTTTTTGAGTAAGACAACATCCTACTGCAAGGTCGGAAGCATCGGCGTGAAGCTGATATTCCCGGCCTACGATAGGTGTAGCCAAACTCGTCACTTTACACAACTCATCTTTAAGAGTATTAAATGCTTTTTCTGCCCTTTCATCCCATGGTACAGTATTTTTGACATTTCCTTTGGTTAATTCGGTTAAAGGTATAGCTATCTCAGCATAATTTGGAATATAAGATCGGTAGAATCCCATTAATCCCAAAACTGATCTAACTTCCTTTTTAGTCTTTGGTCTCTTTAAGTCCCTTATTGCTCCGATTTTCTCCTCATCAGGTGCATGAGTTCCACCCCAATAACATGACCTAAAAACTTAGTCAATTTCTCTCCAAATTTACATTTGTCTAGTCTAATCGTAAAATTTCTATTTTTCAACTCTTCAATGACAGCCCTGACATGCTCACAATGCTCTTCCCAGGTATCGGAGAAAATGATGACATCATCAATATATGCTTCTGCATACCTCCGATGACCTTGGAGAACCTCATTCATGTCTTTTTGAAACGTAGCAGCAGCCCCTGATAATCCAAAAGGCATTGTACGCCACTGATAAGTTCCGTTATACGTCGTAAAAGCTGTCAGAGGTTTACAATCCTCAGCCATTTTAATTTGCCAATAACCCCTCAATAAATCTATTGAAGATAAATATTTAGCCGCCCCTGCGGTATACATAATTTCTTGGGAATCTTTCATCGGGAAGGTGGGAACCTGCGTTACAGAATTTAAAGCTCTGTAATCAATACACATTCTGACAGTTGCATCTTTTTTCGCAACGCAAACAATTGGATGACTAATTTCAGCATTCGACGGTTCGATTAGATTTAATTCTAATAACTCCTGAATCTGCCTATCCACTTCCTCTTTATAAGCTACCGGCACGCTATATAACTTTGGTTTTTTCCTTTCTACACCGGGTTTCAGATCAATACGATGTTCCCCTACTTCCGCCGGTCGTACAGGACCCATAAACACTTCTTTATTTTCCCTCAAAATGGACTTTAAATCTTTGACTTGACTATTAGATAGCCCTTTTATTTCAAACCTCTCAATATCCCGTTCTATCTCTTGATCCCGGTTCAAAATAGGAATTTCCCCAACTTCTCCAAATTCCTCATCACCTTCGAAAACAATATTAACTATATTACATTTAGCGATAAATTCTCTTATCTTATTTTGGTGCACATGCTTCCTACTCCCGTCGGCTAACTCAACAATAAACGAATGCTGGTTTCGTTTTTCTACAATAGTTGCCGGCCCTTGCCACCTAGAATATAACTTATTAGTCGAATCGGGGATTAACAGTATAACTTTATCGCCTACCTCAAACGTTTTTTCTTTTGACCTTAAATTATAATGATACGCCATTCTATTTTGTTGAACCTCAGACGACAATTTTGCCTCATTTGCGGCTCTTTCTAAGCGGTTCTTAAGTTTATCCAAGTACTCATGAATCGGCGTAGTATCTAACTGCGCTCCCTTATTTTCTCCTGCCCATGACGACTTAAGAATCGATAACGGACCCTCCGGCGCTCTACCATATAATAACTGGAAAGGTGCGATTCCCGTCGTAGAATTTGGGACTTCCCTATACGCCCATAATATAAATGGTATTTGTTCATGCCATTTTTTTCCTTCTTCCCTAATCGTATGATGTAGCATACGTTTAAGAGTCTGATTAAATCGTTCCACAAGTCCGTTGGACTGTGGATACTGTGGAGTCGAAAATCTTGGACTAGCACCTAACCTTTTCTCAAATTCTTTCGTTAAGTCGGCAGTAAAATTGGTTCCATTGTCGCAGGCAATTACATTAGGAATTCCTGTTCTCATAAATATTTGAAGTAACGCCTCACACGCGGTTTTAGCAGTTAAACTTTTTAGAGGGATCGCATCCGCCCATCTGGTATGCTGATCAATTAAAGTCAGTATATACCGATGCCCTTGTGAACTTTTAGGATCAATAGGCCCAATTAAATCAACATTAACAACCTGAAATGGAAGTTCCGGCCGCGACACTGGGGAAATAGGAGCTCTATCATTTACTTTAACCCCTCTAGTCAATTGGCACTCTAAACATGATTCACAAAACTGTTTAGCTTCTTTTGCCATTCCCTCCCAATAAAAAGAATACCTTATTCTCTGCAACGTTTTCTTGGCTGCATGATGCCCTCCAAATACCGATGAATGCGCTAATTTTAAGATTTCTTCCCTTCTTACCTTGGGTACTACTAATTGCGCTATAGTTTCGCCTAACAATTTCTCTTTATGATACAATAATCCGTTTACAATATAATAATCCCCTTTTTCCTTTTTAGCTAATTCCCAAGTTTTCTCTAATTCTTTACATTCCAACTTGGATTTCTTAAACATATCTGAGTTACTAACAATAGATTCATTATTTTCCTCCGTTTCAGTTTTTTCTGGATCCTGACTTTGTACATTTTGCGATCTCGCGTCTATTACGTAAACATTACAGCTATCGTTACTTACATCTTCCTTTTCATTCGAGTTATCAATAATAATTTCGGAACTTTTTAATTCTTCGGACTCTATCAATGGCTCCTCAAGACTGACACCTGACAACTCATTAATCACCTCGGGATGTAAAATTACTTGCTCATTAATATTATCAGTTACTGCACAAAGTACTTCCTGATGAATAATATTAGTTTGCCCGAATTGCGGACAGAGTTGGGCAAAATACATCGAAAAACCATTTTCGATACAAAATACAAAATACATTAGTTTTAGAATCTAAAATACAAAATACAAAATACTTTTCAAATTAAAAAATTTCAAAATACAAAATACATGTATTTTGAAAATACATTCAAAATACAAAATACTTTTGAAAAATTAAAAAAAAATGCCTATGAGATTAGATGTTTGTATGGGCCGTGTCCGACAATGTTAGCTGGCCATTTTCAATCCCGACACTCGGGCCGGGCCTGACCGGACCTGTCGGGTTTCGGGTTTTTTTTTTTTCAGAAAGATAGACTTAGATGGGCCTCGTCATCCCTCTTTCGGGTCCCGGCTTTACTTTTTTCTGCAGATTCGGGCCGGGCCTGACTAATTCCTTCCAGATCGGATAGGGATTGGTTTTCATTCTTCCTAGAGAACTAATTGCGGTAGCCAAAAATATTAGTGTAGACTCCCGATCCAGCCCGTATGAAAATCATTGGCTCATTCCGTCACGGTCAGCCTATGGGAAAATTCAGTAAAATCTGGCCCGACCCAACAATTATTTTTCAAAAAAATTATACGTATTTTTAAATTACTATAATTTTAGCATTAAAATTATTATTATTATTTATGAATAGTAAGTATATTTCTGGATAAAAAAAAATTAAAGCACAGCAAAGGGAACTCTGAGAATGAATCTGTCTAAAAATTCTGTCTTAAACAGGAAATGTATTGATTCATGCAAAATAAATTTAATAACAAGAAAAAAGAATATGATACATTTACAACAAGCTACGTTCCTCGTTCCTGTTAAGAAAAAACCTGTCTATAATCTATTTTTTCTCCTATCCTGTGCGAATCCTTCTCAGAATATTTTACTGTATAGCATTTTTCGATTTTTAAGTTTTCAAGGCATAAAGTGATATTTAATACTGCTCTCATCTGTCCTGCTCAACAAGTGCAAATGTTTTGACACATTTACAAATCCATTTTTTAACGGAAAGCTATAAAATTGGAAGGCCTGACTATGGAAGCGATTTGGAATCGAACTGAATTTTCCATTTTTGTATCAATAAATTATCATTTGAGCTATAATGATATCGATCACGTGACAAGCACGATTTTCACTCCAGTTTCAGTGGTTATTTTTCTTTCTCGAGGAAACTCGATTCAAAATTATGTGAAAATGAGTGGCGATTAAATAATTTCTGCACCTTCTAGCTTCATGCATTTCCAAACAAAAAAAAAAAAAAAAAAAAAATTAAAAGTGTCATAAAGTTTCCCTTTTTGACTAAGAACAGCCTGAATTATAACAAAAACATTTACATAAAAAAAATATTCATTTTAAAATTAAATATCGCAGTCTAAAGTGCTTTTTTAAAAGAAAGTCTATAGGCTTTCTTTTAAAAACATGGAAAAAAATAAGTATTTTTGATTAGAATTCCTCGTACAAGATGATTTTTAACCACATCGACACAGAAATTTATGTTTTCTGGAAATTTAATTGGTACGGGCTAATCAAGTTTTTGCACGAACAGGGCCTGGACGACGAGCTTTTAACTTTTATATAGAGCCGGACTAATTCCGGGATTTTACTTTTTGTATCAGACTGCGTTAATATTTCTTTTCTACGGATCGAAACTTTATACTGGTTCGGGCCAATAAATTTTTGTTTTGTGTCAGAATGGTCCGAACAAAAAAGGTCTTTGTTCGGTTTAAACCAGACATAATAATTTCGGCCTGTGTAGACCTCTTATTTGTGTTTGCACAAAGCAACTGTTAGGCGTTTTTGTAACACCGATTAAATTATTTGAAATTATAAATTATCAAAGTATAGAAGCAAAAGGAAAGTTAGATAAAGAAAACAAATCAAGCTATTTGAAAATATTCTTTATAAAATAAACGAAGAATACTTACAGATAAAATGTTAAAATGTATACAAAAATATAAAATCTTTCTTGGGTATAATTTCGCTTCATTTTAAGCATAGAAGTGTTAACAAAACAATCTATAAATTAAAATTATGTTTGGAAATTACAATTGGCCTTCAAAAGAAAAAAAGAGCTCTCAGATTGAAAATTACTTAATAAATATCTTTTTGGAGAATTTATAATTAAGGTTAGACAGAGCAGGTTTTAAAAGCCGATAGCGAATTTAGGTGATTGGCAGTAATAGTTAATAATAATACATAACAGAATATGAAGTTTTGTGACATTTAGTGCATTAGTTCTTGTTAAAATCCTGTAAATCCTGAAAAATGCAGCATAACAGCGCCACCTGCTGGACGATTTGCACCAACATTTAATTAGTGACAATTTAAATTAAAAGATCAAACTAAAACTGAAATTCGTTGAGAATGCATGCATTACTATTTGAGATGAGCTAATGCAGAAATCGTGAAAAATGTAGCATAGCAGCGTCACCCATCTGCTGAGCAATTCACACCAAAACTTAATCGGCAACAACTTATGTCAACGTCTAACTGAATCAGAAATTTGATGAAAATCCGTGCACTAGTTCTTGAGATACAGTTTTTGCGAAAATTGTGAAAGACGAAGCATATCAGCGCCACCTTTTGGAAGAGTTACACCATTACCTAATATAACTTATGTAAATGTCTAACAGAATCTAAAATTTTATTTCATTCTGTCATTAATTCTTAAGATAGAGGGCCCATAAAATTTGTATCATACACTGATAAACTCACAAATAGACATTTCCTAAAAACCGTGAGTGTTCAGGACCTTCAAAAATATAAATCCGTCGACAATCTGAAGTCGACTTTTTCACGAATCCAATACTTTTTTGTTGTAAAGATGCAGAAAAGTAAAAAAAGTGCGAGTGAGTAAAATTCGAAACGGCAGTTTAATAGTTATTCTTGGACGTATACATATACAAATATGTGTAAAAGAATTGTACAGCATCCTTCGTAGGTTAAATATCCACCAATATGTATAATAATAAATGCATAACTCGGTTTGTTAAAAATATAATTCGTTAATGTTTCAAATACTACTAAGCAAATGCAATTATGCTTCTTATGAATAATAAATAAGAAATAATTTAAAAAGGAATATCAAATAAACATGTTATTTTCGTTTAAATTTTAGAAATATCATAATGTGTAGAAATACAACGTTTGGGGTATCATGATACCAAATAAGTCATGTTTTTTGTGTTTATTAAATGTCTTCTACCAATGCATCATTTTTCGTCATGGTCTGTTTTAAAAACCCTCTTGAATGAGTCATTACATTAAAAATTAGGGGCGTGCGAAGAAAGAACTGCGCCCCAGGCAAAGTTTCAATTTAGCGCACCCCCCTCCTACCCAAAACTTCTTGTAACAGGCCAAAAATAACATTGGTACTATAAATTTGGCGTCCTCTCAATTTCCGCGGCCGGGGCAACACCCCCTTCTCTCCGCCCCCCTTTCTCACGGCACTGTTAAAAATACTTTAAATACTCACAACGTAATTTTCCGTCAGTTTTATTGTAAAGATGTATTTAAACATAAGCATGCTATATTTGAAATAATAATTGCAAATTAAAAATTCCTATTGCTATTTAAATATGAAAATACTGCTTTCTCTAAAAGAATAATTTGTTGATTTCTTTTTTTTTTTTTTTTTTTTTGATTAATTTGCAAAGTTAAGTGTTAAACATTTTGGAAATTTCTGAACAATGAACGTTGATATCGGTTGATACATAAATACTCGGGATACTTAGGATACATAAATAACTTCACAATTAGTAATGTATAAATTTCTATGCTTATAAATCTGTACAAAATACAAAATAATGTTTCATTAATCTTTTGTATATTTTAGTCTAAACAAATGTATGCAAATGCCCGCATTTTGAAAATCATAAATATTCTTCTAAAGGGGGGATAATTTTGTAATTAAACAAATTAACATTCTCATTGACATTAAAAACTTTCATCTATAAAACTTCCGTTTACAATCGAAACTCAAAAAAGAACCAAACTTTGGTTTCGTACAGCAGTTTTCGTTTGGCCCGATACTAGTTTATATTTTCATTGTTCTATTTTATTTTAAACTTTATAAAATGAAACATAAAATGAGTAAAAAAAAAAATACTTGCGAAGTCACGCTAGATAAACATGTATCTCCAGTAAGGACAAATCCAATGATCGATATACTCAATAGTAAATACAGTTAATGAAAATCTGAATAGCATATCAATAAATAGAACTACTTGTATGATAAAATTCGTGTTCGCAAATGAATATCGCGAGTAACTTAAAATTTACCCGAACTTTGATAAAATAGATACAAAAGGACTAGAAAAATAATGTTTCGATCAATGTATAACGGTATAAAATTAAAAATCTTACCATTAGATGTGTTTTAAAGTTGATTGTTGCTTTAAAAGTTCCACTTGTAATGATAGATCTTGTTTTACGCATTTGTCATGCTACTTTAACAACTGCCATTATTATCAACTGAAATTATTTTTTTTAAATTTCCCATGTAGTATAACGCAACGTGTTCTGTCGCAATACAGTAATTCTTTTGATACATTTTCATTTGAAGCTGGAAAAATATTAGGCATTATTTCTCAAAACAAACATTAAATTACATTTCTTTTCTACTATTACTTTACTTTTTTTTATAAGGTTCTTTAAAAAACACTAGACACAGCAAAAATCTAAATAATTCTTCCTGTTTATCACACAGTAGTTTTTGTCGTTCGCTAAGAAACGTTATAATTATAAAATCTAGAACTTTAGAACTGTAACAGTTCAGCAAAAATGACTAAGCAAAACAGAAGCATTGATTCTAACTCTTATCGTATCAGTAGTTGTAAAGCATGTTTTCATTAACTTTCAGAAACGAATCCTACAAGACAAAACAAAACAGAAGGCTCGTATTATTCTTTCATGAATTTTACATCTGCGGTTTCAAGGAAGCAGCTGGAAACCTACAGAAATGTATTTTGAATATGAAATGTATTTTCAAAATACAAAATACTTGAAAAAATCATTTCAAAATACATTACCAAAATACTTTCTTTTAGTGAGGTTAAAATACAAAATACAAAATACAAATGTATTTTGAAAATGTATTTCAAATACATGTATTTTCGATACTGCCCATCTCTGATTGCGGAATAGCTAGCGGTAGTTTAACTAACGGTGATTTAACAGCTTCACCAAATAACCCTTGTAAATAAATACTACCCGCTCCCTTTAATTTCTCTTCCGGTACTAAATCTTTATGAACAACACTAATCTCACATCCAGAATCAACCAATCCCTTTGCTTTTTGCCCATTAACACTAACTTCAATTTTCTCAAGTTTATTTAATTTCTCACCAATAACATTAGTTTTCTGCTCGGCCTTTGCCGATATTCTAGCCACAATAGCCCCATTAGGTAACTCTTGATTTTCTTTCACCATAATCTTATGAACACCTGCTTTCTGGTCTCGCCCTTTATTGCCATTCTTAGTTCCCTCATTACCCACTTTATTACAAAAACGTTGGTAATGACCTCTCAAACCACACCTAAAACATTTAGGCCCTGAAGCATCATTCGTCTTCTTAAACTCTGTTTTCCTATCCGGAAAAGAATTACACTCATTACTACCATTTTGCCTCCAACTACCACTAAATTTATTATCCTCCCTCGGTCTCATTTTTTCATTGTTTACGTACTTATCTTTACCTTTAAAGCTTTTATGCGTAACCGCATAAGACTTATGTTTAGCATCAAAATAATTATCACACTCTTTAGCAATTTTAGGAGATTCTAACCATTTACCCTGGTGAGTTAAACTAATATATGCTGCAGTATCCTCATCTAGCGTACTCATTAGCTTATCAGTAACTATTAACTGGTTGACCTTTTCATAAGTGTCCGCACCTCTAATCTTACAGTAATTTTCCCACGTAGCTATTAAACGCGATACAAATAATACATGGGTTTCGTTCGGATTTCTCCTAGCTTTCCGGAAATTTTCTAAACATGCCTTCGGGGTTGGCTCATGTTCCCTTAGGACTAACTCCTTTAATTCCTCATAATTCTCCATTTGTTCCTTAGTGGTATAAATTAACAAATTATCCGCCTTATCTCCTAACATATTTAGTAGAATTTCGGCCTGCTGGTTTTCCGGTACATCTTTAGTTTGGAATGCCCTTTCTAAACTGTTGAAAAATAAATTCCATCCCTCAGTCCCTTCTGGTACTTTGATAGATAGAGTTTTAACACTTTTGATCAATTTTTCTATATTACTTTCATTATTAGATTCCCTAACATTAGAATTATTTGCCGAACCTTGAACCCTTAGTCTCTCCATTTCTAATTCATGTTCCATCCTTAATTTTTCTATCCTCTCTTCTCTTTCTAACCTTTCGTGTTTTTCTTTGCGCTCTAACTTTTCCTGTTTTTCTAACCTTTCGCGCTCTAATTTTTCCTGATTTTCTAACTTTTCGCGCTCTAATTTTTCTTGTTCTAATCGTTCTGCAACAATAGCGTCAGATAATTCCTTAATAACCCCCTCGTCATACTCATCACTGTCCATTATCTTTTTCTTAAGCTGAATTCTGGTATCATCTTCCGTGAATTCAACACCCAATTCTTCGGCTATCCCCTGAAGATCAACCTTTTTTAGTTTTAATAAGAAAGCCATACCTTCACCGATTGTTATAACCACCCCACAAGAATAGTTAAACCTACCAAATTAATATTTCCGAAATTTCTAACTTAGCACAGATATTTCTAAACTTATTATACTAATTAATACCATTTCAGATAATCAATACATTTTATTTCTAATTAACCTACTGAATACTCTAATTTTCCTCAACCATTGATATCACACAATATACTTCCAATAAAACAAAAGGTAAAAGAGTAATTCGATTTGATTACTATGCAATATAGGTCTCAATGTATACACTTAGATAACAACATACAATTTACATAATCATACTGATACGTTGATATTGAATAGAAGTATTGATGTCAATCAAGAAATCCACATAAAGAAAAATTGAAACACATGCATACATAAATTTCTACAATTATCCTCATAAAATATTTCCGAACTCAATACTGGTTCTTACACTTAAAACAAATATACTGAAAATCTTTACTTTTATTTTTACTCACTATGGCTCTCTTTTGAGCCTTTTTTTTTCACTATGGTTCTCTTTTGGGCCTTTTTTTTTTCTATGGCTCTCTTTTGAGCCTTTTTTTTTTCTCAGTAGTATTGGCCAGTTAAAATCTTCATTTGCTTAGAATTTTGATAATGTAACTCTTAAAATTTAAACAGTATTGCTTCATTTAACAATTACTTTAACAATAATTTAGACTTAATGCATTAATTTAGTTCACTAATATCATTATAAATAGCATATCATTATCATCTCAAATTATTATGACCTTTCTTTAAAACAATAACAATATGGTTACTAATTCTTTACACCTATCTGAACACAATTATTTCATTGCACATAAATTACCTAGACAATTTACTTAAATTACTATTAATTATACAACAATACAATTTGGTTCGAGATGTCAGAAGAAAGATATGATCAAAACACCTTACCTTATACTTTCTTTGCTGGATTACTTTTCTAATCACAGGTAGCTCCACGATGTAGCGGTAATATGGCACAACAGTTCAGTTTAGTTCTTTCTAATAAAGATACGCACAACACTTTAGTCCACACTAGACGATATGGCACAATACTTTATCACACACTCGACGATCCTGCACGATAATTTAGCACATACTCGACAATACGGCACAACACTTTACACACATTCGACGCTACGGCACGACACTTTACACACATTCGACGATACGGCACGACACTTTAGCATACAATCGACGATCCGGCACGATGCTTTAGCACATACTCGACGATATGGCACGACCACACAAGAATTCCACTGGATACTCTGGCATTAACAGACTGCAACACGGCTCGCTGGTCACTGGTTTCAGGCGATTCTATCCCGACGCTGCCACCAATTTGTCGGACGCTCCTCTCAGTCCACAAAACTTTGAAGAATGTCCTAGGTAGTTTTAGCTGCCACCATTGATATTAATGGGTGATATCGGTCACCTGCTCTGAGGATTGGTTAAAATAACACTGACGCTGTTAATGAACTGAACTAACAGTTTATTTAAGATATAGATATGTACACAAGAAACAATATTTACAACTATTTACAATTACAACTCGGATATAGATGATCCGGTTCAACATTAAATTAACTATAATAAACGTTGGTTGTGTACCGTTCAACTTATACTTTCTTCCTCACACTCAACGCACGTTAGATGCGCTTTATCAGAGATTACTGCAGAATCTCAATACACAAGGGTACTAGGCCTCACTTCTCGGCCTATAACACTATCCACCGGGACGCCTTGTCCCACACTCAAAATATACACTATCCAACAGGACCACAAATCCTGAGCGACCTATCGGTCTCAACGCCAAGCGAGAACTGTCTAACCTCTCCGTCCAGAGTTGACCTTGTCAGAGATCTTCCTTCCCCCAGCAGGGCTTCTTAGAGTTCCTCCATTGGTTCAATTCCGCATACCAACCTTGAGTCATGACCTCTACTGTTTACACATCACTCCAATAGCTAGATGACAGCTGAGGCACGCCCCGCGGCCATCACTTTCATTCATCAACGAGTGCGTCATCTGCACACCTGTGTCAACATCTGTCATTCGTTATTATAGAAAAGAAAGAAAGGTATTTCGAGCTTCACGGATACACAACCCACAATACATAAAATATTCAGATAAGGAAATGTTATTCCTTTCTAATTCAGGGCAGATGTCTTCTAGGAACCTGACAGATGATATTCTGAATCGTGACCAAAAAGGCCAATTGGAATTCAAAGTATTTATAAGAGATAGACTACTAAGTGAAAATGTTAAGTTGTCACTTTAGTATCTAATGAAAAAAATGAAATTAAAAAGATTCAGTACGTGTAACAAGAAGACGGCAGTTAACAGTAGTGATCAATTAGTTAAAACTCGAGAAGGTAAAAAGATTCAGTACTTGTAACAAGATTTAAAAAGATTCAGTAGTTGTAACAAGAAGACGGCAGTTAGCAGTAATGATCAATTAGTTAAAACTCGAGAAGGTAAGCAACTTTTTCCTCGTTTTCTTATTGTTATGAAATCCAAATCTCAAATGACTAAAAACCTGAAAGATGCCCTTTTAAACTACGAGTTTTCTGTAATACCAAGATCATTATTTTCTTCTGGTGGATATCTTCAAATTCCATCTGCAAAAGTTTATTTATTGCAGAAATAAAGAAATGTAATCCTTCTCCCGTACTTCAATCATCAGAATTTTTGATTACTACTTCGATAGAAAAAGTGTATATTATAGATGAAATGGCAGTCGAAAAATCAGTAAAAAAGATACCTGCCTTGAAAACTTGTGAAGACTTCGCAAATGGTTTTGCCGAGCTCATTATGAAAATGAAAAACGGATACTCTGAGGGGGAGAATAATATTTGACCAATTACTCGAGCATTCGTTAAAGAGGCAAACTCATAAAAAAGGACTGGCAGCGATAGAACCTATTAATCTTACAAATAGTAGATATAAAACATTGGTGTATAATTAAAGACGCTTCTTTCACAAAATAAAACAAAATCACAACTAATGGAGTATCTCGTGAATAAATTACTACAAGTTTTTTCTGCTTTTGAAGAGAAAATTACTGTTGTTTTTGGCAGGAAGGCATATAGTAACCACGCAAATGTTTTCGATTTAGAATTATGTGATCATGCACATGAAGAAGCAGATACCATTATATCTAATTATGTACTTTGTATAGTGAACCATCTTATATATTAAAGCAAAAGCCGTTTTTATTCAGCACACTCAAACTGCTATCTGCGCATTCCTGCTTGCGCAGATCCGACAACAGAACCAATGAGAGAAGAGATAGTTACTGTCTCTAAATGTTAGCGTGTTATGCCCGCGTTCGTTGTTTGTTGTAGCAGAGCCAATGGATCTATTGTGTGCTTTTAAAATGTGCAATTAAATATATGTATGGATTTTTTTATCGGAACGTAATTAGTATATTTTTAACATAGGATTTCAACAATATAACCTGGTAAGTGAGAACTTTTTTTTGAATGGCAATGTAACATTGGGTCGATCGAGTTTATTTATTTTGATTTTGCCCGTTTTTATTGAAGGACATAATTTAACCGTTTCTTCTATTGCATAACACTTCTTATTTTGTTTTCAATCTTTTTTTTTTTTTTTTAAGTAATTCTTTATTGTGATCTTCATTTCTGTCATATGAAAAATACATTTCTATTTTGCCATGGGTACACTGAAGTAAAATATCCCCCTTACGATGTTCGCGAAAACTTTTCTCGGATAGTATTTTTTCGATCGATGCTTAATTTTATATTTCATAATATCATTTATTTTGATTTTGCCCGTTTTTATTGAAGGACATAATTTAACCGTTTTTTCTATTGCGTAACACTTCTTATTTTGTTTTCAATCTTTTTCTTTTTTCTAAAGTAAATCCTTATTGTGATCTTCATTTCTGTCATATGAAAATTTCATTTCTATTTTGCCTATAGCATTTACATTTGTTGCTTTATCATTTTGAAAATTGATAAAAAATAACAAAAGACAAAACACTGCAAATTCTAAATTCGTATTACTCAACTAAATAAACGTAGATCTTGCAAAAAATAAACAAAATAATAAGAGATCAAAATAGATGCCTTATAAATAACTTACTTTTTTAAATTTGCAGCTACAAAATATATATATATATATTTGTAATTTGGACATGCAAAAAACATTCTGAAATGTCTCAATCAATCACAAGATTTTTGTGGGGACTTCTACCGATTGATAATTTTTGTGGGGTTTTTACATAACTGAATGACTTTTTTTCCATGATTGATTAATGAATTTTATAATTTTTATCCCACATGACCAACTGTCGAACTGATTGACAAATTTTCTATTTTTCATGTGATGAATCGAGAAATTTTGTGATTTTTTTTTTTTTTTTTTTTTTCTGATGAACAAAGAAATGTTGCATCTTTTCTCCAAGCAATTAATGTAAGCTTTTTTTTAAATTTGTTGTTTTTTTCTCGCAATCTTTTGATGTAATTTGCCGTTTTATTGAATTTATCCTTCTTTCGTGATTTTTTTTTTTTTTTTTTTTTTTGAGAAAATGTCGTTTTTTGTTATCTTTTTGAGAAATTTGTCTTTTTTTTTTGCTATTTTTTGTGAAATTTACATTTTTTTGCGATTATCTAGACAAAATTTCTGTGCTTTTGAGAACTTTGGACGAAATTTGTGTCTTTTATGATACCTGGACAGTTTCGAAGAAGTTTATTGTTTTTCTCGAGTTCTTTCGATGAAATTGTCGTTTTGTCATGATCTTTTGATGTAATTTCCCGTTTTATTGAAGATCTATTTGCAAAATTTGTTTTTTTTCTGCGAAATTACCTTTTTTGTGATTATTTGATGAAATTTGCTTTTTTTTCAATCCTTTGACGAAATTTGCTGTTTATTCACAATCATTTGTCAAAATTTGTTGTTTTCTCACAATATTTTGAATTTTTTTTTCACAATATGTTTAATTTGCCATTTTTTAGAGTTTTTTTTGTCAAAATTTGGTTTTTTTTCGAAATTTTTTTTAAACGTTTTGGCAAAATTTTGATTTTTTGCAATATTTTCACGAAATTTGTTTTATTTCAGATACCTGGACAATTTTTTTTTCTGCAGTTTTTTGACAAATTTTTTAGAAATCTTTTGAAGAAATTTGTTGTTTTTTGCAATCTGTTGACGAAATTTGCTGTTTTTTTTCCACATCTATTTACAAAATTTCCAGGTGTTCTTTTTTTGGGGGGGGGGGGGGGGGTATTTTGACGAAAGTTGTTATTTTTGTGATTATTTGCCAAAATTCATGGGTTTTTTTTATACTTGGATAAAATTATTTGTTTTCTCAGGGATTTTCGGTGAAATTTGTTATTTTCTCACGATCTTTCTATGTAATTTGCTTTTTTACCGAAATTATCTTTTTTTGTGAAATTTTTCATTTTTGTGTTATTTTCAGAAATTTGTCTTTTTTTTGTGTGAAATGCAGTTTACTCTCCTTCGCCAAGGCGACTTTTTTTTATGGCGGTAAATGTTTCAATATGGCAACCCTGCATTTTCATTTAATTTGGAGCAAAACAGCGTGCTCCGGGAGACAAGACGCAAAAACGTGCCAATTTGGCGATTTTTGAAAATCGCGCCAAGAAGGAGAGTAAACTGCATTCGCACCTTTTTTTTTTTCACCCTTTCTTTTTGCAAAACTTACCTTTTTTGTGATCTTTTATCGAAATGTACCTCTTTTTTTCATCTTTTGACAAAATGTGTTGTTTTATCACAAACTGTTTACGAATATTTGCATTTTTTGAAGTACCTAGACAAATTTAAAGTATTTTCACGATTTTTTGACGAAATTCGCGTCTTTTATTTTACCAGGAAATAATTATTTGTTTTCTCAGGGATTTTCGGTGAAATTTGTCGTTTTTTCTTGCCATCTTTCAATGTAATTTGCCGTTTTATCAAATTATTCCTTTTTTCGTAATTTTTTTTGTGAAATTTATTGGGTTTTTTTTTGTTATTTTCAGAAATTTGTCATTTTTTTCACCTTTTTTTTTTTTTTTTTTTTTTTTTTTTTTTTTTTTTTTTTTTTGCAAAATTTACTTTTTTTGTGATCTTTTGATGAAATGTGCCTCTTTTTTTATCTTTTGACAAAATATGTTGTTTTCTCATAATCTGTTTACCAATATTTGCATTTTTTGAAGTACATAGAAAAATTTAAAGTATTTTCACGATCTTTTGACGAAATTCATGTTTTTTATGATACCAGGAAATAATTATTTGTTTTCTCAGGGATTTTCGGTGAAATTTGTCGTATTTTCTTGCCATCTTTCGATGTAATTTGCCGTTTTATCGAATTTATCCTTTTTTTGGAAATTTGTTGGTTTTTTTTTTTTTTTTTTGAGAAATTTGTCTACATTATGTAAATGCTATAGGCAAAATAGAAATGAATTTTTCATATGACAGAAATGAAGATCACAATAAGAAATTACACAATAAGAAGTGTTATGCAATAGAAAAAACGGTTAAATTATGTCCTTCAAAAACAAGGGCAAAATCAAAATAAACTCGATCGACCCGATGTTACATTGCCTATCAATAAAAAAGTTAGTTCTCACTTACCAGGTTATTTGTTGAAAAGACTAATTTACTCTGATCCTACGTTGAAAATATACTTATTACGTTGCGATAAAAAATTCCATACATATATTTAATTGCCTATAGAATGAGGGAATAAACATATGTCACTCAGCACACAGTTCAATGGGTACACTGAACTGCAGTATTCCCATCGTAAGATTACCCAGAAAAAACATTCTGAAATGCCTCGATCAATCACAAGATTTTTGTGGGCTTTTTTACATAACTAAATGACTTTTTATCCATGATTCATTAATGAATTTTATAATTTTTACCCCACATGACCAACTGTCGATTTTTGTATTTTTTCTTCAACTGATTGACAAATTTTATATTTTGTATGTGATAGATCGAGAAATTTTGTGATTTTTATTTATTTATTTTTTTTTTTTTCTGATGAACAAAGAAATGTTGCATCTTTTCCCCCTGCAATTAATGAAAGTTGTTTTTTGAAATTTGTTGTTTTTTTCTCACAATCTTTTGATGTAATTTGCCGTTTTATCGAATTTATCCTTTTTTCATGATTTTTATGAGAAATTGTCGTTTTTTCTTATCTTTTTGAGAAATTTGTTTTTTTGTTTTTTGTTTTTCTTTTTTTGCTATTTTTTGCGAAATTTACCTTTTTTTGTGTTTACCTAGACAAAATTTATGTGCTTTTGAGATCTTTGGACGAAATTCGTGTCTTTTATGATACCTGGACAGTTTCGGAGAAGTTTATCGTTTTTCTCGAGTTCTTTCAATGAAATTGTCGTTTTGTCACGATCTTTCGATGTAATTTGCTGTTTTATTGAAGATCTTTTTGCAAAATTTTTTGGGTTTTTTTGCGAAATTTACTTTTTTTGTGATTATTTGATAAAATTTGCTTTTTTTTTCAATCCTTTGATGAAATTTGTTGTTTACTCACAATCATTTGTCAAAACTTTTTGTTTTCTTACAATATTTTGAATTTTTTTTTCAGAATATGTTTACAAATTTGCCATTTTTTAGGGATTTTTTTTGTCAAATTTGGCTTTATTTTTCGAAATTTTTTCATGAAAATTGCCAATTTTTTTAGACGTTTCGGCAAAATTTTGATTTTTTGCAATACTTTCACTATATAAGTCACTTTTACATTGCAACTTTTACTTGCAATTTGTTTTATTTGGGATACCTAGACATTTTTTTTTTGTATTTTTTTTGACAAATTTTTTAGAGATCTTTTCATAAAATTTGTTATATTTTGCAGTCTGTTGACGAAATATGCTGTTTTTTTCTTTCACATCCATTTACAAAATTTCCGGGTGATGTTTTTTTTTTTTTTTTTTTTTTTTTTTTTGGGGGGGGGGGGTATTTTGACGAAAATAGCTATTTTTGTGATTATTTGCCAAAATTTGCATTTTTTATGGTACCTAGACAAATTTTTGTACATAGTAAATGATTTCTAGCATTTTTTTTTTTTAAAACTTTAACAGTAGAAAAATAATCTTCAAACATTTTCAAGAGTTTGTGACGTGTGTCGCAGCATTGCACCGATTATGCGCCTAGGATCATGTCATGTTGGTGTTACGTTGGTAAATGGAAAAGCATATTGAAATTTTTAAGAAATATTAATTTTTTTATAGCGGCAAAATACTTTTTTTCTTTGGTTCTTTCATATTGTTGCCGTCAAGTTTTGACGGGTTTCACCTAGAATAAATATCATTAATTTTTTTAATATGTGAAATCGACATGTATTTTTGATTTATGAAAATGTAATAGAAAAGTTATTTGAAAATGCAAATATTTATTTGTTGAATGGGGTGGGTAATGTAAAAACAAATTAACCACTGAGAGGAATATTGTTACAGTTGCTAAATGGCAAACTATAAATTCAGTCTTATTTTGCTGCGAAGTAAGTGAAGTATGTATATTTTGTATGAAATGAGAAATGACGGTAATTTATCATTTATTCATGTCATGTACAATTTATTGGTGTTGTATTTGTAAATGGAAAATTATCAAATGAGAGAGATTCTAATTCTATAGCAGCATGTTTGAATGTAACTCTGCCAATTGCGGGTCATTTGCCTGGATGTAAAATGCAGGTTTTTCTTTTATTTATTGAAATTTTTGCTGAAGATTAGTCGTTAAAAAATCCTTTGATAGCTGGAAAATACCTTTTATTTCTGTGGTGCCGTCAAGTTTTGACGGGTTCCATCTAGTCATGATAAATGTGAGATCGATGTATTTTCACAAGATACTGACACTTTTATATTGGTGATTAGCTTGGTTTCAAGTCATCTAGTATATACTTTTAATTGATTTTTTACTGATCGAGGCAACAAACACAGAAAAATTAAAATTAATGAAAGATATTGAACAATAGGTTCTCATAAAGGCAAAGATATGCTCGGTTTAATTCATATACTGGTGGAGATTGGTGAGGGAAATTTGTAGGCATTTCAAAAGAGAATCGGATAAAAGTGCATATAGTGTGATAATGGTATTAAAACAGCTTCTCAATAACTTGAGGAACCTAATGTTCATTCATTATTCCATCGGTCGTTGTTTGAAAAAAAATCACCAACTTGGCTTAATTGAAAAATAGTAATTTTTCTAGCATTTCAAAATTAAGATGGCACCTTTGCAGAATTAAACATTTCAAAGGGGATTAGCTACCACTAACACTTGAAGAACTGATGTTACATATTCTACGATCGAACTTAATTTGCACCAGTGAAAAGAGATTGTAAAATCCTTGACCTACAATACCTTTACTCAAATGCCTGGAATTACCTGCGCTCAAAGCAGTTATTGATCTTGTAAAATGTGAGTGTAAGAGAACGTGTATAATTGGAAAATGTTCTTGTTTAAAAGATTCTCTGGCTTGTACTGTCCATTGCAAATGCAGTGACAGCAACAATACAGGACTATCAATATCATGACAGCCATTGTAATGATTCATAAGAGAATATGGAACATTCCAATACTGTATATGCATATAAATGCTGTTTTAAATAATTATGTTAAATATCTTCCATTATTTATGTTATATTTCATTTAAATATTTTTGTTGTGTATAACTGGTTAATAAAACGCTAATATATCTGATGTTTTTCATATTTTTGTGCTTTATTTGCATTTTAACACTTAAAACATTTCAAAAACTCAATTTACTTTTAATTTATTACAGATTTGTATTTTTTGACTCCAAAAAACTATAATTTGTCATACTGGTCAATAATATACCACAAATATTAAAGAAGTCAGTAAATGGCAGCCATCTTGGACGCCATCTTAAAAATCACCTTAAAAATGTGTATTTATTTGCGATATTTTAGCAAAATCGGCGGTTTTTCCGCGATCTTTTGACAAAATCGGCATTTTCCCGCGACCTCTAAACGAAACCAGCAATTTATCTGCGATATTTTAGCAAAATCGGTGATTTATTGCGATCTTTTGTCGAAATCGGCGGTTTTTCCGCGACCTTTTGACGAAATCGGTGTTTTTTTTATGAAATCGGCGTTTTTTCGACGATCTTTAGACAAATTTTGCAATTTTACGCGATTTTTTCTTGAAAACGGCGCTTTATCCTCGCGGTTTTTCAACGAAATCGGCGTTTTTTTCGTGATCTTTTGATGAAAGCGACCTTTTCTTTCAATGATCTTTTGACAAAATATTTTTAAGCAATCTTTTATCGAAAACGGCGTTTTTTTCCCGATTTTTTAACGAAATCGGCATTATATCAGAAATCTTTAGACGAAATCGACGTTTTCCCGCGGTCTTCAGACGAAATCAGCGTTTTATCTGCGATATTTGGTGAAATTACCGTTTTCTCCGCGACCCGCACAGGAAATTCGCGTTTTTCGGCGATCTTTTGACAAAGTTCGTTGACATAAACATTGACGAAACAAATACGCCACTTTTTTCTTTTTTATAATAAGTATATTAGTTAACGAGTTATAAGCGATTTTGATCGCATGGCAACCATTTTTTCTCGTTTTTGTTGCTACTACGTCGTAAATTCGTTTCAAATCATCCACTGTGAGAATCGTCTTCTGAAAGATCTTATCAAAGAATGAAGAACATTTCTCAGTTACATAGCTTTTTAATCATGATATCTACTTGCCTGAATCTAGGAAAAGGTGTTATCGGAAAAAAATGACAAACTACAAAAGCGGAAAAAAATGACACGGAAAAAAAGTTACCGGAAAAAACGGTCAAGATAAACATGTTACTGGGAAAAAGTGACAAGGAATTGATTTTGGGGATTTATTTTTGATTTTGGAGATTTATTGGCAAAGCATGAAATGGGGGGGGGGGGGGTCGGGGGTCGGCTCTTAATTTAAGTGAATGATTTTTTCATGCTGAATTAACTGTTTTGGTTCAATTTTTGGATATACGTTCATACTGAAAAGACACTTGCCTGATTAGTTTTGAGAACGGACGATTACCTCCCCCCCCCCCTCCACCCTAAATAAGATGAATGGTTTTTTAAGCAGAATTATTCAACGTGTGCCAAATTTTGGATATAAGTTCTTTCTGATAAGGCTTATATATAGTATTGTGGTGTCGCGCCCTGAGTTTCTCTTTACTAAGTTGGTTTATTTGTTAAGTTCATCAATAACACATTTTTAATTCCCCAAGCTCTTTATTAGAACCATAGATCAGTTATTAAAAAAATAAATAAAACAACATTACAACTACATAGGAGCCACACTCAAATATTACATTTCGCTTAGCACGTCTAAGCCATCTTACATCAATGTATTTTCTTGTACATTACCAGCACATGTCTCTCTTCCAACTACCTTCCTTCCCTCTCGGTGCTCAATAATCCCAGTGTCCCCCTCAGCTCATTGCCACTAGATCAGTGCAATTATTTTCTAGGTATGTCCCTTGAGGTTAATAGCACCTATTCTTCTCAGCTTTTGAATGAAGATATTTTCACCCCTGGATCCCTTTTCACAATAAGACTTCGCTATCTATCTTCTGCCACGATTAATGTTGTCAGTTAGTCGTCAGAGTATATAATGCCTGAAGAATTTTGGGAGTTTAATGGTTAAGTATAGAGGGTGCATGGGGGGATAACCTCTCTTAAATTAAATAAATGACTTTTTACGCAGAATTATCCGATTTGCTTAAAATTTTGAATGTAGGCTCATTAAGATAAGGGGTATTCCTGATTAGTTATGGGGTTCTTTTGCTAATAAAAAGGGGGCCGCGATTATTCCCCCCTTAAATTAGATAAATTGTTTTTTATGCACAATTATCTGATGTATTTCAAATTTTGGCTATAGTTTCTTTCTCATAAAGTGAATCCCTGAATAGTTTTAAGGATTTGTTTATATATCCTCAATAGCTGTTTGAATTGAAAACTGTGAGTTATGTTTTTGCGTAGCATTTTTCAGTATTCTATAAACATCGTAACAAAGAAAAAATATATCCTGTTTTTCTTAAAATCGTTTTTTTTTTAATTTAAATCCGTTTTTTTTTTTTTAAGCGTTCAAACCTGAAGATCTATCAAAAACTACAGGTTTTTAAACAATTAACTTTCTAATTACTAACATAAGCTAGTAATAAAAAACTATTTTTATTACTACAAATTAATGAATTCACTAGTTCATTCGTTCGTGACATACAACATAGTTTGTACATTAAAATTTTCTAACATATATTTTTAAAATGTTTTACATTATATTTTGTGATGTGTAATATGGGACATTAATTAGTAAAAATCCAGTAAATGATAAATATTTGGCCTAAATTAAAATGACAATTACAACAAATAATTTAGTATATTACTTTTTTCACAAATAAAAAAAGAATTAAATAAACCAGTTTTAAGTGCAAAATGAATGGAAATTAATCATTATCAGAAAAAAGGTAAAATGTGTTATAATGTTTTCTGACATAATAGTTTTCAATCATTAAATTAAAAAATAAAGAAAAATTGTTTTTATTTGTTATTTGCGTTCAGTTGCATTCAACTCGTTTTTTTATGTTACTTGAGTATTTTTGCGGCAAACCTTTACCGGGAAATCCCCTGATCGACAAATTTCCTAAGAAACTAGCCGCCCGCGATATCTACCGGACATCCCCCTCCGTCGAATGGGGTAAGCAAGCTTCTTTCCCCGAAAAGGTTTCCTGGATGGACTGCTGCATCCCTCCCTATTTTATACTATAACTATATTCATTAGCTTATACGCCTTACCATAATGAAACTACATCTAAAATTTGAAGCAAATCGGTTAATTCTGCGTAAAAAGCCATTTATGTAATTTAAGTGGGGTTATCCTCAGTTCCTCCCTCTATACTTAGCCATTAAGCCCTTAAAATTATTTAGAGATCCACTTTATGAGAAAGAACCTATATCAAAAATTTGAAATACATCGGATAATTATGCATAAACAATTTATCTAATTTAAGGGGGGGGGATAATCGCCCGTTTCCCTATTTATACTTAGCAGAAGAACCTCATAACTAATCCGGGATACACCTTAACATAAAGAACCTACATCCAAAATTTGAATAGTAATTCTTTAAATCGGATAATTCTGCATAAAAAGCTATTTATTTAATTTAAAGGGGGGGAGGGTTATCCTCTGTTTTTGCCTTTATACTTAGCCATTAAACCCTTAAAACTATTCAGGGATTCACCTTTTCAGATAGAACCTATATTTAAAATTTGAAATACATCAGATAATTCTGCATAAAAACCGATTTATCTAATTTGAGGGGGAAATAATTGCTTGTCCCCCCACCCTTTATAATAAGGAAAAGAACCCCGTAACCAATCAGAGATACGTTTTATCATAATGAACCTATGTCCAAAATTCGAAGCAAATCGGATAATTCTGCATAAAAAGCCATTTTATTTAATTTAAGAGGGATTAACCCCTATTCCCCTCCCCTTTATACTTAGTCATTAAACACTTAAAACTATTCAGGGATTCACCTTATCAGAAAGAATCTATATCTTAAATTTGAAATACATCGGATAATTTTGATCCGATCTTAAAAACCGATCTATCTAATTTGTGGGGGGGATGGGGGGTATTTGACTATCCTCCCTTAATAATAAGCAAAAGAACTCTATAACTAATCAGAGATACGTCTTATCATAATGATCTTATGTCCGAAATTCTAACCGAATCGGATAAATCTGCGTAAAAAACTATTAATTTAATTTGAGAAGTTATGGATGGGGGGGGGGGGGGTTATCATATGTCCTAAAACTGAACCAAAACAGTTAATTCAGCACGAAAAGCCCATTTACTTAAATTAAGAACCTCCCCCTGATACCCCCTAAATACTTAACCAATGAATCCTCAAAATCAATAATGAATTACCAAAATCAATTCTTTGTCCCCTTTTTTTTTCGGTAACTTCTTTTCCGCTTTTGTAGTTTATGTCACTTTTTTTCCGATAATTGTTTTTCCGGTAACTTTTTTTCCGTTTATCTACTTGCCTATTTCGGGCGTTTTTTAAATATGAATTAATATTAATTAAAAAAATTGAAAGTAGTCCCTTTAAAATAGTAGTAAGTAGAAAGTAGTTAGAAATTTGGCACTCCCTAAATCGCTGCGACCGCCCTCTACCCCCCCCCCCTCCTTTCGCTCGGCGCTGTTAATATCTTTCCAGAGACATAAATATAAACGAATTATATACTTTCCAAACATACCTGGATTTTAAGAATACTTGAAGGAGTTCGAAAGATTTTAAAAAATGATCTCTTATATCCATCTTTTTCATAATTTTTTCTCTGAATAGGATTTAATATCCATAGCGAAACGCACAATAAAGGAAACCTTAGCATTACAGCAACTAACAACAGAATGTTTGAGAAATTAAGCCTATCCTTCAAAGAATGCGTTTTTGTGTTTTTCCTGGAATTGGAGTGTCCAGTCCCGTTTCAAAAAAAAAAGAGCAAGAAACAGATGTAACTAATTAAGACCCCCCAATGGTGCAGTATTGAAAAACCCGAGACGGCATTGGCAGTGACAGGAAATGACCATTCCTTTTAGCCTTCGGCTGATTTCCAATAGTATAAATGAATGCCGGCCTTTTCCGAAATGAGTGCCCAGTTTTCGATACTGATACCGTTACCATGTACTTTCCCCATTTTTAAAAGAAAATACATTACTGCCGCTTAAACGAGTCAAATTTTTAAATAAAATTTGATTCAATAAAGCGGCAGATTTCGAGAACAAAACAAATAAAATTCTAACTTTAGTTTTGTTTTTTATGATTCAGTTCATAAAAATGGAAATTTCTGTATTTTTGTCATGGCTCTGGGGGGGGGGGGGGGGGGTTAACCCCCAAAACCCCCCCTCGCTGCGCCACTGGGTAAGACGACGTCTTCAAAGCACAACAGTGGCCGAAAGCCCAAGCTTCCTGATAGGGATAGATAGAGTCTTGAAGCCCATAATAGCCCAAAAGCACAAACAATCGTTATCCGAGATAACATCCGAAATGAACAGACATCTTCAGAATTCCATTTCAACAAAAACTGTCAAAAAGGAACTCCATTCTGCGAGCATTTATGGCAGAGTAGCAATTCGAAAACTCTTGGTGACAGCAACTAATGCTTTCAAGCGAATCCAATGGTTCAGAGATCACAAACGGTGGTCCCCACAGAAGTGGCAACAGGAATTATGGTCAGATGAATCGTCATTCGCCCTATTTCCGACGACCGGACACGTTTATGTCTGGAGAATGCCCAAAGAAACGTTTAAACCTGAATGCCTGATGCTGAATTTGAAGCATTCGGGTGGCACCATTAAGGTCTGAGATTCGATATCTTGGCACGGTCTTGGGCCACTTGTTATTCTGCATGTGAGGATCGAATCCAATGACCTATAATACCTACATAGACACCAAAATGGCAACCTTTTCGTAGGCCGACATGTCTGCCTTCCGTCACGTGACGGAGGGCAGATTTAGCACGCCAAACCGGTTTTTCTCCCGCCGAAACTCATATTGCTATGTTTGTCTTGAATTGGACCGCACTTCTTCTTTTCTCTTTGTGAAATCTGAAAGTTGCCAATAAAGCGATCACCGCCAAAAAACAGCATCTTTATTGAACATTTATTGGAAGATTTGGAGTCCAAACATCGTTCTCAATTTCTTCCTGAATCCAGCCTTTCAAAATTAGAGACCATTCTGTAGGAGTAATGGCTTAATATAATTTTAAATATTGTCTATGATCTTTATACATATATAAAAGTTCACATTAAATCTGTACTTCGGTCAAAGGATAGTCCAACCACCTACTAATAAAGATTTTTCATTATTTCACAGGTGTTCGTATTATTTTGTCCCCCATCTGTATGACTTGTACTATTAGTTTTATACACTAAGAGTTTCGGGATAATTCCTCATGTATTTTTCTAGATATTTAACAAAATGTCTAAAATCGCAAGTGGACGGTCATAAATGGCCATGTAGTGTAGTTATTAAAAGGAGGTGGGCCAATAAGGGCTATTTTTCGCCTATCATGTACCTGAAAAAAAAAAAAAAAGTTTCTAATTCCGATAATTGTTCAGTGGTTTTGCATAATTAAATATATGTATTTTTGTTTAGTATAAGCTTTACATGATAAATAAAATGGTAAGTCATGGAAATTATAGCCCCAAAATAGAGTGTTTTGGCTTTTTTCGACATTTTTGTCGTTTTTTGCATTTTTTTTTTTTTTTTTTTTTTTTTTTTATGAAGCGCTCGATGAACCCAATTAATTTTGACATGCAATGATACTACTCCTTATAAGCTTTCATAGGAGCATTATTTTATTTGGGTTCAGTGTGCGCTTCTACCTTTTAAAGAAAAAAATGTATCATCCGGGAGAATCAAATTCACTGTTATTGGAGAGCGTTCAGATATGTTTTTCCGTACTCAAAAAATATTGCGTTGTTGTGAGGTCAATTCAATGTTGTTTTCTGAAACTATTTTTGTGAATATTTTTTAAGGAAATTACTAATAAATAATGCTTAGATGTCAGTGTCATTGCTGTAAAGCCTGGCGGAAAATTTTTCTAGTCTGTTCTAACAAAAAAGTTATATCGATACTTAGATGTTCGAAAAACTGCGATCTACAGAGTGGTTCTATGTAGTGCTCTACATGTATATAGTATGTATTTCGTGATCTCCAGTCTCGAAATACTTCTATTTCTTCTTGTGATGTAAAAATTAGCGAGATTATGCGTCAACGATTACTGCCGGCGAGACCACAAATAAGAAACATACTGTTCATTTATCAACATATCATTGTAAGTACTGTAACACTTGTTGTATAACATGTTGTTTTCCTACTACTCATCTCATTAAATGTTTTTGGAAGTTTAGACTTAAACTTAAGTTTTGAGCTCAAAATCTGAATAGTAGGGAGTAGTTAAGTCGCACAAACTGAACTGTGTTTAAAGAGGGGGGGGCGGGGGGGGTTCAAATTTAAAATAATTATAGAAAATGGAAAAATTTGTCGATTCGTTTGCGGTTTAAAATAAAACTATTCTTTAAGTCAATATCTTCTTGAAAATAAATTTTAAAGATAAATTAAAAAAAAATTTCCATTAGAGGGTGCCTTAAACTTCAGAGTAACCAACAATTAATTTTAACCATTATTTTTTTGTTCTAATTAAATGCTTGCAAAAACTTATTAAATGTTTTCGGAAGCTTAGATTTAAACTTAAATTTTGAGCTCAAAATCTGAATAACTAGGAGTAGTTAAGTAACGCAAATTGAAGTGTCTTCAGGAGTTGAAATTTAACACCCCCCCCCCCCCTTCCTCGAACACAATTCAATTTTTCGCTACTTAAACACTCCCAACGATTCAGAATTTGAGTCTAAAATTTAAGTTTATGCATTTGAAAGCATTTAATGAGACTAAAAAAATAACAGTTAAAAATAGTTGTACGCTACTCCAAAGTGTAAGGTGCCCTCTATCGGCATTTTGTGAAATTTATCTTTAAAATTTATTTTCAAGAAAATGCTCATTTAAAAATTAGTTTTAGCAAAAACCTCAAACGAATCGACCAATTTTTCCGTTTTTTATAATCATTTGAAATTTGAACCCTCTGAACACAGTTCAGTTTGTCTACTTAATTACTCCCAACTATTCAGATTTTGAGCTCAAAATTTAAGTTTAAGTCTAAGCTTACGAAAGCATTTAATAAGATGCAAAAAATAACGGCAAAAAATAGTTGTTCGTTACTCCAAAGTCTAAAGCGCCCTCTATCGACATTTTTTGAAATTTATCTTTATAATTTATTTTTAAGAAAATACCAATCTAAAGAATAGTTTTAGTGAAAACCGCAAATCAATGAACCAATTTTTCCGTTTTTTATAATCATTTGAAATTTGAACCCTCCGAACATAGTTCAGTTTGTGCTACTTAACCACTCCCACTTTCAGATTTTGAGCTCAAAATTTAAGTTTGAGTCAGTGTTGCCAGATTGGGGATTTTGTCCCCAATTTGGGGAATTTTGAGCCTCCAGGGGAATTTTTTGGGGACAACTAATTCTTGGGGACATGTTTGGGGCCGTCCATTAATCATGTGATTTTTTTTGGCATTTTTAACCCCCCTCTCCCCTTTGGTGATACATGGTGAGGTTCAAGACTACCCCCCCCCCCCTATACTATATCACGTGTATTTTTTAGTACCTACAAAGAATCTTAATTTTTTTTAGAATATTTACTGTAAAATACAGATTCAAGTATCATCAAATTTTATTATAGAAAAAAAAAAACTACAATAATAACCTTAAGAGGTAAACAGAAAGGTTGCAAGCTGTTTTGGACTGACATAAAAATAATGAAAGAAATGCGAAAAACTTTTTTGTAGTAATACATAAACATAATTTAATTTACAATGTCCTCTGACCACGGATTAGCAAGACTTTCTTCAACACCAGTAACTGGATAAGCATCTTGCAAGTTAGTTGTAGGCACAGAACAGTTGCTTTGTTGAAGATTAACATCGGTTTCATCAAGCCACTCGGCGTCATCATTTTCGTGCACTACGCAGAGAATCTCTCTCTCGATCTACCATTCGTTCGTCGCGTGAGGATGCGAGAAGGACGGACATTGTGCATCTCTAGACTAATATTGCTTGGATTCAGTTGCTTGTGACAAGAATTCAGATGTGCTTTAACTTTTGTTTTTGTACAAAAGTACAATGCACACTGCTGGCATGTCCTTTCCAAAAGTATCCGATCTTTCTGCAGGCTAGGGCAATATAGGTCATAGATCAATTTGCCGATATATTTGATAGTATGTTTTTGTTTCGCGTTAGCCTACAATTCATTGAATTCTTTTTGAGCTACACTAGGTTTTTTTTCCTTCTTATACTCTGCAAATAGGTCTTTATACAGATCACCTATTTTAGACATTGTTTTAATGCAAAACGTAGAAGGTTAAACAATTTACGCATGTATTCTGTGCCAAAACAACAGAATAACTGACACTGACAAGCTGAGTCCGGCAGGCGCTTGTCGCGACTCGCGGGAACTTCACTTCGTTCGTTGCCTGGCAACGGTGAATCAAGGTCACACTACAAGCCGCTTTCGACTTTGTACGCGTTTGACGAAAAAATAAATATAGGAAACGCCGCTTTTCGGTTCAGTATCGCGCGTTTGCCGAAAAAATAAATACTCGTGATATATTACTACACCCCCCCTCCCCCCTTGTGATATTTCGTGATTTTTTTATGGACCCCCCCCCCCTCTCGAGCCTCACATGATTAATGGACGGCCCCTTTGGGGACGACGAACATTTTTGGGGAAAAGCTTGGGGAATTGTTTTCGCAATTTAAATTTTTACTTTTGACACTTGCCAGTACTGGATCTGTCACGAATTCGATTTTGATTTTGAAAGCAAAAATAAAATACAGAAATAATACTTATACATCATTACTCTCGTGGTCGTGCTCACATTACAGATTCATCACAATCTGCAATGGACTATTCTCCATCTGAATTTTCAGATAAATAAGTCAGAAAGCTTTTCCTATCATCACGGACAGACACACAAGTACAGAAATACATCTTATTTAATAATATAAATTTATACAAATGTATACATACATATACTTGTATATATATAACATTTTTTTTTTTTTTTGGTTTATCAATGATGGTTAGTGTGTGTTTCATGGAATGCCAGTAGAGATATTTGCAATTGCAAGACTTACAATGCATACTGTAGTAACATTGCTACCTTTATAATTGACAATCGCTCAATGAATGCAGCAGCCTTCCTAGTTCTTTTCATAAGAAACTTGAATGAAAACTCTGCAGTCTTAACCCATTAGTGCCTAGCGTCCCTTTTTAGGGACGCTTCAAAAGGTGCATTCAGCACTGTTTTTGACACCGGTAAAAAAAAAAAAAAAGCAATAATTATTTTATTTAAATGATGCATTTTCGTGATTAATGAACTAAACTTAAATCTTCTAAAAATAGTGGTGCCAACCAAATATAATTTACGCAAAAGATGCTGGGCACGAATGAGTTAAACGACTTAGATCTTTACGTTAAACTGCCTAAAAACATGCCTAAACTTTCAGGGCATGTCCGAAAAGTTCATTTGCTGTAATTTTTTAAAAGATTTAATTAAAGATATTAAAAGCAGCTATATTTGTTTTATTATTGACAAAATCACAGTAATTGATACAATATAGATGCTTTGCATTAGATAGATACTTCAGTAAGGGAGGAGTGACAAAAATTAAAAAAAAATGTTTTGTAGCTTAAGTTGATAGAAGCACATAATGCCAACATCATCTCAGATTCATTCAAACTCTAACTTATCAGAGATAGTCAAGACCTTATAAAAGTTATTGGTATAAAAAGTGTAGATGTAGCTAATGAAATGCTAAGGCATCATCATCGACTGGCAACAACTTAAATAACAAGTGTAAACGAGCTTGTCGTTGTAAAATATCTCTTTTTTTCTCGTCGATTTAGCTGTGAATATATGTTTAAAAATTATGCTAAATTAAAATGTTTTTCTTTTTTTTATGGGGAATTTTTTTTAAAAAGTGCTTGATTTGGGGAAAAAATTGAGTTTAAATTTCTTAAAAATTCTTTGTAACAGAAAATTGAGAACTTGCCTTTTTGAGTAGAAATTGCGTTGGGGACTTTTTCTGAAAAAAGCCCTGATTTGGGGAAAATTTTAGAAATTTTGGGGAAATCCGCTTTCCACAATCTGGCAACACTGGTTTGAGTCTAAGCTTACGAAAACATTTAATGAGATGCAAAAAATGGTTGTTCGTTACTCCAAAGTCTAAAGCGCCCTCTATCGGCATTTTTTGAAATTTATCTTTATAATTTAATTTCAAGAAAATGCCGACATAAAGAATAATTTTAGTGAAAACCGCAAATCAATCGACCGATTTTCCGTTTTTTATTTTTATTTGAAATTTTGGTCCCTAAACTTTAATGGCGGCTATCTCATTTGGAAAACGTTTGGGACCCTTGGTCTCCTATTTAATATTGTTTGTCTTGATGTGTACTATCACCCCTCTTTTATTGTAAAAAATTTTTGGAAACACCCTGTATATTAAGAAAATGGATAAAAAAAAAAAGTATTTTGCGAAAATATCCGTATACGCATAAAATAATTTCTTAATGTTCTTTTTCTTAAAAAAAATTTAGAAGTAAGTTTTTATTGAGATTAGGATGCAAATATAATGCATGCGTCGATATTTTACCGTGTTAAAATCAAAATGGAAAATATTATAAAAGCAAAATGTAAAAGATATACATTTTTTAACTAAAAATTTCTGCATACATATATTTTATAGAGGTGAAATATTTGGTGTTTGCCTTCTAGTTTTGTAATGAATAAAGTATGATTAGAATGTTTATAATTTTTCTATTGAAAGTATAAATAAGTGTTTTGCTTATACTAACATAATTTCGGATGTCGTTTGTTTCTCATATTTTATGATATATTTTGGCCTGTTATCCACACGGTATTAAAATATACAATCATTAAATAAGAAATATATACATACTAAAACTTTTTCTGAAAAATTGTCTAACTAACAGTGCAAATTCCATTGAAATCCATCCAGTATTGTAGATTACAAATAGCGTTGCAAAAGTTAGAAAAAAACCGGTTTAAACCTGGGAATAAACCGGGTTTTTTGGGAATAAACCTGGTCTATTGGAAATAAATCCGAGTATAAACCGACTTTTTGCAACTCTATAGTCAGGGAACGAGAAAGAAGCGAGTATGTACAAGCCTGATAGAGACTTTTTACTCCGTTGGTTTAACATGGTTGCAATATCTGGCATTATAGCACTCTTTTTGGCGACATAATATGAATTTCGAATTGTGTTTGCAAAAAGCTGATTTCAAAGTTTTTTTTTTCCCGTCGTTTTTTGGAAGATTAATACAATCGGTTATTGACAGTTTATTATCAAAGCACATTATTTAGATTAGAATAATATACATATACTCCAGGAATTTTTCATCTTTGAAAGTAATCTTTAGAATTAAAATGTTTTGAAAGTTACAAACAAACATATTGTTACAATTTAATATCACCAATAATTTTTTTTATTATTTTGTAATGGAATCGTAATTTTTTCTTTGATAAATGTGTTTTTAATAATCAGATTTAAAATTATATGTGTGTAATTTGTACCAGGTACCTAACATTGTTCAATGTGCAATTTTGAAGAACCACATTTGTATTTTACATGAAGTCTTTTCATATTTTAAATTAAGATAAGAAAACATACTATTAAAACAAAAAAGATTTTAGAACGAATGGGATATGATTTATGATTGTGGTTTGCAGCCTTGATCACTTTTTATTTTATTTATTTATTTATTTATTTTTTTTACAAAAAGTTCACTATAAAGAGGGCATAAGATAAGCTATTTATTTTATATTTATTTAAAACATCCGAGCAGGAAATATTTTATAACATGCCAATAAAAAAAAGCAACTTCAAAATTTAACGTAGAAAAAAAAAAAGAAAAAAAATATTAAAACTTGAATTTCTCTACTGGCATTAAAAATATGAATAAATAAATAAAATATTAAAAAAAAGAAAGAAAAGACAGCAATTTCTTTTTCGTTAGGGAAGGCCACCCCTCCTAACAAACAGTAATAGTAAATTTTTATTTTGAAACTGCAAAAGTGCTTCGAATACTCTTTAAGATAGGCTCTAGCACAACAAACGATCATTTACAAAAATTGTTATAAAAGATAAATCGAGCTGTGTATGCCTAACACTAATTAAATTGATATTTTATAATAATAATAATAAATAAATAAATAAATAAATAAATAAATAAATTGGCATAATAGAAAATATTTCTGTGTCTTGGTTCTATTATATTCTATTTTATGAAAATAAAAAGTGTTGAGTTTAAGATACAGCGAGTGCACTTGAGTCACACACATAATTAATTAAAAATTGTGTATAATTAATAAATATGTATAATTAATCAATAAATATGTACTGTTAATAAATAATTATGCATATTTAATAAACACATTTAATTAAAATAATTATGTATATTTTAAAATATGTATAATTAATTAATAACCATGCATATTTAATAAATTCGTATAATTAATAAATAATTATATACATTCATGTATGGCTTACTTTTTTTTTCTTTTTAACATTCGTTTCCAGCCGAAAATAGAAAGATCACTGAAAGTCCGTATCAGTTTCGACCTTAAAAACCTGTTTCAGTCGATCCTTAACCTCAGCACTTAAATAAAAACCTTTTCATTTTTTAAATTTTACTTTAATATTTTATTGTCATATTTGGAATGCATTTCAAGTAAAATTTTCCGATAAAATTTTAACTTAAATCAGTTCCATTTGGTGAATAAATCGTTTTTGCATTAAAACTTTGAAGAAAAAATAGACACTGAGGAGGATTTTATTGAAATAGTCAACGCACTTTTTCTTGTCGCGGAAGTATAACATTCACGGTATAAACTGTACTCTCAACGTGAACGTTCCCCAACTATAATTACAAATCAATCTTGTAATATAGGGCCTTGTAATAATCTTGTAATAATCTTGTAATATCTTGTATACAGGGCCATTGCTAAGACTTTTTATTGATGGGGAAGAAGACCTTAAATTGCCAAGTCAAATTTTCATATTTGCCAACTCGTTTTATAATTTTGCTAAGTTAACGCACTTAGAAAATGTAATACAGTTCCTATTTGTAAAAAAAAAATAATAATATTCCCAATTAGAGTTGTAACTTTTGCAAATTCCATCAAAAATAGGAAATGTATTGCAGTTTTTATTAAAATTTTAATTAAATTTGGCATAAAAGTTTTAAATTTGAGAAGTGTAAAAACATTTGCGAATTTTTGGAAGGGAGGGGTGCCCCCCCCCTTCCAAAAATTGTGTGAGTATCTCAACCTTGGGGTATTATAAGCATTCTATTTAATACGAAAAGGTAACTGATAAATGATTTTTAAATAAATGAAAAGTAAAAAAATTAAATTGTATCAGTCAACCTACCAACTTTGCCTACAAACAAAGGAGTGGATACAAATGAAACGTTTCCCGTAACAACTTGTGACACAGTCACAAATCCTACAAAACGGGATACAAATGAAACGCCAACCGGCTTCTGCCGTCACAAAGTTGTGATTGTTGTCATAAAAATTTGTTACAGCGTGAGACGCATAGCAAGCTGTCTCAAGCCGGTAACAACTCCGGAAAACGTAAGCAAAATATGTCGGCATATCACGTAATGCGGCGATTTTTGATCAAATATCAGCAAATATTGGAAAAATAATCTTATTTAAATAGCGAAAATTATAAATGTTGTAAATATTAAGTTTTCTATTTTTTTTTTTTTTTTTTTGAGGGCTAAAATTGGATCGATTTTATTTCTTAAAAATTTAATCCAAACACGTAGTTTTTTTTAAATTTGAAAGCAAATTTCGCCATATATTTTTAATTTTTTGATTAAATTTAAATAACATTTAACAACTTGTGTTGTTTTTTTATTATAATTTATTTACTAATGAAAGTTTGTTTGCTAAACTACAAACAGACAGACAGGGTTTTTTAATTATTCCATAATGTTTTGATTTATTTTACACATTGTTGATAAATTCAAAATCCAAGGTACACAGAAGCTACAAGCAAAGTTTTAGAAAAATGATAAATTAATAAATTTCTAAAATGACAAACATTTTTAATCAATCTAACTTTTTGTACAAGCTATAAATCTACAGTGCAGAATAATTAATTTTTAGCAGACTTATCTCATCAGTCATCATAAGACATAGTGAGTCTAGTCTGGGTTCTGTTAGTATGCATGTAGAATGCAAATTTCATGCGTTGATGAACATAACTAAAGTTCTAAATAAAACACATTAATTATGTAAATTTAGCAAAGATAAAGATTAAAAATATGCAATGTTTACAAAAAAAAAAAAAAAAAAAAAAAAAAAAAACTGTTTTCCTTTGAAAAACACAGATTTACAGTTAATAACATAAAGTTACATTTAATATTTCAGTCAAGCTTTGAAAGAAAATTTTCTTGATTGGAGTATAAAATGGTTAAATGTAAAAATAGTTAAAAAAAAAAAAAAAAAAAAAAAAAAAAAACTTATGATATTGAAGTTGAATAAGAAGATATTGAAAAAATTGGTGCTATTGAAGCACCTTTTACATTTAACGATTTAACTTAAATCTCCTATTGCATAACTGAACTCACTACTTATGCAAAAAAAATAGGGAGGGGGGGGGTAGGAAAAAACAGTTAGGCATGCTATATGGGTATACTGTGCTTTATTATATAGACATGTAAACTATGCCTAGAAGCAGCATTTTTGTTTATACAAGAAGTTAGGGGGGGGGGGAGGCCTAAACTATATGAGCCATTTTTATAAATATATAAGATTTCAAAAGCTTTTTTCAGGGAAGGGGGGGGGGGTTATTTACAAATTTAAATACATTCAAAGAGATACCTTTGGAAAAAAAAAAGGGTAAAAAGTTAATTTTTAGTTTCTCTTAATGAAATACTTACTACTCAGAATGTAACACATTCTACTCACCATGTAAATATTTTGATTCTTTAAATATATTACTCATCTTGATAAATTCATAATTAAATAATAATATTTCTTTCTACTCTTTAAGCAAGATTTTTGTGATTTTTTTAAAATTCAAAATTTAAGTTTAAAAGTACAATTTTAAATCAAAATATCCTTCATTAAATCATTAAAGTTAATAATTAGAAAAACTTATTTAAATTTATCTGAAAAAAAAATAATTGGTTAATCTGAACTGTTTTAAGCATATAAAAATATTGTTATATAGTAAAACAAAATAAACAATATAAACAGAAATCTAATTTTAAAATGTGAATTTACTTTTACTTTTGAAAATATTAAATAAATAAATGTCTAGTATTGTATGAGCATTCTCTTTACTAATAATAGCTACAATTTTACAAGTATCCTATCTATTTATTACCTTAACTTACACATTCTCTACTTATGATTTCATTTTAAAATGTTATGTTCAGGAGTAGGGAAATACATAATTTTATTCGCCACTGGCGAGTGAATTCTCTGATAGATCAAGTACATTTTTAGGTAATCTTCGAAAATTCCAAACTACAGAGATATGCCAAAAAGTTATTTTTTTTTCTCTTCTAGTTCTTATCTTTCTCAACTTTCTAAATTACACAATACAAAGTTTTATTCTACATTAAACTTTTCTTTCTTATATATATTTCTTAATTTTATGTATTAAAAAACAAAAATGCATTGTAATAATAGAAATTTGCTATTTTTACAGTGACATAACTTTTTTCATAACATTTTTCAACTATATGTTGCATTTTGTTAGGTGGTAAGATTTTCTGAAAATTCTCCACTTATGGTTATGCTTGATTTTAATAACTTAAAAAAGCATTTCCCACTTTTAACTGTTACAATGTATTTTTGAACAAACATATTACAAGATATCTTGATAAAGATTTAAAATAGGTTTTATTTTTTTTAAGTTAACTTAAATTATTTATTAATAGGAACATTTGAATTATGATTAAAATCAACAAATCAAAAGATTGAATTCCTCACCCACAAGCAAACACATTTTGGTTATTTAGTTTCACTTTCAGAAGCCTACAAACTTCAGCATCAAGACAATTTGTTTTTGTAAGCAATTTTTATTACATTGCACAATACTTAATAAACAATAAATTACTTTCTGGCTTTCTCTCAATCAAAACTGCATTTTTCTCTATACTATAGCATAAATAAAAGTTGCATAATTTATTCTTTTAAAATGCACAAGTCACGGAAACTCAATGCTCCTCAGTTATTCAAAGAAGCGATTTAAAAATACTTGATGCTTTCATTTTTTTCCCCATGATTATACTTTCAAAAGAGAAAATAATATGTTAAGATTTACGAAAGCTCAATGCATATTGTTTTCAGATAACAATCTGCATTATATTAAATTATTATAAGCATTAAATAAATAATAATTTTAAAATAATCTACAAATTAAAAACTGATAACTTAATCTACTAACAATGATCATTTGAATGTTTAAAATTCCCACGTTGTATTTTATTTTATTTAATTCTTCTGAATTGCAAAATATACTGTTATTAAACAACGCTAAAGTAAAAAAATTTCTCCTGCAACAGCAAGATTTTTCAGCTGTGAAATAATAAAAATGCATATACCTTACTTCTTACCTATTTAACAAGTGCTTACATGGCATATAACATATTCCATAATGGAATATAACAATATTAAAGACTTGCTTCTGGTACTGGAGGTTCATTTCTTTCATCTTCGATCAAAAATAGAAAAAACTGAATTTTTATTGCCAAAGTATGTGATATTTTTAATCAACACATACATGAGGCAATATTTATTCAGGCAAAGGTTTGTTTAGCAAGAAAATACTCGGAACAATACACTTCAGTAATCAGTATGCAGACACTCTGGAAGAATCTTTTCTCAATAACTTCATTTAGATTGTAAAATTTGAATCATTTTATACAACAAAATTATCTTCGCAACGTTATTTATTTATAAACAATCCAAAGGCTACTAGCCAATCAAAAGAGCCTATCGTTAAAAATAATCGATACACGGTAACAACTTTGTTACGCCGCTATCTTCATTTGTTACGGTCACAAGTGTTACTTTTGTATCGCCGTTTTCATGCCCGTTGCAAATTTCAGATTTGTGACGCGTAACTGTTACAGCTTGAAACCGTTTCATTTGTATCCACTCCAAAGTGCAACCAATAAACAACAGATAAGCACAAAATGCACAATCACGCGATCAAATCGCCCAGCAGTTTTTTTTTGTGTCCCTTGCGTCAGCTTTGAGCAGGGTTGGTGGTCTTATTTTAAATGCTGATCGGGCTTAATGACATGAAATAGTCACGTGATACTTTCCCAGAATATTTTCAATTTTATTTGAGTGGTCACAGGTATGTATTTCTGTTACGAGAATGATGTTTTGAAAGGATAAAGGGATATAGTATTTGGATTTACCAATTTTGAACCATAAAGATAATGCAATAATTGAATAACTTTAAAATTTTCTTTTTCGATAGGACCTACTCCATGCAAAATCTTCTGAGCGCGCGCGCGCGCAAAAGTGATGTTCCTGAAACACGCCCAATGGCATGATAATGAATCATTCTTCGAGTCATTCATTGGTTTAGATTCGTTCTTTGTTTTGGAATCGTTTTACGGTGTTTTGAAATTTCTGTATCAATAATCTAAATTTTAATATAAGCGTATTGTTTTGCATTTGCATCAACTATGGCAAAAGTTTCTCGAGTAAACGTACGTTGCCCTAATGGCAAGCAACGAATCGTTAATTTGACTCCGAATAGTAGCATTCTCCAGGTAAAATAATAATTTTCTCTTCAGTAAATGTTTCATTTTACCAAATTATCATAGACGACGTTTGTTAATGTAATTTAAAGTTTCCTTCATTGTACCTTTTTATTTATTTTATGATTTAAAGTTCATTGTTTCGAAACTAATTAATTTATAGTTCAATCTTATTACATGTATTCTAATATTTATAATTATTCAAAAAAATTAGTGCAATATAAAGTTTAATTTTAAATTGAGGGCACAGATGTCATATACGCACCCAGGGCCGGATTAAGCACTTCTGGGGCCCGGGGCTACTGGGATTTTTGGGCCCCCCCCCCCTTTACGCTATTGGAAATCTTAAGCCTCCTACCACGATACTGAATGTCAACCCCTCCTCAAATACACACACACAACTTTGTTTTGTTTTTTTAATCCTAAAATACAAATCTTAGATTTTGAATATGTATAATGTTAATCATTTTTTTTTCTTTGTTATCTTTAATGGTGTTTTTAAATTCGCCTTTTTTTTCGCGACCTTTTGACAAAATTTGCAGTTTTCCTGTGATCTTTTTCTGAAATTTGCGTTTTTCCTGCCATTCTATGACGAAATTCGCGTTTTTTCAGCGATTCTCTGCCAAAATTCATGTTTTTTTTGTGATTCTTTGTCGAAATCCGCGTTTTTTTCAAGCGATCCTCTGTAGAAATTTACACTTTTTCCGCATCTCTTTGACAAACTTCGCTCTTTTCCGCGATCTTTTGACTAAATTTGGGCTTTTCCCGCGATCTTTTCAAGAAATTCGCGCTTTTCTGCCATTCTTTGACGAAATTTGTGTTTTTTGTGGATTTTTGTCAAAATTTGCGTTTTATTGGCAATTTTTTGACAAAATTCGCGCCTTTTCTCGGTTTTTTGTCAAAATTCGCTTTTTTTCGGCGCGACACTTTTGGCTCTTTTGACTAAATTTGCGCTTTTCTCACAAATTTTTTGTGAAATTTGCGCTTTTTCTGCCACTTTTGACAAAAGTCGTGCTTTTTTTTCGCGGTTCTTTCTCAAAATTGGCATTTTTTAGGGAATCCTTTGACGAAATTCGCGTTTTTTAGCGATTCTTTGTCAAAATTCGCTCTTTTTCCACAATCTTTTCACTAAATTTGCACTTTTTCCCCACGAACTTTTCAAACCATTCTCACTTTTCTGCCACATTTTGACAAAATTTACGTTTTTTTTCGCCATTCTTTCTCAAAGTTTACGTTTTTTGGCAAACCCTTGAAGAAATTCGCAATTTTCCGATGTTCTTTGTCAAAATTCACGTTTTTTCGCGATCCTTTGACAAAATTTGCGCTTTTTCCCCCTAGAACTTTTCAAGAAATTCTCTCTTTTCCCACCACACTTTGACAAAATTTACTTTTTTTTTCGCTATTCTTTCGCAAAACTTGTATTTTTTCACGACCCTTTGGCGAAATTCGCGTTTTTCCTCTGTCCTCTGTCGAAATTCGCGTTTTTTCCCGATGATTTGGTAAATTTTGCTCTTTTTCCGCAAACTCTTGATTATATTTGCATTTTTTCTGCAATCTTCTAAAGAAAATCGCGTTTTTTCTTTCCTCCCTTTGATGAAATTTGCGTTTTTTTACGATTCTTTGCCAAAATCGCGGTTTTTTGGGTCATCCTTTGACGAAATTCACGCTTTTTCCGCGACCTTTTGAAGAAATTGACGCTTTTTCTGCGACCTTTTGACGAAATTAACGCTTTTTCCACGGCCTTTTGAAGGAAATTGCGCTTTTCCACGATCTTGATTAAATCCGTTCTTTTTTTGAAGAAATTCGCGCTTTTTTTACGCAGCCCTTTTCATTTCGTTTTCATCGCCATTTTTGTTAAACCTGGAACTTTTCGGAAATACAGACAACAATGACGTCAAATGGCAATTCAAGTTAAGTTGTAAAAAAACGGCGATTTCGCGCAGCTCTTACATCCCTGTAATTGTTTTAAACGAAACTTTGGTACAACTTAAGCCTCTGCTTGAGGCCCCCTGACTGGTTGGGGCCCGGGGCTGCAGCCCCCTTAGCCCCCCCCTTAATCCGGCCATGTACGCACCACACTTGCACGTGCTTTCCCCCCCGCCAATTTGGCGAAAATTTTGTTTTTGAATATAAGTTACAAATTACAAGCAATAACAAGACGCGATTTTTTATTGCAATATAAAAATAAAAGTACATGAAAAAATGAAAGATATTCTAGTATTTTAAGAAAGGAAATAATAAAAGTAAATAAATGATATTTTGATGTAAATAATTATTGATAAATTATATATTATATTGATAATTATATAAATTATATATTATATTGATAGATTATAATAAAAATAACTTAAAGAATTAAAATAAAAAATAACAGTAAATAGACATGAATTTAATTAGAAAGGAAACAAATAAACAATTATAAATAATAAACTTTATAATAAGAAAACAGTAAACACAGTTTTCACAATACATCGTAAATAGTAATACTTATCGCCATGTTGAATGCATGCAGTTGTATTATTTAATCAGCACATTTTACTGAAATCTTTAACTTTTCTCATTTTATTTTTCTAACAATTGTTATAAATTTGTATTTTTAATACATTCTTAGTTGTTATAAATTTATTAAACGGATCTTCTCCTTGGCGCAGATGTGCAATCCCAAATTGGCGGAGGGAGCACGGGCAAATGTGGTGTTTATATGACATCTGTGCCAAATTGAGAATCAGTTGTTTTTAAACATTTAACTCGGCATTATATTATAATTAAATTATGGTGGGTGAGAAAGACATGTTCAAATTTTTTTATACTTTCTCTGTCTATAGGTCAAAATTAACGTTTTTCCCCAGTGTTCACTGGCCAGTACACTGATTTTTTTTTTTTAAACTGCCCAGTAACAAAGTTACAAACACTTACTACAACATTCTGTATTGTCTAACTATCAACATTGTAATTTATTAATATCTATTACCTGCCGTTTGGTAAGATTACACTCAACTAAAAAAACTTCAAAAAACTATTGTTTTTTGGTTATTTTGACATTACATGTAACAGAAAAATGTAAGTAAAAAGTACACCAGTCAAAATAAAAGTCTACACATTTGAAGTTATTTAAACATATTTAATGTAATGTATAAAATCAGAGCCATAGAGAAAAAGGGAGGTTGAGTGCAAGTAGTTTTATGAGGCCCCTGCCCTTACGAAGGATTAAATCATTGCACATTTCCACAATGTTGCTAATGCAGCTGATTTTTTTGTTCTTCTACTAGTAGATATGTCAAACAGTAATTTTTGCTTTATTTAATGGCAAGCATTCTCTTATTAAATAAAGTATTATAGTCCCAGCAGGAGAAGAGACCTGTCAATCATACATGAAGTAGCTTAAGACGGTTCCATTTCTTTCATATCGGAACGTCGATTTTTCGTCCCTACGTTGTGCCGTAAAAGAGAAACGCATAGGTTGCCACATTTCCCATGTGTGCGACAGTTTGGCGCAATTAATTTGTATCTTATTGACTTGAAATTATTTAACCCGGGAAAACGCACGCAGAGAGATCTGCACGTGTCAGGCCTCGGCCTGATTTTCATTAACAGCATTTGGGCAGGGCCGGGCCCTGGCTTTACTTTTTTCTGAAGACTCGGGCCTAACTTATTTTTTCCGTACTAAGCCGCTATTCATTTCATTTTTCCTAGTCTTGACGGATCAAAATATTCAGCCCCGTTTGAATCATCCTGTATGAATATAATTTCCATGACGAAACCAAGTCTGTTCAAAAACCTGTAAAATTTAGCTTGGTCCAAAATTTTTTTTAAAAAAGGCATATACTTTTAAATTGTCATTATTCTACAATTATATTAAACATTAAAACTTATTGGTAACTTTTATGTAAATTGTTACTTTTGTATTATTACGATAATAAAGATGAATGTTTTGCTTTCAGTATATTTTATTAAAAACTTGTTAAATACTATTTTTAAAAATAATTAAAGAAATAATTACGCAGAACAATACAAAATAAAATTTTATTTTTTGCTTTTCTGAATTTACCAAGGATAAACTAGTAAAAGAACAATATCATTTATATAAAAATTCATAATTAAAAAAAAAAAATGTAATTTTAAAAATGGATGGAATCTGCAAAGTGAAGTAAAATATGCATACAATTTCAGGGATCATTCTAGAAATTAAAAAGGGCAGGGTGCATATTACAGAAAAAGGGCAATTTTGTCAAAAAAGGCACATTATTTCATAAAAAGGGCATATTTACAGTAAATGCATATTGTATTGGAAAACCCATTAATATTACTTTTATATTATCTTTAAAATAGTATGCTTTCAACTCATTAGTAATATATTTAGAAAATCTATACATTTTACAATAATTAATAAATGAATTTTGATGAAATTCCATGCTTTAGTCCTTGAGATATAGCTATCATAGAAATCTGGGAAAATGCGTCATAGTGGTGCCATCTGCTCGCCAATTTACACCAAAACTTAATTGGTATCTATTTATCTAATGTTCTAACAGAACATGAAATTTGATGAAATTCTGTGCATTTTTTCTGGAGATATAGCTATTGCAGATTTCGGAAAAAATGCGTCATAGTGGCGCCCTCTGTTCGGCAATTTACACCAAAACTCAATCAGTCTCTATTTATTTGAAGCTCTAACAGAATATGAAGTTTGATGAAATTCTGTGCATTAGTTCCGGAGATATAACTATCGCGGACATCAGGAAAAATTCGGCACGGTGGCGCCATCTGTTCGGCAATTTACACCAAAACTTAATCTGAGTCTATTTATTTCAAGGTTTAACATAATTTTAAGTTTAATGAAATGCCATGCATTAGTTCTTGAGATATAACCATCAGAGATATTGCGGCATAGCAGCGCCACCTGTTCAGCGATTTACAACAAAATGTAATTGGCATCTATGCATGTCAAGGTTTAGTAGAATATGAAGTTTGATGAAATTCCGATATTATCAATAAATTATCAATCAATTATAAATTCCGTTCTCGAGGTACGAATATCGCGGAAATCGGGAAAAATGAGGCACAATAGCGCCATCTGTTCGGCAATGTACACCAAAACTTATTCAGGCTCTGTTTATTTCAAGGTCTAAAATAGTATTGAGTTAGATGAAATTCCATGCGTTAGTTCTTGAGATATAACTAAAGGAGATAATGCGCCATAGCAGCGCTACCTGTTCGGCGATTTACACCAAAAAATAATCAACATCAATGTATATCAAAGTATAACTAAATCTGAAGTTTTATTGAATTCCATATATCAATTCAAGAAAATGTGTCACAGACAGATATTTTCTGAAAATACTCAAATATTTTTCAAGACTCTCTAAAACATATACATCCATCGAAAACTAAAATTCGAATTTTTTCGCGAATTTAGTACTTTCTTCTAAAAATAATAGAAACTTAAACGAAGAAAAAGGAGGAATATGACGTTTGCTCTCTTCATTAAGGAGTCATTTTATCCCAATATTTCTCTTGAAAAATAATTATGAGACTGATATGGTCCGAGAAATTCAGACCCGCACTGTATCTGCAAAAATTGGATAAATGTCGACCAATGCCCGGTCCTAATCAAATTGTCAGCATACTCACTACCCTTAACACTCTATAAGCATATATATACATATTGTAATAGGATAATATAGCATGACTTACAGGTTTTTATTTTACTCCAATCTTATCTTATTTCCAATCTCTTTATTTTGTTTTCCTGGTTCCATGGCATATTCCATTTTTAAATCGGTTATTTTTTTGTTTACTTTCGATTTGAACACTTACATGTGCATTCATGATCGTTTTCTTCCGTCTGATCGCGATTTGCGATCTTCGCAAATCGCAACTTACGAGTAGCCGTATCTCCCTTTCGCAAAGCAGGAACACATTCGCTCAACTCGGCAGAAGCAAAGGGGGCGTTGCACTCTGGCAATGTCTGGAATCGCGAGGGGTATTTAAATCAGTCGGTTTGTTTTGACTGGCGGTAGTCTGACGATGTTTTGGTCTAGTAAAGGCCGTACATTATTTTAAATTCCAGTTATGGAAGTTTATATTTATAGTTTGTTTATGTTCCTGATGATGTTGTTTTAAGGATGAATCCAGTCTATAGATAGTGAAAATATCTTTGCTGAACATCTGTTGTGATGAGTTGCTATGATATCCAAGGTTTCTATTTCTTTTGGACATTTGCTGGACTTTATTTTTTCGTCATCATCCGATTTGAAAAATCTGTTTTTCTTCAAGTTATGCTGTGGTGAGTAGTTCATTTTGCAACCTGTACATGTCAATTTTTCTTTACCTTACGTCATGCTGTTGGTTTAATTAAGTATTCTTATTGTGTTAAAGTATGACTTTAATTTTTTAGATAATATAATTTCAAAAATTACCTTTTTTGGTTGATTTTACCAGATATAATTTCTCTTTGTTTATTATTTCATATATACATATATTTTTATTTTGAATATGTTTTTTCTTGAAAAATAAACGTTAGTTTATCTTTTAATTAAATGCTTCTTTACTGACTTTATTACACTACCACAGATTGCCAATATTTATTTCAGGTCACCATTTTTAATTTCTCTATCTCTGCTTAAGTTTTATTTAATTTTAGAACGGTTCTGGCTCCAGAACCGATCACGGGTTATGGGCCGAAGCTACTACGCTTTTTAACCTGTTATGGTGGCCATGACCTTCGTTGGCAATATCATAAACTGGTGGTAGCATGCGGCCATTAGACCTCCAAGTGATTTCTAGTGGGGGGGGGGGGCGCAATAGCATTTTTTTTATTGATAAACACTTTTAATTATTCTGGTATGAAATAGAAAGGTTTTTTTTGGTAAAATTTTTTTTGTGTCGTACTATCTGACTGTTTTAGAGTACGTTTTTTTTGAAAAAAAATTTCTTTTTCCTTTCTGTTTAAATTTAATAAAGTCTAGTTAAGAGCATGGCAATGACCAATGTACAGGTTAGCATAAACAAACTAAATTCTCACAACTATGCAACCTGGGCAGCGGACGTAAAATACCTGCTGCTCGATAAAAATGCTTGGGGCATCGTGAATGGTACTGAAGAGGCTCCGAATACCAGTGATGCAGTGGCAACAAAAGAATATCAGGCACGGCTCAGGTCAGCACTGTCCATAGTATACTTAAACGTCGAAACTGAGTTCCGGAGAATCATAGAAAACATCGACGACCCTCATGAGGCATGGACAAAGCTTAAGACCCACTTTCAACCTGATAACCGTGCACGCCATATGCAGTTATTCAGCGAGATCCTATCCTGCAGAATACAGCCTGATGAGCCGGTCGACATGTTTGCTGCACGCCTACAGAGACTAGCTGATCAACTGGCTGCCATGAATGAGCCGATAAAGGAAATCTATCTGACATTCCAGTTGCTGAGATGGCTCCCTAAGAAATTTGATAATCTCGTCCAGGGAATTTTGCGATGACCCGAACAGCAGTTCAAGTTTAAAGATGTCCTGACCGAGTTGGTAGCTGAAGAATCCCGCATTAAATTACGAGAAGAGGACAGAGGTAACCTGGTCCAATCCCATTTTTCCCAAGCTCGCACACCCAAGAGGTCCGCATATAAGCCTAAGTTCAAGGGAAGATGCCACAGGTGTGGTCAAGCCGGCCATGTGCTTCGTCAGTGTAAATTGCCTCAACAAGCTTCCAGTCCCGAATCCTGCCTCCATACTACTTTGAGAGACTCCTCAGACTCCTCATTCCAGAACTCCTCGGTATCCAGAGGATCATCGGTGTCCAGTCCAGTTCGAGTCCAACCCAGTAATTCCAGACCTAGCAGAGATGTGCCTCGCAATAGAACCAGAAACCAACGTCAACGTAAGCCAACAAGCCAGGTAAATTACCTCATTCAATCTAATCTTAGTAATATTAAATGTGGTGGAGACGCCTGGGTCTTTGACACAGGTGCCTCCCACTACTTTTGCAAAGATAAAAACCTATATGTAAAATTTAAACCTTTGCAAAATGAGGAGTTGGCTGTTGCCGTTGACGGAGCAACTTTTCCTATTGAAGGAACTGGTCTAGTGGACTTAAAAATAAATGGGGAGATGGTTCGCTTCGGCGATGTTATGTATTGCCCAAGTTTAAGGCACAATTTGATATCTGGCCCTAGGCTTGATAAAACTGGTGCCAAGTTCAGAGGAGGTGAGGGTAGGGTTAGAGCATATCGTGACAGTGGTACCCTATTTCGAGCTTTTCTTAAAGATGGCATTTACTGCCTGTACCCAGATCCTAGCCCTAAAAATAAAAATAAAACTCAAAATAGTCAAAGTCCTAAAAAGGTGCATTTTCAAGCCTCTACTGTCCAGAAGGACGACTTTAAGTTATGGCATAGACGTTTCGGACACATTAGTTCCACTTTAATTGAACATACCGTAAAATGTAATGGTGTAAGGGGCTTACCACCTATTAAAAGTAAAGACTTTGAATGTGAGACATGTAAAATTAACAAACACAGGCGAACTTCCTTCCGTCCTATAAATCAAATAAGATCGAAACGACCCCTTGAATTACTTCATACTGACTTGTGGGGACCGACACAAATAACAGGTAGAAACGGCGAGAAGTACTTTTTAACTATAACTGACGACTTCTCACGAAAAGTATCAGTCTATCCCTTATGTAATAAATCACAAGTATTCAAGGTATTCACTAATCATGTAAAAAGAGCTGAAAGATTTTTAGGCACTAAGGTAAAAGAGGTCCGTAGTGACAATGGGCGGGAGTTTGACAATGAAGCCTTTACAAGATACTTTGAAGAGAACGGGATACACCATGAGTTTACCAACGTGTATTCTCCAGAACAGAATGGGGTCTCGGAACGTTTAAATCAGACTATAATGGACGGGGCACGCTCAATACTTAACGAAAGCAAACTCAGTTTAAAATTCTGGCCAGAAGCAGTTCTATACATCGCGTACACACTAAACAGGATATGTCATAAAACACAGAAAAAGACACCTTTCGAGTATTACTGTGGTAACAAACCCTCAATAAGACATTTACGACCTTTTGGTACTGTGGCTTACGTAGGGGTGCCCAAACAGTTAAGAAACTCAAAGTTTGATCCTAAAGCCAAAAAGGGTGTTTTAGTGGGTTACGCGATGTCAACTAAAGGCTACAGGGTATGGATCCCCGATACAAATAAAATAATAGAAACCATAAATGTTAGATTTGGGGATGGATCCGTACCAAGAAATGTTCATAGACATAGTGAGCAAGGCCCAAGTTATTCAATAGGCACAAACCCTTTTACAACTTCAGAGCAGCACAACGGAAGCGACCTGGGACCCACATACATTTTAAGTTCAGAACAACCAGAAATTGACCCTTTGACCGACCTTCAACCTGACAGATTTCCTTTGGCAAGATCTCCATCACCTAAGCCAGGCACCTCAGAATCCGTTGAACCCGCCTCCGTTCACTCATCTGAGGATGAAAGTGACGAGGAGGGCGAGGAACTCTCGAGAACACTGAGGGATGCTGTATGGTTCCGTAAGGCCATAACTAGGCCTGATAAGTCGAGGACCGACATCTATTATTATGAGATGGGTGAAACGCAACTTTTAAGATCACTCAGAGAAGTGCGGGAATACTGTCAGTCTAATGGTATAAAATTTGATCCAACCATGTTCAGTTTCAAAGGGGAAAATAAATACCAGGGTATTGTAAAATCTACTTCCAGTGCTAGTTCAAGTCCTAGTTACACACCTCCACACACGGGTCATTCCATGTCAAATCACCCAGATTTTTCCAAAAATGACACCCACCATCACCAGTTTTGATAAAATTCAGTGGATTTGTAGAATTTCTAATGCTGATTTCAAAAATATCAATTATATTGAAATTGATCAAACGGTTTGTGATTTATGAGCTTTTAAATAGCTCCCAAGATGGCTGATTTGCCGCCATTTTGAATAGCACATGTGACAACAAAAAAGTCTATAACTTCTTTCAGGTTTAAGCTAGAGCTTTCAAATTTTTTTTGTTTTGTTCAGAATAAAACAAGCTTTCATTTAAATAGATTTTTGTGAACCTCATTTTATAAAAATGCTGTCAGAAAATGACTTTTTGTCATTTTTTTAAGTAAAAAAAGGTGCAATTTCAATGGCTGATTTCCCCCAATGTACCCCCTTCAATTTTCACCTAATTGCATAAATGGGTAACTCAAAGTGTGTTTTGATGACTGATAAAAAAATTTCAATGGGCGGTTCACAGGTTTTTATTTAAAAAAATAAATTCAATTTTACTGACTTTCCACAATAACAGAAAACGCAAGATAATGTTGATATTTCTTTTATTACCAGAAATATCATACATATTTACATCTAAAAGTTTGATAAGATTTTATGTTACATAAATATATATATTTAATGTGGCTAAAAAAAGGAGAATCCCAAAGAAATTAATAGGAATGCCAATAATGGATTCTTGCAAGACATAGAAGTACTCTTCTGACAAATTGAAATTGATTGCAGAGTTTCAATAAATTATAAGTAAAAATTAAATGATAGAAAAAATTCTACCAATAGGTACATTATATAACAAAATCATACTTGCATATAATACAAAATCTGATAAAATTAAAACTCTTAAAAAATACAGTAAGGTTAAGTTACACTAGTCTGCATGATATCTGATGATTAAGAACCAATGCAACCCCTTAATGCACTTTTTTATGCAAATTACACAACTGTTCTTAGTTTTCTTCTATCACTATAGTTTGTTTGCAATCAACCAGTGTTGATTTTGAAGATTCATTGCCGGGAACAAGCATCATGTAATAGTCACAGATAATGTAAATGTATACTTGTTGGATGCTTGCGAACTTATCTAACGACTTTTAGAATACAATCTGACTGTATTTAGCATGAGGTATACAAATGATTTATCTGCAGTGATTTCAAATTTATATTAATATTATTGGCACCAGTGGCGTAGCTAAGGGGGGGCAAGGGGGACGTCCGCCCCGGGCGCCGAGGCCTAGGGGCGCCAAATTGAGCCAAATTGTTATATATCTATATTGGGGTGGGGGCGCAAAATTTCTTGCTGGCCCCGGGCGCCATAGGATAGGGCAAAACATAGCTACGCCACTGATTGGCACAAAAAGCTGGTACACAAAAATGCCTTGCTTTCTATGTGAACAGGACAGTCCGGCAAAGCGAAATCATTGGACTTTCTGATTCATTTTTAGATCCACTTTTGCTCACAAAAGCATTTAATTGGCAGGTTCTATATATAACGCATAATATATTTTAAAAATGCTGTCAAAGTGGGCATTTTGAATTGAATTTTCCAAAGCGATAGTATTGGAAACAGAAAAAATGGTCATACTGAGAAAATAATTGTTGTAAATCAAGATCTAATTCATTGAACCAAAAATAAAAACACAGGTTGCAAGGCTGCCACAGGCCACTATTTTTTTTATTTTAACTGGCACCACTTTCTTAAAACTGAAATCCCTAATAGATGCTTTGATAACATTTGCAAGAAAAATATACTTCAAACTTAGAAAAATACTGGTGTGCAAAGAATATAAGAATTGTTGCATGTAGCAGCTCTGAGGTCACTTATAAATCTCTTCAAAAAGTCACATCAACAAGTATAATGTTTTTACTTTTAAAAAAGTGTCAGAAAATTTTGAGTTGTTGAGAGTACAAAAATATTTTTTTGTATACACTGCCAACATTCTGATAAAATCAGTTCTTAGAGAAAAATTAAATTTTAAATACATCCAAATAAAATGTTAAGCTAGGTTTATATCTAAATTTGATTTAGTTTTTGTTAATGAAACAAGTACAGTAGACTCCCTCAAATCTGAAACACTAAAATCCACAACTCTCAAAAATCCGCACATCAATTATGGATGTAAATAAAAAATTCAGTTCAGATATGGGGGACAAAATTTGACTTTTATTATTTTATATCAATTCTATTTTATTTTAATTTGTAATTTTTGTTAATAGTACTGAATTCATGTTTTATTTATTATTATTATTATTATTTTTTTTTTTTTACGTGAAGTAAGTATAAATTTATTCTGAAAAAAAATCAAGGTTTTTCTGATATCATTGGTAATCACAATCTTCTTATCAAATATTTTTATGTATTAATTAAGCTTTTTTGGTTATTAAATCTAAATCTGGCTAAACCTGAAATAAAACTTCCTTATTTTATTATTTTGTTGTGAATTAGTAATGTATCTTTATGATGCAAGGATATATTGATGATGCTACATTGAATAATTTAAAAAAATATATTTCATATTTATAATGAATATTTAATAATATTATTGATTATTAACTTGACCTTTTGCTTTTAATATTTTAATCACTTTGATAATTATCTAAATTTTTATTGTTTTAATTTATTACTTATTTAAATTTTTATTATATTGTAAAGCATTCATTTTAGTTTTGATTGCATTATTAATTGCATTCAAATTCCTGTATAAAAAATGTAAACAAAGTAACGACCAGAAATCGACAAAATTCTAAAATCTGCATAACTTCTGGTTCCAAGCTGTGCAGATTTGAGGGAGTCTACTGTATTTAACTTCAAAATTTACATCTTCCTGTTGGCAGGGGGTTTTTAAAATATTAATTATCTTTACTTTAAATTATTATTGATGTAGATATATTTTCAATAGTATGTTTATTGTGTATGTGATATGCTATTTTGTATTTTTTTAAAGTACCATAATTTTTATTTAGGAGTTGCAATTTTATCACATTTTGTATTATATACAAGTATGATTTTGTTATATGATGTACCTATTTGTAGAATTTTTTCTATCATTTAATTTTTACTTATAATTTATTGAAACTCTGCAATCGATTTCAATTTGTCGGGAAAGTACTCTTGCAAGAATCCATTATTGGCATTCCTATTAATTTCTTTGGGATTCTCCTTTTTTTTAGCCACATTAAATATATATATTTATGTAACATAAAATCTTATCAAACTTTTAGATGTAAATATGTATGATATTTCTGATAATAAAAGAAATATCAACATTATCTTGCGTTTTCTGTTGTTGTGGAAAGTCAGTAAAATTGAATTTATTTTTTTAAATAAAAACCTGTGAACCGCCCATTAAAATTTTTTTATCAGTCATCAAAACACACTTTGAGTTGCCTATTTATGCAATTAGGTGAAAATTGAAGGGGGTACATTGGGGAAAATCAGCCATTGAAGTTGCACCTTTTTTTACTTTAAAAAATGACAAAAAATCATTTTCTGACAGCATTTTTATAAAATGAGGTTCACAAAAATTTGTTTAAGTGAAAGCTTGCTTTATTCTGAACAAAACAAAAAAATTTGAAAGCTCTAGCTTAAACCTGAAAGAAGTTATGGACTTTTTTGTTGTCACATGTGCTATTCAAAATGGCGGCAAATCGGCCATCTTGGTAGCTATTTAAAACCTCATAACTAACAAACCGTTTGATCAATTTCAATATAATTGATATTTTTGGAATCAGCATTTTAAACTCTACAAATTCACTGAATTTTATAAAAATTGGTGATGGTGGGTGCCATGGTCTGGGTGATCTGACATGGAATGACCCACACATCTTTATCAGAAACACGTAAAAACAATATATGACTAGAAGACTCCATACCAAACACATATAAGCAAGCCTTAAAATCCCCTCAGTGGGAACTCTGGAGACAGGCAATGCAGGAGGAAATGGACGTAATAAATAAAAGACATGTATGGGAATTAACATCATTACCACCCAACACTGAACCTCTAGGCTGCAGATGGGTCTTCACCATCAAACGAGACGATAAAGGGCAGGTGGCAAGATACAAAGCGAGACTAGTAGCCCAAGGCTACAAAAACAGGTCAGGGGTGAAACTTATGACGAGACATTTTCACCAGTTGTAAACTTTAGTCTAATCCGCTTTTTCTTTGCCGCCCTAGTTTCATGCCTCGGATGGATTCACACGCAATGCGATGTGAAAGGAGCCTATCTGTACGCCCCTCTCTCAGATAACATTTACATGAAACAGCCTCCGGGTTTTGAAATAAAAGGGAAAGAGCATTTGGTCTGTAAACTCCAGAGGGCACTGTATGGCCTCCATCAGAGTGGCCGGGTGTGGTTTTATGAGTTACATAAAGTTTTAATTTCTCTTGGTTTTAACAAATTGGATTGGTGTAATTGCGTCTATAGTTTTTCTAACTATGTTGTTTTATTATTATATGTTGATGACTTTGTTGTTTTAAGTAACCATCAGAAACACATAAATGAAATTTTAAAATTATTAGCTGAACATTTTGACATCAAAATCCTAGGGAAAACACGTAAACTTCTTGGGGTTGAGTTTGAGGAGGATAGGGAAGGGGTTGTGTCAATTCATCAAATGCAATATATTGATGATATCTGCACACGTTTTAAGGAATTTAACTTTCCCATCACATCACTTCCCATAAGTAAAGGCATAGTGTACTCCAAAGCACAGTGCCCTCAAACAGATACTGAAACCCAGGAGATGTCAAAATATCCGTACAGAAGTGTTTTGGGATGCTTATCTTTTCTTACAAGCAGGACTCGCCCCGACATATCCTATGCTGTAAATATCTTCAGTCAATTCCAGAGTAATCCAGGTATCATCCACTGGAATGGTCTCTTAAAATTACTAGGATATGTACAAAGCACCAAACACTACAAACTGAGGCTACCTTGTCATCACATAAATCTAATAACATACACTGATGCTGATTTCGCTGCCAATCGCGATGACAGGACATCAATGGGGGGACAACTTTTAATGTTAGACAAATCTCCTATCATGTGAAGGGCCTTCAAACAAAAATCTGTCTGCCTGTCTACCATGGAATCAGAGTTTGTGGCTTTAACAGAAGCAACTAAAGAGCTTCTTTGGTTCAGTAGAATCATAAATGAATGTTATGATAAACACATTTTTACAGGCCCGCAAACTAAGCCAACTTTGTTAGTAGACAATATGGCCTCCATTGATTTCCTTAAGTCTCCCATAGAAAACTATAGAACAAAACACATTGACGTTAAATTATTTTTTGTTAGAGACCTTTTAAACCAAGAGATATTTAATGTAAAACACGTAACTAGCAAAGCTAATCTCTCAGACATCTTTACAAAACCCTTAACGAAGTTTGATCTTAAAAGGTTCATTGATGTAATCTTTAGTTATAAGTAATATATAATGTTAAGTATTATTTAAAAGTAAAAAGTAAAATGTATAAAGTATAAAAAAAAAAAAAAAAAAAAAAAAAAAACTCCCCCTTTTTTGGACTTGGGTCAAGTATTAAAATACTTGTTTAGTTTTTTTTAAGTTAAACCTTGAAGTTTAACACGTTTCATTTTTCAAATCTGAAATTTTTGTATATTTCAGTGTTTTTCTATAATGTTTGAATATGTGATTATACACTTGTTTTCTCCTTATTTCATATTTTTATCTCATATGCATATGTTCTAATGTCATAAATAAGTTTTTCAATACCCTCATTTCCAACATTGCGGACAATTTAACTCCCGCTGGAATGTGATCAGACCTCAGGATGGTTCATCCTCCGGGACCCGAGCAGCCCCAGGAAGCGGCTCGCAGGGGTGCAATTGTAAATAGCCAGAGTGGCCTGCAGGGGGTAGTGGCCTTCTTGAGTGTTCTGATCACAGGAAGGCCTGTCGCGGGCATCGTTTCTTTTAAGTTTTGTAAGTCCCTATTTTTTTATAAATGGAAATGTCACATAGGTCCCGTCCGTGGTGTTGAAAATTGAGCTGTATTTTTTTGCATATATAAATATGAAAAGGGTTGTTTTACTTTTAAGAAATTGCATAACAAGTGTCCTTCACATTTTAAATCTTTGTTAAAACATTTGCAAATGTGTGTTATTTCAAAAGCTTAAGCATGCATGTTGTTGTTATTGTTGTTGTTTGTTTTTGTGTGAGCGCTCACCGTCCCTATCATTATAATATTCACAGTCATTATCATGATCATGATCGTTAGTGTAATTATCATTGAATGTGTCTATTTTGCATATCATGAATTTCCATACATTATCAAAGTGTTTTTGCATTGTAATTCATGTTTTGCTATTCTTCATATTCGTAATGTTTATGAATTAATCGTATGGTTATCATTTACTCTAGTGTAATTATGCAAATGTATGTAAATATAATCGTGTATTGTCAAGGCCAAGATCAAGAATCGACATACTAAAGGATATTATGGTATGTACTGGTAATCGTAGTCACTTGCATGTGACGAGGTAACATGTTAACGAATTTTCGTGAACTTTTGAAATATTTGTGTACCTGAAAGACTTTCAAATTTTTAAGTTACTATGGTAACTAAAGACTTTTGTGCTATGAAAAAAATAGTTAATCTTGTTGTTGTATAGTTATCAAATTGTTATTCATATTGTGTGGTTATTAACATTGTTAAAAAGTTGTTCATTTTTGGAAATTAACCTTGTTATAAGATATTGTGAATTGTTACATTTACGCACGATAATGTTGATTTATTCTTCACTAGTAACTGTCAAAGTATGATAGTAGGTATACTTATATCTTATGTTGTTCGATATGACCTTTAATATTATTTATATTATTTAGTAATACTTGGTAATTAGTTTCTTTGTAGTACGAGTGTTAAGGGGGGGGGGGTGATTGTCAGCATACTCACTACCCTTAACACTCTATAAGCATATATATACATATTGTAATAGGATAATATAGCATGACTTACAGGTTTTTATTTTACTCCAATCTTATCTTATTTCCAATCTCTTTATTTTGTTTTCCTGGTTCCATGGCATATTCCATTTTTAAATCGGTTATTTTTTTGTTTACTTTCGATTTGAACACTTACATGTGCATTCATGATCGTTTTCTTCCGTCTGATCGCGATTTGCGATCTTCGCAAATCGCAACTTACGAGTAGCCGTATCTCCCTTTCGCAAAGCAGGAACGCATTCGCTCAACTCGGCAGAAGCAAAGGGGGCGTTGCACTCTGGCAATGTCTGGAATCGCGAGGGGTATTTAAATCAGTCGGTTTGTTTTGACTGGCGGTAGTCTGACGATGTTTTGGTCTAGTAAAGGCCGTACATTATTTTAAATTCCAGTTATGGAAGTTTATATTTATAGTTTGTTTATGTTCCTGATGATGTTGTTTTAAGGATGAATCCAGTCTATAGATAGTGAAAATATCTTTGCTGAACATCTGTTGTGATGAGTTGCTATGATATCCAAGGTTTCTATTTCTTTTGGACATTTGCTGGACTTTATTTTTTCGTCATCATCCGATTTGAAAAATCTGTTTTTCTTCAAGTTATGCTGTGGTGAGTAGTTCGTTTTGCAACCTGTACATGTCAATTTTTCTTTACCTTACGTCATGCTGTTGGTTTAATTAAATATTCTTATTGTGTTAAAGTATGACTTTAATTTTTTAGATAATATAATTTCAGAAATTACCTTTTTTGGTTGATTTTACCAGATATAATTTCTCTTTGTTTATTATTTCATATATACATATATTTTTATTTTGAATATGTTTTTTCTTGAAAAATAAACGTTAGTTTATCTTTTAATTAAATGCTTCTTTACTGACTTTATTACACTACCACAGATTGCCAATATTTATTTCAGGTCACCATTTTTAATTTCTCTATCTCTGCTTAAGTTTTATTTAATTTTAGAACGGTTCTGGCTCCAGAACCGATCACAAATAATAATAAATTGACCGGCGGGTCGTATGGGCAGCATCGTGCGAAATAGAAAGCTGCGTCCAGGGCAAAGTTTCATTTTGGCGTTCCCCACTTCTTTTTGTGACAGGTGTCACAAAACTTAAAAGTGTGGAAACACAAATTCTATTGAATACATATAATGCATTTATCTTACAACTTTAAAATGCTTAATTTTAACAACAAAACAATATAAGATAAAATTTTCTAGCAAAGGGTATCTAGAAGACAGATGCGAAATAAAAGCATCTACTACAGTATAACAACCAGCGCCGTGCAAAATGGGGGGCGAACGTCCCGGGCGCTGAAATTTAGAGGGCACCAAATTTATAATACCAAAGTTATTTTTGGCCTGTCACGAGAAAAAGTTGGGGGAAGGGGGCGTCAAATTATAATTTTGCCCCGAGCGCAATTTTCACTTCGCAAGCCCCTGATAACAGCTTGTGTGTGTGTAATTCCTTATGAATGAGAATATGCAATTATAAGAATGTGTTTTTGTCAAAAAAAAAAAAAAAAAAAAAAAAAAACTCCGCAATATGTACATTCCCCCCCCCTTTCTTTTTTGCAAGAAAAGAAGAAACAAATTCAGGTTGGTAGAATAAATTTGACGTCCCCCACATTCCGAGCTTGGGGCGACCTGGCCCTGCATACGGGCCCGAATCAGGCCTGACAAAATTAGGATCAATTTTCAAATGGATCAGGCCGGCAGAGTGGGAATAATAATTTTAACGGGCAGATTGCCCCAAAAATAAAATTTGTCAACAGGCAGACGAAAAAATTATTTGGGCTGGGCGGTCCGATTTAAAAATTTAAATTAAATGGAGGATAAAATATGAACTATTTTAAATGGATTTGACGCTCGCGAGAATAAGCACAAATTTCTGTACAAGCTGATGCTAGTTTGAAAACATCATTATAAAAACAAAAATATAAGATGTCTAATCTAGAGATCGGACAGCACATCGTGTCTGATCTCGCATTTAATTTATTCAACAGACACGGGCCGGGCCGGAATCAGGCTGTCAGTTATTCACACGATAGTAGTTGGTCAATATATTTTGTAAAAATAATAATTGCAATAATAAATATCTGTCAACGGAATATTATTTGCGAGGGAAATGCCATCCAATTTTTGTAGTTTCCAAATGAGAACACGTGATAAATTTTGCATTTCCGAACAAAATTTAATTCAGAAGTAGAAGTACGCCAAAAAAGTAACTTCTTTGCTCTTTTCCTTTTTCTTTTATTGCAAACTATTTATTTTTATTTATGAATTTGTATCTGAATGTTGAAAAATTCTGAGTTTAATTAATCATTAAAGATATTAAATTGTGTTTAAGAAAAAACGGGTTTTACTATAGAAATTGAGCTGGGACTGGCAGAACCAATTTTCTTGACTTTGCAGGAGACAAGCCAGGCTTGTTCTCATTGATTTTGTCCGAGCTGGCTGGGCCCAGGGCGGTACGGGCCACTGTAACTTTCGTTGCCGCATGTTATGCATAGTCATTTAAGGGCAAGGTCGAATTGAAAACTGGGAAAATATAAGTGGGTCGGGCCGGTCAGAAGTTTTTTCTTTTACATAGTGTCGAACCTACAAGAATTTGATCCGGGCAGATATCTTACTTCCAAATATTAGTTAGTTTTCTTTCCACACACTCTGTTTGTAAATTGCGAGTCAAATTATTATATTTTTCTTACTCTGCAGATTCTTTTTACGTGAGATGCGCTAAAGGTTAAAATTCACGGTCGCCACCGGCCACAGGGCAACTAAATGTAAAAAATTGGCGACTTAATGTTAATCATCAGTAGTAGGGAAACGACAGTTTAAGCTCAGCCGGCGGCGGGACCGTCCCGCCGCAGCACGCAGCAACCATCCCGCCGCCGGTGCCACCACCGTCCCGCCGCAGCAAACCGTCCCTCCTGCGGTACCTCCTACCCCCACCATGCATCCCCCTCCACAAACGCCCCCTAGCCGAAAAAAGGAACATTCTATTATAACAGGATAGGTGAACAACCTTCCCTAATTAAAAATATTATCAATCACATCTCAACACGGAATCATACTATATGATGAAGATTAAATTTATATTTGAATTTTGAACAACCGTAATTTTAATGAGTATTATTAATTAAGCGAAACAATTAAAATTTCAGTTTTCAACCATTTTATTTAGATTTCTTCAACTACAAGATGAGATTATCAATTTAACACAAAAAAGTTAAACATATTTGAATTTTGCTTGATAGACCATCTTAATGAGTAGTATCTACTTATAATAAAATGCGTTCTTTAGATTTGTGTGGAACAGTTCCAGGATTCGCCACTCCTATCTGTGAATGGACCCTAGCAATACGCCACGTTAGGCTTAATGGAAAACAAATGCAGACATATGACAGCTAAAAGATAATTTCTTTTACTTAAAATAACGTTTAAACAGTATATTTTTCTATAAAACATGTATATCATATCCAATTATAATGTATTAGGCTCCAAATTAAAAATAAGTAATTGTAAACATCAGATTACGATATAAACAAACGAACTCTGTTGCCATTCAGATTTTCCAAATCTTGAAACAAATGAATGACTCTTTGAACGCATTATTAAAAAAATAGTTTTTCCAGAGATTCTTTTCTAAGAAAAATACATATGCCAATAATTTGTATGAATTGCAACAAAAATCAAAGCAAAGCAGATTCTTCCCGTGTTGCCAAACAACCTATCCAGCGTAAAATACGATCTACGGAGAAAAAGAGGTTTATTTCTTACTCCCTGAACGCACCTGCTTTTTTATGACGTCATATGTTAGCCAATCAACGCCGATTCCAAATAAAGGTCTGTTGGAGAAAGAGCGGAAAAGTGTGTTTACGTTCAGATGGACGATAAAATCGACAAAAAAAAGCTAGATTTTCGTTGAATTTTACACTTACCACAGACATGTTATTCACACATTTTTGTTTTCATTTTTTGTGAAGAATCCATTTTTATAAAATTTATTTTTGTGAAGAGTCCGTTTTCGTAAAATTTATTTTTGTGAAGAGTCCGTTTTCGTAAAATTTATTTTTGTGAAGAGTCCGTTTTCATAAAATTTATTTTTGTGAAGAGTCCGTTAACGGACTCAGTTTTTCCCCTAGATAGATCCCTGAGTATTCTATTATTAATGAAAAAAGTGTTTTTATTGCACCTAAATTTTTGTGGCTTTTGAAAGGTTCTGCTATTTGTTTAATATTTCGTCATTATGAAAACTTTGCTATTCAAAAAACATTTAAATTGAACTCTTTTCTACTATTGTATGAGAAACAGATACTTGCAATAGTCAAGTTTACAATATATTTGTTATTATTTGAGGTAAAGGTACATACAATTTTTTGTCTTTTTATCTGTATGCAATTGACAAAATTCATGTCCTCTGTGAGCATGATCGATGATATTTAAAATATTTTTAAAACAGTGACTGACAAAATTCTCAACTTAAGAATTTCCTATATAAATAGCTATGGTATTGGTTACCTATATAACAAAATTCATAATTTTTAACTGGCTTGATAAAACTTGCAATTTTGCCATGAGAGAAAATGTCGAAATTCATGATTTTTTTTTTCTGCCATGAAAAAATCTGCATTTTTTTAAAATTATAAATTTAAGAAATTTGCAGACCACATACTTACATAACCCATCGTGGGTCACAGGTTCATCCCTACCATTGTACTATTAACCTAAACAATTACTTAAAATAACATAATTTTAATCGTTAGTGTCAGTGGCGTAGCTAGGGTGGGTGACACCCGGGGCGGACGTAAATGGTGTCACCCCCCCCACACACACACACAGACACACCAACAACATAAACGTGAGCAGGAAGAAGAGAATTATTTTTATATTTCAGATAGTATAGTAAAAATTTATCCGCTATACATTAGCATACCCTGATTGTATTCATGTTTAAAACCAGATTACGACAAAATTGATATATTTTTACATTTGAGGATCCATGAATCCGTTTTTGCTATTTAAAACTTATTGCATATGTAAGTGCGTGATTAGAATTTCAAAACTTTGGCAATATTGTATTAGCTCTCTCACACACACATACACACAAATTACATTGAGACATTATCGAAAAAACACTAGAAACAAAGTTTGGGACCACTTGGTTTGGAATCTTTAAAAAAAAGAAGAAATCAACTTATATATTCATATAGATGGGGGAAATGGAATCAGGGAGCATCAAAATGTTAATTATACCAATACCAAAAATCAGAGTTCTATAATATAGACGCACGCGTGCACGCCATGTGCAGAAAAAATTTATGAACTTTGCAGAAAATTTTTGGAACGAATTGTGGAAACAATTTTTATTTTTTAAACTTTTTTAGCATCAAAAAATTTAAAATATTCTGCCAATTTTATGTACGATTTATTTGCTATTAGCGTCCAATTAACAGCAAAGTCGAAAATTTAAGTCATTTCATGCTGAAAACTTTAAAATTCCTCAATCCGGTATATCGAACACCAAAAATCGTGAATTTCATACATCGCAGTTGTCGTAAAAAATCAATTTTGTCAATCGTTTTCAGGAAAAACCCTCCAATTTCGTCAAATTATCAAGGAAAAAACACGAACTTATTTAAAGTTCTGCGGATAAAGCGCAAAATATCGTTAAAGGACCACGAAAAAATGCAAATTTCATCAAAAGACAGGGGGGAAAAAATTCGCCAAAAGATCGTGAGAAAAATGCGAATTTCTCCGAAAGACTTCGTAAAAATTGCGAATTTCAACAAAGAATCGCGTAAAAAACATGCATTTCGACAAAGGACTGCATAAAAAACTATTATTTCGACAAAGGACTGCATAAAAACTCGTATTTTAAAAAAAGATCACAAACAAAATACAAATTTAGACAAGAGATCAGTAACCTTATTTATACCCGGTTCTAAAAGTGATACTACTATCCTTAAGTAAAAAAACTATAACCAAACTCAAAAAGTAACAAATGGACAATAGATATTGACTTCAGGTATCCCATTAAAAAAAAATCATTTAAAACAATAAAGAGAGAAAATCGTAAAAAATACTCCAACAGGTTTAACATTAGCGTTCGAGTTACCACATAACTAGTGTAGGCTCTTAACTCGCTATAGTAATGTTGTCGGTACACGTACATAAAAATACCGCTCCTAAGGGAACACTGTAAAAAATTTTCCCGTTAAAAAACGGAAATAGTTCTGGTAATCTAGACGCCAGTACTACTTCCGTTTTTTAACGGAAAAAAAATTTCCGTAAATTCCAGAAATAGTTCCGTTTTTTCGCAAAATATTTCCGTTTTTTTAATATTTTCTCATGCAAAAATTTTCGTTTGAAAATTAAAAGAATTTTTCAAGGACAAACTAACACCTTTGTGATTTTTATTCTTTACTTTAGAAAGACACGTTAACATCAGGAACATATTGTGTACATTTAATTTAAAGAACAGTGAATAAATGTGACTTACCTTCCATGGGGATCGAACCCGGGAGCTCTTCGGTCGTAGACAGCAGTGTAATACCATTACACCAGGATTACACAAAACACTTTTTCAAATATCTTTAGTTATTTCGGATGCATTTCATGAAGTAAAGACAAGATTTTGAAAGCGGGTTTATTTTTTTAGAGATTTTTTTTTTTTTTTTTTTTTTTTTTTTTTTTTTATTGAGCGGATAGTTCAAAATCATGTTTTACAGATTTTCTTTCTATAATTTCTAATATTTAGCATTTTAATTTTAGCTATATAAAATAAAGTTTAGCCTTTAAAATATTACATGCATGAATGAAAGTATTAAAACATTTTGTTTCCTAATTTTTTGGAAGAGTTTTAAAGTTCTATTATAATATTATTCATATTAATTTATTTATTTTATAAAAGGGTTCTAACACACTTTTTAAAAAAGCATGTATTTTAACAAATATTTTGTATGACGATCTATTGTAAACTCAATAAAAATAGTTACTATAGTAACTATTAATTTTAGTAACTATTAATTTTAATAGCCCATATATGAGTTATTAAAATTAATTACATTTATTGATTATTATGACTTAGGTAATCGCCGAAATAATAATAATTTTGGTAATATATTTCGATGTATTTTAAATTTTATGTGCGGACTTTTTAATTTGAATAGATTAAAAAATACATATATTAAAATTAAAAGTAGATATTTTTCTCACTAAAATATCCTACACACTTTTTGTACTGTGATTAAATAAACATTATTTTAAAATGATACTGAAAAAAAAATAATTTTCCTTAACTGTATCAAACTTAAAAAGAATTAATAAATCTTATTATTACTATTATTAATTTAATATTGTAAAAATATGCTATCTTTTTATTATTAAAACAGAAAAAAAAAGAGAAATGTTGCTATAACGTTTTTCTCTATTTTTCTCATACAGATGGCGCCACGACACTTATCGGTTAAAAATACCAATAACATGTGCTGTTAAAAACGGAAGATTTACTGTTTCGGAAAAATTAACGGAACAGTTCCGTATTTCTAACCGCAAAGTGGGAAATACGGAAATACTACTGTTTTCTCGGAAAAATAAAACTATTCCGTAAAATTTTACGGAAAAGTTTGTGTATATTAACGGATATTTTTTACAGTGAAGGTGATAACATAAAGCTCTCTATGATTTATATGTAGAGCTGTTCTATATGTAGGAACCCATGTAAAAAAAAAAAAAAAAAAAAAAAATCGAAAAAATATGAAACATGATAAATATATTTCATCTCTCTAATGATCCCCTTTCTTAAAAAAAAAAATTCTAAGAAAAGAAACCAAAAATCTTATTACTGCTTGTAATAACAAAAGCGTATAAACAATGATTATAAAGCAGTGTATATTTTAAACAGCTTTTTATACGTAAAAAATCTGTCTCGGGTGAAATCGATCCAGACCGAAAAACACTCCATTGTTGACAGTTTTCTGCCGTAAAATTTATTGGATTGAAAATCGTAAGGAAGCTAAATATCTTTTTACTTTAGACAGATTCCCTTCAATCTTATACAGAAATAAAAAACTTAGAAACAGGATGCAATGGAACATGAAAGGAACACAAAGAGAACATTCAAAGGACACCCTGGAGTGCGGTATTGGGCAGACCTGCTTTAACGTATGTACAAAATTCCCGAATGGCATGACTTTCGAATATTTACATTTATAGAGAACATTCAAACACTTTTGTTTTCAAATTAAAATTAAATTTTTAAATAAAAAAGAAAGTTTTAATTACCTATTAACTGCTTGGACTTAGATCTTTCAATCTTAGAACAAAAAATTTAATTGATAAAACCCTATATTCTAACAATTATAACATTTCAAATTATAATGATACAAAATGTATAACATCTTTCAAATGAATACTTATTAGAGATGGGCAATATCGTTCCTTTTAAGGAACCGTTCACCAAAAGGAACGAGTTCTTTGGACTCGTTCCTATTAGAATCGTTCCGAAAAAAAGGAACGAGTTCTTTTGACTCGTTCCTTTTGGAATCGTTCCGAAAAAAGGAACGATTTTGAGAAAAAGGAGCGATTTCAAGAAAAAAAGGAACGAATCCGTAAAAAAAGGAACGATTCCGACAAAGGAACGGTTTTGAGAAAAAGGAACGAATTCGAAAAAAAGGACGATTTCAAAAAAAAAAGGAACGATTCCGACAAAGGAACGATTTTGAGAAAAAGGAACGAATTAGAGAAAAAAAGACGATTTCAAGAAAAAAGGAACGAATCTGATAAAAATGGAACGAATCCGCGAAAAAAAGGAACGATTCCAGATAAAAAGGAAGGAATCCGGTAAAATAGGATGGATTTTTTAAAAAAAGGTTCCAAGGGAAAAAAAACGCGTCCGAAACTATTTTACGAATCCGGAAACAGGGATAACAGATCTCGGAGCGACTTGCAATCCCTAATATTTATTGTTTATAACTAACTTATTTTCTTACGTATTCATTTTTTTTCATATCATTTCTTATCGTTTGCTTTAATTTTTAAATATTTTGGACAGTTCATTTTGTTTTTAAGAGTTCATTTTATTCATCTGTGTGCGCTATTAATTAGCATAGTTATTTCTAATCCCCATAATATAAGTATTCCCTTACTTTATGATTTATTGTATTAAGCATAATTCCTCTTGAAATTTTGCATTTGGTTGACCTTTCATTTATCACTATAGTTTATCCATGAAATTTTACTGTAGCTTTGGTTTTGGTCATCAGGCTGTTGCGGCGGTCTATTAGATTTTCAATGTAATCATTGCTTTCCCCTCCAAAATCTGTCGTCAAATGACCCTCTATTTATTTTATTATTTTTGCGTAGGAAATTTCTTTATTGATCTAATATTTGATATCGGGGTCTATGATTTGTTTCCTCTTCAAAATTCACCCTAATGTAATCTTTAACTTATATATCGGCCTTCGTAACCGGCCGTTTTCCAAGTTGGTCCATTTCAGTACGATTCCTCAGGAATTGGGTATTTCGGAGTCTGCCCATTTCGAGAAAATTCCTAGAAGTCCATCTATTTAGGAATTAAGGGTGTATTTGAAAAAAATATTTTTCCACATAAAACAGCTCGAAAATATCCGATAGAGTTTCAGACACATTTTTAACCCTTCTTGGCACACTGTGCCCGGTCTGGGATACCTAATTTTAATTCCAAACTTGCAAACGGCACCAATAACGTTTTAGTAAAATTTTGCTTTTGCAACAAAGGTTTAAATTAAGGAATTCAAAATATCTAAAAAAGATCGTTTGTCAATTCCGGTGTCAGTCAACATTTTCTTATTTTACTAACAGATTTTGCCCGTGCCGGAAAGGGTTAAAGGTAGATACGTGAAACTTGCTGAGGTGATTTTTAAAGAGATGTATAAGAAGCCGCGTGATTTCTTTTTTTTTTCGCTCAATTCGTTAGAATTTGATTTATAAACAATTATTTTCTCAGTATGACCATTTTTTTCGTTCGCAGATCTCCCTCTTCAGGAAATTCAGTTCAAAACGCCAACTTTGACAACAGTTTTTTTGCAATTGTAAAAAAAAAAAAAAAAAAAAAAAAAAAAAAAGTTGTTATTACCTATTATAATATAAAAATCCATTAAAGAAATAGTTTCTGAAATTCAAAGCTTAGTGAGCTGAAAATGGGATTGTAAGTTTCTGAAAAAGGATACAAATGAAAATCCAGGATATTTAAATTTAGAAATTGCACATAATTAAAACTGTGGTTTTATGTAGTAAGAAAGGAAATTATAACTATTTAGTTCAATAACGTAACTAATTTTCTTCAATTATATATTTTAAGACAAATAAGTTTTGAAATACATAAAATAAGTAAAAAAATAAAAACTACAAAATACAATGTTGTTCAAAAGAATTTTATTTCAAAAATAGGAGCACACAAAATTTGCTGATTTAGTGAAATCATAAAATGATACGTTGCAATAAGAGCAAGGCTAAAATGGTAGTACAACAAACAATTCAACATTATTTTTTTTATAGTAAAGAAATTTAACATATATAATATATAGCTGTCATGAATAGTAAATTACTTCTAAAATTTTCATTTATTGACGGTAATTAAAATATTTTAGAAACAACCAAATTTCTTTAATAATTTTTGTTTATGAAGTTAGGTTACATAAGCTAAAGCATTTAAAAACGTTTAAACACGTAAATATGTACAGTATCATGACATGAAGAAAAAAAAAAAAAAAATCCCACAACGGCCGTTTCGAGGATTGTGTGGATCCCCTTCCTCAGTGCGTAAAAAATAAGATAAAATAAAAGATTCAAATGGATTCAAAGAGCACCTCGGTTATAGCCCCGAGTAAAACTCTGAAAACCCCTGGTATAATCCCGAAAAACTCAGGACTATAACAGATGTTAGGGGAATACTTCAGTCAAATGGGTTCACTCAAAGGAAGGTCAAATGGACCCGTTTGCTAATGCTAATCCTGTGCAAGAAATTTATAAAGATATCTCAGCTGTATTTTAATATTTTTATTTATTTATTTTTTTTTTTTTTGCATTGGATAGCTGAGATCGATCTGTATTCAAGTCGTTGTTTGCTTTTTCGATTATATTTACAGATATTTTTTATGCGGGACTTTCATTTTCAGAACCGGTTTAGAAAGGGAAAGCACCCTTATAAAAATATCTGCAATCAAAATTGAAAAAATAAAAAACGGCCTGCATTTTGATCCATCTCAGCTATCCAATGAAAAAAAATCATTTAAAAATATTGAAATGCAACCGAGTTATCTTTATAAATTTTTTCCATAGGATTAGCATTAGTAAGCGGGTCTTTTCATTTGACAGAAGTAGCCCCTTAACGGGGCTAAAAAACATCGTTCTATTTTAATTCTTTAATTTTTTTTCCATACTAAAAATGGAGTTCCAAGAATCCTCTAAATGGACGTATGTGATTTTTGTATCATGGTATTGTACTTATTTATGCGTTTAAACGTTGCTAAAAATTTTAACTTGTGTATTGAAATTCACACAAAGTGATTGTTTTATGTGCTTGTTACGCTAAGGTTTTATCTGAGAAATTTGCTATAACCGAAATATTTTTCAAATAACTAGAAATGATCCAAAAAAATTTTGGAAACTTAAACATTTAATAATTTTAATGTTATACAATCATTTTCTGCTCTAATGATTTTGTTAATACATAATAAGTATTATTGAGACATGTGGAGAAACAATAAGAATGTCAGGAATTATAATACGTAAAAATAAAAATATATGCTAAATTAGCAGACATTTGTAATAATAGAATTTTAATGCAATAGTGGGGAAAAAAAACCTAAATTAAAGTAGTTTAAAACACAAAAATAATACAAAATGCAACTACAATAATTTTTTCCCGAAATGTTTTAGAATATGTCAGGGCTTAATTTGCGCCGGAGCTCAGGTACGTCTCTGTTTTTAAAAAATATTTAAGTATTGGTTGGAATTCACCAGATCTCATAAATGTAGGGCCCCGGAGCCCAGTTCAATAGAGCTTTTTTTGTATCATGGATACTGCCCATTTTTTAACTCTGCACATTTCACTTTTTTTTCTGTCATTTTCATTTGCAAGTGGATCTAACTGTCATGTATTATTATTCTGATAGAAAGAAATCGAGCAGTGTTTCCTCTTTTTTTTAATAAAAGCATCGAATTTTTCCGATAGCGGTGTCAATTTTTTTATTTTGTTTTTTAGTTTTTGGACTCGTTACAAAAGATTGATAAGCGGAAGGAATCGATTATAGTTTAAGATATGCACCTTTTAAAGAAAATTGAAAAATGTTGTTCCATTTTACAGCATATAAATATTAATTTCAGTGAATTTCAAGCATTTTTTATAAAATTGCATAGCTATTTGACTAATTTTTTTTTTTTTTTTTTTTTTTTTTTTTTGTGTGTGTGTGTGTGTTAATGCTATTTCTGAATCATAAATCTTACCATATTTAATACCAGAATTCTGCGATTAATTACATTAAAATTAGAAAATACTTCTATCGGAAGAAGTAATAAGTAAAAAGTGGAATAGTTGACAGATAAATATATGCTGATAAATATATTTAAAATTTTTATTTTGCTAAAAAAAAAAAAAAAAAAAAATGCTTTTGCAAATAATATATGAAATCTAAATATGCAGATTGGAGTCAATATGGGGAGGGGGGAACGCTACAATTGTTAGTATTGCATATTATTAGGATTCCGGTAATTTTTACTTTCTCATCATATGTGGTATATGGTAAGTCTTGCAATGGTTTTGAAAATCGAAAAAAGAAATTGACGGATAGTAAAGATTACGAAAAACATAATTTTAGAAAAAAAACATGCCGTCTGTCTGTAAATCTTCCGAACAAATTGAGATAGAGACTTAAATTTGCTATGTACTTAATATGAAGTAACCTCGATTATCCGGAAGTGTTTCTATCGGACTCTCGAAATATTCGTTCAGATGACAGATATTATTGAGATATTCGTATTCATATTTTCCAAATTCTACGACTTTTCACGACCCTGTATTTCATTGAAATTTCAATTCAAAGATTTATTTTAATTGGAAATGAAGCACTTAATCCAATGCAGTAAATTGTTAGTATAATTGTTTATTTAATCCGTCTGTCTGTGCGCGTGTCTGTCCGTCTGTCTGTAAATACTCTATCTCTCGAACAAATTGAGATAGATACTTAAAATTTTGTGCGTATTTAATATGTAGTAATGAGAAGAAGCCTATTGAATATCAGTAAACTCCATTATCCGGAACTATTTTTTAGGACTCTTAAAATATTCGTTCTGATGAAAATTTATAGAAATTTTCGAATTTTTTTATCTTAAAGAGTGGGTGAAAAATACAATGAAAAACATAAATTTTGTATAAAAATTAAAGTCACTCGGATAATTATTTGCCGGAATAATTGTATTAATATTTTCCACATTCTTCGATTTTTCATGATCATTCATTTCATTCAAATTTCAATTCAAAGGCATATTTTAATTGAAAATGAGACACTTAAACCAACGCAGTAAACTGTTAGTTAACATAACTATAATTTTTGGAGTTATTAGGATGCTTCTTTTACGCAATTCGGTATTATCCCGTCGATCAGAAAACTATTTCCAAACTGTAAGATTAAATGCCAATAATGACTTCATAAATGTCACATTCACTTAACATTAAACACGTTACATGTGTTTGTTACGCCATCAAGTGATTTTTAATTTCATATTTTATGTGTGGTACTATTAATCTTTTACTAATTTATTTGTTATTTCGTTATTTAAAGTAAAAATTATGCTAGTTTGCATAATTTAATAATAGTTTGTCGATTATATGTCGAAATGGGTCGACGAGATAAATAATTATAGTATCCGTAATTCCGTAATGGAGCATTACGAAGCATTGGAAAAATTAAATATACTTTAAATTTTATTTTGGAATTGTGATGCACTTGAAAAACATACATAAAAGTTTTATAACTTTAAACATGCTTATAGTAAAGAAAAAAAACTGAGGAAAATTATTTTTTAATTGAAGTGGATTGTGGCATTTAAATGGAGAGTGGTGTAATAAAATCACTTTAAACTGTATTTATAATACTCGAATCTTTATAAAAACTTAATCAGAATGCACTAGCGATAATAAAGCACAATTTAAACAAGAAATTATAAAATCGAAATTTTTGTTTTTTTCGCCGAATAAAGAGCCGGCGGAATCGTTTTAAATTTTCTAACGGACCGGGCTGGCAGATTTAGAATAGTTTTTTCAACGGGCCGGGCCGACAAACAACATAAACGGGCCGGGCCGATTAAAAAAATTTTCGGGCCTATCGGCCCGTTCTGAAGATTTGAGCTGGAACGATAAAATATGAGCCATTTTATATGGTTTTAACGAGAATAAGTATAAATGTACGTCACGAGCCATACTAGTTTGACAGCATCAATATAAAAATGTACAATGTAGAGATCAGCATCGGAGAATTACATTGTGTGCAACTCGTTTTAATATTTTTTTTAGCTGACTCATGCCGGTCCGAGATCAAGCTCGCATTATTTTTCTACATATAGACTGGCCGGACCGGAATTACACTTAATTGTTCTCATGATCTGTAGGGCAGAAAACATGATTTGTAAAATTATTAACAGCGATAAAGAACTTATGTTAGCTTTATCTTCGGATATATACTTCTTGATGGTTTTAAATTAATTTCTGATTAATTTTAAATTGTAAAAGTATAAAAGTGATAAGCTTAATTATTGAAGGGATTTGGAATCGAATAGCGTTTTTTATTTTTGGTAAATATGACCTTTGTATGACCTTTTGTATGACCTTTTGAGTCTGACTTGTATGACCTTTTTGAGATGTAATAGTTTCTCAAATGATTGCAGGTTTTTCTCCCTTCCCATGCTATCGCTTCCGGAAATTCTATTCAAATCGCAGTGACATATGATTATGACAGTATTTTATTTACTTGTAGTATTCTTAAATTGATTGTATCAAAAAATAGATAACGCCCCTCGATTATATAGTTTTTGAATAAAGATACCTGCTAATCTTATGCATTTCTGAGAAAAAAGTGAATTTAGAAATGTATCAGAAAGACGCTTCTTTGAATTTAAGAATGAATTGGGATTTAAAACCTTTAATAAAATTATATAGAAATATTTTTATAAATTTTCTTTTATCAAACATCTTCAAAAGTAACGACGTTTTTAGCTTTCTTTCTTTTTTCTTTTATTCTAAGCCATATTAAATTTTTAATGAATCTTTATTCGAATGTTGATAGCCTAAGAGTCTAAGTAATCATTAATGTTGTTAATGTGTATTTCCTGTAAAATGTATTGTAAAATCATTCCATAGATATGTATGCAGTATTCTTTAAAAAAAATCTTAATTATATGATAAAAATCTATTTTTTTTTTTTTTTTTTTTTAGAAATTGTAGAAATTGTAATGGGCCAAAACGGGCCGGGCCGGGCCTAAAATATAAAAATTTAAACGGGCCGGGCCCAATCCGAACTTTTGAGCTTTACAACGGACCGGGCCGAAATAAATTACCTACGGGCCTGAAAATTCCGGCCCGTGCAGACCTCTAGATATAATGCACAGTTGTAGTTTATTAAACGTTTATCCCCTCCTCAACTTTAATTTCTTTTCTCTTTCTTTCGTTTTTCTTCGTCTCCCTTCCCCCCCCCCGATTTTTTTTTCATGCACATTTGAAGGATATTTGGGCAATACACTTTGCTTTAATAAATCAAAATACATCTTATTTTAAAATAAAATCGGTCCTTTTCGGAATGGTTTCATTTCGGAACTAGTCCGAGGAATCGTTCCTTTTCGGAATGGTTTCATTCCGGAACTAGTCCGAGGAATCGTTCCTTTTCGGAATGAGTCCGATCAATCGTTCCTTTTTGGAATGGTTTCATTTCAGAACTAGTCCGAGGAATCGTTCCTTTTCGGAACGAGTGCGAGGAATCGTCCCTTTTTGGAATGATTTAATTTCGGAACTAGTCCGAGGAATCGTTCCTTTTCGGAATGGTTTCATTTCGGAACTAGTCCGAGGAATCATTCCTTTTCGGAACGAGTCCGATCAATCGTTCCTTTTCGGAAGGGTTTCATTTCAGAACTAGTCCGAAAAATCGTTCCTTTTCGGAACGAGTGCGAGGAATCGTTCCTTTTCGGAATGGTTTCATTTCGGAACGAGTCCGATCAATCGTTCCTTTTCGGAATGGTTTCATTTCGGAACTAGTCCGAGGAACCGTTCCTTTTCGGAACTAGTCCGAGGAACCGTTCCTTTTTGGAACGAGTCCGAGGAACCGTTCCATTTTCGAATAGTTCCGAAAAGGAACGAATCCTTTTTACAGACAGGAACCGTTCGTTCAGTTCCACCACCGGAACCGTTCCTTTGGAATCGTTCCTCAACAAATGACACATGTCTAATACTTATCATACATGATTTTATAATGAACTAAATACTGAGAAAGGATAAAAAATGAAACAGAAGTGACGCTCTTCGGTGCCAGACAGTCTATGTATTTTTCGCCATGAAGGTCCCGTCATTGGATACATATCGAACATATTTAAAAGATTTTGATTGAATAATTGAAACAAAGAAACATTCAAAAACAAACTAGTTCCTTTTTTTATGAAAAAAAAAACTCATTTGCTTTATAAGGCTTACAAAATTAATATTATTTTTAAATGTATACAGATAATATTTTTAATCATGTTCTAGCTATTCTAGTACTTCATAATTTTTTTCTGTTAGTTTCACGTTGACGAAAGCGAACAGGATCTCCAAAATAAGAAGATCACAACAATCAGAGATGTAGTGAAGGGTATACGGGGGTATACGCCGTATACCTTCTGTAATTTTTAAAGACACGTCTTATACCCTCTGTTACCCAAGAAAGCTTGTAGTATACACACTCTAGGGTATACCCTCTGTCTTCAGAATATACCTCTGCTTAGAGCGTATATCCTCTGTTATTTTTATGACTACACCCCTGACAACAATGACTCATCACTCATCGCGAATTCTGCATAAGTCAATGCAGCGCGTATGTACAGGCACATGCAAAGAGAAAATTGCGTCCGGGGTAAAGTTAGAAATTGGCACTCCCCCTCCCATCCCAACTTTTTCTTATGAAAGATCAAAAATGACGGTGGTAGTATAAATTTGGCGCCCCTAAATTTCAGTGCCCGGGACAGCGCTCTCCCCCCCCCCCCCCCCTTCGCTCTCTTCTTCCATTTCTCACGGCGCTAAGTTTGTCTTAGTTACCCACACATTGTGTAAATGGGTTTTTGCTCACTGTTGCAAACCTAATTTAGACGCCGCATTTGGTGTACCATTTCACTTTCTCCAAGAAAATAAAAGTAAGTCTGTTGCGCCTTGTTTTGCTCTAGAAAATTCATTTTACGTCAGAATTTTTTCCAAAATCTTGTAAGATTATGCATATTTTTTTACAAATAAAGATCGGGTGTCACCCCTTCGAAGTTGACACCCGGGGCGCCCCCCCCCTCCTCCCAACTTTTTCTTGTGACAGACCAAAAATGACGATGGTAGTATAAATTTGGCGCCTTCTAAATTTCAGCGCCCGGGGCCTGCCCCCTTCGTCCCTCATTTAGCATGGCGCTGCGTGTATAAGTAGAAAAAAAATCTTTCTTTTTAAAGTTAGTTTTGGTTACCCGCACTTTGCGTAAATGGGTTTTTCCTCACTGTTGCAAATCTAATTTATACACCCCATTTTTTTAACCGTTTCACTTTCTCCAAGAAAAGAAAACTAAATCTGTTGCGCCTAGTTTTGCCCTAGAAAATTCATTTTACGTCAGAATTTTTTCCGAAATCTTGTAAGATTATGGATATTCTTTTGCAAATAAAGGCCGCTCGGGTGTCACCCCTTCGAGGGTGACACCCGGGGCGGACCGCCCCCCCCGCCCCCCTTAGCTACGCCACTGGTTAGTGTAATCGTTAAACTATTTGTGAAACTCATTTTGATTTTGCTTATGTAACATTATGATTAACAATGTGATGTGTTAGAAATTCATTGATAACACATTTCAAAAAATCTTTTGTACATTTTTTTTTTTTTTAATGTTTTGTCCATTTAAATTTGTTGAACTATATCGAAAATTGAATGTTTAGTTAAAATCCTGTCATTTTTGACAGGGGTTATATACTAGTTAATTAAATAAAAACAATAGAAAATATCAAGTTTTATAGAAAAAGACTGATTTCTTATGATTTTTATCAACTATATGATCAATGTAACGACTTAAAAGTTGAAAGTTAAACGTACATCCTAGTTTTTCAACTGCTATAACCCTTATGAGTATCGTTAATTAAGTAAAAAACAATGGAAAATATCAAGTTTTATAGAAAAAGACTGATTTCTTATGATTTTTATCAACTATATGATCAATGTAACGACTTAAAAGTTGAAAGTTAAACGTACATCCTAGTTTTTCAACTGCTATAACCCTTATGAGTATCGTTAATTAAGTAAAAAACAATGGAAAATATCAAGTTTTATAGAAAAAGACTGATTTCTTACGATTTTTATCAACTGCAACATCAGTGTATCGACTTACAAGTTGAAAGTTAAACATGCACTCTAGTTTTTCAACAGCTATAATCTTAATGAGTATCGTTAATTAAGTAAAAAACAATGGAAAATATCAAGTTTTATAGAAAAAGACTTATTTCTTACGATTTTTTCAACTCAAACTTCAGAATATCAATTTGATAGAAAGAAATTTAAGCAAGCATTCCAGTTTTGGACAACCATTTCCTTCATGAACATTATTTATTAAGCAAAACAACGGAAAATATTAAATTTTTAACTGATATCTTCATATTTTTTTTTTAATATAAAATCAGGATACACAACTTAAAATAGAAATTTAAACATATTTTTTAGTTTTTGAACAGTCGTTACCTCAAAGAATTTCGATAATTGAACAATTAACAAAGGAAACTAATGCTTTTTTAACGAAAAAAGACGAATTAAACGAATTTGGTTAACTTTTACTCTAAATGGAAATTTCATCATACTTTTATATACTAACTAAGTAGAATTTTATTGCATAAACGAACACATTTCAGTAAATATTCAACGCACACACAAATATGAAAACAACACCTGCTTCTTGTGACGTCATGTTGAAACCAAAACTTATTCCTTGGAAGTCCCTCACCATGCCTTTTCACCCCCATCTCCCCCAATTTTTTACCACAGGTAGGGAAATGGACAAAGCAATGACCTCTCTATCTTGTATATTTAGAAGTCTGGGAGAAAAAAAGAGACATTTTATGCACTCCAATTTCATAACAATTACCGCAATATCCCAAAATTTGAATTTTGGAAGACATAATCAGTATAATTAATTAAAGAAAATAATAAAAATATTATTTTTTAAGGGGAAAAGGTGAATTTAAGCGAATTTGATTAGTTTTACAATAGTCTTTTGAACTGCAACTTGGAAATATAGATTTCTAACAGAAGAATTAAACGTATATTTTAATTTTAACAACAAAAACTTAACAAGTATCATTAATTTAAGAAAAATAAATATCAATTTTAAAGAAAAGACGAATTTGAATAATTTTACACTAGTATTTTCAAAAGCAACCTAGAAATATCAATACTTATTCACATATTTCACTTATTCACTGTATTCAATACTATATTTAATAAATTTGGATACACTTTAAGAATTTTCTAATGTATAATTAAATATTAGCTGTATATTTAATGTTACCCATGTTTTCAACATTAGTTCAGAATCGTGAATTTTGTATTTTAAATACCATGTATTCAGGTTCAGATTATTTTCACTTGAAATCATACAGAATTTTTTAACAGATTCAGATTATTTTCACTTGAAATCATACAGAATTTTTTAACAGAGTTTGTTTTTGAAATCATTGAAGCAACTGTATTTAATATTTTTAACCCCAATTTTCTAAGATTGTCTAACATTTTCCGATTATACATCCCCCATAAGTACATTTCTAAATGCTACAATCACTTTACATATCGAAAAGATATCATTGAAGCAACTGTATTTAATATTTTTAACACCAATTTTCTAAGATTTTTTAACATTTTCCGGTTATACATTCCTCAAAAGTATATATTCTAAACAATAGAAAATATTAATTTTAAGAATAAAAAGACGAATTTAAACAAATTTTATTAGTTTTACAATATTTTTTCTCATCTCCAACACGGATATACCAATTTTAACAGAATTAAACGCATATTTTAGTTTTTAAGAACAAAAATGTAATAAGTATCATTAATTAAACAAAAAATAAATATCAATTTTCAAGAAAAGACAATTTTTTACACAAATTTTTAACTTTGAAATACATTTATTTACATATATTGTTACAATATATTACTAAACTTAAACTTTTTAAAAAGTTTGAATGTTTTTACAAAGGGTTCATATTTATATTTTTCACGTCTTGACTGCATTCGAAATCTTACAATAAAAGTATACTTTTATTATTTTTATTATTATTATTATTATTCTAGAAAACCTAAAAAGTCATTTCTTGCTGCTTTAAACACTTGACATATTAAAACTACTCTGAGATATTCTACCCATATAATTAATCAAATTAGGACATGATTCATCTTACACTTCAAAATTTCTGAATTTTTACAATACTTATTTTCATCAAACTTTATTCTTGATCCTATATATTTTAGGAGTACAGAATTTTAACATCTGTTTTTATCTACTTATCAGAAAATTATTAAAACACCCAACAACATTTTCCAAATATGAATATTATCTTTACAGTTTAATAATACAAAACATACACGAACACAAAGTTTAATTTTTACAAACATTTCATATTTCAAACCAAACTTTTCAAAATTTTCACATCATAAGAGCAAACATTGGACGAACTTTTTAACTTTTTTTATTGCTTAGATCTTTTCATCATAACTTTTAATTATGATAATTATCCATTTTTAGGTTGATTGTTGAAAAACTGTAACTGAAATTACATAAACTTAATGTAAAAAACCATGTTCTCACACAATTTCTTGAAATTCAACAAAGAATTGACTATTACTTATCTATTATTATTCTTATTAAATACTTATCTACATCAATATCGACTCTCGATAGTATATAGATATTTCATCATTACACACTTACAACTCTTTTCAAACATTTATCAGAAAAATAAGTCAATCAAAGTCTAGTAGTTATCACACCTGTACCTCAGAAATATTACTATCATATGAAACAGTAAAGAAAATTAATAGATATTTAATATTTAATAACCTCATACGTGAAATTACTGTCGAAATGAGAATACTAATTATCTATAAAATCAACTGTTGAACAAAAAAATAGTACAGATTACCGAAAATTCAAATGTTTTTTCTGCAAAAGTTACAAAAATTAACAAATGAATGACAAGTTAGAGAAATAACTAAAAAAGTTAATGAACATATTTACAAATTTATTAAAATCACACCTTTTTCTGGATTACAAACCGCAATTTCTTGAAAAATTTATCACCGAATTTGTAAGATTTTAGTCCTAGTATTACATACACTCAATAAATATTCAAAATTAACAAAAATATAATTTTTTAGTCTCATCAATAAACAGAAATTCTATATTAAAAGAATATTTTCATAGTAGTACTTATAAAAATGAGAGTTTACAAACTGATTTTCATAATTTTATCACATTTAAACTTAATATTTTACATAAAACATTATTTAATCAAATTTTATGCTTTCTAATTCAGTAAAATTCAATACTTTTTTAGTTTTTAAATCAATACCACAATATTTATTTACATCAAACTTGATTCTTCACCTTTTATATTTCCACATTACACACGTGAGATAAATACTAACTTGGATCAGGAGTTGAAGTCAATTGATTCCATTCGATTTTCATCATGTACGCATTGCTCCTACACGAAATTTCTTACTGCTATAATCATCTAATGTATTAAAACTAATCTCCTCATATTTTTAATCAATTCATCAGATGTTTCATCTCGCACTTCTGAATTATCGTGCATCAAGTTGCTTAAAATATAAATACTATCTTTATAGTTTTAATGATATATAGTATACATGGTTTATCTTGAGTTAGCACTTCCATACTATTAATCAAATTATATGTTTCATCTTGCACTTGATCTTAATGATTTAACTTGCATCTGAATTATCGTCCATCGAGTTTTTTTTTAAATAATAATATATTTATAGTTTTTGATTATACATAGCATGTACAAATACAATCTTTAATTTTAACATTTCATATTTCAAATAACCTATTTCCGAAACCAAGCTATGTGAATTTTACCACAATACTTATTATCATAGAATAATTTGTGTTTCACACTTTTCTAAAAATTATCAGATATGTACCCCTCAGAGAAATTACTATCATATGAATAAATGAAGAAAATTTAATTTATATTAAATGTACACGAAATTGATTGCAATATACATGTATTTAATAAAAATAAATAAATAAGCGATTATTTATACATTAAACCTTTACTAAATATATATTTCTTTCATTATACAGATGTTTCAACAAGATGAACCAAAACAGCAGCAAACTTCAGAAATTAATGATCCGAATGATTCATCCCTAGCACATGTAGCGTTAACGAATAACACATATGTGAGTACTTATATGAGAAATACTAGAATTCGTATATGAAACGTAATTAGAGTAAATACAAAATGATTTGTCTTACTACCTACACTTTAACAAGTGCTTCTTACCTATATTATTGAAGAGAATCCTAACTGTGCCCATTTATTTCTACTACAGATGTGCTCTATTTGCTACAAACACTTCTTAAGTAAATGGAATTTAACAGGACATACAAAAATCTATACAGATGAAAAAACTTACACTTGGAAAGATTACCATAAATGCTGTTTTCAAGGAGACGTGAATAAAAAATGCACACATCATCATATAAAGCATCGTCAGATACATGTAAACTTAGCGAAGATATTCAAAAATTAGTCAGACTTTTGTAGAATTTAGAAATAAAGGAAGATATTTAGGCTATTTATCCATCATATTTTCACAACACTTACCACAATATCTCAAACTTAAAATTTGGAAGACACACACTGCTGAAAAGTAATTTTGTGATTCTTCTAACCAGTATGAATGTATAGATATTATTTTGCAGTGTATTCTTTGAATGCTCACATTAAATATTCTTTTATATGCATATATCGTTGTGTTTATTTTTCTAATACCTATTACATTAATGAAATACATAACATTTTAAGTGAAATAACACTCTCACAACTTAAAAAATACATAAGAACATACAAAAAATAAGCAGATGTATGAAAAAATATGCAAGTTTACAAAATAATTTCATTGTTTTCTAGAAATATTAACAAAAAATATTTACAATATGAAAAAATTGCAAAAGTGAAAAGAAAAAACACAAATTTAAAAACAAAAACCACAAAGTGAAAAACTCATAACAAAGTTTTTGAAAAAAAATATTTACAACAAAATTTTTTTTTACAAAAACCAAAACTTCCAAAAATATTCAAAAAATTTTTTTTTCAAAAACATTTTTTACAAAATTTTTTTTTTCAAAATAAGTTTTTACAAAAGTAAAAAAAAAGAAAATCACAACGTTAAAAAATGAAAAATTTTTGTTAAAAAAAGTGTAAAAAATTGCAAAAAAATGTTGCAAAAATTTCAAAAAAGTTATGAAAAAAGTCTCAAAAATTTTGTTATTTTTAATAGCAAATGCAATGGTTTCGCCATTGCATACTGCATTAAAACCAACGAAATTTTTGAAGCTTTTTTCATAACTTTTTTGAAATTTTTGCAACATTTTTTTGCAATTTTTTTAACAAAAATTTTTCATTTTTTTAACGTTGTGATTTTCTTTTTTTTTACTTTTGTAAAAACTTATTTTGAAAAAAAAAATTTTTGTAAAAAATGTTTTTGAAAAAAAAATTTTTTGAAAAAAATATTTTTGGAAGTTTTGGTTTTTGTAAAAAAAAATTTTGTTGTAAATATTTTTTTTCAAAAACTTTGTTATGAGTTTTTCACTTTGTGGTTTTTGTTTTTAAATTTGTGTTTTTTCTTTTCACTTTTGCAATTTTTTCATATTGTAAATATTTTTTGTTAATATTTCTAGAAAACAATGAAATTATTTTGTAAACTTGCATATTTTTTCATACATCTGCTTATTTTTTGTATGTTCTTATGTATTTTTTAAGTTGTGAGAGTGTTATTTCACTTAAAATGTTATGTATTTCATTAATGTAATAGGTATTAGAAAAATAAACACAACGATATATGCATATAAAAGAATATTTAATGTGAGCATTCAAAGAATACACTGCAAAATAATATCTATACATTCATACTGGTTAGAAGAATCACAAAATTACTTTTCAGCAGTGTGTGTCTTCCAAATTTTAAGTTTGAGATATTGTGGTAAGTGTTGTGAAAATATGATGGATAAATAGCCTAAATATCTTCCTTTATTTCTAAATTCTACAAAAGTCTGACTAATTTTTGAATATCTTCGCTAAGTTTACATGTATCTGACGATGCTTTATATGATGATGTGTGCATTTTTTATTCACGTCTCCTTGAAAACAGCATTTATGGTAATCTTTCCAAGTGTAAGTTTTTTCATCTGTATAGATTTTTGTATGTCCTGTTAAATTCCATTTACTTAAGAAGTGTTTGTAGCAAATAGAGCACATCTGTAGTAGAAATAAATGGGCACAGTTAGGATTCTCTTCAATAATATAGGTAAGAAGCACTTGTTAAAGTGTAGGTAGTAAGACAAATCATTTTGTATTTACTCTAATTACGTTTCATATACGAATTCTAGTATTTCTCATATAAGTACTCACATATGTGTTATTCGTTAACGCTACATGTGCTAGGGATGAATCATTCGGATCATTAATTTCTGAAGTTTGCTGCTGTTTTGGTTCATCTTGTTGAAACATCTGTATAATGAAAGAAATATATATTTAGTAAAGGTTTAATGTATAAATAATCGCTTATTTATTTATCTTTATTAAATACATGTATATTGCAATCAATTTCGTGTACATTTAATATAAATTAAATTTTCTTCATTTATTCATATGATAGTAATTTCTCTGAGGGGTACATATCTGATAATTTTTAGAAAAGTGTGAAACACAAATTATTCTATGATAATAAGTATTGTGGTAAAATTCACATAGCTTGGTTTCGGAAATAGGTTATTTGAAATATGAAATGTTAAAATTAAAGATTGTATTTGTACATGCTATGTATAATCAAAAACTATAAATATATTATTATTTAAAAAAAAACTCGATGGACGATAATTCAGATGCAAGATGAAATCATTAAGATCAAGTGCAAGATGAAACATATAATTTGATTAATAGTATGGAAGTGCTAACTCAAGATAAACCATGTATACTATATATCATTAAAACTATAAAGATAGTATTTATATTTTAAGCAACTTGATGCACGATAATTCAGAAGTGCGAGATGAAACATCTGATGAATTGATTAAAAATATGAGGAGATTAGTTTTAATACATTAGATGATTATAGCAGTAAGAAATTTCGTGTAGGAGCAATGCGTACATGATGAAAATCGAATGGAATCAATTGACTTCAACTCCTGATCCAAGTTAGTATTTATCTCACGTGTGTAATGTGGAAATATAAAAGGTGAAGAATCAAGTTTGATGTAAATAAATATTGTGGTATTGGTTTAAAAACTAAAAAAGTATTGAATTTTACTGAATTAGAAAGCATAAAATTTGATTAAATAATGTTTTATGTAAAATATTAAGTTTAAATGTGATAAAATTATGAAAATCAGTTTGTAAACTCTCATTTTTATAAGTACTACTATGAAAATATTCTTTTAATATAGAATTTCTGCTTATTGATGAGACTAAAAATTATATTTTTGTTAATTTTGAATATTTATTGAGTGTATGTAATACTAGGACTAAAATCTTACAAATTCGGTGATAAATTTTTCAAGAAATTGCGGTTTGTAATCCAGAAAAAGGTGTGATTTTAATAAATTTGTAAATATGTTCATTAACTTTTTTAGTTATTTCTCTAACTTGTCATTCATTTGTTAATTTTTGTAACTTTTGCAGAAAAAACATTTGAATTTTCGGTAATCTGTACTATTTTTTTGTTCAACAGTTGATTTTATAGATAATTAGTATTCTCATTTCGACAGTAATTTCACGTATGAGGTTATTAAATATTAAATATCTATTAATTTTCTTTACTGTTTCATATGATAGTAATATTTCTGAGGTACAGGTGTGATAACTACTAGACTTTGATTGACTTATTTTTCTGATAAACGTTTGAAAAGAGTTGTAAGTGTGTAATGATGAAATATCTATATACTATCGAGAGTCGATATTGATGTAGATAAGTATTTAATAAGAATAATAATAGATAAGTAATAGTCAATTCTTTGTTGAATTTCAAGAAATTGTGTGAGAACATGGTTTTTTACATTAAGTTTATGTAATTTCAGTTACAGTTTTTCGACAATCAACCTAAAAATGGATAATTATCATAATTAAAAGTTATGATGAAAAGATCTAAGCAATAAAAAAAGTTAAAAAGTTAAAAAGTTCGTCCAATGTTTGCTCTTATGATGTGAAAATTTCGAAAAGTTTGGTTTGAAATATGAAATGTTTGTAAAAATTAAACTTTGTGTTCGTGTATGTTTTGTATTATTAAACTGTAAAGATAATATTCATATTTGGAAAATGTTGTTGGGTGTTTTAATAATTTTCTGATAAGTAGATAAAAACAGATGTTAAAATTCTGTACTCCTAAAATATATAGGATCAAGAATAAAGTTTGATGAAAATAAGTATTGTAAAAATTCAGAAATTTTGAAGTGTAAGATGAATCATGTCCTAATTTGATTAATTATATGGGTAGAATATCTCAGAGTAGTTTTAATATGTCAAGTGTTTAAAGCAGCAAGAAATGACTTTTTAGGTTTTCTAGAATAATAATAATAATAAAAATAATAAAAGTATACTTTTATTGTAAGATTTCGAATGCAGTCAAGACGTGAAAAATATAAATATGAACCCTTTGTAAAAACATTCAAACTTTTTAAAAAGTTTAAGTTTAGTAATATATTGTAACAATATATGTAAATAAATGTATTTCAAAGTTAAAAATTTGTGTAAAAAATTGTCTTTTCTTGAAAATTGATATTTATTTTTTGTTTAATTAATGATACTTATTACATTTTTGTTCTTAAAAACTAAAATATGCGTTTAATTCTGTTAAAATTGGTATATCCGTGTTGGAGATGAGAAAAAATATTGTAAAACTAATAAAATTTGTTTAAATTCGTCTTTTTATTCTTAAAATTAATATTTTCTATTGTTTAGAATATATACTTTTGAGGAATGTATAACCGGAAAATGTTAAAAAATCTTAGAAAATTGGTGTTAAAAATATTAAATACAGTTGCTTCAATGATATCTTTTCGATATGTAAAGTGATTGTAGCATTTAGAAATGTACTTATGAGGGATGTATAATCGGAAAATGTTAGACAATCTTAGAAAATTGGGGTTAAAAATATTAAATACAGTTGCTTCAATGATTTCAAAAACAAACTCTGTTAAAAAATTCTGTATGATTTCAAGTGAAAATAATCTGAATCTGTTAAAAAATTCTGTATGATTTCAAGTGAAAATAATCTGAACCTGAATACATGGTATTTAAAATACAAAATTCACGATTCTGAACTAATGTTGAAAACATGGGTAACATTAAATATACAGCTAATATTTAATTATACATTAGAAAATTCTTAAAGTGTATCCAAATTTATTAAATATAGTATTGAATACAGTGAATAAGTGAAATATGTGAATAAGTATTGATATTTCTAGGTTGCTTTTGAAAATACTAGTGTTAAATTATTCAAATTCGTCTTTTCTTTAAAATTGATATTTATTTTTCTTAAATTAATGATACTTGTTAAGTTTTTGTTGTTAAAATTAAAATATACGTTTAATTCTTCTGTTAGAAATCTATATTTCCAAGTTGCAGTTCAAAAGACTATTGTAAAACTAATCAAATTCGCTTAAATTCACCTTTTCCCCTAAAAAATAATATTTTTATTATTTTCTTTAATTAATTATACTGATTATGTCTTCCAAAATTCAAATTTTGGGATATTGCGGTAATTGTTATGAAATTGGAGTGCATAGAATGTCTCTTTTTTTTCTCCCAGACTTCTAAATATACAAGATAGAGAGGTCATTGCTTTGTCCATTTCCCTACCTGTGGTAAAAAATTGGGGGAGATGGGGGTGAAAAGGCATGGTGAGGGACTTCCAAGGAATAAGTTTTGGTTTCAACATGACGTCACAAGAAGCAGGTGTTGTTTTCATATTTGTGTGTGCGTTGAATATTTACTGAAATGTGTTCGTTTATGCAATAAAATTCTACTTAGTTAGTATATAAAAGTATGATGAAATTTCCATTTAGAGTAAAAGTTAACCAAATTCGTTTAATTCGTCTTTTTTCGTTAAAAAATCATTAGTTTCCTTTGTTAATTGTTCAATTATCGAAATTCTTTGAGGTAACGACTGTTCAAAAACTAAAAAATATGTTTAAATTTCTATTTTAAGTTGTGTATCCTGATTTTATATTTAAAAAAAAATATGAAGATATCATTTAAAAATTTAATATTTTCCGTTGTTTTGCTTAATAAATAATGTTCATGAAGGAAATGGTTGTCCAAAACTGGAATGCTTGCTTAAATTTCTTTCTATCAAATTGATATTCTGAAGTTTGAGTTGAAAAAATCGTAAGAAATAAGTCTTTTTCTATAAAACTTGATATTTTCCATTGTTTTTTACTTAATTAACGATACTCATTAAGATTATAGCTGTTGAAAAACTAGAGTGCATGTTTAACTTTCAACTTGTAAGTCGATACACTGATGTTGCAGTTGATAAAAATCGTAAGAAATCAGTCTTTTTCTATAAAACTTGATATTTTCCATTGTTTTTTACTTAATTAACGATACTCATAAGGGTTATAGCAGTTGAAAAACTAGGATGTACGTTTAACTTTCAACTTTTAAGTCGTTACATTGATCATATAGTTGATAAAAATCATAAGAAATCAGTCTTTTTCTATAAAACTTGATATTTTCCATTGTTTTTTACTTAATTAACGATACTCATAAGGGTTATAGCAGTTGAAAAACTAGGATGTACGTTTAACTTTCAACTTTTAAGTCGTTACATTGATCATATAGTTGATAAAAATCATAAGAAATCAGTCTTTTTCTATAAAACTTGATATTTTCTATTGTTTTTATTTAATTAATACTACTCATTAAGATGGTCTATCAAGCAAAATTCAAATATGTTTAACTTTCTTGTGTTAAATTGATAATCTCATCTTGTAGTTGAAGAAATCTAAATAAAATGGTTGAAAACTGAAATTTTAATTGTTTCGCTTAATTAATAATACTCATTAAAATTACGGTTGTTCAAAATTCAAATATAAATTTAATCTTCATCATATAGTATGATTCCGTGTTGAGATGTGATTGATAATATTTTTAATTAGGGAAGGTTGTTCACCTATCCTGTTATAATAGAATGTTCCTTTTTTCGGCTAGGGGGCGTTTGTGGAGGGGGATGCATGGTGGGGGTAGGAGGTACCGCAGGAGGGACGGTTTGCTGCGGCGGGACGGTGGTGGCACCGGCGGCGGGACGGTTGCTGCGTGCTGCGGCGGGACGGTCCCGCCGTCGGCTGAGCTTAAACTGTCGTTTCCCTACTACTAGCATCTGATCGCTAAAATGGCAATTAATCATTTCCGAGAATTAAAAAAAATCGGTCATAAATCCGAAAATTAGGACATAAAATGTATCGCGAACTTCGACAAATGGTCGCCGAAAATAACGAATTTCGCCAATCGTGCGAAGAACAATCACTAATTTCGTCAAAGGATCGCGGGAAAACGCGAATTTAATGAAAGGATTTTGACAAATTTCAGTAAAAAAATCGCGGAAAAAAAAGTAAGTTTCGGCAAGAAATGATGAAAATACAGCAAATTTCATCAAAACACAGCGAAAATATGACAAATTTCATCAAAATATAGCGAAAATATGACAAATTTCATCAAAATATAGCGAAAATACGACAAATTTCATCAAAATATAGCGGAAAAACGTCAAACTTCTCCAAAAGATCGTGAAAAAACGTCAAACTTCCCCAAAAGATTGTAAAAAAAAGTCAAACTTTTCCAAAAGATCGTGAAAAAACGTCAGAATTCTCCAAAAGATCGCAAAAAAACGTCAAACTTCTCCAAATGATAGTGAAAAAACCGCAAACTTCTCTAAAAGATCGCAAAAAAACATTAAACTTCTCAAAAAGTTCGTGAAAAAAGGGCAAACTTCTCAAAAAGATCGTGAAAAAAAGGCAAACTTCTCCAAAAGATCTCGAAAAAGCGGTAAACTTCACCAAAAAATCGCGAAAAAACGGCAAACATCTAAAGAAAATCGCGAAAATATGACAAACTTCATCAAAAGATCGCAAAAAACGGCAAATTTCATAAAAAGATCGCGAAAAAATGGCAAACCTCTTCAAAAGATCGTGAAAAAACCGCAAATTTCTCTAATAGATTGTGAAAAAACGGCAAACTTCAAAAGATCGCGAGAAAACGGCAAACTTCCCCAAAAGATCGTGAAAAAAACGGCCAACTTGCTTAAAAGATCACTGAAAAATCGCAAATTTCGTCAAAAGATCGCGAAAAAATCGCAGATTTTGTCAAAAGAACGCGAAAAAAGGCAGATCTCATCAAAAAATCGCGAAAAAAACAGCAAATTCCTTCAAAAGATTGTGAAATCCATTGACCAATAGCTGAAAATATTACTAAATTCATCAAAATTCCTTATTTTTTTCAATTCGAAAAGAAAAAAATCACCATTTTCAAAATCAGTGGTAGGGAAAAAATCATAAGTTTGAACGAAGTTATGGTTTTCTATAAATATAAAATAATTGTTAACTATTTAATATTCTGATTAAAATTCCATGAAACCAAATTCTATATTTGGGCAAAATAATGTTAGTGTAGTATGAAATTGTACATATTGACAGGTAGCGAAGTAGCTATTCGTTTGCACCAATCCAACTATGAAAATGCAGTTTATTTATTATAGAAAATGCTATAAAATATTTTAAGGGGACACCAGTATCCTTTAAACCATCTCTTCAATTTTGAATAATACTGTGATATATCTGTATATGTGATATACAGTAATACATTTTTTTTTCTTGTGTATATAAAAAAAAGAAAGAAATTCAGCAAATTCTTAATTTAAATATTTTTTTAAAAATAACTATCAACTTGAATGTTAAATCCATATACAAAAGTATTAAATACACCATTAAGAACAATTAAATCAAACCTCTGTCTCAATTAGCAAAAAAAGCCTTAGTATTTTTTCAAACAAGCAAATTGTGAAAACATAAACAAGGAGAAAAATCAATTTAAATTTTTTATTTAAATGGGTCATTGTGCTGGATTTATTAACATAATTTACAGTATCTCACAATACAGAGCTTGAAAAATAGCAATCCTCGGGAACTCAGAAATCCTTTCTGGGTACATATTTTTTTTCATTCAGGTTCTCCGTCGGGAATCCAACAAATCACTGTAGTATCAATATCGTAAAAGAATTACTGATAGTAATTAGTGGCCACTAACTTGAGAATAGTGGCTACTAAACATTCAGCCTCTACTGGCCACTGGCTACTAATGAAAATATTGAATTTTAACCTTTAAGATGCGCCACGTAGAAGAGAAGTGTTTGTTTATTGATGCATAATATGAGTAATCATTGAATACTTGAGAATGAGAATGCAGTTTACGTATTATTTTATTCTGCGATGATTTAATTTAAAAACACTTAAAAGGAGTTTAACATTTGAGCTGCGTTATACTTTCGGAGGATTTTTTATTATTGTTTGCTTAGCTCTGCATATAATCGTTGTATTTATTTAACATAAATAACGTTTTAAATAAGCTATATAATGTAAGTCATTAGAACGATAGGGTGGTAAAAATTGAAATAAATCAATGCAAGGTGAAAATACTTGTATTATCTAAAAATCTTTAATCTCGTACTTCAATAAATATACAGAGGATCGATTTTAAGTAAATTGTTTTTGCTTTCGTGTACTAACACACAATCACTAAAATTAAGCTTACGGTTACGGATATGTGTATTCTTAAAATTAAATATTTAGTTTACATTTCAATAGATTTTATTTTGCATATTTTTCTAATTTTTGCGGGGGGGAGGGGAGGAGGGCGCATTAAATAGCTAAGGTTGATCTCTACAAACGCCGCTTTTTATTTCTTCGATTCTGTTTGATATTTATACATATATTAAATCTCTTTTATCGGATCAACGTTATATTAGCGAGTGGTTGTTTCCGCGTAGGTGCAGTAGCCAAGGATATACAAAACTTCAAAATAAATACATGAAAATAAAAAAGTAATAAACTTTTGCTTGTTTTTACATATTTTCTAAAATAATGAAATGGATTTAAAGGGAAGGAAAAATTCCCTTGCTCTCCTTCATAAGAAATAATTGATGGAAAGGGGAAGAAAACAGGTAGTGAACATGCAGCGCCGTGCGAAAAGAGGAGGGGGGGGTGATAGGGGCGGTCGCCACGGGCTCGGAAGTTTAGAGGGCGCAAATTTATACTACCAACGTCACTTTTGGCTTGCCACAAGAAAATGTTAGAGGTGGGGGGACCAAAATGAAACTTTGCCCCGGGTGCAGTTTTCTCTTCGCACGCCCCTGTGAACACGCATTTGCCGAACAGTCGGCATTGCGTTGTCTTGTAATTGTCTCGATGTATTCTCGGGTGGGGTGGGGGTGGGAGAGCTAAAAATTAAGGAAAGGAAAACATCAAATTTTAATCAAAATATAAATTTCTTTAGACTATATCAATCATAAAACTGTAGGGCTCTGAAAAAAAAATTGTAGTTACTAAAGCCGAGTAATGTTTGTATCAATATAATAACATTTATAATTTAATAAACTTTACTATGAGAAAAGTATTAAAACTTATGATATGAAATTTACATTATCGATTTTTCCCATAAAAGACTCTGTTATTTTAGCACATTTCTTTCCTTATTTAATATATATTCACGTTCATTTTCTTTTTCCCACGATCTCTGATCTTTGTGTTTCCTTTTTAAAACTCATTTCCTAAGCAACTTATTTCTTTTTTAGAAAAACAGATTATTTTGAGTACAAAATAAAACTACAAATGATGTTTCTCGTTTTTTTTAAGACTTGGTGAAAAAGGTATTACTGACTCAAGTGTCAGACCAAATGGTCATAATACTGTTTCACAAGAACAGGTAAAATATTCAAGAGAACAAAGAGAGTGGGACAAAAAGAAGGGAGAATTACTTCCGACGTAGCGTACTAGCGTTCAAAAAAGGAAAGATAGATTAGAATTTTTTGAATTGCAATACAAACAAGGCAGGACTGAATCCCAAAATGAAAAGAAGGGCGGACTTCTTCTAAGAAAAAGGGCAAGGAGGGCGGCATTTTATCTGAAAGGGGCACAAGGGCGGGCCGCCCTTCCGAACCTCTCTAGAGTGATTCCTGTACAATTTAATTAATTTTAAGGGATTCTTAAAAAAAGAAATTTCTCAGCACAACAACACCAAATTCTGGATAAATTAATTATATCTCAAGTTGTAATAGCAATTCCATAATGAAATACATATGCAATACAGTCAAAGATCTATAATCCGCACACCCATAATTCACTATTTCCTCATTGTTTTTTTCATTTTTTAAAATTTTTCTAAAAAAACGTTTTTGGATCACTAATTTGTAAATTTTTTAATTGTTTATTTCACTGTTTACATTCATAAAATAACGTGAATTATAGAAAACAGTGGATTATGGGTGTGCGGATGATAGATCTTTGACTGTACTAATTTACTTTATTTGTGGCTATTCTCAACTGCTCGGCACTGCTGAACAAACGCAAAACGTTTTGACATATTTAGAAATTCATTTTTCAATGGAAAGATATAAAATTAGAAAGTATGGCTATGGAAGCGATTTGGAATCGAATTGTTTTCCATTTTTTGATCAATAAATAACTTATTGAGTTATAAACGATTTTGATCACATGACCAACACGTATTTCTCCCCTGTTTGAGTGGTTATTCATTTTTCGAGCAGAAATTTGGTTCAAAACTCTCACTTTGACACTATTTTCTAAAAAATCTATTTTGGAAAAAAAAAAGGAAAATGGTTTAGGGAATTAGGTAGTTTCTGAACAACAACTACTAGTTTTATGAAAACAAACTTTTGAACAAAAATAAGTCAAAACTTATGTGATAAAGACTTTTGGATTTAAAAACAGCCGGCATAGTCCATGTCAATTCAGGCAGCCAAAGTAAAAATCTTACCTTCATAGTCTCAGAAGTTCTTTGATTTAACATATGTTAAAATTCAGGAAAAAATGAAATTCCCGTAATTTTTGGTTTTCCCCAAAAAAATTTCTACACCGAGATACAGGGTGCCAAAGATGGCATCCCGAGCACCTTTTCCCATTTGCGATTTTCGAAAAAAAGTTTAAAGTGCTCTATCTCTAAAACGATGCAAGATATCTCGTTGCAGTTTATTTTATTTTAAAGATAATATTTTTCTGCTTAAAAAGATATACTCTATTTTGAAATATGTATTTAATTATTTTTACAGCAGCCTTCTAAAAAAATTTTTTTTTAATCAAAAATAATTTTTTTCTCAAAAATGCCAATCTCAAAAATTTTGATTTTTTTACTGTTAGTTAATACCATTGAGCACTACCTTCACTGTAAAGGAGAACTTCCACTTTTGAGTTTAACAAGTTTTAGAATCATTTCAAGAATTTAGAGAATTTTACAGGAACTGCACGTCAAAAGTTCCAGTAAAAGTCTCTCAATTTTTGTTTATTTGTATCATATGTAGCCTATTACATATCTTAAACAAATTAGAAATCACACGTCGAACATGGTAAATGAGGTGCATTTATACTATGACTAGTTTTATAAATATTTAGATCTTGGTGCAATAAGTATTAACACTCTTGTGAAAACTGGCATGAATACAAAATTTATTATGTTTCTATATATTAAATTCAGTAATAAGGAAATAATATGAATCCATCTTAAAAAGAACGTAATCACCAGGGCAACCTAGAATCATTACCTATCATGTGATATTTAATTATGTATGATAGAATTTAATAGAATGAATAATCATCTATTAATATCATAGTGATGGGTATATTCATCTATTAATATCATAGTTTCTAAATTGCACAAACTCTGAACAGCAAGCAAGAAGAAATTTCATTTGTCCAACCAAGATCTCTGAAACAATTGCAAAATATTCAGATTCACAAATTATAAAAAGGAATTTTTGTTGCCTGTCTATATTACTGTGAGTGGTGGATTGCAAAGGTAAATGAAATCAGTTGTTTATGAAATTGTCGTTAACTTTATGCTCCCACATGTATCAGCTGTTGGATATAGATTTCCACCTGCTAGACAGTAACACCACCACCAGTGTTCACTTTCTATTCACAATGTTTTAAGGATTATGGAAGCCCCAGACCCTATTAGTTAAACAGGAAGGCATCTATCTACTTATAATAAAATGCGTTCTTTAGATTTGTGTGGAACAGTTCCAGGATTCGCCACTCCTATCTGTGAATGGACCCTAGCAATACGCCACGTTAGGCTTAATAGAAAACAAATGCAGACATATGACAGCTAAAAGATAATTTCTTTTACTTAAAATAACGTTTAAACAGTATATTTTTCTATAAAACATGTATATCATATCCAATTATAATGTATTAGGCTCCAAATTAAAAATAAGTAATTGTAAACATCAGATTACGATATAAACAAACGAACTCTGTTGCCATTCAGATTTTCCAAATCTTGAAACAAATGAATGACTCTTTGAACGCATTATTAAAAAAATAGTTTTTCCAGAGATTCTTTTCTAAGAAAAATACATATGCCAATAATTTGTATGAATTGCAACAAAAATCAAAGCAAAGCAGATTCTTCCCGTGTTGCCAAACAACCTATCAAGCGTAAAATACGATCTACGGAGAAAAAGAGGTTTATTTCTTACTCCCTGAACGCACCTGCTTTTTTATGACGTCACATTTTAGCCAATCAACGCCGATTCCAAATAAAGGTCTGTTGGAGAAAGAGCGGAAAAGTGTGTTTACGTTCAGATGGACGATAAAATCGACAATAAAAAGCTAGATTTTCGTTGAATTTTACACTTACCACAGACATGTTATTCACACATTTTTGTTTTCATTTTTTGTGAAGAATCCGTTTTTATAAAATTTATTTTTGTGAAGACTCCGTTTTCGTAAAATTTATTTTTGTGAAGAGTCCGTTTTCATAAAATTTATTTTTGTGAAGAGTCCGTTAACGGACTCAGTTTTTCCCCTGGATAGATCCCTGAGTATTCTATTATTAATGAAAAAAGTGTTTTTATTGCATCTAAATTTTTGTGGCTTTTGAAAGGTTCTGCTATTTGTTTAATATTTCGTCATTATGAAAACTTTGCTATTCAAAAAACATTTAAATTGAACTCTTTTCTACTATTGTATGAGAAACAGATACTTGCAATAGTCAAGTTTACAATATATTTGTTATTATTTGAGGTAAAGGTACATACAATTTTTTGTCTTTTTATCTGTATGCAATTGACAAAATTCATGTCCTCTGTGAGCATGATCGATGATATTTAAAATATTTTTAAAACAGTGACTGACAAAATTCTCAACTTAAGAATTTCCTATATAAATAGCTATGGTATTGGTTACCTATATAACAAAATTCATAATCTTTAACTGGCTCGATAAAACTTGCAATTTTGCCATGAGAGAAAATGTCGAAATTCATGATTTTTTTTTTCTGCCATGAAAAAACCTGCATTTTTTTAAAATTATAAATTTAAGAAATTTGCAGACCACATACTTACATAACCCATCGTGGGTCACAGGTTCATCCCTACCATTGTACTATTAACCTAAACAATTACTTAAAATAACATAATTTTAATCGTTAGTGTAATCGTTAAACTATTTGTGAAACTCATTTTGATTTTGCTTATATAACATTATGATTAACAATGTGATGTGTTAGAAATTCATTGATAACACATTTCAAAAAAACTTTTGTACATGTTTTTTTTTTTTAAATGTTTTGTCCATTTAAATTTGTTGAACTATATCGAAAATTGAATGTTTAGTTAAAATCCTGTCATTTTTGACAGGGGTTATATACTAGTCACTAAATATCAAAAGAAGATACAGATACTGTTCAACAAATTATAAAGTGTATGAATTTCTAATTTCAGTTCTAAGCAGAGTACACTGAAAGTAATATGTTGTGAAACTTATACATATATTTTGTAAACTTTAGTGTATGTTTTTTTTCTTTTGTAAGCTATTTTTAAAGCTGTCAGTTTCTTATACTTATTAAGAAATAAAATTCTATGCCAAACAAGACTAAGATTTTGATTTCCTGAGACCAGTATGTGATTGTCATGCAGGAACTGGTAAAATATATGGCAAAATTTTACATGTGTTTTGATAACTTGTCAAATAAAATAATTAAGTAAATTTAGGATTAGCATTTTTGATTTCTTTTAATTAAAAAAAAATCAAACGGCTGCATCATTAAATATGAATACATTTTTTCATAATTGAATATATCATTTCAAACAGAAAAATGTTACCTTCAAAAAAAAAAAAAAAAAAAAAAAAAAAAAAAAAAAAGCAATAAATGTTGTGAAAAAGGTTGTCAAATGTTATGAAAGTCAAATTAAAACTTTGAAATAAAGATCATAAATATTTTATTCATCCTATTAAATCCTATCACACAGAATTAACTCAAACATATCTCATGATAGGTAATGATTCTAGGTTGCCCTGGTGATTATGTTCTTTTTCAGATGGATTCATATTACTTCCGTATTATTGAATTTAATATATAGAAACATAATAAATTTTGTATTCATGCCAGTTTTCACAAGAGTGTAATACTTATTGCACCAAGATCTAAATATCTATAAAATTAGTCATAGTATGAATGCACCTCATTTACCATGTTTGACATGTGATTTCTAACTTGTTTAGGATATGTAATAGGCTACATATGATACAAATAAACAAAAATTGAGAGACTTTTACTGGAACTTTTGACATGCAGTTCCTGTAAAATTCTCTAAATTCTTGAAATGATTCTAAAACTTGTTAAACTCAAAAGTGGAAGTTCTCCTTTACAGTGAAGGTAGTACTCAATGGTATTGACTAACAGTAAAAAAATCAAAATTTTTAAGATTGGCATTTTTGCGAAAAAACTTATTTTTGATTTAAAAAAATTTTTTTTAGAAGGCTGCTGTAAAAATAATTAAATACATATTTCAAAATGAAGTATATCTTTTTAAGCAGAAAAATATTATCTTTAAAATAAAATAAACTGCAACGAAATATCTTGCATCATTTCAGAGATAGAGCACTTTACAATTTTTTTTCGAAAATCGCAAACGGGAAAAGGTTCTGGGGATGCCATCTTTGGCCCCCTGTATCTCGGTCCAGAAATTTTTTTGGGGAAAACCAAAAATTACAGGAATTTTATTTTTTCCTGAATTTTAACATATGTTAAATCAATGAACTTCTGAGACTATGAAGGTAACCCCCCTGCCTGAATCGACATGGATTCGGCCATCCTTAAACACATCTTTCATTTTAATAATAATTAAATTTTGTAAATTTTTAAAGGTTAATGGCATATTTTAAATTTTTAACTTATATTATCTTTAAATTTAATATTTTTAAAATACATTAAATATCATTCAGAACTGCAGTTTTGATTCTTTCTTCATTTATTTTCTGCTCTATGGATAGAACAAAATCCGCAGGAGAGAAAAGATAAAAAATTTGCTTCCTTCTCAAAAAAATCTGTAACTTTATGAATAATCATTCTTTCTTTAGAATGAATTGTTTTCCCTTTTGAGGACATGTTTGTAATAAAAAAATAGTTGTTTTGAAAAAAAAAAAAAAAGTTTAAAAATGGCGGGATAAATTATAAAAGAGAGAGAAAATAAAACACTGCTAACTGAGAGAAGGAAAACAGGTTTCTGTCAAGAGATGCACAGTGCAAGTTATTGGCACGCAATCATTTCAACCCTAGTTCATTGCGGGGAATGGTCGAATTGAAAACACTGGGTTATTTTCCCCTCCCGTATCAACTTGCACACCTTCTGTAAAGTCGACTCATCTAAGAGAGGGAGTTACCCAAGTTTCATCTCGTGATGGGAGTATAATAATAGTAATTATTCGGAAATGATTGTAATTATTTTGAACAAAAAAAATTTCCAGATTGGAGACACTACTTTTTACAGTGCTAACATTTTGTGTGTGTGTGTGTGCAGAAGGAGGGGTTTTTTTTTTTCTGTTGTTGGAGGTAGTATGTTTTAATTGACGCTTATATAGACTTGGACCAGTTAGTTTGACTATGCAATACAGATAACTGGAACAAATAGTTGTATAATATATATAGGGAGAACTGGGGTACATTGATACAACTTTTTTCTAAAAATTTTTTTGGTGTCTACAAAGCAGAAATTTAAAGTTATTTTTTAATGTGATGTCAGCAAAACCTGTGTAGTTTGTTATAAATATGTTCAATCGTTGTTTTATATATTATTTTTGCATGTAATGTTAAAAAAATCGAAAAAAGTAATTTGTATCAATGTGCCTCATCCCCGGGGCAGATTGATACACTTTGATACGTCTCGGAAAACTAGAGACAAAATAACATCAATGCATATTTTTCATAGAAAAATAGTTAGCAAACCATTTTATATTATTTATAAAAATTCAAATCACCCACACTTTATCTGTAAGCAATATTAAAGCAATCAAAATGGAAATGTACTGTAATGACTTCATGTTCTGGCTGTTCCTTGTCTGATTGTTGGCTGTGGTAACTTTGTCGTATCTGGTACTTCAACCCCAGCATTATCTTCTTTCTTAGGAAAGATAAAAATTAAGAAGTTTTCTGTTTATAAATCGGTTTATAAAAATTCTGTTTTTAATATAATTATCCTGTGCTGCTCTGCAGTTTGTTTCTCATACGTAACACTTTCCATGTAGAAAGTACCGTAAAATACCGTTAATCCGCCCCCCCAAACGAAAAGAAAAATCGTACAATAGTTAGGGGAGGGCGCTTACACGGGATTTTTTCGCGATCGTTAACAAAATTTACAGGAATGAATCATCATAAAATGAATGAATCGTTGAATGAATCATAAATATTTACACTTGAAAAAATTTGGGGTTTTTCTTTTTTAAACGTAAATTCTGTCGAAAAAAGGAGAAATTAGTAAAAAAAGCCAAAAAAAGCATGGAATCAATTAAAAAAATCTTGAAAAAACGCGCATTTCATCTAAGATTCATGATTCGTTTGTTTCAAAATGATTGATCTCTCTCTCAATCGCCTTTGAGAATCGGGAGGGAGGGCGCTTTCTCGGGATTTTTTGAAAATTTCAAATTCTTTATAAAGTGGGGAGGGGGCGTTTGATCGGGAAGGGCGGATTAACAGTATTTTACGGTACTTTTTTCTCTGGAGAACTGATATAAATTTAAGATTTTCCAGGCTGCCGACCATTTCTTTAATTAGTTCTACTAGCACTATATGTTGGGTAAGTTCGTAAACCTTCTCTTTTCAAAAATACTATAAAATGTTCTAATATAAAGAAATTAAAGCTTTTCACTTCAATAAAAACTAATATTAGAATTTTTGAGCGAAAAATGGTTGAATTAAGGAGTGCATTGTAAAAAAAATAATAACAGGTAATGAAACTAGTTGGATGTGTCAATCCCAAAACTTTTTTCTGTCTCATAAGTACATTTTAATATTTAAAAAAAAACGTGGTGACCCCAAAGTTACCCACTATCGAATTTCCTCGAACATTTGACCTAGCCTAATGAGATTCTGGTATCCGAAAAGCCTAAAATGCAAAATTTAATTAATATTCTAAGAAAATGAGCTTAGTAGTGCCTCATGTTGGGTAATTTATACTAAAACCTAATAAGCATTTGTTTATGTCAAGACCTAACAGAATCTGAAATTTGATGGAATTTCGTCCATTAGTTATTGAGATATAGTTAGTTATAACAAAAAATTTGTAAAACGTATCACAGTAACACCATATCTTGGACAATTTATGCCAAAACGTAAAAAAGCGTCTAATTATGGTATGGTGTAAAATAATCTGAAGTTTGATGAAATTCTGTGCATTAGTTCTTGAGATATAGCTAGTTTTAAAAAATACCGTGTAAAATATAGCACAGCAGCACCATAATTTGAAGGATTTATAACAAAACCTGATCATCGTATAATTATGTTATATGTCATTTTGTAACAAAATCTGAAGTTTGATGAAATTCTGTGCGTTGATTGTTGAGATATAGCTATTGGGAAAAATCGTGCAAAATGCAGCATAGCTGCACCACCTGTTGCAAGGGTAATACCAAAATGTAATCAGCGTCTAATTATGTTATATATTCTAGTGTAACAGAATCTAAAATTTGATGAAGTTCTCTGCATTAGTTCTTGAGATATAGCTATCGCAAAAATCGTGCAAAATGTAGCATAGCAGCGCCACCTATAGGGCAGTTCACACCAAAACCTTATCAGTGGCTATGTATCTCAAGGTATCACGGAATCTGAAGTTTGGTGAAATTCTGTGCATCAGTTCTTGAGATATAGCTATCGTGAAAATCATGAAAAGCGTGGCACAGCAGCGCCACCTGCTGGCCAATTTACACCAAAACTTAATCAACGTTTATGTATATCAAGGGGTCACAGAATCTGAAGTTTGGTGAAATTCTGTGCATTAGTTCTTGAGATATAGCAATCTTGAAAATCATGAAAAACGTAGTACAGCAGCGCCACCTGCAGGCCAATTTACACCAAAAACCAATAGGCACTAATTCATATCAAGGTCTAACTGAATATAAAATTTTATGAAATTTCGAGCATTAGTTCTTGAGATAGAGCGCCCACAAATTTCTTGTCACATACAGACAGACAGACAGATGGACAGACTCACAGACATACATTTTCTAAAAATAGTCAAAACGTGTTCAGGACCTTCTAAAACGTATAAATCCGTCGAAAATTTTCATGAATCCAATACTTTCTTCTTGTAAAGATAGAAGAAAGTAAAAATGAACTAGAAAAGGATTTAGGTTGTATCAATGTGCCCCGACAAAGACTGTATCAATGTGCCCCATACAGCTATTTTGAATAAAATGAGTCTCAAATCCAATGCTTCATAATTTATCTAACTAAAAAGAATGAGAAACTGATAAAGAGTAGTTTTACTTGCCAGAGAGAGTATTCTTTTCAGTTGAAAATGCTGGAACAGTTTTATAATACCATTTCAATTCTACAACTCAAATTTACTTTTGACCCACAAAAACAAATCATCACCCGTCCTATTTCAACAAACTACTGAATCATTCCAAAACTTTCTGTATATAGTTGATTGCACTAGTATCACCTTTTGGAGCTGTTGTGAAACTTCCTGTAATGACCCTGTGTGCTGTACAGGGGGTGTATCAATGTGCCCCATGTATCAATGTCCCCCAGTTCCCCCTATAAACTGCAAATCTCTGTGACAAATTTGACTGATTTTACAAGTAATGTTTCATTGTACCCGCCTTCCCCTAATTTTAAGTAAGATGTCAATGGTTTAAATCAGTGATTAAATTGTGATTTTAATAAACTGATTAAAAAAAAATTCTAAATTTTTAAAATGACAAAAAAAGTACTAAAATCTGAGATGAACATGATTTAGAAAGTTTCTACTAGTGTTTGACTTCTGAATATACAGATACACACACACACACACACAAAGCTTTAAATAATTGTTTCTAAGCTTAATTCCTGACTGTTCAAGTACAGGGAGTTCGTAAAAAGCCCAGTTTTTATCTCACATAACAGAAAAAGAATTTCATTTAAAAATAATATTTAAATGTGATATAACTTGCAATGTCACAATTTTGTTTTATTAATCAAATTATTCATTCTTTCATATAAAATAAGCATTGCAGGTCTATAATAAATTTCCGCAAGCAAAAGAATAAAATAACCAGAATCTTATTTTCCTTTCTACTTTTGCAATAAAAAAATTATAATGGTGGAGCTAAAGAAGATGAATAACATTGCTGACTGCTATTGTAAAAGAATGCATAAGAGAGAAAGAACCAATCGATATACAGTATTAAGCACAGCAAGAGCTTCTTCATTAGGTTGAATAAATGTTTTTTTAAGCTCATATACATCAAATAAAAGTTGTTAAGGATTAAAATTAAAACAATTTGAAACACTGAATGCTAATAATGCTGTTTGTTGTCTAATGTTTTGAGGATTTCAGGTATAACTGACTATTACTGATATTAACTGTATATGTGTATATAAATGGATAATTTTTTAGGAGGGAGAACTACAGGTGTGTAAGTTTAGATTTAGGCTATTAACAGCACTAATGCAAAATATTTGTTAGTTTTGTTATTTGTGCTGCTACCTAATAAAACTAATTATGTTTAGTTTTTATTTATTCTGTAATTGCTGTTTAATCTAGGTAGTACTCCCGATTATCCGTGTGCGGATTATCCGTTTTGCGGATTATCCGTGCAGCCCAAAAATTTAAATTTTCTCGTTTTTTCCTGTTCTCATTCAGGAGCGAAAAAAAAGAAAAGAAAAAGAAAGAAAGAAAAACTGCGTTTAACGTGACAGATCGTGATGGAATGAGATTTAATAATTTTGTAAATCAGGGGCGCCATTTGGGGGTGGCTGGGGGGGAAATGCCCCCCCCCTCAAGAAATTTCATTTCTTAGAATTTACCAATAGTGAGCCCTCAAAGTGGCCTAAAAATGCATAGAAACCATGAATTTTAGGGTGTCTGCCCCCCCCCCCCCCCAAGAAAAATGTGAAATGGCGCCTCTGTTCTAAACGCTGTTTTTGGATTACCTTGTAAGACTAGCATCTAGGAAGGGAAAAAGGACAAAGCAAAACGGGTTTCTTTTGCGACAAACAAATGCAATGGTCTCTTTCAGTAGCAGGTGCAAGCGTGTAACAGGTGACAGTTGCTAAGCTGATAAAGAAAAAGAGATTTGTTTTAATCCTTTTTCCCCCCTCCTTTTTTTTCACTCCCCATACATTCTTTCGTTTCTTCGAACCCCGGATGAACCATTTCGTGTTCTTATCGCCAGTTACTAAGAGTGTGTTTTGTATTGACTGTTGTCAGAGCTGTTTATTTTTTCCGTGTGTTTAATAACTTTTTCAGAATGAGTGAATTTACACAGCCTCCGAAACGGCGCAAAAGAGTTTTAACAATTAAACAAAAACTGGATGCAATTTCTAGGCTTGAAAAAGGAGAATCTGTCCAAAAATTAGCTTTGGAGTTAGATGTTGGCATACAGACTGTACGAGACTTCAGAAAACAAAAGCAGAAATTGATGGAATTTACTCGTGATTGTGATAGTGGAGCAGCTTCAACGACAAGAAAAGCAGTTAAAAAATCATCTTTTGAAACCCTTGATGCTTGCATGATTCAGTGGGTGAAGCAAAAACGATCAGAAGGCATTCCCATCTCTGGTCCTATATGCTTAGAGAAAGCATTGTTTTTTCACAAGGCTTTAGGCATTGAAGCCCCATTTAATGCATCTTCAGGTTGGCTGACTCGGTTTAAAAAACGTTATGGTATTAGAGAAGTACAATTAAAAGGAGAACAGTTAAGTGCAGATTATTCAGCTGCCGATTCATTTATTAAAGAATTTGATGAGTACAGGAAAAAAGAAGAATTGTCTCTCGATCAAATTTTTAATGCTGATGAGACCGGTATGTACTGGAAATGCCTCCCAACTAAAACATTAGCATCCCAAGAAGAGAAAGAAACTCCAGGTTTTAAAACTTCAAAGCAGAGAGTAACTGTGATGTGCTGTGCAAACGCCTCCGGAACATTCAGGTTGAAACCCCTTGTTATAGGAAAGTCTAAAAATCCTAGATCTTTCGGGAAGAATTTTGAAAACAAAATACCTGTTCATTATTATTCTCAATCATCATCTTGGATGGATACCGACTTGTTTAGAAGGTGGTTTCATGACAAATTTGTACCACAAGTGAGCGAGTGGCTACGAAAAAAAGGTCTACCCAAAAAAGCAGTTCTTTTAATTGACAATGCGCCATGCCATCCGGATGATATTTCGTCATGTGATGGAGATATTTTTGTAAAGTTCTTGCCTCCAAACGTAACTTCACTCATCCAGCCAATGGACCAAGGAGTTATCTCAACAATGAAGCGCATCTACAGAAGAAATCTTTTGAGACTGCTATTGGAAGAAGATGAAAATCTCGTTAAATTTTGGAAGAAGCTCACGATTTTTGATGCAGTGCAGCTTATTGCTGAAGCTTGGGATGAAATACAAAACTCGACGTTGCATCATGCTTGGAAAAAATTGATGCCTGGGGTCATACATGCAGATAATTCTGCAAACAGAAATACTAAAATACAAGCTTCTGAAATTGTTGAAATTATTTCTGATTTTGATGGATTTCAAAATGTTGATGAAGAAAATGTAGAAGATTGGATGAACGAAGATGAAAACGAAAAAGGCTATAAAATTCTTTCAGATCAAGGAATAGTGGATGCAGTTTCAGGCGAGCAAAGCGAAGTCAAAGAACAGGAAGAGAGTGAAGATGAACATGATGCAACAAGTGTGAGTCACGAAACAGCACTGAAGTGCGTAGATCAACTGTTAGACTACATGGGTCATCATAATACTAATTTCGAATTCAATGATGTCATATCTGTGCGCAATGTTCGCCAAATTATAAGGAAAAATGCCACGTTGGCTCGCAGACAAACAAATATAACAGACTTCTTCCAGAAAAGCAACTGACAGTAAATATGTAAGTACAAGTTATGTAAGTACAAGTGTTAAGTACATGTAATGGTATATGTAAGTACAAGTGTATTAAGTTATGGCAAATTTTATTACATATTTCATTACTAATACTTAATGTATTACTTTTTTGTATTAGCAGAGTATCGTAATTAAACCCGAAGTATTTTATATACCACTGTGTACTTTACTTATATCCTCCAAATATACACACTCTTCTGCGTGTTTGATCATTTTCGGATTATCCGTGTTTTTCGATTATCCGTGTGCACCCGTGCATTAATTAGCACGGATAATCGGGAGTACAGTGTAATTTCAACAAAACGTTTATGAAAAAAAAAAAAAATTCAAATTCCACAGTAAAGTCGAATCTTGTTATCCCAACACTCTCAGAACCAGAGAAAAGTGTCGTCACAAGCTGAGAGTCCCAATAACCAGAGTTGGAGATAAATATGTTTATAAAAAGCTATATTTTTAATTATTTTAAGATAATTTTAAATTCACAACTGTTCTTGCTTTTTTACGCAATGAAACATTATTCAGGGTTGCCATGCCACCTGGAAAACACAGGGAATTTTAAATCTCCTCCCAAAACAGGGAAAATCCAGGGAATTTATAAAAAAATTCTAAAAAATCTGGAAAACACAGGGAATTTGGTAATGGCCAATTATAACATTTCTAATTAGCCTTCATACACGCATATATTTTTTTGCATTCAACATGGAATAAATGCGTTGCAGTACAGGGAAAATACAGGGAATTTTTTTTCAAGATTAGAGTGGCAACCCTGTTATTATTAAACAAAATAAACACAAAAACGAAATTGAAAAGAATAAAAATCAGATTTTCGATGACTAACTTTTTTTTTCTTACATGAAATTAAGGTTTGCGTATCCCTAGTTATGCTTCCTATAATTCTATTTCTATATTATACAATGAATTTTGAACAATATCCGTTGTTTCAGAAATGGATGTTAGATAATTTCTGATCAGTTCAATGCAATGAAATGCTTTGATTGTTCCTGATTGTAGTTGGGGCTTGTTTTCGTCTAGCTCCATATCCCCGAGTTTGAAAAAAATTCTGTTTTTTTTTTTTTCTCTTTTACAATTTTAGAAATAATTGCATCTGGCAATGCGGTGGTGTTCTTTTCAAAGCCGATGTACATATGGACAAATCTGTTTCACGATCTAATAATCTTTGAAAAATATTGGAAGAGGGATGTCTTCTTCAATACCTTCTACAGAGTTTTCCCCAGAGGGTTTCAGGAGGGCGCTCCGCCCCTCCTGCCCTTCAGTTTAAAAAATAGCACCCCTCTTGCCCCTCATCCAAAACTAGCGCCCCACTTGTCATTCATTAAAAAAATAGCGCCCTTCTTGCCCCACATTTGAAAAAACGCAGGCCCCCAGCGATGATCTGAGCGCGCTATAGCGCGTAAATTACGAAAAAAAAATAGCCTCATACGCGTCCCGTGGGACGGTTAATTTCGTCAAAAAATCCCTAAAAATATGGTAAGCTTCATTAAAAATTGTGAAATAACGACTAATTTCCAGCCAATAATTCGCAAAAAAAAATAGCTAACTTTGTCACAAAACGGCAGATTTCCTCAAAAGATCGTGGAAAAACGAAATTTTTTTCCCCCAAAAATCGCGATAAAACGAAAAAATTTGTAAAATGAGCGCAAAAAACTACAACTTTCGTCAAAAAATAGCGATAAAACGGCAGATTTCGTCAAAACATTTGCGAAAAAAAGGCAAAATTTGTCCAAAAATCGCAATGAAACGAAAAAAATCTGTGAAAAGTTCAGTTTTTTCGCGATATTTTCACAAGATTTGTCGTTTTTTCACGATTTTTTTAGCAAAATATGCCGTTTTTTGCGATCTTTTAACAAAAATGCTGTTTTTGCGATCTTCTAATAAAATTTGCCGTTTTTTTGCGATTTTTTCACGAAATTTGACGTTTTTTACGATTTTTTAGCAAAATATACCGTTATTTGCGATATTTTAACAAAATGTGCTTTTTTTTGCAATCTTTTAACAAAATTGGCCGTTTTTTCGTGATCTCTTAACAATATTTACCTTTTTTTTCTTTTTTTAAATTTTTTGATGAAATTTCTGTTTTTTCACGACTTTTTGAAGCGCTATATTCTAGATTCAACTCTTTAAAAGTGCCTATAAAAATGAAAAAGTGCCCTGAAAAATGTAAAAAATGCCCTGAAAAAAGTAAAAAGTGCCCTTTTTAGATCAGTAACGCCCTGCCCTTTTTTAAACCTGAGGGAAACTCTGCCTTCTATACACGCAAAATCTGACGAACTTGTATGAAACCAGCATGTTTGAAACAGCTATGAATTTTCTTAGACTTTATTGTCACTTTGCTGTTAAACAGTTTAAAACAATAGGAATAAAGTGTGCAAATGAAATGTTTGACATTTCCTAAGCTAATGCGTATTGCATTCACTGTGAAACTCAGTAAGTGAATATGAGTGATCATGGATTGGAGGACAGAGAACGTGCAGGAAGAAATCCTTTCTTCACTAATTCTTTTATTCATAGTGCATAGGTTTTTTTTAAAATTCAGATAAACGATTGAAATAAAGTTTCTCCTTTATGTAAATTGGCATTTTAGATGCTTTTTATCGCTTAATTTCTGTGCTTGTAAGATGGAATATGAAAACTAGATAAATTTCATAAACTGTCGGGGTATCTGGAGTTGAAAATTATTTGACAACATAAATCTAGAGTTTATATACATTAAAATCATACACAAAAAAATCAAGATTTTGAAAAACTGACGTGATAAGCAGGGTGACATGAAAACCGGGTGTCAGGAGATAGTGAGGTCTGACTTTATTTCTAAATCTATGTGCCAAAGACCTCAAAAAAATGATAGAACTTTATTTCGTAAGAAAAAAACATAAAACATGTTATTATTGAATTTTTTTTTTTTTTCGATTTGTAATTCATAAATTTGTTAAAAAATTTATTTATCATACTAAGAATAGAAATAATTAACATATATATATATTAAAGTAATAGAAATAAAACATTTTGTAAGATAATTCATTCTCATTTCCTATGATCAAATGAAGATTCAAGTCTGTAGCCTGTATAATGTTAATAGGGAAAATGGTTAGAAAAATTACCTAACAGATTAATTTGCCATAAATAAATTAATTTGCCATTACCCTCCTCCTCCCCTCTGAAAAAAAAGTTGTGGAAATTTTAAAAGTTTATTTGGTACTATTCCATTATCCTGATGATAAAAATCTATCGCCAAACTATAAGATTAAATGCCGATTATGGATCATCATAAATGTAATTTTCTTTTGACATTAAATGCGATACACATGTTTGTTACATCATCATGTAAATTTTATTTTATTTGTATTTTTATTAAGGTTTTAATAATATTTTTCTTTTGTTATTTAAAATAAAAATTATGTCAATAAATGATTATCTCATGATATTAAAACAGAAAAAAAAATAGCAGATTAGTTTCAACTGCGTCACTAACTTTCATCCACAAAATATTTTTATTTTTCTATATTTGCTTCAAGCCTATTTCTAATGTTTACATACATTTTATAGTTTTCCCCCCTACATTTTTTGACTAAATAAAGAGGGTTATGTTCTTTATAATCTTCTGTTATCATTCATATTTATTATGTTCCTTAACAAATTTGATTATTACAATGCTTTTTATTATAATTTTTTTAAATGTACAAACTATTGATTTAAAATTTTTTTTAATATAATACTCATTTTAAAGGCAACATTACTACATTAATTTGAGAAAAGTAAAAAGTTTTTACCTGTCACCATCACATAAATTTATCTACAAAATTGATTATGGTTGGTTACTGATATTTTTTTATTCATGATATTATCACAGAAAATTAATTTTATTTAATCAAATGCATGTTAATGAAACATCTGATTAATATTCTGATTTAAGTCTCAATTATAATATATATATAAAATTATATTATTTTATTTATTATAAATAAATAATAGATAAATAATTAACCATTAGTTTTAGAGGTATAGTTTCAATTGCAAATTTGTTTCAAATTTTGTTCTGTATCATAAAAGAATGATTTACATTAAAATTACACTTAAGAAATTAAAAAAAAAATTACAGTGTCCGAGTCTGATAATTTTCTCTGTTCTTTAACATGTAAAAAATACACTCCCATGATCAAAACTTACTGAGTTACAACTTACAATTCTTGCACTTTATTGAATTTTCATATTTTTAGTCAGTAAATATGGAAAAAGCATCAAATGCAATTTAGCACTGCATTGCTAAATTGCATTTGATTAAAAATGTGTGAATAGTATTTCCATAGTCTTGTGTCACTATGCATATGCGTTGATAAGTATGGCAAAAATGAAACAGTAACAAGGTTTCATTTTTTTACAAATCATATTAAATTTGTGTTTATTTTTATACAAGGCATCTCTTGTTATCATTTATCAAAAACTAATTTCTAAAACAGTAATTCAGAACTGTTTCAGATTTTCTTATGCATCATTTAAAATCTAATTTACACTAAAATTGGTGCTTTTTAAGTAGTTAAGATATATAAAATTTTTTATAGTGTCAGGATCCTATAAGCTTCATCTCCTCCCCCATCCTCTCAAAAAATCTCCATATTCTAATCATTAAAACGGTAAAATTGTATTCTGCTACAGTTAAAACTTACTGAGTTATGATATATGATACTTAGAATTTTATGAATTTTTGATGCTTTAACCACTATAAATGAAAAGCATATTTTTAGTGCCAGAAAAGCTAAGAAGTTTAAAATATCATAACTAGTAAGCTTTGTCCTGTAAAAATTAAGTTTTTTACCAAAAATTGATTTTAATGGTTTGGATTCATCTGATTAAAAAACAGCATCTATACTCATGTCCCAAAATTACTTCGAACCTTTTGTTTTGTTTTAAACCTTTGTTTATTTGTTTAAAGGCACCTTCTACTTATAACATCCAATGATTGATCACACCATTAGATATGTTATAAAAATAACAAGTTGTTGGAACCTGGTACTTTTGCAAGTGTGTAACATTGTCACCTGTTAACCAAAAGTAACACTATTTTCCATCTCTATTGGTACTGAATAATTGAAAATAAAGTCTACTTTTAAATGATGCATATAAAATTTGCATAAGAGGCCATCTACATGTTAAAACAAACTCAAACATAGCATGATGTTGCTGGACTTAAAAGATCTTGGGTCATCAGGACCCAGAACTTCTAAAATTCTTGGTCTCTTTTTTAAAAAAGCGAGTCCCCACTAATAAGTCATATAAAGCTGGGTGTCGATCCACCTGGAAATCCTGGGAAAGTCAGGGAAATTTTTCTAGACTGCAAAAGTCAGGGAAATTTGAAATTCCTGAGAAAAGTCAGGAAAACTTGGAATTTCTGGATAAAATTCCAAATGCTGGAAAATGTCTATCTGTTTAGAAAAGAAAATTATTTGAATTTTAATGTTAGGAAAAAAAAATCTATTGATAGTTCTATCTAAGCTTTTCATAAACAGCATTGTGAAATATAAAATATTCATCCCATATGCAATACTTTTTATTCACTACTTAATTTTTCCTTTTGTCATTTCAAATTTTCAAGAGTTCAACAAATCTTTTTTTTCCCTCCTAGGGAAGAGAGGATTGTCACTGATTTTTCAGCCGTTCGTATTTACTAGACAAATGTGTTTTAGATGCTACCAATTGCAAGAAATTGTAAGTGATTTACTTACCTGCTCAAGAGTAATCTACTCCCACAAAAAATAACTCCAACTTTTCACCATGACAAAAGTGGTAAGGCAGGGGAAGCTGATAATTAAAAGTTGCTTCTTTTGTGTTGCGATTATTGGACTGGTTTTGAAGAAACTAGTTTAAATCAATGACAAATATTTTGCAACTTTTAACATAATTATACACAGTTAACTATGTGAAATCTGCTGGTATATAATCTGCATAAAGTGTTGGAATGTAAACAATGAAAACTGTCATTATCAGTTAATCTCATAAAATTAAATTTGATGATTATTTTTTCAGCAATCAATTTTCCATTGAATAAACATTTAAATATAAATTTGTTATAAATATTTAAATTCCCTTGAACAACAAAATTTTATCTGTGTGCAAGAGGTAATGAATGTTCATAGACTGGAGGAAAAAATTATTGACAACAAACCAAAACTGATTCTATCACTTTGTTGTGTAAATGTTTAAAATTTTTATTATATATAATATAATTTAAAATTTGTTTATCTTAGTTATAAATATAACCTACTTGTAAGGAGTTTTTCTTCCCCATTGTAACTTTTGTGCAGTTGTTTCTAATTTTTTAGTCAGACCTTAAAAAAGGAACTGTAAATAAAAGTATGATCTATAATCTGCCAAACCTTTTACCTTTTGTGTGGATTTCACAGAGTTGATTGTATATATTATATGGCCCAGGCCAGTAACCAGATGGGGGCGAAGAAGGCTAAGCCTCCCCCCCCCCCCCTAAGCTTCCTCCAGAGCCCCCTCTAATGCTTTCAATATTTTTAACTTTTTTTTCAAAATGTATATTTCTACTTTCCTTTCATTTTTATGACAACAATAATTAAACAGTAACTAATTAATAATAATATATTTCATTTTAAGAATAGTTTTTGGAAAAGAAAAAAAGTTATAGTAAAAGCCAGCTTTTTAAAGAAAAAGCCGGCCTTTTTCAAGCGGTTTAAACCAGAAAAAGCCGGCTGGTTTAAACCTCCTGAGCAAAAAGCTGGCAGACCTGATTTTTTTCCAAAATTCCATCGGGAACCGTTAACAAATTGTAAAAGAACAAATATCTTTTGGATAACCCTGTCAAAACTAATGTAGCAAAAGTTTTCAAACTTTAAATTATGATTAAGTGGCTTAGTCAAAGCTATAAAATTCATAATTTAAAAAAAAGTCAGAGAGAAGCATTAAACTCTGGTCCTGCAGTAGGTATGCAAGTACTTTACCTTATGCCACAAAGCCCACATTTAGAAGAACTAACTACCTAATATATATTTGAAACCAGGAATATGGAGTCAGTAGAAAAAAAATGGCCGACTCAGACTCCAAGCTGGCTAATGTACTAATGGTATCTGTTGGATAAAAAAATGATGGATTATAAGAAAAATAAAGCTGAAATCTCACTATTTTGTTATTAATTCTCTTTTTTAAGACTTCAAAAACACAATATATATATATATACACACACAGAGTTGTGTAATACAGATGCACGCCGTGCACAGAAAATTTTATGAAGTTTGCAGAAAATTTAAAAAAAGAAACAATTTTTATTTTTGTAACTTTTTTTAGTACCAAAAAAAAAAAAAAAATATTCCCTCAATTTTATGTACGAATTATTTACTGTTAATGCGAATATTGTCAAAATACATTGAAAAAAAAATTGCGAATTTCAACAAAGAATTGTATAAAAAACGTACATTTCAACAAAGAATCGTGTAAAGAAACATATATTTCGACAAAATACCACGCGAAAAGCATAAATTTCATCCAAAAGCCGTGCTAAAAAAGTAAATTCCATCCATGAATCGCATAAAAAAACGCAAATTTCGTGCATGAGTCTCGTAAAAAAATGAGAATTTCGTGCATGAATCGAGTAAAAGACGGGAATTTCGTGCATGAGTCTCATAAAAAAAATGCAAATTTCGTGCATGAATCATGTAAAAACATGAATTTCATGCATAAATCACTCGTAAAACGCAAAATATGCCCATAAATCGCTCAAAAAACACGAATTAGGTCCATTAATCTTGTAAAAAGACACAAATTACGTCCCTAAATCGTGTAAAAAACGCAAATTACGTACATAAATCGCATAAAAAACATGGATTACGTCCATAAATCCCTCAAAAACTCGACTTCATTGGCAGAAGGCACATGAATCGCATAAAAATACATAAATTACGTCCATAAATCGGGTAACAAATGCGAATTACATTCATAAATCACGTAAAAAATGCAAATTACGTCCATAAATCACTCAAAAAACACGAATTATGCCCATGAATCGTGTAAAGAAATGCAAACTATGTTCATCAATTGCATGAAAACCGTGAATTATCTTCATAAATCGTGTAAAAAAACACGAATTAAGTTCATAAATCGCATAAAAAATGCGAATTACATTCATAAATTCCATAAAAAACGCGATTGCATCCATGAATCATGTGAAAAACGCGAATTCGTTCATAAATCTCATAAAAAATGCAAACTACGACCATAAATCACTCAAAAATCACAAATTTCGTCACCAGAAAGCTAAAAAAAGCAAATTACATCCATGAATCGCATAAAAATAGCGAATTATGACCATAAATTGTGCAACAAATGCGACTAACGTTCATAAATCGCATAAAAATAGCAAATTACGTCCATAAATTGCTAAAAAAAAAATGCAAATTACATTCATAAATCACACAAAAAACGCGAATTACACCCAACACTAAATTAATTTGCAGTTTTTGACCCAATATTGCATGCACAGAAAGTTTTTGGCTTTATACAAGTCTCTATATACATATTTTCCACTTGATTAATTACTGCTTTCGTGCCTACAAACCCAGAAAATTCAACTATTAAAGTATGAAAAACACCAATGGAAATTTTACTATTTTTGATCTACGGATTGAGAAGAAAAATTTAAATCATTACAATTTACTTATTATTTATCTGTGTTCTTCAGATTTGATAAATTTCCATGGAAACGAGGAAAAATAAGGATTAAAATTTTATTATTTTGGAGATAATTCAAATTCTATTAATTTTAATATAAAAAAATTATATTTTTTGAATTAATTTTACAATTTTGGTTTTATTTTGTATTTTGCAGACTTGAAAAATGTGAAATTCAAAAGGTGAAAGGTTTTATTATTTTAAATATCACTGATTCAGAAAAAAAAAAAAATTCATTTTGACTCTAGTGCACAAAAATAAATAAATAAAAGAAAGATATTGTAGAATTTTGACTTTTGATCACACAAGCTGGAAAAATGGGCAAAAGGGTTAAGGGTTTCTAATACAATGCTATACTGGGTTCTTAGTTCTTTTACCTCCAAAAATAGCACAAATTTATAATTTTTGCATTATCACCAGTAAGAGATCTGTATTAATCAAAATTTTAAAGCCCATTTCCTAAAAAAATGGCCACACCTTTATATTTATACTCATCTCATCATGCCCATTGTAAATTGTTCCTGTTTTATCACTGTAGTTTGATTCTTTCAAACTTATTATATTGACAGCTTGCTTAATTTTTTATCATTCTGGTCTGGTCCATTAATATAAATAAATTGTCTTAATCCTACTTGAAAAATTGCCTTCATTTTCCTTGAGTTTCCTTGCAGTGCAAACTTTTTGCATACCAAGTTCTATCTGAAAACTCGGTAAAAACAGGAGAAGTACTTATTTACTATATGTAAAAATCTACTACACTTATTGGTCATCTTTAACCCCTGAAAAGCACACATCTAAACGGTATACCTCATTAGGCATTGAGGGTGAAAAGTACCCAACACAATTCATTTTCAAATATCTTGGACCCTAATAAAGTTAGATTTTTTTTTTCTTTTAATCAAAGTTCAAACAATTCTGCATAAAATATATACAATGGTAAATTGATTGGTGTCAATTGAAATAGATAAAAATGTCATCGAAACTGAAAAAAGTGCCTTTTTGAAAGTTTTTTGTTTTTGTGCCGTATATTTTATTCTAATCTACTAAAATGGTAAAAGTTATAGTGTTTTGGAAAACTTAAAAAGCTCTTTAAAAGATGGTGAAATACACTTTTTGATCCGCTTCAAAAAGTATCGTTATTTTACTACTTGAATGCATTGAAGCGGCATATACTGAAAAGCAGGTACCGGACGAGTTTTTATAGAAATCAGAGATCTATTATTCATTGTAATCTTTATTTTCAAGCACAAAAATACAAATAAACACAAAAAATATATTTTAAGTAAAATTTTTGTTACAACACTCTACGCATATAGGGCATCAATGTCTTTTACCCACAGGTTTTTCATTCTGCGGGCACATTATTGTTGTTTTAACTCCTAATGAGTAATGACAATATGAAGATCTTGTTTTTGTTATTGGTATGACTTCAGAATAATTAAGAGTAGGTGTTTCGTAATTAAGAAGTTGAGCTATTACAGTTTTAATGTTCCTTTATAGCTGTGGAATCCCATATCGCCTAATTAGTAAAGGCTTTATCAGTTCAAACGACAAGTCTTTCATGAAAGTCAATCTGATCATATTTCTTTTACATGACTTAAATTATACAAAATTTTTTAATTTAAATTAGCCGTACTTAAAATGACTCTAAAAATATTTTATATAAATCAATATATATATGACACATACATGCATAAAAATACATAAATTTACATAAGCTTATAAATATTTTGTGATACAATTGTAATCGTAATTTATCATTTGACTGATTACACTTAACTGGCAAACTGGGTTAAAAGTACCCACAACGTCCCACACTCACAGCGTCGTAACAACTTAATTTCACTAATGGCTACTGAACACGCTTCCTCAAGATCTCAACAAAATATCACCGGAGGGGAAAGCCCTTTGTTAAATACATACAGAGAATTATAAAGAAATAAAATTTTGGGGTGGGTATTTTATACCAGGGTTGTTATGATTTTGCCCAGCCCAAAAAACCCGGGTGGGTTTTTTCTGAAAAAACCCAAATGGGTTTTTTCAAAATTTCAACTTTAAATTACATATATAATGTATTTATATTACATATATAATACATTGTAATATATTTCTTAATATCAGTACACCACTCATAAAGTTTATAACCATTACCCCCCCCCCCCCCAAAGAAAAGAAATGTCCTAATTATACCATCACAATTTTTAAAAGACATAATTGTTAGCTAATCTCTGTAGCATGTGTAAGTAACAAACAATTTTTTTTCTCATTAAAAAAATACTTTGATGTGTAATCTGTTCTATGGTATACAATAGAAACTCACAACAAAATACCATATATGCTTAGAATCCTAATTTAATTATGTAGACATGTAGAATTACTTGGCTTATTCTATTATTTAGTAACAATAAAAAATACTTACTTTATAAATTATTGTACTAATAATCAATTTACCTATCATAATTTTGATTACTATCATTGATTTATATATATTTTTAATCATCAATTAGCTACTTTAAATTTAGTAATAAGTACATTTTTTTTAAGCATTCTGAACCACCTCCAATAACCCCCCAAAAACTTGAAAAAACCCTGAAAAAACACAGTGGGTTTGGTTTTTTCTAAAAAAAAAAAAAAAAAAAAAAAAAAAAAAAAAAAAAAAAGGTATTTAACAACCCTGCTTTATACCCAGTGTGCTTGTCAAGGGTTAACTTAAGTAGCCTGTCATAGTCCATAAATAACAGCAATAATTATTTTTATCAATTTAAATTACATATAATTAGTTTAATTACACTTTAAAATGTGTAAAAAAAAAAAAAAAAAAAAAAAAAAATCTGCAGTTAAGATTGACTTGTTTTTTAGTGACTCACTCTTTTACTCACAAATGTGTCTGATTCATGATTCCACAGCCCTGTTTGAAATGTATGCTGAACTCTGACCTCATCAGTTTCTCAAAATCTAAGGCCCATTTCAAGAAAGCCTCTAATCATAATAATTGGGAGTAAGAGCTCTACAACATATCTTAACCACTTCACCATTTGCCCCAACATAAATTGGAGGTAAAAGTACCATTTCTCCATACCTATTGCCGGTGAAATAGTTAAATTCATCAAAATTTCAGCATTTAGCACCAAGTTTATTGGTTTCTTTGTTAGACATTTTAAAAGATTTTTAATGATAGATGAGGAAGTATGTTTGTGCTTAACTCATTAATATCTCAAAAATAACATTTTTTGAGCTGTCACTTTATGAAGAAATGTGTGATGTTTGTATGTGCATGTTTATTTAAAAGAACACCAATTTTTATGAAATAAATGAATAAATACAATTCAAAATATCTTTATTTTATGATTTAAATATTTCTTTTTATCACAGTAAACATTGAATATCGAGAAAAACTTTCATAAAACTCAAGAAGAAGAAAAAATAAGTTCTTAAATTACATAATGTATTTTTTTGGCTGAATTAGAAAATATGTTACTTTACAAATTACACTTGTATAATTTAGACAAAAACATTTAACAAATCCAAATTTTGTCACATTATTAGCACTAATCAAAGGCACCAAAGTTCAATTTTGATTGCTTACCAGAACATATTGTGAATTTCAGAATTATTTTAATTTCTAACCTATAATCCATATGTTTAAAAAATGGTTTTAAGCCATTTTTTTTTCTAAATCTGTTCCATATAGAAATAAGTTAAAATTTATTAATTAAAATTTCTGGATCTAAAAATTTTTGTGATCATATCACTAAATAAGTAATTAAAAAAAAAATGTAAATCTGAAAATTAAAGGTGTAGATTGGTAACTCTTATGTTTATTTTTATTGTTAGTGAAATATAAAATATAACTTGACCAGGTAATTTTGATCTTATATTTTGGTTATATTAACATCATGCTAAAATGCATGCTTAAATGCCATATTTCAACTCTGATTGTGTAAAGAATTTTTATTTCAAATTATGCCAATCATTGTGATTTGCTATTCTTTAATATAAAATCATAAAATATGTCTTTAAATTGGATTTATATGATTTTTCCCCCAGCATAAAAATACTGAATAGGTACCAAGAGTTTAATGTTTCCAGAACAATTAAATCTCTAATTATTATTATTAATATAATACAGTAGACTCCCTCAAATTTGCAACCTTAAAATCTGAAATTCTCTAAATTCCGCACATAATTTACAGTGTAAACAATGAAACATTCAGATATAGGGACAAAATTTGATTTTTTTAAGTTATATACAAATTCCATATATATTTTAATTTAATTTTTATTAATATTACTGAATTCATGTTTTATCATGAAGGAAGAAAAATTCAATATATTGCTGATATCATCGGTAATCACAATCTTACCAAATATATTTATTTATTAATCAAGTTTTTTGGTTATTAAGTCTGACTAAAACTGAAACAAAATTTCCTTTTTTTAATGATTTTGATGTGAATTAGTCATGTGCCTTTAAGAGGCAAGTTTCATTGAATAATTTAGGATAAATACATTTTATCTTTGCTTTTAACATTGTATTCTTTTTAAAAATTATCTAAATTTTTATTATTTTAGTTTATTATTTATTTTAATATTTTATGATACTGCAAACTTTTATCATAGTTTCAATTGTATTATTAATTACATTCAAATTACTGCTTAAAGAATGTAAACAAAGCAATGACCAGAAATTTGCAAAATTCTAAAATCCACACAACCTCTGATCCCTAGCTGTTCAGATTTGAAGAAATCTACTGTATACATTTTCTAGAGTACTGTTATTTATTTTATTATTATTTTTTTTTAATCATAAATTACAACGCAGTTTTCATAGTTTGATGTCTTTGGTGTAGTGCTGACAATTTGAATTGGGAGCAGTGTTGAATTCAGACACTTTTCTCCAGGAGGGACTTCTTTGGCTCCAGGGGGGACATTGTACTTTTTGACCATTGAAAATCCAAAATCTCAAATTTTCCGGGAGGGACAATTCATTGCTCATTCATTCTGGGGAGCACACCCCCTGAATTCAACACTGATTGGAACAACATCTTGACAATTTTAGAACAAGCAATAAACAAAAATACATATTAAATGTATATTTTAACAAAATATTGGCATAACAAATATACAAATGCACACACATTGAATATATTTATACGTAATACAATTTTATCTTTGTGAATTCTTAAAACTAAATAATTACTAATTGTATTAATTGCAATAGTGTTGGTTCATAAAGAAGTATGCAATCTCTGTTCAGAATGAGTATTTAAGAAAAACCCAGTTAAAGAAATATCTAGTTATGTAACTTTTTCCTTTTTTGGGGGGAGGGGGGGGGGGATGATATAGTTCTTTTCTACTGGCATGTTTTATAAAATGACTAGATTCCAGTAACTTTCTAAAATTTTAGTATAAGTAATGATTAAATATTGAAAAAAAAGGGGGGGAGGTGCAGATATGTATAGAGATTCAAGAAAATTTCAGACATATAAAAATTACCATTGTTTAAAGTCTCGTTTTATTTCTTTACTAATAACAGATAAAGTAGTTATCTGTTTTAAAATAAACAATGTTTTTTTAGGTATAGTTTTTTTTTTTTTTTTTTTTTTTTTTTTTGTGTGTTTTAAAAAATGAGCATATATTTATTGCACAACCTGTAGGGTCAGGTGGGGGTAAAATAGACAGGCTTCAAAAATAAATTTATAAAAAATACAAAATGTATAAAAATTGTTTTGCCAAATTAGTGTGTTGCAATTATCAGTAGTGCAGTTATCACTTTTCAATGAATAACAAAAAATTGTTTCTATATAATTATAATTTGTAGCCATTTTAAAATTTTGGATGATATGACTTGGTTGTAACCATGAGAAAAACTTTGAACTTAAAATAAATGAGAACTTAATTTATTTAAGTTTATTTATCCACTGTATAGCATAAAACATTTATTCAGAATTAACTTTCTGCATTTTTTATTTTAAAATAACACATAAGTAATATTTTAGAGCAGAAAAACCCATGTGGGGTAAAATAGTTAAACTGTTAGGCTAAACAAACAAATTATTATTATTTTATTTGATTAACAAGCATTATTATTATTTTTTTTTTCATGTGCCATTTGACATTAAAACAATATAGTGCTGTGAAATTATTTACTTAAGTTTATTGAAAATGGATTTATTTTAATAATGTATTGAAAAGCAAAACAATCAAATACTAGCTTTATGCTTAATTTATAAATTGTTATACAAGAAAGTTTAAAAAGTGGCAGGAAAAACGAAGTGAAATAAAAACCTGAAATAATAACAAGAACAAAACAGTCTTACTAATAAAGTGATTAACTCATTGGAAGAGGTTATGTTTCTTTAGAAGAAGAAATCTTATCTAATTTACATTAGTACTAGACAAACTACCAGAATTAGATTTTTAATTAATTTTTGGACCAAACAACAAATTAGATATTTCTTGTGATCACAATAATTAGAAGTACATTGTTAAGTTTGCCAAAAAGAATGGATGTTCCTATTTCATATTTATTGAAAGAGGCAGCATGTTTGATGCATCATGAATTCCAGTTGTCCTTTTTGATCCATCAATAAATGTATAATCCAGACTATTTCTTTATTTAAATTTGTTGCTTAAGGGGCTGCTTCACTCAAATGAAAAGACGCGTTCGCTAATGTTAATTCTATGGAAGAAATTTATAAAGATATCTCGGTTGCATTTTAATATTTTTAAATGATTCTTTTTGCATTGGATAGTCGAGATTGATCTGAATGCATTCCGTTTTTTACTTTTATGATTTCATTTACAGATATTTTTTACGAGAATGTTTTCATTTTCAGAACCGGTTTGAAAAGCGAAATCACCTTCATAAAAAATATCTGTAAGCAAAATCAAAAAAGTAAAAAACGGCCTGCATTCAGATCAATCTCGACTATCCAATGCAAAAAGAATCATTTAAAAATATTAAAATGCAACCGAGATATCTTTATAAATTTCTTCCATAGGATTAGCATTAGCGAACGGGTCTTTTCATTTGAGTGAAGCGGCCCCTTAATACTTAATATTTTAACATTCTAAAGAAGTTTCAAATAAGCTATATACTTATTTTAACCTTTTATACCACAGCATGAGGTAAAATAATTAATTGACATTGTGTTTTAAAATACCATTATCAGTAATAATTTACAGTTTTATTGTTGAAATTGTACTTAAAATGTTAAGAACAATGTTTGTTGGTAGATTCTAATTCTATGTAATTTTTGCAGATTAAAATTATACGTTTTTGGCAAACTAAGTATTATAAATAGAAAAGTGCTTTTTTTATAATTATTTTTACCCATCTGATCCTATCGCTTTTCACTTTGCAGAGAGAAATTAAAACCTGTAATGAGTTATTATATCATTGTAATTCCAAGTGTTTGTTTTAAACTTCAATTGTCAAAAGAAAAATAATTTGCATTGTGAAAAATTTATGTTTAAATAATATATAATTTCAGTGTAATTAAAAAATAATTGTTTTATTAAAAGACTTATATAGCATCATTAAATACAAGAACTGTGAATAACCATCTTGAAACCATAAATTGAAGACTAGCTTTTGTTTTATTTGGAAAAGTCAGTCAGGGCCAAAACTAGAGGGGGTTAAGAGGAGGCATGTGCCTTTGGCGCCAACAGAACAGAAGGTGAAAGGGTGCCAAATTCAGATTTTCTTTGGTGTGTTTGTTATAAAGAATGCATACATGGGGGGGGGGGGGGGGATCACCAAAATCCATGTTTGCCCTGGATGCAAAAAAAAAAAAAAGCTAGTTTCGGCGCTGAAGTCACTAAATATCGCAATAAATACTTTTAACCAAGGATGGGAAAATTTTCTTACATTGCTAGCCAGCAATATAAGGTTGAAAATTTTTATAAAAAAATTTACACTTTGCAACTCTTTTTTAATTACTACAATGACAATGACATTGCCATATTATAAAATTCAGGAAAGTTTTTTAACACAAGAAAATTTAATCAAGGACAAGACTTAGTGTCCTCTTTACACTGCAAAAATTAGGAAAAAACAGGAAATATGGTCAATAAATAAAAAGGCATAAAAGTTTTTGGCATATTTTTATAGCCCACAGTAATTAAAATGATTCACTTGACTGATCAGAAAATCCACTCTTCATTGGCAAGTGGATTTCTGAAATTCCCAACGCTGCTTATAGTTATCACAAAAATATTTTTTTTGCCTGTTTATAATATTAGAAAGTTCACTTTGTATAATAATTATTCACCAATCACCATTTAATTATTTTCCAAAAAGTGTTCAATTTCTACTTTAATGATCATATATTTTAAAATATCAGGAAAAGTGATTAAATGAAGTTCACAATTTCTTAAAATTAACTAATATGCATATTTGCATTATTGTTTATTATAATAAAACATAATGTTTATAAGTACATGTGCAAAGTATCACAGAAATAAGCTCATTAAGTTTAAAAAGAAAATGAATTTCAATTTTTACGTTTACTTTTTTTGATTGATTTTCTATATTTTGTAATTTCATAAATCCTTATCTAATAAATTATTTTTAACAGCACTGAAATTCTAATTTAAGTCTACTTATTTAATTTTCTGGGTGTAGAAATTATGAACCTATATCAATGCTGTTTATTGCATTTAATTATTTATATTTAAGGTAACTAATTCTATAAATTATGCTGGTAAATTTGCTTATAACATGATTTATAAGATAAGTATCAGCTTTAAATTTCATCTCATTTTTTGATACAGTGAGTTAATGCCACCCATTTGTTTGAAACATTTTCCATTAATTCCTTATTGAATCCAAAAATAATAAAAAGCACTATTCCAAAACTGTAAGTAAGGACTGTATCTAAAAATTCCAATTCTATAAAAATGCCATCAATTTTTTCCATAACTAATTTCCAAAAGCAAACAGAGAGGCTTAAAGTCATTGCAACACTCATTATAATAAGTAAAGTTGTATATTGGAAAATTTGTTTGTCATCATATAAACCAATTTGCTCTTCTATTTTATAGACAGTTATTCTGTTAGCACATTGCAATCTTTTTTCAATGGTGCAATTATGTCGAGAATCACACATATAATCTTCAACATTTATAGGTATTGATCCTTCAGAAACACATTCCAAGTCTTTTTCATTACCAAGATCTTCCACGTCTATACTAAATTCTTCATTATATATTAAATTGTGTAAATCTTTGTGTCTGTCTTCTGCAGTTTTTGATAATAAATAATCACTTTCTGCACATGACTGATAACTTGATGTTGGGTGATTTCTGTCAGTTACAACATCTGCAGATTTTTTTCTGAAACATACATGTTGCAAAATTAAACATAATATAGTTCCAAAAAAGCAAACCAATGTAAGAACAAAAGTTATTATGTTTTGGATATTTCCAAGCTGACAATCAGGTTTTTCACTTTTTATGTCCTTTGAAAATAAAGCCAATGCAGCTATGACAATTGGAACAAGAAGACATAAAATCGACACAATATTTAGGTGCTTTTTAATTTGTAAAATGTAACATAAGCTTCGCCATCTTGTTACAAAAAGTAATACAGCTAAAAAAAGTGTGCATGTCCTTGTTGCATATATACCACCAATGCTTAAAATATATTGTGCATAAAAATTAATTGAAAAGTCTTGCACTGAAAAAAATAAGAGAAATCCTCCTATGGATGTCAAAAATTGAGCAAAAACAATATAGAGAATTACACCAAAGCTAATGTTTTTAAATGATTTTCCAATGAAGAAGGAAAAAAGTAACCAACTACAACATAACAAACTGGCACAGCTCAGGTATTGAATAGTTAACTTTAAATAAAATATTATATTTTCAGTGCCTATCTGTGAAAGTGAAATAACTGAGGCAGATGCAAACATTAAAGGAGCAGATAATAATGTACTTCCTATAATTGTTTTGGTTATAACATCTACAGATACATCATACTGTACAGCAAAAACGTATGCTGATGGTGCTGTAGGTGTTGTTCCATATAAAAAACCAAGACTACTAAAACTTTGTATTTCATCTTCCTGTCTATTCTGCATCATGAAAGCTGAAAATTTCTGCATAACAATGGGCAATAACAAGTTTTTGGTTATTATTAATAATGCAACAGTGATAGAAATATGGTTGTCAGTGTTTTTATTTCTAGTGGTCATCGTATGTCCTACTAAAAGGAGAGCTGCTGCTGGAAATGCTGTACTAAGTGTTTTAAGTAAAGAACTAAATATAGATGGTATTTGACTTCCAAAACTAAAATTCCATATAATGCCAACAAGTGTCATGAATACGATTGGATTCTTGAGAGTTTCCTTAAATATTTTAAGAATAGGACATATAGATGCATCATCAAATTTATGTTTGTGCATTTCAATAATAAAAAATCCAACTGTATTCAAAACTAATAATTGAATAGGTGCAAGTATGTATAAATAAGAAGGATAATCAGGATGTGAACTACTATACAATGATAAAAAGATAGGATAAGCTAGTGCAAAATCATTACTTTGAGTGGCTGCTATAGCATAGATACCAGACTTTCCTAAATCTGAAGGATGAGTGAGTAAAATTGTCAAAAGTACAACACACGCAAATATGCATGCTTTAGATACAAAAATTGATGCAATAAACTCCCATTTAACATTCTCAAAAGACATTGTGGCTATACTTCCAAAAATCAGTGCTGGTAACGCTAAATATTGAACAAACTTGGATAGTCCTACAGCTTCTTTTTGACCTAAAATTTGAAATCTACCAAGTATGTATCCCAAGAACATTATTCCAAAGCACTGAACTAATGCTGGTAGTAAAGTTTCTTCTAATGAAATATGAGTATTCATCATTATTTTTAAAAGGTGAGGGAGGAGGCAGTAGTTTAGATGTTTTATCTGCAAAAAATAAAAAAATAAAACACTTCACAAAATGTGTGATAGAAAATAAATAAATAATAATGATGAATAAAATTTTGTAAAACATATAAAAACAGAAAAAGGTTGCAAATTAAAATGATTGAATAAATTATAAAATTGAATTTTACATAGCATTAAAATCAAACACTTTATGTTTATATTTGTTGTACAAAACATTTAATACAATTTAAATTATATTTGGTATCTTTTAAATGTGTATTATGTCATTTGCTTTTGAAATTATTTTTAAAGTAAAAAAAATATACATATATTCACAGAACACATTTTTAAATCTTTTAATTTTTTTTGTTCCAATCACTGCAATTTCCAAATAAAAAAAAAAAAAAAAAAAAAAAAAATACATAAATAAAATAAGACTTTTTCAGTACTTGTTAGTTTTAGAACTAGTAACAAGTAACAATTAGTAACAACAAGTAATAATTAGTAACAAGTACTGAAACTTGTTAGTTTCAGTATTTGTTAGTTTAGCTCTGCATTTTAAATTTAAATGCAGATTTCATGTGCTGAAAATTAAGAATTTTCCTCTTGTATTCAGCATTTTTACTAAACTTTTGATAGGGTAGATGTGCCAATAACAGACACCCTTAAGAAATTTCTTTTAATTTTTTTTTTTTTATTAATAGTTTGTTTTCTCAATATTATATTAACCAATAACAATATTTAACCATTCCTATAGTCTCATTTCCCAATATGAATCAAAATTTAATTTTAAATAAACAGAAATATATCAAAACACTCAAAAGCACAGTGATGGACACACCATAAAAAGTTAAGACTAGAGATGTAAATTTTCCGGAAAAATATAAGTGGCAGAAAAAAACTGGTTTTATACCGTTTTTTTTTTTTTTTTTTTGGAAAAAACCGGAAAAGTTGGAAAAATTGACTTTTCATGACTGTTTCTTCCAAATAAATTATATTTTCTTAGAGAATATTAAATAAAACATTTTTTCCCATTTATTTGTATTAAATGAAAATTATTTTCACTTTATATTACAAAATAAAAAGAAAGTAGCAAAACCTGCTTTTAAAAGTTTAGTTTTTTTTTTTCCACAGCCTAATAATTTTTATTAAACACTATTGTTTGTTATATCATATCTCTGTTGAAATGATTTTTCAATTACATGTTTAACTACCAATTGACCTAATGTAAAAACCTGCACCAATATGTCTGCAGTTTGGAATGAAATAAATTATGCATTCCATTTACATAAGTATAGTTTTTAAGTAAATGGTACTAGTTTAAAGAAATTATTGCAGTTTTATCATTATTATGAATATCAGCATTCAAAAATTCCGTTGTTTGTTTAAAAAATGTATTTTTTTACATTATTACATTTTTTCCTACAATTATAATTTTATTTCCTTTAAAAAATATGTTTAGTTTTGGTATAGCTTTCCAATCTCAACTCAAAAAAGTTTTCATTTAGTTTTATAATCTAAATTTAAAAAAAACTAAGTTTTTGTTTGCCTTACTCAGGTCTGCAACTAAAAAATAGCATAGGATTTATTGACTGTTAGATTTTTACTCAATTGAAACCAAAATATTTTTTTTAAAGTTTAATTAAACATAATTTTTATATTTTTATCCTGAAATCTGGTATTCTATTCTTGAGTAAGAAACCATATTCAATAATGTTTCCATATGGTAATTTTATATTTCTAAGAGTGGAACTCAAAATTTATGAAAACAGAACACTACAAACAGAAAATGCTCGCTATTTGAGGAATTAACAAAAGCAATTACATACAGAGATAAACTTCTACTGTGCTTTAGAAAACTACAAAAATTCAAAGTTTAATCAAGAGGGAAAGTATAATTTGGAACATAGTTACTTGTATTAAAATATGGGTTTTTTTTTTTTTTTTTTTTCATCGCATGTGTACTAATGCAAACTGCCCATGTTTTTGCAACATTACTGTACATTATGGAGGTCAATTTTAGATTCAACACCTTGAAAAAACATTCAATTAATCAGCTATAACGAAATCTTGAAAAATGCAGCATAGTAGTGCCACCTATAGGGCAATTTACACCAAAAACTAAACAACATTAATATATATCACGAACTGTCTGAATCTGTAGTTTGATAAAAAATTGTCCTTTAGCCCTTGAGATAGAGCTATTGCGATAATCATGAATAATGCAGCATAGCAGCGTCATCTGTTGAGCAATTTACACCAAAAAGTAATGAGCACGAAGTAATATCAAAGATTAACTTAATCTAAAGTTTTATGAAAATACATACATTAGTTCTTGAGATAGAACTATTGTGGAAATTATGAATAATGCATCATAGCAGCAACATCGGTTGGGCGATATACACTAATAACTAAACATCTCAACTTTAAATCAAGGTGTAACTGAATCTAAAGTTTTGTGAAATTATGTGCATCAGTTCTTGAGATAGAGTGCCCATAAAATTTTTGTCACATACAAACTCACAGAGTGACAGATATTTTCCAAAAACCATCAAATCGTGTTCAAGGACTTCTAAAACATTTAAATACACCAAAAACTGGGAGTCAAAATTTTCACGAATTACTTCAAATTGCATGATTCAAATTTTATGTTACATTTTTAATTTTACCATTTCCATTAATCGGCATATTATTGAAATAATTTTGCACATGAATTAATTTTTAAAAAGAGAAGTTGCATTTAATTATATATCTAGGTTTTTTTTTTTTATGTAATCCTGTTTTTGAGAAATTGTGAATTTCTTGTATATACTTGTACAAAATATATTCAGAATTTGTGAATAAGAAATTATTACTATATTTAGGTTCCTATTTAGACATTTTTAATAAGGTTATTTATACATATATATAACTTGATATGACTCAGCTGCTAATGGCATGGGAATTTTTTTTTCTTCAATCACTGCATTTGCGAAAGATTCAATTTGTTGATTAAACTTTTTTCTGAAATGTCTATTTTCAAGAGAAATTTTGCAAAGGGTCTTGTATTTCAAAGAAGAAAAAAATATGATGGAACCTTTTGAAGCCTTCTCAAACAGATTTCTGCTCAGGAATAAGATTACCCACATTAAAGTTTTCATGTGGGACACTCAACATAAAAATAAATAAAATAAAAAGTATGAGAATGTAGCTATTACAAAATTTTCACTATATTATTTCATAAATAAAATTTCAATTTTTCCAGTTTGGAAAAATTGAAAAATAAGCGCTCAGGGAAAAAAACTGAAAAAAAAAAAAATGTTTTTTTCCCCAAATTTTTCAGTTTTTTTTTTCCCCCGAGCATTCCCATTTCTAGTTATGACTGTATTTAGAACCAAATTTAATGAAAATATACTAATAAAACAAAAAAGTTATTTTCAAATAAATTCAATAATAAAATACTTGTGATAATCATTCACTGTTTGCATTAATCATTATAATTATCAGAAGACTGATATTTTAATTATTTTAGATGGATAGTTTAAAATACTAAAATATCAGGCAATTATAGCAATCAAATTATTATTGAAACAATGGAGGATTTAAAATTTAATAATAATAAAGCTTTATAATATACTATACAGGGTGAGTCATAAATATTGAAACAGTAGGCTATCTCCTTAAATATTGCCCCTAGACCCATACTTCCAATTGCAAAGTTTAATTTAAAAAAAAAGGGGCAAATTTTTTGATAAGATAAGTTGCAACACTCCATAGGCAGTCTGTTTAAAAAAATACGAAAATAAAATTTTTATACGGCTCCCAGAGGATAAAACTTCTAATTAGGAAATTTTTCCTTATCCATTCCTGAATTAAACAAAAAAAAAATTCATCTTGATATCTACAAATCCCCGAAAGATATTAAAATCCAAAATTTGTGACTTACACCACTTAAGCATACCTCTGAGCACAGCGATATCAGTTCATTTGAAATGCAATTTAGGGATCGGCCATAAATTTACGCATCATTAAATGTCGATCCAAGACAATGCTTTAACTTTTAGGTATAAAATAAAAGCGTATGTTTTTGCTTTAAACTTCCTTGAAATATGCTTGATGTCTGCAATATCTCGAGCTTGGCGCCAGGCTCGTAACTGGCACGACCCATTGACCGGACTGTGTTATTAAAAGTGTTGTTAAATTAAGTGATATTAATTAAACTCTCATTAAATGTGTCTTAAAAAATTATTGCCACAGGCAATAAATTTAGTAAAAATAGTAATAGCGATAATGACACTTCTGTTAACTGAGTCATTGGAAATATATTTTAATAAATAACACAGAAATATTTTCAAAAATCCACTTTTTGTTATTCAGCTTCAAAATTTATGTGGTTTTAAACTTATTTTTACTTTCTTCTATCTTTACAAGATGAAAGTATCGGATTCATGAACATTTTGAATTCCAGTTTTCGACGGATTCACATGTTTTAGGGCTCATAGATACCGAAAAACATGTTTTTACAAAATGTCTGTCTGTGAGTCACTGCTCCTGTATCTCTGTATATGACAAATTTTGTGAGCGCGCTATCTCAAAAACTAAATCCACGGAATTTAATAAAAAAAATATATTTACTTAGTCTTTGATATTTTGTTATTGTTTTTGTTTATACCAACCAATTATCTACAATTGGGATATAGGCCCTGAGGGGAGGGGTGTCCTCTGTGAGGGTCTTTCTAAGAGAACCTAACCCGTATTTATGTAAAAAAATCCAGGGTTCGAAGAAAACCATGGAAAACTTTGAACGGTTAGGCTGACGGTCGTGATTAGACTCGAACCCAGCACCAACCGTCTACCAGTTTGGAGGCCAGTAATTAGAGGCACCTTTTACGCATCGTGTAATAGCAATTTTACAAGAAAAATATGAAGTTGACAGGGCCAAAATAATGAAAAAGTTTGAAATCGACGTGATAAAAAAATGAGGTTTAAATCAACTGACACATTTAAATAGTAATTAAAAAAGGCGAGAATAACAAAACTTAAACAAAATCTGAAATCGAAACTATACAGGACGGAGTTAATCACCTAGAAACTTTTAAAAAGCGTTTAAACTTTAGAAGCCCTTCTTTGTTTAAAACTAAATGCATTTCTCTGCATCAGATGTTTTTATTTCAGTATTTCTCATTTTTAAACTGACATAAGTCAATAATCGTCGGTTAAGGTAACAGTCCCGTAAGTTCAATAAATTTTTTAACATCTCAAAAAAAAAAAAAAAAAAAAGGCCCAACGTGCTTATAGAAGTTTTCACCTCAGAAAATTTATTTAATATGATTTGTTTACAAAAAAATTGCATCTTTTTTTATATTGCTATTTTAAATACTTTTATTTAAAAAAAATATTTTTTAAAATGCTGATTCAAAATTGAAAATTAGACATTTTCATTTAATCTAAAGAAAAAAATTCAACACGACAAATAATATTTTGAGTTATAACAATTTTAATTTACTTTAAATTTTTTGAAAAAAAAAATTGTTTATTAAGAAGTCTTATAATGTGATAATGCTTACAAATTATGTGGTTAACCATCACAAAATATTCAAAATTCAAAATCTATTATTAAATAAATAAAATAGATGTTTCCTGGACATCTTACTACAGCAACATTGTTTCTTCAATTACGCACATTTCAATTTGTGTCTGATCCCTTGAAACCTCTCGATTTATTAAAATTGTCATAACTCTCAGAGTTTTGAAGATATCAAGATGAATTTTTATCCTCTGGGGGCCGTATAAAAATTTAATTTTTGTAGTTTTTAAAATAGACCCCCCATAGAGTTGCAACTTATCTTATCAAAAAATTTAACTTTTTTTTATGAAACTTTGCAATTGGAAGTATGGGTCTAGGGGCAATATTTAAGGAGATAGCCTATTGTTTCAATATTTATGACTCACCCTGTATATTTTTGTCTCACTGTTTTAAACAAACTTAGAGACTGCTTGGTATATCACTTATAATAATAATTATTACAAATGTGAAAAAAAAATGATACACTGTGAGTTGGATATTTTAAATACTAAGTAAAATAATAACAAAACTGCAGAACTGATGTTTGAGGCCACTGATCTGCAGATTTACTTGTATCATGATTACTATAACTTTCATCATTATTATTACACTTTTTTTTCCCTTTTTGTCAGATGTGAATAAATAGATTTTTTAATAGCTTCTGTAACTTGTTTTTATTTAAACATGACGAGTTTAAGCGATATGAGTCCCTTTTTGACTGAGCCCTTAAACAATATTTTCTACTTCCTGACTAATATGATTGCTAGGTTATAAAATATGCAAGGCAGAGTTATATACATTAAAAAAGAAATAATTTATTAACCACTTAAAATAATTTAAAAGCAATTATTTATAAAAGTTTTGATGTTATTAGATTTTGATAATTGTAATTTAAAAATTAAATTTATTTATCTAAGTTATCAGTAAAGTCAAAGTATTTTATGCACTATATACGTTACAGAAACTGCATTTTTAGCAAGGTGTTCATTACTGGAAAATGATTCATTAACAATTCCAGTAATTGACACCTTCTCTTAAAACCTTAAAAATAAATAAATATATATATATCTTTTAATGGCCATTAGTATATAAAATTCAAAGTTTTTTATTGCTACTCAAACAAAAACATTCAAATTTTACTAGAAAATAAAGAATATATAAATTTATTAAATGAAGCCATCTCTTAGCATCTTTATTAAGATTTTCACTAGAAAACAGCAAAACTTTGTTTTTTTTTTTTTTTGTTTTTTGATTGATTTGATTTAAAATTTCAACATTAATCCATATTTATAAAACATGCAGGAAAAATTATGAAATCATAAAAAAGCTAAATATTTATTAGTATTTTTTTATGAGCCAAAAACATCAAGGAGTGCCCATCACCGGCAAGTCTATCTTACATCATGTTTTTCCATTTAAAAAAATAAAATAAAAAAAGACATTAAAATTGTGGTTGAAACATCTCAAATTCCTCTTGTAATGTTAAACCTATTTGTATTTAATATTTAATGCATTCATATTTGTAAAATATCAACTCGAGAACTATTTTCTTCTGCATATTCTTAAAAGATCTCCCTCTCTCTCTCTCTCTTTTTTTTTTAAGTTGTCAAAATATTTCTAACATACATGCTTAATTTTTAATTTTAGTTATAATTATTATCTTAGAAACTGAATTAGATGTGAACACTTTACATAAAAAAAGAGCCAATATTAGGAACATTATAAAGAGAAAAAAGTTTAAAAAATTAATTTTAAGAGAGATTGTTAGAAAGAAAAATGCATTGCACGCTCACATATGTTTAACAGTGATCAAAATTTTATATATATATATACATTTTTTTTTTTTTAAAACTAAAATGGAGACATATGTATATGGGTGATTCTCAAAATAGGGGACGATTTCAAAAATGAAATCTTAAAAAAATTACTGTTAGCAAAATTTCTGAAAAAAATAGGTGTTGTTAATTATATATAAATTAGGTATACTTTCCATGTAGTCAGCAGAGCTAAATATTTAAAAATTAACTTAAAAAAATAATTAGTATTTTTTGAGCCATTCTAATGACAAAACGAATTGTATGGAATAAATATATTATGAAATTTTTATTTACTTCCTGTTTAAATATTTTTTTTCTATATTTATTAGCCTTCTTTTTCAGCAAATGGTTTCCATTTTTACATATATATATATAAGGAGAATAAAAACATTACCAAAGAGCAAACTTTGTTACATGAGCAACATTCTGACACTAACAATGTAAGAAGCTGTCTTAGTGATTTTCCTACAGATTTAATGCATATTTTAGGGATAATAAATGTTATACCTAAATTTATACGTAAAATTAAACTTTATAAAGGATACAATATAAGCACTGGTTACATTTATGTACATAGGAGTCTTTAGCATGGACAGAAAAACCATGCTAATGACAAATTTTAATTTAAATAAGATTATGAGCCATAATATAATCACAATGCAATATTCCTTTCTGGGGCTTTTTAAAACACAAAAATTCTATGCAAATAAATAAAATAAAAATTTTAACTATAAAATAAACATGAAAATTATTATCCATTCTAATGACACACAATTGATGTAACCCCCTAATATTCAACTTCTATTCTTAAAATACAATACATGCTTCTATTTTCTGGCTGTTTTAAAATGACTACTTGTTGCCATGGAGAAACTTTATATTTTCAAACTATTGTCATATGTGAAAATGAAATTTTGATTAATAACCAGCTGTTTTAGTATGACCTTGTTTTGAAAATCGAATATGGAGGACAAACTTTAATTCTTTTTTTATGTACTATAATTTTATTTTTAAAAAGAAATTTATTGGATAAATCCTTTCCTTGATTAATTTAAAGAAAGAATAACCTTTGTTTTATTTTATAAACATGGTATTAACTCTTGAAAAAGCTAGTATATATAAGGCACAGCTGCTGTGGACATCCATGCTAATGACATTTTGAACATTTATTGTTATTTTAAGGTGTTTTTAACTAAAAAGTGAGTAATTCTTGAGTGCAAATAAAGAATAATATTAAGACAAACATATCTAAATATAAAAACATGACAGAAAACCTTTCAATTTTTTTTATATGCCGAAAGACATAAATTGTCCCCTATTTTGAGAATCACCCATATATTGTCCTTTTCTAAAGAGTATCATCGGACACAAATGAAGTTTATAAGTGAACAAGTTGTCATTTTAAAACATTTGTTAAGATAACCACATACAGTGGACTAGTTTATAATTTCCTATCTGGCTTCTGTTACCATTTATTCATCACCTTTATGTAGCAATTTTAGAACAATTACAAATAAAATCAGCTCAGATTTGTTACCACTATCAAATAATTAAATTGATGGGTAATCTAAAAGTAGTATGTTTTCAAAATATATTTTTCTTTCTGAATGTTACAGATGTTGTTCTTCAAAAATAACCAATTCATTTTTTTAAAAAAGGTTTTGGTGTGGGTAAATTCTAGATATTGATTAAAACATACGAAAATATCAAAATCGCTGAAGTATGTTGGAGTTGGTAACATTTGTTTCTTCATTTAACCTCTATTATGAACAGGGATGTAGTGGAGGGTATACAATGATATATGCTGTATATCCTCTGGATTTTTTAAGGAGTTCTGTCCATCTTTTGTATCCCCCCCCCTTTTTTTTTATCCGCAACAACACTGGTTATGAAGAAGTAAATATCTGAAAACTTTGTATAAGGGGGAGGAGGTATGAGCCACTTTTTACAAAAATAATAAAATAAATTTTATTTGACACAAAAACAAAAATTTGGATTTATAGAATACAAAATGAAATGCTTTCTAATGTCCTCTCTACTAACAGGGAGATATGTGACAATTATGAAACTAACAAGAAAACCTTTTTTTGGTGTTGCTCGCACTTAGCATTGAGACCTGGTGCATTTTAAAGCCCTATATTAAGATTTTTTTTTTTTTTTTTTTGTTAAAGTCATATATATATATATGTACAGTAGAAGATCTATATAACGCAAACCTAAAAACGCAAGGTTGTGCGTTATATAGAGTTTTGCATTATATGGATCACATATCACGCGTCATCAAATTTACCTCATAAATATAGACAAATATGTCTGAAACACATCAAAATACATTAGAATTACCTTTATACTGCATTCCTTATCCAGATTATAAATTTTTCTATTATTGCAATCATTCAACATTTTGTTAAACATACGTTTTAAAAATGGTCCAGATACACCTGGACCCAATTTATTCATTATATTGCTCATTTTCAAAAACATTTATTGTAATAATAATTTTTTTCCTTTAAAAGTTCTAAATTAAGGAGGTAAAATTGTACTAATGCATTAAATTTAGTTTTCAGACAGTAGTGTTTTTTACAGTTTTAAAATTCAGGTGCTCCTTCATGGCAAAATTCATTGTTTTACATCTGAAAGGTTGTGCGTTATATGGAGTTGCGTTATAAAGATCTTCTACTGTATATATATATATATATATTTTTACAGCGGCATAACTGTGTTTACAATTTAATAAAGATTGTAAGTTGATAGTGTCTGCGCTAGAGTATCAAATTCAAGTATCTTCATCACTGGAAGGAGAATTAAGGAGTCAGTCAAAGATGACATCAAAAAATTATCTGTTCAATTTATTTATATTTTGAAATAAATGAATGTATTTTCAATGTTATAATTAATATACTATCCTCTAAAAATCTTTGCATATTAGCAATTTACACTCACCTTAATTAAAAAGAAGGAATTAGACTGGTCCCCCCCCCCCTTTATCTTCTTTTATGTTAAACTTCTTATATAAATGCATAAACAAGTCATTAATACGCAGAAAGCATAAAAAGTATATGAAGCAAATTTACTATTATTTCTATAAATAATCTTTTTCTTTATACAACTGCAAGCTTATGCATATCAGCTACTTTCTTCAACAGAAGATTGGGGTAACATTGCTTCATCTAATGTATTATTAATGAACGGTTAGAATGATACATAGAGAAAAACCTACTGTCCCATTCCACCACACTCTCCCCTATTGATTAGCAAGATCTCCTTTTTAGCAAGAGACTCCTGTTCAAACATATTTCAACCAGAAACTTTATTTAATGGATGAAATCAAGTAAATTTTAAATGACTACCACATAAAAGTAAGATATACTTAATTAAATTTTCTAGTTCAGAATACTTTTTTTCATTATTACTTATTTCATTAAAACAATTAGTAAGTTATATGCAGCATTAACTTTGTTATATATTAAATATAGTGGTAAAGATTATTGTTTAGCTGTTTGTATTTTAGTAATAGAGGTTAATTTTTTTATCACTGCTTATATAACACTAAGCTCTGCTTTCAATATTTGCTTTACTTAAAAGTTTATACAACTGCAAAATATTAAGCGGGGGGGGGGGGGGGGGGAATCACTTCACTGAAGGTGAGAAATCTGAGTGTAAAATTTAATCAACCCAACAATTTTTTTAGAAATATTTCAAGAAAATTAATAAAAATGAAAGCACTGTTTTTACTTGTAGTAAACTCAAGTTACTTTTTAGATTTCATTCTAAATTGCATCCAATAACCCGAAAACTATTTGCAAGATTGCGCAATCGCATCATTACAATGTATTACGCCTACTTTTATAATTTGTATAATTCACTAATGCAGCATAATGTAACCCCAGAGTTGAGAGGAAAAAAATATATACTACACTGAAGTGTTTCTTAAATTATTTATTTAAATTTTAAAGAGAAAATTATTTTTCATAACGTAGTTACCCACAGACTTCCATATTAATATTACAAATTTCAATATTTATTTTTAGCATGTAGAAATATCGCTTTCTCAAAGCTAACTTACTTTTTTTTCACAGACAGCATACAAAAAAGGCAAATTTAAGGATATAAGTAGGTTGCATAATTAAAACTGTAAAATTTGGGAACTATACCAGTTGTTGACTCAATTACCGGTATTTTCACCCTATCGATCGTAATAATCTTGTCATATATGATTCATTTAACAAAATATTTTCATATTGATTCGATTTCTATCTTGCATAAATATTTCATTATTTACTTAATATTTACATTTTATGATAAGTTGCGCAATAGAATAAGGTGAAAGGTGAAATTTTGGTCAAGCTGCGCGCTGCGCTGCCGCTGCGAGACGATTTTCAGGACAACATACTGAAAAGTTAGTGGCGCCATCTACTGCTTTTCAACAGACAGACTTTCATGAAAAATTAACTTCTCATACCGTAGAGTGAAATATGTGACATAAAATTTTTAATTTATAAAATTAAGTTAAAAAAAAAAAAAAAAAAAAAATTAATAAAATTTTGTTCGAAAAAAATGAAACATCAAAAGGATAAATTATTTTAGTTTTATATAGATATTAAATCATTTCTATTTTAAATCAACTATTTTAATTAGTTGTTATAAAACACAAAGACATTATACATAAAAAGAAAATTGTTTTCGAGATATATGAAATTGTTATTTTTTATTGTGAAAAAATTGCGAGTTTTGTTTCAATAGCAGGTTATTTTAATTAGATACTATTACTTACCCATCATACGTAGTATAGGGTAAGTCTTGCAATCGTTTTGAAAATCGAAAAATTTTTTTTGACGGATTTACACGTTTTAGATTGTGGAGATTCCGAAAAACATATTTTTAGAAAAAAAATTTGCCGTCCGTCTGTCTGTCTGTCTGTAAACGCTCTATCTCCCGAACAAATTGAGATAGAGACTTGAAATTTTGTATGTAGTTAGTATGTAAGAATGGGACGAACCCTATTTAATATCAGCAACCTCGATTATCCGGAACTATTTTTTTCGGACTCTCGAAAAATTCGTTCTGATGAAAGGTATATAAACATTTTCGATTTTTTTTGTTCTAAAGAATGGACGTAAAAGGCAATAAAATAACACACATTTTGCATATAGAACGAAGTCGATCGGATTATTAGTTGCCGAGATATTTGTAATCTTGTTTTCCACATTCTTCGATTTTTCATGACCCTGTATTTCATTCAAATTTCAATTCAGAAGTATATTTTAATTGGAAATGAGACGCTTAATCCGACGCAGTTAATTGTTAGTTAATAGAATTATTATTTTTAGAGTTATAAGGATGTTTCTTTTACGCAGTTCGATACTACTTGAGTAGTTTGGCGTTTTATATAATTTGTCGAAATTGGTACATCAACAGTTCTTTAATATAGCATTACTATGTATATTAACAATATTTAAATTTTGTTTATAAATTGCAATGCATTGTATAAATAGTTTCACATGTTTTATTTTTATATACATATATCCATGATGGGTAAGTATTACGGTGGCCCCAACGACTAGTTTGTTTATTTATTAACAGGGCCGTAGCTAGAAGTGATCTATAGGGAGGGGGCTCAAGAGATTGTAAGGGGTGCTCATATTTTTTTTTCTCTTTCTCTGACACAGAAAGATAAATTAGCGCATGTTTGCACTGTAGGTACTATGTTTCTTATTAAACTGTTGTAATAACTCCATAACTCTAATAACTTTTATTCTAAGAAAAGTATAGGATGATGAAAATTTTGAGTGTATAACTGGTGCAAAATTAAACATCATGTTAGCTTCATATGTACAAATAGGATGAGGGAGTGTTGAATTTCTTATTTTAGATACAATTTAGTAATTCTGCAAAACTGAAAAAGGATCTCAAAACAAAATTAGATTTTTGAACAGAATTTTAGTTGCATTTTCGGAACAGAAATTCATTTAGTATGACCTTGGAATCTTTTCCGGGGGGGGGGGGGGATAGGGGGCTGAGCCGCCTATAGCGCCCCCTTAACTACGGCCCTGTTTATTAATAGACATACGGTAGATGAGCCAGTAATGGTCATGGATATCCCTTGATGTTTTTGGTTCATAAAAAAAATAGCTAATAAATATTTAGATTTATTATTTTTTTTTATATAATTTTTCCTTGCATGTTTTATAAATCTGGGTTATTGTTGACACTTTTAATCAAACCAATCCGGAAGCAGAAAATAATGTTTCAAAGTTCTGCTGTTTTTCTGTGAAAATCTTAAGGAAGATGCTAAGAGCTTCATTTAATAAATTTATATATATTTTTTTTTTTTTTTTGCAAAATTTTAATGTTTTTGATTGAATAGTAATAGAAAACTAGTAATAGAATTTTATGTAGTAATAGAATAGTAATAGAATTTTGTGTACAATATTTATGTACATTTACAATATTTCATTTATTCTTAAGATTTTCAGAGGAGTGCATTTTTGGAATGGTTAATTAGTCATTTTCCAGTAGTGGACACCCTATGTAGATATTGCTAAAAAGGAAATTTCAGTGATGTTTATAATGCATAAAATATTTTAACTTAACTGAAAACCTAAATAATCAAATGTACTTTTTAAATTACACTTATTTAATAACACAAATTTTTTTATAAATAGCTGCTTTTAAATTATGTGGTTGATAGAATTTCAGTATTTTATTCATTAAAAAAAAAAAAAAAAAAAAAAGGATATAAACCCTGCTTTCCATATTTTATAATGTGGCAATAAAACAAATTTGGAAGCAGAAAATATTGTTTAAGGACACAGTCGAAAAGGGACTTATATGGCTTAATCCCTTCTTGTTTAAATAAAAATGATTAAGTTACAGAAGCTATTAAAAATCTATTTTCTGTTTTAAATGTTTCCTTATTCACCTCTGCCCTCCCCCTCTCCCCCCCCCTTTAAAAACAAATGTAATATTAATGAAAGTGTTATAGTAATCAACGAAACTAATAAATCACCAAATCAGTGGTCTCAAACATCAGTTCAACAGTTTTAGTTTGAAATTATTTTATTCAATATTTAAAATATTCTACTCACAATATCATTTCTTTTATATTTGCAATATCAATTATTTATTATACTAAATGATATATCAAGTAGTCTTTGGAAGATTGTTAAAATAGTGAAAAGGAATTATGCACTAATATTCCAAAACATTTTTTTTTTTAAATTACTCCTGACTCCCTTAAATCCGCACAGCTTGGGACCAGAAGTTGTGCAGATTTTAGAATTTTGCGGATTTCTGCTCATTGCTTTGTTTGTATTTTTTTTTAAAGTAATTTGAATGTAATTAATAATGAAATCAAAAGTATAATGAATGCTTACAATATAGTAAAATATTAAAACAAGTAATAAATTAAAATAATAAAAATTTAGATAATTTTTAATATGATTAAAATTAAAAACAAAGGTCAAGTTAACAATCAATAATGTACTACAATTAAATATTCATTATAAAGATGAAATGTGTTTTTCTTAAATTATTCAATGAAATTTGCCTCATAAAGGTACATTACTAATTCACATCAGAATCATAAAATAACAAAGCTTTATTTCAGGTTTAGCCAGACTTAAAAAAGCTTGATTAACACATAAATATATTTGGTAAGATTATGATTACCAAGATATTAGCAATATCTTGATTTTTTTTTTCAGAAATAAATTATTCTTTCTTCATGAAAAAACATGAATTCAATAATTTTAACAAAAATTACGAATTAAAAAATATATGGAATTGATATAAAACTAAAAAAGTCAAATTTTGCACCTACATTTGAACTGAGTGCTTCATTGTTTACATCTGTAAATTATGTGTGGATTTTAGGAGTGCAGATTTGAGGGAGTCTACTGTATTACCTTTTAAATCCTCCATTGTCTCAATAATTTGATAGCTGTAACTACCTGATATTTAGTATTTTAAGCTATCTGTCTAAAATAATTAAAATATCGATTTTCTGATAATTACAATGATTAATGCAACAGTGAATGATTATCTCAAATATTTTATTAATTATTGGTATCCTAATTGTTAAATTTATTTGAAAATAACTATTTTGTTTCATTAGTATGTTTTCGTTTAGTTCTAAATGCAGTCATAAACACCATTATATTTATTATTTTTTAAGGGGGTGTCTATTACTGAGCCAGAGGATGTCCATTACTCGGCTTTTGGGTTTTTTGATATATTTCTGTTACTTAAAATAAAATTTTGATTCATATTGGGAAATGAGACTATAGGAATTGTTAAATATTGTTGATGTATGAATAATATTGATAAAACTGAAACTATTAATAAAAAAATAATTTTAAAAGAAATTCCTTAAGAGTGTCCATTACTGGCACATCTATAATATATATTTTACATGGTTAAATTATATGATAAATATCTTTAAAATATGCATCTATTTATTATTTATAATTCATAAAAATAAACATGATTATTTTCTTATAATGCAAAATTCCAAAGTGTGACTCCTTTTAAATATTGCAGTAGTGTGTCAAAATGTTTTAAGTCAACAACCTTTAAAACTTTCATAACTTTTGAAATCTCTAAGATGATCTTATGAGACTTTTTCAAGTCATCTTTAAATGTAAATTCATTATGCAGACTCACCAGTTTTTAAATTTCTCAAATACCAGTATAATTCAGTAATGCAATCAGATTCAAACTAATTTTTATTTAAAATGTTATTAATTTTATTGAAAAGTTTTGCCTGTTACAATATGTTTTCTCTATTTTAGATTTTAGAGGAAGTGTGCCAAAAAGAAAAATTAGATCCTGATGATTTTGATATTTGGTTTGTAATCAATTTTATCTTTGTCTTCTATAAATCTATAACTTTAATTTTTCAATAGTCAAACTTTTTGTAATAATAAACCATTAGGGGAGATTAGGGAGGGATGGAACAATTTTAACAAAAATATTTTTTACAAATTATACTTCACTAGTACGAAATGGAAATTTTCAGAGTTCTATCCTTAGACTTCTATCCATAAATTAATCTTGCAGCTTTGTCAACAGAAATATTAGTTCAAAAATTACAGATAAAAATAAATTTTCATGGAAAAATTAAGAAATGTAATTGCAATTTATTAAAAAAATATTTAAAAGTTAAAGCTGTTGAATTCCCTATTTCTAATAATTCCCTATTCTGCTTAACCACTTCACCGGCTGCCCTGAGATAAGTCGGCAGTTAAAGCACTGTTTCCCCATACCCGTCGCCGGTTAAGTGGTTAAAATATATATCATGTAAAAAATATTAAAATAAGTAAAAAAGGGAAAAAGAAAAAAAAAAAAAGGCCCAAGCTGGGATTTGAACTTGCTTTTTTCCAGCCATTAAGCTTGCACATTACTGCTTACCGCTGCATCATGAAGTTACAAGCAAAAGTCCCCCCTCCCCAATTTCTCAATAACTAAGGCCCATTTGAAGAAACCCTTTCATCAGAATAACTAGTGATATGACCACTACAACATACTTTGAATTTAACAAAATCTGTGCACACCATGTTTTGTGACTCCTTCGTAAGTGTGAAATGTCCTTTTATTGTTACTATGATTACAAATCTAATCATTCCAACATTGTATTTTTATCATAGAGTATTCTTCAATTTTAAACTGACTTTAAAAAAATTGTATTTTTTTATTTTTCATATTTTACATTCTTTTCTTTTCTAGTCATTATAACAAGCCTTTAGATTTGACTTTACCTGTTCGTTTTGCAAATCTCTCCAACAATGCACAGTTGGAACTACAGCCAGTCAAAGTAGCCCGTAAAGCATGCCTAGTAACTGTTGGCTTACAATTAGAATCTGGTGAGCGTATTATGAAAGATTTTGTGCCTTCAACTACTGTATGGGATGTTGTAGAGCAGTGCTTAAATACCAGGTAATTATGTTTAATCCTTAAAAATAAATAACTTAAAATGATATAAACAAATTACTATTTCTGCTTTCAGTATTAAAAAAATTAGCAAAACCAGTAAAAGTTTATCCATTTTTTTTTTTAAATCATATGAAAATAATCCATATGTAATAAGTTTTGTAACAACTTGTTATTACAAAAAGAAAACATTGCATGATAGATAATAAAACTCAAATTACTCACTAACATGCTTAAAAATTGTTAAATTACTTTTTAGATATATAACACGTGATTAAACTTAGTTATTAGCAAACAGAAAAGTTGTTGAAAATTATGTCACTCTGGCACGAAAAATTCTGTTTATTTGTTCTATGAAAATGCACATTTTATCTTAAACATAGTATCTTAATTAATGCTGCATTATCAATAATAATAAAAAACATTAATTTAGAAAAAAAAAAAAAGTATATATATGTTTTTATAAATGACAATGTGTACGTTTTGATAATAATGTCATCGTTTTTGTACATTCGAACCTCTATTTTGCAAAATATTTCTTGGAACCAAGTACATTTTGAGAATTTCTTTGTAAAATAACCTCTAAATAGCAAAGTTCATTCTCTAATTAACTAACTTTTTTTCTTCTGGCCTATTTTTTCTCCTTATATTTCAAAATACTTCCAAACTTTTCCAAGTTATTCTTTCTTTTATCTCATTTCATGATGATCAGTGACTTTGAATTGGTTTTATCATGTGTCTAACTCACCGAGTGCAGTAAAATCATTGTGCTTTTATCCAGGAAGTCCAGACTTTCTGTATCTCCTCTTTCAGCTTCAATGGAATAGTTTTGAGTCCTTAATTTAGAATCTCCTGTATTTTAGATTTCTTGTTAGTCATGCTAGTAATTTTGGTTCTTATAGTTTGAAAATGTCAAAGTGAAAGTGTTTGAGTAACAAAAGAAAAAAAAAACTCTTGATCAGGTGGATAATGGAGGGGAAAAAATGATATTGCTTTCAAATTTGGCATTCCTTTAAATAATTTATCAACCATAATTTTAAAAAAATCATGATAAGTTGCAAAATTATAATTCATTGAGTTGCTTAAAACCAGGGTTGGCACGGTTTAAACCAATTGGTTTTAATCATGGTTTAAACCAACTGGTTTTTTTCTCAAAAAAAACAATTTTTTTTTTTACAAGAAACCTAATGACATTTTCTCCTTTTTCGTTATAGTTAAGTGTTTCAGATTATTCAATATAAATATAAATAATTTCTATTTTTAAAATTTTATTTCAGCAATAAGCATTAAATAAAATGGGTTTAGGTCATTTTTTTCCTTATGTATTGAATTAAAATTAACATGTTTTGGTGAACAAAGCTATTGCTCTGAAAAAAAAAAAAAAGCTTCAAACATGTGAATGATCAAAGATAAAATAGATTAAAAATACTCAATATTTAGCTTTAGCATAAAACATTTTGATTTTCTAAAAGATGCAGATTATTTAACACATTTAATAACATAACACAATGATATTTAAGATTTTGCTTAAGCTATAAAGGACATTTTTCTTATTAGGGAGATTATCTTGAAGAATAAAAATCAAAATATGAAGTCGAATAAGAGAGTATTCAAAAAATTTTGTTATTAACTAGCATCCAATCTTATTTATTTTTTCTTGTTATCTGCTCTATCTAATGACCAAAACTGTTGACTTCAAATTGTCACTCAAGCAATAAAATTCTAAAAAGTATTTGAAATGTGTTATTTGAATAACAGTGGAAAAGAATACTTATCAAACTACATCCAAGTGGTTATTATTAGTAATCAAAAGATTGTTTATAAAGATTTTCAGAGTGTCAATGTTTCACTGTGTAGAGCAATTTATTCATTAAATGCAAGACCGTTTGCTAATATTGTTTAAATTAAAATAGGATTTTTTTTTTTTTTCTTCTTAAATTCACTACAATTATTTAATTTAAATTATTTTTAAATCAAATAACGCTACTTATAATCCAACAATGTCTATTAACAATAAATATGCATGTATATGTAATAAGAAAGAGTTAAAAAAAAAAAAAAAGGTTAAAACCAGAAAAACCTGGTTTAAACCTGGTTTTTTGTCAACCCTGCTCAAAACATTTAAAAATTTGTGTCTATGAAGATGTGGATGAAGCAGTTTTGAAGTGGATTGCACACAATGCAAGAGAAAAATGTTTTGATCTCTGGGCTTTTCATAATTGAGAAAGCTCTTATTTTTGCAAAAGCACTGGAATGCTACAAATTTCGAGGAAGCAATGGGTGACCTGAAAAGTTTAAGTGAAGACACGGAACTACAGCAAAAATAATATTTGATGAAAATAAAGACGTTGATGATAATGATTGTGAAAATTGGATAACTGGGATCTTGAGTAAAATTTTTAAAAACTATCAGCTTGAAAGCATTAGTGTTGAAAGCATTATTTTTAGTGTAGATGAGACTGCTTTATTTTTTTTAAATTTGCTTCAGAAGATATTAACATTTAAAAAGGAAAAATGCTTTTGCGGTAAAAAACATAAAGCAAGAATAACTGTCAAGTTAGGTGTGAATATGACTGGAGATCAGAAATTGAAACCATTAGTTATCTGAAGCAAAACCCCAAGATGTTTAAAAAGTGTAAAATATTTGGAGGTTGATTATGATTTTAGCAAAATGTCTTAGATGACATCAGAAATTTGTGAAAAATGGATTAAAATATTGGACAAACGTATAATTGCAGAGTGTCGCCAAACTGCTCTCGTTTTTTATAATTGTACCCATCTGAAAGAAATCAACCCAAAACTGAAAAATGTTACAGTTTTTTACTTACCATCTAGCACTACATCATGACTGCAGCCAGTGGATCAAGGAGTGATCAAAAGCCTCAAAGTACACTATTGCAATAGAACAACATGGAAAGTTATCGCTGCACTTGAGAACAATCAATCTATGCCAAAGATAAACTTATATAAAAGCATATAAGAAATTTCCAAAGCATGGAACTATGATGTCACAGATTGTTCTAAGCACAACAGTTTTGCCAAACCTGGATTCTTTGTCAGCAATGAAAATTTGACAGTTATGGAAGACAAAGAGGATATTACGTTAGAAGAACTTAAAAAGAATATGGATAGACAGGGGCGTAAATCCCGGGGGGGGGGTGCAACACCCCCCCAAGAAGAAATCAGTCGGAAAATTCCCAGATCGATCGGAAAAATATGTTTAGTCGGAAAAATTTTATTAACCTATAAAAACTTATAAACTGGAAAAAACGGAAAAATCATTCGGAAAATTTCCCATTTTATCGGAAAAGGCATGTTTAGTCGGAAAAAATAGTATTACGTATTAACCTATAAAAACTTTAAATTGGAAAAACGGAAAAATCAGTCGGAAAAATTCTTGTTCGATCGGAAAAAATGGTATTAATCTATAAAAACTTATAAATTGGAAAAACAAAAATATCATTCGGAAAATTTCCCATTCCATGGGAAAATGCTTGTTAGTTGGAAAAGATAGTATTACGCATTAACCTATAAAAATTTATAAATTGGAAAAATGGAAGAGTCAGTCGGAAAAATTCTTGTTCGATCGGAAAAAATGGTATTAATCTATAAAAACTTATAAACTGGAAAAACGAAAATATCATTCGGAAAATTTCCCGTTCCATCAGAAAAGGCATGTTTAGTCGGAAAAAATTGCATTACGCATTAACCTATAAAAACTTATAAATTGGAAAAACGGAAGAGTCAGTCGGAAAAATTCTTGTTCGATCGGAAAAAATGGTATTAACCTATAAAAACTTATAAATTGGAAAAACGAAAATATCATTTGGAAAATTTCCGTTTCATCAGAAAAGGCATGTTTAGTCGGAAAAAATAGTATGTATTAACTTGGTATTAACCTATAAAAATTTTTAAATTGGAAAAACGGAAAAGTCAGTCGGAAAAATTCTTGTTCGATCGGAAGAAAGCAAGTTTAAACGAAAAAAAAAATAATAATAAATAAAAGGTATTAACTTATAAATATTTATAAATTGGAGAAATATTTTTGTAGTTTTTAATTAAATAAGAAAAACAAGTTAGATCAAAGAAAACCAATAAAATTTTATTGTTAGTCGGATTTATTTCCCCTTGCAGTTTCTAATTAAGAAAAACAAGAAAAAACAATTTAGAACGAAGAAAATATAAATTTAATTCTTAGCCAGAGCAATTATTGATTAATTTAACTAATTGGTAATTTACTAATTAATTAATATAACTTTAATATATAGGATTTTATCTTTCTGATAAAACTATTTAGAAAAATTTTCATTTGTCAAATATTGTGTACTCAAAAACCTCTATATGACGAAATGTATATATATATTTATATATATATTATATCTCAATTCCCTGTTGATTATCCTTCTAATCTAGAACTTTCAAAAAACCTACTTTTTAATAATACAATCAATTTCTTAGATATTAAAATTATATTAAAAGAGAACAAATTTATAACTGATATTTATGACAAAAGGAAAGAATTTAATTTTAAAGTTAATACCTTTACTAATTTTAAATCATAATTCTGTATATCATAATATAATACTTAACTATTTATATAGAATAAAATGTCTATGTTCTTCCCATTTAATTAATACTAATATTAAAAAGCTTGTATATGATGCTATAAATAATGGTTATCCTAAAAAATTCATATATTCTTTAATTTATAATTAGATATTACATGATCTTATAATTAATTCTTTGCGTAAAAAATGTATAAAAAAATTATAAAACATAAAAATAATAATAAAAAATTAAAAATGTTCAAAAGTAATAAAAATATATATATATAGGTTGGTTGGGTGGGTAGATGTTAGAGTACGGAGGAGGGTGGTGTTGTCTGGATAAAAACACAAAGGTTAATTATTAAAAAAAAAAAAAAAAAAAAAATTGAGAGTGGGATATTTATTTTAACATAATTTTTAAACTGTTTAATTGACACCAATATATGGATATTTGTCTAGTTATATCTATAGTTAAATAGCTATATTTTAATTATCAAATTAATTTTAATGTTATTGATATAATTTTTGGTATTATTATTAATAATATCATTACTATTATTATTATTTTACTTATTTTTATTTTATTTTAATTTATTTTTTTATTTATTTTATTTTATTTTATTTTTTAATTTTTATTATCCTATATTAAGATAATGAGTTTTTACCATGTAAAGTCACAATAAATGTTACTGATTAAAGTAACAAAATGGTATTTTAAGTTATATGTTAATATGAATGTTATCTCTTAATTCAAATTTTAATTATTTTATTAATTTAATTTTATGTTAATATCGATTATTAATTATTTTCTCCGGTTCAATTACATTTCCATTCAGCTTTATCTTTTTTGTTTGTTATGGGTAACTATTATTTTCACTTACTTTCAACTCCTTTTTGTAAAATATCTTTGTTCCTTGTTTAATAATTTGGTTTTTGTGTGTTGGTAGCCCCAAATACGTATTATTTTGCTATTTCATGGCTAATACGTGGATGAAACCGCACACTTCATTTGTAGTTCCAGAGCATTTGGGGCCTGATGATTCTGCTTTTGGAGCTACAAATTCTATTTGCATTCATTTTATTTATTTATTTTTTCAGATTTACTCGTTACACTATTTTTTTATTTTATTATAATTCAATTCAATTCTAATTCTTCGTTTTGGTTTATTGTTTTATTGATAAAATCCATTGGTGAATCTTGTCTACTTTTAATGGTATTATATATATATATATATATATGTACTTATTCTTCTAGCAATGTTAATGTTATTTGTAACTTTGATATTTTGAGTGAAACCTTGATAATCCGAATTTTTTTTTTCTGTGCCTTTGAAACTTTGAGATATCCAAATCCACCTGTATTTAAGGTACCCTGGGATAATAACGCCACGTTAAGGTTCTACCAATTTTCACGGCTCAGTTTTAGATTGTATTTTTCAAATAAATATATGATTTGATGCAGCAACTCATTGACTATCTATATAAAAAAATAATTTAACAGATATGTATTCATAAAATGTAATGGCGTGATTTCTTTGCCAATGCTATTTGGCGTTATTACCCACCTATATGGGTAATAACGCCATGCAAAACAAAACTATGAAATAAGATGGAATAATTGTATGTAGATTGCCCAGTTCTAAAAATACAAAGTCTACAAACTTAGAAATTGACAAATTGCATTCTAAGCTATTGAAAATGTTCAATTTTTTGTGAAAGTGTAAGAAAAAAAATCCATCTGAGCAGATTCTACTGAATTTAATTGCATGATTACAATGTTAAATTGGTACTTAGATCGTCTGTTTTATATGAACATTGAAATAATGAAAAGGATACATTATAATAACATGCACATTATCAAGATATAGATTTTGGTAAAAGAAAGATACAATGTTTAATGACATATTGGCATAAATTGATACACATACACGACTCTATTAAAAGCACTTGGAATGCGCTATCTCCGCCATGTTAGATTCATCATCAGGGATGTAGTGGAGGGTACACGGCCGTATAACCTCTGGATTTTTTAAAGGGACACCGTATAACCTCTCTTCCTAAAGAAAGCTGTAGTATGCACTGCACATTCTATAGCAGGGCTGTCCAACCTTTGAGTAAGCGGGGGCGCATTTCAGCTCTTGGCAGTCAGTGAAGGGCGCCATTTTTCACTTGACTGAAAATATGTAGCATTATAATCGCACAATATTAGTATAAATACACGTTTTAACATAATGCAAATGTGGCTTACAGTGGTAGACAAAAAAATTCTCCAGGGTTCTGGGGTTACATGCATTAAATTTCAAATTTAACATTTTTCTATGAGAAGTCTATCTTTAAGTTTTCAAAAATCAAGAAGGAAAAATTAAGCACATTTATTCTTCTTATAAAACTGCCAAATTGGTCTGTGTAGAAACAGCAAAAAGTAAAATTAATGAACATTTATGAACTTGTGTCATCAAAGAGGCAGAAAAAAGTGAGAAATATTTTTCTTTTACTTCTTAAGTATTAAAAATAGCAATTTCCAAGTTTGACAACCGTAATTAAACTTTATAAATAATAACTATCATATTATGAAAATATGCATGATTAAATGTTTAAAGTTTGTTTCTGGTTTTTAAACCTTTCTAGGTCGATGGTTCATCTTGGAGCCACTTCATTTAAATTCTTAAATACCCCATTGGCTCAAAAATATTGGAATGAAATTTTCCCCTGTATTAAGTACGTGAACAAAAGCTTTCCTAATTTTAAAATAAAATTATTTTTTAAATTCTGGTATTATTTCTTCATTGCAACCTTTTACAAATAGAAGTACTTTGCTCCTGAAAAGGTTACTGGATTTTCGCAGATTTTGAAAATATCACTGATGCAAATGCCAATTATTTTAAAGAAAGAATCCTTTATAGTTGATTTTTACTACTAAAAAGAAGATCTTCAAAAGGGCGCCAATAAAATCTTCAAAGGGCGCCATGGCGCCCGTGGGCGCCGCGTTGGACAGCCCTGTTCTATAGTATACTCTCTGCCTTTTGCGTATTCTCTCTGCTTAGAGCGCATATCCTCTGTTATTTTTACGACTACACCCCTGTTCATCCACTTTATGTAACTTTTTTTCATAAATGATGAAAGATATGGATCTATATTTTTATGGTAGGTAGAACAGCATGTTTTATATGCTGCAATAGTCCATTTTCTTTTTAAGTGAAACTTAAAAATTATTTTAATTATTTATTGAAAATTATTTTTAAATTACGATGAAATAAGAGAAAGCAAAGTGCTATCAAAACAGTAATATCAGAGAACAGACAATTTGGTGCCGGTGAACTGACAAATCAAAAAAGATGAGGGGGGGGGGGGGGAAATGAAACTTTTTTTTTCATTTCATAAGCTGGATTTTTTATTTTATTTCATGTACCAGTAAAGAGAGCTTCACGTACCAGCACTGGTACGTGTACCAAAGTTGAGAATCCTGCTCTAAAATGTTCCCTAAGCAAACAGATTTCAATTTTACTTAAAAAAGGAAAAAAAAAAAGGCTAAAAAATCTTTAACTGATTGCTAAATAATAGAGAGATAGAACATTGTATTCTTTTCAACACATGTAAAACTTGGGCACCTAGACGATAAGGCGCTAGTTTTCCCGCCCTATGTGCCAGTTACAAAACATACTGCGCCTGCGTTAACTCTGTTTAAACCATTAGTAATTTGGCTCCGGCTCATAGTACGAAATCATTCAATTAAAAAGAGCATATGCGGGAATATTTTGGTATATTGCTAAAAATTCAATATTTTTGTATCAATTATGCCCCCACCTAAATGTAAGAGACAAAAAGTGCAGTATGGTTTATGTAATTCCATTTTCGACAGTGATTACAGGAACACTCATAATAAATAACAGCATGCTGATAAAATTTCAGCTCATATACATATACCGTTTTGTATTGCTGGAGCTTCAAAAAATCCTTTTGAAGTAAGTAAGTTACTTTATTACAGAATACTTTAGATATATAAAATGTGTAACATACAAAATTTTATTAAAGTACTGAGAAATAAATATGAGTTTTCAAAAGGAATCAACGTCAATTCTTTAAAACTTATTTGACTATATCGATACACTTAGTCAAAATTATGATTTATATACATATGCATTGTATATATAAGAGTTGTACCGCATATTCGGTATCCATCCGGTATTCGGTCATGTTACCGAATATCAAAGTATTTGGCTGAATCCAATACTTGATAAAACCTTTTAAAACAAATTAAAAATTTTTTTTCACAATTTCTACTTTTAACTGTCAATTTATAACTATATTTAAAATAATTAGAAAGAAAATCATATAAATAAAATAGAATGTTTTTACATTATTTGCTATTTTTAAGTGTAACTAAAGAAAATTAACCGTGAGAAGGAATTAAATGATGAAGTATGAGGATTCTGTACTATTATTTTCAACACAATCTAACTGATTGGTAAAGTAATCATACGAATTGAATAATTTCCAACTAATAGTATATCTAAAATAATCTCTAATAGTATATCTAAAATACTAAATAGTATATCTACGTATCCATCGTCATATGGAGGTCCATTACCTGCGGTCTATTCTGTTGAACTGTCTAAATGACAGACCAGATGCTATGACCAATAAGGTTATCTGAGCGAAAAATCCCAGCCGGTTGTCGCCCCGGTAGCTTAACAGGTAAAGCACTGGCCTTGTAAGCCAAGTATCCGGGTTCGACTCCCGGCCTGGGCAATTTTTCGCTCAGTTGGAAATTATTCAATACGTATGAGGATTCTGCTTATAAATAAATGATGTGCAGATGCAAGTTCCTAAATTTGTTAGTAAATAATCTGTTTCTTGCTTTTCCCAAATAAAAATTCTTAAACAAGAAAGAAAAACTTTTGAGATTAGTAATAGCCATCAAGGCAGACAATTTTTGATCATAAAATCAACTTATTGAGTCATAAGTACATTGTATTTCATCTCACTCTAGGTCAAATTTGTGTTTTCGTATCTTGCTTTAACAATAAATAAGATACTTAAACTCACATGCTTTGATTTCTGTAAAATATGATATGATGGGAAGGGTGAAAAATGCCACCATTCACAAGAAAAGAACCAGGAGTTAATCATTCCTTTATTCAGAATTATGTTGATAAAATTTGTACTTTATATTGAAAAAAAAAAAAAAAAAAAAAACTGCCTTAAGTTATTTTAAAAGGACACTTATGAGACTGCAAAGTTTTTCTTCGACCATTTTTTCATTATTTTTCTTTGATTTTAAAATGTTTCTTTTAATTCGTACAAGAAACCATGAAATTAAAAATTTTATTAATAAAAAAATTCTCATAATTGTGCTTCTTAAATAACTCAAGCAGATTTTTTTCAATACTAAATGCTCTTATAAAAAGTCCTTACTTATCAAATTGTAAGTTTTTTTTTAATTAAATTTTATGTAAAATTGTTTTAAAAAGCAGCATTTTAATACAGTAAAACCCCGATAATTCGGATTAATTGGGTCCGGACCGAATCCGGAGAATTTAAAAAAAAGGAAATAAAACAAAACATACTTAGAGAAAATCCCCTTTATGTTAAACTTATCGAATATTTACAGACAGTAAAAATGTTCACTTTGCTTAATTCTTCCGAAAAGATTTCAAAAAAAAGTTTTTTTATTCAGAATACGACGATGCAACAAATTAATGTTATGGAAATTAGCCAATCGCTTCTCAAACTCGAAAAAAAAATGACCAAACCGATCCGAATTATCCGGAGATCCGGATTAACGGGGTCCGAATTATCGGGGTTCTACTGTACCTTTAAACTTTGAAATATAAAAAGTATTTGGAAAGCCGAATATTCGGTATTCGGTTCACCTATCGGCCGAATATTCAGTATTCGGCCAAAATCACTATTCGGTGCATCCCTAATATCTATATATATATACAAGTCCTCATGTTGGCCATAGTACTCGGAAATTTTCCTTCTTGGAGTCGGAAATTTATGAGCCTACACCCCCCTGTGCGACTAAGGTGGTTTACGCCCCTGTGGATAGAGCTGAGAGAAGAAATTAATGATATTGTACTGGTTGAGGATTTTCTTTCACTTGATTCTGAAGTTGAGATCTAAGAAATGCTAACAGAATTGAATATTTTGGGCAATGTAAAATATAAAAACAATCCAGCAATGAATTGTGAAGAAAATGAAAACGATGATGAGAAAATTATCATGATGCAGAAATAAGCAAACCTACATATGATGAAATGATAAAATCATCTGAAACAATCCATGGATTTCAGTTTGAAGAAAATATGCCTGAAGGCATTTTTGGTGCATTGCTGAGATGTGAGACATATTATAAAAGAAAACACTTTTTCAAATAAAAAACTCAGGCAACATTAAAAGACATTTCAGTGATTAAATTTAAGGATGCATGTGGTAATGTATGCTTAAATTTGCTTATTATAATAAATATGACAATGATTCATTAATTTTAATCTAAAACTATTTTCTTAGAATTGCAAATAAAGTGTATTCCCATAGAATGTTTTGTTTTATTTCTGTTTTCCCTTGCAGATTTTTTTTTTCCTTGCGTAAAATAAATAAAACATTGATGTAATTTATAAAAAAAAGAATAATAATACTTTTTTTAAAATAATATTTAATGTTTATAAATTTAACATCTGTTTTATGTTGTTTAAAATATTTTTTTAATTGAATCTCTCTTTAGGGAATTTTCCATGTAACAAACTTTTTTTCAGGATTTAGGGACTTCATTAAATAGAGGTCCGACTGTGTAAGAAAACATTGTGTGTATTCAATTATGAACATGATATATTAAATATTTAAAAAAAAAACTGAAATTTATTTAAAAGTACATATTTAGCAAAAATAAAATTTAACAGAATCTTCTTCTAGCTACTAATATAGTGCAGGGTTTCAGTGGAATTGGTTTTGGCATAATGCCAGAACAAACATCCAAATTTATTTTCAAATTTATAATATTATTAGAATTGACTATGATATTGAGGTATGTTATGTGCTTCTTTTGCGTGTTCAACTTAAAAATCTAGAAAAATAAAATGATCTAATTTCTGAATTAAAGATTAATTTTAGCATGTTAAGCATTTAGTAATCAAAATGAAATGAAATTTTCTATAACAAAGTATTTGTTAATAGAAGAATAAATCATTTCTACTCTACTAATTGTTATTTAATTCTGTATTATTTTAATGAATAGAGGTATAATTTTCATCTTGATATTAAGTAACTATAACTTTCTGCTTTGAAAATATAAATTTAACTCTCTCTTGAGTTATTTCATTTTACTGAAATCAATATTCAAAAGTCATTGAATATTGATGTATTTACTTTGATCAACTATGTTGTTAGAAACATCATTAGAAAGATTTCCTGTTTTATTTTTTTTATTTTTATTTTTCATTTTACCTCACATAACAGGTTAGGGATGAAAAAGCACACAAGCTTTCATTTATGTTCAAATTTTTCACCAAAAACAAAAATAAAATAAGCAATAAATAATAAAAATAAATAAATAAAATAAAATTTTGTTGTATAAAACATTTTTTCATCCTTGATACTAAATGCTATAGTTCATTTTTTGATGTGTAAAAAACAAATTGCTTAAATGCCCAGAAACTTGTTTCTGTTTTATTTGGTCGGTCTTCAGTTTTGTTATAAGTGAAAAAAGAAAAGTAAAAGACGTTTGGAAATTTTTTTTGTTGAATTTTCATGCTATGCAGTGGTGTAGTCGAGGGGAGACGCTGGGGGACGGCGTCCCCCTACTTTTTTATTTTTCAACAAGCGTCCCCTTATTTTTATTTTTCAAGGGGGACGCAAAGTACGTGAGGGGACGCAGACCTTACTGATTTATTAAATGCTTAAAATAAAAAAAATACATTAATAAAATAGCAATTTTATGAACTAAACATTTGGTTTTTTTTAAAAACTATTTTAGTTTTGTTTAACAATGTGCATTCAAAAAGCAAATTGAAAGTAATAGGGTACAGAGGGGTATTTACTTGCTATTTCATCATAACTACCCCTGTAACATTGGTTCCTTCAGATACATTCGTTTTATTTGGAATTCTCCTTTTGAAAACTATTACCGCCCTCTCGTTCCTAACAGAAAGACAGCACAAGATCTCCAAAAAAGACTTTTGTACACCGCATTCCCAGTTTAAAAAATAAACAGATGTTTCAGTTTTGAAAGCCTGACTATATTTATCTCACATGACAATTAATAACAGCAGGTTTCCATTAGTCAGTAATTAAAATCTTTAAGAACATTCAGGATAGCTATCTTTTATATTGGTTAGGTGAGTCCTCAGATAGCCAGTATGCCATCTGCTGTCGAATGCAGAATAAATCAACAAAAGTGGCACCAATGCAGACCCACAACTCCTGAGAGTGTGCAATCCTAGAATTTCAAAAAACCATTATATTTCCTTCTCCCATCTCTTTTTATTATTCTTATTGACAATTATTTTTGATGAGATATTCAAGGATTACCTCTTTATCAGGGAAAAGCTACAATAATTGAATTCGTTTGAATCCGAGCGAGTATTTCTGATGTATCTCTTTTTTATATTTTAGCCTAAGTATTTCGTATCCTTTCATATTTTGATGGATAAAATAACTTTGAAATGATATAGGCAGACGGAACTTGAAATTTTTATAATTTCTTCCAAACATTGTCGCACAAAAATAGATAAGAACCCTAAATAAAGATCAAAAATCCGATCCAAGAGAATTGTATCTTTAGTTTTGGCGAAAAATATTTTAAATTGTATGTACGGCTATGTTATGCCTTAAATTTTTGATAAGAGTTATATATTATCCGAACCACTAAGTTTTTGTTATAAAACTGTACCTTTTGTAGAACGGGGTGGAAAGGAACCATAAGTGCCATCAATAGCAGCTGAGCAAAATTGCTCCTTTCTGGATTTTCAAATTTATTTAAGTAAAATTTCTTCCTTTCTCAATTTTTTTTTTTTTTTTAATAGTAAAGTTTCTTTTTCTCAAAGGATTTAAAGTAATTGTATAGTTAAAAACGGACAATCAAGAATTATTTATCAGGGAGACAGTCTGCGATTTTGAAGACATCTTTAAAAACTATTTTTAGATTTGTTTTTCTTATATATATATATATATATATATATATATATATATTTTCTAAATCGCCGATTAAAATATAATCAGTATAATCGATTATTCAGGAAAAAAAATAACAATCTCTTTCATGTTTCCTTTCTGTAAAAAAAGCTGATATAGATGTTTAATGTTGGTTTTTAAATGTTTTATTTGTTATGCATACAAAATATTTTTTTAAAACAAAATTCAGATTTTATTGAATAACACCAGTATTGTTTAAAAATGTCTGCTACCTCTATAAAAATTTCAGCAGTATAAAAAATACAAAATTATATAATCTGCTTTAACACTTTCTATGATAGTGATAATATGAAAGTGTTATGACTTCGGTTCGTCATTCCGATTGTCAATAAATAAACTTGGATTGCCACATTATTTATGTTCATTATTGTGATTTACTATAGAAGTTTTTGAATGAAAATGGTGTGTATAGCACTTGTAGTTTACTTACAGGCATACATTAAACTAGTCCGTTAAATTATATCCTATGGAAAGAAAATTATTTGCGTTAAATTTAAATGATGTTACATTACTTAAAATTGATATAATACTCGTATATCACTGCAATTCACAACAGTATGCTTAATTAGAATATCAATTGTCTAGTACCGTTTATTTACACGGGTACTTAAAGAAATCCAGTTGTGTAACGGAATATAGTAATTGTTTTAAACGTGTTATATTAAAATTAATATACATTATTGAGAAGGGAGATAACGTCACCCACAGAAAGTACACAGCTATCTGAATGCAAGAACTGAGCACTGACACGAAAGTGTAGCTACCAAAGGCTGTTTTTTTTAAAAACCTATGTATGTCCCAGAAATTCAGTCAACAATATTTATAAAAAATGTCTTTGTCTTATTTAATCCAAGACAATTAAAGAGGGAAAGTTTTTAAAAAATTATTGGTATCAAAGTGAAAAGGACCGTCCGTATACACTATGAAATTAATCAGTCTTCGGTTGCCGCTACTATTTTGGAGGCGGAGAACGAGATCTACAAAAGAGCCCCCTCCCAAAACGTAAATTACATCAAATGACAGCTAAAAAACGGGAATTACTTCAAAGAGTTTGAAAAAAAAGGAAAATTTAGTCAAATGATCGCTGAAAAAAGGCAAGTTTCACGAGAAAACACATGAGAATGCAAGTTTCACAAAAAGAACCGCAAATTTTATCAAAAGATCGCTGAAAAAACGCAAATTAAGTCCAAAAAAAAAAAAAAAAACACGATTTGCGTCAAAGGATCGCTGAAAAAACGCAAATTAAGTCAAAAAATCACAAAAAAAACATGATTTGCGTCAAAGGATCGCTGAAAAAACGCAAATTAAGTCAAAAAATCATTTAAAAACCTCGATTTGCGTCAAAGGATAGCGAAAAAATCACGAATTCCATCGACGGATCACAAAAAATGCTCATTTCGTTAAAGGATCGCGAATTTTGTCAAAAGATTGTGAGAAAAATCGCAAATATGTGGGATCTAAAAAAATACAGAAAATGGATCGCAAAAACCGTGCAAATTTTGTGAAATTCACGTCATCAAAGGATCGTGGTAAAAACGCGAATTAAGTCTAAGACTCGTAGGGAAAAATACGAATTTTGTTAAACAATCACGGGAAAAAACGCAACTTTTGTAAAAAAAAAAAAAAAAAAAAAAAAAAAAACGGAAAAACTCGAATTTTTTAAAGAACAGTCGATAAAACGCGACTATTATTAAAGAATCGCGAAGAAAGCGAATTTCATTAAAGAATCCCGAAAACGTTTCATTAAAGAATCCCGACGCGCTATTCTACAAAGAATCTCGGGGAAAATGGATTTTCATTAAAGGATCGCTAAAAAAGCAAATTTTCTCAAATATCCTGAGAAAAAACCCGCAAATTTCGTCAAACATCGCGAAAATATCCCACAAATTTCGTCAAACACTGCGAAAGAAAACCTTCAAATTTCGTTAAATATCCCGAAAAAAACCCCACGAATTTTGAGAAAAGATTGCAGAAAAATCTCGTGTAAGCGCCCCCTCCGATTGTTTTACGATTTTTTTGGGGGGGAGAAGGGACTATATTTTACGGTAACACATTTACAGTTGCTAAGAAGGGAACTTGTTTATGACGCATTTTCTTTCTTTCTTATGCAATTCAGACATGGAAAATTTTACTGTATTGTATTTTTCAGATTTTAAGTCTCCAATACATGGAATATGAATTAACAATATTAATGAAAACTGATACATTTACAAAACAAATGGCGATTTGATAAAAAAATAAGTATCGGAGCCTATGGAATTCTATAAATGTGAAGATTATGAACATGAAAAAAAAAAAAAGCTACGTATTTTGGTTGAGAACTACTCTTACGAGACAAATTTTTAACCAAGTCGACGTAAAAATTAGTGCTTTGTAAAAATTCACCAGGGTAATTCTCGGACGAACTTTTAGCTGTTGTACTATAGGTAGCGTCGTGTCAGGCCAACATTTTTTTACAATGAGCCGGGTTCGAGCCTAACTTTACAATTTTATACAGGGCCGGGCCAACAATATTTTTTATCAACCATGCTCAAATCAAACTTCTTTTTTTTTTTTTTTTTTTTTTTTTTTTTTGGCCGTACAAAATTTTTTAGCCATAATGTTTTCGATATTTTATTCTATAGAAAACTGCTTAACGATGAACTTTTAAAGAAATTTTCCTTAAATTAATTAATTAATTTAAATTAAATTTGAATTTTTAAATTTTAAAGTTGTAATTTTAATAGAGGTTTAATTTTTAAAATTTAATTTAAATTTAAATTTTCAATTACTTTTCTCGGCTTTACAAAATGAAAAGCAAGATTCAAAATCAAATTGGTTCTACGGGTGATAAGAGTCTAATATTCGAGAGTATGAGCGTCCCCCCACTTTTTTCTCCAGGACTACACCACTGATGCTATGTGCAAAATTTAGTAGCTAACAGTACCCATGATGTCATTGATCAAATTACAGTGCAATTTCAGCTCTTTCCATGATATCACAGTTCACACAAAGAAATTTCCTTGAAAGTATCTTCATTAATGTTATGAATGAAAATCCAAGTTCACCTTGGAGTGAGTCATTCTGTATTTGAATGAATAAGTGATTACAACTATTTTTTTCTTATACAAAAACTGTTTGTCTTGACTTGGATTATGTACTCCTAAATGTTCATGTTATTATTTTTGAGATATTTCGCTTATTATAAGACTTATTAACAGTTGCTAGTCAATCTTCCTTATTTTCAAATTCATTTTTGTTGAAATTTTGAAAATATAGATATTTTCTTTTGGGCTCAATAAGTTATCAGCATTAATTTTTGTTTTTTGCCATTTCAGACCTAATAAAGACAATTTTAGTGAAAAAGGTGAACCTGTATGTGTATATATGCGACAAACAGTGAGTATCCTTTAAGTTTTTTTTTTTTTTTTTTTTTTTTGCTTTACTATGTTTATTTTTTAGTTGATACTGTATAACATTCTACTTGTAAAATGTCCCGTTACTTTTCTTTTCCACTAATTGTATATGCATTATCTCTGTGTTTAAATATTTAAGAAATTCGGAAATATAGAGGCTATTCACATAGTTTTCAATTGATTGTTATGTTTTTTTGCAGAATTTTGTTTACTTACCTTCTCATTCATCTTAACCTCATATAAGGGTCCTAATTTAAATGATAAAGTACAATGTTTCGAAAAAAAAAAAAAAAAAATGTTTAATTTTATTTTGAGAGCTGTTTTTTAAACATCTGTCCTCATTTATGGCATAAATCAATTTTTTATTGGAGTTTAATAGTATTCTATCTATCATCAACTAAATTGATCTAAAATCTTTACTATAGTTTATAGGATCACTATCAAGTATCAAGATGATATACAAAAAGATATTCATATCAGAACTATGAAAGAAGTTAATGGTTTATATTATATTAAGTAATGTATGAAAATGTAAAATAAAATTCATGTAATTAAAATACATATATTACAAATCATTAGCTCTAAACAGCAAATTTTAAGTACAGGTTTTTAAAGTCAGTCTGATAAAAATAAAATTAATAAAATTCAAAACTTCAAATGAATACTGAAATAAACATATGGATTGAGCATAAAAGTTTCAAAATATTTTCTAGATTATCATCTATTTAGAATTAGCTTTAGTTCTTCTCATTTATTTCACCTCTTTTCTGTCTAATGCTGTGCAATGATGTAATTTAGTCAAACTGTGGCTTAAATGTTACTTTTTGAATTATTCCTAAAAATATTATTTCTTATGATAAAATTTAGACATACAAATATCACTTGACATATTTCAACTATTACATGATAGAAAGAGTTCGGCCTCTTTTTTTTGGAGCCGAAGCCTGCCCGAGCCCGATACTAGAATTACGAAATAGAAAAATTTTGCATGTTTAAAAGCTGTTTCAAAATTAGTATCTCATTTTTAAATCTTTTCTCTCATAGAAATGACAGTTAATCAGCAAACAATTAATTAAATGAAATATACAAAATATACATTAAATCGTATCAAAAGAAAACTTTGGTATCAAATAAAATACATACTTCATGTTTAAGAAAATTTTCTCTCTCTCTCTCTCTCTCTTTTATATAAATGAGCAAATTTGATGGACACATTAACAAAGTAAGTTTTATAAATAAATGCATGAAATGTGCTGAAACAATGTTTTTCTACTTTCTATTAAAGGTATACATAAAATTATTATTATAGATTCCTTCCTCATAACACTCTTATTTGCGATTGTTTTGTATCTGAAAAACAGCTTAAAATGAAAATTAAACACAGTTATTTGAATGAAATATTCGTGACCTTTATAGGGAAATAAGAAACACTGCTCGATTACATTCTACCTGGATAAAAAATACTTGCTAACCAAGGCTGTAGCTAAGGGGGTGCTATGGGTGGCTCAGCCCCCATAGTCCCCCCTGGAAAAGATTCCAAGGTCACTAAATGCATTTCTGTTCTGAAAATTCAAATGAAATTCTGTTAAAAAATCTAATTTAGTTTTAAGACTTTTTCACAGTTTTGCAGAATTACTAAATTGTATCTAAAATAAGTGTTTCAACACTCCTTCATCCTATTTCTATATATGAAGCTAACATGATGTTTAATTTTGAACCATTTATACACTCAAAATTTTCATCATCATATGCTTCTCTTAGCATAAAATGAAGTTATTACAACAGTTTAATAAGAAATAGAGTACCTACAATGTGAATATGCACTAATTTATCTTTCTGAGTCAGAGAGAAAGAGAAAAAAATTATGAGCCTTTACTGCATTCTCTTGAGCCTGAGCCCTTCCCCCCCTCCCTATTATTCACTTCTAGCTACGGCCCTGCTGCGAACTATGTGTAGTTCGAATTAAAAAGCCTTCATAAAAGTTTCCGCACATGTACATTTTTGAATTTATAAACAACCATAACTCTTAAAAGTGTTGTAAATAATTTCTATCAGGAAAAACCAATTAGTATAAGTTTAAAATTTCATTTCATTTTGTTATTTACTGTTACAAAAATATGTAAGTAGTATCATAAAGTTATTTTAAAAAACACATCATTACAACACTATAACCACTTCTGTTCTATCAGTGCCAAGGAAACAATGGGGTTTAAAAAATAGCATACCACATAATGTCACAAATAGTTTTAAAAATGTATATATAGATTGTAAAATAATGCTATTAAAATATCTTCATAACGCTACATACATGCAATTCACTATTATGTTATATTAAACAATTAAAACATTTAAAAAAAACTATATGATATAAATTATTGAAAAAAAAATATATATATTCACATAACAATTCCTCAAATTAAATAGACAAAATAGTCACAGAAAACTTTCATTCATCAATTATAAATTGCTAACTGATTCTATTACATCAGTATTAAGATTATAACCAATATTCCTGTTTATAAGAGTTTAAACATAAGCATTACATCATAAATAAAGAAATGTTTTGAACTATAAAAAGTCAGATAAAAAAAAGTTTTTTTATTATTAGAAAATTTGAAAATAACTTACCAAACTCTAATTATTTTTTTCCACTTTTTTTAATAGAACTAAATTTTACAATATAATTTTCATTCACAAAGTTACAAAAAATAGCATATAAACATCATTTAAAGCAAAAGTTACGTTAGATTTTACCTTTTTAAAGAAGTTTTTTTTCTTTCTAAAAATACCTGTTTATTTTTTTCCAAAATGTTTTTAAAAAATATTGTGTCCATAGCTTCAGGACTCAAGTTACATCATCTTTCTTCTAGAACATATCCAGCAATACTAAAATGTCTTTTGCATGTTGTACTACTTGCAGGAATGCTTAAAATTTTCCTTGGAACATTAGATACATTTAGAAAAGGACAATTTTTCCACCAATTCAATAAATTTTTATCTCCGATCTCCACATTAATTGATAATTCAATGTAATAATGAACCTCATCACTGGATTTTACCTGTACACTATTATCAGCCCATTATTATTGTTTTATTCTCTTTCAGCCTTTCAAGCAGAAGTGCGCATCAGTATGCTTATAAATTATTAAAAATGGTTAAGTGCAGTATTTGCCATCACTTCAATTTTTCTTTTTAGGCATCAAAGTAATGCTGTATATTGTTGTGATAAAAATTGTTATTTTCCAGATCCAGACAAAATATCATATGTACTCACCAGTCATTATTATTATTATTATTATTTTTTTTTTTCCCAGTTCAATTCATCTACTTCTTTATTTATTTAAGACAAAGCCATGTTTTACCCTGCAGTTGTATATATTTATCATTACGATAAATATATATTTATCTGTCTATCTACTAAGATATATATACTTCTTAAAGAAGAAAGTGTTACATTTTGCTTAAATCATTGATGTCTGTTGTGTTAGTTTTTGTTTTAGAAATGGTAATTTAAAATGGCTATTACTGTGTTTCAAGCCTCAAAATTTTATTTTAGCAAATATGATTTCCGACATCTTTTTAGCCAAGTAAATAACATATGATATAGCCCCAACTAACCATTTTGTGTTCTTTTACTTTTTTCAAAAGTTATGGTGGTTTTAGTGCAGAGGCACTCCCTACCACCAAATCACACATCAATAATTTCAATTTCAGAAAGTGTGCTAAAAATCCCAGTTGCAAAAGACCCATAGAGCATATTAAATAAGAGAATACTAGTATTTTTAATGAATGACAGGAACTTGCAAATAGTTAGACTGGATTTTATGATAATATTTAGGTATGTTGCTGATGTTCACCACAGTTGAAAATATTCATTTGACTGCTTGCTGTTTATTTTTATAGTTCCACAAAAGATATCAAACACATAAATCCTACAAACAGTCCCATTTAACAACATATTTTAATGTTTTCCTTTAAAAAACTATGCAAACTTATAAGTATTTTGAATGCCTAAACATTATTGTTGAAAAAATACAAAAGCTTAAAGAATCATTTTAAGTCTTATAACAATATTAAAGAATAATTGTTTATGCATTGTATTTCATAAATATATTTAAAATTCCAAAATTTAACTATTCATTTTGCTTTAAAATATAATTATTTAATTGTTATCATAACAGGTTGTCTCATGAGCCACAAAAAATCATTCAGAACACCATATTTAAAAAAAAAAATACTGATGTGCAAACTTACAGATTTGTGTACCCTATACTGCACATATGCCAGACATTCATAACAAAGTGGTTAATCACTCCAAATTGTACATTTACTTAAATATAAATGTTATTTATTTAATAATAACAAAATAATGTATTAATTATATTAATATGTTGTATATTTATTATATTCAAGTATTCTCTCTTATTATAATCATAAATTACTTTAGTAAATTCTAAAAAATGTTACGGTTATGTAAAAGTTTTCCTAGTTTTGATTCCTCATTCTTTTTAAATTTAACATTTAACCTTAATTTTGTTTTTAGTTAGTTGGAAAATCTTTGAAAGAAACTACTTTGCATGGTCTAGGATTAACAAAGGGATCTGCTGTTATCAGGTATATTATTACTTAATAAAATGACAGTTTCTTGCTTACATTCTTTTTAAAAGACATAATTCAGCATGTTGTCCAGATTTTTTTAACTGGATATTGTTGGACAGAAACACTTGCTCATATATATATATATATACAGTGGCGGTCAAATATTTCCGGCCAGCAAAAATTTTTCAGCTAATTTGTAAGTATACCCATATGAAGAGGAATCTCAAAGTGATATTTATACATTTTATTGACATAATAGTTAGGAACTTACTTATAGAAGAACATGTAAATATCAATAAATTTAACTGACAAAATTAAGTATGAAGGAAAACGCATGTTCTCAAAAGTTTCCGGCTACCTTCACAAGTTTGTAAAAAAGTGGTATTGTAATAGAAAATTTCAGTGATCAACAACATTTACGATTAGTATTTTATCGTATTACTATTTTATTAGCTTTAGCAATAAGTACTGCGGTGCAGCAACGTGACATTCATACAATCAACGGTTAAAGATTGTTTATGGCACTTTCCCCCCCCCCCCCCCATTTCTTGCAATTTTGGCCAAATTTCGGCTGAGTTGGAATATTTATAGTTCCGCAGACTTTTGTCAACTTCTTTTCAAAGATTTTCTATTGAATTCATACTGGGCGCTTGGGCTGATCATTTCAAAAAGAAATTTTTGGTGCGAAAACCATTGCTTATCAAGGTTTGCAAACATTATTTATGTTATTATCATGTTAAGAAAAATAGATGTGACCAAATTTTTTTTTCTAATTAGGCAGAAAATAGTCTTGCAAGATACCTGGCTGTAGATTTCATATAATGGATTGACACTTTTTGAGGAAAATACTCCCCACGGCATAACGTGTCCTCCGCCATGCTTCATTGTAGGAATAACATAGGTCGAATCATATCTTTTGTTGTTAGGTCATCGGACGTTGTGTCTGCCATCACTTCCAAAACTGTTTCGAATTCGATTGATGGAAAAACAGAACTTTTTTCCAGTTTTCACTTTACCAGACTTTGTGTTCCTTGGAAAATGAACCCCCCAGGGGGATACCTTCTTTAGGTATTCACGGGCTTCACAACCCCGGGGCACCCGAGTGATCTTTCTCGTTTCTATTTCCTCTTACTCCTTGCCTTCCTTTCATCTTTGTTTCACTCTCGTTGTGGTTTCCTTTTCGGAGGTGAGGGTAATTCTGTATGAGCTGATATCATCCTGTATATCAACTCATGGTGAATTTTAACCCCCCCCCCCTCGTGTGTTGGCCGTGTGTGGCGACCCGTGTCCCTGGAAAAGGGGATCCTGGCAGTTGAGGGAAACCAACACACTGCTTTGGCCTCTGCTTCAGGTAGACGGGCGGTGCATATTGGTCCCATATGTACCAATCGGCTGGTCAACTGACTTTTGTCACTGGCTTTAGGGATCAAGCGAGCGAGCAATTACTAGTCATCTCGTTAAGGGTGGAGACTGACATAGGATTGTCTTGTGACCGTATAGACCCTGGTTAGCACTGGTGCACGAATGTGCATCCCCTTGTTGGGTTCGGGAGTGGGTGGTGCGGCCGGGATCCGAATTTTATTCTTTATATCATGGATGGAAAAACTTCATTTCCTTCTTTCTCTCTCCCTAGTGGAGAGCAACAAACTGTACAAGCTTCTTCCTTCACTCGTTTTTTTATCATTAAACGTACTGATAGCCACTCCGATTGCTCCTTCAAAAAAACTTCACCTTTTCTCATTGCTAAAACATTTCAGTCTGTCTTGGGAGATGGTCATTCTCTCAAAAAACTACAATCTGGGGATTTGCTAGTTGAGGTTTCTGCAGCCAAACAATCAAAACTTCTCTCTAATTGCTCCACAATAGGCACCTTTTCTGTTTCTGTACAAACTTATAAAACATTAAATACTAGCCGTGGTGTAATATCCGAACCTGACCTTTTATACTCCACCAAAGATGAACTTCTTGAAAATTTAAAAGACCAAAATATCATTGATGTACGCCGTATCACCATCCGTAGAAATCAGCAGATAATTCCTACTAAACACATCATTCTAACTTTCAATAGTCCAACACTGCCAACAAGAATTAAAGCTGGGTATCTGAACTGCCCAGTCCGCCCATATATACCAAACCCTCTCCGATGTTTTAAATGCCAGCGTTATGGCCATACCAATACCAATGGCCAATGTCGTGGAAATGTTACCTGTGCACATTGTGCAGAAGTTTGCCACAACAGTAAAACTTGTGAAAAATCTCAACGCTGTGCAAATTGCAAGGGTGATCATACATCATACTCTCACTCCTGTCCTATATGGACCCGTGAAAAAGAAATTCTTACTCTAAAAATTACTCAGAATTTATCCTACCCCGAAGCCCGTAAAGTTGTTGAATCCAGAACCCCATTTGTTGGTGTTTCCTATTCAGGTTTTCTTAAGCAGCAACTAAAATCCGTAAGACATGTAAGCACTCAGACAGAATCATGTAATCTACCCAGTACCCCAAAGAAAAAAACATGCGATTCATGTTGTTCAGTTAAACTTCCTGCAATCCCAAAATTAGAACGCTGGTTACCTTCTTCAGAACCTGTTATTATTTTACACTCACCTACTCCGACACAAAAATCTTCTGCTCAACTTAAGAAGGCAACTGAACTCCAAACTAAAAATAAGGCAACTATATCTAATAATAATAATCCTGATCCTTCTGTTTCGAATCTCCCGAAACCTGTTGCTAATCAAAAGACTAAGGCAGTTACACCTAATAAAAAAACTCTTGATCATTCCGCTTCTTATCTACAGAAACCTAATACTGCTCAAAAAATGAAACTGATCCAAAAGGCAAAAGAGAGGGTTCCCATCCGAGGTTCTCAGCAGTGGCAGACTGTTACAAAAAAACACCGCAAATCACACCAGAACCTGTCTATTACAAATTTTAAAGATCCCAAACTACTGCAAAATTATGTGGCAGATGCTATAAAAGAATCTGACGACTCGAGTACAGAAGAGAATATTGTTTTTGACGAATTCATTCCGAATTAACTTCACATTTTTTAAATTCTGACTTGTGCATCATCTCATTTGCTTTTTTAAAAAACAATTACTGCATTATTTTTACTTTTTTAATTGCACTTTATGTTTAACACTTGCCATGTTGTTTTTTACCTCTTACTTTTTTAAGTTTTGTGTTCTTTAAAATTGTGTTTATATGATTATTGTGCATCGTCTATAATTTAACATATTTTTCTGTATTTTTAACAAAGGACTGTAGACTTTTAACTGGCTTTAATTACGCATATTTTCACTTGCTCTTAACTTTTTTCTATTTTGACTTGGTCTTGGCGCAGCATATCCCTAAAGGGATTTTGCGTCATTAAAACCCCATTCAACCAACCAACCAACCAACCTTGGAAAATGGAAGTAGGGTACGTCGGTATTTTTTTTACCTCTGAAATTTTTTTAACACAGACTCTTCCATAAAGTTCTGTATCACGTCAGCATCATAACACGGTAGATTAACTTATTTCAGCAATATTTTCATTCCGTAAATCGCAGTATATTGCAACAGAATTTTCATGTGAATTATCAATGGTTTTTCTCCAGATAATTCTGTCCTCAGGAATAGAAATTTTCTGGGGTCTCCCGGACCTCTGAATGTCCTGAAAGCCATAACCATCTTTATATAATTTTTTTAATATTGTTTACAGTTGATTTTACTGATCGATAACTTAGCTGCAATATCTCGAGAAGATTGGCCTTTTATCGACAAACTAATCACTCATTTATGAACAATAATTGTTGAATTTTTCAAATTTGAATTCAAACTATGCAATACATGTTGATTCATTCATAAACACAACCAAAAAACACTTTATGGATAGAAAAAAACTAAAGAATGATAAGTGGCCGGAAACTTTTGAGAACATGCGTTTTCTTTTATATTTAATTTTGTCAAAAAAATTTATTGATATTTACACGTTCTTCTATAATTAAGTTCCTAACTAATATGTCAATATAATGTATAAGTATCGCTTTGAGGTTCCTCTTCATATGGGTATATTTACAAATTAACTGAAAAATTTTTGCTGGCCGGAAACTTTTGACCGCCACTGTATATATATATATATATATATATACAGTACAAGATCTATATAACCTAAACCTCAAAATGCAAGGTTGTGCATTATACAGATTGTGTATTATATGGATCACATTTCACACATCATTAAATTTACCTAATAAATTTAGTCAAATATGTCTCAAACATATCAAAATGCAGCAAAGTATCTTTATACTGCATTCCACAACCGAAATATAAATTTTTATATTATGTAGATCATTCCACATTTTGTTAAATATATTTTTTAAAAATAGTGCAAATTTTACCTGGACATAAATTTTTCATTATATTGCTCATTTTCAAAAACATTTATTGTAACAGTAATTTTTTTTCATTAAAAAGTTTTAAATTAAGGAGATAAAATTGAACTATGCATTACATTTAGTTTTCTAGACAGTAGCAGTTTTTTACAATCTGGAAAATCAGGTGTTTCTTCACTGCAAAATTTATTGTTTACATCTGAGAAGTTGTCCATTATATGGAGAATTGTGTAATAAAGATCTTCTACTGTATATGTATACTCTATCTCAAAAATTTAAGCATAAGCATAAAATGTTGGTAATAATAAAAAGTTAAAATAAATAGCATTTTTTCATTTGTGAATTTTGCAACTTCATTTAAATAAATGATATCAGAAGTTGAGAAAAAAAAATTACATATTTGTAAAAAATGTAATTTAAAATATGTTCAAATAAAACTGTCTCAAAAGTTTATCCTCTTCAGGCCTCATGTCATCCATAGGTGACTGTAAAGAATAACATTTAAATTAATTTAAATGCTTCTAGAATTGTTAAAATTACTTCATGATCTTTTTAATAATTTGTACATATCATAAGTATTAATATATGGACACATACATCTTTGGATATGTTTTATAGAAATACTTATTTGGTTTTAGTATTCTCACATAATATTTGTCTCAGGACTGAAGAAATTAAACACAATGGCAAAAACAACTACATTTATCATTTTTACAAAACTGTTATATACAAATTATTTTTTCGTGATTTCGGATTATTTGAAATAAACACACATACAAAATTACTAGCTTTTTAGGATTTTCGGTAGCAAACAGTACCATGTTTTCTTTATGGCCTCTTTGAATCTTGCAAAAGAGTCAAATTGTTTTCTATTGTTGTAAACCAGGGTTGGGTTTCTGATGTCAGAAACTGGTTTTTGACATGACAAGTGTCAAAAACTGGTTTAAATTGTCAAAAACTGGTTTAAACCGTCAAAAACTGGCTTAAACTGTCAAAAATGTGTAATCAGGGTTGCCACGCCACCTGGAAAACCGGGAAAACACAGGGAATTTTAAATCTCCTCCCAAAACAGGGAAAATCCAGGGAATTTTTGAAAAAATCCTAAAAAACCTGGAAAACACAGGGAATTGGGTAATGGCAAATTATAACATTTCTAATTAGCCTTCATACACGCATATATTTTTTCGTACTCAACATGGAATAAATGCGTTGCAGTACAGGGAAAATACAGGGAATTTTTTTTCAAGATTAGAGTGGCAACCCTGGTAATGCACTTTAAACATTTTACGAACAAGACAGAAACATTGAATAAGTCTTAATGGTTTAAATAATTTTTTATTTAAAATTAATTATACTGTAATTTAATAATTAAAAAAAATTAAATTACTTTAATTGCAATAAAACATTGTTTTTTTTAGAATGTTCAAACGGAAGAAAATGATTTTGTACAGTTAATAATCTGGATCAATTTTACCCCACAGTATCCTATAGCACATAATCAATTTAGCACATTTATTTACATCCAAATGGTTTCTGAGTTTAGAGTGTATGAAGTTAAAGTTTCAAAATACTCTCTCAATTGGTGCTGTGCTAGCAGGGCTTGATAGCAGATGCATTGCTAGTTGAACAAGTTTTGATGCAGGCTAAATTTTCAGATTTATGAGAGATTTTTTTTTTCATAAATGATAATATACAATACAGTAAAAGTGAATTTTTAATATTACATCTAATGTTGTATATGTGTGACAGATGTTTAATGTGAAATTTTACAGTTCTGGTTTTACAATTTCGGTTTAGTATTTGAGGTTTCTGGCGAGGTTTTTGACAAGAGGTTTTAGCCATGACGGTTTAAACCACAGTTTTAACCGGATAAAACCACACACTGTCAAAAACTTGCCAACGATGTTGTAAACCCTATGTTAAAATGCCGTAGACTTTCTCAATTTGATTTATACCAGCAGGGTTGGCAAGTTTTTGACAGTGTGCGGTTTTATCCGGTTTAAACCATCATGTCAGAAACCTCAAATACTACATTGATCTGTAAAATTTCGCATTAAACATCTGTCACACATATACAACATTAGATGTAATATTAAAAATTTACTGCTACTGTATTGCATATTATCATTTCTGGGAGAAAAAAAAAACTGTCATAAATCCAAAAATTTGGCCTGCCTTCCCAGTGTTGAATTCAGAGGGTGGCCTGGGGGGACATTCCCCCCACCTGTTACTATATTGTATGTTATCATTTCTGAAAAAATAATTTGTCATAAATCCAAAAATTTAGCCTGCTTCTCAGTGTTGAATTCAGGGGATGTCTCGGGAGGGGGGGTCACCCCCCCTCCCTTTGGAGTAATGGAATTTCCTCCCCGGAAAATCTAAGATTTTGGGTTTTCAATGGTCAAAAAGGACAATCCTCTCCCCCCCCCCCAGAACTCCATAATGTCCTCCCTCAGAGCTACAAAAGTCCCTCACGGAGAAAAGTGTTTGAATTGAACACAGCTGTTTCCAAACTTGCTCAACTAACAAAGCTTCTGCTAACAAGCCCTGCTAGCTCAGCATCAATTGAGAGAGTATTTTCTAACTTTGGCTTCATACGCACTAAACTCAGAAATTGTTTGGGTGTAAATAAATGTGCTAAAATGATTATGTGCTATAGGATCCTGTGGGGTAAAATTGATCCAGATTATTAACTGTACAAAATCATTTTCTTCTGTTTGAACATTCTAAAAACCAAAAATGTTTTATTGCAATTAAAATAATTAAATTTTTCTGTAATTATTAAATTATAGTAATTAATGTTAAATAAAAAGTTACTGAAATCATTAAGACTTATTCAATATTTCCCTCTTGTTCTTAAAATGTTTTAAAACACACTATATGTTTTTGACAGTTTAAGCCAGTTTTTGACAGTTTAAACCAATTTTTGATGGTTTAAACCAATTTTTGATGCTTGTCATGTCAAAAACCAGTTTCTGACGTCAGAAACCCAACCTTGTATACCAGGATTTAAAGCTATTGTGGAATAAAAAAATCTGTGAAAACTATGGTTATGTAGTCATGATATGTAGATTGAGGCATTACCTTGTTCAAACATCCATTCAAAACCTCTCAAAATGTCACCAAATGGTAGGAAATGTTGATTCAGCATCTTTTTATATTTTTGGAGATTTAATCTTCTTTTTGGAAAACTCAGAGAGCTCTGGCTGTTGAAGCTGAATACCCCCCAAATCATTACAGACTTACCGTCTTACTAAATGTTGAAAAAACTCTTTTTTTTTTTTTTTATAGATCATGCCAATATTTTTCCACACATCAGGACTATCTTATTTCCACTTTTTCTCATCACTGAATAAAACAATAAGTCACTAATTTCCCGCAGGACATTTGTTTATTAGCCTAATTCATTTTACTTTTTAGTGGTTTGAACCATGATTTTGCAAGCTATTTTCTTTAATATGATGTAATCACATTCTTTAATACATTTATGTCAAGTATCTTTGGAGATCTGCTCGCTGAGATTATTACCCTATTATTTGCTGTATAAGACAAATCTTGTAAAATTTTTGAAATTCGGAATTTTTTTTTTTTTTTTTTTTTTTTTTTTGACAGATTTACATGTTTTAGACACTGTAGATTCCAAAAAACATATTTTTTGAAGAAAAAAAAAATGCTGTCCATCTGTCTGTATGTGTGTCAGTAAAGGCTCTATCTCCCAAACAAATTGAAATAAAGATTTGAAATTTGGTATTTACTTGTATGTAATGATAATAAGAAACCTATTGAATATCACTAACCTTGATTATCCAGAAATTATTATTTTCAGATTCTCAAAATATTTGCACTATAAAAAGGTACATAATTTTTTTTTTTTTTTTTTTAAGCCGTGAATATAAAAGTCAATAAAAAAAACATAAATTTTGCATAGAGAATGAAGTCAATCAGATAATTAGTTGATGAGATATTTTTAATCATATTTTCAACACTTGTCAACTTTTCATGACCCTGTATTTAATTTGAATTTCAATTCAAAGTTATATTTTAATTAGAAATAAAATGCTTAATCCGAAGCAGTAAACTGTTCGTGGGTATAAGTATAATTTTTGGAGTTATGTGCATATTTCTTTTACATAATTCTGTAATAGAGCATTTAAAGTTTATGATGCATCAAACCACAATTTTAAATTCTTTATGTACTGAACAAATTGACATAGAGACTTGAAATTTGGTACATACTTAGAATGTAATAGTATGACAAAGCCTATTACATTTCAGTAACCTTAGTTATCCAGAACTATCTTTTGGAATTTTCAGAATATTTATTGTGATGAAGCGTATATAAAAACTTTTGCATTTATTTCTTTTAAGGGTGTTCTTAACTGCTCCGCTCAATAAGCACATAATGTTTTGACACATTTACAAATTCATTTTTTAACAGAAAGTTATAAAATTTAAATGCCTCTGACTATATAAGCGATTTTGAATAGAACTTATTTTTCCTGAACTTATTTTTTAAATTACCTATCCATTATCCATATTACATTACCTATGATGATTTGAAATCATTTGCCCATTCATGATACGGGTAAATCATGATTGGCCAAAACACATTGCCCATATGACGTACAGGCAAATTATGGAAGCAGTTAAAAACAACGAACCCAAAGGAGGCTATAAGAGAGCCACAATACTGGAAAAGTCATATGACGGCATTGCCTGGTTGAAAACAGTTGAAAAGGCACAAGTTAGCATAAAAAGTCAAAGAATTTATAATATCAAATATTAGAATTTTTTGGCAAGTAGCAGCAAAATGGCCAAAGAAATAAAAAATAAAAGCACCCCTGCTGGGAAAAACAGGAAGTAAAATGATGATAGTCACAATCAAAGTTTTTATTGATATTTCTTTGTCGTTTGAGATTAGTTCCATATTTTCCTAATTATTAGAAGACCTCCTATTGGAATACATTAAACACACACTCCGGGAGGATTGTGAAAAGTTCATAATATAAATTGGTCATAGGGCTTTCCAACTATATATCACATGTCACTGAATTTAGAAAAATGACTCCTCTCAGGGGTAAAGTGAAAAGAGAGGCCTGGGAGGTGTATAACATGGAATAATGATCACAGAAATTTCCAATGATATATCATATCAGGGGTGTCGGCAAAAGTTAGAAAGTCCCCCCCCCCCCTCCCTCACAGAGTTTTAACCTAAACACCCTGAATATCCCCCCCTCCCTTCTAATTTTCATTGATCATAAAAAATATTTATCAAAAAGCTCTGTAAAAAAAAAAAAAAAAAAAAAAAAAAAAAAAATCTGATCTTAAATTATAAAAACACTACAATTTCAAAAAAGTTCCAACGCCCCCTTCCCCAGAAGGCCAGAAAAGAAAGGCTCAAACTATGAAAGAGTGCAAGAGTTTTCTGATGATATATTACATGACGGATTTAAAAGAAGTTTTAAAAATTTGAATTCCCACTTTAACCTTTTCAGGGTGGAAATTTTAAAATCACTGAAACACATGTTTAAATATATTTTTAGCAAATTTACTTTCTGCAATTGAAATGCTCCTACCTAAAAAGACTTCTGAAATGTGTCAAAAATTCTCAAATTTTCAACCTCCCCCCACCCTTTTTTAATCTCCTTCGGTGTGGGGAGAGGGAATTTGTAAAATAGCTGAAATAAAAAATTAATTATTTTTTAGTAGATTTATTTTCTGAAATTTCATGCTCCTACGTAAAATGGCTGCTAAGACATAGCAAGATGTTCTATAACTCCCTACTTCTCTTTTAACTCCCTCAGGGGGTGAATTTTTAAAAACCCTGACCAGTTTGTTGCCCAAGCCAATTTGTCCCTAATTCATTGTGCCTCCGCCTTCTAGTTCCATATTAATTTTTTTCACAAAATGGAAGGTGTACCCTTCTAAATGTAAACAGTCCAAATAAATCACATATAGAATTAGTAGAGTTGACTATACACTATGAAAACATACACAAATTGAACATAACTATCAAGATGAGTATTAGAAATTATAAAAAGAATGAAATAGCAAAATATTACTTACTAAAGCTAAAAAAGTAAAAACCATAGTAAATATCCACTGCAAGTGGATAACACTGCAAAACTACAATAGTAATAGCAGAAAAGAAAAAGTCATCTGTAAATGGTTGCATAATCTATCCACAAACAGGCAAATTATGAGGACTGTTACTTCTGTAGCCAATTAGCCCCGATCTTCCCTGCAAAAAATAAACTGGAGCATGCACTAGCATGTTTATGTATGTTAGCAAAACATATAGGTGCCTTGATACCAGGTTCATTTAAAAATATTTTCATAAAAAAAAAAAAAAAAAAAATTGTAAAATTGGTGTAAAGATTATAAAATTATTTGAAGTTTTGTTGAAAATACAAATCAAAGTATGCATACAGTTCATATTCAAAATATTAGAATAATTACTATTTTTTTTACAAATTGAAAATATTGTTTGGTAATTTAATGTCTTTTAGTGCAAATATGCAAATGATATTTTTATTTAGAACTTATTGTTGATTAAACTATTTATTATCTTAAAATTAAAATCATTTTTGAAGAAGTTAACTGAAAAAAAAAAAAAAAATGGAAAAGTCAAAATATTAGAATAATTATTCAAGTGGTTCCAAATATTAGAATATTTCACATTAATTCTCCTTTAATTATCACCAATTCATAACTGGCGGTATCATTGAATAAATTCAGATAACTTTTTTTTAAACCAGTATTCTTTTTGCAGTTTTTTTCTTTTTTCTTCTTAAAATAGGTTGTGTAAGGGACATTCCTGAATCTATTAAACTTCGTATGGTTGATTTGTATTGGCACGGTGAAAATCAATGTTATATTGAAAATTACTTCCATTGTTTGCAATCTAGTGGAGCCTACCTAGTTTAAAAATAAAATTTTATGCAAATTAAGGTCCTTTATCAAAAGCCAACCATAGGGAACACAACACTAGGTTCATTTTAAGATTTTCATTTAAAAATGTGAAATCAAAATAGATTGGAGCAAAATTTCATACAGATTAGAAGGTGTTCATTTTCATAAGCAAACCATTGCATTTACATCATGCTTGATGTATGCTTCTGAAAGCAACGAAATGTTTAACTGTAGATTTGCTTGAAAAGATTTCATTTAAAAATATAAAATCATACAAATGAGGGTTCGTGTTACTGAAGATAGTATGGCCCTCAACATTAGACTTATTTGCAATGATTTTTTGTCTAAAAATATAAAATCACCCAATATTGATTTTAGGTATATTTAAGGCCATCATGGGGCTGGGAAATGCTGGATCGTCAGTTAGTTTGTATTCAAGATATTTTTTATAAAATAAAAACCCTTTATTATAATAATCACTTGTTTCATTCTTTGATGTTTAAAATTATGCTTTATTTTTTAAGTAAAATTATTTTTTATTGTTTGCTTTCTCATTTACAAGTCTTTTATTTTTAGCAAATCACAAGAAAGTTTTTAATGCCTAAGTAGCTTTTAATTTATTCATGTGTATTTAATATTCATCTTAATTTCACAATTGTTAAAATTTCTGTTGTTTTTTTTTTGTTTTTTTTTTTTTTTTAGTATTATTGTTAATAAATATTTAAAAAATTAGATTCTCATGTGTTTAATTTTGCATTTAGACTTATGTATAGAAATCCTGAGGATCTTGCTGACCAAGCTCACTTGTCAACTCCTCTCTCTAAGCCTAAAGAAGCACCACCTGTATCCAGGTTGTTATCAGCCAATGTTTCTGAAACTAAATGTGATGAACCCATGAATGAAAATATTCAGAATATTAGTTGGTCTTCTAATAAGTCTGATAAACCAAAATCTGTGGAGCTACCATCATTAGTTCAAAAAGAACGCTCAAAAGATAGTATTTCAATAAAGGAAGAGAAAATTAAGGAAAGTTGTGTAAATAAAGATACATCAACAACAGATCTGAATAGTAATAACAAATCAGGCATGTTAAGTAAATCTAATGAAATGAAAAATAAACCTTTAGAACAAAATATGAAATTAGATTCAGATCACATGGATATTGATGCTTCTTCAGAAGTTGAAGATATTGGTGCCATTCATTATGTAAGTATCCTTTTGCTACTTTTTGCTTATGAATTTGTATATAATTTTAGTAAAGTGCATTCAAACCCAGTTAAGACACATTTCATGGGACTGGACAACGAACAAAAGAAAAAGCATCACATCAATCGGAACATTGAAAAATGATGGAAGACTTTATGTTTGGCTCAGAATCACATCTTAAATCAGTTTCCTTTTCTGATATTTTGCTTTTAATACTTTTATGTATCATTTTCTTTTCTATCTGTAATAATAAAAATAGATGTTTGTCTGTCTGTCTGCTATATTATGAAGAGACTGTGGCACACAGAGTTACAAGATTTGGCAGTAAGTTACCATTGGTGTAGCTGTAAGAAAACCTGTAAGATATTGTATTTGTTATAAGAAGTGGGTATACACTTGAAAGTATACAGAGTTAATCTCAGAGATATTGTTGCAGAAAGTATGTTACATATATTATCATCTGTGATAAAATTCGGAAATAAAAGCTAAGTGACAAATAAGGACTTTATTATCTTAGATTTTAGACTTTATCATCTTATCAAATAACAGTTTACATCACTCACATTATTATTTCAGGATTCTTTGATTTATATTTTAAAATGTTATTTTTTACATTCTTTTTGGTTTTAATGAAGGCTGTTTTTCAGATAATATGTAACCAGATTTAAATTTTTTTTTCATAGGTACTGAAATATAGCCATCACTGATAAATACTTTTTTGTTAAATCCACAAGTTCTGGGAAACTGTCATATGATTAATGGCAGATTCAAAGTAGATTTCATGGGGATCTGATCAATGGCAGATCCAAGGGAGAGGTTACATGACACTCCACCCCCCCTTCCCTGAACATCAGAAGTATTCTAAAAATTACTTTAAAAATTAAACCTTAAAATCTTATTCTTCCTCTCCTCTTACCTCCTGCACAATAACGCAAATATTTTTGTTTCTTTAAAGCTCTACTCAAATCAAAATTAGATAATTTCTAACACATTTGTAAAAGCATTTTTAATCTCAACAAATTTGTAAGTATACCTACTTATTCAGAAACTATATATATATATATATATATATTAATTAAAGAAGCTTTTTAAAAATTCTTTGAAATTTGGCATTTTAAACTAAATTTGTAGATGCGAGTACAATTTGCTCCCTCATGAGAACGTTTCTGTGGCTATCAAGTCCTAAAAATTATTATAAAATACTAGCTTAACAACATTTCTTAATCATTTTTTGCAGTTATAAGAAAATGAGAAACACTTCAATTTCTTGATATCTGAATGAAATTATTAATCAGTGTGATGAAATTAGTTTCCGTTAATGAACTAAGTTTAGTGTTAGTACTAACACAAAAAATTTCATGATTATTAAGGCTGTTTGTTCTTAAATCAGAAAGGATAATTTTATGACACAAGTTACAATTTATTTTTGTTTGGAAATACATGAATGCAGCAGGTGTTGTTGTTCAGAAACTATCTAATTGCAGTCATTTTTTTTTTTCTTTTGGTAAACACAATAGATTTTTTAAAAAGTAGTGTCAAAGTGGATGTTTTGAACCAAATTTCCGGGCTAAAGAAGAATAATCACTCAAACAGGGGTGAAAAATGTGTTTCTCACATAATCAGAATGGCTTATAACTCAATAGGTAATTTATTGATCTAAAAATGGAATATTCAGTTCGATTCTAAATTGTTTCCATAATCAAGTTTTCCAATTTTATATTTTTCTGCTAAAAAATGAATTTGTAAATGTGTCAAAACGTTTTGTCCTTGTTGAGTAGAGCAATTGAAAACAGGTTTAATTCTCTGTTTGAATTAATAGAAAGCTCAAATTGACACAGTTTGAATTATTGACAAGTGTTTTGTATAATGCAAACATGAACAGTATATTTTTGTTATATCATATATGATATTCAAAACATAATCAGATCATCTTGTTTATAATGGAGACCACAAAGTATTTTTATAGCTTTTTAACCATATCAATATTGTTATTATGTATGTGTATATGCAGGGCTGCCACAGGTGACTATTTTTTAATTCATACCTACACCAGTTTCTCTAAACAGAAGCTGTTAACATACATTTTGACAACATTTGCAAAAAGAACATACTTCAAAGTTTTTATTAGTAAAATATTGGTGAGAACAAAATATAAAAATAGTCGCCTATGGCAGCACTGTATATGTATTGATTTTTTACTGTATAAATGAAACCATTGTTTTTATTGTTGAATGTTGAGACAGTAACCTCTTAAAAATGCACTGTTATGATATTAGTTTTTCATTTATGTATATGTTACAGGACAAACCCGATTTTAGGCCAAACTAGTTTATCCTAAAACCCATTAGATATTCTAATTTTTCCTAGGTCAAACCAGTCTATCCTAACGCCTATCGGATAAACTAGTTTTTCCTATGCCAAACCGGTTTATCCCACCCATCAAATAAACTAGTTTTTCCTAGGCCAAACTAGTCTATTCTAAGGCCCATAGGACAAACTAGTTTTTCCTTCGCCAAACTAGTTTGGTCTAACTCTTATAGGATAGACTAGTTTAGCTTGCTGTTTATTGGCCGGAACTAATTTATCCTAGGCCAATTCAATTTGGCGTGATTTTATTGAATTTAATGACCGGCTCAGCGCCAACATTCTAGTTTGTCCTAGGCTGATCTAGTTTATCCTAAGCCAATGTAATTTTATGTGTTTTTAGCTTATAGGCGTCAAAGCCTGAGAAATAATGGGCTCGCAGGTTCTGTATGTATGTACGCATGTATCTACGTATGTATGTACATATGTATGTAAGGCGATAATTCTTGATAGAAATATCCGATTTGCTTCAAATTGTGGATGTAGGTTCATTCCGATACGGTACTTTTCTGATTAGTTTTGGGAATTCATTGGATAAGAATAAGAGGGTGAGGTGTGAACGGGAGGCTAATCCCCCACCATTAATTTAGAGAAATGGATTTATCATGCAGAATTATCAGTTATCCTTTAAAATTTTAGATATAGGATCATTCTGAAAAGGCGCCTCCGTGATTAGTTGTGGATGTTTATTGGTTTATTAGATGTTTATTGTGGATGTTCAATGTTTAAGTATAATTGGGGGAAATAGGAAAAGGTAATCCTCCTTACTTTATTTTTCAAGGATGTTATTCTTTAAAAAAATAAGACTGTAATACACAATTACTGTAAGCAGCTTTGAATGCATAGCCATCAGTTTAACTGGGCAATATGCTTTTTAATATTGATCCCAACTACTGCTCTATTGCTAACCTTGTACAAAGTGGTTTTGCCATTACCAATGTATAATGTATTTTATCTGAAGGGTAGTAGAATACTATTAGAGGTTTGTACGGGCCGGAATTTCGAGACCCGGGCCCCGCCCTTCCCGAAGGAAAGTTATTTTGCCTTGACCTGGTGTAAAAATTAAAAGTTCATCCCGAGCCTTACCTGTACAATAATCAGTGAAAAGAGACTCAGTCCGGCTCGATCTGGCCCTACTTAATTTCTGCAAAAAAAATCAGATTTTACTTTACATACAATTAAGATTCCTTTAAAATATACTGTATACATATTTATTGGATAAATTTACAATGCATTTTTAAATAACGATGTGTTCGTAGAATGGAAAATACACAATGTATTATTGATTATTTAGATTCTTAGACCTTTCAATATTCAAATAGGGATTTATTAAATAATTAATGTAATTTAAAACAAAAGAAACAAGTTGGAAATTGCACGTAAAGCGTAGCAAATGAGGTGCGTTCGTTGATAACAAAGTTTTAAAATATTCAGATCTTGCTGATATAGTAGAGCTTACTTTGGATACAGTATAGTGGTCGAAATCTTTGTGTTCCTGTAAATATGCAGGGAGTAACTCTTATTATACTTCATTAACGTATATCTTATTCATAAAATGTGAAGTAGTTTAATATAATTAAAACATCCCCCATACAATGTTTCCCCGTATAACATTATTTAGTGGAATACATTTGTGTGGCCCTGTAATTTAATAATAAATATTCTTTGCATCACAGATTATACAAAATGTATTTTTAGTACATATTTCATAGATTCATGTCGATTCTATTATATTCAAATGAGTGTAACACCATTAAAATGCGTTTGAAACTTTTTTCCTCATTGACCGTAATGTAACGGAATACTTTTGATTGTCCCTGTAATTGATCAATGCATCCGATTTTCATAACATTTGAAATGACTCGACAAAATTATGCAATAAATATACGTTTTAAATTTCAAACGATTAAAATGCATTTGAAACTTTTTTCCCCATTGACCGTAATGTAACGGAATCCTTTTGATTGCCCCTGTAATTGATCTATCCATACGATTTTCATAAAATTTGAAATGACTCGACAAAATTATGCACTAAATATACGTTTTAAATTTCAAACGATTAAAATGCATTTGAAACTTTTTTCCCCATTGACCGTAATGTAACGGAATCCTTTTGATTGTTCCTGTAATTGATCTATCTATCCGATTTTCATAAAATCTGAAATGTCTCGACAAAATTCTGTAATAATTATGTATTTTAAATTTCAAACGATTCGGTTGGGTAGTTTTTGCATTGTTATATGCGGACGGACAGACAGACAGACGGACGGACAGACATATGGACGGACTGAGCGACAACAATAGGTGCTACGTATTTACATAATTACGAACGCACCTAAAAAAGGAGAGTTATAAACATAATAGGGTTATTCTCTGCAATAGTGCAAAAAGTGTTTCCCAGCCATATAAATGCTCTAAATTTCATTTTATTTTTATTTATTTATACTTTTATTAAAATGTCTAAAGTTTGTTTATTAGGGGCAGGGCGTAGAATTTAAAAATAAACAAATTTAATATTTAAAAATGTAAGATATATCATGCAAATGTCATTCCCTCACCTCTCCCCTACCCATACTACCATACTTTACTGCCTGATTTTTTCCATTCAGAAATAAAAATAATTAAAAACACCCTAAGCAAAATAAAGTTCTTAATTGGTACCTTACAAAAAATAATAAAAATATATTTTTTTAAATATAATTTTGTAGTCTACTCAATCAATTATATGTCTCCCCATGTTAGACCATCATTCCCTCACACCTTGCTATTATCCCAAATATCCTATCACTAAAGATGAGCAGTAGTCTAGCATTCTTCACAGAGAGGAAGCTAATTTGAGTACTTGTCAGTGCAGCAACATAAATTAGTGGGATAAGTTTTGTTTATTTTCTAGAAATTTTTTCCAATCAGAAAATCGGGGAGTATTTTTATTAGCAGTCATTCCCTCACACAGAATGCTAAATTTTTAGCAATTTTCAAAATTTTTTATTTTATCATACATTATATATTATGTTTTCTTCTTTAAGGAATTAGTTCGGTTTTTTCCATAATTTTGCATTTTTCATGACAATTAGTAAAAACATCTTAATTTTATCATTCCCTCACTCGTCATTCCCTCACATTTATTGTTATGAGTTAATGATAAAGTGAATGGGGAATATGTACTTTTGTTTAAAATTTTATAATGATTTCTGCTGCTATTAAAATCTTCAACAATTGACCAATTGCTAGCAATTTATCCAATTTTTATGAAAATTTATCTATGTAACATTCAAGTCAGACTGCTTGGTCAAATTTGCAGTATTGTAGAGAATAACCCAATAACTTTTGAATCTGTTTAGCAAAATGTGCATTTGTGAATATATTTCTCTGTCATTTCTTAAGGCTTTTCTCAAATCCAAAAAAGCTACATCCTAACACATTTATGAACTAATTGCTTTTTGGAAATGCATAAGATTAACAGGCATTCTCACTCAGAAAATATGTAATCGAATGCGTTAACCATTTTTTCATAAAAGCAATGTTTTTTTTTTTGTTGAGAAAATACTATTAAAGCTGCGTTTTGAATCAAATTTCTGGTTACAACTTCATGGAAAAGAAAAACTTGACGACATGACAAGAATCGCTTACATGTCAACAGGTAATTAATTTCTCAAAAATGTAAAAAGCTGTTTGATTCCAAATTCTGTTCAGCTCTGGCTCGAATATCCAAAAAATATGAATAATAATAAATGCAAGCCCGATCTCAGCATGGCACGAGTCTATAGAAAAAAAAAAAAAAATAAGCAAACACCATGTCCAATGCATCATGTCTCTACGGTGGACATGTTAAATTTCTGTAATAATGTTATAAGCAATGACTCTTGACACACGTTTACACTTATTCTAGTGAAAATATGTTTTTTACTGGCCAAACCCGATTTTGAACCAAATTAGATTAGCCTGGGCCAAACTATTTTATCCTAACGCCAATTGGATAAACTAGTTTTTCCTAAGCCAAACTTGTTTATCTAAATACCTACAGGATAAAGTAGTTTTCCCAATAAGAGGGCAATCCTTCATTTTTCCCTTCATACTTAACCATTAAACCCCCAAAGCTATTCAGAGAATCACCTTTTGAGAAAGAACCTATATCCAAAATTTGAAGCAAATCCGAAAATTCTGCATCAAAAACCATTTATTTAAATTATGGGGTGTTACCTACATTGCCCTTTCTTTTACACTTAAATAATAAAGATCCATAACTAATCATGGAGGCGCCTTGTCAGACTGATCTTGTATCTAAAATTTTAAATGAAACTGGTAATTCTGCATGAAAAATCCATTTCTCTAAATTGACGGTAGGGGATTAGCCTCCTCTTCTCCCCCCCCCCCCTCCTTTTTCTTATCCAGTGAATTCCCAAAACTAATCAGAAAAGTATCTTACCAGAATTAACCTACATCCAAAATTTGAAGCAAATCGGATATATCTATCAAGAAATATCACGTAACGTACATACGTACATACATGTGCATGTACATACATACATACAGAACCTGCGAGCCCATTATTTCTTAGGCTTTGACGTCTGTGAGCTAAAAACATGTAAAATTACATTGGCCTAGGATAAACTGAATCAGCGTAGGACAAACTAGAATGTTGGCAAACTAGAATGTTGGCACTGAGACAGTAATTGAATTCAATAAAATTACGCCAAATTGAATTGGCCTAGGATAAACTAGTTCAGGCCAATAAACAGCAGGCTAAACTAGTATATCCTGTAAAAGTTAAGCCAAATTAGTTTCGCCTAGGAAAAACTAGTGTGTCCTATGGGCCTTAAGATAGACTAGTTTGGCCTAGGAAAAACTAGTTTATCTGATGGGCATTAGGATAAACCGGTTTGGCATAGGAAAAACTAGTTTATCTAATGGGCGTTAGGATAGACTGGTTTGGCCTAGGAAAAACTAGTTTATCCAATGGGTGTTAGGATAAACTAGTTTGGCCTAAAATCGGGTTTGGCCTGTAACATATACATTGACCCTTTGATTGAATTGTTAATAAGAATTTTACGTAAAGTTTATTTTATCATTAAAGTCATGATTATGTTTATAATTATTTTAATTATATTAAAAATATTAGTCTTTTTTTTCAATTTATTTAAAATTTTCAAGTATGATTTATGTTTTGAAATTTTATTTTAGGTTTAATGTTTCTTGTTTTGGGAATATCTATCACCATTTTAATATGTCAGTTCTGATTGATTTTTTTTTCCCCCTCTCTCATAAAATGAAATCAATTTTTTTTTTTTTTTTTTTTTTTTTTTTTTTAGGTTGGTGGGAGGCATGCTGTGCTATATTCTTTGGATGATATAACAGATGTAAAAAAAGGTATGTTGTTTTAGTTTAATTTTAGCAATTCTTTTTAAATAAATCCATTTACAACAATTATTTCTTTAAAAAAAGTACTTTGTACTTTTCTGTTGACTATTTTTGGTTAAAAAAATAGAAAAATGTGTCATCAAATGTTGTTTTGTTTTCTCAAACCCAACTGTTCTTTTCTTCATTTAATTGATGCTATTTTTTTTGATCAGCTGTAAATAATTAGTGCAGTCACAAATATAATTTTAGAACCATAAATTCAAATTCCTTTTATAATACATATTTGTTTATCATAATTTTAAACATTCAGTCATCATCATTAATACTTTTTTCCTTTTTAGTCTAATATTATGGCCATTCTTAGTGAACATTCATATTTAAAAGTAGCTATCATACCAAATGTCAAGCTTCTGTACCAAATGTAACACATAAATAACAATTTTAGAATGTTTTTGCTCCTGTACTCTTATATATATATATATATATATATATATAGTAACAACCATGCCAAATTTCAAGTTTCTACCATTGACAGTTCCAAATAAATCTTAATTTAGAATGTTTTTCATTCATTTTACCCTTTAAAATTTTGAGTTTTTTAGAAACTGTTCATAGCAAACATTTACATCTTAAAACTAAGCATTTACCACATGTAAGTAACCACATGCTGAATTCCTGGTTGCTTTACAAACTGTATCACATAAATCAAAATTTTAGAACTTTTTTGTTCCTGCACCCTTATAAATTTTTATTTTTGTGAAACTGTTCTGGCCAGTCATATGCATCTCCAAATTAATAGCCATGCCAAATTTTAACTTTCCAGATTTAACAATTTGCAGTTAAGAATGTTTTCCATTTGTTTGACTCTCTTAAATTTCGTATCTTTTAGAAATAATTCATAGCAAGTATACACATTTTGAAAGTAACCACCACGCCAAATTTCAAATTTATAGTCTCAACAGTATCACAGAAATCACAATTATAGAACATTTTTAGTTCTTGCACTTCTTTGGTATTTATTGTACCGGCATAAAATACAGCCTAGTTGGAGCAGAGAAGATCACCAGTATTTTTTTACCATTATGTTGAAAATCGATTTGGTATTTCCAGGAATTACCATACTTTATAATGTTAATATAGATTATATGAAGTATATGAGGTGCCCATAAAGTACATGAAGTCCCCATGTATCTATCCTAAGGGACTATGCAAATATAACATTATCAATTTTTTGGTAATTTTGGACCTCTTCTCCCCCTTTAAACATCATATATTATCATTCCTTGAACCCCCTCTCCTCTCCCCCAGTAATAATATCCTTATCAAAAGGTTTTTTGAGTGACATACAAAACTGGTTGCATTTATTTTTTTGCATACTTTATTGATTCAAATGAAGAGAAATCAATAAAATGTCTAATAATCCTTAAAAGAAAAAGTTACTATTTAAAAGTATTTTATAATAGTGTTTTGTTACATAATGCATTCTTTAGTAATAAAATCTTGATGCACTTACCCCAAACGAAAGAGGGTTGGGGGCAGATACACATTCTTTCTCTTTTATTTATTAGTAAACACAAGTCTTAAAGGAAACACTATAATCCTGAATAAGAAAAAAAAAATAGTTACTATTTAAAAGTATTTTATAATGGTGTTTTGTTACATAATGCATTCTTTACTAATAAAGTCTTGTTGCACTTGCTCCAAATGAAGGAGGGTTGGAGGCAGATACAAATTCTTTTCAACAAAACAAGTGAACAACATTCTTTCTCTTTTATGTATTACTAAACACAAGCTTCATTTCAAATTACTTTACGTGTGGTTTCTCGAACCTTGATCATATATTCATACACATATGAAGAAAAATAGGAATGTCAAATGTTGGGGTATTCCATATTTTAGACTTAAATAATTTTATAATTTAGTGATTTTAATAATAAATTTCTATTTTCATAAAAATAAATAACAGACTAAAAAAAAGATAACATACTTTTTTAAACCAAAGCAAATAAAGAGAGAAAAATTTGATTGGATCAAAAAGGATATTAAAAGACAAACCTCCCCTCCCCTTAGAGATATCTTACAATATCATATGCCAACCCCCTCCCCTGCCCCCTAAAATGATGACATTATATAATGTACAGGCCCTAAGTGATATATTTTATATTTAGAGATCAACCAAAAATTTGTTTTCAGCCTAAAATCTGAGTTTTGCCTAAAATATGGCTGGACCAAAATTCAAACAAAACTATCAAAAAAAAAAAAAAAAAAAAAAAAAAAAAAAAAAAAAAACAGTTGAAAATTGAATTTTGCCTAAAATTTGGCTGGACCAAAATTCAAACGAAACTATCTATGTTCCAAAAATCTTTTTTCTTCCTTCCAAAATTTTCTACATTACTTAATGATTTGAGCTGTATTGGCTCAAATGAGAAAATAGATGAAATTTGTATAATTAGAAAATCATTTTGTGTTGTTAATGAATTAATTACATTTTATTTTATATGAAAATAAAGTTTTGGTTAGAAGCACAGAGAGGCAACTTGGGCCTCATGTATAATTAATTAATTATTATATATATTTGATAAACACATAATTAATAATTTTGTGTATTTATGTATTTATTACTTAAAAGTTCTTTTGTTTTGGGCTAAAAATAGATTACCAGACTTTGATTTTGACCAATCCTTATTTACATTGTTCTTTCCTTTTCATGTAAATATAAGGGTTGTCCTAATAAAAGTGGCACTGCTGTAATAACTCCACCATTTGAAAAGAAAGATAATTGCTCATACTCCTATAGAGAGTGCTGGGAATGCATGCAGTATCATCAGATCCACCCAGATGCATGTATGAAAGCATGGAACCATGTTAAACGGCATTGTATGCATCATGAATGCCTTCAGTGTCAATTTGCAGTTGTGCAATTTTTAACAGCAAAAAATGTGAGTGCTAGTGAAATCTATCATCGAATGCAAAATGTGTATGTCATGCAGATTGGTATTCCGATGACATAGGGATTTTCAAAGCAAAAGAAAAGACTACATGTGTTTGATCAGTTTGTGACCAGTCATCAGTACTGCTTCTTCCACTGTACAGATCCCATCACCATTGAAATACCGATTTGCTTGACATACAGTTTTTTTATTCAACAGGAGATTTCACTAGCATCACACTTTCCTCTGTTAAAAATTGCACAACTGCACACTGACACTGTTTTGAGGCATCCATTATGCGAATGATGCCTTTTAACATGGTCTCATGCTATAACATATGTATCTGGTGGGATCTGACGACATTGCATGCATTCTAAGCTCTCTGTACGCTGTATAAGAGCATATAGAGGCATCTTTCTCTTCAAATAGTCATATTATTACAGCAGTGCCATTTTCATTTGGGCGTCCCATATATGTCACTTTCTTATTAAAAGTAAGGAGATAATTTTTATTTATTTCATTTATTTTTTTCTTGCTTTTCTAAACAGGTTTTCTTTGAACTTTTTGATGAAAACAAATTCCCTTCTTTTCTGAAGTTAAGGTCCAGAGGGATAAATTGGGTCTGTTTATAGATTTTTCATAAAATTCAATGTGTTACAAAAATGGATCTTTTTTAAAAAATCTACCTGAGAAGAATGGACCATTCGCGGAATTATGTTTAATAAAAATGGGTTTTCACAAAATATCCAGTGTATGACTCACACTACAGTATAAATTTTATAACAGTGTTTAAGTCTATGAAAGATCAGCTATATTTCACCAGTATAAATTTGATGAGATTTTTTGAAATTTGTAAAAGGAATTTGATTTTTTACTTTTTTTAAATTTTGTTTTTTAATTTTTTTAATTTTTAACATTTTTTTCTCATTATTCTATGTTTTTTGACATTCATAAAAAGAATTTAATTTCAAACTTAGTTTAATCCAGTAAATTTTGTTTTATAAGATTTTATATGTAATTTATATATTTTTTGTTTTTATCCCAATTGTTTGGTTACAATGTTTTAGCCTATTGTAGTAAATTTTGTCCAATGCGATTTTTTAATTATTAGTTATTTTTATATAATTTTTAGAAGATTCTTTTGCATTTTGTGGCAACTTTTTTCATTTTAGTAAAAGGAATCCAAATTTAACTTACTAATCAAATGTAATAAATTTTGTTCTCTTTTTTTCAATAAAATTTATTCAGAATTTGTGCAGCAATTTTTCGTGATTATTTTATTGTGATTTTTAGAGTTTTTCTGCATTTCATGCTATTTTTGATAGATCCGAACAACACCAGGCTGGGCAGCTAGTATTTCTTGAACCTATAATAATATCCAGTTATCAGAGTCAAGATTCATTGTCAGTTGCTATAGATATTTATATTTCTTTTCTAATACATAACTTTTTCATAAAGCAGTTTGCTAGTACCAACAAATCATAATTCGAATGGCATCTAATCTATTTTTCTGTACACATGCAAAACTTATAATGATGAATGATGTATTCTATAAAAGGTTTTTGGACAAACTTTTGACACAGTGCACTCACACTTTGTTTAAAATGTATTGTTTGATCAAAAATTGCTGTTAATTAAGAATTTTATATAAGGAAACAACTTATCACCAAATAATCTCAAAGATTTATTAGTAAATACCTGTCACATGTATGCTGGTACTTGTTTTTAACAATTTGAATTTGAATATTTTTTTCGAGTGATAGAAAAAATAAGAATTTAAATAAGATATTAGTACTTTTTGTTTTTATTTATTTTAATTTCATAGTTGTTATTATGATGTTAAGTGTTCAATAACAGTAAAATTCTATTTATTGCACACCTGCACTATTATTGTTATAGCTGACTTGCCTGATGAATTTTTTGAATTAACTATTGATGATGTGAAATATCTAATGGAACAGTTTAAAAAGACTAGGTAAGTTACATTATTTTAAGCGTAAATTATCCAATTTTATATATATATATGAATACATAATAATTGGTATGCGAAATATAATATAAATTTACAAATGTATTATAATAAAATATTATAATAGAGTTTTTTAATAATACATTTACATTTTTAATCTTAAGCAATCCAATTTCCAGCCATGAACTTTATATATTAAAATAAACAAAAATAAATAATTCTTATGGTAAAAGTTAATAATGCATACTGAAAAAGAAAATAACTTAATATTTTTTTTAATCCATTAATAAAGTGAATTTCTTGGTATATTTTTTAAGTGAAAGATAAAATGTTACTTATACTACCCTGATTAAGCATAATTATATGTCTAAATTTTAACTATATACCTTTTCAGGACAAAATGTATCTTAAAGTGGCAGTGATTCATCAGTAATGATGTAATAAAATTTCGTTTATTATATATTTTACTTTAAAAGGATGTGGGCTGGCATAGGCTTCAATTTTATATGATAAATTTCTCTTTAATTTTAATACTATGTGCTAGACTACAAATTTATAAACTTGCAGTAAACCACAATTGTTTCGTTTAAATACTTATTTTACCTCTGTAAAATATTTAAATTTGGTCGAAATAAAATGAACACTAATTAAAAATACCTTGAGGGTAAACTGCAATTGGTCCCTGCTATATAATTAATTCTCTGGAATTGTTATCATATGCCAGTGAAAGGAAGGGGGGATTTGAATTTAACAGGAGGAAAAAAGATTTTCCTGCCTTCTCTCCCTTTTTTATGTTACTGAATCTGAAACAACAGTCATGTAAAGTTTAATTTTATCAACATGTTATCTCTTTTTTTTCATCTTCTCATAATCTGTAATTTGCATTCTTTTTATTAACATCATTTTACTTTGTGTAACAATATATATATATATATATATAAACAGAAGTAATGTAAAGGCAGAAAAAGCAGGAATGGAAATAAATATATAGTTTTCCATATTTCATTTTTCTTTTCTTTATGCTTTTAGGCAGCTTTCATTACAAAAAGTAAAAAGCTACCTATTGCAATTGTCTGAAGGAAAGCCTTTCAGGAAAATTTTTGTATATTTTCACCGATCATGATCCTCAGACCCCAAAACAATCCTCCATTCAAATGTTGACATATATATATGCATACAGGGATTTCGCTGGCTTTTTTATGAATGGTAGCAGTTTTGCTAATGAGAAATGAAAAACATTTTACAAACAGAAAAAAAAGTAACAAAATAAATTCATTGTGAAACATTGAAAATTTGACCTCTAACCCTGTAATATATCCCACTTTTTTTCAATATGTTCCAAAAAAAATTGAGTTTTTGTATCTGTTATTCATCTGTCTCAGTTATTCATCTAAATTTGTTACCCGCTACAGAAACTAAAAAAAAATTAACTATATTCTAAATGTGTTGCACAATCAAGAAAGAAAAAAATAATCTGATTTAACTCAATTAAATGTTCTGAAATAAAACTTATCCCAATTAATTCAGAATTTGAAGATATTACGTCCCACAAATTTTGAAAAACATAAAATCAAACGACAAAATTTCTTGGAAGCTTTTATTTTTCTAGATTTCTTTGGTTTTTCATTGAATAGTACTGTTGCCTATTGAGCACATTAACACATGTAGATATGTCATTTTTACTTAGTTTGGTTTCAGCTGATGCTAAATTGAATTAGTGTTGGATTAGTTTCTCTAAAAATAATGTAAATAGTATGATACATTTGAAAATATGTGTCATCAATCATCCAGTAAGGAGCCGTCTATAAATGATGTCAAACTTGGATTTGGGGGGGGGGGGGAGAACTCGTGAAATTATAACAGTTTGTGATAAGGGGTTGGGAGGAGGTTCGTGAAATTGTGACAGTTTGTGACAAGAGGTTGGAAGGGGGTTAAGAGAAGTGTGTCATCACACATTTTGATCACAATAAAAGCCTTAAAAGTTAGCAGATTAAATTATGAAATTTGTATTCATAAAGTAAAGATAAGATTTAAAACCAAATACAGTAGACTCCCTTAAATCCGCACTCCTAAAATCCACAACTCTCTAAAATCCGCACATATTTTACAGATGTAAACAATGAAACATTCAGTTCAGATGTAGGTGCAAAATTTGACTTTTTTAGTTTGATATCAATTCCATACATTTTTTTCTTTGTAATTTTTGTTAAGGTTATTGAATTCATGTTTTTTATAAAGAAAAGATAATTTATTTTAGAAAAAATAAAGATATTGCAGATATCATTGGTAATAACAATCTCACCAAATATATTTATGTATTAATCAACTTTTTCAGTTATTAAGTCTGACTAAACCTGAAATAAAGCTTCATTATTTTATGATCCTGATGTGAATTAGTAATGTACCTTTATGAGGCAAGTTTCATTGAATAATTTAGGAAAAACACATTTCATCTTTATAATGAATATTTAATTGTAGTACATTATTGATTATTAACTTGACCTTTGCTTTTAGTATTTTAAACATTTTAAAAATTATCTAAATTTTTATTATTTTAATTTGTGACTTATTTTAATATTTTAGTATATTGTAAGCATTCATTATACTTTTGATTTCATTGTTAATTACATTCAAATCATTGTTTAAAAAGTGTAAACAAAACAATGACCAGAAATCCACAAAATTCTAAAATCCGCAAAACCTCTGGTCCCAAGCTGTGCGGATTTGAGGGAGTCTATTGTATATTAAATTCCATTTTAATTTCCAAAGTACTACAGTTTTCAATTTTTTTTTCATATTATTATTTATTATTGTATGTTAATCATGTTTTTTGTTGTAAACCTTACTCTAATATCATACAAAATAAGTAAATGAATCATTTTTATTGTTATGCTCACAAATGCCATTAAAACACGTAGTTAAAGTTTAAAAATAAAATTTGAAATATGATCAATAACGTAGTGCTTTGTATCTGAACTGTAAGTACATGTTTACATAATATAGTGTGACATGTGACAAAAGGGGGGAGGGAAAAAAGATTATAATATAGAATATAGAAAGGAGAAATGCAAATAAAAAAAATATTTCATGAAAGTTTTAAGAAATCTGATTGTAGCCATGTAAATGCAACAAAATCATTTTATACAAAAGAGAAATTTGTTGATAGATATTGTGGATATCACAAACAGTCTAGGCAGCATGAAGATAGAGAAAAACATGAAAAAATATTCGAGAGTGTTATAAAATTGCTACTTTTGGTGTGGTAAGAAATGTAAACCCTATTTTATAGATAAATTTCATTGCAAAAGATATAAAATCACATCTGAGGAAAGAAATGATGATGCATTGCAAATGACACTAAATGTGGTTAGTATCTCCTGTAAGTTTAATTGCTTATAGGCAAAGGGAAGACTAGTGTGAAGAGTTTTGAGTTGACATAGTGCACTCTCAATAAGAGTGCTAAATTATATTTTATTTTCTTGCATAGTATTTAAAAGAGTGCAAAATTATGTTTTATTTTCTTGCATAGTGTTTTTCATATCATTTATTGTATTTAAATATCTAAGTTCTATGAGAAGAAATAAAAGCTGTTGAGTTGTTAGTATTGTCAGAATGACCAAGAATATAGGAATGATTAACCCTTCGAGTGTTTAAAGGCTTTCTTGCACTTTCATAAAATGCTTATAAAACTAAAATTAATTTAAATTTATTTTTCACTTCTTTTTCTAAAATACTATCCATGAGTCTTATTTTGATATACATCTTAAAATACAATTCTGTTAAAAATATTTCTGTTTTTATCTGATTTAAGTTTATTTGGGGAAATAGAAAAGTACGGGCAAACTACTTAGAGGGTTAAGAATCTATAATCATTGTTTGTATGAACTCAATGACTCAAATAATTACAGTCACGAGCTACATGCAATCAATAGTATGAATCTATGATACACTTCAGGAAAGCGCATGATGGAAAAATGGTTAGTTCTATAAATTTCAGCCAAAGGTAACGGTTGTTTTCTTTTAAGCATGGTTTAAGAAGCTTGCAGAGAAATAGGCAAAATGCCATTATATTTCCTTAATGCTTATCTGTTTAACTATTATCTGTATATTTAATTGTATTATTAAACATCAATTTCTATCTTTGCATTTGATCATAATCCTTGTTGTGGTAATGTACTCAATATAATCTCACTATTATATATTCATTTGTGTTACACCAGATTTAAACCGAAAAAAAGAAAAGAAAAGAAAATTGCTTCAAATTTTAGGTTTAACAAATCAAATATCTCCATTATGCTAGTTGTGCATATAAAATTTATCATGGTTTCAAAGACCTCAGAACATAAAATGCTAGTCTTCAGTGTATTTAACCATATGAAGGCTTGATATTTGACTCCAGATCTAAATTATAAAACAATGTGTCTTCAGAATCTTTTTCTTTTCACTTAAACTGTCACAGATTACCACAAGAGCCTTTTTGTTTGCTTGTTTCTTCCCCCCCCCCCCTACATTAAGAATAGAATTTTATTAAACTAGTTGTTCCTCTTTGCTTTTCCAATTAGTTGAAATTACATTTTGGTATGCAACATCCATCTTTTTTAAATTATATTATACAGCACAGCACATGAAACCATTTATATTTTTTTCTACCCAAAATTTAAAATTTTTCTTCATTAATTCTTATTTGAATGATACTCTTTTAATTGTTTCAAATTGGAACCTGTCCAATTCGACAAAGGAAGACTTTAAAAGAACTGTTTGGTTGAAGTTATAAAAAATATTTGCAATAAATAGTCAATCATATATTAGCTGGCCTAACTCAAAAACCAAATATTATTTAAAACTAAAGTTTAACTTAAACTTTCAAATTATGGAAAAATGAAACATTATTTCTATACACAATCAATAACATTTAATTTAGATAATAAAATATGAAGTTAACAATTGAGGCTTTGATCCCTGGTATTATATAATGAAAAATCAATGAAAACTGTGCCACTATGACAATTATAATTTTTGTTTTCAATGAAATCTAAAAATAAAATTGTTTCACCATAACAAAATACATAAATGCATACTTTTCATGTTAACTATTTTTAAAATATTTTAATATGCAATATATTATTCATAAATATATTCCCAAGTCTTATGTCACATTTGCCAGTTACCAATTTTTGCATGCAATACACATTTTATTATTATTATTATGATATTATTTTTCCGTACTGAAGCCTTGAGATGAACATCTCAGTCTCAGTTTCAAACTCAATAAAAAAATATATTGAAATATAACATCTTGATGAGTAAAAATGAGTTATTTTAATTTTTTTTTTTTCAAAAGTTTTAAGTCATTATTAATTTTAATACGAAAATGGCATGCATAATGACATGGTAATTCCTGCTTTTCCCTTTTAATGTTTCAAAAATGAAAGTAATATGATTGCCATCAATGGAAAGAAATTTCATAAAACTTAAATTAAAAATACAGAATGAAATTATTAAAAAAAAAAAATAGTTAGTATGAGCACATCTACAAATAAAGTGCTTTTGTTTAAAAATATATATACAGTAGACTCCCTTAAATCTGCGAACGCCAGAAATCCATGCATTTTTTCAGATGTAAACAATGAAATTAAAGATGGCGCTGAAGTCAGCAGCTATTGTAATACAAATAATTCTTTAAATATATATTTTTTTAAATCCTTTTCAACTTCTTCCTTTTTTTTATGTCAATTAAAATTCAATGTGCTATTTGAATCAATGTCCTTCAATTTAAATTCTGCAGTGTTAAATAATGTTTCTTAGACATATGATGATCGATATTTAATCGAATTAATCATTATCGTATCGTAGTTGCAGAGTAATATAACTTTCAATGGCTGTTTGGTAGAGTTTGAAATTCGAGTGGCAGTATAATTTTTGCTATATAAAATTATTATTTCAATAGTTCTATTACTATTTTCGTATCCCTGCTAGTTAAGAAACTAATTTGAGATTTACAACCGGTTTACTAATTAGGATGATTGATATTTAATCGAAAAAATCATTATTGTATCGTAGTTGCAGCGTAATTTTTGCTGTATAAAATGGATATTTTTTAATTAATCAAGCTTTTTTTTAATTAACAAAAGCAAATACTTTTCTTTATAAAAAAGATTGATTTTTCCTCATCATTATTTATATTGAGTATTGCATCTTACTTACTTACTTTATTTTAATATTTTTCTAAAATTTTATTTTAATTAATTTTTTTTTGTAATAATAACTTGTTTTTTAATTATTTGTTTATTTAAATATTTTACTTAATTCTTTTAACATTTCAATTTATTATATGCATTGATAACAATGCTTAACTACCAATCAAATTAATGTTTCAAAAATGTAAACAAATCATGACCAGCAAAATTCTAAAATCCGCACAACCCCTGGTCCCAAGCTTTGCGGATTTCAGGGAGTCTACTGTATATCAAAATTGGTGGAGTATAAATCTCAGGTTAGATGACTAAAAAAAAAAAGCTTGGTCTTTTAAATGCATAGATTAGCTGATTATCATATTTAAAAAATCAGGTTTGATTGGAAAATCAAATATCTTTTGGTCTTTATAATATTTTATGTGTAAAAATAAAACTTTTTGAAATAATTTTTAATTTTTCAGACAGTCTTTAGAAAATCAACCTTTGTTAACAAAAGAACTGAGAAATAGGCATCTTCTTCAAAAATTGGGACGTTTTAAGAAAACAGTTATTCGTATATATTTTCCTGAAAGATTAGTTTTGCAGGCTGTGTTTGAAGCTCAAGAAACAGGTGATTTACAATAATTATAATTGCTATTACTATTTTGTATTTTATAAGTAACTGTTTTCCAGCCTTTTATGTTTAACAACACACTTGAAACTAAATTTCTGTGACACACCTGCATTAAAATGAAAAAGATAATATGCATTTGTTTTCTTTTATGAATAATAAAATCACAATCAAAAAATAACTTAGAACAATATATGGTATTTTGTAAAAAAGAAAAACAGTTAAATTTATAAATATGTAATAATAAAAATTTTTTACCTAAATCCTAAATTAATTAATTCCAAATTCTTTTAACATTGAATTTTTTCCTTTCTTTTTATAATATTTTAACATATTATTTTTAATTCCATACCTTTAAGTCAACCCTTTTTATTTCATTTTATTCTAAAAAACATTAATCTTTCAAAACAATTCTTTCTTAAAAAGAAAAATCCCATTACTTGATTCTTTATATCTGTTGCATAATATTTCATTATTTATTTCTCTTAAAGCATTCAATTTCCCAAAATTCCCTGCAATTGATTTTGTTTGAACATGGAATTCCAGAGACAACCTAGTCGGATGTCTAAGAGAGCTAATTTATTCTTGTTTCGGTGGGTTAAATTTCATTGGTAGAAGGTGAGTTTTCAAAATTTGATTAGCAGATTAGAAATTTGTTGTTAAATCCTTCTTCCTCCCCAATGAAACTATATAAGTCTGATTACATTGGCTTATATATATATATATGTGTGTGTGTGTGTATCTGCCTCACTTTCTACCAAAATATTAACGTTAATACTATAATGTTGATTCCATTTTTCTGATAAGTTTCAAATCTTGGATTTTGTTTTTTCTTTTTCATTTCACTTGTTGATTAATTATTTTCTTTTATGCAATTATTTTAACTGTTCTTGGTTTCCAGATACTTAATTTTGTCTTTTTAAGTAAAATTCGACGAAATAACATATCTTTTCTATGAATTAACATGTGTTACACCTCTGAAGAGTCTGTATGCTTTTTCATAGATTTGTGGTCTCTGAATTTGTTTATCCTTTTTGTTTATTTATCTATTTATTTATTATTATCCTATATCAATATTTTTGTATTTGATTTAAATCTTATTATATATATATATAATATATATAATTTCCTCTTTTTATTGTTTTATAATATTTAATGCAATGCTTGATGCTGACAATTTTTTAATTAAATATATTGATCTTAAAAATGAATTTTAGACAAGCTCATTTGAATATTCTTCCAAAAATTCTAGCTGTGTTTGATGCTTGTTTTTGATAATTTCATGGTGGAAACATTCACTTTCGAGCTGTCCATGGATTGGATTGTACTCAATCCAGAACTTAGAATTACATTTGAAGTCAATCTACAATCTTTCCCCCTCTATCCCCTCAAAAAAAAAAAAAAAAACTTTGATTTACAATTTAACTTGAACCCAAACTGAAAGTAAATTATGTTTAATGCTATTATGAAAAGTAATGTACAGTTATAAATCTAATCCAATTTTATCTTGTTATAGTACAATCTCAATATGCTTTGATGAAACAATTTCTTATTGTTGTTGTTTTTTTTTTTTTTAATCAAAAAGTGAATATTTTTATTCGATTACATAATTTTTGAATAAGGAGACCTGTCAATCTTATGCGCTATCAAATAAAAATGAATTCAGTAATGTGACAAAAAGTAGCTCTTTTAAATTTGATAACAGTCTTAGTAAATTTTAGAAAAATATTTTTTCAAATCTACTTTTTACTATACAGCTTTAAAAGCTACGATGATTTAAGCTTCTTTTATTTGTTAATGAATTCTTATTTGAATGTTGAATAGTCTCAGAGCCTAAGTAATCATTAATGTTACTATTATGTATTTTCTGTCTTGCGAACATGCAAACACATAGTAATTTATAAATACGCTGTAAAATTATCCCATAAATATGCATGCAGTATTATTTAAAAGAATTTTAATTGTATGCTATGAAAAATCTGAATTTTTTTGTAGAGATTGAGTCTGATTGGATCGGGTCTGGTGCAGCCAGTATGAAAATTAAAAGTTCAGCCTGATCTGGGCTTATCCCAACTGAATTTCTGTAAAACATGGATTGTTACATTGATTTTGTTAAAAGGAGCCGTTCGGACTGAAAATCAAACCCAACGTTTTGGCATGTTCTGATGCCACCCTTACTTATGCATAGCAACATCCTATGAAATTATCTACTGAAATTTAAGATTTTTTAAATGTGTTTTCCTTAATATGGCATTTAACATTTATCTCAATAATTAAGATATATTTTATCTTTTGAAATCTTTTAAAACAAATTATCAGTAGATACAACAACAAAAATTACTAAAATTTCTTCTGTAAAAATAGAAAATATTTCCTTTAGTGAATTAGCACAATCTGTGGGGTACTATAAAAATTTAGAATAATTTATTTGATACAGAAATCAATTTAGATGTATTCTTATTGCCATGTCATTCAGAATGCATATTTACTATATTTGCTATATTTTTCTATTTTTGCTCATAACTTCTATTTTACAAATTTTCTGATTTTATTTTAGTTCAAGATGTATGTAACTTCATCAGAGAATATTTAGAAGACAAAAACTTGAACTTTTACTTGTGTAAGTGTTTTATTTACATAATTTCTTAAATATCATAAAACTTGAATTTTTTTTTTTTTTAAATAATTTTATGTAGATAAAAATGCAACAAATGTAATGAAGTCATTAGCATAATTTTATGCCTTTGCACACATAGAAACTTAGTTGTATGCTTTCTTATAATTTTATATACATTGGAACTTGTATAATTGATTATTATCTGTGGAAATAACTTGTCTCTTAATTGTTTACTTATAAAAGATAAAAAATGATACAGAGAAGAGAAACAAACAAACAAACAAACATTCATTTCTAATTACTTACTAATGTAAATGCCTGTCCTAGGACAGTAGGTAAAAAATATGGTTTTCAATTAAAATTTGAAATATCCTCGTTTGATAAAAATATTGTCATAGATGTCTTAGACACATTGGTGTTCACTGTTGACTAGATTTGACTAGATGACCATTTTGAACAGAAAACCCCTAACACATCTAAATGAGACTTAAAACGGCCTATAGAGACGTTGATTGCAGGCTTCGGTACAGAAAAATTGTCTCTTTCATGTCACTTCAATCAATGCAAAAGAGTCATTGAAATAAATCTTTATTGTAATTGTGATGGAAAACAATAGATATTTGCTATGAGTGTATTTGGAAATTCGCTATCCTAGCAATATTTTAGCAGCCAAAACTTGTGGGAACAAACAAGTCGGCCCAAAAAATAATATCACCGGATAACAAACTCCTCAAATACAACCAGCAGCGCATGAAAGATAGATGTACATTGCGTATGTAAAGATTTAAAAAAAAAAATCAAATTAAATTTATTAAGATTTAAGTTTGTTACTTGAAACAGCTGAAATTAAATAAAGAAAAATGAAAATAAAAAGAAACACTCGCCCCTAATGAATACACACTTGATGATCTATAATGAATGAATTTATTTTTTAGGTATTGCAGGTTTCGTTGGCCAACGAGATGATTACAATAAATTGATAAACTTTCATTTGTTTACACATCTAACCTTAGACAATTTTCTTCTTCACTGTGAACAAAATCAGGAGGTCATTCAAATCAGTCATAGAGTACAGAGTTTCTGCATGGAGTGATATACTAGGGAAATTTTAGGTCCAATTGTAGTCGGCATATCTCACATTGGCATTAGTTGAACACTCTTTGATGCAATCTGGAATCGATGATGGCTCCACCGGGCGCGGGATCCCACTAACAAGGAAGGTCTCCATTGGGGGCATACTCCGAATTTTTTGAAAAAAATACGAATTAAACTACTCATGTAGGTAATAACGGATCAGTGAAAATTAGCACAGAATTACATTATTAGATATGTAAAAAAATAAAATAGTTTGGAATAATTGGCATGAAAAGCTGAAAGCGACGCGGGATTTGGCGAGCAGTGCATTTCCTCGCTAACAGCAGACGATTTTAACGAATCTGAAAATAGATTTTAATTGACTTCACTGTTAAAAATCTGCAGCATTTACTGCAACGTCACTCCACTACTTTTATAGAATATCTCTCTTCTGACCAATGAGAATGCTCCTTAGCACGGTGAATTGACGGTGTCATACACTGTTAAAAATCTGCTGCATTTTGTTGCAACGCACTCCACTGCTTGTATATAATATCTCTATTCCAACCAATGAGAAAGCTTCATTTCACGGCCAAGTAACTGTTTTCTATACAAGCAAGGGAGTGCATTGCAACAAAATGCAGCAGATTATTAACAGTGTATTTTTCAATTTGGAACAATTTTAATCAATTTTAATTGTGTTTTAAATGATAAAATACATTAATTTCATTTTGTTATAAGTACATATAAACGTATATGACAAAATTACACTTAAAGTAAAGTAAAAATGCAAAACTAAAATTACTTAAACTAAACTTATTTAAATAAATTGAACATAGAAAGTTTTTTTTAAGTATTCAAAGCGTAAAAGCGTATTTTTCAAAATTTCGTTTTTTCGCCAATCGGAGATAAATCGCCAAATAAACGAAATTTTTATTATTTTTTTACGGACGTTATAAGGAGGTTCTGCCGAATTTTTTTTTATAAACATGTATAACTATATGAGAAGAACATTCTGTAATTTTTTCAGATTTTTCTGAGTATGCCCATATGGAGACCTTCCTTGTAAGATAGGGATTGTCACAAGAAGGGCTGCAACACTACTTGCTTTATTGAAATTCGGAGAGTGCGACTTTCAGAGATGAAGCAATGAATCTGCAATGACATACTAACGACATGGCTGATGAAGCATTGAGGTGATGGCCACAGACACAAAAATTATAACTTGTGTTGCACAAATGCTACGGAGATTATCCCACGTAGCCGAGAGCTCTAAGATCGAATGGTGTTGAAGTAGATCTAATGATTGCTAATTAGGATGGAGGCTGGCTGAATTTTTAAAAATATGATGCCGTAGCAGAAGTTATTTGATTTCAGGACCTAAAAATTTTTAGCACAAAGCTGACCAAAAGAAAAAAAGATTACATTCTCATCTGCTGCTGAGAACAACCATTCACTCTCCCGACGCAAGACCCTAAGGTCCGCACCAGTCTCTACGTGCTAACACCGCGCTGTTCAGTAGAAACGTGTCAAATAAATCAGAATATCGCAGTCCTCCTCTGTGCAGCGTTCGCACGCCCAGTCAATCAGAATCCAGCATTACCCAAAGCTAGGAATGATCCAGAAAAAAACATGCATCATCAAGGGATGGACGCGGGGGATTCGGCGGGAAATTCGTACCGACGAACCTTCTAGAACATGGTCGAACATTCACAACTCCCGATGACTCTTTGATCTAGGTTGTAAGAGGGACTATGACAAAATGGCGATGCATGAATTTGAGAAAAACCGCGATCTTCATAAAAAAATACATAGATTAAGCTTCATTTTTGAAATAGCATAAATTGCGAATTATATGCTTAAAAGACGGCAATTACATGAAAATGATTTACATTTAAAAATAAGACTGATTAATATAATTTTAAGAATGAATAATTAATAATAAAATAATTTAGAAAAATATTATTTTGTATATTATTATTATGTCAAATAGGGAAGCTGCGATGCACAAATTGAAAATACTGGATTTATAGGATATATTAATGAAATTATGGAAAATTAAAATTACTTTTTTTTTAAATGACTATTAATTAATTAATTTTTCCTAAAATAATGATCTGAATTTTTTGAGAATAAAAAATATAATCTGTAAATCATCTAGTATACATCCTAGCAATATTTAAATTAGGATACATTTGTATTTGTCATATAATTCAGAACAAAATATCACATGAAATCTGAAATTGTGCAAAAAAATTATCATTCTGAACAAATTAAAAATGTATGTAATGCAATCAGACATGCTACTTTTCCGCGGAAACGCGGAATTCCGCTTTTTCGGCGCCGAATTTTATTATCCCTGGGATCAATGCAAATATGCATTAAAATTTGTTGACATTTATATGTAGGGGGGGGGGGGGAGGGTAACGATGAAATACAACAAAAACGCGAGTCAAACGGCGCTAAATTAAGAAAATTTCTTCAAATGATTGCAGAAACAACGCAAATTTCTCCAAAGGATCGAAAAAAAACTATAAAATCATCAAACAATCGCGGAAAAAATACTATTTTCTTCAGAGGATCGCGAGAAAAAACACGATTTTTGTTAAATGATCACGAACAAGACGCGATTTTCGTTAAAGAATTGCTGGGAAAAGACGATTTTTGTGAACAGGTTGCGGAAAAATACTCTAATTTTGTCAAATAATCGTATTTTATCGAAAGATCGCGGAAAATGCTCCAATTTTGTAGAAAGATCGCAGAAAATACGCAAATTTCGACGAAAGATCGAGGAAAATACGGAAATTTTAACAAAAGATCACAGAAAATACACATATGTTGACAAAAGATCGCAGAAAACACACAAATTTTGACGAAAGATCGCGAAAAATACCCAAATTTTGGCGAAAGATCGCGGAAAATACGCAAATTTTGACGAAAGATCGCGGAAAATACGCATATTTTGACGAAAGATCGCGGGAAATACGCATATTTTACGAAAGATCGCGGAAAATATGCATATGTTGACGAAAGATCACGGAAAATATGCAAACTTTGACGTAAGATCGCGGAAAATATGCAAATTTTGACGTAAGGTCACGGAAAATACGCAAATTTTGACGAAATATCGAGGAAAATACGGAAATTTCGACGAAAATACGGAAATTTTAACGAAAGATCGCAGAAAATACACATATGTTGACAAAAGATCGCAAAAAACACAAATTTTGACGAAAGATCGCGAAAAATACACAAATTTTGACGAAAGATCGCGAAAAATACGCAAATTTTGACGAAAGATCGCGGAAAATACGCAAATTTTGACGAAAAATCGCGGAAAATACGCAAATTTTGACGAAAGATCGCGCAAAATACGCACATTTTGACGAAAGATCGCGGAAAATACGCAAATTTTGACGTAAGATCGCGGAAAATACGCAAATTTTGACGAAAAAGCGCGAATTTCGCTAAAGGATTTTGGAGAAATGCAAACTTCATTAAAAAGGCTGTTTGAGAAAAAGTGCAATTTTCGTCAATTGGTTGCGAAAAACGCTAATTTCGTTAAAATATTGCAGAAAAACGCAGATTTCGCCAAAAGTCTGAGAGGCCGTGAAAGTTTAGCTTTTTTCTTGCTGAGCCTGTAGGATGTCTGTGATGTACTTGCTTGAAATTTTCCTGAAGAGAGAAGTTGCATCTTTCCTCCCCAGATGGCAAATTCAAGCACTTAAATCACAAGAAACATATAAATGTGTAGGGTGTGATTGAACAGATGAGTTCATGCCAGAATTATTATATATATATATATATATATTAATAGATTAGATTTTGTACAGGAAAATTGTCTATTTAATGTTTTTAATTTATGCTAATAGTCCAAGATCCCAGGGCCGCCAGACGTTATTTATTTTCTCACAAGTAAAATGTATTGGATAAAGTAATGTTAGTACGTGGAATGAGCGTAGTGATACCTGCTAGCTTGGACCGACGGCCAATTTATGGGTACCATGTACCAAAGGTAGGTAAAAACGTTGCGAACTTTACTTATTTTCTCAAGCTTGATTTTTATATAATGATACTCAGGGAACTATTTCAATACTATATCTAAGCTCCCAGACCAATTGCATGGGCCAAACATCCAGCCAGGCATGCATAAAGTGACGCGGCTCCTTATGTGACCATACATAAAGTGGCACTTTGAAGCTTCCCAAAAAATGATATAACTTTACTTATTTTCTTAAGCTCGATTTTTATATAATGATGCTCAGGGAACTATTTCAATATTATACGTAAGTTCCCAGACCAATTGCATGGGCCAAACATCCAGCCAGACACACATAAAGTGACGCGGCTCCCTATGCGACCATACATAAAGTGGCGCTTTGAAGCTTCTTAAAAAATGATATAATTTTACTTATTTTCTCAAGCTTGATTTTTATATAATGATGTTCAGGGAACTATTTCAGTACTTTATGTAAGCAGCCAGACCAATTGCAGGGGCCAGACATCCAGCCAGACATGCATAAAGTGTCCCTATGAGTATGTACGCGAGTGTGATTATTAGATTGATTTATAACATAGCATCATAAAACTTATGTTATTAATGGTCTAATGGAAGTCTTCAGTAATAATTAAATAATATTTTAACCCTTAATTTTAAAAATAATTATAGCATACCAAAATGTGAATACATTTGAAATCGTAATCGAAATTATGAACAAGAAGAAGATATGATTTCAACTGGTTTAATGGGGACCAACTACCAGGCTTTATAAGTGAATCGCTTCAAGAATAATCAGGTATTCTACAAATTTAAATATTTATATAAACTTGTAATTATTTGATTCTTAATTACATATATATTTTTTACAAAAAAAGAAATTAATGATGATGATTATAAAAACTAACATTGGATTGATGAAGAATTATGAAACTTCAACGATGACGATAATGAAGATTAAAAAGAAGTAATAAAATAGATCATACTTTCTCACTAATAAAGTAATGAGTAATTTTTAAATGAATTATTTTGAAATTTTCTATTTACAAATTTTATTGTTGCTTGCCTATTATAAGACGTATAAACTATTATTTTTATAAATTGATTGTTGTTGAGAATCATCAATTTCCTCAATATTTGAAAAAAAAATTTAAAAAGAAAAACACTCTTTATAAATTAGTAACGATTTGTTCATAATTTCGATTATGATTTCAAATGTATTCACATTTTGGTATGCTATAATTATTTTTTTAATTAAGGGTTAAAATATTACTTAATTATTACTAAACACTTCCATTAGACCATTACTAACATAAGTTTTATGATGCTATGTTATAAATCTATCTAATTATTACGCTCGCGCTCATACTCATAGGGACACTTTATGCATGTCTGGCTGAATGTTTGGCCCATGCAATTGGTCTGTCTGCTTACATAAAGTACTGAAATAGTTCCATGAGCATCATTTTACAAAAATTAAGTGTGAGAAAATAAGTAAAGTTATATCATTTTTTAGGAAGCTTCAAAGTGCCACTTTATGTATGGTCTCACAGGGAGCCGCAACACTTTATGTGTGTCTGGCTGGATATTTGGCCCATGCAATTGGTCTGGGAGCTTAGATATAGTATTGAAATGGTTCCCTGAGTATAATTATATAAAAATCAAGCTTGAGAAAATAAGTAAAGTTCGCAGCATTTTTACCTACCTTTGGTACCTGGTACCCATAAATTGGCCGTCAGTCCAAGCTAGCAGGTATCACTACGCTCATAGCACGCACTAACACTACTTTATCCAATACATTTTACTTGTGAGAAAATAAGTAACGTCTGGGGGCCCTGGGATCTTGCTCTATAAAGTGCTATTGAAATAATTCTTTATTGTAAATGCGATTGAAAGTATTAGATATTCACATTAGAATAAATTTTTATTTGTCATATAATTCAGAATAAAATATAACATAAAATCTAAAATTGTGGGAAAAAAAAAAAAAAATCTGAACAAATTAAAAATATATGTAATGCAGTGTACTTGAATGGTGTTTTCCTGAAGGGAGAAATTACATCTTTCCTCCACCACATGGCAAATTCAAGCACTTGAAATTCAAAATGTTTAAATGTGAAGCAGAAGTATGAATTAAGAGATTAGTTTGCACCGGAATCGTTACACAGTGTTTTATAATATTTAGATTTGGTATAGGAAAATTGCCTCTTTAATGTCCTTTTAACTAACACTAAAGTGCCATTGAAATAATTATTTATCGTAAACACAATTGAAAACATTATATATTTGGATAAATTAATTAGGATAAATTTTTATGTCATATAATTTGTAACAAAATATTTCTGAAATCTGAAATTGTGCAAAAAAATATCATTCTGAACAAATTAAAAATATATGTAATGCAATGTACTTGCATGAGATTTTCCCAAAGGGAGAAGTTAAATATTTCCTCCACCAAATGACATATTTAAACACTTGAATTGCAAAATGTTTAAATGTGAAGAAGCGTGACTGAACAGATCAGTTTGCTCTGGAATTATTACACTGCATTTTATTATATTTAGATTATCTTGAATAGTAACAATATTGTGAGTACATGATAATAATGCATGTAATAGCACTGAAAAATTCCTTCCTTTTATAGTTTAGTCCTTTCAGGAGCATTATTTGCAATCTATAATGCTCAATTTTAATGCTGAAACTTCCAAATGGCACCAGTAATTTTTTAATAGAATTTCCATCTTATAATATTAGTGAAGAAAAGCTTTTGAGTATTTTCAATTTTTTTGTAAATTACAGTATGAATTAATTATTTGAACTTTTTTGGAACAAAAATGTCTTGCCCCTGAAAGGGTTAATGATTCCCTTTTTATTTTATGTAAAATTGTATTAAGTTATAAATGTGTGTTTTAGAGATAATTTTTTATTTATTTATGAGTCTTATAATATTATTAAACTACATAATGTTTCTTTATTTTGAATATTATAATAAATTTATACTGTAATTTTTCTTTACATTATAAGCCTAATAATTTATTCATTCTTCTTTGATTAATTGTGTATTTTAATTATAATGAATCAATTTTTTTTTTTTAATCAATAATAAAGCTATAGACTGGCCTCAAACATCAAAACTATATCAGTTCTTTTTCTATCCAAGAAAAGTTGTTTTAATGTTGTTATTTTTTACATCTGATCTCTAAAAGTATATATATATATATATATATATATATATATATATATATATATATATATATATATATATATATAAAATATAGACTTAATTTTATGTAAATTAAAATATTATTTCAATGAATTTTAAATCTGTAGATTATCTTTCATTGCTGTTTAAAAATTATCTGTTTAAATTAAAATATCTGCTTTTTTATTTTAGATACAACTCCACCAAAAGAAAAGAAAGATCCTTCAAAAACATTAATAGAAGTATGTGAATTTATTCAGTGTGACTTCTGAATTTTATTAATTTTATGTTACATGATAATATCCTTTTAAGTCTGGCACAAAACCCAGAAAAAACATGGATATTTTCTCAATAGGGTACAGAAATATCAAAGTGGGAAATAGGTTACTTCTGCTTCGCTCAATATCTTTTTATTGGTGTGATTTCAAAATTTGACATAAATTAGACTTTATGATGTAATGTAATTATTTTGACATTTATAGCCTAAATAAAATCAATTAATAGAAGTTTATTGAAAAGAAATTGCAACTTTTATTTTTTAATTTAGAAATTTAATTTAAATTTTGAATTTTAAAAAAGGTTTTTATTCTCTTATCTTTTCATATGTATGTATGTGTGAAAGGATGTTGTATAGAATCTTTATGTGGAATGGTTGGGCCTCCATTTAAAAACAACATCCATTTAATCAGATTTGTTTATAAGATTAATTATTAGAATTAGATCCAATCATTACCAAGGATTAAGAGTTTGAAAGAGAAAAGTTTGTTAATTCTTTGGAAACAATAATTCTGCTTAAAATCAAAATGCTTGCCATTTGTCAAAATACACCCATTTCAAATTCTAGGAGTTGGTATCCTGTTATGCTAATGAATTTTCACCAATCTTACAGCTCTTTTATCTTTTTTCATTCTGATCTCCTACAGTTACATTTTAGTAGCAATTTTTTTAAGTTTTTTATTTAGTTTTAATATGTAAAACCCTGTGTTTGAAATAAAGAAATTAATGTTTACATTCTAAATGTATTACAATATGTTTGTATATATATATATATATTGCAAAGCTCGGTTAATATAGCTGGAAATCCATTAGAATTTTCACATACAGGTTCGAATCTTGACGGCTTTGCAAAAGTATTACCAAAGTCAAAACATAGCATCTTAAAAGGACAAAAGCTTTAGGTAGAGTATACACTTAAAACTGACAGAAATTTTCAAGGACTGAATACAAGCAGAAACACAATTAGCTGATGAAAAAAGCATTGCATAACCTGAAAAACATAAGTGTTTAAAAATAAAAATCCAAGAAGTGTATCTGACCTGCAGATAAATAAGTGAAATAAAAGCAGGGATTAAAAAATGATGATGACTGTTGGAATTATGAAATTCAAGATGTTCTCAAAATATATCATTTCCAATTGTAATGCTAAATACTGAAATTTAGTTTCCTCAGAATCAATTCTTTTTATATTAAACTGTGCCTTTATTTGGAAAAAAAACTTATTTCATGATGATCAATCCAAAAAAAATTAATTTTAGCACTTCCCTTCACATAATTTGGACATGAAATCTTTTGAATCTTCATCATCTATAGCCATATTTACTTGTATTTAGAAATCCAGGCCATCAGTTGCTATTTATAGCTTTTGATTGATCTATGGTCAAGAACCATACAATTTTAAATTTTTACTAAATGCACTGTATAACTTCAAAAATAGTAACTAGGAATATCCAAAGTAGTACTATATTTTTTATAGTACCTTTAGTCATAATTTAACTCACTATTAAATGATAAATTGTGTAAGAAAACAAGAAATAAAAATATTTTTTAAAAAATCTTACTTTATATAATATTTTCTATGTTACAAAAAAAAAAAAAAAAAAAAACTTATAAAGAGTGAAATTATTTCTTCTTTTGTAATTCAGAAACTTCGATGTCAACTATGTTCGTTTCAATTTTTTTAGCTGTTCCACATATTTGTATTTTGAACGTTCTAAGCGATCAATAGTACAATTATTAAAGTACTTTCAGTTGTTAAAAAGAATGGCGACCTGAGTTAGGGGACAGGATTGTTCAACTTGTTGTTTATGTCTGTTCTCAGCTTTCATGTAAAAACATAAACTATGTAGTGAAATATTTATTATTTTATGTTTATTTTGAAAGTGTTTGTGATGGATCCTAATACAACAGATAATAATGCAAAACTTTAATATATTTTTTGTTGTTTTATTTTATGAAGTTGTATACTTTGAAAGCACCCTCGTATTAGAGTAAGATTATTTTGAAAATATCTCATTTAAACGTTTGTTGTACTAAAAGTCACATCCTGTTACAATTTCTAACTGAATTGAAAGTTTGAACCTTTGAAAAGTGAAAAATCAAAGAAACTGCTGCAGAAAAGCACGGATGAATATTGTCTTAATGCTTTGAATTTTTCAATTTTTTGAATTTTAATCAAGTTAAAAAAAAAAATCTAGACAGATATGGTAATACCAAAACTTTCTTCTATCTTATACATGTTAATACATCCTGAAAAATGCTGCATAACAGACCCACCGGTTAGGTTGTTTACACTAATGCTCTTATTCACCATCTACCTCAACCTAGGAAACCTCGGTCGAACGCTCAAATGAAATTTATGATAACATTTGATTGGACATTATCAAGGAGATGTCCAGTCAGGATTAAAGATGAATACCGTTTGAGCGTTCGACCGAGGTTTTCGATGTAACTCGGGGTCGAAGTAGTTGGTGAATAAGAGCGTAAAAGGCAGTTAGCAACAACTTAATGTCAACTTCTAACTGAATTGGTAGTTTGATGAAAATTTGTGCACACTTTGATGAAGTTATTGCAGATTCTTTTTAAAATTCTTTTTAACAGCACTATATGTTGGGTAATGTACACCAAAAACTAACCAGGATCAATTTTTAGAGGTACTGACTGAATCTGATGTTTGATGAAAATCCATGCATTAGTTCTTGAGATACAAATATTGCAAAATCAAGAAAAATGCAGGAAAGCAATGCCACTTGTAAGGGAATTTACATTAAAACTAAACAACACAAATCTTTATCACAAATTAATTGAATATGAAGTTTGATGAAAATTTGGGCACTAATTCTTGAGTTATAGCTGTTGCAATAATCATGAACAATACAGCTTGTTACCTTACTTTAATGAAATCTAGTAAAAAAAAAAAAAAAAAAAAAAAAAAAAAATGCAAATTTTGGTTGAAAATTGCATTTTAAATGTAATCATTACTTTACATTTTATGGATTTCCAGGCACCAAAAATATTTTTTTGCAATAGGAGTTGCTGCATAAAATAGTAATAATAATGGTGTAATATTATGTATTTATCTAGAAAATTTCTCAAAATTGTTTAAATTCTTTGACTGAATTTTTCAAACACATATGAGAATATAATGAGTGATTAAATGTTGTTGAGTAATATTTGTCTGCAGTCTGTTACTATCAAACATGTTGTTATTGATTTCTCCATATTAAATTATTGTTATTTAGATTTTTTTTTTTTTTTTTTTTTTTTTTTTTTTTTTTGCATATTCTCATCTGTTTTGGTTTATTGCAGTCCATGTTAATTCCTGCTGCTGTTATGTATTTTGGCTCTGATAAACATAGTTCTAACTACTTATTGAAGGAGCTGAAAGAAAAAGTTTCTGACCCCAGGGCAGCTTCACTGGCTGCATATGAATCCAGGTAGTTCTTTTTTGGTGCAGCAATCTTTTTTATTAGACAAAAAAAAGGCTAAATCATTACTGATGTACAATAGGTGTCTCACAAGTCTGTTCATTTTTCGTAAACTCCTAAAAGCTCAATAAATTTTTGTATTAGAATGTGATTTATGCCATAAATAAAACTTGACAAATGATAGATAGAAACATTTGTAGAAAAAACAATAGTTCAAAGAAAATTGGACTATTTTTTTTTCTTTTTTTGTCACAAAAAATCTAACAATTTGACAAGATTTATGACACAAATTGCACTCTGATCCATTATATATGTATGAATTTATGTGAAACAATTCACAAGACATCTTGTATATAAAATAAATGCAAGTTTTAACTAAAAAACTTCTATCCTTAAGCAAATGCAAATTATAGAATAATGTTCCAATCTGTAAACACGAACCTTTCTATTAGTGTATGACTATCTCATAATTATTGATAGTCATGCACTAATAGAAAAAAATTGAAATAGATTCAATCAGAAAGTTGTGCAAATTAAACTTTGCTCCCACAGATCCTTTTTTTTTTTTTTTTTTTTTTTTTTTTTTTTTTTTTTTCCAAGGGAAATCTTGACAAAAAAGGAAAAGAAAAAAAATTCAGACAGGGGGAAAAAAAGAAGGAATGTTTGGATAATTAGACAGGTTTGATTAATTGGAGTTTGGATAATCAGTGCTGTACTCTATAATAGTTTAAAGTTACTATATCAGAACATTTTTTGCAACAAAACTAATGGGATAGGATTTTTAGACTCCACAGTTAATTTTTACATTGAACAATACTTAACGAAATAAAATAAACTGAAAAAAAAAACAGTTTTCTGATAAATTTCTCCGTATTTATCTACATATTCATATACAAAAAATATTTTAATGATACAAATAAAAAAATATAAAGATGTCATCCAATGATTCCAACTGTAATGGGTTCTATCTAAATAAACAATTTGAATTTTTAAAGCTTTAAAAAAAAAATTTCATTCTTGAAAGACACTTTAAATAACTTCATTTACACGATTTTCAAATGCTTATATGATATAAGCTCAGCTTTCATTTTATGTATCTTTTGAACAATAATTCAAGACCTAACTCTAAAGGTTTGAGTAGACAAAATGTCCTATTACTACAGCCCCCCCCCCCCCCCCATTACCCTTCCAAATTTTTCTTTTCATTTTTGCACCAATCCAGAGAATGTCCAAAATTGCTTTTAAAAAGGTGGAATTCCTCCTTTAGAAAGAACTTTTTCATGACTGAACACACAACTTGTATATATTATATAACCTTACAGAAAATATAACAAATTGTTTCATCATTTAAGTTTAAATTTATTAAGTATTGTATATTTAAACATCTCGTTTAACAAATAATTTCCTGATGCATTTAAATATCTTGCATTTGGCGAGGAAAGCTTTTCAAATTGTACGGAGAAGTTGTCTTTTCATGTCAAATATTCAAAAACATTGTATTTATTTACTGATTTTTTAGAGGGATTCCATCCCTAAATTTGACTGATCTTTTATTGTGCACATAAGTAGTTTCATTAGCATTTTTAAAAGAATATTTTGAGTATGTGCTTCAAGAAGACCTTCCTTGTAAGAGTCAGAAGATACCACTGAGCTCTATATATAATACGGAGGGCCTACTCGCCGAGCTGGCCAAACCACTTTCTGTCGGGACCGCATCACACACTTCAATGCGCGCAAGTAATGAGTCCTCCATTTTTTTAAATATTACAAGAATTTTTGAAGCTTTTTTGCAAACTTTTTATTATTTTTGTTTATTTCTAAATGTTTTTGATATTTTTATGAACAATATTTAACAAACGTGTCTTTATTTTTTGTTGAGTTAAACTAAAATTTCTTTTTTAACTAATATCAAATTGAAAATTTGCTATGAATTTAAGTAAAATCAATAATTTTTTAATAAAAGAATATTTATCAGTGAAAATTGTAGCAATTTCGTCTTAATTTTAAAAGAAAATTCAATTTGAAAATATCTACCCCATACTATCCTATGGGAGGAAATCTATGTTTTGCCAAAGATTTTCGTCGGGAAATCTTTGGCACTGTATTCATGGGCGGACCGCTATATTCAATGTATCAAAATAGGGAGTTAGCTCTCCATGTTATTGTTGAGCTCAGTGGAAGATACAGTGGTTTATTAAACATGTTTAAGTACACTTTTCTGACATATTATGCAAAGGCTTGTAAGTGGGTGTGTCTGTTTTAGGAGATAAACATAGTCTCATTATTCAAATACAAATTTTGTACATATTTATGAATTTCAGAATGTAATTTTCATATTTCCTGCAGTTTTTTGGTGGTGGTGGTAGAGGAGATGTTAGAAAATTCTTGTCATTGTTAGTTGTTCAAACTCTTTTTTTTTTGTGTGTGTGTGTGTGTGTGTGTGTCACATAACACATAGAAATATTCAATTTAAATTAAGTGAAAGATCAACAATGTATTTTTAAATAAATTGGTTTAGATTAATAGTCATTAAAAGTTTTTGATATGTTTTAAAATAATTAATAAAGCAGCTTCTTATGAACAAATCAAAAATAAAAATAAAATTCATTATATTTATATTGTCATTATTTATTATTTAATGTTTTTAAATATGGTCTCGGTTTATATCAATAGGAAAGAAGCATTTAGTGAAACTGAAGATATTCTGAATAATGATCAACAAGAAGAAATTGCTACTTACGATGTAAAAAAAGAAACAGATATGGATTCTTATAAGGTTCCTGCTACAGATGTTAGTCAGACATCTGGTTTTGTTCCAACTTCAGGAAAAAGTGTTCCCAAATGGTTTAAAATGAGTAAGTAATGCTCCAGAAAAGACTGCATGTTTCATTATGTAAATTGTTTTTCTTAAATTTTTTTTCTCTTCAAAAATAAAACAGTTTTTTACTGGTGTATAGGGTGTCAGTGGATTTAAATCAACCATTTTTATTTCAATCATTGATTAAAATCTAAATTTTTTATAAATATTTAAAGTGATTTAAAAGTATTAAAATCTAAGATTAATTTGGGATTTTTTTTTTATAGGTGTTTTGCCTTATGAATATGAAAAAAAAGATAGCTTTAAAAAATTGTTTCTAAACATAATTCTCGAGAATTGTAAAGTATTAAGTACAGTAAGTTTGTAAAGGCATAAAAAAACATTTCATTTAAACAATTTAAAATAATTTGTACTGCTAAAAGCAGCAGGGGCTCCAAAGCTAAATTGATTTGAAAGATTTTCTGAAGATTTAAAATCATACAAACTTTAGTTTTGTTTAAGGCTATTATAACAGGCCAAAGCAATATCAGTCAGGTCAGCTAGTATCGCATAAAATAAAAATAGCAACAGAATAGCTGGAAGCATATTTGAATGAATTAAGTGCCTATTCAATGTTAGTTTTAAAAATATATGGCTATTCACAAATACAAAGGGCAAAATATTTTTTAATAAATTTTTGTTTTCTGAAAAGCATAAAATTGGCATGTACTTTTATTCAGAAACTATGAAATTGAAAGACTTTTTTTCTAAATGAAGAAAATACTATCAAAATTGTTATTTTGAACTTAATTTTCAAATGTGACAGGAAAAAAAAAACCCTGTCATTACATGACTAAAATTGTTTATAACTTGATAGGCAGTTTATTTATCAAAAATTCAATAAAACATGATTTGATTCCAAATCATTTAAATAGCCAAGTCTGCCAATTCTGTGTCTTTAAGTTAAAAAATTTTGCTAATAAAATTTGCTAAAATTGCCCTTCTGAAGAAAAGAAACCTTTTTCATTCAAGAGCAAAAAAATTACTTGTACTAAATGTTTGTTTAACCTGTTAAAACTTTCTCCATACCCATTTGATAACTTGGATTTTTTTCTAGAATTGTTTTCTCCCTTTCAAAAACTATTTAGGCATTTTAGAAAATGCTACACACATTGTATAAATTAATTTTTAATTATAGTTACATAATTTTAATTCGTTCATTAAAAAATTATATTTATTAGTTAGCTATTTCTATTTTACTAAAATTTTTTCTTGATAGACAGGAATAATTAAAATAACAGTTTTTAACTCTTACTTTTAGCACAAAGAAGTATGCAAAATAGGTGAGAAATATGATATGAAAAATTAATGATTAATTTTAGAAATCCTCTCATTGTTAATATATATTGATTTTAGAAATCCTCTCATTGTTAATATATTTTGAAAATTCAATACAGTAAAAATTATCATAACAATGATGAGAATTCATAACAAATGACGCATCTACATTAAGAGGCTGCTCGATTCGCTCAAACAGACTCGCATGATAATGTTAAGTCCATTGAATGGGGGGGGGGGGGGTCAAATATCTTGCTCAAATTTTAATATTTTCATTTTTTTTTTTTTTTTTTTTTTTTTTTTTTTTTTGATAAGATACTTGTGGAGGATCTACAATTGTGCTAGTTTTTACTTTTTCAATTTTGGTGTCAGATTTTTTTTTTTTTTTTTAATTAACTTTTGGAACTGGTTGAAACTGGTTTTGAAATTGAAACTATCATAATATTAAACTAGTCGTTGGAGGCCACCGTAATACTTACCCATCATGGATATGCATAACATAATATATGAAAACATAACATATGTAAACAATTTATAAAATGCATTACAATTCCACAACAAAATATAAACGTATATTTAAGTATTTTTAACACATCATAATGCTCTATTAATGAATTTCTGATGAACCAATTTCAATAAATTGTATGAAACGCCAAACTATTCAAGTAGCACTGAATTGCATAAAAGAAACATCCTTATAACTCTAAAAATAATTATCCTATTCACTAACGGTTTCTTGCATCGAATTAAGTGTCTCATTTGCAATTGAAAGATATCTTTGAATTGAAATTTGAATGAAATACAGGGTCATGAAAAATCAAAGAATGTGTAAAACAGGATTATAAATATCTCAACAACTAATAATCCGATCGACTTCGTTTTTTTATGCAAAATTTGTGTTAATTTATTGCCTTTTACGTCCACTCCTTAAAATAAAAAAAATCGAAAATTTTTATATACCTTTCACCAGAACGAATTTTTTGAGAGTCCGAAAAAAATAGTTCCGGATAATCGAGGTTAATGATATTAAATAGGCTTCGTCCCATTCTTACATACTAAGCACATACAAAATTTCAAGTCTCTATCTCAATTTGTTCGAGGGATAGAGCGGTTACAGACAGACAGACAGACACACAGACGGCAAATTTTTTTTTTCTAAAAATATGTTTTTCGGAATCTCCAGTGTCCGAAACGTGTAAAACCGTCAAAAATTTTTTTTCGATTTTCAAAACGATTGCAAGACTTACCCTATACTACGTATGATGGGTAAGTAAAATGTATAACCATAATTGAAAAAATAAAAACTAACTTGGTTGTAGATTATCCTCAGCTATCTTATGAAATAAAAAAAAAAAATAAAAAAAAAATCACATAAAAATATTAAAATTTGAGCAAGATATTTGAAAATAACACCCCCATAGACGTAACATTATCATCCGGGTCTTTTTGAGCAAATTGAGCAGACTCTTAATATAGATACATCATTTGTTATGGATTCTCATCATCATTATGACTTTTAACCAAAGAGGCACTGAAACACTTTTTTTAGTAATAAAACATGCAGCAATAACTCACTGCAATAACTGCAAATGAACCATTAAAAACTGTAATGACTAAGAATCTATAACAAACTGCATCTCTATTGATGGCTTGTTTGTTTGTTTGCTGTTCTTGTTTGTTTAAATATGAAAAAATTTTATGCTTTATAAAATTATAAAAAGTACTTTAATTTTTATTTCAGGTAAAAAATGAAGCAATACAGATAAATAATTGTAACAGTATATCACAAACTTATAAAACAATGTATTTTGTAAATAAACAATCTTAATTTTGTGTTACAGGTTTAAAATGTTGGTAATATCCTTTAGTATAATCCATCATTAAATCTTGAGTGCATTCTGGTAATTCCTTTGTATATATCCCTAAAAATATAACTAAATATGAAATTTATTGCTTACATCATTAATAACAACAATGAAAATAAAGAAAAACAATACTGTTAAAACAACTCCTTTTTACTTATGAATGCTTTGATAATAAAACTTAAATCATAAAATGTTTAAAAATATGCTTTTGTTAGCAGATTCATCTTTTGATTATTTATTAAATGACTTAATTTGAATGTTCAAGTTAAAATCTATATATATATATATATTAAGCCATTCTTACTTAATGCAGAAATTGCAATTATTTGTTAATTGTTTAATGGCAATGCCCAAATGAAATGCATCTCCACTAGTTATTCTGTAAAATTCCTTGGGCAGGATTTAGGTCAAGTAAATTGGGTTTATTTACGTTTCACTCTTTCTCTGCAATTATGGAGCTTCAAAATATTTTTATTTTTTCCATTCTTTTTGCTTTTAAAAATAAATAAAAGTTATGAATTTTAAATGTTTCAGTCTAAAATTAAAGAATTATATTATAAATGAAATAAGTGAATGAATTATATTTTAAATAATGAAATATGAAAAAACATCACAGACACAATCTTTAGCAATTTATTACATGTGTCCAGCTAGCATAAACTTGCCAATTTGATTTATCTTCCAAAATTTTCTGATTTGGCAAAGAATTGAACAAATAAATTAAATTATGGGGAAGAGTTCCATATCCTGTTCCAGCTGGTGCAATTGGCGAAGGAATCCAAAATAGCACCATAAAACCTTTTTAACTTCTTATCAATTTTTTAATATGATGGAACATCATGATTTTTTAATAAGGGAAGAATTTTATATTGGGGAGCAAACTTTTTTTCGCATTATATGAATTGATGTGATTGTGATCGCCAGATTTTGTGGTTGCTTTTTTATTAGTGGAACGGTTCATTTGTTTTTTTGTATACATTTTTTGCATTTAGCCTATTTCTTCGGAAAAGTTTATAGCTTTTGTTTTAAATTTGATATAAAAAATATATATAAATAGATAATATTTATTTATATGTGTATATATTATGTATTTATATATGTATATTTTTATGTATAATTACATATATATAGAAAGATATCTAAAATGTAATACATAAAAATATTCATATAAACATTGTATATTTTTTTTAACTAACTTATATAACATTTACTAAATAAATATAATTTTTATAAATTATTTAAAAATCATGTTTTTCTGCCATTTGAAAAGTCTGATAAATTGCTAAAATGGCTTTTTGTTTCCATTTTTAAATTTTTTCACCTATCATGCCAGCCAGGACAGGATTTGAAATTCTTCCCCATTAATAATTATAAACATACGATACATTTATTTTATAAATGTTATAAAAAACATAAATGTAACAGGAGAAAAAATAAAATGAAGTTTATTTTAGTAGTATTTAAAAGAAACTACAATGGCCACATTAAAACATTTATCATAAAAAAAAAAAAAAAAGTAGGGAACAGTATATGGAATTCTTCCCAAATTATGATTAAAAATAATATGATACAATGCTTAGCATACATTTAAGGGAGACCAAACTGGTCTCGAGGAGTGGCTAGTATTATATAATTTATCAGAATATTCAAACTAAAAAGAAAGTAAGGATGCTAAGATTTACATTTGTAAATTAAGACATTTAAGGAAGAAGAGAATGAAAAGTAGCAAAGACCTCCATGCATATAAATTTGTCTTTTTTTCTCGTAAAATTAGGGGCAAACTTTTTTAATGCATTTTATATTTTTGCACAAATATTATTTTTATTAAAGAAAGACAATTATATTTGAATAATTGGAATTAAGTTTGTGATTCACTTAATTCATGGTTTCTACACAATTCTGGTTTTAAAAAAAATCCGGTTTTTCCCCACTTTCTCAATAAAAATTCATCTTGCATATTGTTATAAAATACTCCACAATAAACAACTTCAATCTAGATAAATGCTAAGCAAATGGGTAAGTGTGATTGCAGATCACACAGGAAGGTTTTGTTTGATATTTCTTTCAAAACAACTATATTCTTTAATTTATATTTATTAAATTCTTACATAAATGGTAGCACCAATAAATTTAATTTTAAAATGATTATAAAAGGAAGTTATTTATTTTAATCAAATTAAAAATATCTAAATCAAATCACTTAAATAAAATTCAAAATTCCAATTTTATTTGGAAATCCAAAATTAAGAAAATTTAGCTAAAATATAAATAAACAAAATTTAAAACAAAATTTAAAATACTGATTCATTAATAAATTAATAAATCACAATAGTTTTTCAAATAGAAAGAAAAGTGAATTCCAAAATATATTACAAACAGGATTAGAAATTAGTGGTCATTAGTTGCCAAGTGCAACAAAATTATACTTAGTTGTCAAACAAATGCTCTTACTCCTACTTTAATGTAAGAATTTTCGGTACTTCTAGGTTATCCCGTCGACCAAAAAATGATCGCCAAACTATAAGCTTAAATGCCAATAATGGATGATCGTGAATGTCACATTCAATGACATTAAATGTGATTCATGTGTTTAAAATGTCATTAAGAGATTTTTATTTCGACTTTATATTAATATTTTTATTAATATTCTACTAATTATTTTTTTTTTCGTTATTTAAAATAAAAATTACATCAATAAGTATAATTTGGCTATTAGTTTGGCGATTTGTATAATTTGGTGAAATTGGTCGACGGGATAACCTTACAGTACCAAATTTTCCTACCACATGCACTTTAAGAGCACCTGTTTTCCATAAAAGATTGAATAGTAGCCTATGTTTAAGACATCCTTGTATTTGCCAATCACCTTTAAGTTGATTTAACTTAAATCAATGATTGATAAACCTGACCTCACAGCTGCTTTATACTTGTTATTATAATTATATGTTTATGTTGCAGCGTACCGTTGAAGGCTTCCAAGATGAATACAGCGAAATACTTGCATGTAGTTTATTCACACATATATTATTATAGACAGGTTACACATAACAAAGACGCGACACAACATTTATATAAAACCAGTTTGAGCCCTTGTTCTAGGTTAATTTTGGTTACAGTTAAAGTTCTTGACCAGGTCACGTTACAGTTAATGTCATTATACCACAACAGCCACATGTCACTAAAATTCTTGCACACTATGTTTGAAAGCATGGTTTAATACTTCCATGCACCTGTCCATCAACTCTAAGCTGACTTCATTAATGATTGATAAAACTGACCATGTTCTTGAGCCATGTTCTTAAAATTATTTATCAGAAAGAGACTAAAATAAAAATAAATAAATAGTTATATAATCCTGTTCAAATAATGGCATCTCAGCAAGGATAACTTTTCTATTACCTTTGATTAAGCAAGGAAGTTTTAAAATGCATTATAGATCAGTGTCTGGAGTAGGCAATCATTTTCAGAGATTGTAAACATTCAGGTTGTTTCTAAAATCTTGCACAAACTTTCAACATAAATTGCATGGTCAAGACACTTTTTTTTTTTTTTTTTTTTTTTTTAACAAGAAACAACATTTTAATCATTTATTCCATCAAAATTACAATATATTCAATAAAATATATTGGTTGAAAAACAAGCCAAAACTCAATTTTTATTTACAAATTTTTTAATATCAATAATGAAGATATTTTAACAAGATTTGTTTCATATTTTGTTTGTATGAAATGCGATATCATCATTGAAAAGGATTGAATTTTGGTCAGCGACAATCAAATAGATTCTGAATAAAGAAATGTCTAGCTCATAGTTCTTTAGATATGAATGGTGGCATTTTCTAGCACCTCTCATCATATCATATTTCACAGAAATCAAAGCAAGTCAGTTGAAAATATACTTATGATATCTTCACTATTGTTAATGTAACAAATGAAAATCCCAGTTTTACCTTGAGTGAGATGAGATACAATGTATTTATGACTCAATAAGTCGATTATGGTTTCCTGAACAAAAATTGTCTGTCTTGATATCTATTAACAACTCCCAAAATCTTTCTGTTTTGTTTAGAAACTCTAATTTGTAAAAAAGCAAGAAACAGATTATTTACTAAACAAAATTTAGGAACTTGCATGTGTATATCATTAATTCCTACAAAAATCTTAATTAATCATCCCCATTATTCATCATTGTAATCTTTCGCATGTTTTTTTTTTTTTTTTTTTTTTTTGTATACTTTACAAAATAAAATAAAATAATTTAAAAACATTCTATTTCTTTTTAATATTATCTTCTTTCTAATTAATTAAAATATATTTATAAATTCACAGTTAAAAGTAAAAATTGTGATAAGTTTTTAAAAATGTGTTTTATAGGGTTTTTTTTAAGTATTTGATTTGGCTGAATACTTTGATATTCGGCAGGCTAAATAGTTTGATATTTTGCCTTAACCGCATATTCGGTAACATGGCCGAATACCAAATAGTTCAGCTTTGTGAGATTCAAATTGAAAAATTAGTAAAACAGAAAGTATTTTTTACCTTCTTTTCTTCAAAGCTATAAGAACTGAATTAATATTGAAAAAATGAAAATTTCTCTTTAGTTTTCTTGCGTTCTGTTATAATTTTAACCAACAACAACACTATTATTAGCCAGCCCGGAGCTGGAGTCAAAGTCATTAAAATTTCCAGAGTTAGAGTCGGCCTTTTTTTCATTGACTTAACAGCCCTGCTTTTTATTGATGTTCCCCTCCGTAATAAAATATGCATATACTGAATGTTTTTATGCATACATTAAATTATTAATGTCCTTATAAACAAATATATCATTTCATGCCACATTTTTTCATTTAACATCAACTTATTTCATTATTGACTTTTTAAAAATCAGAATTTGAAGCTGTCAAACATTTAGAAAAATTTTATTTACATTTTTAATTTTGTAAACTGATTATTAATTGCAATGGAACTACCATATGACAAATAAACAAGTTAATATTTACCTCAAATGTATTTGTTGTGCAATTGCTATTTAATCTATACCAATGTAATAAAGAGATAAAGTTTGCTTATTTGTAGGGGTTAATCTCTAGAACTGCTAAACTGATTTCAAAATCATGGTGTTTGCCCTGATTCAACACACAGGTTATATGTTATATCGATGCCACTAACCTAAAGAGGGTGCAGGAGCAAAAAAATGTTCTAAAAATACAATTTCTGTGTTACTGAAAGGTCTATAAACATGAAATTTGGCATATTAGTTACTTATAAGATATAAATGATCACAAAGAACATTTGATAAAAAATATATAATTTAAATGGGTAAAATACATGAAAAGCATTCTAAACAGCGATTTTTAAACAATCTCTGTAAATAACAAACGGATAAAAAAAATAATGATGTCAAAATGATTGTGACAGCCCTTGCTCCAACATAGGTTAGGTCCTATGTCAGTGTCACTATCCTAAAAAGAGTGTAGGAATAAAAATCTTTCTAAAAATGCAACTTTTGTATAACAGAAGGACTTAGAAAATTTGGTATGTTAATATTTTTAAAAACCTTTTCTGAAAAATATTAAATTTAAAAGGGGTGAAAATGCACAAAAAGTGATCTAAAAACATTCTAAACTGAGATTTTTAAGCAATCTCAGGAAGTAATGAACCAATTAAAAAAATTATGTCAAAATGATGGTGACAGTCTTTGCTCCAACATAGGGATGCAGGAGCAAAAAAATTCTAAAAATGTGATTTTTTGTGTTACTGAAAGGCTTAAAAATATGAAATTCAGCATTGTAGTTACTTATAAGATATAAATTATCTCTAACAACATTTCCTCAAAAATTTGAAATTTAAAAGGGTGGAAAATGCACAAAAAGGTCCTAAAAACGTTATATAAATGGCGATTTGTAAGCAATCTCAGCAAGTATCAAATCGATTTCAAAATTAAATTGGTGGTGATAGGACCTGTTAAAACATAACAAACATAAGCTAAATTTTATATTTTAATTACTTATAAAATATAAATGTCCTCTAAGAACAGTCGGAAATAATTGAAATATAAAAGTTTTTAAGTGAAGAGAAGGAGCTAAAAAATTTCTAAATTACGATTTCTAAGCAAGCTCAGGAAGTAATAAACCAATTATAAAAGCAACGGTTGCAAATCAATGGTGACACTCTTTGATCCTACATAGTCTATATTCTATGCTGGTGCCACTACCACATGAGGTAGATAGAAACAACGAATGTTAAAAAAAAATCCTTTAAAAACTTTCTATAAAATATTAGTAAATACCAAACAAATTTCAAAGTTAATGTAGGAAAATTAATACTGACAATCCCCATTTTCAATATAAACATTTTATGTTAGTGCCAGTGTCTCTAGAGAGATGGTAGATTCTTGAAAAAGAAACTTGTATTTTGACATGGTGGTTCATTTTAAGGTGTAAATGCATACTCAGAAGATTGTTCCTAAGAAAATAAATACTTTAAATGAATACTGAAAGAAACATATGAATTGAGTCATAAAAGTTTAAAATATTTTCTAAATTACCATTTATTTAAAATTGCTTTAGTTCTTATTATTTTTATGCAGAGTAACAATGAAATTTAGTCAAATTCTGGCTTAAATGGAAATTTTTTGAATAAGTTCCTGTAATATATTATTACTTCTAATAAAAATCAGATATTCAAATATCACTTGGTATATTTCAACAATTATGCGAGCAAAGCCATGGGGTTTGCTAGTACATCATAACTTAACACTGATATACAATTTATTTAAAGATGTTTGCATAAAAAAGCTTCTAGATGAACTGAACTTAGTTTTTTTATTTCCACACAAAATATTCCACATACTGTTGTTTTATAAATATGTATATGCTTATGTTAATATAAAAGTTGTTTCTTGAATGAAAAAAAATTAATATATTTATCATTGTTAAATTCAGCAATTTTAATTTAGAATTTCCAATATTTTAAAAATAGAAAAAATGGTATTTTGTTTGAGACAGTTTTTTCTTTATTCAGCCATTTTTTTCAGCAGAAAAATTGAGCAACCCTGAGGAATCCTGCTGATTATATGTATTTTTTTCCTTATGGATGGAACTAATATTAGCTGATTATATGTATTTTTTTCCTTATGGATGGAACTAATATTAACATGGAACATTAACTAAATGGAAAAGCAAAAGATTAATCTTACTCTGGAATAACTTAAATAAATGTTATATTCATAAATAATCTTACCTGGTGAGCCTGAATACATTGAAAATGCTGGCACCACTGTCTCTTGGGGCAAAACAGTGTTGTCTGCTATCATGCTACAGTCTTTAATAACACATCTCCGACCCTTTTGAAAATTAAATATATATATATATAAGACAGTTATAATTTAGATAGTTAAAAAAATTTCTGAGAAGCACCTATTATTACACGAGCATTAGGCACGAAATTTTGAGTGGGCATTAAAAATTTCTACAACATCATTTAATATGGTCATGAAAATAATTTTGGTCTTTACCCTGACATAACTCTGACAGCACCATCTATTGACACATTTTGAAACTATTTTTTTCCTTTGCCAAACAAAATTCCATTGCCTCACAATTGTTCTGCTAAAATATCAAGTAATTCTGACCAATAGTTTCAAAGTTATCGACTTTTGAAATTGTAACTTTAATTATAATCACCGGGTATTATGAAGCAACATAAAACATTATGAAATATGCATAATTCATAGTAGTACTATTTTTAATAGTGAAAAAGGTTGTTTTTATTATAGAATTTTAAAAGATTATGGGAAATAAAATAAGAATTATGTTAATAGCTCTTTAAATTAGCTAAGTAATAGAACATATAATTAAGTAAAAATTGTCCTCTTTAATTTTATAAAGCAGTAAAAACAAAAACAAGGGTGGGATTAAATGTCATTGTAAATCAGAAAAAGCAATTAGTATAGCCAATTTAGAATTTAACTTACTATTTTCAATTCTGACTACCAACCACTAACAATTCTATCTATTATTCTAGTCTATTAATGTCTTCATTGCTGAGACATTAGGTTATTTATTAATCTCAAAAGTCAATTAAATGCCATTAAAACTAATTGAAAAATTAATTAAAAATATATAAATCTAATTAAAAAACATTTAAAAATGTGTAGTTTATAATTAAAATGCTTCACTATATAAAAGATAATTACTGCCAAAAAAAGGCCAATTTTGGCCAAAAGAAGCCAATTAAAACCAATAAAAGCTACCAGCCTGGCTTTTTTTAAAATTTTAGCTGGATTTTTTGCAATTTTGTCAAAAAACCATTTATGATACAAAATACACTGGCTTTATAATCTAAAATTTCAAATACAAAATACTTTAAAAATTCCAGAAATTCAAGATACAAAGTATAGGTCCTTTGAAAAGACATTTAAAATACAAAATACTTTCTTTAGAAAAATTATATGTATTAAATTGCAATACACAAATCTAAAGCTCATTTCTGAAACTGATTAAATTTTCTGAAATTATAAATTACTAAGATAAAGAAGCAAAATCAGTTAAAACTATGCTATTACCATATTCTAATATATTAATTTATAAGATAATCGACAAATAGGAATATAAAGCATAATGATGCATAGTATAATGAATAACAGTGCCCCCTTTTTTGGATATGGAAATTTAAAATTAGATCAACATGTACATGTTTTAATTGTTAATCTTAAATACAATATTTGGTGCACTTCCATATAATAGAAGAGCTATAATTGCTCACTGCAAAAATGCTCAATAATCCATAATAAGGTCCATAGATAAAATTGATGTCTAAAATGAAGAATTGCATGAAATGTGGTTAAAAGAGTTATGAAAGTTACAAGAATGAAGTTGATAATATGGCAAATCACACTCTCTAAAGTAAATCCATTTATTGTGGATCCGATTGGAATCTCTTTCACAAGACATAGGATAGTAACATCTATTGAGTTATCAAAGCCAAAATTGAGACACAATTCCTTTTCATAAGAAGCATTGTGGGTTAAAAAAAAATGTGCAAATCTATCCAACAGAAGCAGATATAGATATCTTGGAAATCCTTAAAAATATAGCATAGAAACACCACCTGTGGGACAATATAAATCAAAATGTCATAAATATTAATTTATGTCAAGGCCTAATTGAATGTGATTAAATTTTATGAAATTCTATGCATTAGATCTTGATATATAGCTCTCATGGTCACAACATACCTACCAAATTTCTGGGGGGTGGCAGGTTAACCAGAAAATACATTTTAAAAAATGTATTTTGTATCTTTGTGATATTGATTTGATTTTATTTATTTAAAAATATACCTGGATCAAATATGACTATTTTATTTAAAAGAAATCAAAAAAGTTCACATTAATTGTGAAAAACACAGCATAGCAGCGCCACCAGTTGAACTATAGATACAGTTCTAATCTATTTGAAAGTCTACAACAATACGGATTGAAATTTCACCCATTAGTTTCGTAGGTAAACTTATTGCGGTAATTATGCACACACAATCTAACAGAAATACATTTTCCAAAAAGTGTGAAATTGTTTTCACACAACATCCTAAAACATATAAATCTATTAAAAAACAAGAAATTGAACATTTTAACAATGAAATATTAGAAGAATATGTTTGTGTAGTACAAGAAAGCAAAAAAAGGATTAATCTGTATCTCTTTATTCTAAAAAATGTAACTTACACTGTCACCACCGCTGATGATGAATTTTTTGTGACCAAGGGTATTTCTTCGCTAATATTAAGAAAAATACTGCACACTAAAATATGAAAACTGGTAGTATTATCGAGAAATGTTTGAGAAACACACTGATACATGCAGTTTTCAAATTCTAGAATTATTTTAAGAGATATTTAATGCTAAAGTTGGTCAAAATTGCTTCATTAAAAAAGGTTTATAGGAGCAAAAACTATAAATAGGAGATTAAAAAGTTTAAAATCATTTTATACATTGGAAGTTCCTGGTGTGCAGACTGCATTTATTTTTTTAATTTGACTCATTTCTTGAGGATTTATTTCCATTTTAAATTCAAATTTCTAGCATTTTGAAAGAAATTTTTTACATATTTTAGAAAAGGTTATTATTTTAAACTTTTGCTTAATGATGAAAGAATAATATTTCCTTCAAATTAAAAAAAAAAGTTTACAGAGAACTATCAAAAATAAAGTTAAAAAATAAGGAATTGAAATTGGAAAATATTGAAAATAACGTCATAAGACTATATTAGTGAATATTAAAAAAAGAAAGGAAACATTAAAAGAATAAATTCATTAGAATGCATGAACTGCCATGAAAGGAAAAAAATAATGTAGAAATAAAAAATATTTACTTTTCAGCAATAAAAATATTTTCACATGAATATCAAAAAGAGAAAAAAAACTTTTAAATAATAAATAAATTCATTATTGTGCATTAAAAGCAGCAAGTAAAAGGAATTATATCCTATTTAAACTGACCAAGTAATATTTCAAAACAGTTAAAATTAAAAAAAAAATTTTAGATGAGACATTTACTTCATTTTTTGATTAGTATTAGAAAAGGCTTTGATGAGCACCAAAAAAGCTTAATATGTTTTTAAGTATGAAAAAGTGTTTGACAAATGCTTCTAATTGAGCATGAGAAAGGACAAGGGGTCCCTCTTAGGCTGACACTCACTGTCAATGCCAAATTTGAAAAAATCATATTTGCATTTTTTCCGCATTAAAGAAATTTGGGTAAAACTTTCTCTCTCTCCTTTTTAGTAAAGCTTTCAATCATGCTTTAAATGTTGACTGCACTGCAACTGCATAACAAATCAGTTTTCTGTACAGTTTTACGCTCTGAGCGTTCATAATGGGACTGCATGAATGTGATACACAGCAGGAACTAAGGTTTCTGGCACTATTTCGCCTTATATTCATGTTTAATCACGCTGTGTCTTTTCTAATTATGCCTTTACACTACACAATTTTATCATAACTATGATTGATTTCTTTTATATGAAAAAAGCACAAATATGATTTTTTTTTTTTAAATTCAGCATTGACAGTGAGTTGCAGCCAAGAAGAGACCCCTTGTCTTTTCTCATGCTCAATTAGAAGCACTAGTCAAAAATTTTTCCTTCTTAAATATATATTAACCTTTTTTTGGTGCCCGTCAAAACATTTTTTAATACAAGTCATTTAATTTTTTTGATAATTATATATTGAATATAAGTAAATCTCAGTTGCTTTTAAATATTGGCAAAAGGTTCATTTTCAAATTTCAATTACATATGTACTTTTTAATTATTTTTTAATATTTTAAAAAGGAAATAATAAATGAAAAAAGATACTACTTGATTATCCCATCTACCAAAAAATTATCACCAAACTAAAATTAAATGCTAATAACAGATTATCATAAATGTCACATTCAGTTGAAATTAAATAGGTTATCCATGTTTGTTACATCATAAAGTGATTTTGAATTCGACTTTTTATTTGTATTTTTACTAATGTTTTACTAATTTATTTGTTCTTTCATTATTTAAAATAAAAATTATGCCAATATGCATAACTTGGTGATTAGGTTGACAATTTGGTTGATGGGATAATCAAGTAATATTGAAAAGTTTAATTAATAACTACAGAACAAAACAATTTATAAAATAAAAATAAATAAAATAAAGGTAAATAAAAAATTGTTTAAATAAACAACAATAGGATGGTTACCATATCAGGCGAAATAATGCAATTTCCATGCCAATTAGGTATCTTGATGCTTATTTGACATCCGATCCTTATTTAAAATCAATTGAATGCTATTTAAGGTATGGACAGAATGTGAAGAATTTGTATTACACTATAGCTATTCCTTAAGTAAATCAAGATGTTATATGATCATAATTAAAAAATCTTACATTTAGTTCTTGAATAGAAACTTTGTATTTACCAGATTTTTTTTTTTTTTCTCCACCTACTCGTTTTTTCTCCATTTTGTCTACTACTGAAATTCGAAATATTAGGATACTCAAGAAAATCATTGCTTTGTCATATAAAATTCATGTTATTGGAAAAATTAACCACTGATTCAAACAACAACAACAACAAAATAATAATAATAATAACAGTGTGTTCACAACTTTATTCAAAGAATTGAAATTGAAAGCTTTGCAATATAAAAATAGCCATGTTTTTCACATGATTTATTTAATTTTAATGAATTAGTTACACACATAATGATTTTTATATTTATTTAAACTTGGTGGCAATGAATAAAATAAAAATGCAACAGCAGCAACAAGAAACAATGTCCAACTGGAGTTTTAAGACACAATATATTGATTCAAATTTCTCAACGACCATCAAACATACAAATATGAAAAAAAAAAAAAAATCACAATTAAGTTTTATCATGAAGATAAAAATAAGACAAAAATAAAGTTAATCCATACATGAGATTGTTAGCTACAGTTTGTTGAATTTTACGTTTTTTTTTTTTTTCATCAAAAGTTAAATAAAAAATTACAGTAAACTACGATAATGCTTTGGATGCTTCCATTTTATTTATTTCATTGAGTTCTATCTTAATTTTTTTTTTTTTAATCACAGTCGTACATAACCTAGTTTGCTAGAAATTTTAAAAAGACGTTTGCAATTTTCCATTTCTTAAACATATTATACCAATTGCTACCATGTTTGCTATAATATGATCTTTTTAACTATTGTTGAGAATTCTAAAATGGCACAAATAATATTTCTTTCCAAACAACAAAAGTATTTTCATATGAATATTAAAAAGAGAAAGAAAAATTTAATGAAAATTATATCAGATTTAAACAATACATTTAAAATGCCTTACTTAAAAAAATTTCTTATACCGCAGTTCAAAAAATGCCAGGATGCAACGACTCTGTGTATTTCACTGTTTAACTGATCTTTTTTCATCAAACATATAAATAGCCAGTAGATGTTTAACAGCAGTTCATTTGACCTTAAAATCTTCCCAATCAAAGAGAAATGAATGGAAACCCATTTACAGGGAGATCGCCATTTAAAGTATATATTAATTCAATGTCTCACAATCTTTTAAAAGTTGATCAAATTAGTGTGATTTTAGAGTTTGTGGTGCCACAATGGGTATTCATAAGCATAGCTCATAGGGCACAGAAACTAATAGTGTCTATAAAAGAACATATTTTATAGTAATCTGATATGTAAAATAATAATAAAAGAGCTATTTAAAAGGATTTTTTTCTTTTATTGACTGTAATAAAACCTCCCAACTATGCAATGCTCAATTCTTTCTCAGCCTTAGGAAAATAAAAAAATTTAGTTCCAAAAGTTAAATTATAATGCTTTTACCAAAAAAAAAAAAAAAAAAAAAAAAAATATTACTTGAGGCCAAAATAAAAATGAAAAACTTACACAATCGTAACTTACCTAATTGATACTGCCCAATTCTGGAGGCAGTTTAATGGAAAATATACTAACTTTTTGGTTAACTATGTGATTTGAAGTGGGAGGAATTCTTCTATAAATGAAGGTTTTTTTAAAAAAAAGAATCTATTACGGTAACTAATACATCAAGAAAAGTATGTTTATTGTAATTTTTTCAAACTGAAAAGTAAGCCAAATACATGAGTCAATAAAATTGACGAATTTGATATTAAAGATAACAATTTTCACACCTTCTTTTTTCTTTTTTTTTTTTTTTTTTTTTTTTTTAAATCACAAAAATGAGTCTCAGAAATAAAAAATTTTCAAACGATTAATATCAATATTTTTATTGGATACTACATTTCAAAAGCAAAATAAACATAGGTATTTGTTTTTTTCTCAATATTTTGATCAGAAGTGCAGATGAAGTTTTTAAACATTGCAGAAAAAAAAAAAAAAAAAAAAAAATCCTGATATGGATTTAGAAAAGAATTTCTTTGAAAGGGTTAGTGTTAACATTTTTTAAAACAAATATAAGGAAATATATGGAAACAATTTATTATGTAAAGGAAAACTAAGCTAGTTAAGAAGGTATTTTTAATTTTCCATATTTTAATTAATTCATGTATGTTTTGGTTTTTCTGCAGTTCTAATAGTTAAATGTTAAATCAATAAGGAGTTTGAAAACTAGTGAGGAAAAAGAAACCATTCCTCTTCATATTCTTTACTGCTTTCAAATTTCCTGAAAGATGTTGAATTTATTTTAAACAGCATCAGAGTACCATTTTGCAAGGCACATTGTTTGTAATATATGTAATGTTATACATGTGTTGTTAATATTTCAATTGCTTACACACACACCCACCAATAATAATAATAATTAATTGAGCTTTAGGTACATTAAGATTTGCCTTGGGCTATCCTCTCCAAATCTCCATCCATTCAGACCTCTATAGGGTCTTCATTTCCATTGCCATTATATACACACATAGATAAACATCTTTCTTTTATTAGTATAGATAAGCATAAATCTACTTTCAGCTTTTATGCTTCCACAAGCAATTTCAAATCTCTGCCGCCTTAATTAAACTGGATTACTTTTCAATAACATTTAAACCAGTAAATAAATAAATAAATTGAAAAAAATACTGGAATGTGACATTCAGTGCTGTTTCAGGGATTGCATACTACAGTTAAGAGCACACAATAGTCACAGAAAAATTACTCAAAAAGACCCGGATGACCATTTTCCATATTTTAATTAATTCATGTATGTTTTGGTTTTTCTGCAGTTCTAATAGATAAATGTTAAATCAATAAGGAGTTTGAAAACTAGTGAGGAAAAAGAAACCATTCCTCTTCATATTCTTTACTGCTTTCAAATTTCTATAGGAGCGTTCTAATATCTCGCTCAAATTTTAATATTTTTGCATGATTTTTTTGCACAAGATAGCTGAGGGCAATCCACAACCGGGCTAGTTTTTACTTTTTCAATTTTTGTTTAAAATTTTCTTTAAAAAATTACTTTAACTTTCGAAACCGGTTTAAACCGGTTCTGAAATTGAAACTATTGTAATATAAAAAATATATAACCAAAATCGAAAAAGTGAAAACTAGCCCGGTTGTGGATTGTCCTCAGCTATCTTGTGCAAAAAAATCAGGCAAAAATATTAAAATTTGAGCGAGATATTAGAAAAGAATGCTCCCATAGACTTTACATGATCATCCAGGTCTTTTTGAGTACTTTTTCTGTGACTATTGTGGGCTCTTAATGCACAACAATGTCATTATTGCGATAGATCAGCACAGCCTAGTCTAAGACATTATTTTGTAATAGTTTAATAAAATCAATATTTGGGACACAAAGATAAATTAGTCAACCAGAAACAATGTATTAAAATCATGAGATTTTATAAAATAAAAACAAACTGGAATTACATGACAGCCTTTCAATTCATATTAAATTGATTTAATGAAGCATTGACTTCAAAAAAGATTATATTTAATCTTTTCATTTTTTTAATATATAAACATCAAAGAATTTATTGCCACTTTAGGCATGCATTTTCCAAAATTTGCACCAGCTCATCAAGGCATTGAAATAACATGAAAGAACAAAAACTACTTAATTTCATTGAAACACAATAATCAACTTATCAAATTATTAAAACTATTAAAATAACACTGAGACTTACTATAACACAATTTTTTCCAATAAACACATACGATCCTACATGAGCTGCATTAACCACAGTATCTTCGTCAATAAATACATGATCACCAATATGAAGGGGGAAGAATGCCACACTGTAAAGGCAATTATAAAATTAATATGATGAGTGATCAAATTAATTAAATTTATTAATCTCACTAACTTTTTATTAAAGCTTTTTTATTTTTTATAATAAGTTTACAAAGCAAAATATAAATAGTTTTCTGATTATATACAGTGGATGATTGGTTAATGAACTTAATCTATTTTAAAACAGTGTTTGCTACCCAAATTGTTTGTTAACCGATCATAGATTTAGCATTGATTTGTATGAGAATTCAATTAATTTGGTACTAAGAGCTAAATAATACAGAAAAAATATTAATATTTCCTTTACAATAAAGTTAATATAGATCCTTATGGGTAAAATCACAAAATGTCAGATTTTGATCATCTGAGATATTGAAAGTATCCATTGAAAACAATTCAAAATTTCAAGATGTAAATTTATTTTCTATTAGAGAATAAATGATTTTCCATGTGAAATTCCTAAATTTTGAATAACTGAAATAATATGTTAATTTTTATGTAATCACACCTTTTACATTTTTTTTTAATTTATATATAGATCTACCATTTTAATTTTATTTAAAGGAACATGTTTTAAATATAGCTCAAATTCCATGTAATGTTCAGTTTTATTTGTAGATTTATGAAAGCCAGGAAATGACATAATAAAAGTCTACTCAATTTTCAAAGACTTTAATCACATTATTTTCAAAGAAATAGCTAAAAGATCTTGCTGCTAGCTATGACTTTCCTGCTTCTGACTTAAACTGCGTCAAAAATAAGAAGAATTACTTTGCAGCACCATATTTCTAAGGCTGTAATTGAGCGACCGTGAAGAAATTTTCATATCTGAAATCAGTGAAAAATTCTACATCTGGACGCATAAAGTATAAAATCTGCATATTCAATATTTTAAACTTTTTACAGGTCGTCCATAAACGCTACTATCCACCGTGGACAGTTTGCATTCGAAACACCTGCTCTTGCTTGCTATAAAAGGTATCTCAAAAAAACTTTTTTTTTTTTTTTTGAACGGAGATAAAAAGAGATTTTATAAATGGATTTTTCAGCTTTATATAAGAGTATAGAAATAATTTTAAGAATTTTTAAAAAGGATGGAATTTTCTCGTTTGGCTGTGATATTTTTGAATTTTTACATCCAATACATTTTAAGATACAGCCCTTTTTAATAAAGCCCAGTACATTTATCACCCCAGCAGTGCCGTAATTCTATTAAACCCTTCCCCTCTCATAGAGTTTTCGAAGAAAGTTTCTGCTGTTTGATAAAAATCTAGGCTTTTATTTATTTATGAATATTTTTCCATTCTTTTAATTTGGGATTTTTAATTAATTTCTGATTTAATTATTAGAGATTTAAATTTCTGAAATTCAAGAGCACCAGATGAGGCCTTCAACTATCGCCCCAAAAAGTTTGAGCCTTGTATGTATCGTAGATTTTTCTCACCATCGCGAACAGACAGACAGACACACATGCATATGGAGCAAAATTTTCTTTTATTTTTATTGTTCGTTGTCAAAATACTTTAGACTTTCAAATAAAAGTAGGATTTTAAATTGAATAAAGAATAGTATATAAATTTTAAACTTATCAACAAAATTGCAAAAAACTTTTTCGAGTCACAAAAGGGTGCACAAATGTTGCCTGCTCCAGGGAGCTGAATATGTAGCTATGCCACTGTCTGTAGTTATAATACATTTCACTGAAAAATAATTAATGATTCAGGTTGAATTTACTTTTCAGAATTTACTCAAGTCTCTATTTACTTAATTAGTCTGACTTATTATGGTTAGGAACAACAATCAAATGTACAAATAATAAAGACTAACATTTTAACATGAATTTAGATGATAATTGTCACTTAATGTTTTTATTAGGTATGTAAATTTGATAGATTGGATCTTATATTTATTTAGTCCATTACTAACATAACAATTATGAATTTGTCTGAACTGAGAATATAGCCTTTTTTTTAATATTACCTACCTATAAATTGCGAGGTTTACGTATTTACATGATTCAGTTAAAATTATGTAATTTATTAACCAGCAACAGAAGTATAATAAACATAACTAATAAAGTACAGAAGTTTGCCAGTCATTCAGTATTCTTATAATTTAGTTTTTTGTTACCACAGGAGAAAAGGAAAATTATCAACATTTGTTTGGGAGAAAAGACCAAACCTATTGTCATCCAGCGAAAATTTTTTAAAATATGCTCTGACCTAGAGCCTATAAATAATTTTAGAACTAAATTTCAATTAAAATAATTAATTTGCAATTAAAAATATTGCTTGAAAAATTAATACAAAAAATAATAATAATAATAATAATGTTTCTAATCTGTTCATTCTAATTTTGAGGCCCTAAAGTGTAACGCCCGTGACCCTGGTTTCTCATGAATTAGATCGTATGTATACAACTGTTAAAAAGTTCTCTAAATTGACAATTCATACAATTAATACAGCTCAGCATTATTTGTTCTTGGCTTTATTCTGTGAAGTTTTTGTTAACTGAACATATGTTTGTTATCTGAACATAAAAATCTCTTGCAAAAGTGTTTGTTAACAGATCACCCACTGTATACTGAAAAAGAGTGAGAATGGAATTCCTATTTTATATATATACAATTAAACTTGTTTAATACAAACATGGTTAAAACAAGTAATTTCAATGTTAAAAATGTCTCACAATTTAAAACCATAAAATTTTTATGCTTTTTATGCGGGATTGCTGCTAATATGAACAAAACATCTGTTCACTTCAATGTAATTTTTAGATTAAGGTAGGATAGAAAAAAAAAATAATACTTTTATTACGGAATGCTATTTTCTCACAGTGATAATATTCACATATAACAACTGTCTATCAATATCTATTGAAATGTGGTAATCGGTATTACCCAGGGTGTCAATGATTTTAATCAGATGATTTAAACTGGAGATTAAATCATGATTTCAATTAATTGATTTTTTTTTAAAAATCATTGATGATCTTGAAATTTTTAAATGTTTAAAATTACATTTAAAAAAGCATTATTATCTAAGATGAACATCATTTTGAAAGTTTCTATAGCAGCAGTTTTCAACTTATGGGTCGCGACTCCTTTATAGCACTTAAGTGCTCTAAAAATTAACTTAAATGGTAGAGCACTTGGACATTTTTCACTTTGTTGGTTCTATGCTTAGCTAGCAATGTGATAATCACTTATTAAATATTCAATAAATTTAAGCGTAATTTTATTGCTAATAATTAATTGAAAAATTAATTATAACTAATATATTTATGTAATTTGATGAAAATAAAAGTAAACTTTAAATACTATTGTAATAAATATAAAGTAAATAAAGCAGATAGAAAAATGTAAGTTGAAGCTGACCTGAAATATGGAATACATAAATCGAGTTCACAGATTAAAATCTAAGATTAGTTAAATCTTGATTTGCATATTAAAACAAAATCAGTCAGCCAAGAATTATCTTGGTGAAAAACACCTAAAAACCCTGATTTTAACAGTTGACTTGTAGGTTTACCATTGTGTTTTTCCACCCATAAGTAGGAAAACATGGAGGATTAAGAGCAGGGAAACATAATATTAAACTCCTGAGTCAACTGCTATAATCATGTTTTTAGTGTTTTGTACCAAGATACGGCTTGGCAAACTGATTGTGTTTTAATATGTGAATTGAGATTTAACTAATCATAGATTTTCATCTGTGAATTCGATGAGGTGATTGCCTGTGTTGCCACCTCTTGGTCTATAAGTTTAAGAGGCAATGAAAACAAGTTTGATGTTCTCATCAAAAAATCTTCCATCTATATAGTAGTGCCAAATTAAGCACCATTTTAACAGCTACTTATATAACAAAATTAAATGTAACTGCACATATTATTGCTTTTTTTTTTTTTTTTTTTTTTTATTTACTTAGAAAATATCAACAATGCAAAAGGTGTAAATCCAAATATATATTTGATCATATGAAGTAAAGTTTAAAAGAACAAATATTCTGAATGATTTAAGGCTCTACTTCAGTAACGCTCCGAGATAGAACGGCTAATGTTATTTCAATGGAAGAAATTTATCGCTTTCATTCCTTTGCATTTTGCTCAAATTTAATAATTTTTGTCGTTTTGAAAACCTGTAGGTTTAAACTATGCACATCATTCGGAAATTTTATTTCTTTTTTTTAATTTTAAAGCGATACAAGTGCGTTATTTTATAGTCTTTAAAATTCACCTTTAATGTCTTATTATGAAAAATCTGTTTGACATTTTAAAATTTGGTAAAACAGCATGCAGAGTTTAATTATTTAGCTTTCAGAAAATGTTTTTTATTTTGATTTTTAAAAAATTTAATCTATGCTATTTGTATAAACAGTTGAAACTAGGGATGCACCGAATAGTGATTTTGGCCGAATACCGAATGCGGAATATTCGGCCGACAGGTGAACAGAATACCGAATATTCGGCTAGCCAAATAGTAATTGTTGGGCCGAATACCGAATATTCGGCTTTCCAAATACTTTTTATATTTCAAAATTTAAAGGTATTAAAATGTTACTTTTTAAAACAGTTTTACATAATATTTAATAAAAGAAACTTACATTTTGATAAACAAGAGCTTTTTATAAGAGCATTTAGTATTGAAAAGAATCTGCCTTAAGTTATTTAAGAAGCACAATTATGAAACTTTAATTAATAAAATTTTCTATGAATGAAAACAAACATTTTAAAATCAAATAATGAAAAAATGGCCAAAGGAAAATTTTACAATCTGATAATTGTCCTTTTTAAATAACCCAAGACAGATTTTTTTCAATATAAAGCAGCGCCGAAAGTAGCCTTTTTTACGCCCGGGGCAAACATGGATTTTGGCACACACCCCCCCCCCCCCCTCCTACTACATATACGCATTCTTTATAACAAACACACCAAAGAAAATCTTAATTTGGCGCCCCCTTCACCTTCTGTTCTGTTGGCGCCTGGAGCACATGCCCCCTCTGCCCCCCTCTAGTTTCAGCCCTGATATAAAGTACAAATATTTTCAACTTAATTCTGAATAAAGGTATGTGTTGGCTCATAGTTCTTTTCTTATGAATGGTGGTATTTTCCACCCTTTCCATCATATTTTACAGAAATCAAAGCATGCGAGTTGAAAATATGTTATCTTATTTATTGTTAATATAATAAACGAGCACACAAGTTTTGACCTAGAGTGAGATGAAACACAATGTACTTATGACTCAATAAGTTGATTATGATTATGGTTTCATGAACAAAAATTGTCTGCCTTGATAGCTATTACTAATCTCAAAAGTTTTTTTGGGGGGCGGGGAAAGCAAGAAACAGATTATTTACTAAACAAAATTTAGAAACTTGTAACAGCACATAATTTATTCCTAAGGAAAATCCTAATAAATCACCATTTTAATCCTTCTTATGGTTAATTTTCTTAAGTTACTTTACAAACAGCAAATAATGTAAAAACATTCTATTTTATTTAAAAATGATTTTGTTTCTAATTATTTTAAATATAAATTAAAAAGTTGACAGCTAAAAGTAGAAATAGTGAAAATTTTTTAAAAGGTATTGGATTCAGCCGAATACTTTGATATTCGGCCATACCGAATATTCGGAGGGCCGAATAGTTTCATATTCGGCCAAGCCGAATATTCAGCTCAACCAAATAGTTTAATATTCAGCCTAACCGAATATTCAGTAACATGGCCCAATACCGAATAGATACCGAATATTCGGTGCATCCCTAATTGAAACACTTTGATTTAAAATAGTTGAAAATGGTGTTTAACTCTGCCTTTAAAAGGGAGACGCCTTAAAAGTGATTAGGGTGGAAGACGATATGGGTTTACCCTCCAAGGAGTCTTACAGGGACGAAGGTGTAAAATCTTGCCTGTGGCTATTAGTAAAATGTTGTTTGCTGGTTTAGGATAAAAAAATAAAAACATCCTTTCCTGAATGCATGATATTTCACGCAAGAAGTTCGATCAGAAATGAATTTCAGAAATGATGTAAATACATGTTGATTTCAAAAAGTTTGTTTAACTAGGCGTGTTATATCTCAAATGTACTTTAAAAGCATTATTGATTTCGAATAAAAACACATTTACCATTTTTATTATTTTTCTTCCATACATTTGAAATTTAATTTCTAAAAAAGATTCTTTAATTGCGTACAACATCAAAATGAAATATTCGTTAATTTATAAAACATAATAGAATTAACTTTTTGTCATCTGCAGACGACAAAGGGAAAAGAAGAAAGGGCAGAAAGAAAATAACAATGGTTCTGACATTAAAAATGAATAGATATATTCACGAATAAATACATTTGTATTCGATTTTTCTATATCTTTTTTTTTTTTTTTTTGTATCATTCTTTTAGACAATTCTTAATGAATTAGTTTAAATGTTCCTTTTCATAAATATTTCATAAATATTTCTATTTTAATCAATAAAAGTTTGCAGTATACCCACTCTAAAATATAAAGTAATTATTATGCAATTCATGATTAAATTGGTTAACACTAATTTAAAAGATAGAAATATATTTATTTTGACACTTATATCGAAAATTATGACTAATTTACAATACTTTAGAAAATATATTCTGTTGCGGTAAAATTCACATCCGTAAATGATATATTTATGCCTTATTGTATATAAATTGTCTTTCCTTTCTTTTTCCCTTTCTGAAAGATAAACAAATGATTTTTAAAGTTCTTATACTATTTTAACTAAATGATACGCATATATTCCAAAGCCTGTCATAGTCTAACTGATCCAAGTTTTAGAATAGCGGTTTTTTCAGTCATGCGAAAAGACAAACTCAATTATACTGAACCTAAGGAAGATTTTTTTTTTATAAAGATAGCATATTTTCATTCCAATTTTTAATTATTTTTTTTTCTGCATAGTATAGCTGACGATGGTTTGTATAAAGGCCGCTTTTTACTTTTTTCAATACTGATTGTAGATTTTAAATATAAGGATAATATCACTTTTGAAAACGGTTCCGAAAATGAAACAGTCCTGTAAAGAAAATTAAAAAAGTAGAAAAAGGAATTTGAAGAGATCGCTCTGAGCTATTAAAGGGGCAAAAAATATTAAAATGCAGACGAGATTTATTTATAAATTTCGACCGTTGGATTATCGTCGAAAGAATTATCATAAGCTAGTAAATTGTTTCGCTTGATTTTTTTTTTTTTTTTTTTTTTTTTTTTTTTTTTTTTTTTTTAATACCCGTAAAATAAATCGAAAAAATAGAAAATGGCCTTTGTGCAAATCGATATCAACTAGGCAATGTAAAAAAAAAAAAACTTAAAACTATTAAAACACAGACGATAAACTTTTATAAATTTCTTTCATAGCATTAGCTTTAAAGCGAAGGCATTGTTTTGTTTAACTGCAGTAACCTCTTTAAAATAAATGAAATCGTAAAAGCTATTCAATGTAAGAGAAAAAATAAAATAAAAATAAATTTTTTTTTAAATGTAGGCGAGATATCTTTATAAATTTCTACAATGGGATTTCGCTTGACTGAAGTAAGTCACTTTATATTACCTGTATCGAAATCAAACATTGTAATATGGCTTTTGTACAGAAAGATCTCAGCTGTTCAATATAAAAAAGATTATTAAAATATAGACGAGATATTTCTATAAATTTCTGTCATCAGATTTCGCTTCATTGAAGTAAGCCCCTTTAAAATACCCGTAAAAAAATCGAGAAAAATATAAAACGGTCTTTGTACAGAAATATCTCAGTACAAAATATTCAATGCTAAAAAAATCATTTAAAAATATTGAAATGCTGACGAGATATCTTTATAAATTTCTATAATGGGACTTTTCTCTATTCAAGTAAGCCACTTTAAAATTGCCGTAAAAAGTCGAAAAAATGTAAAACAATCTTTGCACAGAGAAATCTCCGATATCTAATCCCCTCCCCCCCCCCCCCCTTCCCGAAAAAAAAAGTTTAAAGACAATTAAAATACAAACGAGATATCTTTAAAATTTTCTAAAATGTGATTTAGCTCTATTGAAGTAATTCACATTAAAACACCCGTAACAAAATCGAAAAAATATAAATCATTCTTTCTACAGAAAGTTCTCAGTTATATAATGAAAAAAAAAATTACAAGTATTAAAATGTAGACAAGATATCTTTATAAATTTCTACAATGGGATTTTGCTTGATTGAGGTAATCATCAGTTTATATTTACTTGTAGACGAGATATCTTTATAAATTTCTAACATTCAATGCTAAAAAAATCATTTAAAAATATTAAAATGTAGAAGAGAAAAATATATATTTATATGAACTTCAAAACTTCATAGGATTTCGTTTGATTGAAGTAAGTCCCTTTAAAACCCCCATAACAAAATCGAAAAAATATAAAACAGTCTTTGTACTGAAAGATCTCAGATATCCATTGCCAAAAAATCATTTAAAAATATTTAAATGTAGAAAAGATATATTTATAAATTTCTACTATAGGATTTAGCTTGACTAAAGTAGCCTCTTTAAACACCTGTAAACAAAACCAAAAAAGTACAAAACGGTCTTCACACCGAAAGATCTCAGCTATCCAATGACAAAAAAATCATTTAAAAATATTAAAATGTAGAAGAGATATTTTTATAAATTTCTACCATTGGAATTCACTTGACTGAAGTAGCCTCATTAAAACACCTGTAAACAAAATCAAAAAAGTACAAAACGGTCTTTGTACCGAAAAATTTCATCTATCCAATGCCAAAAGATCGTTTAAAAATATTAAAATGTAGAAGAGATATTTTATAAATTTCTACGATTGTATTTCACTTGACTGAAATAGCTTTTTTAAAATTCCCCTAAACAAAGACGAAAAAGTACAAAACGGTCTTTGTACTGAAAGATCTGAGATATCGAATGCCAAAAAATAATTTAAAAATATTAAAATGTAGAGGAGATATTTTTATAAATTTCTACCATTGGATTTCACTTGACAGAAGTAGCTTTTTAAAAATTCCCCTAATAAAAATCTAAAAAGTACAAAACGGTCTTTGTCCCGAAAGACCTCAACTATCCCATGCCAAAAAATCATTTAAAAATATTAAAATGTACAAGAGATATTTTTATAAATTTCTACCATTGGAATTCACTTGACTGAAGTAGCCTCTTTAAAACACCTGTAAACAAAATCAAAAAAGTACAAAATGGTCTTTGCACCAAAAGATCTCAGCTATCCAATGACAAAAAATACCTTAAAAATATTAAAATGTAGAAGAGATAATTTTATAAATTTCTTCCATTGGATTTCACTTGACTGAAGAAGCTTTTTTAAAATTCCCTTAAACAAAGTCGTAAAAGTACAAAACGGTCTTTGTACCGAAAGATCTTAGCTATCCAATGAAAAAAAAAATCATTTAAAAATATTAAAATGTAGAAAAGATATTTTTATAAATTTCTACCATTGGATTTCTCTTGACTGAAGTAGCCTCATTAAAACACCTCTAAACAAAAACAAAAAAGTACAAAACAGTCTTTGCATTGAAATGTCTCAGCTATCCAATGACAAAAAATCCCTTAAAAGTATTAAAATGTAGAAAAGATAATTTTATAAATTTCTACAATTGGATTTCACTTGACTGAAATATATTTTTTAAAACTCCCCTAAAAAAACTCGAAAAAGTACAAAACGGCCTTTGTACCGAAAGATCTCAGCTATCAAATGACAAAAAAATCATTTAAAAATATTAAAATGTAGAAGAGATACTTTTATAAATTTCTACCATTGGATTTCACATGACTGAAGAACCTTTTTTTAAAATTCCCCTAAACAAAGTCGAAAAAGTACAAAACGTTCTATGTACCGAAAGGTCTCAGCTATCAATGACAAAAAAAATCATTTAAAAATATTAAAATGTAGAAGAGATATTTTTATAAATTTCTACAATTGGAATTCACTCCACTCAAGTAGCCTCTTTAAAACACCTGTAAACAAAATCAAAAAAGTACAAAACGGTATTTGCACCAAAAGGTCTCAGCTATCCAATGACAAAAAAATCATTCAAAAATATTAAAAAGTAGAAGAGATATTTTTATAAATTTCTACCATTGGATTTCTGTTGACTGAAGAAGCTTTTTAAAATTCTCCAAAAAAAAAAAAAAGTCGAAAAAGCACAAAACGGTATTTGTACAGCAATATCTAAGCTATCCAATGAAAAAAAAATCATTTAAAAATATTAAAATGTATAGAAGAGATATTTTTATAAATTTCTACCATTGGATTTTACTTGACTGAAGTAGCTTTTTTAAAATTCCACTAAACAAAGTCGAAAAAATACAAAATGGTCTTTGTACCGAAAGATCTCAGCTATCCGATAACAAAAAAATCTTTTTAAAATATTAAAATGTAGAAGAGATATTTTTATAAATTTCTACCATTGGATTTCATTTGACTGAAGTAGCCTCGTTAAAACACCTGTAAAAAAAATCAAAAAAGTACAAAACGGCATTTGTATCGAAAGATCAGAGCTATCCAATGCCAAAAAAAAACATTTAAAAATATTAAAATGTAGAAGAGATATTTTTATAAATTTCTACAATTGGATTTCACTTGACTGAAATATCTTTTTTTAAATTCTCCTACACAAAGTCGAAAAAGTACAAAACGGTCTTTGTACCGAAAGATCTGAGATAGCGAATGCCAAAAAATAACTTTAAAATGTAGAAGTGATATTTTTATAAATTTTACCATTGGATTTCACTTGACTGAAGTAGCTTTTTTAAAATTCCACTAAACAAAGTCGAAAAAGTACAAAACAGTCTTTGAACCGAAAGATGTCAGCTATCCCATGACAAAACAATCATTTTAAAATATTCAAATGTAGAAGAGATATTTTTATAAATTTCTACCTTATTTCATTTCACTGAAGTAGCCTCTTTAAAACACCTGTAAATAAATAAAAAAAAAAATACAAAACGGTCTATTCACCGAAAGATCTCAGCTATCCAATGACAAAAAAATCATTCAAAATATTAAAAAGTAGAAGAGATATTTTTAAAAATTTCTACCATTGGATTTCTCTTGACTGAAGTAGCTTTTTTAAATTTCCCCTAAATAAAGTCGAAAAAGTACTAAACGGCCTTTGTACCGAAAGATCTCAGCTATCCCATGACCAAAAAAAAAAAAAAAAAATCATTTAAAAATTTTAAAATGTAGAAGAGATATTTTTATTTTTTTTTTCTACAATTGGATTCCACTTGACTGAAGTAGCCTTTTTAAAACATCTGTAAATAAAATCAAAAAGTTCAAAATGGTCTTTGTACCGAAAGATCTCAGCTGTCCAATGCCAAAAAAATCATTTAAAAATATTAAAATGTAGAAGAGATATTTTTATAAATTTCTACCATTTGATTTAACTCTACTGAAGTAGCTTTTTTAAAATTCTCCTAAACAAAGTCGAAAAAGTACAAAACGGTCTTTGTGCCATAAGATTTCAGATATCCAATGCCAAAAAATCATTTAAAAATCTTTAAATGTAGAAAACAAATATTTATAAAATTCTACTATAGGATTTTGCTTGACTGAAATAGGAACTTTAAAACACCTGTAAACAAAATGAAAAAAGTACAAAACGGTCTTTGCATCGAAAGATCTCAGCTATCTAATTACAAAAAAAGATCATTTAAAAATACTAAAATGTAGAAGAGATATTTTTATATATTTCTACAATTGGATTTCACTTAACTGAAGTAGTTTTTTTAAAATTTCTCTAAACAAAGTCGAAAAAGTACGAAACGATCTTTGTACCGAAAAATCTCAACTATCCCATGACAAAAAAAAAAAAAAAAAAAAAAAAAAAATCATGTAAAAATATTAAAATGTAGAAGAGAGATTTTTATTATTTTCTATCATTGGATTTCTCTTGACTGAAGTAGCCTCTTTAAACCACCTCTAAATAAAATTAAAAAGTTCAAAATGGTTTTTGTACAGAAAGATCTAAGCTATCCAATGACAAAAAAAGTCATTTAAAAATATTAAAATGTAGCAGAGATAATTTTATAAATTTCTACCATTTTATTTCACTTTTCTGAAGTAGGCTTTTTAAAATTCTCCTAAACAAAGTCGAAAAAAAAAAAAACGGTCTTTGTACCGAAAGATCTGAGATTCCAATGCCAAAAAATCATTTAAAAATCTTAAAATGTAGAAAAGATATATTTATAAAATTCTACTATAGGATTTTGCTTGACTGAAGTAGCCTCTTTAAAACACCTGTAAACAAAATGAAAAAAGTACAAAACGGTCTTTGTACCGAAAGATCGCAGCTATTCCATGACAAAAAAAAATAATTTAAAAATATTAAAATGTAGAAGAGATTTTTTTTTTTTAATTTTTACCATTGGATTTCACTTCACTGAAGTAGCCTCTTTAAAACACCTGCAAACAAAATCAAAAAAGTACGAAACGGTCTTTGTACCAAAAGATCTCAGCTATCCAATTACAAAAAAATCATTTATAAATATTAAAATATAGAAGAGATATTTTTATAAATTTCTACCATTGTATTTCCCTTGATTAAAGTAGCTTTTTTAAAATTCCCCTAAACAAATTCGAAAAAGTACAGAACTGTATTTGTACAGAAAGATCTAAGCTATCCAAAGACAAAAAATCATTTAAAATATCAAAATGTAAAAGAGATATTTTTATAAATTTCAACAATTGGATTTCACTTGACTGAAGTAGCATTTTTAAAATTCCCCTAAAGAAAGTCGAAAAAGTACAAAACGGTCTTCATACCAAAAGATCTCAGCTATCCCATGACAAAAAAATCATTTAAAAAGTAGAAGAGATATTTTTATAAATTTCTACCATTAGATTTTACTTGATTGAAGTAGCCTCATTAAAACATCTGTAAACAAAATCTAAAAAGTACAAAACGGTGTTTGTACCGAAAGATCAGAGCTATCCAATGCCAAAAAAATCATTTAAAAATATTAAAATGTAGAAGAGATAAATTTATAAATTCCTACTATTGGATTTCACTTGACTGAAGTAGCTTTTATAAAATTCTTCTAAACAAAGTCAAAAAAGTACAAAAGGTCTTTGTACCGAAAGATCTGAGATATCCTATACCAAAAAATCATTCTAAAATCTTAAAATGTAGAAAAGATATATTTATAAAATTCTACTATAGGATTTTGCTTGACTGTAGTAGCCTCTTTAAAACACCTGTAAACAAAATATAAAAAAGTACAAAACGGTCTTTGCACCGAAAGATCTCAGCTATCCAATGACAAAAAAATCATTCAAAATATTAAAAAGTAGAAGAGATATTTTTAAAAATTTCTACCATTGGATTTCTCTTGACTGAAGTAGCTTTTTTAAATTTCCCCTAAATAAAGTCGAAAAAGTACTAAACGGCCTTTGTTCCGAAAGATCTCAGCTATCCCATGACCAAAAAAAAAAAAAAAATCATTTAAAAATTTTAAAATGTAGAAGAGATATTTTTATTTTTTTTTTCTACAATTGGATTTCACTTGACTGAAGTAGCCTTTTTAAAACATCTGTAAATAAAATCAAAAAGTTCAAAATGGTCTTTGTACTGAAAGATCTCAGCTATCCAATGCCAAAAAAATCATTTAAAAATATTAAAATGTAGAAGAGATATTTTTATAAATTTCTACCATTTGATTTCACTCTACTGAAGTAGCTTTTTTAAAATTCTCCTAAACAAAGTCGAAAAAGTACAAAACGGTCTTTGTGCCATAAGATTTCAGATATCCAATGCCAAAAAATCATTTAAAAATCTTTAAATGTAGAAAACAAATATTTATAAAATTCTACTATAGGATTTTGCTTGACTGAAATAGGAACTTTAAAACACCTGGAAAAAAGTACAAAACAGTCTTTGCACCGAAAGATCTCAGCTATCTAATTACAAAAAAAGATCATTTAAAAATACTAAAATGTAGAAGAGATATTTTTATATATTTCTACAATTGGATTTCACTTAACTGAAGTAGTTTTTTTAAAATTTCTCTAAACAAAGTCGAAAAAGTACGAAACGATCTTTGTACCGAAAAATCTCAGCTATCCCATGATAAAAAAAAAAAAAAAAAAAAAAAAAATCATGTAAAAATATTAAAATGTAGAAGAGAGATTTTTATTATTTTCTATCATTGGATTTCTCTTGACTGAAGTAGCCTCTTTAAACCACCTCTAAATAAAATTAAAAATTTCAAAACGGTTTTTGTACAGAAAGATCTAAGCTATCCAATGACAAAAAAAGTCATTTAAAAATATTAAAATGTAGAAGAGATAATTTTATAAATTTCTACCATTTGATTTCACTTTTCTGAAGTAGGCTTTTTAAAATTCCCCTAAACAAAGTTGAAAAAAAAAAAACGGTCTTTGTACCGAAAGATCTGAGATTCCAATGCCAAAAAATCATTTAAAAATCTTAAAATGTAGAAAAGATATATTTATAAAATTCTACTATAGGATTTTGCTTGACTGAAGTAGCCTCTTTAAAACACCTGTAAACAAAATGAAAAAAGTACAAAACGGTCTTTGTACCGAAAGATCACAGCTATCCCATGACAAAAAAAAATAATTTAAAAATATTAAAATGTAGAAGAGATATATTTTTTTAATTTTTACCATTGGATTTCACTTCACTGAAGTAGCCTCTTTAAAACACCTGTAAACAAAATCAAAAAAGTACGAAACGGTCTTTGTACCAAAAGATCTCAGCTATCCCATGACAAAAAAAAATAATTTAAAAATATTAAAATGTAGAAGAGATATATTTTTTTAATTTTTACCATTGGATTTCACTTCACTGAAGTAGCCTCTTTAAAACACCTGTAAACAAAATCAAAAAAGTACGAAACGGTCTTTGTACCAAAAGATCTCAGCTATCCAATTACAAAAAAATCATTTATAAATATTAAAATATAGAAGAGATATTTTTATAAATTTCTACCATTGTATTTCCCTTGACTAAAGTAGTTTTTTTAAAATTCCCCTAAACAAATTCGAAAAAGTACAGAACTGTATTTGTACAGAAAGATCTAAGCTATCCAAAGACAAAAAATCATTTAAAATATCAAAATGTAAAAGAGATATTTTTATAAATTTCAACAATTGTATTTCACTTGACTGAAGTAGCATTTTTAAAATTCCCCTAAACAAAGTCGAAAAAGTACAAAACAGTCTTCATACCAAAAGATCTCAGCTATCCCATGACAAAAAAATCATTTAAAAAGTAGAAGAGATATTTTTATAAATTTCTACCATTAGATTTTACTTGATTGAAGTAGCCTCATTAAAACATCTGTAAACAAAATCTAAAAAGTACAAAACGGTGTTTGTACCGAAAGATCAGAGCTATCCAATGCCAAAAAAATCATTTAAAAATATTAAAATGTAGAAGAGATAAATTTATAAATTTCTACTATTGGATTTCACTTGACTGAAGTAGCTTTTATAAAATTCTTCTAAACAAAGTCAAAAAAGTACAAAAGGTCTTTGTACCGAAAGATCTGAGATATCCTATACCAAAAAATCATTCTAAAATCTTAAAATGTAGAAAAGATATATTTATAAAATTCTACTATAGGATTTTGCTTGACTGTAGTAGCCTCTTTAAAACACCTGTAAACAAAATATAAAAAAGTACAAAACGGTCTTTGCACCGAAAGATCTCAGCTATCCAATGACAAAAAAATCATTCAAAAATATTAAAAAGTAGAAGAGATATTTTTATAAATTTCTACAATTGGATTTCTCTTGACTGAAGTAGCTTTTTTATAATTCTCCTAAAAAAAAAGTCGAAAAAGCACAAACGGTCTTTGTACAAAAAGATCTAAGCTATCCAATGACAAAAAAAAAAAAAAAAAAAATCATTTAAAAATATTAAAATGTATAGAAGGTTTATTTTTATAAATTACTACCATTGGATTTCACTTGACTGAAGTAACTTTTTTAAAATTCCACTAAACAAAGTCGAAAAAGTACAAAACGGTCTTTGTACCGAAAGATCTCAGGTATCCCATGACAAAAAAATCATTTAAAAATATTAAAATGTAGAAGAGATATTTTTATAAATTTCTACCATTGGATTTCATTTGACTGAAGTAGCCTCGTTAAAACACGTGTAAACAAAATCAAAAAAGTACAAAACGGTGTTTGTACCGAAAGATCAAAGCTATCTAATGCAAAAAAAAAAAAAAAAAAAAAAAAAAAAAAATCATTTAAAAATATTAAAATGTAGAAGAGATAAATTTATAAATTTATACCATTGGATTTCACTTGACTGAAGTAGCTTTTTTTAAATTCTAAACAAAGTCAAAAAAGTACAAAACGGTCTTTGTACCAAAAGATCTGAGATATCCTATATCAAAAAATCATTTAGAAATCTTTAAATGTAGAAAAGATATATTTATAAAATTCTACTATAGGATTTTGCTTGACTGAAGTAGCCTCTTTAAAACACCTGTAAACAAAATCAAAAAAGTACAAAACGATCTTTGTACCAAAAGATCTCAGCTATCCATTTAAAAAAAAAAAAAAAAAAAAAACGTTTAAAAATATTAAAATGTAGAAGAGATATTTTTATAAATTTCTACCACTGGATTTCACTTGACTGAAATAACTTTTTTAAAATTCCACTAAACAAAGTCGAAAATGTACAAAACGGCCTTTGTACCGAAAGATCTCAACTATCCCATGAGAAAAAAAAAAATAAAATAAAATAAAATAAAAAAATCATTTAAAAATATTAAAATGTAGAAGAGATATTTTTATAAATTTCTACAATTGGATTTCACTTTACTGAAGTAGCCTCTTTAAAAAATCTGTAAGCAAAATCGAAAAAGTATAAGACGGTCTTTGTACCATAAGATCTCAGCTATTCAATGCCAATAAAATCATTTAAAATATTAAAATGTAGACGAAATATCTTTAAAAATTTCTACCATAGGGTTTCGCTTTACTGAAGTAGCCTCTTTAAAATATCCGTAAAGAAATTCGAAAAAATAGAAAAAGGTCTTTGTACAGTTGGAATCTCAGCTATTGAAAGAAAAAAGGTTTAAAAATATTATAATGCTGAAGAGATATCTTTATAAATTTTTAGCGTTATATTATCATTATAGAATGTATTGTTTCGTTTGACTGAAATGGTCTTTTAAAATATCCATAGACAAAACCAAAAATGTTGAGAACGGTCTTTGTACACACCGATCTAGGTTATCCAATGCAAAATGTCATTTAAATACATTAAAACTCTGACGCGATATCTTTTTAAATTTCTACCATAAGACTACCAATCGCTATTGGTTTTTTTTTTTCTTTTTTCTCTTCGACTGAAGTAGTCTCTTTAAAATATCTTTAACCAATCGAAAAAGGCCTCGTACAAATCGCTGTCAGTTGTCCAAAAAAAAAAAAAAAGCAGATGAAATATCTTTATAAATGTCTACCCTAAGACGCATTATATAAATAAAATGTTACCGCAACGGGTCTCAAAATATTTAAAAAAAAAAAAAAATTAAATAAATAAATAAATAAATAATGATAATTCTAAAAATTTTGTTGTTTTCTGGTTACAGAAAATTTAGCCTTACGAAATTGTGTTGGAAGTCTTTCTTTTTCCATGCTGATTTCTGCATAAATAAATGAAGAAAATTCTGCTACCCAAATTTTTGCAAGGTACATTTAGTTCCTCTTGCTATCAGACCTAAGAAGTACAAGATTTCTTATCTTTAACCCTCATTTCCTGTTTTGCTAATCACTTTTCCCCCATGGGATACCGAGCTTGTCCCCCATTATTTGCCTGGGGAGAAGAGGTGTGTAAACTTGTACTCTGAAATGACCATTTTTCGTGTCAATTAAAAGCTTTTTAAATATCATTGGTATTTTAAAGTGTCAATCTTTCAGTTTGGGATACGCCTTCGTGTTGGCAACATTCATGTTTAGTGAGAGGATTCTAAGTTTCGATTTCACCGAAGTAGCCTCTTAAGTATTAAATCCTCCCCCCCCCCCTTTTTTTTTCCAAAAAAAAAAACCTCTCGACTAAATTTATTTTTTCTTCAGAAATACATCTTGAAAAAGGTATTGCAGAAATTAACCAAAAAGGCTGTATAAATGGTACAAAATATTCTATTAACAAATAATAATAATAAATTTCTTTTCATTTTGAATTTTTAAAGTAAAAAAAAAAAAAAAATCACTCACAGAAAACACTTTGAACAACTTCATTTACAAAACTTTCAGATGCTTATATGATATACCTTTCATTTTATGTCTTTTTTGCACAACAATTCAAGAACAAACTCCAAGGATTTGAGTAAACAAAATGTTCAATTACTAAATTTTCCAGGCACCTTCCTCCCTATTTATCCTTTCCAAAATTTTCTTTGCATTCTTGCACTATTCATGAAAATGTCCAAAAATTGCTTCAAAAAAGGTGGAGTTCCTCCTTTGGGAGGAACTCTTTCATGACTGGTATATATATATATATATATTGGTTTATTGTTTTATTGATAAAATCCATTGGTGAATCTTGTCTACTTTTAATAGTATTATATATATATATATATATATATATATATATATCAATAAATTTGTTTTACTGTAAAGAAACAGGAAGTTACTGACAAGTTCCTTGAATGTATAAAATGATTCATGTTATACATATGTATTAATTTAGAAAAAAAGATTATTTTATTCACATTTATAACGCATAAGAATAAAAGTAAAATTACAATAATACAACAATATATAAAATATTTTCTCACTCTTCCAGATTCTGGTGTTCATTCACAGTTCCTTTTCTTGTACTGTCACAAAAATTTAAGCATTTTCTATGCCTTTAAGTACACACAGGAGTAATATAAATATATATTTAGATAAATATATTTAATCTTATTCGACTCTAAAATTATAAATATCAGTTTTATGTAGATACTCTCTTAATTATTTTAAAATTATATGATACTAGCTGTTACCTGTGACGTCGTTCACGTAGCATTAAAAAAAGATAAACGCTTCAATTAAACAAAACGTTTCATTAACAATAATTTAAAACATATATAACTAACACACATTTTGTTAGATAACATGAGCAATCGCGAAAATGTAGTAACATTTTGTTAGATAACATGAGCAATCGCGAAAATGGAGTAACATGCTTCTTTGTTTGAAAAGAAAAGTGTTTAATCAATGTATTTTACCTGCACTAACTTACGGAGCAGAAACATGGACATTAACAAAACGGATGATACAAAGACTACAAACAACACAGAGAAGTATGGAAACATGTATGCTAGGCATAACTAGAAGAGACAGAAAGAGGATAACCTGGATAAGAAATCAGACAAAAGTTTTTGACATCCTTGAAGCAGCTAAAATGGAAATGGGCTGGGCCCATTGCAAGAAAACAAGACAATAGATGGAGCACAAATATACTACAGTGGTATCCCAGAGATGTAAAACAACCAAGAAGATGACCACAGGTAAGATGGAGTGACGAAATTAAAATAGTGGCAGGTGTAAATTGGATGACGAAAGCACTAGAGAGGCAACATTGGAAAAATCTGGGGGAGACCTACATCCAGCAGTGGATTGAAAACGGTTGATTATGATGACGATGATGATATATATATACTCTCTTCCTGCGTTAACATATAAAAAAATAGAAACAATATTATTATTAACAAGGTTGCAAAAAGAAATGAGAAAATATGATGCAATATAAAATTGCAACCATGAAATGCTGTTTGGCACCTAGAAAAAAATTTGTAGGCATCATTTGACGCCTTTCTTGAAATTCCCAATTTCTAACCCTGTGCTCACCATGAGGATTCTAATCAGGGCTGGCAAGTTTCTGCCGGGGTGGTTAAAACCAGTGGTAATAACCGGTTAAAACCGGCATGGCAGAAACCAGTTTCTGCCAGTAAGCGGCAAAATTTGGCAGAAACTAAGAAATAATACTAATAAGAACTTTAAGCAATGATTCATAATTTACACATGTATTTAATATATAAAGAATTTAGTTAAAAAATAAAAATAAAGATTATGAATGCTATTCAAAGTAGAAAAAAAGTTTTAAAAGGATCATATAAATATACTTTGTTTATATGATAATTCTGTTATTTAAAAAACAGAAATTTTCATAATGATAATGTGATGCTGTACAATTTTAACTAATGATATTATTGTTTAAGGTTGAATTTCTATTTAAAAGTTTAAGAAAAAGAAATTTATAAAAGATTCTATGATATTTTAACAACCACTTTGAGTAATTTTAAATAAATAATACATTGCAAAATATATATGTATGTAAGGGAAATGATTCTTGTGAAAATATATAAGTAAATAATTGTAGCACAAAAATAACAGTAAAACAATTTTATGAAATATCTTGTGCAATTATTTTATAATATTGATAGTTATTTCATATAAATCATGATATTTATTTACAATTTTAACTGCTATGCCCTTAATATCATTTTCATGATTTTCAGTTATATGCAAACAATATGGCGGATTTTTCGTGAGAGATTCAAAACTATCTAATTCTAATACAAATTTATTTATTTTTTAATTAAAACTATTCACAATATTTTATTTGTTATTTATCCTGAATAAAATGTATATAAGCAATTTTATACTACTATAAAAGTATCAGATTATGTCATGAAATGAGTTTATGCCAGTTGTTGCCAGTTTCTGTCGGTTAAAACCGGTTATAACCACTTTCTGCCACTGGAACGGCAGAAACAGTTTTCTGCCGGCAAAAACCCAGCCCTGATTCTAAAGGCATAAAATTCTGTGCATTAGTTCTTGAAATAGGACTGTTGCAGATATCGGGAAAAATGCAACATAAAAGTGCCACTTTTTGGCCAATTTATACAAAAACATAGACAGCAGTAATAATTGAATATTTATCAAACTATATTAGAGTCTGAAGTTTGATGAAAAAATTCATGATTCATTAATTCTTGAGATAGAGTATTGCCAGAATCATGAAAAAATTCAGTATATCAGTATTACTTATTGAGCAATTTACACCAAAAACTAATCAGCATCAATTTATATCAGAGACTACCTGAATATAATTTTTTATTAAATTCTGTGCATTAGTTCTTCAGATAGGGTAATTGCAAAAATCGTGAAAGAAGCAGCACAGCAGCGCCACCTGTTTCTTGAAAATAAATTATAAAGATAAATTTCAAAAAGTGCTGATAGAGGGCGCTTTAGACTTTGGAGTAACGAGCAACTATTTTTTACCATTATTTTTTGCAACTCATTAAATTTTTTTAGAAGCTTAGACAAACTTAAATTTTGAGCTGAAAATCTGAATTGTTCGGAGTGGTTAAAAGTAGGGCAAACTTAACTGTGTTCAATGGGGCTGGGGAAGTTCAAATTTCAAATGATTATAAAAAACGAAAAAAATGGTCAGTTGATTAGCAGTTATCACTAAAACTATTCTATATGTCAGTCAGTATTGTCTTGAAAATAAATTATAAAGATAAATTTCAAAATATTCCGATAGAGGGCGCTTTAGACTTTGGAGTAACAAACAACTATTTTTTACAGTTATTTTTTGCACCTCATTAATTTTTTTTAGAATCTTAGACATAAACTTAAATTTTGAGCTCAAAATCTGAATTGTTGGGAGTGGTTAAGTAGCGCAAACTGAACTGTGTTCAAGGTGGGGGGGGGGAGAGGTTCAAATATATTAAATGATTATAAAAAAACGGGAAAATTGGTCGATTCGTTTACGGTTTTCGTTAAAGCTATTCTTTATGTAAGTATTTTCTTGAAAATAAATTAAAAAAAAGATTTCAAAAAATTTCGTTAGAGGGCGCTTTAAATTTAAGAAAAACCAACAACTATTTTTAACCATTATTTTTTGTATCTAATTAAATGCTTGCAAAAGCTTAGACTTAAATTTTGAGCTCAAATTCTGAATCGTTGGGAGGGGTTCAGAAGCGCAAATTGAACTCTGTACAGGAATTGAAATTTACCCCCTCCCCCCCTCTTGAACACAGTTCTATTTTGCACTGCTTAATTACTTCCAACGACTCAGATTTTGAGCTCAAAATTTAAGTCTAAACTTTTGAAAGCATTTAATGAGATTAAAAAAATAACAATTAAAATTAGTTGTACGTTACTCTAAAGTGTAAGGCGCCCTCTATCAGCATTTTTTGAAATTTATCTTTAGACTTTATTTTTAAGAAAATACTGATTTAAAGAGTAGTTTTATAGGATTGCCACGCTAATCTTGAAAAAAAAATTCCCAGTGTTTTTCCTGTACTGCAATGCGTTTATTCTATGTTGAGTGCGCAAAAATATATACGTGTATGAATGCTAATTAGACATCTTATAATTTACCATTACCCAATTAATTGAACAAATATAATACATTATATGATATGAGCAAATGAAAAAACCCTTTAAAGTTGTTACACTTATTATTGAATCCCGCATTTTACATTAATAATAATAAAAACAGTAAAGCGATACTCAAACATTTTGCTAAAAAATACTTTGAAATGTTTGTAAATGAATGTTAAAATATCTAAAAACTTTGTATCTAATAAAATATAAAATTTTAAAGAATCTTATCTAAAAATCAATTATCTTGAATTTAATATCACAAAAATTACAGTAATAAAAAAAGAAAAGAAAAGAGGAAAAGCTACTTACTTTATGCATTCAAATTAATATTTATATTAAAATACAGGACACATAAAATATAGGACAACTTTGATACACAACACTGATTTATTTTTTACCTTAAAAAATATCATAAGATAATATTCGGCTATTAAAATGAAAGCCGAAAAAAAAAATTATGTTTGGATATAGTAGGAAAAAAAATCCCTGTGTTTTCCAGATTTTTTAGGATTTTTTTAAAACTTCTTGGATTTTCCCTGTTTTGGGAGGGGATTTTAAAATTCCCTGTGTTTTCCCAGTTTTCCAGGTGGCGTGGCCACCCTGTTTTAGCGAAAACTGCAAATGAATCGACAAATTTTTCCTTTTTTTATAATCATTTGAAATTTGAACCTCTGAATACAGTTCAGTTTGGGCTACTTAACCACTCTTAACTATTCAGATTTTGAGCTGAAAATTTAAGTTTAAGTCTAAGCTTCCGAAAACATTTAATGAGATGCAAAAAATAGTTGTACATTACTCCAAAGTCTAAGACACCCTCTATGGGCATTTTTTGAGATTTATCTTTAAAATTTATTTTCAAGAAAATACTGATTTAAAGAGTAGTTTTAACAAAAACTGCAAACGAATCGACAAATTTTTCTGTTTTTTATAATCATTTGAAATTTGAACCTCTGAACACAGTTCAGTTTGGGTTACTTAACCACTCCCAACTATTCACATTTTGAGCTCAAAATTTAAGTTTAAATCTAAGCTTCCAAAAACATCTAATGAGATGCAAAAAATGGTTGTTTGTTACTCCTAAGTCAAAAGCTCCCTCTATCGGCATTTTTTGAAATTTATCTTTATAATTTATTTTCAAGAAAATAATAACATAAAGAATAGTTTTAGTAAAATCCGCAAATCAATCGACCAATCAGCATTTTTTATATTTATTTGAAATTTTGGACCCTAAACTTCAATGTCCCCTATCTCCTTCAGAAAACATTTGGGACCCTTAGTTTCCCATTTAATATTGTTTGTCTTGATGTGTACTATCACCCCTTAAATTTTTGCCCAAGAGTTTAGATACACCATGTATATAATAAAGCAGGTAAAACTAGTGTTGAGTGCTTTACAAAACATTCTTCAGAGTATTTAAGCAATATTAACTAATGCTTGCCATGTATGGTGTACTATATTGCAAAATTATGACTTAAAACAACCATACTCAACATTTTTGTGTGTGTGTGTGTGTGGGCTGCAAACACAAGTTTCTAACTTTAGGCGAGCCACAAATTTCAGAGATAGAAAAATTATTAAATTAACATACATAAATAACAATGCAATGTAACAAAATTAACATTATCGCAATTGAACGTTTGTACAGGAAGAAATATTAGAAAGCAATATAACATCACTCATTATAAATAATAAATTTTGTAGTATATTTCTGTTGCAAAGATTTCGGAAATATGCTCTGAAATTTGTTGGTTGGCAATAGTGCTGTAAATTGGTGGCAATATTTTTTGCGACAAATGTTGAACTCTAAAGGCAGATTTAGCTTGACATGAAGTATGAAAGTGATAAATATAACATTGCAGAATTTCCAAGTTCTAAAGAAAAGGAAAAAGGTGATTTTCTTTAATAAATTAATCTTGTGAATAATGGAAAAAATTGTAGAAATATACATGGCAAATATAATTTGGAATGATGTTTTATTAATGATGAAAGAAATGTATACACCATTGTAGGATAAATAAAATTACATGCAGAGAAAAAAAAAAAAAAACTTTTGGCTAAGGAAATGGTTTTTAACATATTTTTAAATTAACTATAAATAACAGGACAATTTTTATCTTACTGTGCAATTATATTATATAAAACAACGCTGAAGATCTTAAATACAGTAGACTCCCTCAAATCCGCACAGCTTGGGACCAGAGGTTTTGCGGATTTTAGAATTTTGCAGATTTCTGGTCATTGCTTTGTTTACATTTTTTAAACAGTAACTTGAGTGTAATTAACAGTGCAATCAGTGCTTTAATGAATGCTTACAATATAATAAAATATTAAGATAAGTAATAAACTAAAATAAAAATTTTAAAATGACATTAATAGCAAAGATCAAGTTAATAATCAATAATGTATGATTAAATATTCATTTTGAAAATTAAATGTATTTTTTCCAAAATTATTCAACAAAACTTGCCTCATAAAAGTACATTCCTAATTCACATCAAAATCATAAAATAAGGATTTTTTTTTTCAAGTTTAGCCAAGCTTAATAATAAAAAAACTTTATTAATGCATAAATATATTTGGTAAAAAGATTGTGATTGTCAGTGATATCAGCAATATCTTGAATTGTTTCCAAATTTTTTTTTCTTTCTTCATGAAAAAACATGAATAGAGTATTATTAAGAAAATCACAAATTAAAAAATATATGGAATTGATATGAAACTTAAAAAAATCAAATTTTGTCCCAATATCTGAATTGAAAGTTTCATTGTTTACATCCAGCGTTAGAATTACTAAAAAAAGGTCACTGGTCCCAAGGACCAGTAAGCATGAGAATTTACTGGTCTGCAGACATCATCACTGGTCCGCTACATAAAATTATATTAAATAATTTTAACACTTAGAGTGCCCCCCCCCCCTCCCTGGAAAATAAACCAATCTTACTTTGCATTTATCCAAAATTTTCAGCATAATAAAATGTAAAATTATAATTAGCTATAAATTAAATATACAGTACGTAAAGAAAAGCTATCAAATTATTAATTAGATATTTTATTTGCCATTTACTTATTTCAACTGATTGTAAGGTTTAATGCAATTTTTTTTTTTCGATTTTTCTCCAGATTGTAGTCAGAGTGGTGGAATTGTAGCTAGTGTCAGTGATGCAGCAGGACTTGAAAAATCCCGGATCCCCGGTATTCTAAAATTCTGGGTACCTTTTCTACAAAAGCGGGTCCCCACTAATAATAAGTCATATTTTTCAACACAAAAATTGAACTTGTTCATTTCCACAAGAAAAATAAAATGCAATAATTGTTTTAATAATAATAAATAATTAAAACCAATATTAATTTAAGAGAAATTTTTCTGTACTTTTTAAAGAATAAACGTGCAAGATACAAATTTATTTATAAAATAATGCTTGTTTAAGTGTAGAAGATAACAAGTATCACCATTGTTTGCATTTCTTTTAAAATGGGGCAAGACAGGTTTATTGAAAAATAAATTTTTGCTGAAAAAAGGGATATTTTTGTTTAGTAAATGGATACTTTGTTTAATGAAATGCTGCTTTCAGGAGTCACATTCACTCACAAAGATTTGGAGTAATAAAAAACCGATTGGGAAGCAGGAAAATCAGATTTTAGAGCATCAGCAACAACAATTTTGAAGCTGGAAAATTAGTTTTTAAAACAAAAAAATTCTCTTCCGGCATTCACTTATTTATTTATTTTTTTTCATGCTTTTTTGTCGAAATTTCCGTTTTTCGCGTTATTTTGACGAAATCTTTTTTTTTTTTTTTTTTTTTTTTTTTTTTTTTTTTTTTTTTTCGGGATTTATTGACGAAATATACCGTTTTTCGCCATATTTTTTTACATTTGCCGTTTTATCGCGATTTTTGGACGAAATTTGCCGTATTTTCGCAAAATTTTTTTGAAGAAATCTGCCGTTTTTTCGAATTTTAGGATGAAATTAACCATTGTTTCGCGAATTTTTTGACGATATTTGCCGGAAATTAGTCGTTATTTAGCGATTTTTTAACAAAATTCGTCGTTTTTGCGATTTTTTGACAATTTTTGCCGTTTTATGGCGATTTTTGGACAAAAGTTGTCGTTTTTTCGCGATTTTTTGAAGAAATCTGCCGATTTTTTACAATTTTTAGAAGAAATCTGCCTTTTTTTGCAATTTTTTGAAGAAATCTGCCATTTTTCCGCAATTTTTTGATAAAATCTGCCGTTTTTCGCGATTTTTTTGACAAAATTTGCCGTTTTATCGCAATTTTGGACGCAGTTGGCCGTTTTTTCGCGATCTTTTGAAAAAATCTGCCTTTTTTTCGGATTTTGGAATGAAATTAGTCATTTTTTCGAGAATTGTTTGACAAAATTTGCCGGAAATTAGTCGTTATTTCGCGATTTTTTAACGAAATTTGCGTTTTTTCGCGATCTTTTAATGAAATTACGCGTCTCACGGGACGCGTAAGAGCGATTTTTTTTTTTTTTGCGTCCCGTCGCCGATTTTTTGCGTAATTTACGTGCTATAGCACTTTAGCGACATCGCTGATAATAATAAAAAATCTTATGTGCGATCAGTAGCGGTTCTCTCAGGGCCTAAAAAAGGCACTGGTCCTGCGGACCACTAAAATTTTCAAATTAGTGGTCCGATTGAATTATCGGTGGTCTCGGACCAGCGGACCACCAAGGATTTCGAACGCTGACATCCATAAAATATGTGCGGATTTTAGAGAGTTGCGGATTTGAGGGAGTCTACTGTACTTTTTGATAGGCATCTCAATTAGTTGTATAAATATACGTTAATAATTATACATTTTGGGCCGCATATAAAAGGTTGCCGGGCCACAGGCTGAGCATGGCTGATTTAAAACCATACTTTTATAGGATAAAGAAATGCCTCAAACAAACAATTTAATTACACACAATAAAAAGCTAAAAAGTGGGATAAATTGACCTAGACTTTAATAGCATGTGCTATTAACTTTGAGTAGAAAGAAAATCCTTTCGTAGTGTCTTACTTTGAATAAGAAGCCATAATGCAAATTAATGTTCACAAGTGATGGAAAAATATATCAAATAATATGACATTTTAAATGATTTTTGTGCATTAAATACCCATTTGCAAACTTTACCAATTACCATACAGTTCAACTGCAATAGAAAAATATTTTCGAATTTTCCTTTTGTACACTCAAATATACAGAGTAAACTTTCAAATGAAAGTGCATCAAAGTTTGTTTTTAGTTATTTAATGCTAATGCTGAAAAAGTAAAAATCAGGCTATGACAGAAATTTTCTAATTTGAAGACTTTTAGTTATTTAATAGATATTCCAAAAAATAAATAGATAAAAATATTCAAAAGAATTTTTTATTTTTCTTTCGTTAAAATAATAACCAACATAATAGTTGACACTTTTAAGAAGATTAGTAAATCTGTATTTTTCCCACTGTGAAAAAAACTGGCAAAAAACTACTTTTGCAAGAAAATTTTTTACATACCTATGGCAAAAACTTGTCAACCTTGCAGTAACTATTGTTAAATTTTGCAATTAACTTACCCTTTGCTGAACTTCTTAAATGGTGGTCTAATGACAGCTCGTTTACTTATCACACAGTGTCTGCCGATTCTGACATTAGCTAAGTCACCACGAATAATACACTCAGACTGTATGATCGTCTAAATAAATAAACAAATAAAAATCATTTTATTTTATGCACATACATGCAAGACTAAAGTGAAAACTTTCACAGCAAAAAAGGGTTCGCCTAACAATACATAATACTACATTAAACTCAAGCACATCAAAAGCCAGCAAGAACCCTGACTATAATCTTAAATTTCATTACTTCTAGTGTGCTACTTTTCAACCCTTGCATGCAGTATACTTATACATGTAAAATTCAAGGTCACATAATTTTTTGTGTGTGGTAATCAAAACTGCATCGTTCAAAATTGGATGAATCAATAGATTCTTATGTAAATCAAATTTTACTAATTCCAGTTTGCATTTATTTGTAGCTTTGAAATCTAACAAATTTAATCCTGTTATATGATTTTGAAAGCTAGCCTAATTTTCAATGCCTCTAGTTTTTTATTTTGTGATTTTTAACAGCATTTCATTCATTTCTGTGCATGTTTATACAGTAGACTCCCTCAAATCTGCACAGCTTGGGACCAGGGGTTGTGCAGATTTTAGAATATTTTGGATTTCTGGTCATAGGTTTGTTTAAATTTTTTAAAAAGTAAATTTTAATGTAATTAATTAATAATGCAATCAAAATTATAATGAATGCTTACAATATAATAAGGCGTTAAAATAATTAAGTAAGGTAGTAAACTAAAATAATAAACATTTAGAAATTTTAAATTAGTAAAATATTAAAAGTAAAGGTGAATTAAATAATCATTATGAAGATGAGATGCATTTTTTGTAAATTACTCAATTAAACTTGTCCTATAAAGGTGCACTACTAATTCAGATCAAAATTTTAAAATAGGTTTTATTTCAGGCTTAGCAAGACTTAATAATAAAAAAAACTTGATTAATATATAAATACATTTGGCAAAAAAAAATGTGATTACCAGTGATATCAGCAATATCTAGAATTTTTTCAGAAATAAATTTATTCTTCCTTCAAGAAGCATGAATTCAGTAACATTAATGAAAATTACAAACTAAAAAATACATAGAATTGATATGAAAATAAAAAAGTTTAAATTTTGTCTCTATATCTTAAATGAAAATTTCATTTAGTTACATCTATAGATTATGTGCAGATTTCAGGGTTGCGGATTTGAGGGAGTCTAGTGTATAAACTTCTGCCTTGATTGAGAAAGAGGTTTTCACTTCAAAAGCAGATCTAAATGAAAAAACACCAAGCAAAATTGCAGGCAATTTAAGTTAATAAACAACACTTACTTTTCCATTCAAAACAATATTCTGGCTGCCACAGAGAACAGACTGGCGACTAACTTTGTTACCAGAAGCCTGTAAAATAAAACTTAGAGACAACTTTTCTTTTGTAAAAAGTGCAGAACCATATCAAATTTCTAATATTATAATACTAAGCATCGATGCAATTGGTTTAAGCCTCCAACACAATGACCAATAATGAGACTACTAAAAAATTACTCAAAACATAAAATGACATTATATAAAACATAGAGAATTAATCTGATTACTTCTCTGATAGTACACTCTCTAAATTTTGTAAAACTGCTTTTACATGAAAATAAAATAACTGAAATTTGATGAAAATCCATACATTAGTATTTGAGATAGAATCATTGCAGAAATCATAAAAAAGAAACTGGATAGGTGCACCACATGTTGATCGATTTACACCAAAAGTTAAAGAATATTAACTTATACCAGGACAAACTGAATCTGAAGTTTTAACACCACTTTTTGAGCAATTTACTTCAAAAATTTAAGAATACTAATTTATATCAGGGACTAACTGAATCTGTAGTTACATGAAAATCCATACATAGTTTCTGAGATATAGCTATTGCGATAATCATGAATAATATCGCATAGCAGCGCTGTCTGTAGAGCAATTTACTCCAGAAACTAAAAAATACTTATTTATATAAGAGACTAACTGAATCTGAAGTTTGATGAAAATTTGTGCATTACTTCCTGAGATAGAGATATTGCGATAATCATGAATAATGATACATAGCAGTGTCACCTGTTGGGCAATTTACAACAAAAAGTACACAGAATTATATTATATGAAGGACTAATGGAATCTAAAATTTTTTGAAAATCTGTCCATTAGATCTTGAAATATAGCTATTACGGAAATCGTGAAAAAGGCAGGATAGCAGCACCCAGGGGTGCAGAAAATGTTTTTACTCTCCACATTTCCCTCAATCCTTATGAAAATTTCCCCAAAATTTTATGTTTTAGAATTCTTACATCCGTTTACATATAGACTTTTTTTTTCTAAAAATTTCTCAACTTATACACAAGTATATACACAATACGTATTATTCCTAGATTGATTTTGTGAAAGTCGCTAAGCAGATAGATCTAATTATTTGTCAGGAAAAAAATTATCTCAGAGAAATATGTAATTCTTTATTAAAATTGAAATCGATTGTATGTTTTTCTGCAAAAATTCCCCAGATGGCTAAAATTTCCCCCGATCCTAGATCGCCGGATCGGACATAATCTGCACCCCTGGCAGCACCCAGGGGTATGTGAAAAGCAAACTGCGCCAGCTTCAGTTTCATGCTTTCCCACCCAACTTTTTCTTGTAACAGGCCAAAAATGATGTTGGTAGTATAAATTTGGTACCCCTTAAATTTCTGTGCCCAGGGCGACCACCCCCCAAGCCTCCCTTTTGCATGCTGCTGTAGGGTGATAATACACAAAAAACTAATCAGATACAGTTTATATCAGGGACTATCTGATTATGATTTTTTTTTTTATTCTATGCATTAGTTCTTGAGATAGAACATCCACAAAATTTATGTCACATACAGATAAATATTTTGTAAAAACATGTTTTCTGGAATTACTGACCCCTAAAATCTGTAAATCTATTGAAAACCGCAATTCAAAAATTTTCACAAATTCAATATTTTCTCCTTGTAAAGATAGAAGAAAATAAAAAATCAGTTTCAAAAGTTTCTCAAAGACTGCATTACATTTTCAGAGCTATCCAAAAAACATAAAAAATGTAGCATTTAATCACAGATGACACCACTTTTTCTCACATTTGAAATTTTTTATATGGTTACAAAAGGCAGGGATGTAGTGGAGGGTATATATGCTGCATATATTCTGGATTTTTTAAAGGAACACAACACCGTATACTTTCTGCTTCTGAAGTAAACTATAGTGCATACAATCTAAGGCATACCCTCTGTTACTTTTACGACTACATTACTGACAAAAGGTCTTTTTCTCTTTCTAATACATAATTGATGCTGAGAATCAGAATAATCAGCTTCCAGGACAAAAATTCAAGCTGAGAAGACAACTTAAAGCAGAGATTGCATAAATCTAGCAGAAACAAATTATTTTTTAGACAACTAGTTAGAACTATAACCTTTAAAAAGTATATTAAAAGATTAATTACATTATTAATTAAAAATACTGCCTAAAAAACTAACATGCTCATTTTTAAAGTGAAAAAATATATACATATATGAATACATTAGAATAAAAAAGAACAAGCTACAAAACTAGCTAGAATGCAGTTCTTGTTCTTGATAAAATAGTATTTCTTGAAGAAATACAGAATCCATTTTACATATTAGGTGTATATTGTATAGTGTCTTTATACATAACAGAGTAATGACATTGATATACATGCAATAAAAGTTGATTAGTTGAAACGATTTACGACAAAAATGAATCTCATTGTATCTTGGGGAGCTATTACCACTAATGTTTGCTGACTTGTCTGTGAACTCATCTAGGAAAGTATTGCCATGTTCTGGAATATAAGCTGCCATAGTTTGAACAAAAACTTCAACTTACAATCTGTTTCATCTTACTTGGAAGTACTGATAATATTACATTAGCTGAATTGCAACTGTTACTGTAGAAATCGGGGAATGTTCTATGGCAGCGCTTCCCAACCTTTTTTCTTTCACATGACACCTTTCTTAGGCTTTTCATTTCAGAGTACCTCCATTTCTCTTTCTCATAAACACACCCGCCTAAATCCCTATCTAAAATTAGATAACCAAACAAACATAAAACAAAGATTTTTTTAAATTAATAATCTTTAAAATTAGTAATTTTTAAAATTAGTAATCTACAACTATGTAATAAATCAATGAAAATTACACTATCATTTCTAATATTTTTATGACATTACTAACTGTTTTTATGTTTACTGCCATTTCTGATATTATTTTCACGTACCCCTAGCAAGTCTGTCACATACCCTCAAGAGTATGCATGCCCCAGATTGGTGACCATTGCTCTATAGCACAGGATTAATAGTAAACAAGTACAATGAGAAAGTTCAATTTAGATGAAAAAAATAATAATGAGTATTAAAAATCACACTATCATGTAGTATTCACCCAAAAATAGCGGCCTTTTTTTTTTTTTTTTTTTTTTTTGCCGATTTTAAATTTTTGTATTTGGATTTATTCCTTTTTCTTGTTTTTTTTTTTTTATTTTTTTTTTTTTTATGTATAATCTCTGTAACATTTTTTATTGTAATTTTCAGAATGTATATTTTTTTAATGAATATTTGCTTTATTTAACTGTTTTAAAATTTATCCATTTACCATTTGCAAATTATGAATTCCTCCTCCTATTTTCTATTCTTTTTTTACAAATAATATTTGGAGTACTGATTTTCAGTTTAAAAATTTTCTGTTTATGTTTAATTTCTGCAGAGTTTCCCCCAGGTTTAAAAAGGGGCAGGGCGCTACTGTTCTGAAAAGGGCACTTTTATAGAGTTGAATCTAGAATCCAGCCAGGGTTGGGAAAAAATCATGATTTTTTTTAAAAAATCAAAAAAATCAGATTTATTTGATTTAAATCAGATTTTTTTAATTTAAATCAGATTTTTTTTTATTTAAATCGGATTTATTTGATTTTTTTTAGAATTCTATTTTTAATTATTGTGTTTTTATGTTTTTACAATACATGAAACAGTTTTTTATAAAACTAACTAAAAAAAGAATAAATGATATTTATAATTTATAAAAATAATATAAGAAATAATTATATAGTTCATTAAATACTATATTCTAGTTACTGATTTGTACTAAAAATTAAACATTTAGGCTTTAATCTAAAGCCATTCTATTATTTTGTATTGATTTGTGCACACTAAATAAGAAATAAAATTAAATAGGTTGTAAATGAATAGAAAATGGTAAAATTTAAAGAACAAATTAAATATTCATTTAATGCAAGCTATTTATTAAGGGATAAAAATCACAATTAATTCAATAGTTTTTAAGCAAATAGAAATAAATCAGGGATTTAATTGTTTGACAAAAACACTAATTTTGAAGCTTTGTCCACTCATAATTTACTATGAAGGCTTGGATGAACTAGTCCAAAAGAAGAAAATTGTCTTTCTACTCCAGCAGATGAAGCCACGTCTATTGTTATTTGATAAATAAATTCAATTTTGCTGATTATCTTTTTACCTCCCATTATATAAAATGACTTACATCAATCATAATCTGTCATAATATCTAAAACTTTTATCTCAAGCAATGGTAATTTTTGGAATGGGCCATTTTTTGCTTCAAAATGTGCTACAAAGGTGAGAAGATTTGGACAATTTTCTTTAATGAATGCCAAATCTTCATTATTTTCCTCTACACTAAGTGAAATTTCATTTCAATTTAAAACAGAGGGACTTAATAAAACTCCAGCAAAATGAAAGCCATTAATAGCTTGTTCATATTTTGCTTTAAATTTTTTACAGGGTTGCCACTCTAATCTTGAAAAAAAATTCCCTGTATTTTCCCTGTACTGCAACGCATTTATTCCATGTCAAGTGCGAAAAAATATATGCGTGTATGAAGGCTAATTAGAAATGTTATAATTTGCCATTACCAAATTCCCTGTGTTTTCCAGATTTTTAAAAAAATTCCCTGGATTTTCCCTGTTTTGGGAGGAGATTTAAAATTCCCTGTGTTTTCCCGGTTTTCCAGGTTCTCCAGGTGGCGTGGGAACCCTGTTTTAATCTCGGACTTGACAAGTTCTGAAAGTTAAAAATCAGGAGATTTTATTTCAGAAATCCGGAGATATTTTTGTGAATGAAAACTCGTTAATTTGTTGATGTAAACATCTTTAGTAAAAGTTTGTTTCAATATTGCTTGGTTATTACTGAAGATTAAAAGGAAATGTATCACCCTTACTCAAATAAGGAAAGTATGTATTCTTTACAAGTAGAACACATTTAAGAATATAATATTTAGTATATTTTACAATATTTTTAGTTTGACTAAATATTATTAAAAGAGGGATTTTTTTGTCATGAATCAGGGTGTAATTCATCACATAAAACACTAGTGGTGAAACATACTAAAGAACAATTACACCTGTACTAGAGCTTTTCTCACTGAATTACAGCACATTTGATTGTTAAATAACAAAATATTTTAAAAGTGTGAAAAATTAGGAGAAATATGTCAAAAATTAGGAGTATGGAGAAACATCTGAAAATCAGGAGACTTGGCAACTCTGCTATCTTTATCTAATACATTTTCTAGCGTTTTACCCAAAAATTTTAAAAATTCGTAAGCTTTGATTGAAAGTTGACAATGCAATATGGCAAGTTTTAAAACTTGTTCCTAGCTTGCAGTATCCGATTTTTTGGTGAACATTAATGAATTTGTTTAATTATTAACTTGTGAAACAAAAAAAGATTCAAATAATTTAGTTGCCAAGATTAGAAAATGAAAAATGATTTATAAAGTGTTTCTGTGTTTCGCCTCATCGTCTAAAGTTTATTACAAAAGAACAATTAAAGGATTAGGAGGGGGACACCTGGACTTAAGGCCCCTGTCCTCGCTCAAGGAAACGTTCGCGAGCTACTGCTATTCCTATGGGGAAGCATTTTTCTAATAACTCTTTTGCATTTTGACATTTTTGAATAATTTTTTTTTAACTGGATAGCTGAGGTACATGCTGACAGTGCACCTTTTTTACTTTTTTGATTTTGGTTGCAGATATTTTTTACAAAGTTAGTTTCACTTTCAAAACCGGTTTCGAAACTGAAAGTGCTTTTTAAAAAATATATCTGCAACAAAAATCGAAAAAGTAAAAAAGGTGCGCTGTCGGCATGCACCTCAGCTATCCAATGCAAAAAAATTATTCAAAAATGTCAAAAAGCGAAAGAGTTATTAGAAAAATGCTTCCCCATAGGAATAGCATTAGTTCGCGAGTGTTTCCTCGAGCAAGGACAGGGGCCTTAACCTGTACCTGCCATATTCTTTCTGATAGCAATCCTGAAAATACCAGAAAAACACCTGTTACTTATTTACACTTATTTCTTACTTCTCTGCTGACTAATTTCAAATATGAAAAAAAAATTGATTTAAATCAAATGATTTTTTTTAAAAAAATCAGTTGATTTAAATCTAGATTTAAATCTTGATTTAAATTGATTGATTTAAATCATGCCAACCCTGAATTCAGCGGTTCAAAAAGTCGTGGAAAAAGAGAAATTTCATCAAAAAAAGAAAAAAAGGTAAATTTTGTTAAAAGATTGCGAAAAAATGACAAATATTGTTAAAAGATTGCGAAAAAACAGCAAATATTGTTGAAATATCATGAAAAAACAGGCAATTTTGTTAAAAGATCGCAAATAACAGCATATTTTGCTAAAAAATCACGAAAAAGTGACAAATTTATCAAAAAAAACAACAAATCACATGAAAAGATCACGAAAAAAAGGCAAATTTTATTTAAAGATTGCAAAAAATGGCATATTTTGCTTTAAAATCATGAAAAAACGACAAATGTCATGAAAAGATTGAAAAAAGCGAAACTTTTCACAGAATTTTCCATTTTATTTCAATTTTTGGACCAAATTTGCCATTTTTTTTCACAAATCTTTTGACGAAATCTGCTGTTTTATTGCAATTTTTTGACGAAAGTTGAAGTTTTTCGCGAATCGTTTGTCAAAATTTTCCGTTTTAGCACGATTTTCGGAAGAAATTTGTCATTTTCCATGATCTTTGGAGGAAATCCGTGTATTTTGGGGATTTTGTGATGAAATTAGCTATTTTTTTTGTGAATCTTGCCAGAAATTAGTAGTTATTTCGTGATTTTTAACAAAATTTGCCGGGTTTTTTAATCGATTTTTTGACGAAATTACCCGTTCCACGAGACGCATAAGTAATATTTTTTGTGTAATTTATGTCTGGATCATCACTGAAGGGCTGCATTTTTAAAATGTGGTGCAAGAAGGGTGCTATTTTTCTTGAATGAGTGACAAGAGGGGTGCTAGTTTTTGGATGAGGAGCAAGAGGGGTGGAGCTCCCCCCTGAAACCCTCTGGGGGAAACTCTGATTTCTGAATTGTTCAAAAATTAAATATAAAGAGGTCATAAATATCCAACAAAGAAACAAGATGGCAGACTCCCAGTGAATACTACATCTGTTTCAAAAATTAGAAATTTTAAATAATTAATATATTTATTAAGTTCTTATGAAAATAAATTTCTTTATTTAATCATTTAATAAAATTGTTAAAGAAACTATATAACTTTTTGTGGTTTGATTTCAAAGACTAATAAAAGATGGTAGCGCCAGACCAAAAACTCTTCAGCAAAAAATTGTTTGAAATAATTCTGCAATATTGCAAGACATAACTATTATTGCATCATCTGATTTTTGTGTGTTAATCAGTTATTTGTAAAACATGCTAATACTTAAAACGGAAACTGATATAAGCTACAGTAAGCAAATGTTAAACTGGTACTGTAGACTACCTAAAACCTGCAACTCGCTTAAATCCCCACATAATTTACAGGTGTAAACTATGACACATTCAGATATAGGGACAAAATTTGATTTTTTTAGTTTTATATCAATTCCATATATATTATAATTTGTAATTTTTATTAATATTACAGAATTTATGTTTTTTTCATGAAGGAAGAATAAATTTACTTCTGAAAGAATTCAAGATATTGCTGATATCATTGGTAATCACAATCTTATGAAACATATTTATTAATCAAGCTTTTTTGGTTATTAAGTCTGGCTAAACATGAAGCAAAACTTTCTATGTTAAAACTGTTGTTAGCTTTCGTTTTTTCAAAAACTAAAACAAAATCACTTCACCTTTTTCATTTATGTATAAAAACATTTCATATTTATTTACTTAGAAACATGTCAACTTTTTAATTTAATTTTTTTTTTTTAATTTGTGACACCTGTTCTAAGTAAATAAATATGAAATGTTTTTATGCGCAAAACTTTCTTATTTTATGACTTTGATGTGAATTAGTAATGTACCTTTATGAGGCAATTTTATTGAATAATTTAGGAAAAAGGCATTTCATCTTTACAGTGAATATTTAAATATACATTATTAATTATTAACTTGACCTTTATTTTTAATATTTTAATCACTTGAAAAATTATCTAAATTTTTATTATTTTAATATTTTATTATGTTGTTAGTATTCATTATAGGTTCGATTGTGTTATTAATTACATTCAAATTACTGTTTAAAAAATGTAAACAATGCAATGACTAGAAATCCGCAAAATTCTAAAATCAGCAAAACCTCTGGTCCCGAGCAGTACGGATTTGAGGGAATCTACTATACAATAATTTTAAACTAGTTTATTTTCTTTATAATATTAACTTATAGCAGCGTTCGAAATCCTCGGTGGTCCGCTGGTCCGAGACCACCGATAATTCAATCGGACCACTAATTTGAAAAATTTAGTGGTCCGCAGGACCAGTGCCTTTTTTCAGGCCCTGAGAAAAATGCAACCGATCGCACATAAGATTTTTTTTTTATTATCAGCGATGCCACGGACGTGCTATAGTGCGTAAATTACTCAAAAATTCGGCAATGGGACGCAAAAAATAGCTCTTACGCGTCCCACGAAACGCGTAATTTCGTTAAAGGATCGCGAAAAAAAGGCAAATTTCGTTAAAAAATCGCGAAATAACGACTAATTTACGGCAAATTTGTCAAACAATTCTTGAAAAAATGGCTAATTTCATTCCAAAACCCAAAACAAAAGGCAGATTTCTTCGAAAGATCGCGAAAAAACGGCAAATTTCGCTCAAAAAAATCACGAAAAACGGCAGATTTTTTCCAAAAATTGCGGAAAATTTTCAGATTTCTCCAAAAAATTGCAAAAAAAGACAGATTTCTTCAAAAAATCGCGAAAAAAGACCAATTTTATCCAAAAATCCCCATAAAACGCGAAATTTGTAAAAAAAAATCGCGAAAAACGAAAAATTTCCTTAAAAGATTGTGATAAGACCACAATTTTTTAAAAAAAAGCGCTAAATAATGACTAATATCCGGCAAATATCGTAAAAAAATTCGTGAAAAAATGGCTAATTTTATCCTAAAACGCGAAAAAACGGCAAATTTCCCCCAAAAATCGCTATAAAACGGCAAATTTTGTCAAAAAATATCGCGAAAAACGGTATATTTCGTCAATAAAAATAAAAAATTTCGTCAAAATAACACGAAAAAACGGAAATTTCAACAAAAAGTCGCGAGAAAAAAAATAATAATAAGTGAATGCCGGGAGAGAATTTTTCTGTTTTAAAAACTAATTTTCCTGCTTCAAAATTGTTGTTGCTGCTCCAAAAACTGATTTTCCTGCTTCCCAATCGGTTTTTTATTGCTCCAAATCTTTCTGAGTGAATGTGACTCCTAAAAGCACCATTTCATTAAGCAAAGTACCCATTTACTCAACAAAAATATTCCTTTTTTTTCAGCAAAAATGCCTTTTTCAATAAACCTGTCTTGCCCCATTTTAAAAGAAATGCAAACAATAGTGATACTTGTTATCTTCTACACTTAAATGAGCATTATTTTATAATTAAATTTGTATCTTGCACACTTATTCTTTAAAAAGTACAGAAAATTTACTCTAAGTGATAAAATTATTTAATAGAATTTTATGTAGCGGACCAGTGATGATGTCTGCGGACCAGTAAATTCTCATGCTTACTGGTCCTTGGGTCCAGTGACTTTTTTTTTAGGAATTCTAACGCTGCTTATAGTTCAGTGTTTCCCAACCTTTTTCAGGTCATGCCCCACCAAATCATATCTAAAACCCTGATGACCTATCTCCTCTCTCTGAAAAATAATTCTTATTATAGAAAAATTGAGCTGTTATTCCATTTAAAGAAGTAAAAAAAAAAAAAAAAAGCCATTTAAAAATGGAACAGAAAAGAAAACGTAAACATGTAAAAGAAAGGTCATAAAAAAATGAACATAAACGAAAAAATGTATCCAGGAAACAATCGTTAATAATATAGACCAGGAAGCAGCTGCACGAACCATCACCTCATAGAGTTGATTGTTGAAGTTTCAGCATTAGACAAAATTCAATTAATACATTAAAATGCAACTGGTCTACCAAATCATATCTTGGTGGAAACCACTGAAGACTCGATTTTAGTGATTGATCGGTAAATTTATCATAGTGGTTTACTGCAGTCAAAAGTATGAAAACTTAGATGATTGATAGCAAGAAAACAAATGATAAATCTTCTAGTCAATCACTAAAATCGGGTTTGCAGGTGTTTTCCACTAAGATATGACTTGGTAGACCAGTTGCATTTTGATATGCGAATCAAGTTTTAACTAGTTCATGAATTTCAATCATCAACTCGATAAGGTGATGGTTTGTGCAGCCCCTTCCTGATATAATAATAGTAATAATAATATGCATCAATGAAAAAAAGCAAATTAGATCTTCAAATATTTAATAGTGAACTTCGATACACAAAAATAACTTTATTAGGCTGTATCTTGATTATGTTTCTGTCATTTTAATTGCTGACAGTAAAAATGAATAAATTAATAAAATACACTCATGTCTATAAATTAAGGATAATTCAGAATCACATGGAAATCAAACTCTAAAGTAAAAATTTCACTTGCAGAATTACCACACACATCATCAAGACTAATATGCAAATTTCAGAAAGCCACCAGATGGCTCCGATAGTACATCACAATGATGAAAGTGTGAGAGAGGAGTATATCTGGAACAGTGGCAAAGAAGTAAAACTTTTAACAAGCATTTTCTAAGCCTCTCAGTGACAAAACCGAACAGTTATGACACAGAGCACACATGTGGATGATATTGTAAGGATCTAACTGCTATAAGGATCTAATTTGGCTAATTAAAGCTAGACAATGGACTGTTACATTGAAGTCTGGTGATGGCGGAAGCACTTGAAAGGACTAAGGTCTTTTTTCTTCCAGGCGACGACGAGCCTAGCCGGCCTTTTCATGTGACATTAGCAATTAGATACGGCTACGTATGATTGATTAATAGCCTAGACCTCCCGGTAACTGATCGTCGGGAGAAATAGTTTCAATATCGCTAGACATGCGTTAGCAACACTGACGCCAAGGCGGATCTTAGGGGAACCAATTGAACTTTTATCTGGGAGGGGCCAGAGAGAGAGAGAGACCCGGCTCTGGAGAGTGAAGCGGGGGATGAGAGTTGAGCAGAGAGGAGAGTTGAAGAAAAATGCTCGAGATGTGAGCTCGCTGAAAAGGCTCATGAGAATGAGGCTATTTCATAAAGAACCCTGAGTTCTAATGAATTGTAATTTATTCTATTTTTATCTTAAATAAAAATAATTAACATGGAAAATGGATTTGCTCACTGAAGCTACCAATAACACAAAATCGAATCTCGTAAAAGCAAATTCGTTACAGTGGTGGCAGCGGACGATTATGAAAATAGCCACTGGAGCCCAGACGCAGCGGACGATGATGAAAATCGCTAGTGGAGCCCAGATGCAGCGGAAGTGATTCAGGGCCAGAGTTCAGACGTACAGCGGGGACCTGAACGAAGGAGCCCAGATGCAAGAGACGTGACTCAGAGCTTAGGAGAGGTCGCACGTGCAGCGGGAGAACTGAGCCGAAAAGGAGTCAACTGACGGAGACCTGAGCCGAAAAGGAGTCAACTGACGGAGACCTGAGCCGAAAAAGAATGAACTGACGGAGGTCTGAGCCAAAAGGAGTCAACTGACGGGGACCTGAGACGGAAAGAGGTGAACGGACGGAACCCTAACATGGAAGCAGACGTAGCCCGAAGCCCGAGAGAATCCAGAAAAGGACGCTCGTGGAAAGTGGACTGTGGATTACCCTAACGTGCGGAAGCTGCAGACATCCGAACAAGGAATACAGGTCAGTGCTCTTTAATTGTTCATTGCAGAGGTTTTCGCTGTAGGTAGTGTGATAATTCAAAAAAATCATCAGCAGTTATCTATGATTATTCAAAATTGAATTAAATTAAATTTGCAAAGTTTAAAATTTAAAAAAAAAAGTTTTAAGTAAGGTGCAAATTGGCAGGCAGTAATTTGAATAACTAATGATTTCTTGGAAATGCACTTTAATTCTTTTGAATAAATATAATTCTGTGATTTAGGATTTAAATCTTTATGTGTAGTAAAAGTTTAAATATTATACTAGAGTTTTGCGATTAACTAAAGAAATTTTTATTTCTTATTTGCAAATTAATCAAAATTAATATTTTTTAAGACTCAGTTGATTGTTTAACATTGGGTTAAGTAAAATGCTTTAGAAATATATTCTTGATTGAGTAATGATAAGAGCTATTTATCATATTGTTGAGTATTTGTATTGTGAGTATTTTCATAAGTGTATTTGTATTGCGATTTACATGTCGCGTATTATGATTGTGAATATTTACATTACGGGAAATAATTGAAAGGCATCCATTTACGTAGATAACCTAGTATAGATTGTTTTTTTCATAATTACGCACCGTTCAGAATGACATGGTCAGGAAAGAGAAAGTGTGATTTGAGGGAATTAGCTGTTGAATTCAGTGCAAATGTAGAGGATTCGGATAATATTCCTAAAATCATAAAAAAAACTAATTGAAGCCCCTGATTATGATGAAACTTTGGCATTAGCCCAGCTAAAAATTATTGAAAAGGATAGGCTAGACAGAAAAAATGAAGAAAGGGCAGAAAGAGAATTACTGAAAGCATATGAGAGAGAACAAAAGACTAAGGCGTTGGAAAGGGAGCATGAATTAGCGAAAATAAGGTTAGAACGGGAGACGGATACAATTAGTTTGGCCTCTAACCAGAGCGAGAGAGAACCAAAAATATCTTTAAAGTCGGTTCTACCTAAATTTGATTCAGAGAACTCCGAGATTTCCATTTATTTAAATTTGTTTGAAAGACAAGCATGTAAGGCACAAATTGATAAAAATCAGTGGGTTACTCATTTGTTAGGACTATTGCCTACCGATTTAAGAGAATTGATACTGCATGAATCTCCCTCTGATTCAGATGATTTCGACCACATTAAAAAAATACTTCTTGAAAGATATCAACTTTCAGCAGAAGACTTTCGGCTAAAATTTGTAAATTCTCAAAAGCCCGAAAACAAAACATGGAAAGATTTCGTGTACGAAGCTTCCAATTTCTTTGACCAATGGTTAAGTGGTTTAGAAATAACGACATTCGAACAACTCAGAGATTTGATAATTACTGATCAATTGAAACGGAAAATTAACCCGGAAGCGAAGCAACATTTTATTGATGTTTGGAGCGCGATAATTACACCTTTTGAGTTAGCTAAAAAGTTAGACGCGTACGAGGTGGCAAGGAAAAATATTAGGCGGGAAGGATCCCCTAAAATTCATAGCACCGCTAAACCTTTTGAGTGTAATAAGTCTAAAACCGAAACTAGAACGGATGAGACCAAAATAAATTGGAGGAATAAAGAAAACTCTAAAAATGTATTAATAGGTGGTTTAATTTTACCTAAAGGGATAATTTAAGAATATGTATTGTTTTTTTAATTTTATTTATGAGTATAAATTTTGGAAGCTAATAATGTTAATTTTATCATTCCCTCACTGGTCATTCCCTCACATGAGGGAATGATGCTAAAGTGAGGGGATGATTCAGATTATTTTTTAAAACTAGTAGTAAAGATTGTTGTTGCTTTATCTTACTTTTTAAAGCAATTAATGATTAATTAATATCAAAATAGTTTAAACTAAGTTCTCAAATAATTCAGGCTATATGGGTCAAATATTAGAAGAAAAAACAACTTTGGAATAAAGTATTATTACTAACAACTACAAATTTTAATGGATGGAGATTTTGTTTAGCTCAATAATTTAATGTTTAAATTATTTACATTTTAAGTAAGAAAAATACTATAATAAATTAAAATTAAGATTTATAAGTTTTTTTATTTATATTATGTTTATTTTTATAGTTATCATGGCCAAAAAGAAAGTTGATGTAAAGTTGAAAAAAAAGGAATATGACAAAAAAAGAAGGGGAAATGCAAATGAAAGAGAGCCTGAAATATTTAAAGAAAAAACAAAAAGGCCAAGTAAAATCAGTTTCTGAAATGACTAGGCGAGAACTGAAAGCAAAAAGGCAAAAATGGAAGAAAAATTCAGAAAAATATAGAAGAAAAAAAAAGGAAGTATCAAATACTTCAGAAATACAGACATTAAATAATGAATTAAATACTCTGCCATCTACTTCTAAAAGTACATCTAGATTAGAAAGTGGGAAAAAAATTAGAAAGAAAAATAGAGAAAAAAGAATACAGGAAATACAATCGTTAAAACTTCAATTACATATGCAGCAAAGAATTGCAAATAAGTATAAATCAAAATTTTATTGATTGAAAAATACAAACTCAAGAAAAGATATTCAATTAACACCTAGAAGCAAAGTAAATAAGTTATTAAGGCTAAGAAAAGAAAGCGTTTCTCAAGCTATAAGGAAAAAATTAATTTTTGGCGAAGCTTTAAATGCTCAACTCACAGAAACTTATAAAAGTTTAGGCCATTCACATAAGAAAAAACAAATGTTTTCAAAATTGGTAGTAGGCAAAATTACTAAAAAATATAGGCTAATTAAGCAGCATCTATCTTTTATGAAGTATAAGAGTTCTAAAACATACGAAAATTATATTAAAGATGGTTTCACAAAATATTCTAGGGCAAAAAAAGAATCTCATATCACATTAATTAAAAAACAAATTGTTGATTTTTTCAACAATGATGAAAACACTCGGCTGTGTGCAGGAAAGAAAGATTGTATAACAAGAAATAAAGACAAACGTCAAAAAAGGTTTATGAATGATACATTAAAAAATTTGCACAAAAAATTTCAAACCGAAACAGGCTACATTATTGGATATTCATCATTCTGCAAGCTTAAACCATTTTGGATCATTAAACAAAATGCAACAGACAGAAATACAGTAAAATGTATTATACATGCAAATATGGAGTTTATTGTTAATAAACTTAAATTTGAGAAGTTAATTGATTGTTCCACAGTGACAGATGTTATTGATAAAATTTGTTGTGATCGCTACAAATCGGACTGTTTGCTAAGAAAATGTCATACTTGTAAAAACTATGTACTAAAATTTAATAAATTTGATGAAAATAAAAGCATATTTTTTAGCAAATGGGTATATAATAATGTTGTTTATTATGTAAATGGTAAAGAAAAATCAGCAAGGAAACCAGAAAAAATGAGTTTAGAAATTTCATTAAAAGAACTTGTGAATGAGTTTAACATTCAGTTAAAAACATTCCTAGTACACAGCAGGAATATAGCTCACCAATATGAAGCAATTAAGGAAATGAAGTTAAATTTATCACAAAACTCTATCTTATTACATATAGATTTCAGTGAGAACTTTAATTGTAAATTTGCTGAAGAAATTCAAGCTGTACATTTTGGAGGAAATCGGCAGCAAATTACTCTTCATACTGGTATAATGTATACTAAAAATGGCGATTCTTTAATTCCACATTCCTTTTGTACTTTGAGCAAATCTCTCAAGCATGATGCAGCAGCAGTGTGGGCTCATCTAAAATCAATTTTAAAGTGGGCTGTGGAGATCAATAATCAGATCAAAAATGTACATATATTAAGTGATGGACCATGTTCACAATATCGGAACAAAACAATTTTCTATTTGATTTCTAACCATTTATCAATTCTTCTGCCAAATATATCAACCTTTACTTGGAATTATAATGAAGCAGGTCACGGAAAAGGTGCTCCAGATGGTGTGGGAGCAATTTTGAAGCAGACTGCCGATAGAGTTGTAGGTGAAGGTAATGATATAGAAAACTTTGAAAAATTAATGTCTGTGATGAAGATAAAATGCACAGGAATAAAATTAAATGAGGTTACTGTAGAAGAAATATCTGAAATAGATAATCTTTTAAATGATCAAGATATAAATACATTCAAAGGAACACAAAAAGTCCATCAAATTACATATTCATCTGCTGTGAATATCTTTCTTTTAGATCTTTGTCTTGTAACATCTGTTTGCCAGAGAAAATTTGTTCTCACTTCCATCTAGGTGAAGGATATAAAAAGATTTCATCAATAAATCAGAGTCGAGAAGTTAAAGATGCAGAGGGTAAGTTTTTTTTTTTTTTTTTTTTTTTTTTTTAGATTTTAAGACATAATTTTGACATAATTTAATTTTAGTGACGTAATAGTTAAAATCTTAAATACATTTCATTTAACAGGGCCTTTTAAATGCCTGGATTGGATAATTGTGAAGTATGAAAATGAAATGTATCCTGGGGAAATATTGGAAATTGATGACAAAACAGTCAAAGTAAATGCTATGGAACCAACAGGCAATGGAAAGTTTAAGTGGCCCACAAAAGAAGACATTCATGACTACCCATTATGTGACATTGTTAGAAAAATTGAACCTCCAGTGCCTTGCGATAGCAGAGGGAGTAGATATAATTTTTCAGGAGAAAAGTTTTGTTAGAGTTGTTCTGTGAATTTTTTCTTGTATAAAATTGTCATTCCCGCACTTTATAATCATTCCCTCATTTTAATAAAAATTTAAAGATCTAAGAATTATAGTATTTCTTAATATTAAGAGTGACGGCTATTTTTTTAATGTTAAATACCTTTTCTAGTATCTTGTTACCAAAAATTAGAAATTTCTGACTTGATTTTTTTTTCTTTCATCCCTAACATGAAAATGGTCTATTTGCAGAGAATCACCCGGCTATGATTGATTAATAGCCTAGATCTCCCGGTAACTGATCGTCGGGAGAAATAGTTTCAATATCGCTAGACATGCGTTGGCAACACTGACGCCAAGGTGGATCTTAGGGGAACCAATTGAACTTTTATCTGGGAGGGGCCAGAGAGAGAGAGACCCGGCTCTGGAGAGTGAAGCAGGGGATGAGAGAAGAGCAGAGAGGAGAGTTGAAGAAGGATGCTCGAGATGTGAGCTCGCTGAAAAGGGTCATGAGAATGAGGCTATTTCATAAAGAATCCTGAGTTCTAATGAACTGTAATTTATTCTATTTTTATCTTAAATAAAAATAATTAACATGGAAAATGGATTTGCTCACTGAAGCTACCAATAACACAAAATTGAATCTCGTGAAAGCAAATTCGTTACGTGTTACAATTATCGGCCATCTGGAATTTGGGTGTACTCAGATTTAAGTATCCGAGGAACTTGAAATTGCCCATAGTGTAATCTTAAGACTTTGGCAATGATTCCAAGATGATGGAAATGTCAGTAGACGTTACAGTACAGGTCGTCCCCGAGTTACAACCACGAATGTAAACTGTTATTTGGCAGTAACTGCCAAAAAAAACAGACGGACTGCAGCATCAGACATGTCTCATCAGCTATCTTCAGCCATGTGTACGACTGTTTCCAAGCAAACCATGTACAGACGATTGGGAAATATTGGTCTATATGATCCTAGACCTGTTAGATGTTTTCCACTCACGGCAACTCACTGTCGCCTGAGGTTAGTCTGGAGTAGAGAACATGCAATGTGGACATCGCCACAGTGGGCTTGTGTAGTGTTTTTTGACGAGTCCAGATTTAGCTTACAATCTGATTCGCGTCAGACTTTCATATGGAGAACGCCAGGCACCTGTTACCACCAAGATAATATCACTGAACGACATCGTTACGGTGGTGCAGGATTACTCGTTTGTGGTGGAATTGTACTGAGCTCCTGAACAGATCAATATGTTCAAACCGGAACCATGACAGGCCAAATTTATCAGGGCATCATTCTGGAACAACGTGTACATTTGTTTAAGTGAGCCATGGGCTTAAGATTTGTGTTTATAGATGATAACATCCATCCCCACCGAGCAAACATCGTAATTTAATGCCTTCAAAGCTAAGGATATCACCCGTATGGACTGGCCAGCATTTTCGCCTGACTTGAATCCAATAGAGCATATATGGGATATGATTGGCTGACGGGTTACAGCCCGTCAACCACCTCTTACATGTGTACCGGAATTTCGGAGAGCATTCCTTGCTGAGTGGAGTAGTCTTCCCCAAGATTAGCTTGATAATTTGATACTCAGCATGCCTAGGTGTTGTGCGGACTCTATTTCATCGTCTGGGTGACATACAATTTATTAACCATCATACCAACCATATAATGTTAAGTTTTTTTAATGGGGGTACTTTTTGTAAATGCTCTAGGGAGCAACAATTGTAGATTTTATAAATGTTATCATACATATACCATTGTTTTTGTTCTTTTTCTTTTGTTTAATAAATGGGCTTGACGAATAAGTCATGTTTTTTTGTTTCCATACCTTTATTTGCTGGAACTGGCATTATCCTTAATTTATGGACATGAGTGTAAATTCAAATTATAACATTTAAGATGAATAGAATAAAATTAATGAGATGCTTGTGCTTGATGTTGGCTGCAAAGAGATTGGCACAGATGTCATATACACACCACATTTGCACGTGCTTTTTTCCCCCGCCAATTTGGCGAAAATTATGCGTTTGAATATACGTTACAAATTGCATGCAATAACAGGATGTGATTTTTTATTGCAATTCAAAATAAAATAACGTGAAAAAATAAAAGAGATTCTAGTATTTAAAAAAAGGAAATAAAAATAAATAATTGATAGTTTGATATAAATAATTATTGATATAGTATATAATAAAAATAATTTAAAGAATTAAAATAAAAAATAGCAGTAAATAAACATGAATTTAAAAAAAAGAGAAACAATAAAAGAGAAACAGTTATAAATAATAAACTTAATAGGTAACAAAGCACTAAACAAAATTTTCACAGTAATTCAAAAATATTAATACTTATAACCATATTAAATACATGCAGTTGTATATTTAATCAGCACCTTTCACTGAAACCTTTTTCTTTTCCCATTTTATTTCCCTAACAATTGTTATAAACTTATTAAACGCATCTTCTCTTTGGCACACATGTGCAAAGCCAAATTGGCGGGGGAAAAAAGCAAGTGCAAGTGTGGTGCATATCAGTGTTGGGCACGCTCACGAAAAAAAAACGAACGAATTCAAAATCACGTTCAATTTCTTAAAAATGACTCAAGTTCACGTTCAAGTTCAAAAATTTTCAAAAGAACGCATTCAAATCAAACTCATTTATTAAAAGTGAACGAAGTTCACTAAAAAGTTCACTTTTTTCGTTTCTTTTTTTTTTTGTTCATATTATAATTTTATAGCCTAAATTTACTAAATTTTGTGAACTAATCTTTTGTTTATTCGATGTAAGGATCTTGATAAGCCCGACCCATTTTTTTTTCTGATAGTTTGACTGAGCTTGGTTTGGGCATTACTCTTTTCTAGAGGTACAAACTACGGACCCAGATGCGCCGGGATTGAATTTTTTTTTAAGTGTGAACAGGCAGAAATTTTCAGTCCCAGCTCAGAAGAAAACCATTGAACCAGTCCGGATCTAGCCTGCCCAGTAAAAATATCAGTACAATTTGACCCGTACCATTTTTTTTTTTTCAAAGAATGGACGTATTTTAAAATCACTATTATTACACAATTAAAATTTATGTATTTATTTATTTATTTTTAAGGTGAGTAGCATTTCTAGGTAATAAAACTAAGGTACGGTAAAACATGATTAAAGGACCTGCCTATGACGGAATACACGTTTAACAAAACAAAACAAAAGAAAGTGTTGAGCTATGTAAAATGAGAATAACAGTATTTGTAAAAAGAATATAATGCATTTACAACAAAATTTGCTCATTATAACCATCCCTTGACGAGTTTTCTTCTTTCCTATGCAATTCCATCTTAAAAGATTTTATTGTGTAGGATTTTTAAAATTTTTAAATTTCCAAGCCATAGAATGTGAGTGTGAATTAACGATATTGATGATAACTGTGACATTTATAATATGGAATAGATGAAAATGGAACTTGTCCATAATGGAATATTGTCTTTACAGGACATGGGAGTTTTTCATTTTGAAAATTAAACATATTTATTAAGTTTATTTTTTTTATGCTTTCGACCACAGCATAAAATGTAGTTTTTCTCATTTAAAAAAAATCCCATATTTTAAAAAACAAATAAAAACAAAATAAGTAAAACTTTAAGAATAATGTGTCAAGAGTGAGTTAAGAATGAGTCAAGTTCGCGTTCATAATATATGCATTATGCATTATTAATTTCATAAATGCATTTTCATTTCACCACGAAAACTGGCTCATAGATTGCAACATGTTGGCAATTGTTTAAAAATTAAAAAGCCTCAGAACATTTCATTTATATTAAATTAATGAAAGGTGTAAAACAAACTTAAAAGTGCGCTAAAGTTTTCCCTGATATATTTACGGATATGTATATTTCTGTTGTAAAACTTCGATTGCTTAAGTTTAATGAAGGTAAATATTAAAAATGCGACATTGAATTCAATAATGTTTATCACAAAAACAGAGAAATTTCAAAATGTTTAAAGAAATTGTTATAATAAAATTGACTATTATAATAATAATATATAAATGTTTTCATGAAGAACCACTGGGAAAAGATCCATAGCATCTATTCTTTAAAGAGAATTTTAATTGTTGAATTATGGTAATTTAAAACTACAATAAACTCTGGCTAAGGCGGAATCGATCGGGATCGAGAAAATTTTCCGTAGTAGACAATATTCCGTCTTAGACAAATTCTACTCTTTGTCTGCAGATTCGTAGGGACTTGAAAATCTTTCTGAGTTAGACATATTTCCGCATAACATAACACTCCATCTTATACAGAGAGTTTACTGTATATATGTATTTTCAGCGAATTTTATAGTCCAGGTCCGGTTCGGCGTGGCCCGAGCCTGCAGAAAAAGTAAGACTAGGGTACCACCCAGAGAAGTGATACCCAGACTAAACCCGTCCTGACACACATGTAGGTCCAGGGCCGTAGCTAAGGGGGCGCTATGGGCGGCTCAGCCCCCCCTAGAAAAGATTCCACGGTTGCTAAAGGAATTTCTGTTCTGAAAATTCAAATGAAATGCCATTCAAAAATCTAATTTAGTTTCGAGATCTTTTCACAATTTTACAGAGTTACTAAATTGTATCTAAAATAAGTGTTTCAACTCTCCCTCATTTTATTTGTACATATGAAGCTAACATGATGTTTAATTTTACATCAGTTATACACTCAAAAATTTCATCATCATGTATTTTTCTTAGCATAAAATGAAGTTATTACAACAGTTTAATAAGAAACATAGTACCTACAATGTGAATATGCACAAATTTATCTTTCTGCCACAGAGAGAGAGAGAAAAAAAATATGAGCCCCTAAATTCTCTTGAGCCTCCCCTATCGTTCACTTCTAGCTACGGCCCTGTGTAGGTCTCCAAATGGCTTTTAAAAGGGGAAAAAGCGTATTAAGGTCTGGAAAATTTTTAAATAAATTATGAAAAAATTGAGTTTGAACATAAATTTAGTTCAAACTCGCCTATTTTTTGAGTTTTCGTTCAGTTCACGCTCGTCTATTAAATAATGAACGAAGTTCAGTTCAAAGTTCACAAATAGTGAGCGAAACTCATGAGTTTTCCTTCAGTGAACGTGTTCATACCCAACACTGGTGCATATATGACATCTGTGCCAAGAGATTTTATATCAGGCACTAATTTTGTCAGCTTTAATCTCAAATTCCCTCGTTTAGTGATGTCTAGTCGATTTCTTTTTTTTAGTAGTAATGAAGGGACGTTCCCTCTGAATTATTATAGTAATTCTTTCTTAGAATGACTAAAATTTTCTATCATTAACTATCAGTCAGATTAAGATATTCACTGTAGGATCCTAAAATCAAAATCTCTAATAAGACGTGTTTTAATTGGTTGATCAAACGTCCAGTATCTGGCGATAAGCTTGATTTTTTATTCTATCGAAAATCAATTTGAAATATATTTTTTTAAAGTTTTAAACCGGAAAATTTATATTGTAAACGGACATTCCATGTCAAATCAACGAGGCCCACAACCTGACCATCTCCAATTTTTGTGAAATTGGGGTAAGGATTGACTCTACTTATGTAATAACGCAATAAAATATTTTTTTCAGTCTTTTTGGGAGGGGTTAGGGCTTCATGAAAAAATGGAAAACACGTAAAAAATGGGGTGTTGATAGTTACAAAAATGAAATTTTCTCAACTCCTATGAGAGGTATAGAGTTGATCTTGGTATTTTTTTAAAGGTCTGTGTATGGGCCTTCATATGACATATCATTTGACAGGATTCATCAAAATTAATATTTCAAGGTCACCATATGTTATCTTTAACCTTGAAAATTTTTAAAAGTCCATTTTTAAAAAATCTGGAAAAAAAATATTTTTTTGTTACTAATGTAATATACATATTGTAAAAATTTCACATTGGGATTGCTATGAGATCACATTAAAAAAATATATCTTTGGATCATTCCATATCACTTCATCCAGATCATGAAACCCATGGTCTCGTATTTTGATAAAACTTTTTGTAGTTGTTTCTTTTACCACCCTTTTTAACAATCTAAAATAGTACTTCAATATCTCAAGTATTTTTTTGTGAAAAAAAAAAAATACTTAAAAAAAACAGAAAAATTGCATAAGTGGCACTTCAAAAGATGTGTATTTAAAAAACATTGTTTCAAAAAAAAATCATAGTTTTATTATTTTTTAACATATCAAGCAGAAATTTGCATTAAAATGCACATAAAAAGATGGAAATACAAGAAAAAAAATGTTTCATGATTATATTTTAATTTAAGACCTCCCAAAATTGTCTAAAGTTTGTTTTTACAAAAAAAAAATTGTAAGAAAAATTATTTTCAAATCTAATTTTTTGAAAAAGGCATAGCAGTTAAACAATCAGTTTTCTTTAAAAGCATACTTAAATCCATAAACTGAAAATCTGAAAGAGGCTTTTTGGGTGCAAATATATTTTATTCATCACAAACCAAAAATAAATAATAAAAATAATTGCTTGCATTTTGGCTTAAAAAAACAACTGTATACAAATGGCTTTGGAAATCTCCAAAAAAGCATTAAAATAACTGCTTGTATTACAAGCGATCATTTGAAAACAATACATTACTATTTCTATCTTCAATTGATTAAAAAATACATATATGATAATTTTAAATAATTTAGATTTAATTTGAATTAGTGTCTGTGTATAGCATAGTGTGTAGTTCAGGGGTCGATTTAGAAAAAGAAAGTTGCATAGCAGTAACTGCTATACAAAGTCAGTTTTGAATAGCAATTAGACACTTTTGTATAGCAAGTAAAAAATAGCTAACGTAACTTTTAAATCTTGAAAATTTACAAAAATTTTTTTTAAAAAAAAGCAATATTTAACCAAAAGCATAAATGAAAGTAAATAAAATTATTCAGAATCTGCGCTGTCTGTTTCCATGCATAAATAAAGTAAAAAGATCGTAACAATGAATGTTCATTTTAGAACCACTACAACACACACGTCAAACTTCTATGAGCAAACGCCGTGATTAGCGAGTAACAGTGATTCAGTAATCAATCACAGCATCAGGGCGGGAACAAATCATGTGTTTACTGGGAAAACTGCACCCAGCAATGGCATCTCGCTGTACTTCCATTGTAAATAAACACTTGGGGAAAGGGAAAACACAACGTATGTCGTGTAAAAACATATTTAAATTTTAACTTTAAGTGTACATGACATAAAGACGGGTGTGGGAAATATGCATCGCAATGATTGCGATTTAAAGCATTTCTTAGATCGCATTTTAGTTAAATTTGAATCGCAAATTGCAATGCGATACCGCTTAAATCGAACCCTGGTGTAGTTAGTTTGTGTATAGCAAATTTGTATACATAAATTCAAACAAAATATTAAATCAGCTTCAAACAACTTTGTAAAACAATGAATTTTTAAGTACTAATATATTTATTTTTAATCAAAGCCTGACTTGAAAGAAAGTTAGGATGGGGAAGGAGAGGGAAGAAGATTAGTCATAACCATGACTAGAGGCTTCTAATGTATCTTGTCTTACTTAAATCATCTGCTGATTCATTTGGTATCAACAAATAATCTATACACATAACAAAATTATTTTATTTTATTTATTTGTTTATTTATTTAATTTTTTTTTTTTTTTGGGGGGGGGGGGGAGGGGCTGAAATTTGAGACTCAGGCTTTGCATGCCTAAGAAGAAGTTAAGACTGTTTTTGGTCCACAAATCAATATTTTTAACAGTCAGTATTTAGGGAAAAGTTATTGTTACAATATCAATTTTATTTTTTAAATGCCTTTTTCTTTCTTTTTTTTAAGTTGAAATTTTTTTTCACATTCAAAACAAAGCACTGGCACAAAGTTTGAACTACTTTTAAATAAAAATGCTCTAATATATTTTCAATTTTAACAAAAGTCATGTTTAATTTCTTTACTTTGTTTCAAGAAATTTAAAATAAACGTATGATATTTTTCAACAATATCTTTTAATTTTTTTTAATTTTGTACAATAAAAGTTACTCTGAGATCAAGTATGTTGTTTCTGAAAGAAAATCTTTGTTTTTAAGCAACACTAAAATATTAGTTCCCCATATGGCTGAATCATATGGGGCCATGTGGTTTTGTTCTAGGGAGACATTAAATTTGACGTAAGTCCCTCCTCTGTGAAGGGGTTGGTTGATGAAAGGTGGGGGAGAGCGACCTTGTAAGAGACCAGGCAAGTTTCTTAGATCTTAGTGTAGAGTACAGACTTAAATTATTCATTTTCAATGTTGTTATAACAAACTTTGGTAATATTTTATTTTGCTATGCTTGTTGCTTTGAACCTGCTTTAAAAATGGACACTCCTGACAGTTTCTTTTAAGTTTGGGAAGTGGAGTAATTTCTTCTGTTGATATGTTTTAAAATATTAAATGTTTTGAATATACTTTAGTTTTAGTTTAGAATAAAAAATTGGTAGCCATAGAGCAATCTACTTCAGAGACAGCTTCCAAGAAATTGAATTGTTGAAATCCATTCGAAAAGAAAAATCATAATGCCTATAAGAAAAATTGGAGAACAGTTAACAAAAATCTGATAGAAAAATTTAATTGTCTTAACAAAGATGATAAAATCTGTGATACAGTAGACTCCCTCAAATCCGCACAGCTTGGGACCAGAGGTTGTGCAGATTTTACAATTTTGCGGATTTCTGGTCATTGCTTTGTTTACATTTTTTAAACAGTAATTTGAGTGCAATTAATAGTGCAATCGAAACTATAATGAATGCTTACAATATAATAAAATATTAAAATAAGTAATAAACTAAAATAATGAAAATTTAGATAATTTTTAAAATGATTAAAGTATTAATAGCAAAGGTCAAGTTAATAATCAATAGTGCATGATTAAATATTCATTATAAAGATTAAATGTATTTTTCTAAAATTATTCAACAAAACTTGCCTCATAAAAGTGCACTAATTCACATCAAAATCATAAAAAAAGATTTTCTTTTTTCAAGTTTAGCCTGGTTTAATAACCAAAAAAAATCTTGATTAATGCATAAATATATTTGGTAAGAGAATTCTGATCACCAGTGACATCAGCAATATCTTGAATTTTTTTCAAAAAAAAAAAAATATTCTTCCTTCATGAAAAAAAAAAACATGAAATAGAGTATTATTAAGAAAATTACAAATTGAGAAATATATGGAATTGATACTAAACTAAAAAAATCAAATTTTGTCCCAATATCAGTACTAAAAGCTTCATTGTTTACATCCATAAAATATGTGCGGATTTTAGAGAGTTGCAGATTTCTGTTTGCGGATTTGAAGGAGTCTACTGTAGTTGCAGAAAACAATTGACAAAAAAATTATTTTTTTTATCATTTGAAAAAAAAAAAAAAAAAAAAAAACCTATTAAGTAAAATTTACTTTTATTATTTTTACTGAATACTTAATAATATAAATATTACGAAAGTTGCAGAATGTTAAGCAGATAAAATGAATTAATTTAAGCCCATTTAATTGCAAAATATAATAATACAATATTCGTCTGGATAGCTGCAATCAACTAGAATGACCACAACAAAAAACTACAAATGACAGTTACCTGTAGTGTAAGTTGCTTCTTATTTAATTTTTATGTGATCCCATTGCAATCCCAATATGAAATTTTTACAGAATGTCTGTCACATTAAGAAGTTAAAAATATTTTTTTTTAGATTTTTCAAAAATGGACTTTTTAATATTTTTAAGGTCAAAGACAATATTTGATGACCTTGAACCTTGAAATATTAAATTTAATAAATCCTGAGTGATATGTCATATAAGACCACACAAGGACGTTCAAAACAACACCAAGATAAACTATTATACCTATCATAGGAGTTGAGAAAATTGTATTTTTGTAACTAACAGAATGTCATTCTTTACGTTTTTTCCACCTTTTCATAAAGCATTCCCCCCCCCCCCAAAAAAAAAGGCTGTAAAAAATCTACAAATACAAATGTTTTTTTATTGCATCATTTCATGAGTAGAACCAATCCTGCATATTTCATTAAAATTGCTTGATGTCAATCTCAAAAATATATTTTTCTTCGTTGATTTGACATGGAAAATTTTTTATAAAAAATCATTTTATGATTTTTAAAATTAATTGTTGCTTCATGTTAGTAAAACAAAAGTATTTAGTTATTTTTTTGGGATCATAAGAGGATGACCGAATTTCATAGAATTCTCAAATTGCCCCCTTCGAAAGCCAAATTGCTCCTTTATGGGGCGTGCGCCCCACATTGGGAACCACTGTTGTAGTTAATACAATTACTAATATTGCGTTTTATTTTATTTAAACATGTATAAGATTCATCCACTAGAGTAATTTGTATTACTTCACACGTACATTTTATTACAAAATAAATCTATAAGTGAATCCCAATCATTTCTGCTGAAATGTTGAAATTATAAAATCATCTGATATATTTTGAAAATGGGTGCTTACTGTCTCAATATATTCTTGCTTGTTGTAAAATACATCTTCAGATTCCATGTTAAATCGAAAGAAGTTTCGGTCAAGCTTAACACAAAAATTTCATCAAAAGTAAATATTTTATTGCACAATTTAAAACACTTCTTTCGAACAAAAACAAAACCTATTTTTTAAATAGAGTATTGATATTGTGTTGGTTGGTTGACTGATTGATTGCAACCGTACTTGGCCTTTGGCGTAGATTTTGCGAGAGATTTTGTTTACGAATGATCATTAGTACGTCACAAACAACACAACCCCGCATTTCCATGCTAACTGGGGCCGTGTTGAGCTGTTATGCGCGCTGGACGCGCGCGCTCAGGAGCCACGGACATGGAGTGGGTTCTAATAGTGGACGGGATGTGCGTTCAGTACTCGCTACTGTGCTACCGGTACTGCAACTGTGCGCTCGATAACAGATGAAGAACAGACCACGGATGTAATTACTTGCGGTGATAATTATAAAGATTATTTGTTACAAATGAATTGAAGCCCGGTGGCCGAATGGTCAGAGCGCTGAGCCTGCAGCCAGACGATACGGGTTCGAGGCCTGCGCGAGCCAAAAGGCGGCTTATATATATTGGTTGCTTTTTATTAATAAATAAGACATTTTTATTAAAGATAAATTTTATATTAATAATACAGAAGTCCATGTATTTCTATTATAATGATAAAATACTTATTTAAATACGAGAAAATGAGATTTTTGCGGAGCGAGTTTATATTTGAACTCTTATAATATTCTAAATATCGTTCCAAAGGGATTTATATACAGGGGTTGGACAAAAATATGGAAACACCTTAAAAAAACACGTTTCCTTGCCTAGTATTGTGTACGGTACCCGCTGTTATTCAAAACAGCCTGCAGTCTTCTCGGAATGGATAAATACAGTTTCTGTATGTTTGCCAAGGGAATATTTCACCATTATTCCTGCAAAACGGTGACAAGTTCAGATAACGATGTTGGTAATGGATAGCGAGAACGCACTTTCCGCTCCAATGTAGACCAGAAAGGTTCGATAATATTCAAGTCTGAGGACTTTGGTGGCCTGGGGAGATGCGAAAATTCATTCCCGTGCTCAGAAAACCAGTCCTGGACAATGTGAGCTTTGTGAACGGGGACGTTGTTGTCTAGGAAGATACCATCATCATTGGGGAACAAAGTTTGTACCATTGGATGGACTTGATCGGCCAAAATGTTCACATAAGTCTAAGCAGTAATACGCCCTTACAGAGTTATCATGGGGCCAGAAGAGAACCACGATATGGCTGGCTAAAGCATCACCGAACCCCTGCCATGTTTTACTCTTGGCAACAAGCAGTCTGTATTATAGGCTTGAGATGGCGTTCTCCAGACGTAAACTCGGCCAGAAGTGGGGAACAATCTGAAAGAAGACTCATCAGACCATATTACGCTCTTCCACTACTCTATAGTCCAGGCTTTATGACTTAAACACCACTTTTTCCTGTTACAGGCATTTGCATTACTGATGGATGGCTTTTCAATTGCAACATGGCCAGCAATTCCATATTTATGAAGCTCCCTTCTAATTGTTTTGGTACTCACAGGATTTGGTAACACCACATTCATTTCAGCAGTAACTTTTGCAGCTGAGGACTGCCTATTTTTCGCGATAATCCTCCTTAATGATCGTCTGCCACGATCACTCAGCACACACTTTCGTCCGCGCAGTGATTTAGCGGATGATGTTTTTTCCGCATTTCAAATATGCGGAATAAATCTTCGACACAGTACCTCTTGAAACACTAAATACCTCGGCTACCTTGTTTACGGAAGCACCCACCATACGCGCCCCAACAATTTGTCCACATTCGAATTCTGTTAACTCTGACATAATGCAATGATTATCTCACATAACAGTGCTCCAACAACGACTGAACGGTGCAGCGATTTTACGAAGTTGTATAGGTGGCGTCAGTAGGCGAAAACTCCAGTGCCATCAACATAGTTCATTATAATCAATCTTTCTTTTCAAACATGCATTTCAAAAGGTGTTTCCATATTTTTGTCCAACCCCTGTATATATTAAGCAAATGGATAAAAAGAGTATTCTGCGAAAATATCCGTATACGCATAAAATACTTTCTTAATGTTCTTAAAAAAAAAAAAAAAATAGAAGTAAGTTTTTATTGAGATTAGGATGCAAATATAATGCATGCGTCGATATTTTACCGTGTTAAAATCAAAATGGAAAATATTATAAAAGCAAAATGTAAAAGATATACATTTTTTAACTAAAAATATCTGCATACATATTTTTTAAAGAGGTGAAATATTTGGTGTTTGCCTTCTAGTTTTGTAATGAATAAAGTATGATTAGAATGTTTATAATTTTTCTATTGAAAGTATAAATGTTTTGCTTATACTAACTGGATGTCGTTTATTTCTTAAATTTTATGATATATTTTGGCCTGTTATCCACACGGTATTAAAATATACAATCATTAAATAAGAAATATATACATACTAAAACTTTTTCCGAAAAATTGTCTAACTAACAGTGTAAATTCCAGTGAAATCCATCCAATATTATAGATTACAAATAGCGTTGCAAAGTTTAGGAAAAAACCGGTTTAAATCTGGGAATAAACCAGGTTTTTTAGAAATAAACCGGGTTTTTTGGGAATAAGCCGGGTTTTTTGGGAATAAACCTGGTCTATTGGAAATAAATCCGGGAATAAACCGACTTTTTGCAATTCTAATTACAAATTAATCTTGTAATATGTGTATACAGGGCCATCGCTAAGACTTTTTATTGGTGGGGAAGAAGACTTTAAATTGCCAAGTCAAATTTTCATATTTGCCAACTCGTTTTATAATTTTACTAAGTTAACGCATTTAGAAAATGTAAATGGATCTTATTCTCTGTTTGAGTTCGAGGCTGTGATTTCGGCAATGTTTCCTCAAAACACGTGACCTCACGTCACAAAAATATGTTCTGTTACTATTCTACGGCATACAATCACGAGTTGGGAAACGAGTCGTTGCGTAATTAATGGCTGTGATGTGGGGAATGTTTCCCCAAAGCACGTGACTTTGACTGCACCAGAATAGAGTCCATACAATTCTTATTTGTAAAAAAAAATTTAATAATATTCCCAATTAGAGTTGTAACTTTTGCAAATTCTATCAAAAATAGGAAATGTATTGCAGTTTTTATTAAAATTTTAATTAAATTTGATATAAAAGTTTTAAATGTGAGATGTGTAAAAACATTTGCGAATGTTTGGAGGGAGGTGGGTGGCTCCCCGCCCCTGTGTGGGTATCTTAACCTTGGTTTATTAAAAGCATTCTATTTAATACGAAAAGTATGAAGCAACTGATAAATGATTTTTAAATAAATAAAAAGAAAATTATTAAAAAATTTAAATTGTATCAGTCAACCTACCAACTTTGCCAACAAACAAAGTGCAACCAATGACAGATAAGCACAAAATGCACAATCACGTGATCAAATCGCCCAGCAGTTTTTTTGCGTAGCGCGCGTCAGCTTTTGAGTAGGGTTGGATGGCTTATTTTATATGCTGATCGGGCTTAATTACATGAAATAGGTCACGTGATACTTTCTCGGAATACTTTTAATTTTATTTGAGTGGTCACAGGTATGTATTTCTGTTACTAGAATTATGTTTTGAAAGGATAAAGGGATATACTATTTGTATTTACCAATTCTGAACCATAAAAATAATGCAATAATTGAATAACCTTAAAATTCTCTTCTTCGATAACACCTACTCCAAGCAGAATCTTCTGAGCGCGCACGCGCAAAAAAAGTGTCTTTTGAACACGGCCTGGGTCAATACAAACCGAGAGAGTTTAGAGTGTGTTAGAGACGCACTACATACCATCAAAAAGGCTTTCAATATGAAATCAGATATCGTTCAAAGGCTGAATTCATTGAACTGGGTGAAGTTTTAAAAGCGATCCGCAAGTGTTTGGACCGAATTGTAACTTCTTTAAATCAGTTTCAGGGTTGAATTTTTAGCTTCCCATTAAAACAACAAATTTCATCTCTACCTATTCTGAACTCTGCGGTTTGTTTTGACCCAATTTATGGACTTGTGACGTCACCACTAGACCTCTCTGTCCAGGTTCATGACTGGGTCCGGAAAGGGCATGTTTACAAACAAACGCTTCTTCAGGGCAACTAGAACTACTGGAAATAGCAGTTGTTGGTCGGATGTGTAGGTTGCATCTGGCAGCGGCTTGGGCTTGTGTTTTGATTTCTGTTGGCGTTGTTGTCAACGTGTCGTGTGTACTCTTTTTCCGTCCGTTTGGGTGGGATTTCTTTATAATTTCGTGCAGTTTCGCTCGTTACTTCTTGTTTTTCGTGCAGTAAGTGTCTTGTTACGTTAGTTTTCACCAGCACTGGTAAGTGTTGAACTGTTTTTTTTCTTTGAGTTTATTTCGAATTTTGTTTGTTGTAATTTTGTCTGACTGTCAACAGTGACGGTCACGGATAGCAAAATGAACTCTGAGTTTAAAGCCCAGGATGCTGCTTCAAACATGGAGACAACTAATAGCGTTACTCATAATCCCTTCCTATACCGTTTAAACAGTTCCCCAGAAAATATTTTATCGGAAGCTAGTAAAGTCGGCATTGGTGCTATCTCAGTTACCCTAACTGCTGTAAATGGATCCATACCTATGACCCATCCCAAGGTGCTAAGGGATGCTATTGCCTTGCAAGTTCCTTCATATAAATGTATTGATTTTATGAAAATTACCCGTCAGGGCAAACTACTGATCCACACACAATCGGCAGAAACTGCCATTGAAACTTTAAAAATCAAAACATTATTAAACATTTCTGTTACTGCGTCCTACCTTCCTGAAGAAATATCAACCCGGTTCCTTCTTCACAACATCGACCCGCTTGTTGATTGCACCGAAATAGCGGAAGAATTGGATTTCATTGGAATAAAAACACTAGAAGTTAGACGTTTTCTTCGACAGGGCTCGACGCCAACTACGTCGGTCCTGGTTACCAAGCTTGGCCACTCCCTCCCGGCTGAAGTTAAACTATGGTATCAATACCATCGTATCTCTTTATTCGTTGATAAACCACGGCAATGCAATAAATGCAAAAAATTTACTCACAGTACACGTAATTGTAAGATCGATCCTATTTGCAGCCAGTGTGCAGAGTCCCATCAGGGCACCTGCTCCGCTACCTCCCCCCTTTGCGCTAATTGCAAAGGCCCCCACGCCGCCTCTGACAAATCTTGTCCCCACTATATACGTGAAGCCAAACTACTCAAATACAAAGCCGAACACCACTTAGGTTTTAGTCAGGCCCGGCGACAGTTCCGCGCCAGCACCATTCACAAGGCTGAATCATATGCGGCTGCGGCCTCATCATCCGCCAGTTCCCCCCCTCCTATGAACTATATCACTAAAACGGAACTCCAGGAGACCCTTCAAGGGTTTAGTGAAAACATTGCTAACATGTTGCAGCAAGTGCTAACCGCTCAAGCTGCCAACTGCCAAAATATGCTTACCATGTTTACCTCAGCTGTCATCGGTGCAATAAAAGAGGTTTTAACAACGGATGATTCCCCCTCACTGCCTCCACACACTGGGAAAAAGAGCGAACTTTCACATTCACCCAGAACACAACGTACATCGGAAAAAATAAAAAAGTTGCGAAAGGTCTTATCGGAAAAGGGGTCCTTGTCAGACCTCCTCATGGATTTTTCTTCCACGGAATCTGGGGTTTCAGATGACAACTCCAAACATGAGCTCGGACATTCTTCTCTGGCCACTGGACTCACGTGAGTTGGGTCCTCTCTTCTTCCCTCTCTCATCCCCCCTTTTTTTTAGGGAAGGGGGAGGAAGTCATGTTCTATTCTTTTATGTAGGTTTTTCGTTTGGGGCTTCTCTCTCTTCTCGATTGCTGGTGTTTCCCCTTTTTGTTTTTTCATGGGTTTCCAGGTTACTCATTGGAACTGTAGGAGTGTTAGAGCTAATGGACATTGGTTGCGTGCCCCTTTATTTCGAGACTGCCAGGTCATCTGCTTACAGGAGACCTTTTTAGCTTCGGGTTCAACCTTCTCTATCCCCCGTATGCACACCTTTTTGGCTGGTAGAGATGGCGGCCGTGGTGGAGGTCTCCTCACGGCGGTCCGCGCTTCCTACCCTTCATACCGCATTCCTCTTCCTATTGACTCTTCCGGCAATACGGAAGCTCTTGGCGTTAAGATCAACATTCATGGCATCTGGCTCACCATTGTCAATATCTACCTTCCCAGGGGTACCTTTGCAGTTCAGTGGTTTACTCAATGTTATTGAGCCACCATTCCTTCTGGTGGGGGACTTTAACATCAATCTACTCTGTCGCCAGCCTCCTTACCCTCTTCCTCTTCAGCGCTTCCATTCCTGGATCCTCAGTCATCCCGTTTGTGTCTGCAATACGTCCAGTGCGACTCGTATTGCGCCCGGTTCTGCCCCTTCCCTTCTTGATCTCACCCTCTCCTCTGCTGGCCTTTTTGGTTCACTTTCCTGTTCGGTGCATCCGGATCCATTCGACTCCGACCACCAGCCCGTCATTATTCAGATTGGTGGGCACGATACTCAGGCCGATTCCTGTCGCCACTTCGTCAACTGGACCTTGGCCGCCTGTCATCTAAATTCAACCTTAGACAACTGCAATTCCTACTCTACCTACGACTCCTTTTCAGACTCTTGTAGAGCGGCACGCTCCAGGTACTCAGTTTTCCCTAGCCGCGTGCCTCGCCACAATGCACCTTGGTGGGATTCCACATGCCGTAAACTACTTGGACTCAAACGTCGATACCTCCGCCTTGCAAGATCTTGCTGCTCCAAGGAGATGTGGTTGCTCTATAAACAGACGGCCAGCAAGCTCCGACGCTACATCAAACAGGTTTCCCGCGACTACTGGGACAGGACTTGTCGCTCTCAGGGTTCGAATGGCCACATCTTCAAACTGCTCAAAAATCTGGCTCGTAAAGATACTCCACCTGGCGACAACATTTTGGTGAATGGGGGCCCTGTCGCTTCCTGGCGCGCCCAAGCGGACCTTTTCCTTGAGGCTTTCAGCCAAGATGATCCTTTGGTTCCCATTCCTTATGATCTTAGCGATGGGGATGCCTGCCTTGATGCTCCTTTTACTCTCAACGAACTAAGTCTCGCCATCCAAAGGACTCGTCCTACAACTCCTGGGCGTGATGGGATATCCGTCAAATTACTCCGAGGCCTCTCCGACTCTAATCTAGAGAAACTTCTCACCCTTTATAACGAGCTTTTGGACTCGGGTACCGTACCATCTGACTGGAAGGAAGCCACCATCGTCCCAATCTGTAAACCTGGCAAGCCTTCTCGCCTGGTCTCTTCTTATCGTCCCATTGCGTTGACAGCCGTGTGCTCGAAGGTCTTTGAACGTCTCCTTCTCCACCGCCTTATCTTTTGGGCTGGGAACAACGAGATCTTTCAGGCTTCTCACTACGGATTTATGCCTTTCAAGGACTCTACGGCCGCTTTATGCAAGTTCTTTGACGACATATCAAGAGCTCGCAACTCCCGTCTGACCGCGCTTGCGATATGTCTTGACATCAGCTCGGCTTACGATTCAGTCTGGATCGACGGCCTGATCTACAAGCTCGCCCATCTTGGTATCCGGGGCAAAGTTGGCCGCTGGATCGAAAATTTTCTGACGGATCGCTCTATCCACGTGCGGTGGAAGTCTCAGTTTTCCAACCGTGGTCCATGTAGGAGAGGCGTACCGCAGGGTAGCGTTCTCTCCCCGTTTCTTTTTATGATTTTCCTTTTCGACATCTTCGAGATCCTGGAGTGTGGAGTCTATCTCCTGATCTACGCAGACGACATTTTCATTTATGCCTTGGGGGAAGACCCTCTGCGCACCTTGGCCAAACTCCAGAACTGCATTGATCGGCTTGCCCAGTGGTGTTCTGCTCATCACCTCTCTATCTCACCTGAAAAGAGCACCGCTATAGATTTCTCCCGCCGTCGGCCTCTTGATTCAAAAGCTAATATCAGGGGCCTTGAACTTGAGTGGAGTCCCGTTGTTAGAATCCTGGGGGTCTGGTTCGGCAGATCCCTCCTTTTCAATTATCATTTCTCCTACCTTCGTGCCAAGGCCTTCAAGAGGCTTAACTACTTGAAAGCCGTCGCCTCGCACACTCACGGCATTCATACGGTACACATGTTGCGCATCGTTGACTCTCTTGTCCGGAGTCTTCTCGAATATGCCTGCCCCCTTTTTCTCAAAGTCTGCCCCTCCACTTTGAACTCTCTTGAGGTCACCTACAACGCCGCTCTACGTGTTGCCACCGGCCTTCCGAGATATACTGCACTTCCTCTCCTTCGCCGCGAGGCGAATGCCTCCAGTATGGTCAGCCGTATCCGCTGCATTGCCAACAGGTTCCTAGCTCGCCAACTTTCTTTACCACACCCCCCTTTCTCCTCTGACCTTTCCAGTGCTTCTGGACATCTTTCGGCTGCTGCTGTTGAGTTTTTAAGCACTTACAATCTTGATCCTAATGATATACTCAAGTTCTCGTGGCCATCCCATCCTTTTCTTCACTCAGAATGCCATATACTTTTGGACGGTCTTCCCTTCCAAAATACTTCTCTTCCTTCGGAGGCCATCTACCAAGCTTGGAAGTCGTGGAGCGCCTCGATGTCAAACACTATATTGCTTTCCTCCGACGCCTCCAAAGACTCCATCAAAACAGCCGTTGCTGTTCACAATTCTTCCTCCGGATCCAGTATCGCCATGCTTGTACATCATCTCAACTCTATCTTCACTGCCGAGGCCTTCGCCATTTTCATCGCTCTAACCTCTTACGTGAAAGAGAATGGTCGCTACTTCCTGCTCACTGACAGCCGCTCTGTTCTCTCTGCTCTGGAAAACTATTCTCTCCGCTCTCCTAGAGTAATCACACTCCTGCATAACTCCATCTCTTAGCTCCTCTCTCTCCACAGCGTGTCTCTTTCTCTGGTGTGGTGTCCTGGCCACAAGGGCATTCCTCCTAACGAGGTGGCTGACTCCCTGGCTCGCAATGGCCCGTACCTTACTCGCACCCTGAACTGGGTCGCTCCTGAAGACCTTGGGGCCCAAATCCGTCGTGACTGGATAACCGAAAAGACGTATGCCTGGCTGAACAGCGATTATTGCTCCGATTTTCCTCATCTTAGCGAGGACGATGCCTTTCGACAGTGGACCTGCCATCGTCGTGAGGACATCTGGATTTCTCGGTGGCGTACCCGTACCTGGCCGACTAACTCCCGGCTCTTCAGTATGAATCTGGCGCCTTCCCCGCTGTGTTCTATATGCTGTGTCCCTGAGACTCCGGATCACGTCCTTCTCCAGTGTGCAAAATATAGTACAAACAGGATCACCTTACTTTCTACGCTTGGTTTACAGTCCCCATCTACGTATTCTGAGATTATTACAGCCGCCCTCAAGTCTCGCTCCGGTCTCTCTTCTCTCGTCAAATTTTCTATTGTGGTTGCTCGTGGGTAATCACGGATTTCTCATAACACACTGCATTTGAGATTTCGGATTCTCTTTCTGTCGAGTAGTCGAGACAAAGCCGCCTATGGCGAAGCATAAGTCTCAAGCCGCCTGCCAACCAACCAACCAACCAACCAACTAGAACTACTAGTTGCTCTCTAGGTGTTGCCCTGCTTCCTTCAACCATTGACTTTCTAATATACGTAGACGCCCCATCCCATTGTTCTTTCGGCATGGTTTCGAATCCAACATCTTTGGCGAAAAGATGCCGTATTTTGGCGGTGGTCGCTTTATTGGCATCTTTCAGATTTCACAAAGAGAAAAGCAGACGTGTGGTCAACTCAAGAGGCGTAATTTTTTCCCCAAGCACCTTCGTCGTTCCAAGCCCAAGCTCGCATTCTGATTGGTTGTTGCTCTCGGCACTGTTTTCATGTAACTTGGCGATAATCATAGTTGGCGTAGCGATAGATGCTTCCGTCGAGTTGGATTTCCTTCCGAACCGATTAGCAAAGTAACTTTTCTCTTGCAGCATTGGATTGGATGGAACGTGTCTTACTGAAAGCTGTACTCTGTACTCGGTTTACTTCCCATACGGCCAAAAGCGTCATCCGGACGTCCTATGAGGTCCTATACAGAGCCGGGACCGGGAGGCATATTAGCAAACCATACTTGAATTCATGTATTGACAAAATTAGAGCTTTACTATTGGCTAAAGTCTAATCTGACGTATTCAAATCACCGCCCCTTCCTTCGTAGCAGTGAAAAGCATGTTAGCGTAAAAGAAATTATTACTTTTATTGACTAATCGTTATTTTAAAATACTGTAATCAATTTAAACTGTACAAGATAAATTGTATGGAAGGTATTAATGTAAGATGTGTCTAGTAAAAGAGTGCAATATCTTATAATGAAGGCCTTTTAAGTGCAGGAAGCTTAGGCAATAAAGGAAGATAGTTTGCTGCTTTTGCCATCTATTGGTATAAAATGAAACTAATCATATATATATTATAAAGCAGAAGTTCTGAAACTTCCAAACGAGTGTTTTCAAAAACTACCCAATGGATTTTTTTGCCGATTGTATCATTCGATAGGAAATATTTTTGCGGAGGTTTTTTCATTCAAATATACAGGGATAAGTATGATTTTTGGTAATAAATTTTGTATTTTTCGGTTATTTTTGATGAAAGGGTTGCCAGTAGTTATTTTTTGGCGAAAATTATCATTACTAAACAAATTAAAAATGATATATCTGTTAGAAATATCACAAACATCTTGCAAATAAAAGCAGAAAATAACTATTGATAATAATGATAATAATAATAATAATAATAATAAAACATTGAATGAGGCATGATATTATAAAAAAAAATATTTATCTTAAAAATAAAAGAAATATTTGTAACGCTTAAAAAATAACTTAACGTGAAAAATTACATTTGATGCAACATTTGGCGACTTATCCTTGCGTTAGAATAAAAAGAAATAACTTGAAAATTTGATTAAATGAATTTCGAACGATATTTATTTTCCTTTCTATTATTTTCTTTCTCTTTTTTTATCAAATTTCGATAGTGTATAACTTACTCCAGAAAAGGCAGATCTAATTATAAAAGTAATTGTGAGTTATATGTATATTTGTTTCTTTGAGATTTTTTTTTACTTTTGTCGGCGAAGAATTAAGCCAAAAAGGCATATGTCTAACTTCTTTTTCAAAAGTTTTTCACCGCAATTTTGAAAATTGTAATCAACAAACATACTTTTTCTGCGCCATTTTGTCAAGTTCTTTTCCAGGGAAAATTAGTTTTAAAATTTACAAACTGAACAAGGAAATCTATGCAATTTAAATGAAATTTATGCAATTTCGCGTTATTACTATCGATAAATTCAACATTTTGAAATAAAAATTGCCTGCTGAAAAAAAAGGCACAGATGTCATATATGCACCACATTGGAGCGATTGCAACAAAACGTCGATTTTATGTTCATATGGTAGCTCGGCTATTGTATATTTATTAATAAACTATTTACTCTTATTTATTTTTTTAAATGATGTACATTGTTTTATTTTATTATTATTAACAAAACATTATTTATTTATTTTTATTTCCTTTTAAAATAACAGAAAACAATTAAAAAATATATATGTAACTGATATTTTAAAATGAAGTTTTCGCCAAATTGGCGTAAAAAAGAAAAAAAAATGCACAAATGTGGTGCACATAAGGCATTTGTGCCAAAATATTTTACAAGTTTGTTTTAATTAGCCATTTCTTCTTCAATTTTCTTCATATTTTCCCTGTGTTATATAATATTTAAAATGATATTGGACTAATCTTCAATAATTGAGCACTGCCAAATAGCATATTTACTATATTATTGAAAGTTTTATTGGCACGGATATTATATATCACCGGGGTAACTAATAGATTTTAAATTGGCATTATTTTGTCTGATATATTAACCCGACTATTAATATTTATTTATGAATAAAATGCTTATTTACTTTATAAATTGTATAAATTGTTTTGTTATATACTTATTAATTAAACTTTTTTCATAAATTTTTATTATTATTTAAATAATAGAAAATAATTTAAGTAAGGTACCCTGGGGTAATAACGCCACGTTAAGGTTCGAGCAATTTTCACGGCTCAGTTTTAGTTTGTATTTTTCAAACAAATATATGATTTGATACAGCAACTCATTGACTATCTATATAAAAAAAATAATTTAACAGATATGAATACATAAAATGTAATGGCGTGATTTCTTGACCAATGCTATTTGGCGTTATTACCCACCTATATGGGTAATAACGCCATGCAAACAAAACTATGAAATAAGATGGAATAATTGCATGTAGATTGCCCAATTCTAAAAATACAAACTTTCAGCTCTAGAAATTGACAAATTGCATCCTAAGCTATTGAAAATGTTCATTTTTTCGTGAAAGTGTAAGAAAAATAAAGGTGTGGTGTGGGGAGGGGGAATGAGGCAAAAGAATATCAGACCGTGAGCTTCTTTTTGCTTAAAAAGGAGCGTTTAAATAGAATTATTAGAAACATTGCACAGTTTTAACTGTGTTTATTTGAATCAGTATTTAGGATGTAGCTCTGCCAATGTAGGGAATCAACCGGGGTAAAAACTGCAAGGATTGGCGCTATTACCCCGTTATAGTTATTGCGTTGTACATTTTAAATTACAAATTATCTCGAGAAGATATCCAAAATCTTAAACAACATTTTGAAAGGCCATGAAATGTACTACAAATTTATGTAATTAACAAAGTATTTCCGGATAAAAAAATAGTCTTCACATCACAAAACGTATCTCGCAAATTTTAGATCAAGGGTTAATTTTAGCTGCTTGTAAAAACAATAAGACCTAAAAATGAAACAAATTAACTTGAAGCTGTGTTTTGCGATTTATATGACTCAAAACCCTTCTGCGCAGAACACATGGGTGTCATTTACCAGATTATTTCATAATTATGCAAAATATTAGCACTTGGCGTTATTACCCCGTCTGGCGTTATTACCCCAGGGTACCTTATATACATGTAACTGGTATTCGAAAACAATGTTTCCGCCAAATTAGCATAAAAAAATATCGTGCCAAACTCGGCGCATATGACATCTTTCCCTTTTTCTTTATGTATTAAGGAGATTTCTAGATCATCAACGAGATCATGGAAAATTTGTCAGATTATTTTATTTGAGATTATTAAATTTATGGTTTTTCATTATGAAACAAACGAAGAAAAGAAAATTTACTATTGATGCAGCTACAGAATTAACGACTGCTTGGCGTCATTTTAAAAAAATCGAAAAGGCGATTTTTTAATTATTTGTTTACTCTTTTTGTTTACATTATTATAAACATTTTTCCATTTTTATATATGCATCACCTTGGCGCGTTTTTAAAAATCTGACATCAGTTTGGCAAACACTGCGTTTTCAAATACCAGTTACATGTTATATTATTTTTAATTATTTTCTATTATTTTAAAAAGGAAACAATAATAAACTAGCAAAAGCCATGCTTTGTTTGGATTCGCGAAGCATTATTTTATAAAACAGGTACTTGAAAGTAAAAACATTTTTTAATATTATTTTTGCATCTTTATTAAACAAAAACGTTATTTTATGTTTTGGCGCATTTTAATTTTTTATTTATGATGTAAGACTGGCATAATAAAATATCTTCAAAGCAAACTTTTACAAAATATTTTTAAATTTTCAACTAAAAGCTCTTTAAAGATGTTTTTACAATTTCCAGTAACCACTGGTGTTTTTTAAAGTTGTTTGAAATATGCATGTTTCCAATCTTTGTAATTAAAATCAAATAATCTTTGATAGCTATTTTAGAATAATATATTTGAAGAGAGCTTGAAGAAAGTTACATCGTCAAAATCCTATTTTCTTGAAAAACATTTCAAATCTGCTCTCATTAATACTATGAATTTTTAAGTGTGAAACCTTTTTTTTCAAATTTCTTCGTTTTTATACATGTTAGCGTATCAGAATTTTTGATATTGTAGAATTTTTCGTAAGGAAAATTTCTATTGAATGCTTAATTTTGAAGGATTTTCACTCTCGACAACGTTGCGTACGTTTTTAAGCCAACTGGTGTCTATATATCCTCAATATCTACAACCGCTTCATCTAATGTTTAACCTTGGGATTTATGAATTGTAACAGCAAAAGCTAACTGCAGAAGAAGTTCTTTCCTTGAGCAATTTATGCTTCCATTTTTCCAGAATTTAATTATTGGGGGAATTGGTACGCACCAATTCTTATAAGTTAAATTATTATAGTATTCAAATTTGCCCATGATTATTCGCGATATCTGGTCTGGTGGCTTGTGATTTTCTTTATTACGTGCAACAAAGTCTAAAGTCTTGTTCAATAAACCTTTTTCGGTCCACAAATAAGAACGTACTTTAGATCCAAATGTTTAGATCCAAAATCAAGTAAGAAATGGTTAAAGTCAATTTGTCGTTTCTGAATTGGCCAACTTTGCTTTAGTATATTTATAAAGAGCTTGAATCGAGGCAACAACTTCACGGTTCAATTTTTTTAATTTTTTATTTATATATCAAATTTCACAATTAATTTTATTTGTTTACAATTCTTTTGTTGCCACTTTACAAAAAAAAAAAAAATAAAAATAAATATCCACAATGCATTTTTTTTTAAATGTTTAAGTGTCATCTGTGCAAACGATTTTGCTGAATAATGAAAACATATTTTATTTATTAAATTAATCATGATTCTATCTATAATTATTTAACTCCATGATTTATATTTTTTTCTGAAAATATACGCGTTTCATTTTTTATTTATTTGCTGAAATGCGTCCGTATTGGAAATGCATGTAAAATAAATTAATTAAAATAATAAATTTTTTAACGTCTTACTGTAAAAAAAAATTATATTGTGCAAATCTACAGATCATAATTTATTTTTGTGTTTAATTTCAAATCAAAATACTGAATAGTTTTTTTGTAAGGCGTACGACAAAATGTAATTTGAGTGGACTAGTAGAGGATTCGCTTCGCTCATCCTAATAAGTGAAGTTTAATTAATAATTATAGAACAAAACAATAAAAAAAGAAAAAAGAAAGAAAAGTAAAGAAACAAAGTTTATTAGTAAATAAACAACAGCAACCAGATTACCACGCAATCCATAAAATCCCAATTTTGTTGCAATCGCACCAACGTGATCCATTCATGACACCTGACCGAAATATTATTGGCTATATTATTATTTATATTTTTTATATTATTTGATACTACTTGATTATCCCTTCGACCAAAAAACTGCCACCAAAATAAAAGATTAAATGTCAATAATGGATGATCGTAAATGCCACATTCATTTGAAATTAAACATGTTACATGCGTTTGTTACGTCATTAACTACTTTTTAATTCGACGTTTTATTTGTATTTCTAATAATATTTTCGTAATTTATTGATTCTTTGGTTATTTAAAATAAAAGTTATATTCGTTTGTATAATATAGTGAATCGTTTTGCAATATGTATAATTTGGCGAAATTGATCTATGGAATAATAAAGTAGTACCTATTATTTATTAAAATTCTCTCTGGATATTTAAGTGGACAGAACTGGCGTACTTTTCAAGTCTCCTTAGAGGCAATTGCCAAGTTGTCGTTAATTCCGTGTTTTAGCCTTATTATGTATTACTTACCCATCATACGTAGTATAGGGTAAGTCTTGCAATCGTTTTGAAAATCGAAAAATTTTTTTTGACGGATTTACACATTTTAGATAGTGGAGATTCCGAAAAACATATTTTTAGAAAAAAAAATTTGCCGTCCGTCTGTCTGTCTGTCTGTCTGTCAGTCTGTCTGTCTGTCTGTCTGTCTGTCTGTCTGTCTGCCAGTCTGTCTGTCTGTCTGTCTGTCTGTCTGTCTGTAAACGCTCTATCTCCCGAACAAATTGAGATAGAGACTTGAAATTTTGTATGTAGTTACTATGTAAGAATGGGACGAACCCTATTTAATATCAGCAACCTCGATTATCCGGAACTATTTTTTTCGGACTCTCGAAAAATTCGTTCTGATGAAAGGTATATAAAAATTTTCGAATTTTTTTGTTCTAAGGAATGGACGTAAAAGGCAACAAAATAACACACATTTTGCATATCGAACGAAGTCGGTGGGATTATTAGTTGCCGAGATATTTGTAATCTTGTTTTCCACATTCTTCAATTTTTCATGACCCTGTATTTCATTCAAATTTCAATTCAGAAGTATATTTTAATTGGAAATGAGACTCTTAATCCGATGCAGTTAATTGTTAGTTAATAGAATTATTATTTTTGGAGTTATAAGGATGTTTCTTTTACGCAGTTCGGTACTACTTGAGTAGTTTGGCGTTTTATATAATTTGTCAAAATTGCTACATCAGCAGTTCTTTAATATAGCATTACTATGTATATTAACAATATTTAAAATTTGTTTATGAATTGCAGTGCATTGTACAAATAGTTTCACATGTTTTATTTTCATATACATATCCATGATGGGTAAGTATTACGGTGGCCCCCAACGACTAGTTTTTCATCTGTAGTTATTTTATTATCCCTAAAAAAGCAATAATTGCAATGTGCAGGGAAAATATTCGGATTGTCAATGATATAGAAATTAAAAAAATATATTTGCAATTAATTTATGAATCATTCAGGTTAAAAAATACTTTAAAATTGGCTAAGAAAAAAAATATACATTAAATACCGACAGTAGAAAATTTTATTTATGATGTTTATGTTGCAGTTATAATTAACATTAAGCCCTATCAACAGAATTTTATCAAAAAAATAACTATTAAATACTATTTCATTACCCCGTCAAACAAACAAACAAACAAACAAAACTATCGTAAAGATATCTATATTATAAAGGCCAAACGTATCTGTGCGTAACGCATACGTCATTCTTCGAATGGCAACACTTTCTGATGAAATTTCACTTTTGCTATTTCAATTACTGCAAATTTTTTAACTCCTAGACATCTTACATTTTCAATCTTTACACCGTTGTGTAGCGAAAAATATGTACTTTTAAATGCAATTTGTTTGAAAACCGTATCTTAATTTGTTTTTGAGATATTAATTTTTTTGTAGTTTTTAATTTAATTTTTCTGGAAGTGGCAACTTGAGTACTCCATTTCTGTGCAAAGCATTACCAACTAGATATAACGGCCTGCGCATTTCGCTAAAAACCGCCGAAAAAGTGAAGCTAGATTCAGCTTCAAACTCTGGGCCATTTCATTGGATCACGTGGCACAAACCCTGCCCAAATTAGCATTTTATGAACTGATTTCAGTTCTGAGCACATGGTCATTGTTTTGGTTCAGAGTTTGCACGACTGGTCAGAGTAACTTGGGCAAAGTGTCAGAGTCTTCTGGCGAGAGATTTCATAAATTAATCTCAAATAAGTGGGCCTTATAGATATAGTTGGCCATGGTGCAAAGTAAAGGAAAAATAGCCATAAATTAAAAAGAAGAAATAGAGAGGACTTATGTGTGGTGGCTGGGAGTGGTGCAAAAAATGTAACCCTGAGAAATCTGCTACATTAAGCCCAAACACAACCGCGTGTTTTCATAAAAAAGAAAACTTTCAATGACAAGTCTGTTTTGTTTATAATAAAATAAAATGCTACTTTAGAATGCGTAAATTTAAGCAGATAATTTTTATTTGGAGAAAAAATGCACGACTGATGTCAAAGGATTTAGTACCTGTTCAATGTGATTCTTTTTTTTTCCCTCCGGGTCGAATTTTTTTCACCGAGTTAGACAAGCACACAAAGATGGTCTCGGCAATAATTCCAGGTTTAAAAAAATGTCCGGTTCCCCAAATTTTTGCCCAATTGTTTAAGACATTCAATTATAATTATATTAAAATAACATTACTAGCTTTATGTAATTTTTTATAAATTTCAGTTAAACTTGCTATAGCAGACGATTTTTTAAGTTCTTTTTTGTTACCTGTCATTTTACCAAAATTATTTAATTTTTCTTTCTTTTTGGAATAATTATATTTTTTATGTTATTTATTTTTTACTTTATTTTTAGAACCATTTTTATTTTCCAAATATATTTTCAGAAAAGAAAAAAAAGTACATTTTTCACATAGAAAATTGATCTGAAATAGAAAAAGAACGATGTAAATGACGAAATGAAATTTCATAATTCGCTAATATCCAAGGTTTAAAATGTAACTGAAAATTTGGTTTGGCATGATTTGTAAAAATCAAGTTTGCGTATTTCACGGAAAATACGGCATCTTCTTTGCACGTTGAAGTGACGGAGTGCAATGTTTGTGTATTTTAATGTTCATTCTTTTAGTTTGTATTGTGTATTTTAATTTATAAAACGAATTTTAAATTTGTCATAGAGTTAACTTTGAAGCAAACTTTTTCGAAAAGATGTACGTGCAGTCATTTCTTTGCTTTTAAAATTTTAGTATGCGCGTAAGATTTTTCGGTACTACTTGGTTATCCCGTCAACCAAAAAACTATCGCCAAATTATAAGATTATATGCCAATAATGGATGATTGTGAATGTCATATTGAATGATATTAAACACGATACACATGTTTAAAATATCATCAAAGTTTTAATACTACTTTTTATTTGTATTTTTATTCATGTTTTACTAATTTATTTGTTTTCCCGTTATTTTCAATAAAAATTATGTCAACATACATAACATGGCTATTAGTTTGTAATTTTTTTTTTAAATTTGGCGAAAATGGTCGACGGGATAATCAAGTAGTACCGATTTTTCATATGAGCAATATGTACATTGTAACGAACAAATGTGTCCGTATGTAGCACTGATGTTATTTTGCAAATGACAACATTTCAGGGCACAGATGTCATATACGCACCACATTTGCACGTGCTTTTTTCTCTTACCAATTTGGCGAAAATTTTATTTTTGAATGTAAGTACAAACTGCATGCAATAACAGCACGTAATATTTTACTCCATTATAAAAATAAAATAACGTAAAAAATGAAAAAGATTCAAAATTTTTAAAAAAGGAAATAAAAATAAATAAATGATAGCTTGATATAAATAATTATTGATATAGTATATAATAAAATTATTTAAAGAATTAAAATAAAAAATAACAGTAAATAAATATGAATTTAATCGAAAAGGAACCAATAAATAAACAATTATAAATAACCCTTTCCGGCGCACTACTCTTTAAAGTTGGCATTTAAAGAAAAAAAAATTAGGCAATCTATTTAGGTCTAGAGGAGTACACAGGTATTGTTTTGTAAAGATTGCACTAACCATTTTAATTATACAGCTGTTGCCGAAGTGGTAACTTCCCATAAGTAAAGCATTAATAACCGCAGTGAGAAGAGCATTGCTGTGAAGCGCGTATTACAGTAAAACATTTTACCTATTATTTAAAACAGTAGAGTTTGATCTCTGTGGTGCTCAAAAGAAAAATTTAAAGTAACCATTAGAGTATTTTTTGAAATATTCACGGAGTTTTTGTGTCTCTAAACAGGGGGAAATTTAGGTGTTGCCGCCCCGGCAACACTGCGCGTTAAGGGGATAATAAACTTAATAGGCAACAAAACAGCAATTAAATTTTCACAATAATGCGTAAATATTAATACCCATTGCCATATTGAATGCATGCAGTTGCATCATTTAATCAGCACATTTCCCTGAAATCTTTAATTTTATCCATTTCCTTTCCCTAATAATTGTTATAAACTTATTAAACAGATCTTCTCCTTGGCACATATGTGTAATGCCAAATTGGTGAGAGAAAAAAGCACGTGCAAATGTGGTGTGTATATGACATCTGTGCCCATTTCAGGATAAAATGATTTTTTGCAATTTTTTTTACTGCAATTTTTTAATTTTTTAATCTTCTAAACGTCGCACATTTTTAATTTTTATTTCGTCACATAGAAAAAGAAATCTACTTTCAAATGCAATTTAATTGAAAACTGTATCTCATTTGACTCATTTATTACGAGCTTATACTTTCAAACATTTTTTAAAATCTCTATTACGTATCTAACATTAAGAAATAATGATACACAATTTACTCATAAATCTATAAATATTGTTCCTGATAATTTCCCATTATAAAATTAAAATTGCATGAGTAATAAAATAGAAGAATGGTTTAAAACGCAGATTAAATTACTAAAAATTATAAGTTCAACATGTAATAAAACAACTTAAAATTTTACAGTGCCAAATAAGAAAAAAAAAATACTTTGAAAATGCTTTGAATTTGTTTGAAAACTGTATTTCAATTTACTGATTGGCTGTGGTTTAAAAAATAAATCAGGTGCGAGTTATTTTTAAATATATCTCTACCGAGTGAAACTCGATTACGATAGATTATTTGTCCTTAGAAAAATACAAAGAGTTCGGGATTTGTTTCCGACTAATATACTATAGCAAAATTAAAATTTCCTTTATAAATAATAAAATAAAATAAATACAAATTTAACAGACATGTAATAAAATTAAGTCCTCGAAACACTGAAATGACCAGAAACAAAACTGCTGCCGTAACGAAATCTTTGCTAATAACTTCTGGCATGCGTCTAATACACGAAAATGTGACTTTTGGTTATTTGATTCCATAATTAATATTTTTCATTTAACCCTTTAACCTAACCACGTTAGCCTAATCATGTTTTTCCGCTATGTAATATTTTAATTCAAAGATTGATTTAATATAATATTGAGATTGTTAATTTTTTGAATTTTATAAGATAAAAAAAATATGTAAAGTACAATACAATACAAAAATATGTAAAGTATCAAATACAAATCTTCATATCAATATTTTTCACAGTATTATTTTATGAACAAAACATGAATGAAAAAATTCGCAAGACACTTAACCCTTTGAGGGAAAAAGCACTTCAATTCTTAAAATGATGAAATGATTGATTGACACGAGAATTTAAAAATAAATTTGTTTTAAAATATTTAAAAGCGTTTCTTCACGTATTTGAGAAAAATAAAACTGCTATTTCAAATTATTGACGCCAATGTGGCGTTTTGAAATTAAAATTAAATGGGATAAATTTTATCCCACCCTCTTCATGAGGTTTAAGGGTTAAAATGCTTTTTTGGAGTTTGTTAGCAATCTAAAACGCATATTACATGCAGAAAATTCATTAAAATTTTCAATTAAAAAAATGGTTTTTATCTTTGCTATGTAACCCGGGTAGCCCGGGTTCGATCTACTAGTCAGATTAAATGCCAATAATAGATGATTGTAAACTTCACTTTCACTTGACAATAAACACGAAATAAGTCTGATACATTTGTAACAAATCGTTATAAGCAATACTAATGTTTGACGCCAAAAATCATAATGGAATTGATTACAAGCTGAAAGTTTATTTTTCTACAAAATTTAGCATCAAGATTACTCCCGATTTAACCCTTTCCGACGCAGTGTTACCACTCTGGCAACACCTAATTTTAATTCCAAACTTACAAACGACACCAATAATATTTTAGTAAAATTTTACTTTTACAATGTCAGCTTAAATGAGGGAATTCTTAATTCCTAAAAAAGTCTTTTGTAAATTCCGGTGTCAGTCAACAATTTCTCATTTTACGAACAGAATTTGTCTGCGCGGGAAAGGGTTAACAGCTACATGTTTGAAACCTTCTTGTTTGGCTTCCACAGACGACTATTTTTTAACTCTAACTAGCACCACTTTCTTTAAACAGAAATCCTTAACATACACTTTGACAACACTTGCAAGAAAAATTTATTTTGAAATTTATATTAGAAAAATAGTGGTGCGAACGGAATATAAAAATAGTCGCCTGTGGCAGCCCTGCAACTGGTTTAAAAAAATGAAGAGGCAATGAAACTGATATAATTTTAATTTTACCCAAATAATTCAGCTTTAAAACACACCTTTTATGCTTCATTGTTCTAATAAATATACAGTAGAACCCCGCTAATTCGGACCCCGTTAATCCGGATCTCCGGATAATCCGGACCGGTTTGGTCATTTTTTGTCATGTTTGAGAAGCGATTTCGCTAATTTCCATTACAATAACTTGTTTCATCATTGTATTCTGAATTAAAAAAAAAGTTTTTCTGAAGTCTTTTTGGAAGAATATACCTTAAGCTTTCTTATTTAAAGTCTTATTTAAATTACACACAAAGAACTAATTATACTCAAGCGAATGCGTGACCGTACAGCTCGCAAAGGGTATAGAAAACTGGCACAGCAAAAAATTACAATTTTTTTTTATTACAAAGTAAACATTTATATTATATGTAAATAATCGATAAGTTAAACATAAACGTGATTTTCTGTAAATATGTTTTATTTCATTTTTTTCTAATTCTCCGGATAATCCGGATTGGGTCTGGTCTCAATTAATCCGAATTATCGGGGTTCTACTGTATAAGTTAAACACTCTTTTTTACATTTTTTACTTACCCATCATACGTAGTATAGGGTAAGTCTTGCAATCGTTTTGAAAATCGAAAAAAAAAATTTTGACGGATTTACACGTTTTAGATAGTGGAGATTCCGAAAAACATGTTTTTAGAAAAAAAAATTTGCCGTCTGTCTGTCTGTCTGTCTGTCTGTAAACACTCTATCTCCCGAACAAATTGAGATAGAGACTTGAAATTTTGTATGTAGTTAGTATGTAAGAATGGGACAAACCCTATTTAATATCAGCAACCTCGATTATCCGGAACTATTTTTTTCGGACTCTCGAAAAATTCGTTCTGATGAAAGGTACATAAAAATTTTCGAATTTTTTTGTTCTAAGGAATCGATGTAAAAGGCAATAAAATAACACACATTTTGCATATAGAACAAAGTCGATCGGATTATTAGTTGCCGAGATATTTGTAATCCTGTTTTCCACATTCTTCGATTTTTCATGACCCTGTATATTATTCAAATTCCAATTCAGAAGTATATTTTAATTGGAAATGAGACGCTTCATCCGACGCAATTAATTGTTAGTTAATAGAATTATTATTTTTGGAGTTATAAGGATGTTTCTTTTACGCAGTTCGGTACTACTTGAGTAGTTTGGCGTTTTATATAATTTGTCGAAATTGGTACATCAGCAGTTTTTTAATACAGCATTACTATGTATATTAACAATATTTAAATTTTGTTTATGAATTCCAATGCATTGTATAAATAGTTTCACATGTTTTATTTTCATATACGTATCCATGATGGGTAAGTATTACGGTGGCCCCCAACGACTAGTTTTGCTATGTATTTTGCTGGAACAGACCAAGGTAGATAGAAAACTATATTAGAGGTGCCAGAAGAGGACGGTTATTAAAAAAATGTAATGCAACATGTAATGAGATTGTATTTAGGCTACCAGATCTGCACATAGTGCAAGTTCAGATTCGGGAGTTTAAGAACTAACAAATGATAATGTGCTATTTGAAAATTAATAGAGTTTGATAATCATTGCAATGCTTTCTGGCAAAATAATGTGATGAGTAGAGAACTTTTTGATTCCTGCTGTCACAACGGTCTCATTTTCATATCAAACTCTACTATAAATGATCAAATAAGAGAGGTGGTACTTAATTACCCAAATTTTGTCCAAAGCATACAATAGTGCAGAGTTGGGCAAAATACATCGAAAAATCATTTTCGATACAAAATACAAAATACTTTAGTTTTAGAGCAAAAAAATACAAAATACAAAATACTTTTCAAATGAAAAAATTCAAAATTCAAAATACATGTATTTTCAAAATACATTCAAAATACAAAATACATTTCCAAATTTTGAAAATCGCTGGGTATTACACTGTATAAATAAAAAGTACTTTTTTCAAAACAGGAAACTTTTTTCAACACATTCAGAAAACTGTAACAAATCTTTACAGTTTATTAACCCTTTCAGGGGCAAAGTATTTCTGCTCCAAAAATGTTCAAGTGGTTGATTCATATCACAATTTACGGAACAAATTTATTTGAAAATAATCAAAAGCTCTTTTTTAGGTATAATATGTGATCAAAACTGTACTAAAAATTTATTAGTATCAATTCGCAGTTCGGGTATTAAAATTAACCGTTTGCAGACTGCAAAGGGCGCCCCTGAAAGGGTTAAAGAGAATGATGATGTTTAAATAAAAAAATTGAAAAGACATAACGCATTTGAAAACCCAATTTATACTATTAGTATTAATAGTAAAAAAAAAAATATCGGATTTTTTTTTCTTTTGTGTAGCCCAGCATGTGATCTATGGATTTGTATGTATATTAAATAGTATGTTAATTTTTTTTTTTTTTTTTTTAGTTAAACAAATATTTCTCATTTAACAATTTACATGAATAAACGAAATGTACTTGAGAAATTTTGTACAGTCCTGTATAGAATCTATAGAATTTAGCCACCCGAAAACATGTTTTAAAAAAATAGTTCAATTAAAAACATACTTCCTGCAGTTATTGTTCATGGCCTTCAAAAGTTCAATTATTGTTTAGTTTCTTCTGTAGCCAAGTTCTTTTATGCGTCTTTGTAAATGAATGATAAATTGTATGTACATCATATTTCACAGTAATCATTATGTATAGTGTACTTCAGTGTTATGTATATACCGGGTGTCCAGTAAATAACTGACCCATTTTGAACTTAAATAACAAATAAACGGTTTGAGATAATAATGCGCGGTTTGCGGTATTGTTATTAGAAAATCAATAAATTTTTAAACATGTACTTTGTTAATATAGTTCAAATTTCGGAAAAAAATATCGCGCTGGCGGTAACAGGCTGTTTGAATAGAGACATGACTCTAATTTTCATAAATATGAGATTTTCGGCTGAATCTGAATCTATATGTTAAATCGACTCTCGAATCAGCTTCAGAAATAGGGTACGTTGGTTGGAAATTGATTTAAAATAATATTTGTGATTGAACCATCTGTATTATATTTCCCCTCCTCAGTCTTGAGACTGAGATATTATTTTAAATATTGTTATATTACATGAACAAAGTGCATGTTTTAAAATTTATTTATATTCTAATAACAATACAGCAAGCCGCGCATTTTTATCTCAAACAGTTTTTTTGTTATTTACATTCAAAATGGGTCAGTCATTTACTGGACACCCGGTATTTCAGCATGTTTAAATTAGTATAATATTATTAAAGTACACCGCAGATGATTTTTTCCAATGTCCATAAAGTAACGAAAGTTTTTTTTTGTGTTCCTTTAAATGTTGATCTGATGCTACATTTTTCATTTTCAATATTGAACATGCCATAGTAATTTCCAATAACATCTATAAATTTCATGGAAATCGGACTGTATCTACGTGAATTAGAGTACGGACAGACAGACAAGCAAACTGAATTCATGAACATCTTTAAACGTGTTAGAAAGCGTTAAAAACAAAATGAATAAATGTTAAAATGTAACAAAAAAAAAAAAAAAAAAAAAAAATCAGTCCGAATTCTAAATGAAAACTCATCACATATAGTAAACAAAGATATTTTCAGAAAGAGTTGTTTTCATTTTTGACTTTAACTCCCTTTCTGCAGCATACACTTGCGGCTCAATTTCGGGGGATCGAATAACAAAAAAGATACATTTATAGCTAAAAACATTTCTTGTTTTGACGGTGCAATTGTTTTCCAAAACTTATGAATTTTAACACTTTCAAAAAATTTGCGCCTCGTGGGGACGATATTTTCCTACGCTAAAAATAGCTAAATGTATGCATTTCAACATACCTGTAATTTTTTTTAAGCTTCTCGTCAGACTAGATTTATATCACCCAGAACAATTTCGAAACTTTTTGACGAGTAATAATAATAGTAAAAACATCTGAAAATTTTTCGATGAAAACTCTAAAAAGCGAGGTATTTCGGCACATCTTCGATTGACTTTCGTTTAGGTTTTCACAGACTAAGTAAACATAATTTTTGCAAAATATTAAAGAGGGCTTGGATACAAACATATTTACAATCGATTAAAATTTCATGAAGTTCGAGCAATCAGTGCTATATTTTATTTTTTTTATGTTACAGGATCCAACGAGGAAAAAAAAAAAAAAAAAAAAAAAAAAAAAAAAAAAAAAAACAAGAAGAAAACATTTTTGTTTTACAACTATATTAGTGTTTTTCAGAAAATTATTACACAAGCTGCAAAACCGTTATATTTATAATCGATAAAAATTTCAAAGAGTTTGGACAAAAATTTTTTTTAAAGCTAACGAACGACATTACGGGAAAATCAAGAAAATGTCTTCTTACAAGTGCATTTATCTGTAAATATATATATATATTTCTTGTGTCACATGTAACTGAATTTCTTGTTTTATACAGTTGGCATTTTCACTTAACTTTTCCATTATCATCAACAGACATTATTTTGAAATATTTTCTGTCTAATATTGTCTAATATTCATGCTCAAACCCAATCAAAAAAAAAAAAAAAAAAAAAAAAATCGATCCGACCGGTTTGTAGAAAGAAATTTATAGCTAGAAGTTCAGCCCGGCCTGAGTGAATTTCACCAAAACATTGGTTTTTTTCTCGTACAGAGGAATTCTGACCAAAAAAAACCTTTTTTTTTCATGTTTATAATCTTTATCTTATACTATAATGCGAGCAAAAATTGTGTGTGTGTGTAAATTTTCTCTCAAAAACGGCTCTAACGATTTTCGCAAAAATTTAGATTTTACCATTTTCGGGCACGAGAAGATCATTGGGCTAGGTCACATGTTTGAGAAAATTCGATTATTGGGTGATTTTGGGTCATAATGAGTCAGGATAGAGCTATTTATATCTAGAGAACGGCTTGATCGATTTTAAGGAAATTTTGTATCCAATCGTTTTTTAGCACGAGAAAACTATTGGGCTGGGTCACATGTTCGAAAAATTTTGATTAATGGGTCATTTTTGGGACATTATGGGTCAAGCCATTTTTATCTAAAAAACAGCTCTAACGATTTTGACCAAATTTTATATTTTATCGTTTTGGATTACAAGAAGACCATTGGGTTAGGTAACATGTTCGAGAAAATTCGGTAGTGGGTCATTTTTGGGGTCATTGTGGGTTATGCTATTTTTATCTAGAGATTTTCTCACGCAATTTCGACTAAAAATTGTATTCTATGGTTTTCGGACACGAGAAAAACATTGAGCTACGTTGCATGTTCGAGGGAAAAAAATAATGGGTCATATTGGTTTATTAAGCGTCTGGGTCAAGCTATTTATATTTAAAGAACGGCAGAATCAATTTCATCGAAATTTTGCTTGTTACAGTGTAACAGTTTTTTGACACGAGAAAGCTAATGGGCTAAGTCACACGATCGAGAGATTTCGATTATAATAGTCATTTGTGGGTCATGATGGGTCATGGTCAAGCTATATCGAAAAAACAGGTGGATCGATTTTAACGAAATTTTGTATACAATATTTTTTTGGCACGAAAAAACTATTGGGCTAGGTCTCATGTTCGAGAAATTTCGATTAATGGGTCATAAAGGGTCTGGGTAAAGCTATTTATATTTAAAGAACGGTAGATTCGATCTTAATGAAATTTTGTATGTAACAGTCTTTTGACACGAGAAAACTAATGGGCTATCTCCCATGATTGAGAGATTTCGATTATAAGAGTCATTTATGGGTCATGATGGGTCATAATGGGTCATGATGGGTCATAATGGGTCATGTCAAGCTATATCTAAAGAACATATGGATAAATTTTAACGAAATTTTGTATACAACATTTTTTTGGCACGAGAAAATCTTTGGGCTAGGTCACATGATCGAGAAATTTCTATTAATGGGTCATAAAGGGTCTGGGTCAAGCTATTTATATTTAAAGAACGGCAGGATCGAGTTTAACGAAATTTTGTGTGTAACAATATTTGTACACGAGAAAGCTAATGGGCTAAGTCACATGTTCGAGAGATTTCGATTATAAGAGTCATTTGTGGATCATGATGGGCAGAGTTGGGCAAAATACATCAAAAAATCATTTTCGATACAAAATACAAAATACATTAGTTTTAGAACATAAAATACAAAATACAAAATACTTTCCTATTCAAAAAAATTCAAAATACAAAATACATGTATTTTGAAAATACATTTAAAATACAAAATACATTTGAAATTTTTAAAAGTTTGTGTATAACATTGGGGGTTTTCAGAGACCGTGTCCGGCACGGTCAGCAGTCTTGTCTCGGACATTTTTTTAGACCACAACCTCTGGCCGGGCCGGCCAGGACTTGCTCTTTAGTCGTTCCGGGCTGGTCCTGGCCGGATATCCGGTTTACATTTTCCTGAAGGATAGTCTCAAATGGACCTGTTCATTACTCTTTCGGGTCGCGGGCTTTACTTTTTTCTTTGCAATTTCGGGCCGGGCCTGATTTATTCTATCCAGACCGGACCGTGACTGGACTTCATCCTTCCTAGAGGTCTGAATTAGTCAAAAATTGTAGTATTTTTCCGAATCCATCCCGTAAGTTGGGTATCCTGTCCCGGCCTGAACTATCCAAAAATCAGTACAATCTGGCCCGACCCAACAGTTTTTTCCAAATAATGTATGTATTTTTAAATTGCTATAATTTTAAAGTTAAAAGTTTTAACTTTATCATTTTTAAAGAATGGTAAATATATTTCTGGACAATAAAATTAAAGCACAATAAAAGGAATTCTGAAAATGAATCTGTCAAGGATTCCTGTCTTAAAGGCTGTTCTTAAATCCAAATGGTTAGCTTTATGAAGTAAGTTTTGATTTATTTTTTACTCGAAATGGATGAAAGTAACAAGAGTTGTTATTCAAAAGTAATGGAATCTCACTAATTTTCCTGTGTTTTTACAAACACAATAAGTATTTCAGAAAATAGTATCAAAGTGGGAGTTTGAACTGCATTTATGCGCGTAAGAAGATTAACCACTGAAACAGAAACAAGAATCGTGTTTGTCGCATGAACAAAATCGCTTATGTATCAATAAATAATTCATTGATCAAAAAATCGAAAACACAGTTCTATTCCAAATCGCTTCCATAGTCGGGTCTTTCAATTTATATCTTTCCGTTAAAAATGAGTTTATAAATGTGTCAAAATGTTTTGCGCTTGTTAAGCAGAGTAGATGAGAACAGCCGTTAATTCATGCAAAATGGATTTAATAACAAGCAAAAAGAATATAATAAATATAGAGAAAACTGTGTATCAGCTGAAAGGAAATCTGTTAAAGCTTTTTTTTCCTTTTAGATTTTTAGAGCCAGGGGCGTGCGAAAAAAAACTGCGCCCGGGGCAACGTTTCAATTTGGCGCCCTCCCCCCAACTTATTCTTGTGACAGGCTAAAAAATGATGTTGGTAGTATAAATTTGACGCCCTTTAAATTTCCACGCCCTGGGCGAATGCTCCCTTTGCCCGCCCCCTCCCCTTTTTTTTTTTTTTTTTTTTTTTTTTGCATGGCGCGGCACTGAATAGAGCGTCCACAAAATTTTTGTCACTTACAAACAAACTCACAATATGGACACTTTCTAAAAACAATCAAATGTTATTCAGGACCTTCTAAAACATATAAATCCATCTAAAACCTGAAGTAGATTTTTTCGCGAAACGAATACTTTCTTATTTTAAAGATAGAGGAAAGTAAAAAGAGCGAGAGATGGAAAATCAAAGTGTCAGTTCAGTAGTTATTCTTACACGCATACATAAACACACATATATAAAAAAAATATATATAATCTCTTTCGTTGGAAGTTTTTAAAAAAGTATGTATAATTCGACAGAGCTTCGATCACTACAACGCAGATATAAGTATATTTCCCTTGAATAATAAATAAGATAAAATTTTATAAGAAATATTAAATAAACACCATGTTAAACATTTTCATTTAAATCCTGGAAATACCATAACATATAACAATACGACTTTCGTAATATCATGACACCAAATAATTTTTGTTGTTTTTTAAGTGTTATTTTTTAGTGTTTAATAGATAATTAGTGTATTCCATTTATGTATCGCTCTTCTTCATGGTCTGTTTCAACACTTTGAGGGACGAGCAATTGTGTCTCTGTAATGTTAAATTCACACCGGAATAATCGAAAAATTTTAGTTTAAAAATTAAAAAAGCAATTTTGAAACATTTTTGAATCAAAGTTAAGTATATAAAATGTAGTTAAAAGTTTATGGTGCGCAATCTTGATTAAAATTAAGTAGGATATAATCAGTGTTGAATTCAGAAGCTTTTCTCCGGGATTGAATTCAGTGATTCCGGAGGGGAACATTATAGGGTTCCAGGGGGGGGGGGGATTATACTTATTGACTATTGAAAACGCAAAATCTAAATTTTTCCGGGGGGACATTTTATTGCTCCTGGGGGAGAATGTCCCCCTGAATTCAATACTGGATATAATATATTTCACTGCCCCTCAAGAAGTTAAAGACCCTATAATGTTGAACTGGTCATAGCATTAAAATTATTTTAAATACTCATAAAGTTTTTTCCATCATTCATATTGTAAAACTGCATTTAAAACTCATGTATACTATATTTGTTACAATGATTGCAAATTAAAAATTGCTATTTATTTTCTTTAAGCATGAATACACTACTATTCTCTTAAAGAATCTTTTATTGATATTTGTTTTTGATTAATTTGCAAACCAAGTGTTAAACATTTTGGAATTCTGTACAATGAACATCAATCTCGCTTGATACATAAATAATCTCAGAATACATGGGATACATAAATAATTGCACAATTAATCATGTATACTTTTCTATGCTTAGAAATCGGTACAAAATAATGTTTAATTATCATTATTATTTTAAATTTTATTCTAAAAAAATAATGCACATACCCTGAGCCCTGCGAAAGGGGGAGTGAAAGGGTGGCCGCCCTGGGCGCGGAAATCAGATTTATATAACCAATGTCATTTTTAGCTTGTCACAAGGAAAAATTGGCGCGAAATTGAGTCTTTGCTCCGGGCGCGGTTTTCTCTTCACATGCCCCTACACATATCCGCACATTTAAAACCATAAATATTATATATCAAAATAAATATCAAAATCATAAATATATAATAAATCTGCTGCAGGGGAATAATTTTGTAATTAACTTGATTAATATTTTTATCAATGATAAAATTTTCATCTGAGAAATTTTCGTTTCGAAGTTCTATTACTTATAAATTCAACAAGTTGGAAATTGCACGTGAACGTAGCAAATGAGGTGCGTTCGTACGATAACGAAGTTATTAAAATATTCAGATCTTGCTGATATAGTAGAGCGTACTTCGGATACAGTATAGTAGTCGAAATCTTTGTTTTTCTGTAAATATACAGGAAGTAATTTTTATTACACCTCAGCAACGTATATCTTATTCATAAAATGTGAAATAGTTGAATATAATTAAAACACGCCCCAAACAATGTTTCCCCTATAGCATTATGTAGTTGAATACTTTTGTGTGGCCCTGTAATTTAATAATAAAAATTCTTAGCATCGCAGATTGTACAGAATGCATATTTTAGTATATATTTTATAGATTCATGCCAATTCTATTATGTTCGAATGAGTGTAACATCATTAAAATGCATTTGAAACTTTTTTCCCATTGACCGTAATGTAATGAAATACTTTTGATTGTCCCTGTAAATGATCAATGCATCCGACTTTCATAACATTTGAAATGACTCGACAAAATTACGTAATAATTATATGTTTTAAATTTCAAACGATTAAAATGTATTTGAAACTTTTTTCCCATTGACCGTAAAGTGACAGAATCCTTTTGATTGTCCCTGTAATTGATCTATCCATCCGATTTTCATAAAATTTGAAATGACACGACAAAATTATGTTATAATTTTGTAATTTAAATTTCAAACGATTCGGTTGGGTAGTTTTTGCGTTGTTATATGCGGACAGACAGGCAGACAGACGGACGGACAGACACAGACAGACAGACAGACGGACGGACTGAGAGACAACAATAGGTGCTACGTATTTACATAATTACGAACGCACCTAAAAAGGAATAAAACTTCGGTTTCGGATAGCAACTTTCGTTTCGGTAGGACACCATTTTATATTTTATATCTTCACTAAAAAAGCACTATAAAATAAAACATAAAATGAGCCAAAAAAAAAAAAAAAAAAAGGCTAAATCATGCTATATAAACATGTATGTCTATTAACGACAGGGTCTCTAGCCCAAACTCCGGTATTTAACATACTCAACCGTAAATACAATTTTTAAAAATCTCATCTCTATATCAATAAATAGAACTATTTATATAATAAAATTATCTCCCAATTGAATGAACATCAGGGATGAGTTAAAATATGCCCGAAATTTGATTAAAAGGATACAAAGAAACTAGATAAAATATTGCAATCAAGGTATAACAGTATAAAACTAAAAATTTTACCTTTAAATTTGTTTTAAAATGCGTTGTTGCGTCGAAGGTTCCACTTATAACGGTAGACTTTGTTGTACATATTTGACATGCTGCTTTGCCATTACTATCAACGGAAATTATTTAAAAAAATTTCCCATCCAATGTACCGCAACGTGCACTATCGCAATTCATTGATGTATTGTTTTCCGGAGCTGGGACAATATCAACCATTATTTCACGAAATTTAAACATCATTACATTTTTTTCTGCTACTACATTAGCTTTCTTCCTATGGTTCTTAAAAAGTACTATAAACAGCAAAACTCTGGCTGATTCTTCCTGTTTATCACACAATAGTTTTTGTCGTTCTCACAGCAACGTTATAATTATAAAAACTAGAACGTTAGAATTGTACATGTACAATTCAGCAAAAATGCTTAAGTATAACAGAAGCATTCATTCTAATCCTTATCATAGCAATAGTGAAAAAGTATGTTTACATTAACTTCTAGAAACGAATCCTATCAGACAAAAACAAAACAGAGAGGCACCTGTTTTGCTTTTGTGAATCTTACATCTGCGGTGGTTTAAACGAAGCAACTGGAAATTTACAGAAATGTATTTTGAGTATGAAATGTATTTTCAAAATACAAAATACTTGGAAAAAGTGTTTCAAAATACATTACTAAAATACTTTCGTTTCGACGGGATAAAATACAAAATACAAAATACAAATGTATTTTGAAAATGTATTTCAAATACATGTATTTTCAATACTGCCCATCTCTGCAATAGTGCAATATCGCAATGACATTGGCACTGGCATCGTTTTCAGCATTGCAGAAGGACATTCCAGGTGATGGTCTACACTGCTTTAAAAAAGAAATTTCAAATCACCATTTTGTTTGAGTCAAGATTTGTTTGGAAAAATGGACCAGCGCAGCGGGCATAGCCTGCTAGTTATATAATAAATTTAGAAGTTAATTTCTTGCATTAAACTGATTAAAACAAACTAATGAATTAAAGTATAGATTTTTTTTTTTTTTTTTTTTTTTTTTTTTTGTAATTGCAAAATTTATATAAAAAAAACAGAGATCTGCATTTTTAGTTTTTAATGTCTGTTTTAAAATTTTATCACATTATTGCAAAGCTATAACGACTAACCATTATTAAGTCTTATAGCTAGGATTTTTTTTAAAATATAAAATATTGTTTAATATCATAGCAAACGCGGTAGCGTTTGGTATAATATGTTTAAGAAATAGAAAGAGCAAACGTCTTTTTGAAATTTCTGGCGAACCAGTTGACGTACGACAGTGATTTTTTTTTAAAACGATAGAACTCGACGAGACGAATAAAATGATAGCATTAAAAAAATTATTGTAGTTTACTGTGGTTTTTTATTTAACTTTTAACGAAAAAACTAAGACGAAAAATTCAACAAGCGATAGCTAGCGATCTTATGGATGGATTAACTTCGTTTTTGGCTTATTTTTATCGTCTTGATAAAACTTAGAACAGTTTTTTTTTTTTTTTCATCTTTGTATTTTTGACGGTACCTGAGAAAATCGAATTTTTGTCTTAAACCTCTAGTTGAATATTACTTTTTGCTGTTGCGATTGTAGTTTTTTTTATTCATTGCCACTAAATTTAATATAAAAATTGTAATGTATGTATCATAATTCATTGAAATTAAACAAATCACGTGAAAAACATGGTTATTTATTTTTTTGTGAAGCTTTCAATTTCAGTTCTTTAAATAATAAAGTTGTGAACGCACTGTCTTTTTTTTTTTTTTTTTTACTATGATTAATTTTTCAAATAGCATGCATTTTACATGACAATGGGATGATTTTCTCGAGTACCCTAAAATTTTGAATTTTATTAGCAGGAAAAAAAAATGGTAAAAACACAAACACATCGGAAAAAACTACCTAGGAGAACCATAATTTCTATTCAGGAACTAAATGTAAGCTTTTTAAGTTAGTAAATCAAAAACTTCACTTTCTGTCCATATCTTAAATACCATTCAATTGATTTTAAATAACGATGTGATGTCAAATACGCATCAGGGTACCTAACTGATATGATAGCCGCGCTATTGTTGTTTATTAAAAAATAACTTTTTATTTACCTTTATTTAGTTTTGTTAAATTTTATAAATTATTTCATTCTATATTTATTACTTAAACTTTTCAGTACTACTTGATTATCTCGTCGACCAATTTCACCAAATTGTACAAATCATCCATTTAATCACCAAGTTATGCATATTGGCATAATTTTTATTTTAACTAACGAAAGAAGAAATAAATTAGTAAAACATCAATAAAAGTACAAATAAAAAGTCGAATTTAAAATCACATTATGACGTAACACACATGGGTAACCTATTTAATGTAAACTGAATGCAACATTTATGATAATCCGTTATTGGCATTTAATTTTATAATCTGGCGATAATTTTTTGGTCGTCGGGATAATCAATTAGTACCCGCTTTTATTCATTATTATTTACTTTTTAAAATAATAGAAAATAGTTGATATATGTACTACTTGGTTATCCCGTCCACCAAAAAACCATCGCCAAACTATAAGATTAAATGCCGATAATGGATGATTGTGAATGTCGCATCCAATGACATTAAATACGATGCACGTGTTTAAAACGCCATTAAGGGATTTTTATTTCGACTTTTTATTTGTATGTTTTATTAATATTCTACTAATTATTCGTTTTTATATGTGTTCGTAATTATGTAAATACGTAGCACCTACAGTTATCGTCCAGGCCGTCCGTCTGTCCGTCTGTCTATCCGCATATAACAACGCAAAAACTACCAAACCGAATCTTTTGAAATTTAAAAAATATATTTATTGCATAATTTTGTGGAGTCATTTCAAAGTTTATGAAAATCGGATGCATAGATCAATTACAGGGACAATCAAAAGTATTCTGTTACATTACGGTCAATGGGGAAAAAAGTTTCAAATAAATTTTAATCGTTTGAAATTTCAAATATATATTTTTTCGATAATTTTGTCCTGTCATTTCAAATTTTATGAAAATCGGATACATAGATCAATTACAGGGACAATCAAAAGTATTCCATTACATGACGGTTTATAGGAAAAAATAGTTTCAAGTACATTTTAATTATGTTAAACTCTTTCGAATATAATAGAATTGACATGAACCTATGAAGTATATATATATATATACTGAAATATACATTCTGTACAATATGTGGTGCAAAGAATATTTATTATTAAATTACAGGGCTGCACAAAAGTATTCCACTACATAATGCTATATGGGGAAACATTGTTTGGGGTGTGTTTTAATCATATTAAACTATTTCACATTTAATGAATATGATATGTGTTGCTAAGGTGTAATAAAAGTTACTTCCTGTACATTTACAGGAACACAAAAAAGATTTCGTCCACTATATTGTTTCCGAAATACTGTCTACTATAACAGCAAGATCTGAATATTTTTAAAACTTCGTTATCATACGAACGCACCTCATTTGCTACGCTTCACTTGCAATTTCCAATTTGTTTTGTGTGCATTATTTAAAATGAAAACTATGTCAATATTTATAATTTGGCTTGGTAATTTGCATAGTTTGGCGAAATTTGTCAACGGGATAACTATGTAGTACCTTAATCATAGCAAACGCGGTAGCGTTTGGTATAATATGTTTAAGAAATAGAAAATGCGAACGTCTTTTTGAAATTTCTGGCGAACCAGTTGACGTACGACAGCGATTTTGTTTTCAAGAGATAGAACTCGACGAGACGAATAAAATGATAGCATTCACAAAATTATCGCAGTTTACTGTAGTTTTTTATTTAACTTTTAAAGAAAAAATGAAGAAAAAATTCAACAAGCAATAGCTAACGTTATTATGGATGGATTAACTTCATTTTTGATTTATTTTTATCGTCTTGATAAAACTTAGAACAGTTTTTTTTTTCATCTTTGTATGTTTGACGATTTCTGAGAAAATCGAATTTATGTCTTAAACCCCCAGTTGAATATTGTCTTTTACTGTTGCGATTGTAGTTTTTTTTATTCATTTCCACCAAATTTAATATAAAAATTGTCATGTATGTATCATAATTCATTCAAATTAAACAAATCACGTGAAAAACATGGTTATTTGTTTTTATTGCGAAGCTTTTAGTATCAGTTCTTTAAAAAATAAAGTTGTGAACGCAGTGTTATTTTTTGTTCGAATCCATGGTTAATTTTTCAAATAACATGCATTATATATGACATGGGATGATTTTCTCGAGTGTCCTAACATTGAATTTTAGTAGTAGAAAAAATGAAAAAAAAAACATGTACATCGGAAAAAAGTATCTGGGAAAACCAAAATTAATCTTCAGGAACTAAATGTAAGATTTCAATTATGATCATATAACGTCCTAATTTACATAAGGAAAAAATATAGAGTAAAACAAAAACTTCACATTCTGTCCATATCTTAAATAGCATTCAATTGATTTTAAATGGGGATGTGATGTCAAATACGCATTAGGGTACCTAATTAGCACGAAAATTTTGTTATTTTGTCTGATATGATAACCGGGCTAATGTTTATTAAAAAATATGTATATTTACCTTTATTTATTTTCTTAAATTTTATAAATCATTTCTTTCTGTAGTTATTAATTAAACTTTTCAATACTACATGATTATCCCGCCGACCAATTTCGCCAAATTGTACAAATCATCAATTTATTCACCATGTAATTCATATTGGCATAATTTTTATTTTAAATAACGAAAGAAGAAATAAATTAGTAAAACATCAATAAAAGTATAAATAAAAAGTTGAATTCAAAATCACATTATGGCATAACAAACATGGGTAACCTATTTAATGTAAACTGAATGTAACATTTATGATAATCCGTTATTGATATTTAATTTTATAATTTGGCGATAATTTTTTAGTCGAAGGGATAATCAGTTATCACCGGTTTTTATTCATTATTATTTTCTTTTGAAAATGATAGAAAATAGTTAATAGAGGTACTACTTGGTTATCCCGTCGACCAAAAAACTATCGCCAAACTATAATATTATATGCCAATAATGGATGATCGTGAATGTCGCATCCAATGACATTAAATACACTGCACGTGTTTAAAACGCCATTAAGGGATTTTTATTTCGACTTTTTATTTGTATTTTTTATTAAGATGCCACAAATTATTTTTTTATGTTATTTAAAATGAAAATCATGTCTATATGTATCATTTCGCTATGAGTTTGGCAATTTGTATAGTTTGGCGAAATCGGTCGTCGGGATAACTAAGTATTACCTTAATATATATGTATGTAATTGAAGTTTGAAAACTAAGCTTTTGCAAAATTGGCGTTAGAAGAATATCGCACAATGTCGTGCATATATGGCATCTGTGCCAAGAAAGCATCAAATGAAAAAAACGCATGGTGATGCAAAAAAAAAAAAAAAAAAAAAAAAAAAATGTGATGGTGTGAAGTGAATGTAACATTTACGATCAGCAATTATTGGCATTTAAAAGTACTTTTGCTTGAGATATTGTCGAATAAAAAGAATACTGCCCAGTTAAACTGATGGCATTGAGCTCACAGGCTACGCATACTAATTGTACATTACAGCCTTATATTTTCAAGGGTTAATTCCGTTCGAAAAAGAAATTAAGAAGGGGAAACAGCTCTCCCCTTTCCCCTTTTTTATACTTAATCATTGAACCTCCTAAACTATCAAGGACATGCTTTATCATATAAAAAATCTAGATCCAAAATTCAGAGCAAATCGGATAATTCTTAATAAAAACCCATTTAGCATTTGCATAATTTAAGAGGAGTTATCCCCCTCTTTTATACTTAACTATTAAACTTCCAAAAATATTCAGAGATTTGAACGAAATCTGACAATTCTGCTTTAAAAAACCCATTTATATAAATTAAGGAAAGGGGCATTAGAACCCCCGTTCCCCCTGTTTATACTTATTCAATGAACACCTAATAACAGTCACGGAATCATCTCATCAGAATGATCCTATATCTAAATTTTGAACGAAAACTTGATTCTGCATGAAAAGCCCACTTATTTCTATTAAGGGGGGGGGGCATGAACCCCCCGTTCCCCCTCTTATACATATCAAATGAACTCCAAAAACTAATCAGGGAAGCGGCTTGTAAGGATATACCTATATACAAAATTTGAAGTGGATCGGATATTTTTATCATGAGTTATCGCGTTACGTACGAACATACATACAGAACGGGCGGGCACATAAGCTCTCAGGCTATGATAGCCTGTGAGCTAAAAAGCATTGCAAAGATATACTTTCCCTCTCCCTTCTATTTCCAAATGTACTAAATTTAAAATTATGGAAAAAAATCCGAGTTTACTTAAAACCGTGCATAAAAATTATAGTAATTATCCTCATTTTTCTAATAGAAATTCTCAATTTTCCGTTATTGACAAACTCTACTTTAAAATCGCCAAGTTGCATTATGATCATCGCCACTGAATATATAAATCATGCCATATTTGCAAACTTATCGGTCCAAAAACGGTGGAACCTTGGTTTACGGCCGCCTCTGTTTTTGACATGTTCGGTTTATGGCCAACTTCAGTGATCAAAATTTTACTCTTTCGGCATAAGATAACTCGATTCGCGACCAAAGCTGTCGAATAGCTCAGTTGGCAACCCTCACATAACTCTTGTTATAAGTCAAGTTTGGAGTAAAGTGCGCGTATCAGAGTGCTTTGTGACCTTCAGTACAGTAAAAAAGTTAACTTATTGTTTTAATTTTAATCATTTTTCGAAAATTTTAGCCTTTATTATGACTTCTAAGAATGAAAAAGCGTTTAGTGATAGCAGTAGTAAGAAGCTTAAGCGAATTACTGATCAATTATGAAAAGAAGTAGTGACAAAACTTAAGAATGATGACAGTGTAATCAAAATAGCTAAACAATACGATGTAGATGAACCGTCGGTCACTCCGATTATAAAGAACTAGCCGGATGAGGCAACCCCAAAACTATTTTCTATCTCATGCATTTAATGCGTCAAAATTCATTATTACAGTGCTAAAATCAAATGACAATCATATGCTCACCGTGAGTATTCTAAAGGCATGAAATTCCGAACATTAATTTTTGAAATAGGACTGTTGCGGATATCGGGAAAAATACAGCATATATACGATACTTGTTGGGAGATTTACCCAAAACACGCAATGAGCAATAATATAAATCAAAGTGTGCCTAAATCTCAAGTTTGATGAAAATTTGTGCATTAATTTCTACGATAGAGATATTGTGGTAATCGGAACAATTCAGCATAGAAGCGCCATGTGTTGGGTTATTGAAACCAAAACATAAACAAAACCAATTCATATAAAGATTAAGTGAATTTGAAGTTTGATGAAAATCTGTGCGTTAATTCTCGAGATAGAACTATTGCGAAAATAATGAAAAATGTAACACGGTTAAGCCATTTGTTGAACGATTTAAATCAAAATGTAAACAGCATCAATTTATATCAGAGATTACCTGAATATAATTTTTTTAATCCCATGCATTATTTCTTTAGATATAGCGCCCAAAAAATTTATATCACATACAGAAAGTCACATACAAAAATAGATTATGATCGTGAACTGAAGTTCCACTGTATATTACATAAAAATTTAATTACAGCTGGTGATTTCAATGTCAATTTTACAAATAATACTAGAAATGAATTTTCAGTATATTTTCGCCCTTGGTTTGACGTAAATCTATTAAGGCTGTATTTCGAGCGAATTTCTCCAAGGAAGATAATTTAACGAATAATTTTCCTGAAAATGTCCTAGAATATCATTCAATAATTGGAATAAGCTATTCCAATAGATATCAGGAAGGAGAAATAAAAATATTTTACTTAATTTTTTTTAAAATTTAAATGGGGAAATTCGTTTTTATGTGCATTGACTATAAAATTATGTTTAGCGACCGTTGGGTGCCATGATCACAAAAAACGCGCTAATGTCGGAAATATTTGATATTTATAACATCTGATATTTAAAACAAGTAGATAAGAATGTAACGAATCCAATACGAAAAGAATAAAAATTTCTATTCGCATTATTTTTCTACAAAATATGTATTATCTAAAATTAATTGAATCTGTCAATTTCTGTACGAACAAATTAAAATTAATTTCGTTTTTTCACGTTTTTTGTTCATTGATTAAATAGTTCAACATTAAGCGAAATAAGAAAAAGTACTGGAAATATTTAAAAGCAACTGAGGTTTTCTTATATTCAATATATATTTATCAAAAAATTTAAATGACTAGTATTAAAAAATGCTCTGACGAGCACCAAAAAAGGTTAATATGTTTTAAAGTATGAAAAAGTGTTTGACAAAAGCTTCTAATGGGGAATGAGAAAGGACAAGGGGTCCCTTCTTGGCTGCAATTCACTGTCAATGCCAAATTTGAAAAAATCATATTTGCGCTTTTTCCATATAAAAGAAATCAGTCACTGTTACGATAAAATTGTGTAGTGCAAAGGCATAATTAGAAAAGACACCGCGTGATTAAACATGAATGTAAAGCAAAATAGGGCCAAAAACCATAGTTCCCGCAGCCAGTGTTGAATTCAGACACTTTTCTCCGGGAGGGTCTTCTGTGGCTTCGGGGGGGGGGGGGGGGCACAATAGAGTTCTAAGGAGATTATACTTTTTTTTACCATTAAAAACACAAAATCTCAAATTTTATTGGGGGGGGGGAGCATTTGATATCTTCGGGAGGGAATGTCCCCCCAGCCCCCCTCCTGCATTCAACACTGCCTGCAGTGTATCACATCCACGCAGTCCCACCATAAACTGTCGCAGTGTAAAACAGCACAGAAAACTGATTTGTAGTGCAGTTGCAGTGCAGAGTCTACAATGCAGTTAACATGTAAAGCACGATTGAAAGTTTTACTAAAAAGTAAAGTTAGAAAGTATTATGCAAATTTCTTTTATATGGAAAAAGCGCAAATATGATTTTTTCAAATTTGGCATTGACAGTGAATTGCAGCCAAGAAGGGACCCCTTGTCCTTTCTCATTCCCCATTAGAAGCTCTTGTCAAACACTTTTTCATACTTTAAAACATATTAACCTTTTTTGGTGCTCGTCAGAGCATTTTTTAATACTAGTATAGTATATGAATAAAATTGTGAAATTTATAGTATTTTTTAAATGTATTTAAATATATATATATATATATATATATATATATATATATATACATTGTTTTTAAATCTAATGTATGGCTCTCTCTCTCTCTCTCTCTCTCTCTCTCTCTCTTTTTTTTTTTTTTTTTTTTTTTTTGCAAGTGATAAAAATTTTGATAAATAATCAGATGATTATTTATCACAATTAATTAATTTAAAGAAGTAGTGTGTTTCTTTGATGCTGATCTTGTTACATTTTGCATAAAAATTATTAATTTTCTTTATTAAAACATTAAACGGCTACTGTAAGTACTGTTTTGTACAAATTGTACTATGTTTACCAAAAATGTAATATTTTATTTTTTATCTCCCTTTATCTTTTATTAAGTATAAATTCAAAATTTTATTAATAAAAATAAGATTTATGATGGGTTTTTAAATTAAACTTTACATCTTTTTTTTTTCAAAAATCATAAATTAAAAATAATAATAATAATGAAAATAATCCTTAAAGTATTAAAAAAATTATTATTATTATTATTATATTTTCTTTCTGTGACTGCATGAAAAAACAAAAATAACAATATGAATTTCTAAGCATATAACTTAAATATTCAGCTATAAATAATATTTCCTAAATATATATATATATATATATACTTGGGGGGCTTTGCCCCCCTGCTCGCTACACTCGCCAACTCCCCACGTGATCGCTTCGCGATTCCAAGTTGTAGGCTACCCCTGCTTGCTACTCTCGCCAATACCCTATGGTATGAATAAGCAGTTGCAGACCTTTCAAATGATGTGTCACGTGACTGGTGTTGTAAAGAAATTAAAAATATGCCCCCCGGGGGGCAGGGGGGGTGACACACAACACATCCATAATATGAATAAGCAGTTGCAGACCTTTCAAATGATGTGTCACACGATTGGTGCTGTAAAGAAATTAAAAATGTGCCCCCCCTGGGGGGCAGAGTGGAGGGGGGGATACATGACATTCAAAATAGGAATAGGCAGATTCAGACCTGTCTAAAGATATGCAACACGAGTGCTGTGGATAAAAATTTAAAAAGTTCCCCTTTGGGGGGGGGGGGCAAAGTGGGGTGCGGCGCCCCAAACATGCATAATTGGAATGAGCAGTTACATTTGTTTTAAACTGTAGAAGGGTCCGCCCCCCTGCTCGCGAACCTCCCGCGTGGTCGCTTTGCGATTCCGTTCGGCATTGCTTTGCAATCCCGGTTGGAATCGCTTCGCGATGCATAGACGGAGCCCTTCGACTCATGGAAGGAGTGGACCACCCGGATTCGTTATTTCCGGAAACCTTACGCACATTCACAGTATCCGTAAAGAAACTCTTCGGGAGGGTTGAATTCTGATAGGGGATTGGCCGACGCGTTTTCACGTAACTTGGCGATAATTATACTTGACGTAGCGATAGACACTTCCGTCGAGTTTGATTTCCTTCGGAGCCGAGTACAAAGTAAAAATTTGTGTTTAAAAACTTTTAAAGAGTACAGCTTTCAGTAAGACACGTTCCATCCAATGCAATGCTGCAAGAGAAAAGTTACTTTGTCCTCGGTTCGGAAGGAAATCAAACTTTTCGACGGAAGCATCTATCGCTCGCCAAGTATAATTATCGCCAAGTTACGTGAAAACGCGTCTGACAATCCCTATCAGAATTCAACCCTTTCGAAGAGTTTCTTTGCGGATACTGTGAATATGCTAATCTTACACATCAGCATCATTCCAGGAGTCATTCCTTTTAAGGCTAGTTTTTTTTTACTATAGAAGGATATATAATAAAAAATCAGATTTATTAGCTTATGTTTTCATATAATAAATAAATTTTTTTAAGTGTAATTACAGAAGGAACATATTATAAATATGATTATTACTACTAAGAATACAATGAAGAGTTTTTCAATTAATTATTTTTGAAAAATACGAAAAGTTTAATTAAAAAAAAAAAAAAAAAAAAAAAAACATCGAGGATCTTATTTTTTACTCTAAGATTCTGAATTTATGTTCAATAAAATAATAATAATAATAGTAATTTTCAGTAATTTTAGATAATCTTACTTGAAAATGTAAAAAATAGTTGTAAAAATAGTACAATTACTCAGGGCATTTTTATAGTCTTCATTTTTTAATAATTTAATAAAGAAAATAAATAGTTTTTTATGTAAAAAGAACAAAAAATGCATTTCTTTAAATTAATTCTAATAAATAATCAATTAAATGTGTACATCATATATTGACAAAAATACATACAACTCTTGCATTTATTTGGATTTTAAAAATAATGAAAAGATACAACATATTTTTAAGTACATTAAAAAAATCTAAATTTCGTATTTACAATTTTTTTACAAACTCTACAAATTAATGAATTGATTTTATGCAATCAGTACAGCACTAGAAATTTGATTTTTAACTAAGTATATGATTCTATTTCATGTCGATAGATGGAGCAGCAACCTATCTTCTGGTTGAAAGCAAATCTTGCTAATATGTTCCACTATATTACTAGATGTTTTGCTTGCATCAATTGATGAAATTTAAATTTGTACAATTAAGTTCATTACAATATCGGAAAGAAAAAAAAGTTTTGTCAACAAAGTAGTGATTTTTTTCTTCAAGCTAACATGTATTTTATGGCTACGAAAGAAGGGGCGGTGATTTAAATAACCAGACTACAGATTGGCTAATAGCAGAACTCTATTTTCCTCTGTACATGAATAGACGCTTTCAGTCGTGACGTCAGTTATGATGTTTTGCTTGGATACTGACTCCAAACAAACGGTTGCTATGCTCTATTCTCTATTTTATTTGCATATTACAGCAACATTTTTCAGCTATATATAACAGACACATGTTTTATATGCAATGATACCATTTTCTACGATTTATATTTAATAAGAAATGAAGCATAGCAACCAGGGCCGGCGCTAGAGATTTTGCAGCCTGGGGCGAGCATTATTTTGCCGCCCTTATGACGTAAGTGTTTCACTCTTACTCAAATATTTCTTAGAATATTAAATTAACATTAACCCCTCTTTGAAATTCTAATGAATATGTATCAGAGGGCTTAATAAAAAAAATCAAATCTAAAATTATATTTATTGTGGCATTTGCTTTCATTTAATTTTTTTAACAGTAACCTAAATGGACGATGCTCGCTACGTCAATATCATATTTTTAATGATTTTATATAGCCTACAATAAAAAAAATCTGACTTTATATTTTTAATAATTTTATATAAACTATAATAAAAAATATGGCATAAAATAATGATAATTAATGCAGAAAATTAAAATTTAAATAACGTTCTGTAGGAAAACTTTTCATCTAAAAAAACGACCTTTTTTGCTAAGAAAATGTTATTTATAGATTTTTACGAAAAATACATATTTGAATTCAGCGTTAAAAAATACACATAGATGCATAATTTTCAAATCTATAATTGCAATATTTTTAATTAAATTTATGTACTACGAAACAATCCCGATATGAAAATCGGTTTTATTTTTTACCTCACATTGGCTGTCTCTTTTTCCGCTGATAGAAAATTGTAACCAGTTACTTTTCACTTATATATATATATATATATATATATATATATATATATAAAATTTTGTAATTAACGAAAATTATATTTTTGAAATCAAATCTATAAATACAGTATTTGTAAAAAAATTATACTTCACGAAACAAGTATAAAAATTATTTGTGATTAGGTGACGGCACCGTAAAAGCTATTCTGTCGATCGATGTTTCTGCAAGGCTTTTCAATGGGAAAAGGATTCATATGTACTTTGGCGTTTCGATTTTTTTAAGACTTAAAATACGAGGTCATTTTGATAAAAACCAACAGATAGGCCATTTAAAAATATTGAATATCGTGGATTTAAAAATTAAAAGTATTAATCACATTTTCTAGAGTAAATTTTAACCTCTCGTATAGTTTTTATAACCTTTGAAAAATTTAATAATTCAAAACGTTTGATATATATAAAATTAATTCATGTAGATCAATAATGAAATGTAGAATCAATTAATGAAAAGTATAATCAATTAATGCACCATCGAATGACGGACAACACAAGTAAAATAATGAAATACTAAATACATGACACTGCAGAAAAATAAAATGATGAGAAAAAGTTTTGGTTTATGTTTGGCGTCGTCTGCCCTTTGTGAATTCTGCTGATTTCAGTATAAGGCTCATATTTGAAAAGAAAAAGAAAAGACGAATGAAATTGTTTGTTACTGTAATATTATGTCTTAATGTCGATTTCACTCATGTTTTACAATGAAGTTTGTGGAGGCTTCTATTATTGCTTCGCTGTAATTTTATGAAATGGATTCGATATTTTATTTAAAATTAAGAAAAAAAAATTATCACATTTTTCTTCTTTTTTTTTTTAAAGTTTAGACTAATAAAATGGTGGATTATATGTTCAACGTATGTTAGGCAAATGCCGCCTTTTTATGCGTGCACCCTGAGGCGACCGCCTCACTTGCCTCACGTCTGGCACCGGCCCTGATAGCAACCGTTTGTTTGGAGTCAGTATCCAAGGAAAATGGCATGACTGACGTCACACTGAAAACTTCTATTCTAGTATGGTTTGCTTATATGCATCCCGGCGTCCAGAAAAGGTTACCAATGTGTATGTGGAGTCTAGTTATGGGTTATGGGAAGTCTGTGGATTTATGATCGGTCCATTGACTTTCTAATATACGTAGACACCGCATCCCATTGTTCTCTCGGCATGGTTTCGAATCCAACATCTTTGGCGAAAAGATGCTGGTTTTTGGCGGTGATCACTTTATTGGCAACTTTCAGATTTCATTCACTCAAGACAAACATAAGAATGTGAGTTTCAGCGGGAATGTGGTGAAAAAATTCCGAGGAGATTTTGGCGGGAGAAAAACCGGTTTGGTGCGCTAAATCTGCTTTACGTCACATGACGAAAGGCAAAGATGTGGGCCTAAGAAAAGCTTGCATTGTGGTGTCTAGTTATCTTAGGTCATTGGATCGGTCTTTGCTGATGGAGGCCAAGATTGGCCGATATTGTTCATGATCGCTGGCTTAGGACTTTTTCTACGTAGATTTACTGAATTAAAAATTTTATAAAAATTGATTTCTTCCTTTCTACCTTTCCAAAAAAGTAAAATATGTAAATTAAAAATTGAAATATTGAAGATTCCAGAAGTTTTAATGTTTCAGATCCAACATGGGCCGACATCGATCAATATTGGGCAATGTCGGTAAAAGATGACCGGTCTTTGCTGATGCATGCCAAAGTTGGCCGATATTGGGCAGTAGCGGGCCGATACTGCTGTGCTACCTAAGTACTGCTTCCGCTTGATAGACAATTTCGTCATTCGGAACTAATTTCCTGTGTTGCGAAATAAATGACAGTTTAAATTGCATCGTAAATCAACTCAAATAGTTATTAGCGGGACCTTGAAAAATACCTTGAAAAATTTGAAATATTGAAACCTTGAAAAATAATTACAGCAGAAAGAATAATTATGTATTGTTCGAACTGTCAAAACTCTAAAATAACATTTTTTATTCTTTATTTGCTTTTATCATGTGATTGTGTGTGCGTTTTTAATTTTCACAATAGTTATTATATGTAGCTCCTAATGTGGAGCAGTAATGCTCTGTTTTTTTTCTCGCGTGGTGAAATAAAATTAGATGTGTTTTTCGTGTGAATCGAAGTTTAATAATGTGTTGTATGCCAACGACTTAATAATGAAATCTGCATTTTTTGAAGGATAAGCATCCTACCCCACGATTAAAGAATATTAAGTGCTCGGTGCTGAAAATAACGAACGGAATAATATACTACAATGTATAGATTGGATACGTCAACGCAGAAGAATTTTATGAATCGGGTGAGTACAATTTTACTTGCCTTTCATTTTGAAGTTTTATAAAATTAAATTGATTGAAGTTAGTTAGAGGTAAATCCCCGAACTCACGCCTAAGCAGGAATAAAATAAAATGTTCTAAAAATGATCATGAGACTGATTTAAAAAGTTACGTCCATCTGAAAAATATTGAAATATTGATACTTAATCTAAAGAAATAATAAAAAGATAGAATAAAAACAAAGTGAGATGGCCACCTTTAGAGACAATTATTCTATCGAAAAACTGACAGCAACAAATTATTCGACCTGGAAATTTAAGGTCGAGATGCTGTTGATAAAAGAAGAGCTATTTAATGTTATAACAAACGATCCACCAAATCCTTTGACCGATGGGTGGTCCAAAAATGATCGTAAGGCCCTAGCACTCATAAACCTAACTATCGATGACTCCCAAATAACACATGTTAAAAATCTTCAAACCGCGAGACAAACTTGGGAGGCTCTAAAAGAAATTCACGAGCGGTCAAATTTGACCAGCAAATTATTTTTGTTAAAAAACTTTATAGCATTAAATTAGCCGAATCAGGCAACATGCTTAACCACATCACAAGAATAATGGAATTAGTTGATCAATTGGGAGCAATTGGCGAGGTTATTAATAACCACCACATTTCTGCCCTGTTATTGTGTTCTCTACCCCAGTCATACGATAATCTTATAACTGCGCTCGAATCTAAAAAAGAAGCACAATTAACTCCGTCATATATAAAAAGCAAATTAATTGATGAATTTAATCAAAGAAATGAAAATGCCGAAAATTCTGAAAACACGGCGAGAGCTTTTAAAGCTCAGAAAAGGTTCCCAACTAAAAGGGAAAATAAATACTGTTCCAACTGTCGAATGAAAAGCTACAACACTCAAGATTGCTGGCATAATAAAAACAAAACACACACCACACAACAAATACAGCAAAAAACACTATTCAACATCACTTGTTTTTCAAAAGGGAGAAAACAATTTTAAGAATGAACAAACATCGGAATCGAATCTCAGGTTTAATCGCTATGAAGGAAAAAATAATACATGGAGAGAAAGCGAAAACAAAGATTATGCCTTTATAACACAGGGAATAGAAAGTAAAACTTTTATTGTGGTTAGCAGTAGCTCAAGCCACACCGCATCCTCCGAATCAATGTTTACAGAGTTTAAATCGCGGGAAAAACAAACGTGACTATCGCAAACGGAAAAAAACTTATCGTTTACGGATCAGGCGACGTAAATTTAAGTACGCTGACATCGGATAATAAAATCCATAAAATAACGCTTAAAGACGTACTTCTAGTATCCGAAATCGAAACGAATTTATTATCGGTCTGTAAAGCAACTCAAAACGGATGTGAGATTGTATTTAAAAATGACAAGTGTATTTTCAAACTTAACGGAGAAATTTACTTTGAAGCACGAAAAGTAAATTGGGAACTAAAACGGCCTATAGAGGCGCTGCTCGCAGCCTTCGATACAGGATAACTGTCCCTTTAATTTCCCTTTAACTAATGTTAAAGTCCCATTGAAACAATTCTTTATTATAAATGAATTTAAAAGTTTTAGATATTCAAATTCGTATAATATTTACTTCGTCATATAAGACAGAAAACAAATGCCACAAGAAATCTGAAATTGTGCAAAAGAATAATTATTCTGAACAAATTTAAAACGCATGTAATGCAATGAGCTTTCACGGCGTTATCCTGAATGGAGAAGTTACACCTTTTCTCCACCAGATGGCGTATTCGAACGCTTGAATCGCCAATAACCTCTATGAAATCCAATTAACAAACGAAAACCACGCGAACATCACACAAATGTGCAACAATAAAAATTGTCTAGAACTATGGCACAGGAGGTTAGGACACAGAAATTTAACATCGATTAAAGAAATTACACAAAGAGAATTAGTGAGAGGTATCCAAATAAACAATTGTAAACATAATATAGATTGCGAACCGTGTATTAAGGCGAAATTAACTGATGAACTTTATCCCAAAGTCGCTCAGTATAGAGCAAGTAAAAGGCTTCAACTCATTCACTCGGACGTTTGTGGATCTTTTCAAACACCCACGATAGGTGGGAAATCATATTTTTTGACTTTCATCGATGATTACTCACGATTTACGATAATCTATCTATTGTCAAGAAAAAGTGAAGTCTATGAAAAACTCAAAGAGTTCGTCGCATTAATAAGCAATAAATTTGGTGAAAAACCGAAAGAAATAAGAACGGACAACGGGGGGGGGGGGGGGGGAATTTACATCAGATGAAATTGAGAATTATCTCAAGTCAAATGGGATAAAACATCAACACACAGTCCCATATTGTGCAAGCCAAAACGGGGTGGCTGAACGAAAAAATAGGTCGTTAGTCGAGATGGCTAGGACAATGTTAAATGAATCAAATTTACCTTTAAAGTTCTGGGGGGAAGCAATCTGTGCGGCAAACCACCTACAAAATAGACTACCTACAAAAGCAAATGCAAAAACGCCATATGAATTATGGACAGAAAGACAGTCAAACTTAAGTTATGTTAAAGTATTTCGCTGCAAAGCCTTCGCTTACATTGCTAAAGCCAAAAGACAAAAATTAGACAATAAAGCTGTAGAAGGCATTTTTGTGGGATACGACAATCAATCTAAGGGATACCGTATATATGTAGGAGGAAATGAAATAAAAATCGCGAGAACGGTGAAATTTCTTAAAAATAAATTTAAATACGTAAACGACAAGACTGAAATCGAACCAAAACAAGATGAGGGTGAAAAACGCAATTGTAAAAATCTTGTAGAAATAGAAATTTCGAACAACAAAACAACACCATCCGCGTCCCAACAACAAATTGCGGAACCAAGGCGTTCAGGTAGAATAAAAAAAGGCGTACCTCCTGATAGGCTAATATACATTGTTAAAGATGAAAAAATTAATGAACCGAAGGATTATAAGGAAATTAAATTTATGGAAAACTCACCGGTAAAATAGAATTAGATAGAAGCCATGCAGAGCGAAATGAATTCATTAAAGAAAAATAAAACGTGGTCAATTGTAGATCCTCCACCGAATAAGAGAATAATAGGTTGTAAATGGACTTATAAATTAAAGCGTGACAATACCGAAAAAATCCAAAAATATAAGGCACGTTTAGTAGCTAAAGGATACACGCAAATGTTCGGAGAGGATTATGACGAAACTTACGCATCGGTCGTGTTCATGGAGCTAAGAAGCATATACCTTTTTAGCTCCATGGTCGTGTCGTATACTACGATAAGAGCATTATTAATAGCGGCGTTGCACCAAAACTTGAATGTTAAGCATATAGATATAAACATTGCGTTCCTACATGGGGAACTTGAGGAGGAGATATACATGACGCAGCCAGAAGGATTCGTTGAACCAAATCAGGAAAACAAAGTGTGTAAATTGAATAAAGCAATCTACGGACTTAAGCAAGCCGCGAGAGCGTGGCATAATAAAATAACAGAAACACTAAAAAACATGAATTTCATTCAAAGTAAAATCGACACATGTCTTTTTACACAGAAAAGGAATAATGACACAACCTACATAATAACGTACGTCGATGACCTTTTAATTGTAGGAAAAGACGAAGCCATAGAGGAAATAATCGCGAACTTAAATAAAGAATATGAACTAAAGAATTTAGGGCAGGGATGCACAACCTTTTTACCAGAAAATCGGTTGACACCAGAATATTTGAAAAGTCTAGTTTCTTTTCTTTAATAGCAAAGTTTCTGTCGTTACTATAAGGGAAATTATTCTGCATAAAAATAGTGGTATAATTGTGGCCCGCGGGCCAAAGGTTGTGCACTCCTGATTTAGGGGATATAAGTAATTATTTATCCATGAACATTCGAAAAGTAAATAAAAACTACTTAATTAACCAAACTCCAAAAATCGAAGAGTTAATTAATAAATTCAATTTACAAGAAGCAAAACCGTGTAGTACACCCATGGAAACAAATTACACACACTTTAAAGATGATGACAATCTTTTACCAAACAACACACAATACAGACAAGCCATCGGAGCACTCTTATATCTTGCCACAGTGAGCAGACCTGATATCTGTGCAGCTGTTAATATCTTGAGCCGAAGAAACAAAAGGCTAAGAATGAAAGATTGGAACAGCGTAAAGCGGGTAATGAGATACCTGAAGACAACAAAGAACTATAATCTAATTATTGATGGAAAATCAAAACCTACACTTGAAGTTTATGTGGACGCTGACTGGGGTGGAGACACAGAATCAAGGAAATCCACCAGCGGAAATATATATATTTGTTAGGAGGAAACCCCATACTTTGGTCGACAAAGAGACAGTCCTGTATAGCCTTATCCTCAGCCGAAGCTGAGTACATCTCAGCAGCAAATGCAGCAAATCAAGTTAAATGGCTGGTGAACCTGCTCAACGAACTTAATCTCTCACAAACATATCCCATAACACTGTATGAAGATAATCAATCGGCCATAAAAATGATAGAATTAGAAAAACATTCAAGTAAAACGAAACACATAGAATTAAGATTTCATCTTATAAAACAACTGAAACAAGAAGGAATAATAAACCTCGTATACTGCCCAACCAAAGTCATGCTAGCTGACTTATTTACAAAACCCCTGCTCAAGACTATTTTTGAAGTTCACAGGAAGAACTTACATTTAACCCTTTCAGGGGCAAGGTATTTCTGCTCCGAAAATGGTCAAATAATTGATTCACACCACAATTAAAGAACAGATTTATTTGAAAATAATCAAGAGCTGTTTTTCGCGAATATTATAAAATCGAATTTGCACTAAAATTATACTGGTGCCAGTTCGAAATTGGAACAGTAATATTATGTGTTTGCAGACTGCAAACACCGCCCCTGAAAGGGTTAAGTGACAATGCAACTACAGAAATTAAGGAGGAGTTGATAGACAATTTCGTCATTCGGAACTAATTTCCTGTGTTGCGAAATAAATGACAGTTTAAATTGCATCGTAAATCAACTCAAGTAGTTATTAGCGGGACCTTGAAAAATAATTACAGCAGAAAGAATCACTATGTATTGTTCGAACTGTCAAAACTCTAAAATAACATTTTTTATTCTTTATTTGCTTTTATCATGTGATTGTGTGTGCGTTTTTGATTTTCACAATAGTTATGTAGCTCCTAATGTGGAGCAGTGATGCTCTGTTTTTTTCTCACGTGGTGAAATAAAACTAGCAAAAGCCATGCTTTGTTTGGATTCGCGAAGCATTATTTTATAAAACAGATATTTGAAAGTAACAATATTTTTTTATATTTTTTTTGCATCTTTATTAAACAAAAACGTTATTTTATGTTTTGGCGCATTTTAATTTTCTATTTATGATGTAAGACTGGCATAAATAGATATTTTCGAAGCAAACTTTTACAAAATATTTTTAAATTTTCAACTAAAAGCTCTTTTAAAGATGTTTTTACAATTTCCAGTAACCACTGGTGTTTTTTAAAGTTGTTTGAAATATGCATGTTTCTAATCTTTGTAATCAACATCCGATAATCTTTGATAGCTATTTTAGAATAATATATTTGAAGAGAGCTTGAAGAAAGTTACTTCTTCAAAATCCTATTTTCTGGAAAAACATTCGAAATCTGCTTTCGTTGATACTATGAATTTTTAAATGTAAAACATTTTATTTTAATTTCTTCGTTTTTATACATGTTAGCGTATGAGAATTTTTGATATTGTAGAATTTTTCGTAAGGAAAATTTCTATTGAATGCTTAATTTTGAAGGATTTTCACTCACGACAACGTTACGTACGTTTTTAAGCCAACTGGTGTCTATATATCGTCAATATCTACAACTGCTTCATCTAATGTTAAACCTTGGGATTTATGAATTGTAACAGCAAAAGCTAACTGCAGAAGAAATTCTTTCCTTGACAATTTATGCTTCCATTTTTCCAGAATTTAATTATTGGGGGAATCGGTACGCACCAATTCTTATAAGTTAAATTACTGCAGTATTCAAATTTATCCATGATTATTCGCGATATCTGGTCTGGTGGCTTGTGCTTTTCTTTAATGATAAAGTAAGAAATGGTTAAAGTCTATTTGTCGTTTCTGAATCGGCCAACTTTGCTTTAGTACATTTATAAAGAGCTTGAATCGAGCCAACAACTTCACGCAGTTCTTTTAATTTTTCATTTAGACAACAAATTTAACAATTAATTTTATTTGTTTACAATTATTTTGTTGTCAGTTTACAAAAAAAAATATTCCATAATACAATTCTTTTAAAGTGTTTAAGTGTCATCTGTGCAAACGATTTTGCAGAGTAATGAAAACATGTTTTATTTAATAAATTAATCATGATTCTATCTATAATTATTTACACCATGATTTATACTTTTTTTTTCTGAAAATATACGCGTTTCATTTTTTATTTATTTGCTAAAAAGCGTCCGTATTGGAAATGCGTGTAAAATAAATTAATTAAAATAAAAAAATTTTTAACGTTTTACTGTAAAAAAATTATATTGTGCAAATCTACAGATCATAATTTATTTTTGTGTTTAATTTGAAGTTAAAATATTGAATAGTTTTTTTGTAAAGTGTACGACAAATTGTAATTTGAGTGGCCTAGTAGAGGATTCGCTTCGCTCATCCTAATTAGATGTGTTTTTCGTGTGAATCGAAGTTTAATAATGTGTTGTATGCCAACGACTTAATAATGAAATCTGCATTTTTTGAAGGATAAGCATCCTACCCCACGATTAAAGAAAATTAAGTGCTCGGTGCTGAAAATAACGAACGGAATAATATAACTACAATGTACAGATTGGATACGTTAACGAAGAAGAATTTTATGAATCGGGTGAGTACAATTTTACTTGCCTTTCATTTTGAAGTTTTATAAATTTAAATTGATTGAAGTTAGTTAGAGGTAAATCCCCGAACTCATGCCTAAGCAGGAATAAAATAAAATATTCTAAAACCGCTTCGTCCGGTCTTTTCGGAGGAAAAATTCCCGTAGAAACGTGGTTGTTGCCATTCGTGGGTAAAGACCATGGCCGACCACGTTTCTGTTTTAATGTTTCCTAGTTCCATCGTCGGAGACTCCGGTACGAGCCAGGGATGTACTGGAGAATATACGGAGGTATACGCTGTATACTGGCCCCTATTACCGCATGGGCAAATCGGGACTTTGCCCATGGACCCCAGACCTTAAGGGGTCCCCAAATCCGCATATTAAAATATAAAATATTTACTTTTTTTTTTTTTTTTTTTTTTTTTTTTTTTTTTTTTTTTTAATTCCAACTTTTTCATATATTGAAGTTGTTAAATTCAACTTAAAAAAAATTTTTGAACTTTACAGGAATAAAAAAATTGGTTGCCTGTAAAGTCGGTATACGGGCGAAAGTTTTACGTGACAACGACTTTGAGTTGTAAAATAATTTTAATGTGAATATTCATTCGTATAGTAGGAAGAAGGATGAAATAATAGTAACAATTTAAAACATTTATTTATACAAAGAATTATATTTAAAACATTAATTTATACAAAGAATCTCGCACTGAATTTCATATTAACAAAATTTTATTTTTACCTTTACACATACATACGTATTTATATACAAATATACATACAATAACTTGCAATACACTGTGTTTGTTAAACACATTTTACTTCATGTTTATTGATGTCAAATGTTGAATTTTGTAAACAGCATATTAAAGAATTTTTCAATGAGCAGAATATAACTAAAGTAAAATGGCTTTCACTAATCACATATCATTAGTTTTCCATAATATACCACCGAATTACGAAATAAACTACACTTATTTTCTTTGTACTTTATACTAATAACTAATACATAACGTATTTCGTCTTAGTTTGATACTATCTAAAATTCCTATTAAGCACCGCCCCTTCCTTGCAGCGAATTCACATTCACGTTCAGAAAATGGTCCCACAAGTGACCGGAAAAAGCTAAGAGAAAAGTGAGCGCGTATCGTGAGCGGAGCGTAACGTAACGTAACGCAGTTTCTTGAAGTGTCTCCCGGCAAACCAATTTACAAGACGTTGTCACGTCAATAATATAACAAATTGTTAATGTTACAGAAAAGAATTTTGTGCTGTTCTAAAAAAAATAAAAAGAGGTTTTTTTTTTTTTTTTTAATTAAGATATTTAATTTAGAATTGAAGGACCTAACAGTTTTCTTCTATTTATAGCCGAGGTGTGAAAGTATGTTAATGCATCCACATGCATATATGAGCGACCATCAGTTCTATTTGAATAACGTTGCAATGATTCAAAAAAGGCCCCTTAATTTATCTTTGCCCAGGGCCCCAATTAGTCATAATCGGGATCTCGCAGGTATACCTTCTGGATTTTTTAAAGGAACACCGTATAACCTATGCTTCTCATGAAACCTACAGTGCATACAATCTAAGGCATACCCTCTGTTACTTTTCCGACTACATTACTGACAAAAGGTCTTTTTCTCTTTCTAATACGTATTAGAAAGAGAAAAAGACCTTGTAAGCATCAATTACGTACGTAATTGATGCTGAGAATCAGAATAATATAATCTGCTTCCAGGACAAAATTCAAACTCAGAAGACAACTTAAAGCAGAGATTGCATGAATCTAGCAGAAATAAATTACTTTTTAGAAAACTAGTTAGAACTAAAACCTTTAAAAAATGCATTAACAGAAAACATTAATTAATATTAATATTATATAATAATTAATTATACATTATTAACTAAAAATACTGCCTCCAAGACTAACATGTCATTTTTAAAGTGAAAAATATATACATACTATAGTATACACACTCTTGTGTATACCCTCTGCCTTGAGCTTATACCCTCTGTATAGAGCATATATGATATATCCTCTGTTATTTTTACAACTACACCCCTAGGTGCGACACAGGGCCGTAGCTAAGGGAACGCTATGGGCGGCTCAGCCCCTCCCCCCCCCCCCTATGGAAAAGATTTCAAAAATTCTGTTCAAAAATCTAATTTAGTTTTGAGACCCTTTCACAGTTTTGCAGAATTACAAAATTATATCTAAAATAAGTGTTTCAACAATCCCTCATCCTATTTGTACATATGAAACCAGTGGCGCAGCGAGGGGGGGGGGTTTGGGGGGTTAACCCCCCCCCCCCCAGAGCCATGACAAAAATACAGAAATTTTCATTTCTATGAACCGAATCATAAAAAATAAAACTGAAGTTAGAATTTTATTTGTTTTGTTCTCGAAATCTGCCGATTTATTGAATCAAATTTTATTAAAAAAATTGACTCGTATAAGCGGCAGTAATGTATTTTCTTTAAAAAATGGCGAAAGCACATGGTAACGGTATCAGTATCGAAAACTGGTCACCCATTTCGGAAAAGGCCGGCATTCATTTATACTATTGGAAACCAGCCGAAGGCTAAAAGGAATGGTCATTTCCTGTCACTACCAATGCCGTCTCGGGTTTTTCAATACTGCACCACTGGGGGGGGGGTCTTAATTAGTTACATCTGTTTCTTGCTCTTTTTTTGGAAACGGGACTGGACTCTCGAATTCCAGGAAAAACACAAAAACGCATGCTTTGAAGGATAGGCTTAATTCCCCAAACATTCTGTTGTTGCTGTAATGCAAAGGTTTCCTTTATTGTGCGTTTCGCTATGGATATTAAATCCTCTTCGGAGAAGAAAATTATGAAAAAGATGGATATAAGAGATCAATTTTTAAAATCCAGGTATGTTTGGAAAGTACATAATTCGTTTATATTTATGTCTCTGGAAAGATATTAACAGCTCCGTGCGAAAGGGGGGGGGGGGGGTAGAGGGCGGTCGCCCCGGGTGCAGAGATTTAGGGGGCGCCAAATTTCTAACTACTTTCTACTTACTACTACTTTAAAGGGACTACTTTCAGACAATTTTTTTTATTAATATTAATTCTTATTTAAAAAAACGCCCGAAATAGGCAAGTGGGTAAACGAAAACAAAGTTACCGGAAAAACAGTTACGCGAAAGAAAGGGACAAAGTACAAAAGCGGAAAAGAAGTTACCGAAAAAAAGGGACAAGGAATTGATTTTGGGAATTTATTATTGATTTTGAGAATTCATTGGTTAAGTATTTAGGGGGTATCAGGGGGAGGCTCTTAATTTAAGTAAATGGATTTTTCGTGCTGAATTAACTGTTTTGGTTCAGTTTTAGGAATATGATACCCCCCCCCCCCATCCGTAATTTCTCCAATTAAATTAATAGTTTTTTTACGCAGATTTATCCGATTTGCTTGGAATTCCGGACATAAGTTTCTTATGATAAGACGTATCTCTGATTAGTTATAGAGTTCTTTTGCTTATTATAAAGGGAGGATGGTCAATTACAACCCCCCTCCCACTAATTAGATAGATCGGTTTTTAAGTAAATTTATCCGATGTATTTCAAATTTTAGATATAGATTCTTTCTGATAAGGTGAATCCCTGAATAGTTTTAAGAGTTTAATGACTAAGTATAAAGGGGAGGGGGATGGGGATAATCCCTCTTAAATTAAATAAATGACTTTTTACGCAGAATTATCCGATTTGCTTCGAATTTTGGACATAGGTTCATTATGATAAAACGTATCTCGGATTAGTTAAGGGGTTCTTTTCCTTATTATAAAGGGGGAGGACAAGCAATTATTTCCGCCTCAAATTAGATAAATCGGTTTTTATGCAGAATTATCCGATGTATTTCAAATTTTAAATATAGGTTCTTTCTGATAAGGTGAATCGCTGAATAGTTTTAAGGGTTTAATGGCTAAGTATAAAGACAAAAACAGAGGATAACTCCCTTCCCCTTAAATTAAATAAAATGCTTTTTATGCAGAATTATCCGATTTGCTTCAATTTTTGGATGTAGGTTCTTTATGATAAGGTGTATCCCGGATTATTTATGAGGTTCTTTTGCTGAGTATAAATAGGGAAACGGACGATTATCCCTCCCCCCTTAAATTAGATAAATTGTTTTTTATGTATAATTTACCGATGTATTTCAAATTTTTAATATAAGTTTTTTCTCATAAAGTGAATCCATAAATAATTTTAAGGGCTTAATGGCTAAGTATAGACGGGGGAAACTGGGGATAACCCCCCACTTAAATTGCATAAATGGCTTTTTACGCAGAATTATCCGATTTGCTTCAAATTTTGGATGTAGTTTCATTATGGAAAGGCGTATAAGCTAATGAATATAGTTAAAATAGGGAGAGATGCAGAAGTCCATTCAGGAAACCCTTTCGGGGAAAGAAGCTTGCTTTCCCCATTCGACGGAGGGGGATGTCCGGTAGACATCGCGGGCGGCTAGTCTCTTAGGAAATTTGTCGATCAGGGGATTTCCCGGTAAAGGTTTGCCGCAAAAATATTCAAGTAACATAAAAAAAAGAATATTGCCCAGTTAAACTGATGGCATTGAGCTCACAGGCTGCGCATACTAATTGTACATTACAGCCTTATATTTTCAAAGGTTAATTCCGTTCGAAAAAAAAATTAAGAGGGGGAAACAGCTCTCCCCTTTCCCCTTTTTTATATTTAATCATTGAACCTCCTAAACTATCAAGGACATGCTTTATCATATAAAAAATCTATATCCAAAATTCAAAGCAAATCGGATAATTCTTGATAAAAACCCATTTATCATTTATATAATTTAAGAGGAGCTGTCCCCCTTTTCATACTTAACCATTAAACTTCCAAAACTATTCGGAGATTTGAACGAAATCTGACAATTCTGCTTGCAAAAACCCATTTATATAAATTAAGGGGAGGGGCATTAGAACCCCCGTTCCCCCTGTTTGTACTTATTCAATGAACACCTAATAACAGTCACGGAATCACCTCATCAGAATGATCCTATATCTAAATTTTGAACGAAAACTTAATTCTGCATGAAAAACCCATTTATATCAATTAAGGGGAGGGGCATGAGCCCCCCGTTCTCCTTCTTATACATATCGAATGAACTCCAAAAATTAATCAGGGAAGCGCCTTGTCAGGATATACCTATATACAAAATTTCAAGTGGATCGGATATTTTTATCATGAGTTATCGCGTTACGCACGAACGAACATACATACAGAACGGGCGGGCACAGAAGCTCTCAGGCTATGATAGCCAGTGAGCTAAAAACGAGTTGAATGCAACTGAACGCAAATAACAAATGAAAACAACTTTTCTTTATTTTTTAATTTAATGATTGAAAACTATCATGTCATAAAACATAACACATTTTACCTTTTTTCTTATAATGATTAACTTCCATTCATTTTGCATTTAAAACCGGTTTATTTATTTATTTATTTTATTTGTGAAAAAAAAGTAATATACTAAATTATTTGTTGTAATTGTCATTTTAATTTACGCCAAATATTTATCATTTAAAACTGGATTTTTACTAATTAATGTCCCATATTACACATCACAAAATATAATATAAAACATTAAAAAATATATGTTAGAAATTTTTAATGTACAAACTATGTTGTATGTCACGAACGAATGAACTAGTGAATTCATTAATCTACTTATATTAAAATGCCTCTGAAGAAATGTGTAGAACGGTTCCAGGTTGTGCCACTCCTATCCAGAGCTGCTAGAGCGTACCAACTTAATGCTGGAATCTGTCGTAAGTTAACAAGCTGCGCCACCTGGTGGCAGGGGTGCAAATGAATACGCGGGTTTGACGTCATATATGCGCAGATGTTTATTATCTCCGCATCTCTTGCGCATATTTTCTGAATTTTCACTCAATCATGACAGATTAATCAAGTTTACGAGATATATTGCAAAATATTTTTGTTACAGTTTGTATCGATAAAATCATGTACATTTAAAAAAATAGTCACAATATCATTTTAATTTAGGGAGAAAAAGCACTAATTAGTACTCATAAGTACCATATAATGCTACGAAAAATATTGACTTTTACCCTAAAATTAAAATGACAATGCGACTTTTTTTTTAAATACCCAGATTTTTTTTTTTTTTTTTTATTAAAAATATGTATTTAAAAAAAGTCGCATTGTTATTTTAATTTTAGGGTAAAAGTCAATATTTTTCGTAGCATTATATGGTACTTATGAGTACTAATTAGTACTTTTTCTACCGAAATTAAAATGATATTGTGACTATTTTTTTTTAAATGTACATGATTTTATCGATACAAACTGTAACAAAAATATTTTGCAACATATCTCGAAGACTTGATTAATCTGTCATGATTGAGAGAATAGCTTGAAATTTGTGATTGAATTTTTAATATGAAGTCTCGAAATAGCTTTGTCTGTTAAAAAAAAAAAAAAAAAAAAGAGAAAGAGAGAGTGTGTACGATTTTAAGAAAATTATTGTCTAGAACGTTAAATATTTAAACAAATAAATTAACAATATTTCTTTGTTTAACAAAACAACATTTAATACATACATTTAAAATTAAAGTTATTCCGAATATACGTATAATGAAATAGGTTTTTAAATTAAAAGAATGAAATGTTTGCAAGTTAAATAATAAAAGTCGATATGACCAAGAAAACATTGGATTTTTATCGTCTGCAATTGATAATTAAAAATGGAGCTAAAGTTAAATATTTTATTTAGTATTAAATTCTATACATTTCTAAACATTGCTAAACATTATATTATCATAGGAAATACTAAGGTGTATACAATTTTGTATAACTTAGCTCATCGAGAATTTAGTAAAATGTGACACTACTTCAAAATTCTGCATTTATAAAATCTACTTACTAAATTATATAAGTCATCTTTCATTACATTAAAAATATAATTTTGGATCGTATAGTTAAGGGATATTTCATCTTACAAGGAAGGTCTCCATTGGGGGCATACTCAGAATTTTTTGAAAAAAATACGAATTAAACTACTCATGTAGGTAATAAAGGATCAGTGAAAATTAGCGGCGGAATTACATTATTAGATATGTAAAAAAATAAAATAGTTTGGAATAATTGGCGTGAAAAGCTGAAAGCGACGCGGAATTTGGCGAGCAGTGCATTTCCTCGCTAAAAGCAGACGATTTTAACGAATCTGAAAATTGATTTTAATTGACTTCACTGTTAAAAATCTGCAGCATTTACTGCAACGTCACTCCACTACTTTTATAGAATATCTCTCTCCTGACCAATGAGAATGCTCCATAGCACGGTGAATTGACCTGTCATACACTGTTAAAAATCTGCTGCATTTTGTTGCAACGCACTCCACTGCTTGTATATAATATCTCTATTCCAACCAATGAGAAAGCTCCATTTCACGGCCAAATAACCGTTTTCTATACAAGCAAGAGAGTGTGTTGCAACAAAATGCAGCATAGGCGTAGGAAGTGGGGGAGCTAGGGGAGCTGTGGCTCCCCCTAGAATATTTCAGACGGGCTCAGCTCCCCCGCGAGAAATTCTCGCACTACATCTGTTTACGATACATAGTTGAATTAAAAAATAAAGTCTATTTTTTTAGGAAATTCACACAAAAAACAACAAAGAAAAGAGAGAGAAGAGGGGGTGAATACACTTGGTTGTGTCTTCATCCTTTTTCTTATCGTTTCAAACCTCCTTGTCTCGATTGCCAGAAAGAAAGGAGGTTTACTACAAAATACTCAATTACTCGATGCTACTACGTATTTATAAAGAAATTGCCTTGAAAATTGATTTGGAAGAGATTTGTAAAGACTTTTCAAGCAAACCAACAAAAAGAACTTTTACCTTTTGGCAAATGGGAGTGGGATAATCCTTAAATTTGAATATTGTATTCGGGATCGCGTGCATAAACTAAGCTTCTATGCATCAAGTATATCTAATAAAAATTATTTTAACTGAATTAAAGAGCTGGTGATCTTTTTATATGTTTCTATTGTATACTCTTGTTTGTGAAGTACAACACTATGAAGGAAAACTCCTAAATGAATGAAGAAATCCCCACCACTTACTTTCCACAATGTGCCCCGGCTCCCCCTATTTGTACAAAGTTCCTACGCCACTGAAATGCAGCAGATTTTTAACAGTGTATTTTTCAATTTGGAACAATTTTAATCAATTTAAATTGTGTTTTAAATGATAAAATATATTAATTTCATTTTGTTATAAGTACATATAAACGTATATGACAAAATTACACTTAAAGTAAAGTAAAAATGCAAAACTAAATTTACTTAAACTAAACTTATTTAAATAAATTGAACATAGAGAGTTTTTCTTTAAAAAGTATTCGAAGCGTAAAAGCGTATTTTTCAAAATTCGTTTTTTCGCCAACCGGAGATAAATCGCCAAATAAACGAAATTTTTATTATTTTTTTACGGGCGTTATAAGGAGGTTCCGCCGAAATTTTTCTTGTAAACATATATAACTATATGAGAAGAACATTCTGTAATTTTTTCAGATTTTTCTGAGTATGCCCGTATGGAGACCTTCCTTGTTAGTATATTTTATGTTAATATTTAGTCGTATTACACTTATTTATTCTATATTTATTTACAATATTTCAAACCTAAAGCTTATTCTACGTAACATTTTAAAGTAACATTTAATTGAAACAAAAAAGTTTTGTTGCCATTCACACAAAAGAAACTGCAATCTCCTTAATAATCCTCTGGTTATGCACCCCTGCCACTAGGTAGCGTATATCTTGGCCCCGCCTTTAATCTTGCGGACACCTCTTCCATAGGAGTTGGAACGCTTGAATTATATGCAGTTTTGCTCCTATCTGGATTCAACCGTTGCTAGACGCCACATTAGGCTTAATTGAAAACAGATGCTAAAATGATGCTTTTAAAATTTCTTCCACTTGAAATAATGTTTTTTCAGCATATTTTCATATAAAACATGTATATCAAACCCAATTATAATACATAAAGATAACAGTGGAAGTGGAAAAGTTTTTTATTATCTGAGTACGATCGTTTTTTATTTATCACTCTAGCACCGTCTCTCACAACTTTAGTACTGCCATCTATGAACTATTTTAGAAGCCTTTTTGGGAATATATTATAAAAGATAAATTTAGTTTTAGATGAATTTAAATTTAGATTTATTATTATTATTTTTTAAATGCTAGCATTTATCCGGTTAATTTTTTTAAATTTTGTTTTCTATTTAAATAAATAAGCTCTTTTTTTTCTTCAAGTTGTTATGGATATACAAGATATAATCCTGACTGCATTAGTATAACTGAAAATTATTTTTTCACATGGTCTTAAATTAAAACTTTATCTGCTTTGATGCAATGCATGCAAATAAATCAAAATTGCTCTTAAATTAAAATTTGATGATTTTTATTTAGTTTATGATATTATATATTCCTTACATTTAAACAGCATTTGATAAAAAATACAAATTTCGTTTACAATGTAAGCAAATTTCGAATGGATATAATCTAAGCTTTAAAAACTGGTAGATTTAATTTAAAATTTTACAAAAGAAACAATAATACTTATGGATTGAATTTTTAAAGTTGCAAGCTGAAGTTTTTAAAAATTGATTTTGATTTAAATCAATGCCTCCTACTATAGAAAATAGCAGTATTTTCTATAAGAAACTACGATTTTTTTTTTTTTAAAGTTGTTTTGTGTATATTAACTGCGTATAGATGGCACCAAATCTAAATTTAAAAAGAAAACTCAAAGCTTCATGTCTTCATAATCGATGCCTAAAAGCATCGAGCTAAGAATCTATCATATACCCACGACTAAAATCGCTGCCGAATCATAATAAAGAATGTATTTTAAAATTTTAAAAACTTCAATATTTAATTTAAATGTTTTGTGAAATCTTCAGAAATTGAGTTTTATTTTGCTAATTATTATTATTATTGTAATAAATACTGTTCTTTGTTTTGAAATTAAAATTTGTTCAAAAACTAAATATCAAGTAAAAAAAAAAAAAAAAAAAAAAAAAAAAACATTTGTATTTGTAGAAATTTATTGCTATTTTTAAAATGTGCTTTTTTACAATACAAACTCTTGAAAAATAAAATCTGCATTCTTTTGTTTGTATGAAGTATTAAAAAGATGAAATGCAAGTGAAAATTCCGTCATTTTTGACGGGGTTATATACTAGTTTGTAGTAATAAAAATAGTTTTTTTATTACTAGCTTATGTTAGTTAATTAGAAAGTTAATTGTTTAAAAACCTGTAGTTCTTGATAGATCTTCAGGTTTGAACGTTTAAAAAAAAATAAAAAACAGATTTAAATAAAAAAAAAACGATTTTAAGAAAAACGGGATATTTTTTTCTTTGTTACGATATTTATAGAATACTGAAAAATGCTATGCAGAAACATAAATCACAGTTTTAAATACAAACAGCTATTGAGGATATTTAAACAAACCCTTAAAACTATTCAGATTCACTTTATGAGAAAGAAACTATAGCCGAAATTTGAAATACACCGGATAATTGTGCATAAAAAACAATTTATTTAAGGGGGAATAATCGCGGCCCCCCTTTTTAATTAGCAAGAGAACCCCATAACCCCATCTAATCAGGGATATCCCTTATCTTGATTTCTTAATGAACTTACATTCAAAATTTGAAGCAAATCGGATAATTCTGCGTAAAAATCCATTTATTTAATTTAATAGAGGTTATCCTCCAATGCACCCTCTATATTTAACCATTAAATTACCGAAATTCTTCAGGCATTATATACTCTGACGACATACTGACAACTTTAATCGTGGCAGAAGATAGATAGCGAAGTCTTATTGTGAAAAGGTATGTAGAGGTGAAAGTATCTTCATTCAAAAGCTGAGAAGAATAGGTGCTATTGACCTCAAGGGACATGCCTAGAAAATAATTGCACTGGTCTAGTGTCAATGAGCTGAGGGGGACACTGGGATTATTGAGCACCGAGAGGGAAGTGAAATGTAATATTTGAGTGTGGCTCCTATGTAGTTGTACTGTCGTTTTATTTATTTTTTTAATAATTGATCTACGGTTCTAATAAAGAACTTGAAGAATTAAAAATGTGTTATTGATGAACTTAACAAATAAACCAACTTAGTAAAGAGAAACTCAGGGCGCGACACCACAATACTATATATAAGCCTTATCAGAAAGAACTTATATCCAAAATTTGGCACACGTTGAATTATTCTGCTTAAAAAACCATTCATCTTATTTAGGGCGGAGGGGGGGGGGGTAATCGTCCGTTCCCAACACTAATCAGGCAAGCGTCTTTTCAGTATGAACACATATCCAAAAATTGAACCAAAACAGTTAATTCAGCATGAAAAAATCATTCACTTAAATTAAGAGCCGACCCCCGACCCCCCCCCCTTTCATACTTTGCCAATAAATCCCCAAAGTCAAAAATAAATCCCCAAAATCAATTCCTTATAACTTTTTTCCGTGTCATTTTTTTCCGCTTTTGTAGTTTGTCACTTTTTTCCGATAGCTATTTTTCCTAGATTCAGGTAAGTAGATATCATAATTAAAAAGCTATGTAACTGACAAATGTTCTTCATTCTTTGATAAGATCTTTCAGAAGACGATTCTCACAGTGGATGATTTGAAACGAATTTACGACGTAGTAGCAACAACAAGGAGAAAAAATGGTTGCCATGCAATCAAAATCGCTTATAACTCGTTAACTAATTTATTTATTTAAAAAAAAAAAAAAAAAAAAAAAAAAAAGATGGCGATTTTGTTTATCTATAAGCAACTTGGGGGTGATTCTCGTCCGAAAATTTAAGGCATCCTCTTCCGAAAATTTGAAATTGGGTTATCAGTTCCGCATAGTTGCCAACTTGTACGGTTTTGAGCGCGGAGAAATGCAGATTTCGTGAAAGGATCGCCGAAAAAGCACACATTTCGTCAAAATTTCGTGAAAAAAAAGACAATTTCGTCAATGTTTTTGTCAACGAACTTTGTCAAAAGATCTCCGAAAATCGCGAATTTCCTGTGCTGATCGCGGAGAAAACGGCAATTTCACCAAATATCGCAGATAAAACGCTGCTTTCGTCTGAAGACCGCGGGAAAACGTCGATTTCGTCTAAAGATTTCTGATATAACGCCAATTTCGTTAAAAAATCGAAAAAAAAAACCCGCTGTTTTCGATAAAAGATTGCTTAAAAATATTTTGTCAAAAGATCATTGAAAAAAAAAGGCCGCTTTCATCAATAGATCACGGAAAAAACGCCGATTACGTCGAAAGACCGCGGGGATAAAGTGCCGTTTTCAAAAAATGATCGCGTAAAATTGCAAATTTTGTCTAAAGATCATCGAAAAAAACGCCGGTTTCATAAAAAAAACACACTGAAAAACATCGATTTCGTCAAAGATTCGCGGAAAAACCGCCGATTTCGGCAAAAGATCGCAATAAATCGCCGATTTTGCTAAAATATCACAGATAAATCACTGATTTCGTTTAGAAGTCGCGGAAAAACGCCCATTTCGTCAAAAGATCGCGGAAAAACCGCCGATTTTGCTAAAATATCGCAAATAAATCGCTGATTTCGTCTGAAGGTCGCGGGAAAACACCCATTTCGTCTGAAGACCGCGGATAAACCCCCTTCGTCGGGGGGGGGGGGTAGGGCCGTAGCTAAGGGGGCGCTATGGGCGGCTCAGCCCCCCCAAGGTCACTAAATGTTCCGAAAATTCAAATGAAATTCTGTTCAAAAATCTAATTTAGTTTTGAGACCCTTTCACAGTTTTGCAGAGTTACTAAATTGTATCTAAAATACGTGTTTCAACACTCCCTCATCCTATTGGTACATATGAAGCTAATAGGATGTTTAATTTTGCACCAGTTATACATTCAAAATTTTCATTATCATATACTTTTCTTAGCATAAAATTAAGTTATTACAACAGTTTAATGAGAAACATAGTACCTACAACGTGAATATGCACTAATTTATCTTTCTGCATTAGAGAGAGAACAAAAAAATATGACCCCCCCCCCTACATTCCCTTGAGCCCCCCTATATTCCCCTGAGCCGCCCCTATCGTACACTTCTAGCTACGGCCCTGGGGGGGGGTAACTCGCGGATTCCCCCCCCCCCCGCCGATTTCCGAAAAAAAATTTCAACCAGAATCACCCCTGAAGCAACTCTATTTCCCCCCAGAGCCGAATTCTGGCTGCGCCAATGATGGAACTAACATGATGTTTAATTTTGCACCAATTATACACTCAAAATTTTCATCATCAAATACTTTTCTTCGTATAAAATGAAACAACAGTTTAATAATAAACATAGTACCTACAATGTGAATATTTGCGGAGTTAGATAGCTATAAAGAAATATAAAGCTGCTCACCGGGCTCATGAGGGGTCTATACAACAACAACAACAAATACAATGTGAATAGGCACTAATTTATCCTTCTTCATCAGAGAGAGAGAAAAAAATGAGCCCCACCCCCCTATTGTTTATTTCTAGATACTGTCCTGGTGCGAATCGTCAAACTAACTCCATCGAACTCTATCTACCGATATCGTTTGATACTGTGATTGTTTCAGCTATACAGATAGAAAAATTACCGTAGGAAAATTATAAATTTTATGCTGCCGTCAACGGGCTTGTTCTCTTACTTTTTGAATTACCCTCGTATATAAAATTACTGTTAATTATTTCAAAAACACTAGTTCGACTAATCATTTTCACACCATCACCTTATATATGGATGAAGTATAATTCATATTCATTTAATAAGAAGAAAGGAAACTATTTGATGCAGTACATTTTTAAGACTCAGCAGCAAAGGATTAGAAGAATTTTTATTTTAGGCAGGTTTTAATCTTAGGAAGTATACTGTTCCTTTATAATTGCATTGAACAGTTAAAACCTTTATTGCGAATTTTTTTAGTTTAAGTCGGATTCTGTTTCGCTGGTTCCGCTTTAACTGGATTTTATTCTAGTGCTCATGGATTTCCAGATTTCAAAGCGCCTGTTCTTTTCCGATACTAGACCTGGCAACACTAGGGCGGTTTGACGTACACAGAACCAGTCAGCATGCAAACAACTGTTTCGTAATCTTTTCATTGTAACATATAAAAGAAAATTATGTTTTGATTATGTATTTGCTTTTTGCTCGGACTTTGTCTTTAAAAAAAAAAAAGAAAAAAAGTTCTTTAATGAGTGTTATAATGTATTTGCATACATTTCCCCTTCATTAAATAAATATAACGTCCTAGACCCATATGTGATCCTTGTGGGTCTAGGTTATGTCTGATAATAACATCTTTTTAATCATCAGTTTATATCGGCTGTGTATTATTTAACAATATTTATCTGTTATTATTTATAAAGTGCCTAAATAAATATTAAAGTTAAAATCATTTAAAAAGAAACAAACTTATAAGCATTCACTGTTAAAATTGAAAATCGAGCTTTTTTTTTACAATTTCAATCCATGTTATTTTACTGTAAGTTCCGATACAAAACAATAATTAGGCATGATCTTAAAACTAGATAATGCAAAATTCATTGGTTTTGTTTTATGTTTGGTAGAAATCGCGAGCTTTTGAATTTAAAAATTTATAATATTTGCTGTTTCTTTTTTAAGATAAGGCAACTGAAAAGAAAAACAGCATTATTTTAACTATCTTTTTATGATTTCTCAAGTTATTTTTCAATATATAATTTAATTAATGTACAATTCTTAATTGATTAAAGCGTATTAAAGAAGATATCTATTACACTCTTTATTTTGTATTTATGTTTTCTGCTTTTTTGTGTTTTAAATATTATTTTATTGCAGTTTCACGTCCAGTTTGCCTTTTTTGGTTTGTATAGCTGGACGCAACATTAAACATATTATGTTTTAAACAATTATAAAAAATATTGGATCACTTGGATCAGGCAAATGGTATTAACTTAGAATTAACTTTTAAAAATATTGAAATGTGGTATTGTTATTGGAAACATAACTTTGTTTTAACTTGTAGGTATTTTAATTTATTTCAATTTTATTTTCCATTAGTTATACATTTTAGTTTTAAAGTCAATATATTATTTTTAGTTTATCCTTTTTTAGAATTTATTTTATTTTATTAGTATTATTTTTGATGAATAACCCCATATTATATTAAAGAAATATATGATGTTATGCCTTTTAAAATAGATTCATTTATTTATTTTTGTTTCATTTTATCATTTATTTATTTTTGTTTCATTTTATCATTTTTTTATTTCATTTTATCATTTGTTTATTTTTGTTTATTATTTGTGAATGATTAAAAAACACCAGTCCTTTTATGTTATCCAGTCACCTAAACTTGCCAATAATATTTCTCCCCATTTCCCTCTTTTATGGAACTTTTATTTTCACTTTTGTGTAAACTAAAAACGATGCTTTGATGTTTAAATGAAATGTTTTGGTTTATGATATTTATTGTTATTTTTTATTGAATGCAATGACTGGAAGGTATGTACTTTTAATCTGTGTAATATATGTATTTTAAATGAAAGTTGCATGTTCTATGATGCGAGTGAAATTTCAGTGAAAGATTTTTAGGTACTTGCATGTTATCCAGGCCAGATCAATATTTTCTGTGGCAACAAAATGGCCAAAAACATTACTGTAACCTCTATTTTGTTTATTTTGCTTTCTTCATTTCAAGAGCATAGTTAATATTATGTAGAATCCATATTGAAGGCAGTGACAAAAGTTTAGTTTAACTATATATATGATCTGTAGTTATACAATGGGTGATCTGTTTATGAACAGATTGGTTAACAAGCATTTTCGTGAGTGATTTTTATGTTTGGATAATGAACACATATTTAGTGGCTATCCTGCCATATTCGCTCAGATATGGTGGCCACTCTTTTCATAGATTTTAAATTTCTGTATTTGGATTTATTTATTTACTTTGGTTGTTGTATTTTTAAATGTTTAATCTTTGAAACTTTTTTGATTGTAGTTTTGGAATATTAAATTTTTTAAAATTGAATATTTGCTTTAACTGTTTTAAAATGTATGTATTTGCTAATTATGAATTCCTCTTCTCCCTTCCTTTATTTTTTATTTATTTTTTTTTTTTACAAATATTGTTTGGTGGGCTGTTTTTCTGTTTAAAAATTTGTTGTTTATGTTTAATTTCTGAATTGTTTAAAAATTAAGCATAAAGTGGCTGTACCATAAAATCAAGATAATCCGCTCTTCCAAATCAAACATCCCTCCTCCCTAACTTTATAAGAATTTTGAAAAATTTAAATAATTATCATCCTGAGAAAGCACCCCCCCCTCCCTAAAGATTGCTGAAAAAACATAAATTACATCAAAAGATTGCAAAAAAAAAAAATTGAAATGATGAAAAATTTCATCTAATGATCGCTGAAAAAACTCAATTTTTGTCAAAAACTCATGAAAAAAAGGCAAATTTTGTCAAAGGACTGGAACGCAAAAAAATAGTGAATTTCATCAAGGGTCTCCAAAAACACATTTTGTCAAAAGAATGCAAATTATGTCAAATCTAAATAAATGTAATAATCAATGGATTGCTGAAAAAAATGCGAATTACACTAAAAGATCGTGGAAAAATGATGAATTTCTCGAAGGATCACCAAAAAACACACATTTTGTCAAAAGATTGTAGAAAAAATGCAAATATGTCAGATCTATAAAAAAAACTGTCAAAAAATTGTAAAAAGCCTGAACTTTGTTAAAAAATGCCAATTCCATTAAAGAATTGTGAAAACAACACACATTTTGTCAAAGGATCACAAAATAAATTTGCATCTTAAGAGAAAATTGCTTAAAAATTGCGAATTTTGTCAAAAGATCGCGGGAAAATTTTCATTTTCGTTATAGAATCGTGATTAAAAAAACACAAATTTTGTCAAGTGTCGCAAAAAAATCCACAAATTTCATCAAACGTCATGAAAAAACTCAGCAAATTCTGTCAAATTTCGCGGACACCCTCCCTCCCTGCAGATTTTGTAAAAAGATCATGGGAAAATCCCATATAAGCACCCCCTCTGATTCTTTTACAATTTTTCGTCACATTTGGGGGAGGGGGGAATTAATGGTAAATGTCTAACAAAAAAACAGAGCGGCAGACTCTATTCGAATATGACGTGTTTCTCTTTGGTTAACAAACACCTAAAGCCAAGAAGAAGCAATGCTGTGTTTCTGATTTTCTGGGATGTAATTGTACCTATTGTCAACCTTGGATAATATTTCAACAGTTGTATACATGTGGCCTAGTTAATTCATGGGTTACTGGTAGTTCAGTTCCTACATTTTAGGGTCCGCAAATTAGAATGAATGAATTAGAAACATTAATTTTTATGCTTTGTGTCTGTTTTAAAGAAATATTTTTTATTGCATATTAATTATTTTAATTGAAATTTAGTTCATAAGTTATTAACAGATTCTAGATTCCATTAGGCCTTGCAATAAACACGATCTTTCAAAGAACCAAAGAATTTTTAAAAGGTCAAAATGACAAATATGATTTAACTCTGTAGTCAATTAATGTAATCTATTTTTTTTTAAGCAGAACATGACACAGACAAAGCCATAAAAATATGATCTGTCCATATTAAAGGAATATATATTAATTTTATAAAGGGAAGATTTATATTTTTTTTATATATATTATTCAGCTTAAAAGAATAATTGAATTCACATACAAAATCTATACTAAATCTATGATTGGTCAATGAACAGTTCGAGTAGCGAACATTGTTTTAGAACAGATTAAGTTTGTTAGCTTATCACCTAGTGTTCATTCTAAACCATTTTTGAAGGGTGGAGCACCCTGCCCCTTTTCAAATTTATAAAATGCACCCTGCCCTTTTTAAAAGCAGTAAAATGCACCACTGGTTTTACCCAGAGATTTTTAATAAATATTGTTTTTTTTTTTTTTTTTTTTTTTTTTTTTCGTAGTATTTCTAAATTTGTATGCCCAAAAATGATAGATATTTCTCATTTCTTTAAGAACAAGACCATGAAACTATTCAGTCATGTTTTAATTTAATTGTATTTTTAATTTTTATGTCATAAAATCATTCGAAATTAATTTTATTTGAATTATCATGCTTAAAAATTGTGTATTTTCCCACTTTTTTCCCCTTCTAAAGGTAATAACATTTTTTTTCTTGCAAAAGTGCCCTCTTCTACTACAGAAGAGCCCTTTTTATTCCTAGAGTGAACACTAGATCACCCACTGTATCTTATGTTCATTGAATAGTATATTTACATTGCATAATGTTTATATTATAATCATTCCAGTGAGTATAACAAACCACTGGAAATAAAACTATCATTTCATAACATTTTCATTGCACTAAAATCTGTCATTTTGATGTTATCTATTTAGTAAATGCATATTAAATTACTGTTTTATATTATTTAGCTTGCTTTCATATTATTTTTAACAATTCTATGCATTTATTAAATGTACATTAAATTAAATTTTTGAATACAACTGGCAATTTACAATGAGAAACAAAATTGGTGATTGACAATATTCCACAGTCTGTTTGGTCTGGTTAATATGCAAGTAACCAAAATTTTATTATCTGTGCCAGCTAACATAAAAGCACCAAAATTTAAGGATTTTAAAAATTAGCTTCCATAATGTGCTGTTATCGAATTGTTCATATTGTGTAATGTTTTTATAAACCTGTTTTTTTTTTTTTTTTTTTCTAATTTTAATATTAAAATAATACAAATATTGTTTTTAAATGTTACTTACTAAAGTATATAAAATAAGAAATTATTCAAAATCATAATGTATTCGGAACATTTTTATTTATTTTGAATCAATTTTTGGTATTGTCAGTGAATAATTAGTACTATATTAGAAACATTTTATTTTCTTATTTCTTTTATTTTTCAATGGTATGTATTTATTTTTTAAGTTTGTATCTTGATTAATATGAAAAATTAACCTTTTGTCCGTAGGTGTGTTTTCCCTTGTTAAAGGGGTGGGGGCAGGCCCTTAATTACAGCATGGGCAAATTGGGACTTTGCCCATGGGCCACGAACTTAAAGGGGCCCCCAAATCCATACATTAAATATAAAATATTTCTTTCTTTTGCCAATTTTAACTCTTTTATATGTTGAAGTTATTAAATTAATTTTAAAGTAATGTAACAAATTGATAAAATTACATAAAAGAGTTTTGTTGTGTACTAAGGGGAGAAAAGTGTACTTTTATTAATTAAGGTATTTAATTTAGAATTGATGGAGCTAAGAATCCAAGGTGCAAAAATATGCTTATGCATTACACATACACATATGAGTAACCATAGTTCTATTTGAATAAAGTTGCAATGATTCGAAAGGGGCCCCTTAATTCATCTTTGCCTAAGGTCCCAATTAGTCATAATCAGGGCCTGGGTGGGGGGGAAAGAGAGGGTTATAGATTTGTTACAGAATATGTATTTCTCCTGCATTTTGAAAGAAAGAAGAGTAACAGGTTTCTAATAAATTTTATTGATCTCAATATTAGTCAAAATTTAATATTTTATATCTTGACAGCAGCTGCACAAAATAAACAGGTTTCAATTTCAATTCCTTCCTTGGCTAGAGAGTTAAGGAATTGTAATAAAGAACTTTTAATGTTATAGTGGCTCCCGCATTTACAACTATGCCAAGTTGCCATTACGATTTTGCCAAGAATCATGAACATTATTTAGAGAAATAAAAAAAATATGTGTAATACATACATACATACATGCATGCCAAAATGATCTAATAATATTGTAATATTTTTCTATTTTTTTTTTTATTGGGATGTTACAGTTTAGCAATAAAGGTTAAAACTGGTAAATTTCATTATGACCAGTGGCCAGTAGTGACAGTTTGAGTGGCTACTTTCTTTAAACTAGCAGCTGCTTTTTTTATAATATTAATTCTAAAATTGAATAGCCCAAATAAATATGCTAATATAAATATATTTCATTCAGAAAAAGTAGAATCCTTGATAAAATGCAAGAAAATTTCATTTTCCTTGTTGGCCAAACGATGGCTGCTGGTAGGCAATATTTTAATAGCCAATTTTCCTTGTCCAGTGGTTAATGCTAATTTTGCTCTTTATTTGACGACATATACATATTTTTTCTTATGGAGAGTAGTAGACAAGATAAAAAAGTACTATTATGTTAATTTGTGCTAAGTCTTTTTTTTTTTTTTTCATTATGTGATGTATTTATATTTTTCTTTTCAGCAGCCCAATTTTGCTTCTTCATGGATGCTCCAAAGCGAGATTATCAGAGCCTCCGATACAAATGCCAGAATTGTTTTTATGCAACAAATCGTCCTTCACACTTGAAGAGACACTTTTTAACTCATACCCAAGAGAGGCCCTTTGCATGCACCGTGTGCGGAAAATCATTTAACCAGAAAGTTAGTTTACAAGAACATTCTCGTATTCATACTGGGGAAAAGCCATTTCAGTGTGAATTTTGTTCAGTTCGATTTACTCAAAGATCAAGTTTAAAAAATCATAGACGTTTACATTTGAAATATCAGTTTAGTAAAGAGAATAATCCATGAGTGATTTTTTTTTTTGTTTTTTATTACTATACAGAGTGGTAATTTTTTTTATATTAGAGTGATTTATATTATATACATGTTGTATAGTGCATCTTAAAAGTTTATGAACAGATGGGTTTTTTTAAAAATAACATTTCAAAAAATGAAGCCTGAATCATAGAACAAATAAGAAGTCTATGAAATCATAATACAAGTTTATTACAACAAAGAAATACAGTATAGGTTTTGCAGAATTTTTATTAAAAAAAGATAAAAATCAATATAGTCCCCAAAATATATGGATTTTTTGGGTATGAGTATTTTGCATTTAAATTCATAATTTTGATCCATTCCTTTCATTTATCTTGAAAACCCTATCAAGTATGCTGTGATCTAGTATTTGAAGAATGTCTGGCTGCCAAGAAAACTAATTCTGCTGTACTTGTTGTTTTAATTTCTGAATAGTAAAAAATTGATGATCATAAACATACAGATTTCGTGCAAGTACTCCCCAATAGTTTCCAATTGATTTAGGTCTGGGCTGATGGCTTGCCAGTGTATAACAGTCACTAGATTCTACGTTAACTAATCGGTTGTTGAGTGGTAGTTATGAATAGATGCATTGTTCTGTTGGGATTTCATGTTTTTCCTCTCTAAGTTATTTCCAAAAGGAAGTACAGTAAATTCCATTAAATCTGCAAATCTTTAAAATCTGCACATAATTTATAAATGAAAACAATGTAAAACTCAGCTCAAATATAGAGTTGACTTTTTAAATTTTATATCAATTTCATATATATATTTTTAATTTTTATTAATATTACTGAATTCATGTTTTTTCATAAAAGAATATATTTAAAAAAAAATCAAAATATTGCTGATACCATTGGTAATCCCAATCTTCTTACCAAATATATTTATGTATTAATCAAGCTTTTTTAGTTATTAAATCTGAAATAAAACTTCTTTATTTTATAATTTGGTGTCAATTAGTATTGTATCTTTATATGGAAAGTTTTATTGAATAATTTAGGAAAAATACATCTCATCTTTATAATGAATATTTAATCGTACATTATTGATTATTAATTTGACTTTTAATTTTAATATTTTAATTATTTTAAAAATTATCTTTTATTATTTTAGTTTGTTACTTATTTTGATGTTTTATTATATTGTAAGCATTCATTATAGTTTCAATTGCATCATTAATTACATTCAAATTACTGTTTAAAAAATGTAAATAAAGCAATGACCAGAGATCTGCAAAATTCTAAAATTCGCACAACCTCTGGTCCCAAGCTGTACGGATTTGAGGGAGTCTACTGTAGATCGCTTTTAAGGACTTTTTTGATAATCCTTAGAGACTGTCAACAACTAAGAAAAACAATATCTATTGTTCCATTGAAAGAGTGTGCCACAAGAGATTTCCCTTCTTTTTTGTTGACTAAAGAACTCATGAGATTCTCGTAGTTGATCATGCCAATAGAATGTCCAGCCACCATGGCCATCCAAATTGAATTTGTTTTCATCACTGAAGAAACACTTAACAATTCATATGTCCAAGGCATGTCCCTCTAGCGATGCACTTTCATCATTAGTCCACCACATTCTGCAATATTTATGAATTTTGCTTGCTTGTATGTGATGATTAACATTAGATCTCATAATAGTAAATTCTAAAGTCCTCACAATTTCACGAACAGACTTTTGGGTTGAAACTTCTCGCAATATCTATCTTGTCATAGAGATGTTTTTCTTGGTCCACCTGAATGGTATTTTGGCATCGCATTGTCATTTTTTGGATAAAATTTCATGAATTTAGGATCTGCTATGCTTCATTTGTTTAGCAATGTATTGGAAATTTTAACATTTTGAACCTTTAAACACCAAATTTTAACTATATCAGCTACCGAGAATTCAATGTTGCAGGACATTTTCTATTTATTCAACAATTGAAGAATGGACAGTGATTTTATGTTTAAAACTATTTATGTTGCATGCGCAAAATGCAGAAAATGCACTCTTTTTTTATATGGTGGTAATAAAAGCAGTTCGCTTCATTGCCCATATATTTTTAGGACAGCCAATTTTGAATCTTTTACAAAAATTCTGTGAAACCTATACTGCTATTCTTTCTTGTAATAAATTTATACAGTAGCGCCCCCTCAAATCAGAAATCCTAAAATCCATAACTCTAAAATCCACATCTAATTTGTAAATGTAAACAATGAAACGTTCAATTCATCTGTAAGGACAAAATTTGACTTTTTTAAAAATTTTATATCAATTCCATATATATTTTAATTTGTAATTTTTGTTAATATTACTGAATTCATGCTTTTTCATGAATGAAGAATAAATTTATTTCTGAAAAAATTCAATTTCAAGATTGATTCATTAATCCAAGATATCACTGATAACAATATAACAATTACTATATAACAATAATATACAATATAACAAAACATTAATAAAAAAAAATTTACCCAAATATATTTATTTATTATTTGGTTATTAAGTCTAGCTAAGCCTGAAACAAAATTTGCCTTTTTTATGATTTTGTAAATGCAGTAGTAGCATATCTTTATGAGCCAAGTTTCATTGAATAACTTGGGAAAAATACATCTCATCTTTATAATGAATATTTAACTATACATTATTGATTATTTACTTGTCCTTTGCTTTTAATATATTATTTAAAAATTTATCTAATTTTGTATTATTTTAGTTTATTATTTAATTATTTTACTATATTGTAAGCATTCATTATAATTTCGACTGCATTATTAATTACATTCAAATTACTGTTTAAAACATGTAAACAAAGAAATGACCAGAAATCTGCACATTCTCTGATCTCAAGCTGTGCAGATTTGAGGGAGTCTACTTTATTATGATTCCATATGCTTATTCTTCATGATTATGGGTTAATTTTTTGAGCTGTTATTTAAAAAAAACACCTATTTGTATACTTTTGAGATGCACTATTAACTGCTCATGATTGTTTTTTTGATATGCTACAAGTTATTTCCAAAACTTACTTAAATCTTAAGCCTTTACAACCAAAGGTTTCTAAATACTAATCTTCATAATTAAATTGCTAACAGGTCCACTATAGCTATTATAATTTGTTCATTATCAAAGAAACTATATATTTTTAATTTTTTTTTTTTATTGCATTTATTGTATTTTCTGTTTGTGAAAACTGTTACTTTACCCAGAGTCATTTTTTCCTACAGGGTTAAGGATGCCTTATTTTTGTTTGTATAAAAGTAAATTAATTTTAATCTGCATTTAATTTACATGGGATTTTTCATATTTTTTCTTTATTTTGTTGATATATTTTTATGTACTTCCTGAGTGAATGGTTTTTATAGCTTACATTTACATTCAAATAACTATTTTCGGGTCGGTTATAACTATCTTTGCCTTAATATGCGTAAAAAATTAAATCCTTATCAGTATTGGAATGAAGATTAGCTCTTTACTGCCAAAGTTTCCTAATGGTAAAGTAACTTATAGTGTGTCAAAAACACAATCATAAGTTGTTATCAATTTGCCTATCTTATCAAAGAAAATCAAATTATAATTTTTAAGCATATCAAATATATATATTTATATATTGTCTGTCATGATATTTATTTGATAATGCAGTTTTCTGTTTTATTGTTTTGTATAATTTAAATTTTTTCTGTTAAATTGTAATACTTTACTGGCATATTTTTAAAGAATTTGTTACTTTATAAATTTCTATTCTGTTTCCACTGTTGTTGTTAAAAAGTTTTATGTAAAAATATGTATGTTTATGATTGGATTGTTAGTGTTTTCCAACATTCATTACAAACAGCTGTGTTGTGTGATAGACGTAAATACAAAACTGGAAATTTTCTTTCTTTCAGGTTATAAAATTAGGCGTTTCAAATTTAAGAGTGCATTATTATACAATTCTAGTCTTTCTTTAATTTTTTTGATAATATTAAATAATTTGTCTTAAATAGATTGATTCCATGTTATAAACATCTGGAAAGTGTTTTTCTTCTTCTTTTTTTAAATATAAAGAAAAGATTTTTCTAAGTCCAAGTAGAAATTAACCCATTTTAATAATTTTAGAAATAGTAAAGAAATAATATTAATTTATAATTTTCATACTTGATAGATCATGTTGCAATATAGAGCCAGTTATCCAGAATGAATGATGCCAAATGTATTTTTTGGATGACAAATTAAGTATCAAAGGAACTCTCATTTGATATGACTTGTAGAATGGATGGTGTTATGTTTTTTGCTTCTAATTTAAAATTAAGATATTTTTTCAGTATAGGAACCTTTTTTAAAGCTTGATAAGTTTGGGCTTCAGAAAATGACATTCGTTTCTAAATGACATGAACAACTATGAAAACAGACCTGGTGAACTTTTGTATTTAATTATAAATGTTTATGTATGTATTTTTATTTATATATAAATTATATCACTTTTATATACAAGTTACTTTTGTTGGTATATGAAAATAGATAAATGACATCTTTATAATAAGTAAATTGTATAAAGATGAAAAAACTGCATGTGTTTATGAAACAGTGTATAATTTGCCAGAATATATGTAGTCGAATTTCTTTCTTTCGCTAAGGCTAATTTCTCTATCTCACCCAGGCCCCCATATTGAGAAAAAAAAAAAAAAAACTAAAAATTATATAAAAAATAAACACAGGTTCACTAAATGTTTCACTATGCATGCATGAATGCAATCAAAATATAGTGTCCATAATGTATTAGTTAAATGTATAGAACAATTTTTGTGAATGACTCAGATTTATTAATACCAATATAGCATACACAATATTGCATGTATTGCTATATTTGAATACAATCTCTCATCTTTTTGCTTCCTTTTGGAAACAATGGATTTTGAGCTTATTCTATGTAAGATAATTTTCAGAATTTTCAAGTTATGTCTCTGAATCTTTCATAAAGGCTGCTTTATACATTTAACTAATATATTATGAATATTATACAGGGCATCCACTCTCAACGTTGTCCAATGGCTAATTCCTAAACCATTAGTCATAGGCTTACAGTTCCAATTACAAAAATGTTTTAAATAAGGTAAAGAAATATTTTAAAAGTGATTTGGGTCAATAAAAAGAATTCTTAAAAAATATATAAAATTTAAATTTTCATATGGTCTCCTAGTCGTATAAGTTATATTCAGTAAAATTTTCCTGTTACACCGACAAGAAAAAAATTCCATTACTCTATAATTACAATTGACCAAATAATAGCTGTTTAAAGTGGAGCATATTTTTTGTTGCTAATTAGAAGTCATTCAAGAATTTAGTAGAAATATAATTTCCCCAGATATATTAAGAAAAAAAATGTTTAGAGTAAAATTAACATTGCATTGCAAATTTGAAATCTTTAAGCATTCTGACATATGAATGCAAAATATACTATTTGTAATAAACATATAAAGGAAGAAAAAAAAGAATTTTTGTTAAATGAAATGATGAAAATTAACTGCCTACAAAATTATACATATTTTAAAACGTTATTAGATAATCACTAGCCTGCAAAAATTGGGTTACGTCATATGTTAGTTTTTGATAATTGAACTGTATGTATTCTGTACCGCTGAATCTGAAATGGATCTTCATTTTTTACCAAAAGGTAAAGATTTTTTGCACATCATAAATTTTAAAATTAAAAAAAGAAAAAAAATAGCAAAAATTTGGTAGCATAAAATAGATATGTTTTTATCTTTTGGTAATTACTTTTTGTGTATTTCTTTTTTTTTACCATTGAAGCCGAAAATGACCTTTATTTTTAACCATTGTACAGGATTTTTTGCAGATTATAAATTTCAAAGTTTAAATATGATCATCCTCCCCCACCTTATCAGACCCTTCAGCTGTATAGCTGTAAGAATCCTAATATAAGCCAAAATATTGAATTAATTATTCAGTTAAATAAAATTTATTTCAATAAAAAAAATTTATTCTTTTTTTTATATTAATTCTTTTTTTATAATAATAAATTTTTGCTATATTTCAATTTAGACATTTCTGATTTGCAAAAAATTTCGAATGTGATGATTAAAAATGGTTATTTTCAAATTCAGTGCTAAAAAGTACATAAAAATCAAATATAAAGCTAGTTGGATGTGCCAATCCTAAAACTTTCTTCTATCTCATATGTACATTTTGATATTTTTAAAAAGTAGTTACTCATTTTAAGGTTTTAATAATTTTAATTCAATACCATATGAACTTTGGTTTTCATCTTAAATTTCTGGTTCAATCAATCAGAGTAAAAATGAATTTCCGTCTCTACACAAGCCGATGAACAATAGAATGATAGGCAGATTTTTTTTTAAATTCAGGGAGGACATATTTGCCTTACCAAAAAATAATTATATACAAAAAATTTAGTTCAGTTCTAGGACTAATTTCATACATTTTTAGATGGTGCAATATTGAAAATGGCATAAAACTGGCTATTGCAGCGCTTCCTTCTGGCAGATGTTTTTCAAATTCAGGGAGGACCTACTAGCCATAACCATATACTTACGCAAAAAATTTGGTTCAATTCGTTGTATAAATTCATATACTTTTCGTCGGTACAATATTTAAAATGGCACAAAAATAGCAATTGCTGCGCCCCCATCCGGCAGATTTTTTTCAAATTCAGGGAGGACCAACTAGCCATACACTTACACAATAAATTTGGTTCAATTTGATGCATAACTTAATATACTTTTGGCCGGTATAATATTGAAAATGGCACAAAAATCGCGATTGCAGCACCCCATTTCGGTGGATTTTTTTCAAATTCAGGGAGGACCAACTAGCCATAGTCGTACACTTGCACAAAAATTTGGTTCCATTTGATGCATAACTTCATATACTTTTGGCCGGTACAATATTGAAAATGGCACAAAAATCGCGATTGCAGCGCCCCCTTCTGGCGGAATATTTCAAAACTGAAGGAGGACCTGCTTGCCACAGCCAGAAACATTCACAAAAAATTTGGTTCATTTCTATCCATACACTTTTTGATGGTAGAATGGCGACACACACACATTTTGTAAAAACAGGTTTTTTGGAATCACTGACCCCTAAAACGTATAAATACGTCGAAAAACAGAAGTAAAAAAAAATTTCGATTACAATACTTTCTTCTATTGAAGATAGAAGAAAGTAAAAACACAGCCATCACCTCTATTTTACAGTATTCTATTTTTGTTATTTTTTAACTATGACAATTTATGATTTACGAAAAATCACTACATGATGGTTAAAATTTAAGATACTTTTTCAGTTCTAGCAATAAAAAATACATAAATTAAAGAACACAAACATCATTGTCTTGTGTAACCAATCAAACTTTTTCTTAAACTTTCAGCGGTAATCTATCCAAAATGTTTTGTGTTATCCTGTAAAATAAGTATAAATGGTAAAAACTAAAAATCATAATAATAATATTAAATAGTTATTGGACTTCAGCCAGTATGTAACATTTATTTTCGACCGGATATTTGAAAATGACTTCAAGTACAAATTTTGAACTCTAAAAACATACATACAATCATTAAAGTTAAATAAAAACTTATAAAAATAACATAATGTTTTTAAAAAGTAATCATGAAAAGAAACAGTCTCAAATCTTTACAAAATAAAACATATGTTAAAATACATTTATTTTGGACAGTTTGAAACTTAATAAAAGCTATTTCATGTATATCTGCGCTTTGAAAAAAGTCATACAAATATTACGATTGAATTAAGTTCTTCAAATACAGATAGCACTTGACATATGATCCCTCAAATCATGGACAAACTGATTGATTTTCAATGCAAGAAACTGGTGTAAGTCATGCATTTTTTAAATTTCATAACTTGGTCAATTTTAGTGTTTTATAAACAGGACTATCTTGTCTTACTTGTTTGTGTAATGGGAAAAATTTACTAAATTTAACTTATAAAATGGGTAGGGGGTATAAAAGTTTAAATTTTGTAATTTTTCAAGAAATGATTTTATTGACCCAAATCGCTTTTAAAACCGCACTTAAACCATCATCTCTTTACCTCATTTAACCTTTTTGTAATTGGAACTATATATCTATGACTAACAGTTTAGGAATTAGCCGTTGGTCACCGTTGTGAGTGGACACTCTGTATTTTGATTGCGAAAATTGGAGTCTGGTTAACTTGTTTCCAAACTTTTGTTTATAAACAGGACTTTTGCATGTTAGAATAAATCAAAATGATCGCAAATAGCACAGATTCTTGGCAGTTTGTAGAAAATATGTGAGATATGATAGGGTACAGAAATAAGCCCTTCTAATTTGGAAATTAACTGTTAGGCCTTAATTCCTAACAGAAGCACATCAAGCCTTCCATCTAGCATCTCTTTTAGTAGAAGTTCATATCTTCATTAGTAATTTTAAATTGAAATTGGTTGTTTTCTGATACATATCAAATTTATTTCCATTTATAAATGCATAAAATTTACAGGATATTCATAAATGTATTAAATATGCAGATTTCTATTCATATATCAAGACATCAATGTTTCAATTTTTATATAAATTCAGGGAATGTTACAAAATACATTCTCAAAGTTGGCATTTAAAGCCAATTTTCAGTGTTTAAGAATAATGCAAGTGTCTTGACGGATGAATTGGATATAATTGCAGATGTTCACATTTATAGAAAAATGAAAATGTTTTAATTTTTGTATGCTTAATGTCGGCAATTTGCAGGCATTATTGTATAAAAATAACACCATTAATGTATCAGAAAAATTTGAATCTTTAAGTAAGGGGTAAAATGAAAGATTATGTAGTGTAAAAGAAGTGTTTTATAGAAATGTTCCTGGTTTAGAGAGGGGGTGTGGATGCATACCTTTTCCCTGCTGGATCTGTGCTTGGTCCAATGGTGTTGCAAGGCAGACTTTTCTGAATGAATGTGTGCCAATGTTATCTCACACACTCTATCCTATGCACAACCCCCTAATTTTTTATGCATGTTTTCAATAAGTGCCTTCATTTTTCGATGCTATTTAAGGTTACATTGGTTATGGTTAAATTGTTTTATAAAGTGTAGTAATCCATTGTTTTGTTGAGTATATACCTATTACATTATATTTTTGTTTTAAAACATTTTCCCCCCTTGTACAATCAAATGATACATTTCTTTACCTTAGTTTAAATCTATATATATAAAAATATATTGTTTTAAAAATAATACTTACAAATAATTTTGTTATAAATCGTTAAACATTATTTAACAAATTATTCGTATTGCTAGAATTTACTATAGCTTGACCCTGGCTATTATCAGTATGCAATATGTTTTGTGCAATACCATATTATAATTGTCTTGCACCATAATTTTAAAATTTTGCTGCTTAAAATTAATACTGATAAACCACGTTTGAGAGAAACCTGGACAGAACTGCGCATGGGCGAAAAGAGCGAGTCCAATCCGAAAATGGGAGAGTTCGTACAATCTCGAGGATGAGTTTATTTATTAAACATCCTAGATATGTCGAATTTTTTTTGGCGAATACCTTTTTGTTTCTCTAATTCAATTATCTGTTTCTAAACATTACATTGTAATTCTGTTACACTAAAATAAGTTAAAAAAATACAAATATAATAAAAAAGATGATTTAAAGGTATGGTTATAACTTTTTCCCTCGCAATATAGCGTAACTTAATCTTTTTAGAATTAACACCTGAATGGTGTGATTTTAAAACTTGACAGATTAGCAATTTTTTAAAATTATTTCGCTACATTATTGTGTACATTATTTATTTATATTATTTGCATACATTGGATATGAAAATGAGGAATGACGCAGATATCATATACGCGCAAGGTTTTGTTAAAAAAAAAAAAAAAAAAAAAAAAAAAAAGTCAATTTGGCGAAAACCTCATTTTCGAATGCTGGTTAAATATACATTTTTAAATTATTTTCTATTTAAAAATAACAATAAATAAAACAATTTTTAAATATAATAAATTTTAAAAACAAATAACAATAGAGCAAAAAACATTTTATATAATTAAAAAAATTAAGGTAAATAAACAATTTATCAAAAAATAAACAATATCAGGATTGCCATATTAGGAAAAATAACGCCATTCTGGCGCGAAGTAAATCCCAGTGAGTATATGACACACAAGTGCCCTGAATATTTAGGTTGTTAGAATTGGCGAATTTCTCGCATAGCCGCCAAGTCAGATGCCAAGCAGTCGTTAAAACTGCATTTTAGCCATAAATATAGATAAAAAAAGACATGTTTTTATTAAAATTCACAAAAATGTAGGAGAAAACATATATTTTGGAAAGGTTATTCCGAGAACTAATAATAGGTCCACAATCTGTTTATTTTAAAATAAAATTTCACTCGGAACAAAAAATAGAAAACAATGTTTAATATAATTTCTCGGCCTCATAGGCTATTACCCCCAAAGTCTGAATGGAATCGGCTGGGCATTCTGCCAAGTCAAGACCTTACAAAGCTGGTATATCAGTATCTATATGTATAGAGTTGAAATTTATTTTTTCTAACTGAATGCAATGTTAATTTTTTTTATATGGATCCAAAATCCTCAAAAAGAGATTTTACTTCATGCTCAGTAAATTATTTATTTTTATGCCATTAATATTCTTGGCTTTGATCATTTGCAGTTGTAACAAGAAAGAAAACTTATGCATCAAATATTATTTATGAAACACATTTCAAATTTAACAAAATATTTATGAAAATTTTCATTTCTTTCCCTCCAATATAATGCAATGAGTTATTTAAATGAATAATTTAAAAAATATATAATTTATTTAAAAAAAAAAAAAAAATCTTTACCAATCGTGGTGCATACCATGGCCAACTTCATTATAGGCCTTGGAAGCTCTTGGCTGTTAGGACGGAATTTATGACATCATATCATGTTTAACCAGTCGGCAAAGACAACTCTTGTTTGTAACGCCCCTTACAAGGACAACTTTCTCACGAAATTGGATAGACGGCGATTACGTCATTAATTCCGTCCTAAGACCCGCCTAAAAAGCAAAAGCTTCCGAGGCCTCTAATAAAGTTGGCCGTGTGCATACCCAGTAATCTATAGAATTTATGTACTCATCATCTAATACACTAACAATTAGATGTTTAAAATTGCATATCACATTAGAAAACAAGCTTTTAGAAATTATTGATCATAGTCTGATAATTTTTTCGTACATTAAATACTTATTTTATTCAAGTGTTGCAGAAATATATTGCTCTATTTCTGTCCCATGAATTTGCATACCAGAAAATGCTCCATATACAGTCTAACCTTGTTAATGTATTAAAGCAAAAAGAGAAAAAAAAATCTTTGTTTATGGTAAAAGTAGTTTACATCATCCATACTTTAAAAAATATATATTTCATGTAACAAAAATAAATATGCATATGTTATGTCTTCTGCTGTTTTGCTGATGTTGATTTCATTTTCTTAGATCGATCTGTCAGAAGTATAGACTTAAACAATGGATATTCCTCAGTGGAATTTTTTTCAAGGAGAACTGGCCGGTATTTACATTACATTAAAAAAAAAAAAAAAGAAAGAAAAAAAAAAAAAAAAAACTATCTGGATAGCCAGTTTGATTTAATTTAGGAAATTCAAACCTAAGCCATCACCATCTTACTGATATCAGTTTAATTAGCGTATGTAATTACTTTGCTTTAATTAGCATTACATACTTTTCTTTCACCCCTCAGTGTAATTCTATCTTCTAAGTTGTAACAGGAAGAATTTCCTGTCAATTTTAGAATTGCTTGTCTGCGATTATCAATACTAAGGACATTCCACTTCCTAGACACAATAGCATCTAAAAGTTGGGAAAACTTGCTTCATTCGTGTTTTGAGTACAAAATATTTTAAAGGCCAATCATTTACAATTTATGATAGACAATATTTCATGTTAAATATGTTCACATTAAAAGGATTAAAATCACAGTAAGTGCCTATACAGTTTGACAGAACAACTGGAAATAGTTTGTGTTAAAAGTAATTCACATTAAGAGTGTTTATGTTAACGAGGTTCAACTATATTCATAATTAGATTGGTTAACTCAAATTCGAAATGTACAATTTCAGAACAATTTTAATGTATTGCTATGGTGTGCTAATTAAAAGAATGTTTAATAGGACTATCTATTTTCAGGTGAGCCTATTAACAAGCAATATTTTTTGTTGAGCATTTTTCATCAGCAATATCCAGTATGCAAAATTTGTTTTACATTGGCAAATATTGTAAATAGTTGATGTTTGTTAAAATATATCGTTACATTTATAGAATGATTTAGATGTTTGTTTATATATAATATATATTTGTTTTTTGCAATATATCTTATCTAACTTATGGTGTATGTTTATAATCTTTAGTTTAATAATGCTGCAAGGAGAAAATACAAGCTTTTTTGTCCTGAGCAACATAACATATTTTATTTTTCCTTATATTCATATTTTTTGATACTATTATGGTTGTCATTTGCATTATTCAAATAAAGGTATTTTTGGTTATTCTATTCATTGTTATTGTTTTTGTGATGGTTATTTTTTTCATGAAATACATTTAATTTTTACATTTTTTTATATGTAAATTACTGGATTTTTGAATTCACAAATCACATTATATCACTAACACAATTTTCATTTCTTTCTGAAAATTGTAATAGTGATATAAAAATGTAAAATAATGTTAAAAAAATACAGTGTTTTTTTTGTATATTTAAACTATAGGTTCCCAACTTTTTCTAAACCACGACCCCATTCACACAAAAAAAATTCCAACATGCTCTTTTCTATAATAAGTATCAGGGCTTGAATTTGAGGGCGGGATGGCGGGATTCGCGCCCAAAATTTTTAAATCCCGCCCAAAAGAATAACGTGGACGAGAGGCTCCCGCCCAAAAAATTTTACATTTTCAAACTGTGATCAACTCTCACGACCGTTTTGCGAAGTTTGTGATATTTTCGTACGACTGATGACACATTTTACTAATTTTTTTTACCTCGAAAAATTATTGAAAATCACGATTTTTTCCTCGACCGATCGACAATTTTTTTTTTCCTGGAATCGATTGACGAGTTTCGTTCTATTTTCCGCAGCGTAAAAAAGGTGATTCTGTTCAGAATTTTCAATAAATAAATAAATAAATAAAAAATTAAAATAAAAAAAAATAAACTTAACGCATTTAATTGAAACAGTGATCCCACGGATGCGCTATAGCGCGTAAATTACGCAAAAAATCGGAGATGGCACCTAAAAAAACAGTTATTATGCGTCCCACAGGACGCGTGATTTCGTACAGGTTTGCGAAAAAACGGCAACTATTGTTAAAAAATCGAGAAAAACGCCTAATTTCCCGCAAATTTCGTCAAAAGATTAGCGAAAAAAACGATAGTTTTCGTCAAAAAAGTCGATGAAAAACGTCAAATTTCGTCCAAAAATCACGAAAAACAACAAATTTCGACAAAAAATTCACTATAAACGTCAAATTTCTCCAAAAAATCGCGGAAAATGGCAATAGTTAAACGGTAGTTTTCGTCAAAAAAGTCGATGAAAAACGTCAAATTTCGTCCAAAAATCGCGAAAAACAACAAATTTTGACAAGATTCACTATAAACGACAAATTTCTCCAAAAAATCGCGAAAAATGGCAACTTTCGTGAAAAAATCAGATAAAACGGCAGATTTCATCAAAAGATCGTGTAAAAACGGCAAATTTCCTCAGAAGATTCGCGAAAAAACGGCAATTTTCGTCAAAAAAACCCCGAAAAAACGGCAGATTTTCCTGAAATGATCGTAAAAAATGACAAATTTCTTTTAAAGATAGCTAAAATATGCAAATTCCGACAAAGGGAACCTCTCACCCCGGCCTTCTCAAAAAAATATTGCCATGAGTGCATTTTTCTGTTAAATAAGTGAATTTTCTTGTTTCATTTTTTTTTTTTTTTTTAAATACATTTCTTTGCTGCTCTAAAATCAATTTCTGGCAGCTCCAAATCTTTCTGAGTTAATGCAATTCCTGAAAGTAGCCATTCATTAAACAAAAAGCACCCCTTTACTTAACGAAAGTATTTGTTCTTTAAGAAAAAATATTTTTCAATAAATTTGACTTGCCCCATTTTAAAAGAAATGCGAACAATAGTGATACTTCTTATCTTCTACACTCAAATAAGCATTATTTTATAATTAAATTTGTATCTTGTACATTTAATATACAGAAAAATAATATTGGTTTCAATTATAACAATTATAAATATAAATTTATCAAATTAGAAGTTTTAATTATTTTTGAAAAAATAATTAGCATTAATTATTATTAAAACAATTAGACCTGCAACAAAAATAATTAGCCAGGAAAAGATTTACCACTGGTAAAAAACTGGACAGTATAAAGGTTTTTTACACATTTTGCATAATTATTCTGAATTGTTGATAAAAATTGCTTCAGTGATATTTTGTCATGTCTGTGTTCTGGTAATTCTTTAAATAGAACATAAAATAATAGTGGGTTTTAAACATTTTTTTTCTCCCTCCCAAACAGCCGAACTCCCCTCCATTTGTAAATGTTGGTAGGGAGACTCCCCTCCTTCGAAAAATTGAATTTCAAGCCCTGAGTATACGAAATATTAAATATAGTTAGATTTTAAACCTACTAAGAATCACAAAATAGAAAATATTTAATACAAGCAACAAATGTAGTGAAAAATTATTTTTGAAAAATTAATAAGAAATAGTAATAAAACAGAGATGGTTGAAGATTTGAGTTTAAGTGGGTCTGGGACATATTTTAAAATTTTTATTTATTGAGTAAAAATTTTGAAATTTTTTGATGGTTAATCATATTGCTTGTAAACAAAATCACATGATAACACATCTCATAATTTAAATTTAAAATTTATTAAAAGAGTGGGGTAATTTAAAATCATTGTAACTCGAAATATTAATTGTAGAATTTCAATTTTCTTTGATTTAAATAAACAGAAATATTTAAGTTTTAATTCAGCATGCTTAAAAATATTAAATAAAATTTAAAAAAATTTAAAGTAAAAATTTGAAATTCCAACATGCTTTTTTCTATAAATAATTATACCAAATATTAAATAATATTGCATTTTATGCTACTCAGAATCATAAACTAGAAAATAATATGGCCGACAAATGTAGTAAAAATTACTTAAAAAAAAAAAAAAAAAAAAAAAAAAAAAAAAAAAAATACAAAATCAAAAGGGGAAAAAAATTGATGGTTGAGACTTTTGGAGTTTAAGGGAGTCCGAGACACATTTAAAAATTTTTATTTATCGAGTTAAAATTTTTAAATTTTTTCTAATGGTTAACCATATTATTTGTAAACAAAATCACATGATCAAACCTCTCAAAATTTAAAATTTATTAAAAAAGTGGGGTAATTTAAAATTGTTATAACTCTAAATATTATTTATAGATCTTCAATTTTCTTTGATTTAAATAAACAGAAATATTTAAGCTTTAATTTTGATTCAGCATATTTAAAAATATTAAATAAAAAAATTTTTAAATGTTTAAAATAAAAATTTGAAGTTCCAACATGATCTTCTCTATAATAAGTATACTAAATATTAAATATTGTTGCATTTTATATCTACTAACAATCACAAAATAGAAAATGATATGGCCAACAAAAGTAGTAAAAAATTTTTTAAAAAATTTAAAAATAAATACAAAAATGATAAAAAAGAAATGGTTGAGGGTTTTTTTTTTAGTTTAAGAGGGCCTAGGACATATTTTAAGTTTTAATTCAGCATGCTTAAAAATATTAAAAATTTAAAGTAAAAATTTGAAATTCTAACATGCTCTTTTCTATAAATAATTATACCAAATATTAAATAATGTTGCATTTTGTGTTAAAATTTTAAAATCTTTTGTTATAGTTGTTATTGATTTGTAAACAAAACCATATGATAAAACGTCTCAAAATTAAAAATTTTAAAAACTAGGGTAATTTAAAATTGTTAACTCGAAATATTATTTGTAGAACTTTTTTTTTTTTTAAATTTTAATAAACAGAAATATTTAGGCTTTAATTTTGATTCAGTATATTTAAAAATATTAATTTAAATAAAAAAATTTGTGTCTTGGACCCCTTTAAGCAATATTAATGGTTCCCCTTTCGTTAACAGTTGCAAATTGTTACATTCACGGATGTGCCGTTTGTTACCTTTTTTTTTTTTTTCTTTAATGCAGTAAATTAGTTAATGCAACGAACCCACATTCTGCCAAATATGATGAAAGAAAAGCAATTAAAAATTTTTGTACTCTTACCCACTGTTAGGAATTGATAAATTAATATATCAGTTTATTCACAGAAAATCGTTTGCAAATTTGCTACTGTGATATTTATTATATTTATAAGACGCGACTCATTGCTATGGCAGCGAAGCTGTTTTTTCGTCTGCTTTACTTTTACATTTTTTTATTTTACGAGATGAAGTAAAAGTTTAGATAAAAAAAAGTTCACATCAATTTTTTATGGAATGAAAAAGAATTTTTTAGAGAGAATGTTTATATTTTTTGTTTTGTCGTGTGCGTCTTAAGTTTTATTGAAGAACTTATGACTGTTTTATGCAGTGGTGTAGTCCTGGAAAAAAAAGTGGGGGGACGCTCATAGTCTCGAACATTAGGATCTCTATCATCCATACGGCTAACTTGATTGTGAATTCCAGGGATAATTAATTAAATTTAAATTAAAAAATTTAATTTAATTTATATTTAAAAATTAATTAAATTTTAAATTAAATTAAATTCCCTTTAAAAAATTAATTATAAATTTAAAAATTTAATTTACATTTAAAATCTAATTAAAATTAAAAAAACTTTAGTTTAATTTGCTTACATAAATTATTTATTTATTTATTTTGTACTTAGTTATTCAAAATGGAAAAGAAATTCTTTAAACGTAATTTATTTTATGTTAAAACAATTTTAAGCTTTTTTTTTTTTTACTTCAAACACATACAGGGTATTTCTAAATTTACGGTAAAAACTTTAAGTAGCCAATTTAGCTCCTTTCTATTTCAAAAATTTTCCTACATACTAGCAAATTCATACAGGGTGAGTCATAAATATCGAAACAATAGGCTATCTCCTTAAATATTGCCCCTAGACCCATACTTTCAATTGCAAAAATTCGTAAAAAATAGTGAAATTTTTATAAAAAAATCTATCTTTTGAGCTAGAATTTTGATTTTTTTTCTTTCTTTTTTCTTTTCTTTTTTTTTTCTTTTTTTTTTTTTTTTTTTTTTTTTTTGTGATGGTTAGCCATTTAGCTTGCTAAGAAAATCACACATTAAAATTTCTAATAAAATTTATAAAAATTTCATATGATTAGTACTAGTTTAAATGGGATAATTAAAAATCGTTACAACTCGAAACATTATTTATCGGATTTCAATTTCTTTCCATTTAATTAAAGATGAAAATCTGATTTTAGTTTTATTCCAGGGTTTTTGCTTTTCAATATTAATTTTAAAACTATTAAAAATATTTATTGAAAAAAATAATATAACTTAAAAAAATCATATTTTCAAAAACAAATAAATTTTAAAATTTTCCGAAGCAAAACTAATGTAAAATAATCAAAAATGACATGTTTCAAGTTTTTCTTTTCTTTAACAATTCTTAACTTTTAATAATTGTAAAACAAGTATAGTGAAACAAAAAACCTCATTATGCAGGAAAACGAAGTGTACTGCTTAAATGTCCGTCAGTTATTTAAAACAATGCTTTTTCTAAGATGAGATTAAGTTTTTTTTTTTTTTTTTTTTTTTTTTTTTTTTTTTTTTTTTTTTTTTTAATAAATTTAGCTCTCACAATTTCAGGCTCTTTATCGTCCTGGAGAGGCTGTTAAAAAATCTGTATTTCCGGCTCCGGCCGGGCCAGGATCGAGACGTTACTGTTTTCTGAAGACTCGCCTGGCCGGGCCTAACGTATTTTTCACATCAGAGGGGACTGCTTCCTTTTCCCTAGGTCTGCACTGGAGCGAAATTTTCAATCCCGGTCTCCAACAATCCGTATTAAAATCACTGTCTCTTGACTGACCTAATGTGTACATAAAATAAGTAAAATTTGGTTCAATCAAAACTTTTACGAAAACCACACAGATTTTGAAATCGCTTTTATTTTACAAAAAAAAAAAAAAAAAAAAAAAAAAAAAAAAAAAAACTTTAAAATTCTTTTTTTTTTTTTTTTTTTTTTTTTAAGAATAGTGCATTCAAAAGCTAAAAAATTAAATACAATAAAACCAGAGAAAAAAATATACCTATGACGGAATTCTGTCTTAAATGGAAAATGTGTTGATCCATGCAAAACAAATATAATAATACCCGAGAAAAAAAATCCAATTACACCTTCTAGGAAGGAAATGTGTCTATAACGTATTTTTTTTTTCCTATGTGATTCCATCTTAAAAGGTTTTACTGCATAACATTTTTCAAAGTCTCCAACGCATGGGATATGGATTAATGATATTAAAATATAAGTTAAACATTTACATATAAATAGAGATTCTTTGATAAAATAAATATGCCAGAGCCCTTGGAGCTTCTATATCAATAAAAAGTAGAAATATAAAAAACGAAAAGCATTATAAGTATTTTTGGTCAGAACGCCTCCATACAAAACAATTTTTAACTACACCGAATTAAAAATCTATGTAGAAATTCACGACTGAGCCGGGCTATGATTTAAACTTTTTTCCAGGTTGGTCCGGGTTATGATTTTAATATTTTTCCTGGCCCGGCCGAACTTTTTTCCCTATGGGTCGGTTTGGGACCGGACCTAGATATTTCGATCCATGCAGACCTCCAGTGCAGACTACTAACATATTTTGAAAACAAGTTTAGCTTTAAATCAGTACTCTGCTTTATTATGCCCAAATTAGAGGCACTGTCTTAAATCGACATTTAATAACGGACAATTTGTGGACGATCTCTCACTTGCTTTCAAAATGAATCAAAAACTCTTCATTTACAGGCATGGTTATAAGTGGTGCAAGTCATGAATTTTGGAGAATTTTGGATTTTAATATATCTGTGAGGTTTTTGGATATGGAGATTTATGAATGGATAAGGTATAATTTCCTAATTGGGAATTTTGCTCTACGGGGGTCCTATAAAAATTTAAGTTTTTTATTTTAAAATAGACCTCCCCCCATGGGGTTGCAATTCATCTTATCAAAAATCTCATCTTTTTAATGAATTTTTGCAATTGGAAATATGTGTCTTGGGGCAATATTTAAGGAGATAGCCTATTGTTTCGATATTTATGACTCATCCTGTATACTATTCTTTTGTTTAATTAAGAGAGACATTTCATGATTGCAAAAAGAAAAAAATATTGAAATTTCTTGGTATGAAATCGAAAGTTATGAATTAAAAAAACAAAAAAAAAACCACAAATTTGTCAAATATAAAAAATACATGAAAAAAAAAAAAAACAGAAATGGAATTTTTTTTAAACTGAGAAATTTTGATTTCATATCAGGAAATTTTCAAAGAATATTTTCTTTAAGTAATCATGAAAAAATGTCTCCCTTAAATAAAGAAAATAATAGTATAGGAATGTTATGATGTGAATGAGAATACTTGAAATAATAAAAGGGACAAACTGAACCCCTGGAGTTTGTATCCCACCGCGTCACTTGCGCCTATGCATTCCTACACAGTAAATTATTGTTATAGTGTCCATAACCTGAACCAACCATTACAGGGTGTTCCATGTAGAGGTTTGCTCGAGCCGAAATTACCAGGCCCGAACCCGGCCCAATCCATAGGAAGAAAAATCGGCCCGGCCCGTAGAGGAAAAAATAGGGGCCCGACCCGGCCCGATATAATAGTTAAAAACAAGGCCCAAACTCGGTCCGGACAAAAAAAAAATGGTTAAAATTTCGGCCTGGCCCGAGTGAATTTCTACAGAGCATTGATCTTTACTCTTGTGGAAAAGTTCTGACCAAAAAAACTTAGCTTAGTCTTTTAACTTTTTTTCTCGTGTTTATAATCTTCATTTATGCAGAAGTGCCGTAAGCTGCGATATTTATACTTTTAATGAACCTTTGTATGTATGTAAACGTTTCAGTTATCATTGGTATTATTAATCCATATTCCATATGATGGAGACATAAAAAGCTAAAAAATAGTATATAGTAAAAGTAAAATTTTCTAAGAAGAATCGCATTGGAAAGAAAAAATACTTTCCCTTCTGTGCAGGTGTAAATTTTTAATATATTTCTTCTCGCGTATTAATTTTGCATGGATGAACAGTTCAACAGAAGTTTAAAAGGAATTTCCAGTTTTCAGTTTAAAAGAAAATTCCATCATAGGGCAGGGTTTTTTTTTTTTTCCCATGCGTTTAACTCAATTTTAACAAGTCTAGAAATCTACGATTCTTTTTAAAAAATTCTAATGTTTAATAGTTGAATAATGACGACTTCAATATAAAAAAAAAGTTTAAAAATGTTTAAGTTAAAAGTCTAAGATAAGTTTTTTTGCTCAGAACTCTTCCGCAAGAGTAAATAATAATATGCCTTTTTTGTAAAAACTTTTAAACCAAGCCAAATTTTGCTGATTTTTGAACAGACTTGGCCACGTCGAGAAAGTGATTTCATATGGGATGATTCAACTGGAACTGATTATTTTCGTCCGTGAACGTGAAGATTAGAAAGAATGAAATCAATAACGGCTTCGTACGGAAAAAATAAGTTAGGCCCGACTCGGCCCGATACTCCAGGAAAAAAGTAAGGCCTGAGCCCGGCCCGAAAAGATTAATGACTAGACCCGGCTCGGCCCGAATGTCGTTAATGGAAATCGGTCTTAACCCGACCCGCGGACCGGGCCAGGCTCGGTCCTCATGTACCAATCCTGAAAGGTTGATTTCCATAATGCCCGTTTATCACTTTTTCGATTTTGTTTTGATGTGATTAAATGAAAAAAGTATAAAAGAATTAAGAATAGACCTTTTTTGGCAATTAACGTTCATTGCAGTTCTACATATAAATTTATTTGTATCATAGTTTCACAGTAAAACTTATTTATGCTAAAAAATAGATAATATTCCTGAAATCACATTTTTCTCAAATCCCGCCCACACAAGTTAAATAATTCGACTTGTTGCACTGCATATGATTTATAGAATTCCTTCCACATAATGTAATAAAAATTAGTTAAGATTGGAAATGAACATCCTCCAATATTGTTCATATACGAACAAGAAAATTGATATGATACATTCTTCATGTTTTCAGTGGATGACATTAACTCCCTCCCCAATAACTTATATCAATTTCACAATACGCTTTTCAAACTATTATTGTACACGAAGAGTAATGCAATGTTATTTCTTCGTATATTCCTGTAAATGAACGATAGAAGCTACTCAATCCTTATTCTATATTAAGCGTACTGTTATGCATTTCAGTAATATATATCAATTTCATTATGTTTGAAGTCATGTAACGTCATTAAAGTAAAATGTAAAGAGTTTTCTTTCCGTATGACATAATTTAATGAAATAGTCTTCTGTAAACGCTACCATACTTAATTTGCATTGAAAAAATTTTATAATAGTAAATCATAATAATATATATAGACAGTGTGGCAATCTAAGTTTAAAACGTTGTATTTTAATTTTGTATTATTTATGATGCTGCAAACTTTATAGAAATTGCAGACATTTTTAAACAATATTTTTAGTTCTGTTTCTCTTTTACATTTGCGAATTTTTAGTAAACCTGAGATTAAAATACATCAAATGTTCAAAAAGAAAAAAAAAGTCAATAAAATTCAATAAAATTTGTATTTAAAAATGTAACAAATAAGATGTATATTAAAAACCCCAAATTAAATTTCTATCAGCTTTTTTACAAAATAAAGTAATGAGACATTTTTTTTTCTTTTTGAACATTTGATGTATTTTAATCTCGGATTGACGAAAAATTCGCAAATCTAAAAGAGAAACAGAACTAAAAATATTATTTTACGGGGGGGGGGGGGGTGCACAATATTTCTCCCTAATAATTTTTGGTTATCCTTTCTTTTACAGTTCAGTTACTTTAAGACCTCTGAGAAAAACCAGCTGTATTATTTTTTGAAAATCTTGAGAGAGAAAGAAAATTTAGCGGAGCAATTCCGCCCAACCACTATTGCTAACGTCCATATTTCTTCTCTCCCCCCCCCTTTTTTTTTTCATCCCGTTCAATAAAAAACATAGTTTTATAACAAAAACCTATTGATGTTTGGTAAATATATAACCCTTATCAAAAATTCAAAATTTAGCAACTAATTTAAGATATTATTGATCAAAACTCAAAAGATACTTACAATTCTGTTGGATCGGACTTTTGATCTGCAATTGTGGTTGGTGATTTCGCATCTGTTTTTGTACGACAATGTTTGGAAGAAATTTTAAAACTTTTCAATTTTGGCTGCCTACATCGTTTCAATGTTATTTTTTCTTAAAAAATTAAAATTATGATTCAAAATATTTATGGATAGAAAAAACGAGGCAACTCAGAGATACTCGCTCGACTTTAAACTAGTCCAATGCTTGTATCTAATCAAGAAATAATTGTCAATGTGAAAGAAAGAAGGGAGGATAATGGTTCTGGGGGATTCTTTCACTGAACAGTATCAGAAGTTGTCGGTTTGCATTTATGCCCTTTTATTGGTTTAGTCTGTATTCAACTGCAGACGCCATATACCGGCCAATTGATGGCACCTACTAATGTGGCAGCTATGACAATTACCCTGAATGTCTTTAAAGACCTTATTTACTGATTAATGGAAACATGCTGTTGTTAATTACCGTGTGAGTAAAAAAATGACCAGGCATTCAAAGCTCGAACATCTGGATTTTTTTAAACTGAGACTGCGGTGTGTCCAAGGTCTTTTTCAGGAGTTTGTTTGATCTTTCTGTTAAGAAACAGGAAGGGGATAATAGACTTCCGAGAAAAACTAATGCCTTTGAAATAACTAATGTTATCGCGGTATTTCATTACTGGTAATTATAATGAAACAACAAGTAAACAACTTTCTTCCCAAATTCTCTCAATCTGCTTTTTTGAGTGTCGTTGTTAAAGAAAACTAAAATGGTTTTAAATATCAATTCTAATTGTTAATTTCTTAATGTATTTTTTTTATTTTAATCGTTTAATGAATCAGGAAGATCTGCGTCCCCTTGCGTCCTTAGCGTCCCCCTTGAGATAAAAAAGTAAGGGGACGCTTGAAAGAAAATAAAAAAGTGGGGGGACGCCGTCCCCCTGCGTCCCCCCTCGACTACACCACTGGTTTTATGTGATGTTGAAGCAACAGTAAATAAAAGGCCTCTCACCTATATTTTTGAAGAAACAGATAAATTTGTACCTCTGACTCCATCATCATTTTTACAAGACATTGAATGGTTTTTATAGCGTATAGTGTTTTCATAGGCTGTGCATTACTACTTAATTTTTCTAAAATGAATAAGTTAAAGAAAAAGCATACGCCGCTACATTCATCATTTACCAGAACTTTAAATGTTTTGAGTGAAGAAATTAACAGCGAGTCATTAGATAAGGGTAAAATTTCAGACGATTTTAGTAAATTAGAAAATTTGATTCATGAAATTAAATCTATCGATGAAGCTATAATTGAACTCATGTTAGATGATGATAAATGCGACGAAGAGGCTATTGAAAATGAAGTAGTGGAAAATGAAAGTTATTCAGATGAATTTATTACCATTAAGCGTAAAGTTAGTGAAGTATTGGATACAAATAAACATAATCAAGATGATAGTGAAAAAAGCACAGATTACGGTTATTCCAAATCAAAGCATTATAAATTACCTAAATTAAATATTAAGCCATTCGATTCGCAGTTAATAAATTATCTTTCATTTTGGTCCCAGTTTCAGAAAATTCATGAAGACATAGATTTGGATAATAGTGACAAATTTCAGCATCTTATCCAATCAGTAGAACCTGGAACCAGTGCCAGGCGTTTGTTAGAGAGCTATCCAATGACCACAGTTAATTATCCCAAAGCTGTCGAGGCATTTCAAGAGCGTTTTGGGAATAAAGATTTACTAATAGAAGTGTACGTTAGAGAATTCCTAAAATTGACTGTAGCTAATGTACAGGCGCACGGCAAAGATAAACGTCCCTTATCAGATTCATTCACGAAAATCGAGGCATATTTAAGATCATTAGAATCAATGGGTTTAAGTTTAGAAAGCAATTCGGCGTGGCTTTATCCCATGATAGAATCTAGCTTATTGGAAGATGTATTAAAAGCATGGCAGCGATATATTTCAATCACATCAAACGTTGTTAGTAATAATAATGCATTGTCAACAAAAGCAAATATAGTAGGTTTGATGGAATTTCTGAAACAAGAAGTTGCAAACGAGGAAAGATTCAAATTAGCCAAATCGTGTTTTATAGAGCTGGGCTCTAAAGACAAACCTAAAGAAAAGTTAAGAAAAGCAGAAAGTAAAATACCTACGGCAGCAGGGCTATTTAGCGCAAAAGAACGCCTTTGTTTATTTTGCAGTAAATCTCATGAAAGTAAGGACTGTGTTAGGGCTAGATCTCTTTCCTTTAATGAACGGAAGGCCAAAATTAAGAATAAAAATTGCTGTTTAAAATGTCTTCGTTTGGTCACCATGCTAAAGTTTGCAAAGTTTTTATTCGTTGCCACGTTTTCTCTAAACCCCATACCGAGTTATTATGCCCTGAAATTTCAATGTGTAAAGAACCAGAAAATATAGCTAAGACCCCAGAAGTAATTCAAAGCACCATAGCAAATAAGCAGTGTTCTACTGAAATAGCCCTTATAGGTCGAATAACAAAGAACGTACGAGCATTACTTGATTGTGGGTCGCAAAAGAGCTATATTTTAGAAGGTACAGCTGAAGAGCTAGGTTTACATCCCATTTCTTCTGAAGCTATTGTGCACACATTGTTTGGTGGTACGCAAACAGAAGCTAAATCTCACAATAAATTCCAAGTTAAGTTCTGGTAGACAGAATGTCACAAATGACATGCATCGTTTAGTCGTAGTTTAATTTTTATTTATTCTTCTAGCTAAATTTCTAGGATTTTGTCAACGCGATTGTTAGTTTTAATTTATTTTCTTTAATTTGATATATTCCCCACTATGTCCGTTAATTCGTTTTTTTTTTGTTCTCCCGTACCTGCGATCGTAATTAAACTATTTTAAATTATTACGCAATAAATTGTTCTCAATTGCGTCGTCGCCTTGTTGGAGGAGGTTTTCCTTTCGCTTTTCTCGCGCGTTCGTCTGTAGGTTTGCCGTACTGACATCTTATACCCTGTTCGCACTGAGAAAGTTAAGTCACTTAACTTGAAGTTTTTTGAAGCGGTCGTACCCGGAATCAAGATTCTCACTTAAGCAAATTTCTGAAACTCACTTAACTTTTGAGATGCTCACTTAACTATGAGTCGAGTTGAAAAGTGCCTTCTGAATATTTAATTATTATTTCTGAATTTTAGAATATTTAATTCTGATTGTTAAATAACTGGAGTTGAGTCCTACAAATAATTATAAATTGTTTCAAGCTGCTATTTGTTTGCCCTAGTTGCTTAGCACGTGTGTTTGTGGGTTTTTTCTTTGTAATCAAAGATCAAAAATAGAAAATGTTTAACCTGTTATTTCCTCCTGCAAAATAAATTGGGAGGATGACAAAATTAATTTTTAATTGAAATATGGCACGATAATTGCTATGTAAACAAAAAACAGTTAGAAGTTGCAGTTACAAATTTCCGAACTTATGCGCATGCCCAGATGTCATTTTGGCCAAGTTAAGTCACTTAAAATATTTAGCAAGTGCGAACAGGTGAAGCCTAATTCCGGGTATCCCGCTTCAAAAAATTTAAGTGACTTAAAGTTAAGTGACTTAACTATCCCAGTGCGAACAGGGTATATCTTGGCGGTCATTTATACCGCTCTCGTTCGAGGGCTTGTTTTTTTTCGTCCGTTCGCGCTCTCTCTCTCGCCAATTTTTTTTCGGCTGCGCTTTCTCCGATCGGGGAGTCAAGTAGCAGTGTGCTGGTCTCTGAGATGTTGGTGTGAGGCGCACCTGCCTCTATTTTTTTTATCGTAGATTTTTTTTTAAAGGAAAACATTCTAAATTTTTTTTACACTACTCAGCAGCCATCATACGTCGCCCTTTCCCTTTTTTTATCAAATAAATCTTCCTGTTCCTGGAGCTAACAACTTTGTTACGTTTTATTTCACGTAAAGAGAATTCTTTTTACGGACTACTTTTTTTTATATTCTCAAGCATGGAAATTTTCAAGTAAGAAATATTTTTTCCAATTATTCTTTACTTATTAGAAACAAGCTGAGAGTCAAATCGGCAAGCAGCGAAATTTATTTGGTCGGAACCTGGAATCGACAATTACAAAAAAAGGAATCCAAAAAGAAATTTGTTCTTAAAAAAAAAAATGCAATGATTCCTTTTCTCTTGACACACTACGGTTTTTTTTGTTTAGAGAATGGTATGCTATTTCGATAGATGGTGCCGTATGACCATTTCGCATGCCGGTACACATTTTTTTTTGGATGATATTAAAAGTTAACTTTTTCTTGTTCTAGTTAAATAAGATAAAATGTGTGATACGTCGTTATGGTATGATGTATTTGAAATAATTGAATAAGTAACGTGAAAGATGAATAACATCAGAAAAAATTTAGAACATATATATATTATAGTTAATATATATCATTTTTTTTAATCTGTTAATTTATGAACTGTTTAGAAAACTATATGAAAATAAGTTGTATGAATAATAATTATTACTGAAATAATTGATTGTGTTTAAAACATATGTGCATAGTAGTATTTGATAACAGAATATAAAAAAAAAAAAAAAAAAAAAAAAAAAAAAAAAAAATTTGAATTTTTTTTGTGGAAATTGACTTTATATGTGTTCTTTTGTTATTCTATCATAAAAAAAAAGTAATTCACCAATTATGCCTCCAAGAAGAACTAAAACTAGAGCTAGGGCTGATGCCCAGAGTGATGTTGGCAGTAGTGTAACATCAAATTCAACCATGCCGACTCTAACACCCCACATTCCCCCCACTCAGTCACCGACTGTTAATAAAAAATCTAATCTGCCTAACTTTAAAATTCAACCCTTTGAGGGCAACCCAGATGAACTTAATTTTTTTATTAATCAAATCAAAGATTTTGCACGCATTCAAAATTGGTCGGATGATGTCATTTTAGCATACACCACATCTCATTTAGGAGGAAAGGCGCGACAATTAATAGCGCAAAAGCTTGAGTTTAGCCCATTCGAATCTTCACATCACCTTTTTGAAGAACTTAAATCACATTTTACGCAAACTTCAGTGGCATCACACATCATGCAATATGAAAATTTACAAATGATGCCAGATGAATCAATAAGTAATCTTAGTCACAGACTAGAATTCTTAACCCACAAAATTTACAACAATCTAACTGATTCTCAAGCACTTGATCAAATCCTATTTGTAAAGTTTTTACAAATTATTCCCCCGAACTATCGGTTGCTCATTCTTCAAAATAACATTACAAGTTATAAACTGGCTCTAGAAAAGGCAAGATTAGCACAGGACTGTGAGATGCAGAATTCTGTATTATCCAATATGCCTGCAATTGAGGAAAAAGATAGTGTTTTAGCTTTAACGGAACAAGTAAACAGTTTACAGACAACAATCAATAAATTTTGTGAGAAAACAAAAATCGACGAGCCCGAAAATGAACATACAAAAGATGAGTCTACAAACAATTCTCAACCTATCTTCAACTTCCATAAAAAACGGACACATGACTTTCATGGCAGAAGAGGTAACTTTCGAAGAGATAACTTTAAACACAGTCGTGGAAATCGGCGCAACTTTCCCCATACATACCGAAATCACAACTTCCGTAACACGCAGACAACACAGTTAGAAAATGTTACATGCCAATTATGCTTATGTGTCGGGCACTCTGCCCGTGAATGCAGATCTCCATCCATAAATTCTCAGTCTTTTAACTACAATGCAACTCCAGCAATAACTCACCCAAACTACTAATCGAGTCTTTGGATACTGGAGAACAAAGTACTCGTATCACACACTCTCCAGAAAATCTGTTTCATAACATTCCAAATTCTAACATTAAGGAAGAAATAATAGCCAATGTAAACATTATGGCACCCTCCATTCCTGTTATCCAAGTTCAAATTGCCAACGAAACAGCTCCTTTCCTAATTGATACAGGAAGTTCCATTTCTCTTTTATGCAAAAGTTTTTTTGATGCAAACAAACACAACTTTAAATATCGGGTACTATCCAGGAATATAAAAATATCCACTATCAATTCAGAGACTGAATTTAAAGGATGTGTAGAACTCTCTTTCAAGATTGGTACTATGCATTTTAGACATCCACTTTATCTTTTTACCTTAAAACCATCATCAAAGTTCACTGGCCTTTTAGGATTTGACTTCGTCAGAAAATTTAACGTAATAATCTTCCCCGAAACGGAAGTATGCAAAATTAAGGATGATTTTATATATTTTTCAAATAAGTCAGCAAGTCAAAATTTCACTATATCGAACCATCTTGAAAACAAAATAAAAAGTAAAATAAGATCTCAAAAAAAACCCTCAGACGTTGATTTTAATAAGTTACTTAATGTACCACCATTTGTCCCGAAAGAACAGGTCCCTATCATCATAACTCAAAATTTACCAGTGACACTTGTACAGAAAGTAACCCTTCAGCCATCAGAAGCTGCTTACATCAAGGTACGGACTTTCCTAAACAATTTCTTCATGAACAAAGATTTAATTTTGACTTCTGTAGACAAATACAAAGTAAATGTCCATGACTCTGTCCATTCATTTAAAACTCCAGCACAGGACTCTGGGGCGCTACTCCCTGAAAATGACAATTGTTACAATAACGAACAACAATTTTATATTTTTTTAGACAACCAGTCTGAACATATCTTACATATTAACAAAAACACTACAATCGGCCAAATCAACCTAATTGAAGAAATTAAGCCCGCCTTTAAGGAAAAGTTAGAAATACCCGTTGATATGCCACCTCCTACATCAGAAGAATACATAAATTTAATCCAGCCAGACCCTGAAGTCATTAAACAAAGAAAGATAGAATTTAACACTGCTGAATTAAACATTAATCATCTGAATAATGAAGAAAAAAAAATTGCATAAAGTACTAAAAGAGAACTTTCAAGCATTTTCAGCTACACTAAAAACAATGGGACACTCGGATGTTATAAAGCCCCAAATTAATTTTAATAGTGAAAACCCGATTAAAGCATTACCTTTCCCTGTGCCACATGCATTGCAACAGGAAGCTCGTAGACAAATAAATGAAATGATAGAAGCCAATATCATCGAAAAGAATGTAGCATCATGGGCCTGTCCCATGTTACTAGTAAAAAAAAAGTCTGATGGAGGTCCCCAAAAGTATAGAATGGCTCTAGACCTACGTGTCCTTAATACCATCATAGACCACTCAAGCTATCCACTCCCTAAAATCCAAACACTCATCAACAATATCGCCAATTATCAATTTTTCACACTTCTAGACATGCCTTCTGCGTACCATCAGGTACACTTGCCGGAATGCTATCAAGATAAAGTTTGCTTTACAACCCCGTGGGGTACATATAGATGCAAACGGCTACCTTTCGGATTAAAAACCGCAGCCAGCATTTTTCAAGCAATGATTGATACCATTATTGAAGAAGTCAACTTACCGGGTATTTTCAGCTATCAGGACGATGTTATTGTCTGCAGTAATTCCTTCCAAGAAACTTTAGAAAAATTGACAAAATTTTTAGAGACATTCAAAAAATATAACTTAACATTAAATTTAAAGAAGTGTTCATTTCACCAAAAATCATGCAATTTTCTTGGTTTTCACATAGAAAATAACAGAATTTATCCTGTATCTACAAATATTATAAAAATTAATTCGTTCCCAGTTCCTAAATCAAAAAGACAACTGAAGAGTTTCCTTGGCCTATGTGGATTTTACAGACATTTGATACCGTCGTTCGCAGAGGTTGCAGAACCACTGGTCACTCTGACTTCACCGAAGAAAGTATTCGAATGGGGTAAAGAACAGGAAGAGGCCTTCCAAAAGTTACAACAGATTTTTTTTTGCAAACCTTTTCTACAGCAACCCAACTTCAATGAAACATTCTACCTTAATACAGATGCATCAAAATTTGCCATCAGTGCTGTAATTCTACAAAAACATGGAAATGATCTACTGCCAATAGCTTACTTCTCTAAGGCCTTAAGAAAAGCAGAAACCAGATATCCACCTATACAGCTAGAGCTAATGGCTATAGCCAAAGGCTTGGCCGCATTTAAAAATATTCTATATGGTCGTCATTTTATTCTTTTAAGTGATAGCAAACCTTTAAAACATTACAAGAGAACCACATCCCCAGCAGATATTATCACTAGATGGCTACTTGAAATTAGTGAATATTCCTTTACCTTTTTGCACATTCCAGGTCGCATGAACATTTTAGCTGATTACCTTTCTAGAACACCCACAATACATAATTCCACTGACATAAATTCAGACCCTCAATTAATTAACTCAGAAGAGATCCTGCCAGTTGTGGAAGATGTTAATACAATTGATAAAGATAATGTTAAGCAAGCTGCATACAGTCATGAAAATAATTTTAATTCTCCCCCACCTAAAGATGCACTTCTCGATATTTCTGAAGCCACACTACTTTATGAACAGCGTAAAGATACAGAGCTTAAAAAAATAATTGATGATATCAATAGCAATGTCATTTCAAAGTTTAAAAACTACATAATTTGTGACAGATCCTCATTACTTCTTTTTCATAATCCTACTCCTACAAACCAAGAAGCTATTCAATATAAAATTGTTGTACCCAAATCCTTAAGAGAAAAATGTATTAGGATCCATCATATGACACACTATGGCATTGACAAAACGTACAAAAATATTAGCAAGAAATTTTTCTGGAAGGGGTTACATTCAGATGTAGTAAATTATGTGAAATCTTGTACAAGATGTCTCACTAATAAACCACAAAGAATTCCTACAGCACCTTTTCAAAACACAATTATTCCAACACAACCGGGTCAACTTATCTCTCTCGATTTTGTGGGCCCTTTCAAAAATGGATTCTTTATAATGACAATAATCGATCATTTTTCTAAACACTTAAGGTTGTATCCTCTAAGAAATATAACTGCAATGAATGCTGTTCATGCCATGTTTGACTACATAGTCACCTTTGGACGTCCTGAATTAATATTATCAGATAATGGAAAACAGTTTCACGCTCATATTTTTGAAGAATTCCATAAAATGTTGGGTGTCAAGCTTCGTTACACAACTGTGGCCCACCCGGAAGCTAACTCCGTCTCTGAGCGTATCAACTTTTCAATAAAAGCAACAGTAAAAGCACTAATACAAGATGGGTATCATTTTAACACAGCAGTAAAAATTCATGAAGCTATGTATAACAGCACCTACCATAACACAATTAAAATGTCTCCCAATAAAGTTCACTTTGGAAGAAACATCACCAATATTTTTGAAACATTTCACATAAACACATACAATAACCGATTTGATGTCCACCACGACTACTTCACTTTAATGAAAAATTTACAAGATCTTTACAAAAAAATATACAGCAATTTAATTGACTATCAAAAGCTACAGAATTCTAGACAGCACCCTAAAGCAAAACTTCGTCAGCCACAAGTTGGTGACATCGTATTTCTACAAACAGCCGGAAAGTTCAAAAAGGTTCTTGACACTCCAATGAAAATCATCGAAAAATGTTCTAAAGTAATTTTTAAAATTCAAAAAGCTGCAGATTCAGAAGGTAGAGTTCAAAAGGTACATATCAATAGACTCATTACCCCTGAAAAAAGAAAACATTATCTCTGTTCAAAACCTGCCAATAAAGTACAACTACCTGCTCTAGACTCAAAAACTGTGCAACAAAGACTGAATAACAATGTAAACAATCACTTACCTCAGGTTGACCCATCAGACCATGCCACAACTCCAGAAGATCCAGCAGCAGTGAGGGTTCCTGCCGATGTCAATGCACCTGATGCCAGAATTTTGTTGACGTCTACAAGGAACACTCATATACCGGTCACCAATACATACAATTTAAGACAGACAGCAGCCAGACAAAGATTGAAATAGACCATTCTAATATACTTTCTGCACTTACTTATAGGGACCATGAAAAATCTCTGTTGGTTGTCAGCGTTTGTCACTTCAGTGTTTATGCAGACTGTATGGCCCAGTATGTTACTACACCACACATCATATATTCTAATTTTTTTTTCTTTTCCAGACTCACCTGAATGTGAAATTTGACTAGACTACATGATATAACATTTTTTTTGTAAATGTTAATTTCCTCAGCTTAGGCTACAAAAGTAAGATGGTATGTTCCATCAACGCTGTATGGTAATATTGCATGTGAAATTTTAGTGTTGTAATCCTTGTGTAACAATTTTCATCATTTTCTTTTAGTATACATATTTCTTTATCTCAATGTGTATTGAATGTATTTTTCCCTTTTTTTTTTGTTGTGATCACAACCCCCTTTCATTTTTTTTCTCTTTTGTATAAGGTTTATTCATTTATGGTACCATAAAATATTTATTTATCCTTACATGTGCAACCATATTATGTTATGATGTTTCAAGATAACACTATCATGAGTATGTATTGATGAAACATAACTGTATAATGTATGTAATATTTTCAACAATGTATGTAATATTTTCAACAATGTATGTAATATTTTCAACAATGTATGTAATATTTTCATAGTACAATTTATGTAACTCAAGTTTGCATTGTATAAAATGTTTGCAAAATACCATGTGTATGTAGAAAGTTGCAGTTATTGGTGGATGTACCTTTTTTCATTCCGACATGATGTATGTCGATGATTGTCATCCCCTTGTACATATACGGTGATGGCTGTTTTGTTTTTTTTTCTTTTTTTTACCCCTTTTTGGGGGAGTATGTCACAAATGACATGCATCGTTTAGTCGTAGTTTAATTTTTATTTATTCTTCTAGCTAAATTTCTAGGATTTTGTCAACGCGATTGTTAGTTTTAATTTATTTTCTTTAATTTGATATATTCCCCACTATGTCCGTTAATTCGTTTTTTTTTTTGTTCTCCCGTACCTGCGATCGTAATTAAACTATTTTAAATTATTACGCAATAAATTGTTCTCAATTGCGTCGTCGCCTTGTTGGAGGAGGTTTTCCTTTCGCTTTTCTCGCGCGTTCGTCTGTAGGTTTGCCGTACTGACATCTTACTTGGCGGTCATTTATACCGCTCTCGTTCGAGGGCTTGTTTTTTTTCGTCCGTTCGCGCTCTCTCTCTCGCCAATTTTTTTTCGGCTGCGCTTTCTCCGATCGGGGAGTCAAGTAGCAGTGTGCTGGTCTCTGAGATGTTGGTGTGAGGCGCACCTGCCTCTATTTTTTTTATCGTAGATTTTTTTTTAAAGGAAAACATTCTAAATTTTTTTTTACACTACTCAGCAGCCATCATACGTCGCCCTTTCCCTTTTTTTATCAAATAAATCTTCCTGTTCCTGGAGCTAACAACTTTGTTACGTTTTATTTCACGTAAAGAGAATTCTTTTTACGGACTTCTTTTTTTTATATTCTCAAGCATGGAAATTTTCAAGTAAGAAATATTTTTTCCAATTATTCTTTACTTATTAGAAACAAGCTGAGAGTCAAATCGGCAAGCAGCGAAATTTATTTGGTCGGAACCTGGAATCGACAATTACAAAAAAAGGAATCCAAAAAGAAATTTGTTCTTAAAAAAAAATGCAATGATTCCTTTTCTCTTGACACACTACGGTTTTTTTTGTTTAGAGAATGGTATGCTATTTCGATACAGAAACAAACGAAAGATGTCTTAGAACTTTTGGATCAAGATATAATTTGTAATAATATTCCTCGGATATCGAAAGAATCAGTAATTAAAGAGCTTAAACAAAATAAACTATGGATCACAGATTTAGGAACAGGAAGTCCAAAAATTGAAATTTTGATTGGAAGCGATTACTACGGAAAACTTCTTACAGGTCGAGTAAAACAGCTAAAGAGCGGTCTTACAGCAATAGAAACAAAGTTTGGATGGACGCTTTGTGGTCGTTTAGAAAGTACATTACAGTCTTGTCTAAATTATGGAAATATGTTTATCACGAACCTAGCGTTAAAAGGTATGAAGATTCCAGAATTATGGAAGTTAGAGACAATCGGTATAACAGATCCCTGTCAAACTTTGTCTAAAGCAGAAGAAGAAGAACTTGCTCATGATAATTTTATAAAAGAAGTTGATAGAAATATAGAAGGTCGCTATATTGTAGGTCTTCCTTGGATTAACGGCAAACGTGAGATTTCCTCAAATAGACATATAGCTGAATGAAGACTGATAAATTCAACAAAGAAATTAAAATCAATGAAAATGTTTGAAGAATATGCTAAAGTTTTTTATGAATGGGAAGAAGGCGGCGTTATAAGTAAAGTACCAGATGAAACGCTCAAGATTCCAGAACATTTTTTACCTCATCATCCCGTCATCAAACCAGATAGCAGAGTTTCCCCCAGAGGGTTTCAGGGGGGCGCTCCGCCCCTCCTGCCCTTTAGTTTAAAAAATAGCGCCCCTCTTGCCCCTCATCCAAAAACAAGCGCTCCTCTTGTCATTCATTCAAAAAAAATAGTGCCCTTCTTGTCCCACATTTGAAAAAACGCAGCCCTCCAGCGATGATCCGAACGCGCTATAGCACGTAAATTACACAAGAAATCGGCGACGGAATGCAAAAATAGCCTCATGCACGTCCCGTGGGATGGGTAATTTCGTCATAAAATCGCTAAAAAATTTCCGGCAAGATTTGCAAAAAAAAATGGTTAATTTTGTCAAAAAATGTCACAAAACGGCAGATTTTTTCAAAAGATCGTGGAAAAATGACAAATTTCTTCCAAAAATCGCGATAAAACGAAAATTTTTGTCAAATGAGTCGCAAAAGATGAAAACTTTCGTCAAAAAATAGCGATAAAACGGCAGATTTCGTCAAAAGATTTGTGAGAAAAACGGCAAATTTCGTCCAAAAATCACAATAAAACGGAGAATTCTGTGAAAAGTTCTGTTTTTTAGCTATATTTTCACGAGATTTGTTGTTTTTTCCCGATTTAGTTTAGCAAAATATGCCATTTTTTACGATCATTTAACAAAAACTGCTGTTTTTACGATCTTTTAACAAAATTGGCCGTTTTTTCAAGATCTTTTATCAATATTTGCCGTTTTTTCGAGATCTTTTAAAAAATTTACCTTTTTTTTTCAATTTTTTGATTGAATTTCTGTTTTTTCGTGATTTTTTGAACCGCTAGATTCTTGATTCAACTCTATAAAAGTGCTCTTAAAAATGAAAAAGTGCCCTTAAAATGTAAAAAGTGCCCTGAAAAATGTAAAAAGTGCCCTTTTGAGAGCAGTAGCGCCCTGCCCTTTTTTAAACCTGGGGGAAACTCTGAGATAGTCTTACTACAAGTGTTCAACCAGTTTTTGATGCATCGTTTAAGGTAGGGAGGTCTCCTTCTTTAAATGATTGTTTCTTTAAAGGACCAAACCTGATTGAACAAATTCCTGCAGTGTTAGTAAGATTTTGTGAGAAAGCTATTGGGGTAGTAGCCGATATAAGAAGAGCATTTCTTCAAATTGAAGTCAAAGAATCAGATCGGCATTTCTTACGATTTTTGTGGTGGAAGAATCCTGACGAATTTCAAGTTTATCAACACAATAGAGTAGTTTTTTGAGCAACTTGTAGCCCATTTTTGCTAGGTGCAGTTATAAGATATCATTTGAGTAATGATGAGATAGAAAATCTGTCGAAAAGAAAGATATTAGCTGTAACCCAGGGGATCTTCGATCCAATAGGATTTTTAACCCCAGCATTGTTGCCAGCCAAACTGATAATTCAAGACACCTGGTCAACGAAATTAGATTGGGATGCTCCACTTTCAGAAGAAATCCGGAATAATTTTCAAAAGTGGTATAGCGAACTCAAGTATTTAAATGACGTGAAGATAAATAGACGTGTAGGCTATGGTTGTAAAGAAAAAGGGTCTATTCATACATTTTGTGATGCAAGTACCAGAGCTTATGCAACAACAGTTTTCTTACGTGAAGATAAAGACACAGTCTTTGTACAACTTTTAGGAGCTAATCTTGTCTTGCACCAAAGAAAAATATAACCATCCCACGTTTAGAGCTTCTTGCTTGTATTTTAGGAATAAGATTGACTAACTTTGTTTTGAAAGCCTTTAATTGTATTTCCATACCAGTAAAGTATTGGACCGACTCTTCGACTGTTCTCGCTTGGATTCGAAGAAATGATCAATGGGGAACATTTGTAGGCAATAGAGTTAGAGAAATTTGTAATTTTTCCGAATCTCAACAATGGAACTTCGTACCTGGTCATCTCAACCCTGCTGATCTACCTTCTCGCAAATGTAGTCCTAAACAGCTGCTGAAGATGAGATGGTGGGAGGGACCAGAATGGTTGAAGTTATCAGAAGAAAATTGGCCACATTCAGAAGCAAGCCCCAACGAAGAATTAGTAATGATGGAAAAGAAGAAAACTGCGGTATCTACTCTTTTATGTTCTAATTCACATGAATTTATGGTATATAGTAGAATTTCAAAATTTGGTAGATTTATTAATGTTGTATGTTGAGTGAAGAGATTCATAATGAAGTGCAGAAATCGAAATATATGTTTTCCATCAGAATTGTCAATTGAAGAAAAGGAAGATGTGGAAAGGTCGTTCTGGTCAATAATACAATCTGAAAGTTTTGGTAATACTACTGATGCAATAAAAGGATTAAAGGTTATGAAAGATCAAGAAGGATTATTGAGAGTAAAAACAAAGATATTAGAGTGGGATGACGAGTTTTCTTTCAGGTATCCAATTTTATTACCATCGAAACATCATTTAGTGAATTGTCTGATTCAAGAATGTCATTTAAAGAATTGTCATGCTGGACTTCAAGTAGTTGGATCCATTTTAAGAGAAAAATATTGGATAATTTCTTCTAGATGCAGCATTAGAAGTCAATTGTCTAAGTGTTACAGATGCAAAAGATACTCTGCAAAACCATACACTACACCTCCAATTCACCTACCTCTAGATCAAGTCAGAGATTCCAAAGTTTTTGAAGTTGTTGGAGCTGATCTTTTTGGCCCTCTTTTCATAAAGCAAAGATCCAAAGTTTGGGTTGTACTTTTTACATGTGCAGTATATAGGGCAATACATTTAGAACTTGTATCCAGTCTCTCAGCAGAAGGATTCATTCAGTCACTTCAAAGATTTATATGCAAGAGAGGAAGGCCCACTACTATATACTCTGATAATGGCTCAAATTTTAGAGGAACCAATAACCTCTTAAAATCATTGGATTGGAATACAATAGTTTCTTCGAAAGATCTGTCACCTCTTAAATGAAAGTTCATCCCTCTAGCAGCAGCTTCGAGGGGTGGATAATGAGAGACTTGTGAAATGACTTTTTCTAGAACTATGAACTGACGTTTCTAGAACTCTAAATGTTTTATTATTGTTTAGTTATTATCTTTATTTATTTATATATTTTTTATTTTGAATTAGGGTTTAGTTTGATCAAAAGTGATCTTAAGTTTAATTTGGCTTCCGCCTAAATTAAAGGTGGGAGTATGTTAGGAATTGATAAATTAATACATCAGTTTATTCACAGAAAATAGTTTGCAAATTTGGTACTGTGATATTTATTTTATTTATAAGACGCGACTCGTTGCTATGGCAGCGAAGCTGTTTTTTCGTCTGCTTTACTTTTACATTTTTTTTATCTTACGAGATGAGGTAAAAGTTTAGATAAAAAAAATTGGCATCAATTTTTGATGGAATGAAAAAGAATTTTTTAGAGAGAATGTTTATATTTTTTGTTTTGTCGTGCGCGTCTTAAGTTTCATTGAAGAATTATGTTATTTTTATGAAAAGGCATGCAGAAATGTATGTAAGATCATCTTTCTAGTTTTTAGTACGATGATCAGAAATTTTGCAAGGTAAAATGAATTGATATTTTGTACATATGTAAATTATCTGGATCCATTATTTCTTCATACTATTATTCTATGTATGCAATAAAATTTATTAAAAGAAAATTGAAGAATAATTAGAGTATTTTTGAACCCAATAATGAAGTTTTGATTGTTTACAAAACACCCACAATCCGAATTTGAGATATGATGAAGATTTTTGAAGACAGAACTTTTCATATTTAATACTGGATTTTACATTTAGTTCTTCATTAGTTGAGAGTTCCAAGAGTTATTCTTTTAAATTTGATGATTCTGAAATAACTGAATGTATGTGTGTGTGAAAAAGCTCAGTAGCAGAAACTGTCCAGCACAGCACTGGGTGCTGCAGATTATTTTCAATCTTACAGATTAATTCACCAGCTAAAGATGAAATGCTGGGCTTTTTAAGCTGAAATTTACTTTAAGTTTTTAGATTTATGGTATTTGTTTCATAATTTTAATTATATTTTCTTTATAAAGGCAATTTTTTCTTATTTTATGGGATATTGTTGTTTTAATAGACTTGGTCTAACACTGTTGGATTTAGGGTTGCCAGATTTCTGTTAGAAAAAAAAAGGAAAAATTGAACTATGCCGAATGTGCTGTAATGTTTTTGGTAAAAAAAAAAAAAAAAAAAAAAAAAAAATTGTTTATAAAATGGTATCAATAAAACTATCAGAAATGTTCTAACGATATTTGGATTATATTATTCTATCAACATTGTTTAATTAATTTTGCAGTCATGCATCATATTAAGAATGAAATTGCATTGTAAGAATAAAAATAAATCAAAACATCTTAGAATTCAATTATGTTCATGATTTATTTTATAATAAACACTATAAAAATATGTGTATTTAAACATAAAAAGGGATAATAAATCAAACAAAACTTTTAAGATTAAGATACAGATGCACTGTAATAAAAATTTATAATGTAGATACTTGTAGTACATAATAATGTCATGATCAGATGAAATAATGCTACAGTGATGTGTGCTGTGGCAAGCAGCTAGTTCCAAGAGTTCTTACATGCTCAATTAATATTACACATCTTTCCCAATATTTTTCTCAGCCTGATTGGAAACAAGCATATTTACATTTGATGCACATATATGTGACTTTTCGCAAAAGGTGAAATTTTGAAAGTGAAAAACAAAGAAAATCTTAACTATCAAAAGTAAGATGTGGTAGAAAAATGGAAAAAATCATCATACGGGACAAACTTAAATGTACACTATAAGATAGACTTTAAAAATGCTAGAAAACATACAAACTGGCTACCCTAGTTAGGTCACAGATAAATTTTAGTATGCTGCAAACTGACACAGAAAATTCTGCTTCTGGGGTGAAAAGATCTAAAAGCCAACTCGGTATATTCAAGCTTAAAAATATCATAAAATTGCTCCATAAACATCCAAGTGTTGGCAGAATGTAAATCTTTCTGTTTTGGAGAGACTGCTGATAATGTGGGAAAGTGGCTGTATTCTCCTTTTCCTATTTTTTGTTTAAAAGGAAATATTTTCCACAAAAACAGCAATAACATTTTTAGTTTTAATCAAATTCAGTTCATTAAATATTCCAAGCAGATCTGTCAAAACAAGGTCCTTTTTGGATGTATTCAGTTTTTCATTTCTATTTTCAAGAATGCAGGGATGAATGTGCACTAAAACCATTTTTTATAGCAGCAAAAATAAAATTTTGAAGCAGTAAAATTGAATTTAGTAGCAGCAAAAAATGTAATTTTGTAGCAATAAGAGTTGTTTTAAGAGCAGATTGAAGTATTCTAATGCAGTAGACTTTCTCTAATCCACACAGCTTGGGACCAAATGTTGTGTGGCTTTTAGAATTTTGCAGATTTCTGATCATTGCTAATTTATCATTTATTAAACAGTAATTTGAATATAATTAATAATGCAATTGAAACTATAATAAATGCTTACAATGTAATAAAATATTAAAATGAATAATAAAATAATAAAAATTTAGATAATCTTTAAAATGATTAAAATATTAAAAACAAAGGTAAAGTTGATAATCATAAGTTAAATATTCAACGAAACTCACCTCATAAAGGTACATTACTAATTCACATCAAAATCATAAAAGAAGGAAGTTTTATTTTCAGGTTTAGTCAGACTTAATAGCCAAAAAAGCTTGATTAATACATAAATATATTTGATAAAAAGATTGTGTGATTACCAAAGATATCAGCAATATCTTGATTTTTTTTTTTTTTTTTTTTTTTTTCAGAAATTATAATTTTATTTTTTCTTTATGAAAAACAAATTCAGTAATATAAACAAAAATTACAAATTAAAGTATATGGCAAGGATATAAAAAAGCAAAATTTTGTCCCTATATGTGATCAGAATGTTAAATTTTTTACACATTTCAGACCTTTTGATGAAATTTGCAGTTTTTTACTATCTTTTAACTAAATTTGCACCTTTTCACAATCTTCTGACAAGATTTGCAGGTTTTTACACGACCTTTTCATGAAAATTTCAGGGTTTTTTTTAGACACGATTCACATATTTTTCACAAACTGTTGATGAAATATACACATTTTTTTGAGATCTTTTATTGATATTCACTGATTTTACAACTTTTGATGAAATTTTCGGGGTTTTTTCGTGACCCTTTAAGGAAATTAGTATTTTTTTACATGATTTTTGAAAGAAATTAGCATTTTTTCCATGATATTTTGACCATATTTTGTTTGTTTTTTTGTCAAAATTCTCTTGGTTTCGCAATTATTTGAAGAAATTTGTGGTTGTTTTCGCTATGCTTTTATTTTTCTTCTCCAAAATTAGTATTTTATTGCGATTTTTTTTTAAAAAATGAAATTAATGATTTTTCAGCAAAACTTAAGTTTTCCTCGTCATCTTTTAACTAAATTAGAGGGGTTTTTTTGCAATCTTTCAATAAAGTTTGTGTGTTTTTTGCGATTTTTTTGACAGAATTGTGGGGATTTTTTTGCCGTCTTTTAGACAGCTTTTTTTTAAATGAAATGTGCGTTTTTTTCTTAATCTTTTACCAAAATTTGTTTTTTGATATTTGCATATTTCTTGCGATCATTTGATGAAATTTGCATATTTTTTTTCGATCCTTTGTTGAAATCAGCATGTTTTTCGCTATCTTTTGACAAAATTAGTATTTTTTGGAATCTTGATAAAATGTGTGTTTTTTTTTTTGTGATTTCTTGACAAAATGTGCGATTTGTTTTAGCAATGTTTTTGCAAAATTCAATCGTTTGACCCTTTTTGACAGAATTAGCAATCTTTCCGTTGACAAAATTCCTGAGTTTTACCCAATTTTTTTTTTATGAAATTTGCATCCTTTTCATGAAATTAGTGTTTTTTCATAATCTTTTAACAGTCATTTTTTCACTAAGTTTGATATCCTTTGACATAATTAGTTTTTTTTTTTTTTTTTGAACGATCCATTGTCGAAATTCATGTGTTTTTGATGATCTTTTGATAAAATTTGTGAGTATTTTTATGACCCTTTGATAAAATTTGATGTTTTTTTTCCATGCATGGATGCATGCTTTAAATTTAGCCAAGACTGAAAATATTTTGAATCCTCTCTTGCTGAATGAGCACATATGCACCACTTAGACAAAACTCAACATGTTAAGTATTATATGCAGTAAAATTCAATTATGTTAAAACAAATTACAAAAGTAAGTGCAAATGCATGTAAAACATTTATATTCATGTCAACCAGTGTTTGGTGACATATATACAGGGTGGTTAATTATTAACGTCAGGTGTTCAGAGCCCTCTAGCGAGTAAAGTTTTGGATGAAACCTAATCAAATTTGATCAGCATACATAGTAGACCATGGGATTTCAAATTCTTAAAAAAAAAATAAAGAAAAAAAGTTTAAAAAATCGCCACTAGGGGCAATTTTAGCTAAAATGCGACTAAAATGCATTTAATTTGCATAAAATCAGCAATTTTGGCACACCAAAAGTGTATTAGTGTAAATGTTGAATGATTAAATGGCAAAAAATACAGTACAGATCAATTTTATACTGCTGGAATACTGCCCGAGTGCTGATGGTACCTGCACATTTTTCATATCTTGTTTGACAATAGCAGTTACAACTTTGTCAACTTCTTATTGAAAAGTCACTTTGCGTCCTAGGCCTTGTTGTCGCATAGTTTCAAATCGATGAATCATCTTTTGTAAATTTGTTGTGCTCATCGGTTCTTTTGGCAAATTCTGTAATCGGTGAAATTCAGGACGAGCATCATTGCAATTCTCGTTCTGCTGATAATACAGCTTGACTAGCAAAGTATGGTGAGAGTTGATAATGATGAGAACTCTCCCAGCCTTTCCTTTTATACTCATGATTGCTATACACAACTGATTTTATGCAAATTAATGCATTTTAGTCGCTAAAATTGCCCCTAGTGGCTATTTTTATTTATTTATTTTTTTTTTTTTTTAAGAATTTGTTAAGTTTATTATGTATGCTGATCAAATTTGGTTATGTTTTGACCAAAACTTTACTCGCTAGAGGGCTCTGAACACTTGACATTAATAACTAACCACCAGACTTGTATAAAACCAAAAACTTTCTGCGCACATAATAATGAGTCAAAAACTTTCTGCAAATTAATTTAATGTTAGGTGTAATTCGCGTTTTTTGGGCGATTCATGGTCGTAATTCGCTTTTTTTCGCGATTTATGAATGTAATTTGCGTTTTTTGAGCGATTTATGGACGTAATTTGCGTTTTTTATGCGACTCGTGAGCGTAATTCGCATTTGTTACGCGATTTATGGACGTAATTCGCTATTTTTATGCGATCCATAGATGTAATTCGCGTTTTTTATGCGATTTATGAAAGTAATTGGCATTTTTTTACACGATTCATGGGCGTAATTTGCTTTTTTATGACCGTAATTCGCAATTTTTACACGATTAATGGACGTAATTTGCGTTTTTAAAACGATTTGCGGACGTAATTTGCTTTTTTGTACGCGATTCATGGACGTAATTCACGTTTATTGTGCGATGCATGGATGTAATTTGCGATTTTTATGCGATTTATGAATATAATTTGCATTTTTTGAGCAATTTATGAACGTAATTCGCATTTTTCATGCGGTTCATGAACGTAATTCGCTTTTTTTCATGCGGTTCATGAACGTAATTCGCGTTTTTATACGAATCATGGACGTAATTCGCTAATTTTTTTGCGATTCATGGACGTAATTTACGTTTTTTGAGCTTTCTGTAGAAGAAATTCGCGTTTTTTGAGCGATTTATGGCCGTAATTCACGTTTTTTATGCGATTTATGAACGTAATTCGCATTTTTTTACACGACTCATGGACATAATTCGCATTTTTTGAGTGATTTATGGACTTAATTCGCGTCTTTTAAACGATTCATGGAAGTAATTCGCGTTTTTTGAGCGATTCATGGACGTATTTCACGTGTTTTACGCGATTCATGAATGTAATTCACGTTTTTTACGCGATTCATGGATGTAATTCACGTTATTTACGCGATTCATGCACGGGGTTCGTGTTGTTTATGAGACCCATGCACACAATTCGTATTTTTTACTCAGCTTTTGGACGAAATTCACGTTTTTTACGCGATTCTTTGTTGAAATTCGCGATTTTTTTCGAGGCTTTTTGATGACATTCGCGTTAACAGTAAATAATTCGTTCATAAAATTGAGGGAATATTTTTATTTTTTGGTACTAAAAAAAGTTATAAAACTAAAAATTGTTTCTTTCTTAAAATTTTCTGCAAACTTCATAAAATTTTCTGCGCACGGCGTGCGCGCGTGCGTCTATATTATGCGACTCTGCTAACCACCCTGTATATCTCAATAGTTATACATCGACATTTGTATCATGATATATATTCAATATTTATTTTGAAAATATCAAGATTTTTGATATTTTCTTGTTATATTACTCAGAAAAGACTAAAATTTCCTGAATAGAGTAGCTAATGATCTCTGAGATAAAGCTCTTTATCCCAATTCCCCTCCCGAATCAATAACAATCTTTCGTTGAGGTTTACAATTGGAATTGCTCTTTTGAATAATTTATGATTGCAAGATTCCTACAAATTGTTCAAACTTGCTACAAAATATTTGTGCACTGAGTTCACAAATATTCATTTCGTTAACTACATCCCAAAATCACTGTCTAGTTAAAATTTATTTTTAATAAGGGAAAAGGAAACAGATTGGGGGAGATGGAGGCTTGTAAAAATTACTTATTGTTACATAAAAATAACTGCTGGAAAAAGTTTTAAAATCTGTATTAATGAGTATTAAAAAAATAAAATGTGGAGGATAAAAAAGGAAACTTTTGAAGAAAAAAAAAATAAAAAAAGTAGATGATTTTTCTTCTATTTTTAAATATGCAATTTGCCAAATCATGGAAGATTCTCACTTCTGACCACACAACAATCAAACTCTCTTAGGGACCACAATGAAAGTTTATCAAATTCCCTAATTTTCCCAGGTTGTGTAGCAACCCTCAGTTCATGCACTTGTATTAAAAACACAAATGTTTTAAATCAAGAGTATTTGCATGATGATTACTGAAACACATCTGGTCAGATATAGATTTTCAGGTGCTGTAGATACTCAGGCATTGCTTGACATTACTAGCTTCAATTTAATCTTTCAAGCAAATGTGGATGGATAGAATCTTATTACAGTCGAGCCTCTATATAACGAAATCCATCGTTCCAGTAAAAAATTTGTTATATAGAGAAATTCGATGTATAGAGTATGATGTTAAAAATAGTATTTAATGTGTAAACTTTGAACAAATATTATTTTTGATCTTTTTAATTAAGAATTTGAAATGTTTAAAAGTACATATTAACCTAACATTTTATTTCTTACTTATTTAAGCAGTTTCAAAAAAGAGAAAAGACATTTATTTGAAAGCTTAATGTAAATCAAATGAGGAAGACTTACATAAATTTCAGAGGAAGAAATCTGTAATTTTTTGTTGTTTTGATTTTAAAAGTACAATTGTTACGCTCTCAAAAAAAATTCTCAAATTTTAGCAAGGAATGAAAAATTATAGTTGATATTTTCCTCCATTTGAAGGTCTCTCTTATGTGCTCTCATTGATTCCTCTCTTATATGTGTAACAATTCAATTGACTGTGTTTTGAGAAGGATGTTGAAAGGTGTGTGGGAGGTGGGATGAACTTGTTAGATTTAAAGAATAAGGAGAGAAGTAATATTTATAAAAAAAAAAAAACCTCTCCACTGAACAATAAATCAAAAATAAGTGATGGAAAATTGATTCCATATGATTTCGAAGCTTTTTTAAAACTGAATAAATTAAGATCAATTTATGAAAAAATTCGTTATATGGAGATAGATATTTTGCTATATAGAGTCTGTTTTTAATGTAATCATGCGAAAAGGGGACCGTTCTTACTAAAAATTCATTATATGGAGAAATTCGATGTATGGAGTTTCGTTATATAGAGGTTTGACTGTATTTTGGTGATCACTTGTTGAAAACTCTCCTTTACTCAAAGCAACTGTCATTTTCCCCTCCTGGTATGTTAATTGAAAATAATGTACCATGCTTTCACAACATTAAAATCTCAAAAAATTTTCAATCTTTCATTTTGGCACACTACGATAACTGCTTAATTGTTATATGTTGCAACAGTGATATGCTACATTCCTTTACTACAGAGGGCATTACTGTAGTAAAGGAAAATTCTTGCACCAAATTTTTGATGTAATTGGGCATTAAAATTAAAGGATTTTATAAACATACCATTGCTCTTGAAATGGTTAAATAAACAAAAAATAATAAAATAAATATAGGGTTTAATTTACTAATAAACTCAGAATTTTATGAATAAAATCAGACAATACGAACAAGACAATTTTTTAATGCATTTTCCGAAAATTATCAGGTGATTAAGAGGCTAAAAGGCTTTTAAGTGTTTGAAATAATTTTGAAAAGTACAGCTGCTGTTTTCTGTTGAAATGAACAACTCCATTAAAATATTTTTATATAATAAAAACTTTTCAACAACAAAAAGTTGTGATATTTTGAGTTCATGAATTTTTAATAGTTTCTGACACTTTTTTTTTTTTTTTTCCCTTTTTCCCTGTTTAATGACAGTAGAAGATAGAGTATCATAACTCAGGAAGTTTTTGCTATGGAAGAATGAATTTTTACTAAAATATTTAATTTCATATCTATTTTGATGTAGATCTATTTATGATAAAAAAAAAAAATTGAGATTTTGCAAAATTGGGACTATAGCTAAAAAGCAGGACTGTGAAATGTGGCGCTTCGTCTGTGGGTGCTATGTTGCCTTTGTAGATTCTTTTATTAAGCTTTTTAGAAATAAAATACCATTATAAAGAATGCTTTCATTAAAATTATTAATATTTTGTATTAGATATATTTTCAAAACTCATTAAAAACAAGAAACATACTTTGAAAAATTAATGATCCATGATTTGCAGTTATTGCTTATTAAGTGTAATTATGCTGGTTAAATTTGATAATTGAAAATAGCTCTTTTTAATGTAACATTTTACCTATCATCCTTGAAGACACATGTGCATGAAATTGTTAGCCAGCTATTTATAATTGTTCGAGCTTTTTTCTTTATTGCTGTTGTTACACTTGCATGCAAGCTATTTTATATGAGGAATAAAGAAATTTATTAGGTGCACAACTAAGTTTTTTTTTTTTTTTTTTAATCTATACAGGGTGTCCACTCTCAATGGTGGCCAATAGCTAATTTCTAAACTGTTAGCCATAGACATATAGTTCCAATTGCAAAAATGCTTTAAAAAAGGTAAAGAATCGTTTTTCAAGCGATTTAGGTCAAAAAGAAATTTTATTAAAAAATTACAAAAATTAACTTTTTATACAGTCTCCCGGGTCCTATCAGGTAACCAAGAAAGTTCGTGCAGTTTTTGAGAACAGCTACTTTTGTTGCGTAGGCGTGATCATACTGATTCAGATGACGTCATTTCTGGACATTGCTTTTAAATTGCAATCAGTAGAGAGTTGTTTAACATATCTCACGTTTCGCTGTCAGTTTTGTAGGAAGTACAATCGTTGACAAAGAAGATTTTGAGGCCCATTTTGCTCTATGAGTTCAAATTAGGAAACAAAGCTGCAGAGGTCGCTAGAAGTATATGCTCTGTGTTTGGAGAGACTTCAGTGATTGAACGGACTGCTCAAAAGTGGTTCAGCAGATTTTCATCCGGAGACAAGAGCCTCGAAGACAAGTCCCGTGTTGGTCGTCCATCCATCTTAGACCAAGATCAGTTGGTAAAGGAAATCAAACAGAATCCTGATCTTACATGCCAGGAGCTTGCACAAAGGTTTGGAGTATCTGACGAAATCATCCGATCGCATCTTCATAGCCTTGGGATGTCGTGGAAACTTGATAAGTGGGTTCCTCATGTCCTTCCCAAGGAAAACAAGCTTCAACAATTGAATATCAGCTTGTCATTGCTTTCGCGCCACAACAAAGCCTCTTTCCTGGATCAGATATTGACATGTGACGAGAAATGGGTAATGTATGATAACCGCAAGAGAAAACATCATTGGTCGACTTCTGGTTCCGTCTCATTGGTTGCTAAATCGGACATCCATCAAAAAAAGATAATGCTGTGTATTTGGTGGACTAGCGCTGGTATAATTTACTATGAATTCTTAGAAAGCGGGAAAACAATCACAGACGAAGTCTGTTCGTCGAGTTGAAAAGGGTTTCAGCTGCTTTGCTCGAAAAGCAGCCAGCGCTGGTCAGCAGGAGAGGAGTTCTTCTCCTCCACGATAACGCCAGACCCCATATGGCCAAAGCGACCAAGAACGTGATAAAAACATTGGGCTGGGAAGTTTTGCCTCATTCACCTTACTTCTCAGACATTGCCCCATCAGACTATCACTTGTTATTGGTCATGGATAATCACCTGCGGGAATAGCAGTTCCAAACCCAAGATGATGTCACAAAAACTATAACCCAGTTTTTGGACTCTAACCCAAAGATTTTTTCAAAAAGGGTATTTATAAGCTTGTGCCCAGTTGGGAACACGTAATTGAAGCCAATGGTGATTATTTCAAAGAATAAAATAAGTGTTTGAGATTTTTGTGGTTTTTTTTTTTTTTTTTTTTTTTTTTTTTTTTTTAATGTCTGATGAAAACCGCACGAACTTCCTTGGTTACCTGATATTAGTGATATTTAGTAAAAAATTTCCATCACCCTATCAAGCAATACAAAAAAGGTCCCATTCATCTAACATTAAAACTTAACGAGTTATGAAACTTTACAATTCATGACTTAAACCACTTTTCTGTAGCTGAAAACGAATGCGTTGGACTAAGTTTTCAGGGATCATATACTAAGTGCTTAAATTATTATAAAGAGCATCCATTTCCAATGCTCTCCAATAGCTAATTCTTAAATCATTTGTCACAGACATGTAGTTCCAATTACAAAAATGTTTTAAATGAGATAAAAAAATATTTTTAAAGCAATTTAACTGAAGATGCTACCACCGTATCACTTTTATGGTAGTGTTAATTTTTATTAATTAACTTCTAGATTGGTTAAAATAGTTGAAGACGCGAGTTTTAAAATTCTCTTTTGATCGTTTCTGTAGCCAGAACCGTTCTAAAATGGTCTGAAATTAAAGCAGAGGTGAAAGTTTGGTGACCCTGAAATAAATGTTGGCAATATGTGGTAGTGTCATATTTAAAAGTCAGTAAAGAAACTTTTAATTAGTTTAAACAAGTCTAACGTTTATTTGAAAAAAAATGAAAGCATATTAAAATAAAAATATATGTATATGTACAAATGATAAACAATAATAAATTATATCTGGTGAAATTAACCAAAAACGTAATTTCATATATTATATTACCTTTAATTAATTAATTAGCATGACGTAACAGAATAAATATTGACCAGTACAGGTAGCAAAAGAAAATTACTCACAGTGACTTTACTGGGAAAAGGCCGACCTCCTAATTCAAATGATGAAGAAATGAACACTGTCCAAAAATTTCAAAAAGAAAATAAAAGTTCCATGTTATCACGATGATCCATCAAAATAAAATATTAAGAGAACACTTCCATAATCAACTAGCAAGATTCATTACTCAAAATAAAACCATCTTTTATAACTAAACAACTAGCAAGATTCATTACTTAAAATAAAATCATCTTTCATAACTAAAACAAAGTACGATGTCTTCCAGACCAAACATCTTCAAACCACCGCCGTCAAAACAATAACCAGCTAGACATTGACAAGTGCAACGCCCCTTTGCATCCGCCGGAGTTGAGAGAACGCGATCCTGTCTCGCGAAAAGGAGATACGACTACTCGCAAGTTGCGATGATTGCAAATCGCAATAAGACGGAGAGGAGAAATGACCATGAACGCACACGTGGACGTAATCAATCGAACAATCGAATAAAAAGAAAACGAATAAGTAACTGGAACTGTGATGAAAAACAAAATAAAAAAGATCGGAAATTGGAAAACCGAGAATTAAGAAAAACAAAGGTTGGAATAAAATAAAACCAGTAAGTCATGCTATATTACTCTATTACAATATGTATATAAGTTTATGAAGTGTTAAGGAAATGGGCATGGCTGACATCTTTATCGAGAAAATCAAATTTTGGGAAATCGCAATTTTATTTTAAGAAAAGTGTGTTATTTTGATAAGCTTTTATTTTGCTTAAAACGTTCTTATGTGTATTTCCCTAGCTCAAAATTTCTACTTAAATTTTAACTCACTTCCAAATATCCGATCGAGGTTCAATTTGCACACTTATTTATATCCTATGACAATGTAATATTAATACAATTTTAGGTGCGTATCATTTATTTATTTTATAGGACTACACCAGTTTCCTAGAGTTTTGCCCCTTTTAAAAAGAAATGTGAACAATAGTGATACTTGTTATCTTCTACACTTAAATAAGCATTTTTTAATACAGTAGACTCCCTCAAATCTGCACATATTTTAAGGATGTAAACAATGAAACATTCAGTTCAGATGTAGATGCAAAATTTGACTTTTTTAGTTTTATATCAATTCCATATATTTTTTAATTTGTAATTTTTGTTAAGGCTAATGAATTCATGTTTTTTTCATGAAGAAAGAATAATTTATTTCTGAAAAAAATAAGATATTGCTAATATTATTGGTAATCACAATTTTACCAAATATATTTATGTATTAATCAAGCTTTTTTAGTTATTAAGTGTGACTAAACATGAAATAAAGCTTCATTATTTTATGATCTTGAAGTGAATTAGTAATGTACCTTAGGAGGCAAGTTTCATTGAATAATTTAGGAAAAATACATTTCATCTTTATAATGAATATTTAATTGTACATTATTGATTATTAATTTGACCTTTGCTTTTAGTATTTTTATCATTTTAAAAACTATCTAAATTTTTATTATTTTAGTTTATTACTTATTTTAATATTTTGGCATATTGTAAGCATTCATTATACATTTGATTTCATTATTAATTGCATTCAAATTACTTTTTAAAATATGTAAACAAAGCAATGACCAGAAATCCACAAAACCTCTGGTTCCAAGCTGTGCGGATTTGAGGGAGTCTATTGTAATTTAATTTGTATCTTGCACATTTATTTAAAAAAAAATTCTCTTAATAGTTTTTAAAAAATTAATATTGGCTTTAATTATTTTATACATTATTAAAACAAAAATTATTGCTTTTAATTTTTCTTTTACAAATGAACAAGCTTAATTTTTGTGTCTAAAAATATGACTTATTAGTGGGGACCCGCTTTTATAGAAAAGGGATCCAGAATTTTAGAAGTCCTGGGTCCTTCCAAGTCCAGCGGCATCACTGTGTCCAATTTTTAAAAATTCTTCATGCATGCAAACCTTTTATAAATGCTATGGAGTTTGTGTCTAGTTTGTAATAAGTGGGTCTCTCATTATGACTCTTGTGGAAAAATGCATGACTTGACAAAAGTGGCTTTGCAAATTTTTGAGCTCCTTCAGCACAATGCCCAGTTTAAATATTAAACAAGGGTTTTGTGTTAGCTACACTGGACAAGAAAAGGACATTACTTTGCTGAATTTAGCTTTATGAATCGCCAAATGAAGTTTAAATATGCACTACCTTTTATTCTCAATAGAGTTAATTTCAGTATAACTAGATAAGAATAGCATTTTAAAAAAAGTTATGCAGAATAGCAATATTTGATATTATTATCTCTTTGAACTTTTATTGTATACCCATTGATACTATAGGACAAAATTTGGGAAATTTCATCAGCAGCCACTGGCCAGTAAGACTAGTTTTTCGAGTGGCCACTTTGTTTAAACTAGTTGCCACTTTTTTATTTAAAAATACTAAACAGTCAAATTTCTATAAGTATTAATCTAAAAACAGAATAGCCGAAATAAATATGTTAATAAAATGTACTGAAACCTAAAAAAGTTGAATATTTAATGAAATGTGAGTAAATTGTATTTTCTCCATGTAAAAAAGTGACCAGAAGGTGCCGCTGATAGGCAATTTTTCACTGGCCACTTTCTCTCATGTAACGGCCCTGTGGCCAGTGGCTAGTGCTAATTTTGCCCTTTAATTGATACTTTTCTAGTATATTCAGCTATAACCAACCCTACTTTGTATTTTTTTTTTTTTTTTTTTTACTAAGTCTCATTCTTTCAGCAACAATTCTTTTAATAATACAGTTAGCTCCTTTGCAATGAGAACACTTTGCTTAATTTTTAATCTTTAACCACCAGTTTTTTAAAGCAGAAAACTTTCTGTACTTGAAACGCGAAAATGCTCCAATTAAATAAACTTTACATTAAAAAAATAACTGGTGGGAATAATGAAAAAAAAAAAAAAAAAAAAATCAGAATTTTAAATAGTATGTATATCAGTTGTTTGTCCCCAAGGAGGATTTATAATACATATGTTTATTGAACGGAACCTACTGAGTGAGAGTAATACTTGCAATTGACCATTTATTATTTTTTGTTAAATTTTCTTAAAATTTATGCAAAATGATTTCTATCTATGAAAGTATTTTCAGATTATTATTCTGGAAACACATATGGATTGGTCGACATCATGCCTGCCTTTGTTTTTGCACTTTTTATAAAAATAAGTTCACATCTTCAAAATAAGTATAAATACTTTTCACATTCTAAAAGAAACCTAGCAATATCTCGTATTTACATGTTTATTTTTTGTTGTTGTTGTTATTACAGGTGCAATTACAGTTTCTGGCATTTTACCTTACAAACATTTTTGAGGTAGATCCTCTCACAGAAAAACCGTTTGAAATTTAACACAAGTAACCCCAGAACCATCGAATCTTTTGTCTACTTCTGTAAGATTCATTTGCATTAAGTTGTATGTGCAAACTAATAATTGTGTGAAAATAATGTAGCGTGTTTATAGTCATGTGAATGATGGAATGCTTCATTGGGTGTCAAGAACTGAGATGCGCCCCTGCTTACTGAAAGGTTAGATCTGCTATACAGCTTATAGATCAGTGATAAGAGAACCCCTCCCCCCCCCCCCCCCCCCTGTACAAAAATAAAAACATTAACAGCATGATTTGTAGGTTATAAAAAAAAAAAGGGAAAATGAATCTTAACTTCAATTTGTGCATTTTTCGTGATCTTTTGACACAATGTGCACGTTTTAAGCGATTTTTTAAATGCAATATGCATGTTTTAAGAGATTTTTTTTAATGAAATTTGCACGTTTTTCATGATATTTTGACTAATTCTTGCATTTATGCGAATCTCTGACAAAATTAGCCTTTCTTATGCAAGCCATTTTACGCGATGTTTGGACTAATTTCATGCTTTTCTGGCATCATTTGGTGTAATTTCATGCTTTTCTGCTATCTTTTGACGAAGTTTGTGCTTTTTGCGCGATACTTTGACAAAATTTGCATATTTTACACGATTTTTTGACAAAATTTTGTGTTTCCCCCCCTCCCCCCCAGGATCTTATATCGAAACTCGCGTTTTTCAAGCAATCCTTTGACGAAATTCGCGATTTTTTTTTATCCGATGCCCGAAACGCCACAACTTTTGTTGCATATCCATAATAATTACGGACAAATCTTAATGAGTTGCTGCTTAGTTAATTTTTAAAAATTATATATATAATAAAAAAAACACAGAAAAGATTTTTTAACTCTTTCTGAAACATACAGTGCTGACAAAAAAGTAAATAATAAAAATACACGGCTCACGAAAAAAATCCTACAGTGAGAATAAAAAAGAAAATCCCCTGAAACTCTATGAATGTAACAATATCAATTTTAAATATTTCAATTTAAAGAAACCACTGCCTATTGACTAGACTGGCAGAATCCAAAATCAAAGAGTCACCAACATTATTTGTAATAATATGTAATGTGATGTGATCAAAATAAAAAAAAACTGGTGGGGCCCATTGCATACACATAATGCAATGCTCTCTGACCCCAAAGCAGAATACTTTGTGATGTTCTGCAACGCAAATGTATTTGACCAAAATTGTTCTGCAAGATAAATTCATACATTTTCAATTTACCTTCCGAATCTTACCAAAATAAAATTACTTAAACATGTGTACATTGCAATGCAATTTAGAAATTAATGAAATACAATCAAATTTTAAATCAGAAAAGGATATATTTCAATAATTTTATATACAAATATTTACATTGTCACTCTTTGATACACACTGAATTAATACCATGGCAGTGACATAGAATTCATAGCAGGGCTTGAAAATTCTAAAAATTTGAAAGTTCCCACTCGGGAACGTACATTAAAAATATAGGTTCGAGATGAAAAGTATAGGTTCCCTGAAAAATTGTGTAAGTATTTTGGCTGAATTTGCAGTGTTATCGCGATTTTATGGTGAAATTTTTCGTTTTTTCGCGATCTTTTGACAAAATCTGCCATTTTATCGTGATCGTTTGATGAAATCTGCTGCTTTTTCGATATTTTTTGATGAAATTTGTCGTTTTTCACGATTTTTGATGAAATTTGCATTGTTTTCTGCTATTTTTTGAGGAAATCTGTTGTTTTTTTTTTTTGGTAATTTTTCTACACAATTAGCGTTTTTTCGCAATTTTTTTGACGAAATTTGCCTCTTTTTTTTTTTTTTTTTTTTTTTTTTTTGCAAATTTTGCGTTGTTTTCCTGATATTTTGATGAAATCTCGTTTTTTCAGGGTTTTTTTTTTTTTTACGAAATTAGTGTTTTTTTCATGAATTAAGCCGTTTGTTTATTCGTGATTAAAAAAAAAAAAAAAAAAAAAAAAAAAAAAAAAAAAAAAAAAAAAAAAAATGCAGTTTTAAAGAATTTGACGAAATTTGCCGTTTTATCGCGATTTTTTGACAAATTTTACTGCTTTTCCGGGATTTTACAAAATTTACCGTTTTTTCAGGATTTTTTTTGCCGAAATCTGCCATTTCTCGATATTTTTTGATAAAATTTGCTGTTTTTCGTTAATTTCGATCAAATTTGCGTTGTTTTCTGCTATTTTTTGACAAAATCTTGTTTTTTTTTTTTTTTTTTTTTTCTCCAATAATTTTTCTACGAAAATAGCGTTTTTTCGCAATTTTTTTGATGAAATTTGTCTTCACCCTTCCGTTTTGAGAAGGATGTTGAAAGGTGTGTGGGAGGTGGGATGAACTTGTTAGATTTAAAGAATAAGGAGAGAAGTAATATTTATATATATATAAAAAAAAAAAAAAACCTCTCCACTGAATGATAAATCAAAAATAAGTGATGGAAAATTGATAATTGATTCCATATGATTTCGAAGCTTTTTTAAAACTGAATAAATTAAGATCAATTTATGAAAAAATTCGTTATATGGAGATAGATATTTCGCTATATAGAGTCTGTTTTTAATGTAATCATACGAAAAGGGGACCGTTCTTACTAAAAATTCATTATATGAAGAAATTCGATGTATGGAGTTTCGTTATATAGAGGTTCGACTGTATTTCTTTACACTCTGAAAATAAGTCATGTACAAAAATAAATAAGAGAAAGATAAAAACAAATATAAGAATAATCAACAAGACATAAAAAGATGAAGATGCAAATTTAATGAAACAATGTCATAAAAATGTAGATACATAATGATTTATATATGCAGTACATGAAAACAATATAAAACCAAGTCCTGAGCCACTTTACATTTTCAAAGGAAAATGTCAAATTCATTAAAGATCAGACTTCACAGAAGGCATTCAAAAAATCAGATTCACCTTCATTTCGAGATTGTCTGTTCAATGTTCATGTTTTGTGATAGTATAACAATTTCTAAATTTCAGGCAACAAAAACAAAAAATTGCTATTGAGTCTTTAAATACTTTTGACTTGTGAATGAATGAATGATTTTTACATCTTCTTGAGTAAGCGCCAAACTCATTCCATCTGAGAAAAGAAAAATAAGAATTCAATAAATATATTTTATTTGATACTATTACTGTAAATTTTAACAATTCTCATTTACTAACATTACCAGATATTTCCATTAATTTACATAAAATATAAGTTTAATATTAATTTAATATTCTTAAGTTATTTTTAATTATAATATTTTTTTCTCTTATTCTTTTTTCTTTGTATTATATAGCCTTAGTTGTATACCATCTCTTTTTTTTAACTGTTAATAAAATGAGAATGCACATTCCCCCCCCCCCCCCCCCCAACATGTTGGCACCTTAGTATATTGTAAGTTTCTCATTTCAATTTCTGTTTTTAATGATCAAACAATTAGGGCTAATCAATTTCTTAATGATTTAAACTGTATATATGGTTTTAAATGTAATTATTTTACTTACATTTTTTGGTTATGATTAATCAGGCAATGTAGAAATTATGCTTTAGGACTTTTTCCTGATTTCTACTTTAGAAATTAATCTTAATTGTTGTATCTGTGTGGCACTGCCCTTGATAACAAGCCACATACCACAATCTCCAATTTTATTTGTAGTTGTTCCAATATTGTTAATTTCATTCGATTGTCTTGTCATGTTTAAGTTTGTTATATTGGGTTATTCTATATTCATTGTAGATGTTGAATTGTAGTATCATATAACAGATATATATATATATATGCTGGCTGGTCAAACGTTTCCAGCCAACAAATATTTTTTAGTTAATTTGTAAGTATACCCATATAAAGAGGAATTCCAAATTGATACTTATACATTTTACTTTCATAATAGTTAGGAACTTATTTATGGAGTAACAAAAATATCAATAAATTTAATTGAAAGTTTAAAATTTAATTAAAGTAAAATAAAATAAAAATTTAATTAAAGTTTTCAAAAAGGCTGAAATTGCCTCCAATATAAGTGCTATTCAGAAAAAAATAAGGAAATCTGATCATTTCAATTTGTGTTAAATAAAAAAAATCATGTGTATATTTTAAAAAATGTTGAGCAAGGTTAACCAGCATATGAAAAAAATATGGTGTGTAAAATACTTTAAAAATATTTTCAGCTTTAATAGTTATAGAAATCAAACACTGAAAATATTTTAGTTATAGAAAAAAGATAAAAAAATAACATAGTAATTAGCCAATAGTATTTCCAAAAAGTACATGTGCAAGAGTGATTTTTGATGTTTGGTTTTACAATCAAAACTTAATGAAACCTATCATATTATTAATGAAGATCGTTACTGTTATATTGATTTAACAATTGGATAAGGATATCAACCAATAATTTTTAAAATATTTATAAGAATAATAAATAACTGTTCAAATTAATCATTGTTATTATCACAATATTAATATTAAACGTCCACATATGTACTTTGGCTGATGATGGGCAGTTATTTGTATTATTATTGGCTTAAACATTATTTGTTAGGTGACAAATCAATCTTATTGGCAAGGTGAAAACAGAAATATTTTCACAGAGAAAAATGTTCCTGATTTTTCCAGATTCATAAATTTTTCTGATTTTCCCTTATTCCATTATTTCCAGAACAGCCACCCTGTTTAAAAATAGTAATACACGCCCAGGCAATGTTGGGCAAAACTGCTAGATGGTTAATAAATAAAAATCTGATTCTGTGAAACAAAGTTCACCGTGCAACATTAAATGCCGCCGCATTTTTCAATAAAAATTAGGTTGCTGAAAATTTAAACTTCTAACCACATTAAATGGAAGAGGGGAGAGGGAATGCTCCGTAATCAAAATATTAAATTATGTACTATTCAATGGTGCAAGAAATCCATCTAAGTCAAGACTGATATCTTTTTTGAGCATAAGAAGTAACTAAATGCAAAAGGATTAAAAGATTTCTAAGTCTTGCATTATGGCTAAAAATTGATTTCTTACAATAAAAGAAAGCAAAGGATTTTCTTGAAGGCAAAACTGCTATTATTTAAGTACATAAAGTAGAATTTTGATTTAGTCAAAAATCTCTTCAAGACTGAAGGTCTTGCACCCTTATTGTTTGATGAAAAAAAATTCAAACCAATATTCATTAAAAAACAAATATTCGTTAAAATCAATGTGGTAAAAATAACAAAAAGTTTACCTTATTTACATATGCATCTAATTCGGCATCTAACTCTTCAGCAGTTGGAACTTGCTTTCTCTGAGAACCTCCACCTCTTAATGGTCGACCCCTGTTACTTCCTTGGCGATTTCTGAAATTTAAAATTTTTACCATTTACTGGCAATCAAACTACTCTATAATTTATTAATTAATATAGAACAGAATACAAATGGAAATTACATAACTAACAACACATTAATTTTGAAAATCATAATTTTTACAACATATTTTTACATGCTTAAAAAGGCTTACTATATGCAATAAAAAAAAGTAACATCGTAATAACAAACAAAAAATCTGCATAACAAAAAATTAAAACAAAGTTAAAATGAATTCATCAATTAGTAAAAGATTTTAGTGTGAGACAGAGAAAAATTCAAAACCTTAACCTGTGACTGTACAAAACTTTCCAACTGAACAAGAGTCTGACTTTGCACAGTCTCTGCCCCCCCCCCCTCCCCATCTCTGTACAGAATTACAATACAAATTTCAGATTCATTTAAGGATAATATGCACTGAGCAGGGCAACTAGTATAGAAATAAGGGCATTATTCATTCTTATTTTTTTAATTATTATAAATAACTCATAGTAATACTAATTTTGTATGCTTTTGCTTGTTAAAACATTTTTCTAGTTTTCATCCAATTAAGAGCTCTGGAACTGTGCGATATGAACAAAACACACAATATAAAATTAGCTATCTTTCACACTTAAAAAAACATCTGATGCTGATAGTTTACCCAGATTAGCCCACTTTCTATTCATGCTTTAGCTACATCAATAGGAATGCCATAAATCTGTAAAGACCAAAATTCAGACTAATAAAGTCGAGTCTCTCTTTAACAAAACTCCATACATCAAATTTCTCTATATAACAAAATTTTAGTAGGAACGGTCTCATTTTCCTATGATTACATTAAAAACAATCTCTGTATACCGAAATATCCATGTCCATATAACGAATATTTTCAAAAAATGTTCTTCATTTATTCAGTTTTAAAAAAGCTCGAAATTACATGGAATCAATTTTCCATCACTTCCTTCTGATTTATCGTTTATTGCTGAGTTTTTATATTACTTCTATCTTTGAATCTACTTGTTCTTTAAGTCCAACAAATTACCCCAATTACCCCCCCCCACACACACACACACCTTTCAACATCTTTCTCAAAATGGTGTCAATTGGATTGTTACACATATAAGAGCGGGATCAATGGGAGTAATTTTTGAATTGGTATCGGTGGTGAATTTGTAATTTTTGGGGGGTAATTGTTAAAATTTGAACATTTTTTCGAAAGTGTAACAATTTTGAAATCAAAACAACAAAAATTTAAAGATCTCTTCGTCTAAAATTAATGCACATATTCCTTATTTGATGATCATTAAGCTTTCAAATAATTTTTTTTTTAACTGTTGAAATAGTAAAAAAAACAATACTAAGATAGTATCTATAGCTGAACATTTCAAATTGTTAATTAAACACATCAAAAATAATATATGTTCAAAATTTACACATTAAATAAGAATTTTAACTTCATTCTCTATACAACAAATCTCTCTATGTAACGAATTTTTTACTGCAACAGTGGATTTTGTTAGAGACTCGACTGTATTTGTCTTTAGTTTCATCTTCAAATATATCTCCATTCTGAAAATCCATTGCATGGAATTTATTTAAAATACTGCACATCAACAAACAATGTTAGAAATTTTCTGCAAGTCTAACTTTAGCATGCTTCAACAAAACATTATTGAACTTATATTTCATATAATAGCATGTAATAAAATATTTTCTGACATTTGAATAAGATTGAATCTTTTCACTGTTTCCCAAGACATTCACAGCTTTTAAAAAAGGAAGCATTGCCAATTTACAAATCAGCATTTTTTCCTGCATATTTTACATAAATGAATGACTAGGAATTTGTAAAACCAGATTTCTTAAATTTGCAAGGAATTTCTTTAAATATATCAAATAACAAAATTTAAGTAAATTAAAAAAAGGAAAATTTTTGATGTTTCTTACTGTAAAATTACATTAGTTTTTCTGAAAACTGGTATCATAATACGGAAATAAACAATATGCCTTGGTATCTGATAACAGAAACAAATATTTTCTTTATCCTTGTTAAAATTTAATACATTTCTGTTACACATTGTCAAAATATTTAAAAAGTGCCAACCAAATAAAATTTATGCAAGAGATGCTGGTTCCAGTGTCATATGGGAAATGACATATGATTTAAAAGGGTCAACACTTGGAATTCCATCAGTTTCAGATGAAAGTTCACCACCACTTGCAGAAAAGCTGCAGTAATGCGTGAAAAGAGATTTTAAAAAAGGCTGCAGTAATTGCGTAAAAATCTCTTCACGCATTTCTGCAGGTTTTCTGACCAGTCTGATGTGGAATTTTATAAGAATCAAGAGATGATAATTTCCTGCTGTTTTCAGTTTGTTTAATCTGGTTCTTAAAGAAACTTGTAAGCAAGGGTGCAGAATCTGTCCAATCTAGCAATCTAGGATCGGGAAAAATTTTGGAAGAACTTTATACACTTGATTTCGATTTTAACAATGAATTCCATAATACATAAAAAATAGGAAATCTGCTCCAAATTTCACGAAAACAATGCATTCCGAATGAAAAATTAAAAGGTCATCAATCTGAAAGTTTTAACATAAAAATACTGTCCATATCTATCATAAAATTTTGTTCAAGAATTACGGAAAAAAGTGAATTTCATCACATGATTGCAGAATAACCATAAATTTTGTCAAAAGATCACGAAAAAACTGTAGGTTTCATTCAAAAGATTGGGAAATGCACATACATTTCATCAATCACAAATTTTGTCAAAATATAGTGAAATTTTGTCAAAACATGGCAAAATAGCAGCAAATTTTGTCAAAGGAATGCAAAAGGAAAAAAAAAAAAAATTCAAAAACCTACAAATTTTTATAAAATAATGCTTAAAAAAATGAAGATTTCTTCAAAAGAATGCACATTTTGTCGAAAGATCACAAAACACAATTTTCATCAAAAGATCGCAAAACTGTAAATTTCATCAAAAGGGTCAAAACAATTGCAAATTTCATTGAGATTGTAAAACAAACAATAAAAAAAAGGGAGGGGAAGAGAGGCACATGCAAAGTGACAGCAAATTTTGTCAAAAAACAAGAATTTCATCAAAAGAGGACAAAATAATTGGATATTTCATTTTAAAAAATCGCAAACAATGCAGATTTTGTCAAAAAAACCACACACACACACACAAAAAACAATCGTGGGAGTGGATTTCCATCCCTTCCCCCACTCTGGTATAAAATTTCAGGAAATTTGATGAGAATTTTAGTTATTTTTTTTTCCCCCCACAGATAATCTTTTTTTTTCCCCCCATATAAAAAGCATAGTAGACTACAATTTTTTCATGATCGTTTGACAAAATCTGTCTTTTTTAAAAATCTTTCAAAGAAATTTTGTCATTCTTCGCAATATTTTCAGGAAATCTTTTTTGTTCAAGATCTTTAAAAAAAAGTCTGCCGTTTTTTGCTACCTTTCCATGAAACTTGTCACTTTTTCCCGATTTTTTGACAAAATTTGCATTCTCTTTCATAATCCTTGGACAATTAGCATTTTTTCCCAATTCGCTGACTTTTTTTCCCCCCTCTGGGAATTTTTGATGAAATTATGTTTTTTCGACGATCATTTGCTAAAATTTGCAATGTCCAAATTTTCAAAGTTTTTTTTTGGTGCAGAAGAAGAAAACAAAATAGCTTTTTTGGTGCAGGATAGTGCAATCAGCGCAGGTGTGCGACTCCTGTGTATACTCACTCATACGTTGAGAAACATTAGAAAAATAAATTTTCTATATCTATGGTAATATATCATTTATTTACCAATAAAATTCTGTATAATTTTAGGGAAATTATGTTGATTGGGAGGATATGTTGGGGGAAGTATTTTCTGCACCCCTGCTTGTGAGTACAGTTTCTCATTTGGTGCATATGAAAGATATTATCATAATGCAATACAGCAGAATTTGACACATTTTCAGTAATAAATAAACAAGCAACAACAACAAAAAAAAAGATTATATTGTACTTTTAGGGGACCAGACAATATTTATGTTGAAAATAACCACACTTGCTTCAAGATTTTCAAAATGGATTTTACTTTCCCATATTGATGTCAAAATGATCATGTGCATTCAATCCTACATGCACATGATCTTTCTGGATCATGTATTTCTGGTATTTGTATTTCTGGAGATATTTCATTCTTCACTAAAAATTCACCTCTTTTCTACTGGGAAGTACAATCACCTTGTGGACACTACTATAAAAATAATGTTCATTAACCTTGAAATCTTTCATACACTTATCAAGCATTTCTAAAATATATCCCCCTTCTCCACCCTCCCTCTTGTTCTCCCTAGCTGCTGGAGAAGTTGTAAAATCAATTATGTTTATAACGACATAAAAGGAGATAAAAAATATAATTTTTTACAATATTTAAATGTGTTAATATGTATCAATTTGTTCACTGTTAAAAAAAATAATAATAAAGGGCAGTGTTTTGAATTTTGACCCAATACTGGGAAAGCAAATTTAATTATTATCTATTAGAGAAAACATCTCATAAATTGAGACTTTTACATAGCAAATACTATGCCATTTTAAAAAGTCACAGAAAATATACGAAGCAAAAACCCACTAATGTTGTTGCATGACTCAGCTGTATGCAATTAGGACTAAATTAAATGTATATTTAGCTAATTGTAATATTTTAAAATATTTGTAATAAATCCTATATATATATATATATATATATATATATATATATATATAAATACTTTTATAAATACATCCAAAGTTATTCAGACAATACCAATAAAAGAACCAATGAAACCAGTATTTTTACATTCATATTATTAAAAACAGTTGAAGTTTGAAGAGAAATAGAAGGCAGATTACCAAATTACTAAGAAATATGTGGATAAATGGACATTATATAACCAGAGTAATTCATATATTACCATACAATAAACCAATGGAACCAGTATTTTTACAATCATCTTATTGAAAACAGTTGAAGTTTGAAGTGAAATAGAAGGCAGATTACCAAAATAATGAAAGATAAATGGATAAAAAGGCAGTAGAAGGCTTTTCCATTAAACTACTTCATCAGGGGGTGTATAGTTTAACAAAAAAGCAAAAACATCCAACCAGTTTCTGTTATGAGTTGTGCTAAAAGCTAAGAATTCGACTCACAATACACCCGACTGGCTGGAAGCTATTCAGATGACAAATTAGTAGAAAGATACACATAGAAGAAAATAAAATCAATATGACAAAATAACAATAATACATTATTCCATTAAAAAAAAAAAAAAAAGATATATATACTAAGATAATTTACCATTACCCATATCCTAGCAAGATTTGTAGTGCAATCAGATACAAACTACATGTGACTTACTAACAATCACGGTTATGGTCATAGTATAAATCACATAGATAATAAAATAAAGTTGTAACAATAATTATAAAAATTAGTAAAACATATATTATACTATATAATTCATAATATATTTAGAAAAAAATAGATGCTACTATTAGAAATATTATATTTTTATTTTAAATCAATTATCAAAATTACTATATTAATTAATTAACTCGAATATATTACTACAACTTCTAGCAGAAAATTATTTTAGTTCTGCCATCTAAAGGATTAATATATTAATTAAATTATATGCTTATGGTGCTGCCCTCCATTATAGGAAAAAAAAATAAATTATTTATTAGCTAAGAGTTTCCAAGAAGAATTTCTATTCTAATATTTTACAAATAATTTCTTTAAGACAAATACAATAGACAACCATAGCTTATCTCAATAACTTGATCATTTTTAATTTATGCATATTAGTTTTTAGGTAAACATAAACTTTAATACTATGTGTAAAGTTTTTTTTTTTTTTTTTTAAAGATAATAATTAACCATTGCGTATTATCCAGACAACACCGCCCTCCTCCGTAATCTAACATCTAACCCACCCAACCATCCTATTATTCATAATTTTTTTTTTTTTTTTTTTTTTTTGTATTTTTTATTTTTTTTGTATTATTTTTATTTTTTATAATTTTTTTAAATATTTTTTTACGCAATGTGTTAATTATTTTTAAGATCTTGTAATAACTTATTATATATTAAAGACTATAGGAGTTTTTATCAATAACATCATATGGTAATATTGGTTGAAGAGAAAATAGACAGTTAATACTTAATAAATGTTTATACAGATAATATTTTTTTAACCAAATGTAAAGGATAACCATATCTTATAGCAGTTTCTTGTACAGTTTTTAAATTATGCCTTTTAAAATTATGTGAACAAATATTTTTAATTCTATGGGCAAAATTAAGTAATATATTGACATAGACAGATTTATGTAGGCAAGAATTATAATGAGTAAAGAGGTTTACTTTAAAAGGAAAGTCATTGCGTTTGTCATAAATATCAAATAGAATTTTATTATCAGAAAGCGTAATATTAAGATCAAGAAAGTTAATTGTATTATTATGCATATCATTATAACTGTATTTTAAATTTTTGTGGTATTTAATTGGTAGCGAATAGTTAGATGACTTTTTAGAATATAAAATTATTATATCATCAAGATACCTGTATAGAAAACAATTAACAATAGAAGTATTACGTTCATAATAATGTAAGTAGAGATCAGCACAGATGGATGATACAATCCCACCTTGTGGAAGACCGACTATTTGTTTGAATATTGTATTATTAACCTCTTCGCGACGGGCGAGTCATATATGCATTTCGTACGGACCTATCTCAGGGCCGGGCGGTTCACCCGTGCATTGTTGGAGAACTAGCCTGGTGAACGGACGGTGCATATATACATTTTAAGCTGGAACAATTTATAATAACCACTAGATGGCACTCTGTGTCCATTACATTGAAACTGAACATAGTTGTAGTGTTTTGACCTTCAGACTATTGACCTTTAGAGTTTTAGCGTCAGTTTTGTTACAGTTTGCGTTGCTTTCGGATATATTTTGCGCACTGCTCGTGTTAATTCAGAAAGCTTTGACTCCAGATTATTATGGCGAGAAAGCGTTATTTATCAGAGGAGGAATATACTCGAATGATAAATGAGCCAATCAGTGATATAGAAGATAGTGATGATTCATGTGCTAAAGAGTTAGAAAGTGATAGTTATAGCGACTCTGACACAGACATCTTGTCAGAGACTGAGCTCGCTGAATGCCTGCCTTCCACTTCCCGTCAAAGTTTGACTCAAGATGCTTCATCTTGGACTCGAGAGCTTGAGGAATTGCATCCTCATACATTTATTGGAAAACCGGGAATAAATTCTGCAGATCATGCAGAAAGAGAAATTGATTTCTTCAATATTTTCTTCAATGATGATCTTTTAAATTTGATTGCTGAAGAAACAAACAGTTTTGCTCAAAGCGCTCAGAGAAGTTCTCCATCAACTTCTAAGTCAGCCAAATTTTCAAATCTGAGTATTGAGAACATAAAAGTGTTTCTGGCAATGATAATACTCATGGGTATCATCAAGAAGCCTAATTTGAAAATGTACTTCACAACAAACGAGATATTCGCTACTCCGTTTTTCAACAGAGTTATGCCTAGAGATGTGTTTCTCAACATTTTAAAATTTTTGCATTTCACCTCAAACAACAGTGCTAAAAAGTTGGAAAAACTCGGATTAATTGTTGAAAACCTGAAAGATAAGTTTAAAAGAACCTACACACCCGAGGAAAATATTTGCATAGATGAATCCCTTTTCGCTTGGAAAGGACGTCTTGGGTTTCGTCAGTATGTTCCATCGAAAAGATCACGTTACGGCATAAAAATATACAAATTATGCGAATCAATATCCGGTTACGTGTGGAATTTTCTAATTTATTGTGGTAAAGATACAGAGATGTTAAGCAGCGAGGGATCTTATGGAGAAAGAGTAGTAAAAACATTGATGGACGACTTATTTCAGAAAGGATATAATTTATATTTGGATCGGTTTTTTACTTCCCCATCGCTTGCAGAATATATGCATTCCGTAAAAACGAATATTTGCGGAACAGTGATGAAAACAAGAAAGAGAATGCCCAAACACTTTCCAGAAAGAAAATTAAAAAAAGGTGACATGGATGTGATGCAACTAGGCAACGTGAACGTCATTGCATTCAAAGAAAAAAAGAAAGATGTTTTTATGCTAACAAGCATACATGAGCCAGAAATGGCTAAATCTGGCCGGAAAGATAGAGTAACTGGAGAGGACATTTTAAAACCTCGCTGTGTTATCGATTATAACAAAAACATGGGTGGTGTAGACGTAGGAGACGGAGTTATAACACACCATTCATGTTTTAGAAAATCTGTAAAGTGGTACAAAAAGTTATTTTTTGGGCTTATGGACATTACAATATTGAATTCAAACATTCTCTATGACAAAAAACACGGCACTAAAACGCCCCTTCTCCAATTTAAAATGAAACTGATTGAACAAATTTTGGAGAACTACGAAAATTATAGAGACGAAAGGCAATTTACAGTTAGATCTGTACCAGCAGCTATCAGATTATCTGGTAGGCATTTCCCTACCCTTAATATGAACAAAAAGGGAGAAAAAAGCCGTAGAAAGTGCATAGTTTGTTCGCAAACCGTGCTGAAAGAAAGGAAAACGCAACAAACATTTTATTCTTGCAAATCATGCAATGTAGGACTTTGCGTTTTTCCGTGTTTCGAGATTTTCCACACCCAGTCTTCATTTTAAATTTTTTTTATTTTTTCTTGTAAATAGCATTTCTTGTATATGTCTTATTAATTTGAAAATATATTAATTTTTTTTGTCAATTAAAACTTTGGAATAATTGGAATAGCACTATCAAAAATTATTTCTTGAAGGTTAGTATTTTTTTTATATATATGTTAATGTAAATTAAAGGAAAAACATTTTTAAAGTCTAGTTTTAATGTATATGACAGATTATGTAATAATCTAAAATGGTACCGAAAATTACGGCGGTTGGACTTAAACTTCATTATTTCTGATTTTTTTTCTAAATTTAGGCTTAGTGATACAAAACCCCCGTCCAGTAGCATAACTCCTTTCGCTTCCGCTTCGTCCCGAGCGAGCGTCTTACGGAAAGGCGCCCCGTCCCGAAGAGGTTAAATAATATATAATTATGATAAAGAATAAATTTGGTTAAAGATTTGAAGTAAGATAAAGATACATGTATGTTTAGAGAATTCCTATATTCCTTGAATAATAAATTTATGATCCTGAACATATCTGCAATATCAATTGTATTAAATAAATCATTAAAGTCATATGTTTTGATGTACTTAATGTTTTGTAAATTTTTGATATTATTTACAAGATGTAAACTATTTTTTATACTGTAGAATTTATTATTAGTTTTTGCAATATCTAGCATTTTTGTAAGTATTGTTAATAATTCTTTACCTGCATTATTGTTATAAGTATTACACCCAATAGTTATAGTACGAAACTCTATAGGAATTTTATGGAATTTTGGAATAACCACAATGTAAGGATAGTTATAATTATGATTCTTTAATTTAAGTAATTTATAATATTGAGCTATATGTCTATTTTTAATAATAGTATCAATATCTGTTTTAATGAAATTTGAACTAGAATTTATTGCTTGATTTAATAATGTAGAGTAATAATGTTTACATATGAAAGCATAGTTGTTAGGAGATTTATCGACATATGTTATGATAAATTTATTTTGTAAGTTTTTTATTTCATCATTTAATTGTTTAAAATTTAAATTGAAGGTATCGATATTCCTATAAAGTTCAATATTTAATTTATCTAAAACATTAAGTTTCCATTCAGTGAAGTATTCCAGAGGCTTATTGTAGTCTATCGAAATTTTATAAATAAAAAGATCTAAATCTAAATTAAACTGTTTAATGATTGATTTAATATTAGTACATGAAGGAACACGATATTTAGTACCATTAGCCATTAAATTTCTTAAAGAATCATTTTCAACGATATTAATATCCCCAGTAATAATGTGACCATGATCTTGATTTATGAAGTTACTATAACAGGGATCATTACAATAACATGGATAATTAGTATTATTGGTTAAAAATTTAGAAAATTTATTGTAGTTAAATATCTTACGTCCAAGTGTAACATTATATTTGAAGGATTTATGTATAGAGAAATTTTTTATAGGGAAATTATTATTTTTATCATTAATAATGTTGTGTAGATTAATTTTATTAAGTACATTATTGGTAAAAGTTATTATGAGTTGAGTATTATTAGTTTTTTTATATGTATTTTTAGAAATTTTAACATTAAGAAAATTAATTCTATAGTACAATAAATCAAAGTAAATATCACTAAAATGTGAAGTTAAATCAATAGATAGAAATACTTTATAATATAAATTTAGATGTTTCTTTTTTATTGAAAAAATGTGTTTCCTAATATCCATCCATTGATACGAGTTATTATATTCAGATTCCAACTTAATTATTTGTTGTTTGATGTCATTTCTAGAAATATATAGATTTTTAGTCTTATTTTTACCTCTTGTTGTACGTGTAGTTTTTTTAATAGCAGAATGATTTAATTTTGCATACGTACTACTATAATGTTCATAATTATTTGTATTAGTAAAGACAATGTTAGTACGATTGAATAATTTAGAATTTAGACCATAAGGGTATAAAGAATTACGAGATTTAATATAAATTGATTCATAAAGTAATCTATCATTTAGATTTTTATGCATACTTAAGATTTTGATGGTTATATTTTGAAAGTCATGGTGCCTGAAATGTATATGTTCAACATTAATAGAGTTGTTTTTTAAAATATCCTGTCTATGTTGATTGATTCTTCTATGCAAAGGATTACATGTTTGACCTATATATTCTAACTTACAGATGTTGAAATTAATTGAGTATATTACGTTGTATGCCTTACAAAATAGCACATTGTTTTTAGAACTAGAATCATTATCAATTTGTTGTGTATCTGCCTGAGGGCAAGTTAAGCATTTGGGAGATAAGCACTTTTTAAATTTAAGTTTAATCGAGGGACAATATGACAGGTAACTGTTTGACGATCCAAAGAAATCCCTATCTATTTCTTTGTACCGAGCATTAGACATCTTACATTTTGAAGAGCCTAAATTGCCAGTCGCTAAATTTGTTTTGTAACTATTCATCATAAGAAAGATTATTTATATCCAATAGGACAAAATATATTACATAAAAATTAGTATAAGAACAATTTATAGTACTATATAAATTTAAGCTAAAAAAAGGAAATTGACATAATATATATATCAGTTGAAATCTTGGCTATTTGATTAAAAAATGATAACTGACAAAATATATCTTGAATAAAAATAATATATATATCATTTAATTCTCTAAATAATTTATATCACTAATAAAGATAAAATAAAGGTAATTAAATTAAAAATAATTTTCAATATTAATAAAATGAAAGTACTTGATTACATAAATAATAATTATATATACAATATTTAAACGAAAAGAAAAAATCCCAAACTTAAATCCAAAAGTAGTCTCATAGTAAATAAATTATGCAGTACACATAAACATAATATCCTATAAATAAAGCCCCCATGTTTAATTACATTTCAACTAAATTCCAATATGGTAAAATCCGAAGTTATAACAATGGTAGATATTTCCAAAAAGTATTAAAGAAGCAGCAAGAATAACAAATTGAAGAAATACATCATTTCATGCGCTGTGCATCATCAAAGTAATGTATTTTAAAAAATTTTAAAAATAGGTTAATTTATGCCAAAATGGGCCTAAAGTGAAATAATCCACTAAAAGCTGCAAGAATCCATGTTATCTTATGATAACATAAATGACATAAAAGACTAAACTATCCTTTAATGATTGTGCTTATGCATCTTATCATTATGGAAGTTGAATATATAAATACTTTTATAAATACATCCAAAGTTATTCAGACAATACCAATAAAAGAACCAATGAAACCAGTATTTTTACATTCATATTATTAAAAACAGTTGAAGTTTGAAGAGAAATAGAAGGCAGATTACCAAATTACTAAGAAATATGTGGATAAATGGACATTATATAACCAGAGTAATTCATATATTACCATACAATAAACCAATGGAACCAGTATTTTTACAATCATCTTATTGAAAACAGTTGAAGTTTGAAGTGAAATAGAAGGCAGATTACCAAAATAATGAAAGATAAATGGATAAAAAGGCAGTAGAAGGCTTTTCCATTAAACTACTTCATCAGGGGGTGTATAGTTTAACAAAAAAGCAAAAACATCCAACCAGTTTCTGTTATGAGTCGTGCTAAAAGGTAAGAATTCGACTCACAATACACCCGACTGGCTGGAAGCTATTCAGATGACAAATTAGTAGAAAGATACACATAGAAGAAAATAAAATCAATATGACAAAATAACAATAATACATTATTCCATTAAAAAAAAAAAAAAAAAAGATATATATACTAAGATAATTTACCATTACCCATATCCTAGCAAGATTTGTAGTGCAATCAGATACAAACTACATGTGACTTACTAACAATCACGGTTATGGTCATAGTATAAATCACATAGATAATAAAATAAAGTTGTAACAATAATTATAAAAATTAGTAAAACATATATTATACTATATAATTCATAATATATTTAGAAAAAAATAGATGCTACTATTAGAAATATTATATTTTTATTTTAAATCAATTATCAAAATTACTATATTAATTAATTAACTCGAATATATTACTACAACTTCTAGCGGAAAATTATTTTAGTTCTGCCATCTAAAGGATTAATATATTAATTAAATTATATGCTTATGGTGCTGCCCTCCATTATAGGAAAAAAAATAAATTATTTATTAGCTAAGAGTTTCCAAGAAGAATTTCTATTCTAATATTTTACAAATAATTTCTTTAAGACAAATACAATAGACAACCATAGCTTATCTCAATAACTTGATCATTTTTAATTTATGCATATTAGTTTTTAGGTAAACATAAACTTTAATACTATGTGTAAAGTTTTTTTTTTTTTTTTTAAAGATAATAATTAACCATTGCGTATTATCCAGACAACACCGCCCTCCTCCGTAATCTAACATCTAACCCACCCAACCATCCTATTATTCATATTTTTTTTTTTTTTTTTTTGTATTTTTTATTTTTTTTTTTGTATTATTTTTATTTTTTATAATTTTTTAAAATATTTTTTTACACAATGTGTTAATTATTTTTAAGATCATGTAATAACTTATATATATACATCGCCCAATCCACGAAAAAATGGACATGAGGATGAAAATTTAAATTTCTTTAAATATGATTGAAATTTTGCATATTAACTGTTACTGTTTCATATTTTATCAAAAAAGAATTAAATTTTTGTCATTAACATACTTATTTTAATTAATAAAGTGACACCATGACTTTGTAAAATAGACTGCGGCAAAAATCTTTACATTTCATGGTCTCGTACAGCTGAACAAACATTCTGAAAATCTCCAAACTTGGTTATATATGATCTGACAGCTATTATTGAGAGTTTTTGTCTGCAGAGAAGTGTTCACTAATCTTCATTACAAAAGGTAAGCATATTGAATTACTCTTAATTATTGTGTCACACCCGCAACAAAAAGTTACATTTATATCTCTGCAGAAAAATATTTTTGATTTAAAGTTATGAAACTTTATATTCAAAAATAGTTTATTAAGATACTTTGAATTACAGACACAAAAGAAATTAATTAATATTTTAATTATAATTATTGAGCGTTGCGGACGTGACATGTCCCTGTAGCGGGTGTGACATTTAATTAAAGTCACACCCGCAACGTCTTTTAAAATTGATTACAAATGCATATTTGAACAAATTATATGTAAATTTATAAAATAATAATATGCTGGCTTGGCAGCATATACTTGGCAGCTTTAACTATACCCTTTGATTTAATAGAGGGAATTCCTGTTAATAAATAAAAATTTGCATCATCTGAGCATGTGACACTGTGTGCAGTTGATTTATTCAGTTTGGATTGATAAAATTGTTGCTTTACTGCAAGAAAATAATTTTATTAGTGATATCTGATTAAGAAATTAATTTAAAAGGTAAGATTTTTATAGAAATTAAAAAAAGAAAATTACGAAACAATATTTTAGCAATTTTCTTTAAATTTGTTAATTTTGTTTTGTTTTTTATATACATTTTTTTAATTTTGTTATTTGATAGTATTTATCTAATGTATATATTTTTACTTTTTTAAAATAAGTAAATCAATATTAGGGGAAGATTTTTTTTTCTCTTTTAATTCAAATTTAATAAAAAGTAGAAGTAAGAATTAGAAACTTTTAAAATGTTTATTAAGTTAGCATAAAATGTATATAGTCAGTTTGAAATTAACCATAATTTAACATAATTAACTTTATGTAAGATTAGAAATTCAAGGGATAACTATTAAAAAATTGTTAAGCTTATATTTTTGGACTGGAAGTGCTGTATTTATTCAGTTTACACATTAATTTCTTCTCTTTTGCAGAGAATGAAGAGTACCGAAAGATCACGATATCATTGAAAAAAGATTAAGGAAAACCCTTTTAAATATGAAGCATATCTACAACAAGAGAAGGAAAGAGACAAAGCAAGGAGAGAAAAGAAGAGATTATTTTTAAAAATCATGGTAAAGGATGGCAATCCTTTTGCATTTCATCTCATGGTAAAGGAATTGTCGATGGGGTTGGTGCAGTTGCCAAGAAAATGGTAACACTAGCAATGCTCTGCAACTATAAATTCAGCTTCAGATTTTGCCATGTGTGTAGAAAAAGTCCTAAAAATATAAAAGAACTTTGCTGAATGTCAAATTTCAGAAGATATTGTGAAAATGCTTCTTGAATGCTGGCACCAAGCACAATCGGAGCTCAACAGTCAATCGATACATCATGTTTTTATTGACGTAGGAACAATTAATGTAGCAATAATTTCAGAAAGTGATCACAAGAGAATTTGTTACCATATTTTGTCAAAAATATAATATCCAATGATAAGAGTGCAGTTGGAGATTTTGTAGATTTTGTTTTATTTTCCACAGAAAAAAAAATGAAAACTTTGATGGACAAATAAGACAAATGAATGGGGATATTATAGAATAAGACTATCGGAATAAAAATCAAGAAAATATTTATATTTGGCTCAGTCAGTTAGATGTATCCATACTTTGACAAGGATATAATATCCAACGATGAATGTGCAGTTGGAGATTTTGTAGAAGTTGTTTTATTCTCGACATTAAAAAAGTGAAAACTTTGATGGACAAATAAGACAAATGGATGGTGACGATATAGAATTAGAATGTTTGAAAATAAATTAAGAAAACGCGCATATTTGACCCAGTCAGTCAGTTTCATCCTAGGGAAAAAAAAGAGCATTTTTGTAAAAAAAGCTACCACCACCAGAAATTATAAATTCAAGATTGGAAATGAAATTTTTTTTTATATTTTCCTCTCTAGATATTATAATTGTAATATTTATTAATTTTTTAATTAAAAAAAGCTGCCTTGAAAATATTTGTGCATGTCATTATTTTATTGGCTGTACAAGTCACACCCGCAACAAAAACTTTGAATATTTTCCATAAAAGCAAGAATTGAGTAAGTAATTTAATTTTTTCATAGAATAATTATTTAAGTATTACTGTCTAATATATAAAAATATCAATACACTCAGTTGTCATAATTCATAGAGTTTTGCATTTTTGCACTGAAAGATGAAAATGCATGTCCTTTTTATGTCACACCCGCAACAGGCGGAATTTTTTTTTTTTTTTTTATAAATAAATGATACATCGGACAATTTTCAGATTTGGATAAATGTATGTGTAAGTGGTCTACATTGAAATTCATACAAATTGAAACCAGTGCTCAAATTTTTTTTTGCTGGTGACTAAATTAAGTAGTGTAAATGTCACACCCGCAACTTTGGATTGGGCGACATATGGGTATATACTGTAAGTATACAATTTCTTATATATTAATCTGTGATAATCCTTTAAAACAACCTTCACTCATAAAATAAAATGAACTCACCTGTTAAAACTTCTCTGACCACCAGCTCCTCCTCCCCCTCCTCCTCCACTACCACCTCCTCTACTTGTGTTAGGAATTGTAGAACTAGTAATTTGAATATTCATAGGTCTACCTATAATTATATAAGTTCAATTAAATTAGCTAGAATTCTTAATTAAAATGAAGTTATATTATTCTAAACAAATTTAAAGTACATCTAACCAGGGTTGGCATGATTTAAATCAATTTTTTGCAATATCACATGAATGCACATATCAAAGGAAAATTTTGGGTAAAAAATTAGAAAATGTATTAGATAAAGATAGAATTACAAAGTTTAAAGCAAGATATGAACAAGCTATTAATTCCTGTCATTTTGCTGGAGTTTTATTAAATCCCTCTGTTTTGAATGAAAAGAAATTTCACTTAGTGTAGAGGAAAATAATGAAGGTTTTCATTAAAGAAAATTGTCCATATCTTCTCACCACTGTAGCACATTTTCAAGCAAAAAATGACCCATTCTAAAAATTATGATGATATGTTATAGATTATGTTTCTGATATTATGACAGATTATGATTGGTGAAAGTCCTTTTATGTAATGAGAGGTAAAGAAAGAATCAGCAATACAGCAGACTCCCTCAAATCCGCAAGCTTGGGACCAGAGGTTGTGCAGATTTTAGAATTTTGCAGATTTTAGAATTTTGCAGATTTCTGGTCATTGTTTTGTTTACATTTTTTAAAAAGTATTTAAATGGAATTAATAATGAAATCAGAAGTATAATGAATGCTTACAATATACTACATATTAAGATAAGTAATAAACTAAAATAATAAAAATGTACATAATTTTTAAAATGATTAAAATACTAAAAGCAAAGGTCAAATTAATAATCAATAAAGTACAATTAAATATTCACTATAAAGAAGAAATGTGTTTTTCCTAAATTATTCAATCAAGCTCGCCTCATAAAGCAGCATTACTATTCCACATCAGGATCACAAAATAACGAAGCTTTATTTCAGATTAAGTCAGACTTGATGGCTATAAAAAGCTTGATTAACACAAATATATTTGGTAAGATTGTGATTACCAATGATATCGGCCATATTTCGATTTTCTCAGAAATAAATTGCTCTTTCTTCATGAAAAAACATGAATTCAATAACCTTGACAAAAATTACAAATTAAAAAATGTATAGAATTGATATAAAGCTAAAAAAGTTAAATTTTGCACCCACATCTGAACTGAATGCTTCATTGTTTACATAAATTATGTGCAGATTTGAGGGAGTCTACTGTATTGAAATTGAATTTATTTACCAATTAACAACAGCCGTGGCTTCATCTGCTGGAGTAGAAAGACAATTTTCTTTTTTAGGACTAGTTCATTCAAGCCTTCGTATTAAATTAGGAGTAGACAAAGCTTCTAAATTAGTGTTTTTGTTCAAACAATTAAATCCCTGATTTATTCCCATTTGCTTAAGAAATATTAAATTGCAATTTTTATCCCTTAATAAATAGCTTGCATTAAATGAATATTTAATTTTTTTTTTTTTTTTTTATTTTACCATTTTCTATTCATTTACAACATATTTAAAGTGCACAGTTCAATTACAAAATAATAGAATGGCTTTAGATTAAAAAGTAGATGTTTAATTTTTAGTACCAATCAGTAACTACACTGTACTCCCGATTATCCGTGCTAATTAATGCACGGGTGCACACGGATAATCGAAAAACACGGATAATCCGAAAATGATCAAACACGCAGAAGAGTGTGTATATTTGGAGGATATAAGTAAAGTACACAGTGGTATATAAAATACTTCGGGTTTAATTACGATACTCTGCTAATACAAAAAAGTAATACATTAAGTATTAGTAATGAAATATGTAATAAAATTTGCCATAACTTAATACACTTGTACTTACATATACCATTACATGTACTTAACACTTGTACTTACATAACTTGTACTTACATATTTACTGTCAGTTGCTTTTCTGGAAGAAGTCTGTTATATTTGTTTGTCTGCGAGCCAACGTGGCATTTTTCCTTATAATTTGGCGAACATTGCGCACAGATATGACATCATTGAATTCGAAATTAGTATTATGATGACCCATGTAGTCTAACAGTTGATCTACGCACTTCAGTGCTGTTTCGTGACTCACACTTGTTGCATCATGTTCATCTTCACTCTCTTCCTGTTCTTTGACTTCGCTTTGCTCGCCTGAAACTGCATCCACTATTCCTTGATCTGAAAGAATTTTATAGCCTTTTTCGTTTTCATCTTCGTTCATCCAATCTTCTACATTTTCTTCATCAACATTTTGAAATCCATCAAAATCAGAAATAATTTCAACAATTTCAGAAGCTTGTATTTTAGTATTTCTGTTTGCAGAATTATCTGCATGTATGACCCCAGGCATCAATTTTTTCCAAGCATGATGCAACGTCGAGTTTTGTATTTCATCCCAAGCTTCAGCAATAAGCTGCACTGCATCAAAAATCGTGAGCTTCTTCCAAAATTTAACGAGATTTTCATCTTCTTCCAATAGCAGTCTCAAAAGATTTCTTCTGTAGATGCGCTTCATTGTTGAGATAACTCCTTGGTCCATTGGCTGGATGAGTGAAGTTACGTTTGGAGGCAAGAACTTTACAAAAATATCTCCATCACATGACGAAATATCATCCGGATGGCATGGCGCATTGTCAATTAAAAGAACTGCTTTTTTGGGTAGACCTTTTTTTCGTAGCCACTCGCTCACTTGTGGTACAAATTTGTCATGAAACCACCTTCTAAACAAGTCGGTATCCATCCAAGATGATGATTGAGAATAATAATGAACAGGTATTTTGTTTTCAAAATTCTTCCCGAAAGATCTAGGATTTTTAGACTTTCCTATAACAAGGGGTTTCAACCTGAATGTTCCGGAGGCGTTTGCACAGCACATCACAGTTACTCTCTGCTTTGAAGTTTTAAAACCTGGAGTTTCTTTCTCTTCTTGGGATGCTAATGTTTTAGTTGGGAGGCATTTCCAGTACATACCGGTCTCATCAGCATTAAAAATTTGATCGAGAGACAATTCTTCTTTTTTCCTGTACTCATCAAATTCTTTAATAAATGAATCGGCAGCTGAATAATCTGCACTTAACTGTTCTCCTTTTAATTGTACTTCTCTAATACCATAACGTTTTTTAAACCGAGTCAGCCAACCTGAAGATGCATTAAATGGGGCTTCAATGCCTAAAGCCTTGTGAAAAAACAATGCTTTCTCTAAGCATATAGGACCAGAGATGGGAATGCCTTCTGATCGTTTTTGCTTCACCCACTGAATCATGCAAGCATCAAGGGTTTCAAAAGATGATTTTTTAACTGCTTTTCTTGTCGTTGAAGCTGCTCCACTATCACAATCACGAGTAAATTCCATCAATTTCTGCTTTTGTTTTCTGAAGTCTCGTACAGTCTGTATGCCAACATCTAACTCCAAAGCTAATTTTTGGACAGATTCTCCTTTTTCAAGCCTAGAAATTGCATCCAGTTTTTGTTTAATTGTTAAAACTCTTTTGCGCCGTTTCGGAGGCTGTGTAAATTCACTCATTCTGAAAAAGTTATTAAACACACGGAAAAAATAAACAGCTCTGACAACAGTCAATACAAAACACACTCTTAGTAACTGGCGATAAGAACACGAAATGGTTCATCCGGGGTTCGAAGAAACGAAAGAATGTATGGGGAGTGAAAAAAAAGGAGGGGGGAAAAAGGATTAAAACAAATCTCTTTTTCTTTATCAGCTTAGCAACTGTCACCTGTTACACGCTTGCACCTGCTACTGAAAGAGACCATTGCATTTGTTTGTCGCAAAAGAAACCCGTTTTGCTTTGTCCTTTTTCCCTTCCTAGATGCTAGTCTTACAAGGTAATCCAAAAACAGCGTTTAGAACAGAGGCGCCATTTCACATTTTTCTTGGGGGGGGGGGGGGGGCAGACACCCTAAAATTCATGGTTTCTATGCATTTTTAGGCCACTTTGAGGGCTCACTATTGGTAAATTCTAAGAAATGAAATTTCTTGAGGGGGGGGGCATTTCCCCCCCAGCCACCCCCAAATGGCGCCCCTGATTTACAAAATTATTAAATCTCATTCCATCACGATCTGTCACGTTAAACGCAGTTTTTCTTTCTTTCTTTTTCTTTTCTTTTTTTTCGCTCCTGAATGAGAACAGGAAAAAACGAGAAAATTTAAATTTTTGGGCTGCACGGATAATCCGCAAAACGGATAATCCGCACACGGATAATCGGGAGTACAGTGTAGTATATAGTATTTTCTTAACTATGTAGTTATTTCTTATTTTTTTTTTTTTTATAAATTATAAATATAATTTATTCTTATTTAGTTATTTATTATAAAAAACTGCTCCATGTATTGTAAAAACATAAAAAACACAATAATTAAAAATAAAATTTAAAAAAAAATCAAATCAGATTTAAATAAAAAAAATCTGATTTAAAATCAAATAAATCTGATTTATTTTTTATTTTTTTTTTTTTATTTTTTTAAATCATGATTTTTTTTTCCAACCCTGTATCACATATTTCTAAAATAAAACAATCTCATTTCAGATTTCATAATTTTTATAAAGCTAAAACATATGAAGATATCCAAATCGAATTCATTACCAAGTACCACTTTTATCTGAGTTAGAATTCATTATGAGGAGCCACATACTCGCATATAAGACAAGAAATTTCTGACAATTTTCGGTAAGCTGACCGATTCTCATAACTGTGAGAGTTCAATTTTGTTATGCTCACTTGTATTTGTGCCATTGTTTAAGGATTTCAAAGATTTATAATTTCAAAGATTTATAATTTCAAAAATTTCATTTTTTTCTGTATTAAAAATATAGTAATAAGATAAAATTTTTAGGCTATAAAAAGTCTTAATTTCATATTAAATTCACTAAAATTGTTGGATTTAAGAAAAAAAAATTTCAAAGTCAAAGATCTCAAAATAGTATTAAAAAACCCAAATATTAGGATATGATATAAAAATTATTTAACTATTGATATTATATAATTTTGTATATTTAATTATGGAATCATTATAATGAATCATCCAATTCAAAATTAGAAATTTTTATAATATTTAATAAATTAATTTCTTATTTATAATGTTTTTCATTTAATAAAATCCTTTACATTTCACTTATATCTACACTGAGATTTGGCAAGGCATCTTCTAACAGATATAATGCACCTGAGTAATTTCAGGGGTCACAGTCACTCAGAAAATTGAGTAGAATGGATTTTGGAGCAAGAAAATCCATTTTTGGAGCAGCAAAAAACAACTTTGGAGTAGGAAAATTAGATTTTGGAGAAGTAAAATAAGAGCTTTATAGTAGCAAAATAAGTTATTGTAACAGAAAATCTACTTCCAGAAATATTTTTTTTTTTTTCCCCATGAAATTCAACATTTTTTGCGATCTTTTGATAAAATGTGCAGTTTTTTTTTTCCCCCGATCTTATCATGAAATGTGCAATTTTTTCCCCCTCGATCTTTTGACAAAGTCTGCAGTTTCTTTCATGATTTTTCAACGAATTTTGAAGGTTTTTCTGCAATCTTTTCACAAAATTTAATTTTTTTTTTTTTTTTTTTTTTTTTTTTTTTCTGCTATTTTCCAACGCAATTTGCCGTTTTTTCATGATCTTTCAATGAAATTTGCAGTTTTTTGTGATCGTTCGATGAAATTTACTGTTTCTTCGCTATATTTTGACGAAATGTGTCTTTTTTCGAGATTTTTTCACGAAATCTGCAGTTTTTAAGATGAAATTTGCCTTTTTTGAAATCTTTTGATGAAACTTGCCACTTTTATGCAATTATTTGATGAAGTTTGCATTTTTTTTAGAGATCTCTGAACAAATTAAGCATTTTTTTGTGATTCATGGATGAAATTTTGTGTTATTTCACAATTTTTTTACTAAAACCTCATTTTCCCCGCAATCCTTTGATGATTTTAAGGCGACCAATGGTCAAAATTCAAGATACATTTTATACCCGATTTTTCAGATTTATGACTGATTTTTTTTTAATTTTTGGAAATGATTTCCTTAATTGTTCAAAAAATTCAGAACAAGAATCACTTCCAAATGTTAAAAGATAAAAAATTCTTTTGAGGAAACAAAATGGCCGTTTTGGTGCAGAAACAGTCAAGATAAGTAATTAGTAGTTGATATTTTTGTTTGGTGCAGGTCTATGATCCTTGCATTTTATAAAAATAAGTGTATAATCATTAAATAACATTTATTGATTTATTTTTACAAGATGGCAGCACTAAAGCATTTTATAGGATTTCATTGTCAGGGTTCATACTGAGTTGGGAAGAAAAAATCCAAGGAGTCAAAAAAAAATTTAAGAACTTGCCACTTTTGTTATTTATGTGGCATGCACTTGCAAACTAATTTTTTAGCGCCCCATTTGTAGAGAAGAACATTTGAAACAAATTTTTCTCTATTAGAATCTAATTACTGGTGCTGAAATTGCACAGAATTCACAACCTTGATGATTTTGTAGGTTTAAATAAATAAAAAAAAAAACACAATCAACTTTCCTAAGCAGTGACCAATGGCCATATACACAGAGATCAGTTAAACTCTAAACACTTGTTATATATATCACATACATCTTTAAAAAAATTTTCAAAGGTAAAAAAAAAAAAAAAAAATTGCAAATGCAACATACACAAAACAACTTCTAAATTTATTCTTTTAGAGCAGCGATAAGGTAAAATGTCCTAAAGCCGACATCTAACAAATATTTAAAGTATTACCAATTTTCTAAAGTAATTTAGAATGAATTTTTCTTTCTTATTAAATCAAAGATATCTTGGATTTAGACAATTGATAATGCTTTAAATATTTGTTTTACTTAAAGATATAAGATTTAATAACTGTATTTTGGGTGTCAACTTTAGAACACTTTACCTTAATCACTTTCTTTGAAGGTGAATGTTGTCCATGACATACATAGAAAAGTGAAAAAAAAAAAGCACTATTATTAATATCATCCCTGTAAAATACTAATCCCCTTTTATCTGCTCTTGAATACTTTAAATTATGTACACATACATAAATAAAATATAGATCAAAAGATTTACAATAATCTGGGATAAAAGATTTTTCTGAGAGCAATCTTGCTTGCGTGCAAAAATGCAATACAATTTAAGGAGTTTCAAAGGAGTATTTTGCAGGGTTGGCGAGTTTTTTGCTGAAGGTGGAAAAAACCGCGGAAAAAACCTGGTAAAAACCGTCCCAGCAAAAATAGGTTTTTGCCAAAAAGGTGGCAAAAATAGGCTGTCAATTTAATTTTTTTCCCCCAGAAAGAAAAAAAATATTTCACGAAAGAAAAAATAAATTGCATACTTAATTAAAAAATCAATATTATTCTAAATTTATTTTAACTTATAAGTTAAATAAGTATAATTATGCACTTTATGAAAGAATACTAACTTTTATAACAAGATTATAAATGCAAAAAATACCAATTTTATATAAATAAATAGAAACTTCATTTATTCATGTTTATACAATTATTAATAATTCACATAATAGAGCTGTTGAGACTGAGTAAAGCATTTATGTTTATAGTTTATGTATGCATGGGTGCAAGTTTGAAATTTTGCCAGGACTGAAAATATTTTGAATCACTCCCCCCCCCCCCCCCCCACACACACACACACTTTTAATTTTTTTATTTAAGTTTATTTTCATCAACGTTTGACAAAATTCGCTTTTTCCCACAATCTTTTGACAAAAATCGCGTCTGTTTAACGATTCTTTGGACAAAATTCGCGTCTCTACCGCGATCCTATAACCAAAAATCGCGTTTTTTGCGATCCTTTGACGAAAATTCGTGACTTTCCGCGATCCTTTGACAAAAATTCGCAACTTTTTCGCGATCCTTAGACAAAAATTCGCGAGTTTTCCACGATCTTTTGACAAAGCTCGCGTCTTTTCTTTGCTCTTTTGACAAAAAAATCGCGTTTTCTCCGCAATTCGGACAAAAATGACGATTTTTCCGATATCATTTCACGAAAATCGCGTATTTTTCGCGATTCTTTGAAAGAGACTGCATCATTTTCGCGATCCTTCGACAGGAATCTTGTTTATTTTGCTATTCTTTGACGAAAAACGTGTCTTTTTTGCGATCTTTTGACAGAAATAGTGCTTTTTTCTACGATCTTTTGAGAAAAATCCCGTATTATCAGGAGTCTTAAAAAATAGTGTCTTTTTTCGCGATCTGCTGACGAAAAACGTCTTTTTCCTCGATTTTTTGACAAAAATCGCGTCTTTTCCGCGATTCCTCGACAGAGACAGCATCATTTTCGCGATTCTACGACGGAAATAACGCTTTTCTCGAGATACGTCAACAAGAATCGCTTTTATTTCGCAATTTTTTTTACGAAAAACGCGTCCTTTTGCGATCTTTTAAATGAAATAGCGTTTTTTTCTGGGTTTTTGACAGAAATAACGTTTTTTTTCCGCGATCATTTGCTAAAAATCACTTTTATTCATAATCTTTTGACGAAAAATTGTGTCCTTTTTCCGCGATCTTTTGGCGAAAAACGCGTCATTTTCGCAAACATTTTTCGTCGTCGGAGATTTTCCGTCCCGCTTCCGTCCTCGGGAACTTATAAAAGACGGAATTCCGTCTGTGGACGGAAAACTTGCACCCATGTATGTATGTTAGAAATTTGAAGAAACAGTTATAGTAACCTAAATTTAATTTAATATAAAATAATATTTAAAGCAGAAAACTATTAAATTTCCTATTTTTCAGCGATATCTTCCTCACAACCTAAATTTTGCTGTTTTAGCATGGCATAGCAGTAAACAAGTTTTAAAAGAGTATCTGTTGATAGTTTATTTCGAATCTTAGTTTAAACAAATTAAAAATTTGAAAAAAATCTTTCAATAGCAGCACTATTTGCTGGACATATTTGAAGGTGTGCTATTAATGAACAGAAGTTTTTTGAAATCGCACAAGCTTATTCTATACTTCTCCACCAATTACACGCACTGACACTATTAATCACTTCTGCAAAATATGAGCTACGAAAGGGTTTTTCTTTTAGCTCGAAATTAATAATATAAGATATAAAATCGGGATCGATTTTAGATAACCATGCTTTACAGCTTTCTTTTTGTTCATAATTTTGAAGTTCACCTCTGTACTTTCGATGTAACAAATAAGCTACAAGATGACATGGCAAAATCACTTGTTCAAATCTCTTTTTTAGTTTTGAAAAATGTGGTTTTAACTCTTCATTTTTCAAAAGATTTAGCCATACAGGACAAGCATTTGCTATGGTAGGGAAAGGGGATACAAAAAGATAAAGTGACAACAGGCTACTTACTGAAAGTAAATCTAAATAATTTAACATTTTGTTCCTTTCTTTGAGTGTAAAAAGGACAGAAAAAAAAATCTAGTTTCCCAATAAGACATAACAATTTTTTCAATATATAATTTTCAATTTAATTTACTTATTTTATCTTTAACAAACTAGCTTCATCAAATAAATAGTTACAAAATAGTACCAAAGACGTATATTTACATTTCTTAAGTCTCATGACATGAAACAAAAATAACAAATTTGTATAAAATCTTTTTATAAAAAAATATATATATTAATGACTGATAAAATACTTTACTTACAGGGGTCTGTCTAGACTTTTCTAATAGGGTCCTGCTTTTGTTAAATTGGGAAGTTTTTTTCGTCGTTGTGAAAATTCTAGACATAGCTTTGTGAATTTTAAATTATCAGTGTTTTCAGGTTCTACCCTTCACATATAGAGAAGCTAAGGAATATATTTTTTGGTGAGTTCATTTGTTTATTAATATGCCATATTTTATTTTTAAATGATTAAATTTGTGAAAAATTCAATTTGAAGGTGAAATGTCTATTTGAGAGACAAATAATTTTATGAAGGGTTCTGTTTGAGGTTAAAGAATTTTGTGAAGGGTCCTGTTTTAAGATAAATTATTTTATGAAGGGTCCTTTAACCCTTTCACCGTCCAAGGGTTTTCTTGTATTTTTATAAGAATGCTTATAAATTGCAAGATATTTATATTAATTAATCACAGTTTGATGCTATAATATCTTTAATATCACTTTTTTCTATGTATGATGCAAAATAACATTCCGTCTAAAATATTTTTGTCAGCAGCCATTTAAATAGGATTTCTAGAAATGGAAAAAGACAGGCAAGGCGGTTAAAGGACCTAAAATTTTCCTAAACATATCCCTGACTTAAGATAAAAAAAAAAAAAAAAAAAAAAAAAAAAAAAAAAAAAAAAAATAGGTATGCAATTTTTTATTTTGTTCTTAAATTCCTAAGTAAGACTGAATCCCACCTATTTTTTAAAGATTTAAAATATTTAATATTAATTAGCAAATTAAATTAAAATATTAAATAGTACACTGTTAAATTTAATTGTTTATACCATTACTATCCTTATTAGCATGCAGATTTTATTACACATTAAAGTCAAATAGGTTTTTTCCATTTTTGCCGGTTTTTTCCATTTTTCCCCTAGTTTTTTCCAGTTTTTGCCACTGTCCTGGCAAAAATACCTTTTTGCTGGCAAAAATGCCAACCCTGGTATTTTGTTTATCTAAGTAGTTCTAAGTACTACTTGGGAAGATTTTCATTTCTAAGTAGTTTCTAAGGGGTCTGTACGAACCCTGATTGTACAAGAGGACGCTCGTCCAATATAATCAAGTTTGTATCTAAAGCTGTTCTCAGATTCACGGACTTTTAGGCGAGACAAACTTTTCAGCCAATTTTAAACCCAACATTTCCCTGTTCAAAGAGAGAAAAAGGTTACAATTGTCTTTGAAAAAGTTGGAAAAAAAGCCAAAAACCAGTTTCTACCAGTACCAGGAGTTAATATTTATCGCCTACTTGTATCAATCGCTTATCTCTGATTCGTTGAAATGTTCGATGTTGGATGAAAAGTCTTGACTGGGAGAGACTTTTTTTGGAACAGCGAAAAAATGTTTGGGAGACATTGCAGTTTGCTATCACAGATGGTGTTGGGAGGATATTTCGTGAAAAGTTGGAGGAAATCAAGTGTTGGCTCAAAAGTCTTATGAAATGCTGGTGAATCTGATAGCAGCTTAAGATAGAGACTTCTTGGTCCACTTTTTGCAGAGTCCTTTTTTTTTCTCCCCTTTGGCAACAGTTGCATGTGGTCATGAAATGTTATTTTTTGCTACATCATTTTATAGCCCAGTCATTTTAGCAAAAATAGGGGAAAAAATTAGAACAAAGCTGGATTTTTGTGTAGGTACTAGTTAGGTTGTGTAGTTAAACATACTAAAAGTCCCCATCGATCCGATGTGAGCTTTCGCCGCTAGGGGGCGCTAAAGAGCTTGAAAATCGGTTTTTTGTGAATATCTCGCGAACAATCGCATTTAGAAAAAAAAGTTCAATTACAAAGTTGTAGATAATTGAATTTCCTATAAAAAGTGTCTTTAACATTTGTTTGTCACACCAACGCTTCCCCGTCAAAAATATAAAAAAGTGAACATATTTGAAAGTAAAATTATAAGAATTCGAAAAATCAGCTGCTATTTAAAAAAATATATATATGTAAACAGATATAAAATTCTCACCTTTGAATGAAGAAACTGTATATAGTATATGCATTTATGCTTATTTTAACATTACTCTTGAGGAAAAGCATTTAGCGCGTTTTCTTTATTGTGGTTTCCTCTGTAGGTATATTCCACTAATACTGCCAGCTTAATCTAATTTCAGTTGTTTAACTGCTTTAGTAGTTCTTTGCACAACTTCAATTTCTACACACGATTCTGATTCATCACTATCTGTATTTTTTTCTTTCGTTTTTGTGCTGCTTTCAGTGTTTTTTGTTTGTCTTTCGATATCATCACTGACTTTAGAAGTAGAGCTTCCCTCTTCCCTTGCAATGGGCAGGATACATGTCAATATCTTCCTAGTTTTCAAATTCAATTTTACATGCATTATGACATGAAACTCAGCAGCAATTTATGCAAATATCAGAACATTTCAATCCAAATTATCGGCAAACCACATGCTTTTCCACATCCTTTGGAGCAAGTACAAAAAATTGATTCAATAATATTTTATGGTGCGGGCTGTAAGGTAGCTGGAATTGGAGACAAATTAGGTGCATTTTGCCAGCAGCAGTTCTCAGGATGTAGTTTATTGCCCAAAGGTATTGTACGAATGTGATACTCGTGTTTATTATGTACTATTATGATAAACACGTAAAGCAATCTAGCTGCATCTTCGGTAGAAGGCAAAGATGAAAGCTTTTTTTTACCAACAGCAACTTCTTTCTTGAAACATACATAACGGTGCTTGTTCAGAGAAATTTCTGCTTTACCACCGTATAAAGCAAGAAAAAGAGTTTTTCCTGCCTCGGAAACTTCAAATTGGGATAGTTGATCACTTTTTAAAATGCTGACAGGTGACAGCTTATATGTTATGATCTTCTTCCTTTTTCACAAAATTTGCTAACGACATTTTACCTTTCCCAAACATTGCTGATGTCGAGTCACAACCTGAAAAAGCGTGAAGGAAAATATATGATCTTTCAGAACAGCATCGTTGTTAAGACTGTTCGATGAATACATGGTGGTTGCAAATCGTCCTCTTCCTGGTTTAATAAAAAATATCTCTATCGCTGGAAGTTCAGTCAACAATACGAGCAATTCAATATCATCGCCAACAACAGCAGTAAGCGCATCAGACTGCTATTTCAATAGCTGTTTTAACAATTAGTGTGTATGTATCATCTTCTGCTTGTTTCGCTTCAAAACCATTCTCTATAAATTTCTCCATAAGCATAGATATGAGACGTGTTTTATTTGAAAGATTAGATTTAAAAAAATTCTTTTTTGCGATACATTAGACCTTTTTTTCCTTTTCTATATAAAAGCTTCGTCTAATGTATCAGAACATAAAAAACATTTTTCCTTAAATTCAAACACTGAACTGTCTTTTCTCAATTTTTCCTTCAATAGAGTAATTTGTGCGGACATTGATGGTTTTTGTGCAATAGATTTATTGTATGATTTAATAGAATTCTTTCGTGTATAATTTTTCTACACTTTGGATGAACTGTACATTCATTATTGTTTTTAGCCATTTCTTCAAATATTTTCTACTTATGGTCACCTTTTACCGAACTTGCTGTCACAAGGAACTTCAGTCCTTTTTTTCCTATTTTTATATAATCTTTCGAAACGCAATCCTCACCGCATACAAGAAATACTATTCTGTCAATCTCCATTTTTCGCTCACAATCAGCAATTAAGAAAGAGTTATTTTAAACTGTCATAACTATTTAAAAATTTCTATAACATGCGTTGAAAATAAAATTATTCCCTTCCTAAAATCTCACACAGGAGCGTGCGAAGAGTAAACTGTGCCCGGGGCAAAGCTTCAATTTGGTGCCCCCAACATTTTATTGTGACAGGCCATACATTAGTTGGTAATATAAATTTGGCGCCCCCTAAATATCCGCGTCGGTGGCGACCGGCCCCTTCGCCCCCTCTTTCGTAAGTCGCTGATCTCATAAAGAATACTCCGTTCAGTAAATTAGCATGATTTCATACTAGCGAAATGAGCACCAAATGAAAATTAAATATTGGGAAGGTAAGTGGTATATTTCCACAAATGCAAAGAGAGATAAGGTATTGGGCAATTACTATTACACAAGCGCGCAAAAACGGCATACAGATAATGGGGGGGGGGGGGGTATCCAAAGTTGTCCCATATTTGTTCTGCCTCTTCGCCACATTAAGACTGTGCTTCCGCAGTTTTCTTAATAATGTTGAGTTTATTTTAATTTTTAGCAGGGAAGGGTTGGTGTGACAAAAACATGTTAATGACACTTTTTGTAGGAAATTAAATTATCTAGATCTTTGTAATTGAACTTTTTTTCCTAAATGCCATTGTTCGCGAGATATTCTCAAAAAACCGATTTTCAAGCTCTTTAGCGCCCTCTGGTGGCGAAATCTCACATCAGATCGATGGGGACTTTTAGTATGTTAAACTACATACTCTAACTAACACCTATGCAAAAATCCAGCTTTGTTCTAATTTTTTCCGCTATTTGTGAAAAAAGGTGCTAAAATGACTGGACTATTAGGGATAGCTTTTGTGTTTTGGTATGTGATTAACCTATTCTATCCATTTCAATGAATTTTACACTTGGTTATTCTTCAAGTTCTTATTCAATTTTACATTTCAATTGTACTCTTTTCTACTTGTATTCATTTCCAAAGAATTTTTTTAAACAAAAAGACGTAAATGGAAAAAATTAGTGAAAAGCTTTAAAGAAATAAATCCTGAATTCCTACATTTAATAAGTCTTCACTCTTTGTAGTTTTTCACTCATAGAGCAAATATTTTCAAGCTTTTCATATATGCACAGTAAATTAAGAATGAGAAGTAGACTTGCTGTACTGAAAGTTGCAAAGCTTGTATTTTGTTATAGAATGTTAAGAAGCTCCAAGGACATTGATTAGTAAAATATACTAATAGTTGTACAAACTACATTATAGGATAATTAAAATTTGTAAGCATTTGATTTTTATCAAAATGATTAGGATTTTTGAGTGCAGAAAATGTGTACTTATAATTTTTTGTTTTAATTTAGTTTAAATAAATACAGTAATTTTCGGAAGAAACGCCGAGGCGTTTACGTGTTTTAAACTGAAATTTCAAGCGATGCGGCATTTACGCAGATTTTTTTTTTCTTTCAAACAAGCGTGATATTTTTCTGAATTTTTCCGAAAAAAAAAAAAAAGTCATAATTTCAAAATTTTGGACATAAAATGTATCGCGAATTCCGACAAATGGTCGCAAAAACAAATTAATTTCGATTTCGTCAAAATATCGCGAAAAAATGACAATTTTCATTAAAAGACTGCAAAAAGTTATGCAAATTTCGCATAAAATTACGAATAAACGTGGGATGAATCATGATGAAATGAATGAATCATGAATCTTTGATGAAATGTGTGTTTTTTCAAGATTTTTTAATTGATTTCATGCTTTTTTTTTTTTTTTTTTTTTTTTTACAAATTTCTCCTTTTTTCTGTGTTTTTTTGACAGAATTTACGTTTTTCTGGAAAAAAAAAAAAAAAAAAAAAAAAAAAAAACAAATTATTTCAAGTATTGCTTCAAGTATCAAAATTCATGATTCATTCAAAGATTCAAGATTCATTCCTTCAAATTTTGTGAAACGAGCGCGAAAAATCCCGTGTAAGCGTCCCCCGTCTAGTTATTTTACGATTTTTTGTCATGTTTTGGGGGAGGGGGGCACTTAACAGTATTTTACGGCACTGTTAGGAAGAAAAAATCACTGTATCCGCCACGCCGCACTAAGCATATTTTTACTTTCAAACTCGTATGCGTTGCGGCGCTTATTCCTGAAAATATGGTATTTAAATAACATTATTAATTTTGTATTTAATTTATTAATTTCTGATTAATAATTTCATTATTAAGATTTCTTAATACAGCTTATTAATGTGTTTCTGTTTCACACGTCAACCGTGATTACAGCGGAAATTTCACCTGCGGCGTTTACGACGATGCGGCTTTTAAGACCATTTTCTAAACTTTTTTGAGTGATTTTTTGTGATGCGGCGTTTACGCCGCTGCGCCGTTTCTTCCAGAAATTACGGTACTAGTAATCTATTCTCAATTAAAATAAATAATAAATATTATAATGTGCATTCTCATAATATTTATAATTTCTAGGCTTACTAATGTAAATGTACAATACCTTTAAAATTTTGAATTTTTGTAGGTGGAAATCACAGATGATAGTTTTTTTGGGCTTTTTATGTTCATTAACACCCACTATTATGAAAATTGTACTATTCTTTTACTCACGCAGAATATGCATACTCAAGAATGTATACATAATTCAAAACTAAATTAGTGAATACTGTTACATATAATTACAATATTTAATACCCAGAAAAGTTTTAAGTATGGGAAAATGAAAATTTAGTAGATAAGTTTTCATACAAATGATAAAAACAGTCAAATTAATAAGCTTTTTCATAGATGGTAAAAAACATGTTTTTACAAAGATAGTAAATACTATGGTAAATACCGGTAAAATCCATCAAATGGTAAATACTGTCCAACTCTGTTTTTGATGCAATCGGCATTTTTCAACAATCTTTTGACAAAACTTGCACTTTGGCACAATCTTTCACAAAAACGGCAATTTTTCCTGTGATGGCGTTATATACACAATTTTTTGACTAAATCAGTGCTCTTCAGATGATTTTAAAATAAATAAGTAATACATGAACTAGATAAAAATATTTTATTATATTGTTTGGAATAAACTCGAGATACTAATTTCCAATCTATTTTAAATTTTAAATTGAGTTAACAGCAAAATCATATGCAACATGCTTATGTACTAAACTACATAAGTCCAACTATGGTTCGCTATTTGTGTAGCTAACAACATAAATAAACTCCCTCTTTTTTATAATTATTTGTCAAAAATTAAGATCTAAAAAAAAAAAAAGTTTATTGACTACCAGTGATTTACTGAAATTTACAATAATTTTTTTAAAAGATAACAGAAGGGGGCAGGGGTGCAAAAAATGTTTCCTCTTCCAACATATCTCCCCATCTACATGAAATTTCCCTCAAAGTGTTATGCGGATGGAGGGAAATGTTGGAAGAGGAAACATTTTTTGTACCCCTGCCCCCTTCTGTTATCTTTTAAAAAAATTATTGTAAATTTCAATTTTTAATCTGCTAGTCAGTGGATAATTTTTTTTTTCTAAACTTATTATAGATATAGAAATTTTCTTTTTCCAATATTTTTAAATTTATGCACAAGTAGATATGTCAAAGATAATTCTGAGTGAAAAAAAAAAAAAAAAATTCTGAAATTTACTGGAAGGTTACAGTTATAAGATAACTAATTTACAAAATTAAAATTGATAGTGTCCTGAAAGTAACTCACCATCCAGAGGGACACCATTATATTGTTTCATAGCTCTTACAGCATCTAGACGTCTCTCAAATATAACATCAGCAGTTCCTAAAGATCGGCCAGATCTGTCATAATGTACTGCAGCTTTCCTCAGGGGACCAAATTCAGCAAAAAGTTCCTACATAACACAAAGCAAAAAAATTTTCAAACTTTCATCATTCTAAGACAACAAACACATTGTCAATAAAATAAAAAATAATTCACATTTGAAAAAATGCTAAAGATGTTGCTAATTTGGCTTTGCAAAAGAAAGAACATATGAGAATGCCCATTGTTTACTCTTGACAATTACTGCAATTTAATAAGATATAATTAGAGAAAAAAAATTGATATAACCAGCAAAATACCACTTTTTTCCCATCACATAATATACAGCATTTCATTTGTCTACATATTAAATCAAAATTTTGTTACTCTTGTAACACTAGTCACAAGAGTAACATGTATCTAATATGAAACAAAACTATGATTTATTATACAGTGAAGCCTCCAAATAAGGGACACTTGAAAATGAGATTAAAGGGACTGTTTTTGAATTTCAGATAATGAAGTAGTCTGAGATGAAAATGAAAATACAGATTTTTGTGAACTTATCAAACAGACAGTCATGTTGATACACAAGCATACGACACATTTAAAGAGCAGTTATTTACCCACAATTCTGATTTGACATCAGTGCGTTTATCCCGAATGAAAATTGTGAGGATCATTAGTGAAGAATAAAAGAAAATTGTGAAATAAAGAATAGAAGCTTTTAGGTTGTTCTCATATAAAAAAAAACTTTTAAGACATAAGTTTTAATTTATTTTTATTTAAAAATGCCTGAAACTATCAGGCGTTGTTGAAAATATAATTGAGCCGTTTCTTCTATTTTTTTTTGCAAATGCAATAGATCTTTTAGAAAATATTACCGAAGTGGGTGCTTTAAACAGAATTTTTACGCGAAAGAAGAATAACTGCAAAGGAAGGGTAAAAAATATCTTTGTCATATTATCAAAATCACTTGTAACTCAATAGGTAATTTATTTAAAGATAGAAAACCAACAATTATAAATGCACAAATAAAGTATGAGAAGGTAGCATACCTTCATTTGTGCATTTATAATCGTTGGTTTTCTATCTTTAAACATTTTTGCACAAAGGCTTTATTTGCTATTTTAAGGTAATTTATTTACCAAAAAATTTAAAACAGTTCAATTCCAAATCGCTTCCGCAGTCAAGTGTTTCAATTTTATACCTTTCTGTTAATAAATGAATTTTTAAATGTGTCAAAACGTTTTCTGCTTGCTAAGCAGAGCAGTTGAGAGATTTGTTGCCTTAAAATACACAAAACAATTGAATACTTTTTCTTTCTTTGTAAATACTGCTGGTAATGAAGAAGTAAAATTTATAAGTATGGTAAAGGAACACTTGAAAGGTTTATAGTGAAAAATGGAAATTTGCAAATCAATCCCTTTCGATTGAATACTTTAAGTAAAATTCTTTTAAGTGATTTTATATTTTTTGCATGTACACAGTTTACATAAAAATACAAATCAACAATTCTATAAATCATTTAATGATTTAGTAATCAATTGAAAATTTTAATCAATTCTCTTTTTTTCATTTTGTGTCTGATTAACGCAATTTATACACTTCGGGAATATTTGAATTTCACCTTTTATGCTTTATATATTTTTATATCCTTCTGAACGATTAATTAAAAATAATATAAAAAACTCTGAATAAAGGACAAAAGTTCAGGTCCCATAGGTGTCCCTTATTTGGAGGTTTCACTGTATAAACAAGCAAAATGCAATTTGTTATAAATTAGATACATTTTACATGAGTAGATCATAATGGTATTTAACTGGTTACATCATTTTTTTTATCTCTATATTTTGTAATAATAGGAAATATTTATGAAAATTTGTTCTAAAGATCACAAGAAAGAGTAACAGTAGACATTCTCATATATAAGAGCTGACCTCAAAGTTCATTCAGCAGTTGAAATTTATGATTTTCAGTGAATAATCGCCTTATAAAAATATTCTTATTTAATGCAAAGAAAATCTTAAAATTAAAGAAAATCTTATTAATAGATGACAGCTCTGATATCTAATAGCACAATTTTTTTATGCTTTAAGATACTACATTTTCAACCTTACATTTATGCTTTCACTGCAAGATAGATATGAATAAACAACTGCCATATCTATTTAACTTCTTACAGGAGCAACGTAAATTTATAATTATATAAATGAACTACAGTAAAACCATGATTTATCGTTTTCCGGCATTGATCGTTTTATTTCTATGGTCCCTGCACAAATTATACTGAAATAATGTTAATGAAATCTGCAAGCATCATTCTTCAAAAAGTTGTTTCCCTGCATTCAATGTTGTAAAATTTTTCTTCTCATCGAAATGAAATCTAAAGTCATACGAATTCATATAACATACAAACTGGAATTACTTCTTTTATCTTAAAATAAGTCATTTGTGTTGATAATGGTGACAAGAATGCAAATGAAGAGTGGTTGTATATAGCAGAAGATATTATGTTTCCACTGATCAAGATTTTGCAACATGTGGTGTCCTAAACATAGGAGAAAGGTGTGATAATGCAAAAAATTAAAATAATTGCGAAGAAGCAGAGGATAATGCTCATGCAGATGAAGCTGAACTATCATGGTTCTAACTCTGTCTGATGCAATTATGGCTTTTGAGACTGTATGAACTTTTATATATGCATATGAAATTACAGAAAAGTGTTGTATATCTTGAAAGTTTATTTTTTAATTTAAAAAAAGGAGAACAAAAAACAAAAATATTGATTTTTTAAAACAAATATCAATTTTGTATAACTTTATTTTTTTTTCTTTTACAGTTTAGTAAGCAACAAATTAGTATTTAATAGTACATTGTATACACTGCATGAATTAGTAAGGCATAAATATTGCGTTTTTTTATGTTTTGAAGTTAATCTTCATTTATCTTTTTTTTTCTGCACCCCTCGAAAAACAATGGATCGGGGTTCTACTGTATTTAGATTCTACACTGAGTGCAAAATAAAATAATCACCTTTAATACATTTTGCTTGTACAATTGCTGCTAATGTCAAACATATTCTGCTTTAGGAAAAAAAAAAAAAAAAAAAAAAAAATGTTTAAGAAAACATTTTTATATTTAACAAATCTTCAATTTATCAATCAAACAAAGCTTCAGTTTTTTAAATTGCAGTCAGAGTCAGCAATGTATTTATCATTTCTTTTAAATTTGCCAACAAAGATACGTATTTTAAAATTACAGTCAACTCTGTGAAATCTGCCAATGTATAATCCGCAAATGTATATTATCTGTATAAGGTGTTGGAAGGTAAACAGTGAAAATTTTCATTAGCAGTTAATCTTTTAAAATTAAATTTGGTACATATTTTTCCAGTAATCAATTTTCCAATGAATAAATATTTAAATATAAATTGCATATACATATTTAAATTGTACTTTTTGTGCAGTTGTTTTTGATTTATACTCGGATCTTTAAAAATGAACTGTAAACAAAGGTAAACACTGATCTATAATCATTCAAAACTTCAATCCCTAAGTGTGTGGATTTCTCAGAGTTGACGATATAAATAAAAAAAATTACATTTTCTCGTTAAAGGAAATAGGACATTAAATCAAATGTTGCTAATATTGGTTGATTTTAATGCACTTCAAAAATACCTAGCATTCTAATGCAGTAAAAACTTATGACTTATACAATTAAACATTTGTAGTATTTAGTCTATTTTTTTTTTTAATTTAAAAATTGGTTAAAATCATTATAAAAAATAACTTAGATTAGTTAATATTTTTTGAATATTCATGTTATACTTTTTTTGCTTTAAATGGCAGTTGGAAACTTCTTATAGTAGTCATTAGGATTTCCTTTCCTTCCATACAACTTGATGACATCCTTTGTTTTTTTTAATGCTGGTAGTTCACTGCCAATTTCCTCGGGAAAGAATTATTTGTAATGTCCAATCAGGATTGAGAAGGCTGCAGATAAAACCATCTTTTGAAAATGTTTTCTCAGTTTTAAACCTGTCCTCAGTGTCAACATAATTTTCAAATGTTAGATTTTATGGCCAAACGTGTTTCATATTAGATGATTGGAATCTTCAGTTTTGGTGCTCTGTTTTTTCAACCCATGGACAGCTGGTTCAAGTTCCCAACTTGGGTACTCTTTAAATATCTGTCAGAATGGGAAAAAAAACTGTCCTGAGAAATCAGACTTCATACAGAATTCGGAAGAAAAAATCTATGGAGTCCAAAAAATTTTAAGGATTTGTCACTTTTATTGTTATTTATGTGGTATGCACTTGCACAGCCCCAATTCCACAGAGATTCCGCGAGTTACCCACTACAAGAGGGGGGGGGGGGGGGCGTTATCCGTGATCTTCAGACGAAATCAGCGATTTATCTATGATATTTTAGCAAAACTGGTGATTTACTGAGATCTTTTGTCCAAATCGGCAGTTTTTCCGTGTTTTTTTTTTTTTTTTCTATGAAATCGACATTTTTTTGACGATTTTTAGACAAAATTTGCATTTTTACACGATCTTTTCTGGAAAACGGCATTTTATACCCACGATCTTTCAGGGTTGCCACTCTAATCTTGAAAAAAAAAATTCCCTGTATTTTCCCTGTACTACAACGCATTTATCCCATGTTGAGCGCAAAAAATATGTGCGTATATGAAGGCTAATTAGAAATGTTATAATTTGCCATTACCAAATTCCCTGTGTTTTCCAGATTTTTTAGGTTTTTTTTAAAAAATTCCCTGGAATTTTCCCTGTTTTGGGAGGAGAATTAAAATTCCCTGTATATTTTCCCGGTTCTCCAGGTGGCGTGGCAACCCTGTCTTTTGACGAAATCGGCGTTTTTTCCGTAATCTTTTGATGAAATGTTTTTTTTTTTTTTAATGATCTTTTGACTAAATATTTGTAAGCGATCTTTTATTGAAAACAGCATTTTTTTCTGCGATCTTTTAACGAAATTAGCATTTTATCTGCGATATTTGGTGAAATTGCCGTTTTAACCATGATCCGCACAGGAAATTCACGTTTTTCAACGATCTTTTTACAAAGTTCGTGGACAAAAACATTGACGAAATTGTTGTTTTTCCACGAAATATTGACGAAATGTGCGCTTTTTTGGCAATGCTTTCACGAAATTTGCATGTCTCCGCCTTTTTTTTTTTTTCGCGTTGAAAACCGTACAAGTTGGCAACTATGCGAAACTGATAACCCAATTTCAAATTTTCTGAAGAGGATGCCTTCAATTTTTGGAAATTTCAAACAAGAATCATCCCTGAATCCACCGTTATCAGCAAAATTGAGCATGATAAATCTTATTATGAAGAAGAAATCCAAGTTGTATATCTAGCTGTGAAGGAATTAAACAGTGTAATCACTTTTTGAAATTAGAAGCTTAGAGGTGAATCTGGATTATTCTTTTCACTTTTCTTTCCCTTATGGCCATGAAAACTAAATCACTTTGGTGGCTATTAGTATGATCCCAACCAGTCACTGCTGTGCTTCTGATGAATGATGTGCATACAGGATTTACCGTGTGCTTTACAATCACAATTTTTTTTGTTTTTTTGAGCAATATTGCTTGCGTGCAAAACCACCGCATAACTTGAAAAATCCTGGGTCCCCGGAAATTTTAAAATTCTGGATCCTTTTTTTATCAAAAGCGGGTCCCCAATAATAATAAGTCATTATTTTAGATGCAAAAATTGAACTTGTTCATTTGCAAATGAAAAATAAAATGCAATAACCACTGTTTTAATAATAAATAAATAATTAAAACCAATAATTTTTGTTTAAACTATAAAGAGAAATTTTCTTTACTTGTTTAAAGACATTTGAATGTAGAAGATATAACAAGTATCACTATTGTTTGCATTTCTTTTTTTTTTTTTTTTTTAAGGGACAAGACTGATTTATTGAAAAAGACATTTTTGCTGAAAAAAAGAATACTTTTCTTGAGGAGTAAACTGATGGAACTTTTTGATTAGTGAATGGGTGTTTTTCTGAGTCACATTTACTCAGAAAGACTTGGAGCAGTCAGAAACAGGAAAATCTGTTTTTAGAGCAGGGGAAAAAAAAATTGAAGCAAAAAAATTAGTTTTTGGAACAGAAAAATTCACTCCCAGCATTTTTTTTTTTTTCCCCCATGCCTGTTTGACAAAATTTGAGTTTTTACACGATCTTCTGACGAAATTTGCCGTTTTCCGTGATTTTTAGACGAAGTTTATCGTTTTTTCGCGTTTTTTTGATGAAATCTACCATTTCTCGAGATTTTGTGACGAAATTAGCCATTTTTTCGCGAATTTTTTGAATAAATCTATCTTTTTTAAAGATTTTTTGACGAAATCTATCGTTTAATTGCGATTTTTTGACGAAATCTGTCGTTTTATCGCGATTTTTTTTGACAAAATATGTCATTTTTTCACATCTTTTTGAGAAAATTTGCCTTTTTTTGGAGATTTGTGACAAAATTAGCCATTTTTTTTTATGAAATTTGCCATTTCTTCGAAAATTTTGACGAAACCTGTCGTTTTAGCGAATTTTTTTGTCAAAATATGCCGTATTTTCCGAATTTTTCGACAAAATTTGCAGTTTTATCGCGATTTTTACACGAAATTTGTCGTTTTTTTTGCGATTTTTTAAGGAAATTTGCCATTTTTCCGAAATTTTATGAGGAAATTAGCCATTTTTTGCAAATTCTTTGATGAAATTTATCGAAAAATAGTCGTTATTTTGAAATTTTTTAATGAAATTACGCGTTTTACGGGACATGTAAGAACTATTTTTCTGCGTCCCGTTGCCGATTTTTTGCGTATTTTACGCACTATAGCGCGTCCGCGGCATCCCCAACCCCAACCGCAACACAATTTAAGGAGTTTCTAAGGAGAATTTTGTTTATCTAAGTAGTTCTAAGTACTACTTGGGAACGATTTCATTTCTAAGTAGTTTCTAAGGAGTCCAAGGAGTCTGTGCGAACCCTGGAAATACGCCCACTGAGAATCATTTGCTGTATGAATAGCCACCAAGAATTCATTTTGTGAATTTTCTTTACTTCTAAATTGATAAGAATACCATTGAATAGTTTATATTTTTTTAAACAATGTATAACAGATCACCTTGATACATATGCAATAAAATGAATGTAACATTTGTTGGAAAGAAAAATGATTTTACTACTTCTAGATTTTTAATGGCTGGAGGATGCGAAAAAGGTCACTGAATCAAGATTCGGATCATTTTTGCATGTCGTTAAAATGAGCAAAGCAAAATATTGCAAGTATTAGAAAATGGTTGGTACCTCATCTAATGGTCTCTAAATCAGGGATCATAAAATTGCAAATCTAGTGTATTAACTATTACTATGCATATACATAAATTCAGCTTAGATGCTGTATCTTCTCGCAAGCCGCCATTTTGTGTCCCTGTTATTTCTCATACATTATTATTTACCCTTAAGCCACAAAATGCAATTGAAATGATTATTTAATGATTGAATCATACATTTCAAAAAAGGTATTAAATTAAACAAGACAATCTACTGTGGAAACTTAGATTGAAAGAGCAAATTTTTAATAGTAAAATTCGTTTGATTTATTTATTCATTTATTTTGTAAAACATTTATTTAAAGTGAAAACAATTTTTTTAGTATGCATAAGTCTTAAAAATATTTATTTTATGTTTCCTCAAAAAAAAAAAAAAAAGATTGCAAAATAATAATAAATATAACAATTTGTGAGAAATAATAGGGAAACAAAATGGCGGCTCACAGGAAAATACGGCATCTTTTCCATAAATTGTATATGTATTTGGACTAATTCATTTGGGGAAGGGAAAAAAAATCTAATGAAATACGGATGTTGAATTTTCTCTTTCATAAAAAAAGTTACATATTTACAATAGTTTCCGCCTGGTATAAAAAGTGGCAGGATGATAAAAAAAGGAAAAAAAAAAATCACTTTTTTTTTTAATTCTTAAAAGCACATTTTTATTATTCAGCACACTTTAATTTTTTTTTTTTTTTTTTTTTTTTTTTTTCTATTTCAAAGCTGTTTTTAATATTTAAAATTCATGGTACTCTTTTCAAGACAAGCAAGTTTTTAAGATGCAAAAAAGTAAACAAAAAAGAGTGAGGGCTAATTTTTCACACAAGGCAGGGTTCTCAACACATTTTAGTCCTCAAAAAGGAGGGAAAGGGGACCATTTTTGCATAAAAAGGGGACTTTGGGGGACCATTTTTGCTTAAAAAGGGGACTTTGGGGGACCATTTTTGCATAAAAAGGGGATTTTGAGGGACCATTTTTGCATAAAAAGGGGATTTTGAGGGACATTTTTGCATAAAAAGGGGATTTTGAGGGACCATTTTTGCATAGAAAGGGGATTTTGGGGGACCATTTTTGCATAAAAAGGGGATTTTGGGGGACCATTTTTATTAAAAATGGAAACCAAATAAGGATCATACGTCTAAAAATATAGCATGAATTTTTATAAATAAGAAAGTAAATTTTTAAAATTACCCCAGAAAATGTGTTTGATGGTTATCTTTATATGATTTCATTAAACAATGTACACAATTTTATTTAAGCACATTTAAATATCCTACTGAAAAAGTAAATAAAGCATTCAATATTTCAGCATTCACCTTGATAATTACAAGGTAAAAAATATTACAGGTAAAAAATAATAGTGATCAGTTAATAAAAACAAGTAAGTGGTTAAGTATGATCACAGATCACTCAGACGGTTTTATTTATTTATTTTTTTTTTCAAAACATTCTAACCTTTAATTAATAACCAAAATTGTTAATAATTAAATTTGTTAAAAATTGATAATTGTTTATAATGAATAAATCCTTACATAGATGGGGATGACACAAAGCAGTGAGAATGGAGGTAGAGAGAGAGAGAGTGAAGAATAACATTATTCATAACCTGGCTTTTCATTTAAGATATTACATGACATATTGTAGATTAAATTTTTTGAAAATTTATTTCAATAGTGTCCCCTGGCGACAGAAAGGGATGAAAAGATGCTAGACTTAGACTTAGACTTAGACTTAGAGATGGGGGGTTCAAAGAACCAAGCACTGCGACCAGAGGTCTATTGTACTAACCCCAGAAAGAAGTCCTAAAAAAGGCCAGTCGCTGAAGCAAAATTCAGCAGACATCTCAAAGGAATGTCATAGAGCTCCCAGGGCTCAATTAAATGACGACCAAGGTGTTCAAACCTTTGGGCAGAAAACCCCTTGCACTCACAAAGAACATGCACAGCTGTTTCTTCCTTATAAAGGCAACCTCTACATATTGGGTCATTCTTTACACCAATAATAGTAAGGTGCCTCTTCAAAGGACAATGCCCAGTTAAAAGACCAATGGCTTTTCTAATGCCATTCCTGTTAAGCATTAAAAGCTCCTTATGCCTAACACTAGGACAACCACGGTTAAGTTCTTTTGCCTGTCGCTGTCCTTTAATGTTACGCCAATCTACATATTGCTTCTCTCTAAAGATCTTAAAGACAGTAGTTCTAATAAGATTACTAGAGATCCCAATAGCTGGCTCAGGACCAACAAAAGAGGTGATAGACCCATTCCTTGCCAATTCATCAGCCAACTCATTACCACTTATACCAGAGTGCCCAGGTACCCAGTAAAGAGTAACCCTGTTGCTAATTGCCAATTTGCAGAGTAAAGTATAACAATCCCATACAATATGGGAGGTTATAACATGCTTACTTAAAGCAAGTAGTGCTGCTTGACTATCAGAACAAATGTGTATACATCTATTACTATAGCCAATGTCTAAACAAATTCTGCAGCACATAAGAATGGCAAAGACCTCAGCCTGAAAGACTGTAGAGTAACTGCCCAAGGGATAAGAATACTTAATACCATCGACTGGGCAACAGACACCAGCACCAGTATTTTTGTTCATTTTTGAACCATCTGTATACCAAATAGAGCACTTCCTGCCAATATGGGTAGGAACTGAATCCCAATCACCCCGTGAGGGCAAAAGAATTTGATATGCTTTATCAAAGGCATATTTCACAGGCATTCCATCACTAGGCATGCCAAAGTGAGGATATTCAATAACCTCTCTGTCAAAGTTTTTCCAAGACAAATAGTCTGAATAAGCTTTCCAATGGCCTAAGTATTTAAACCTCCTCATGCATATGATGGCTTCAGCCTCTATACACATAAAGAGAGGATGCATACCAAGCAAAAGCTCAAGAGAAGCCGTAGGAGTGGTTCTGATACAGCCAGTCATAGCAATACAAACCATCCGCTGAAGCTTGTTTAGTTCTATTTTAGCTGAATCCAGCCTAGTTCTAGACCACCACACAATGGAACCATAAGTAACTATAGGACGAATAATCATCCTATATATCCAAAGGATAGTCTTGGGATTTAAGCCCCAGGTTCTGCCAACAGCATTTCTGCAAGTCCAAAAGATTTTTTTGGCCTTGTTTAGACAGAACTCAAAGTGCCTCCTCCAGTTAAGTTTGGAATCAAAGTAGATGCCAAGATATTTGACATCATCAGAGCATGTTAGTGCCTGACCAAAGAACACAATATTTTGCACATCAATATTTTTCAAATTTGTGAAGGCAACCATTGTGGTCTTATGTGGATTGACTGAAAGCCCTTCAGTACTGCACCACTTTTCAATGCGTCTGAGTGCATCAGACATAAGGGAGCAAACTGTTTTTATAAATTTTCCTCTAACAATGACAACAACATCATCAGCATAACTTATGCAAGATAAGCCTGAAGAAGTTATGTCATTCAAAAGTGAATCAACAACTAGGCACCAAAGGACAGGTGAGAGAACACCCCCCTGTGGACACCCGGCAGTTGCATGGACAGTGCAATCATCACCACCAAGAGAAGCGTTAATGTACCGAAACGATAACAGAACCCTGATCCAGTTAACAATAGTATCATCAACGCCCCTCCTTATGAGGGCTCGAAGAATAGTCTCTATAGGGACTTTGTCAAAGGCACCCTCAATATCTAAGAAGATTGCTAACGCAACTTCTTTAGAACTCAAAGTCTTCTCTAAAATGAATGAAAGACTATACAAAGCAGTGTCCGTAGACTTGCCAGGCTGATAGGCATGCTGAGAGTCTGAAAGTGGAAAAGCCTTCAGCACAGTTTCCCTAATATACCTATCAATAAGCTTTTCCAATGTTTTTAACAGAAAAGATGTGAGACTAATAGGTCTGAAAGATTTAGCCTCATAATAGTTATCTTTCCCTACTTTTGGAATAAAGATAACCTTAGTATGCCTCCAGGCACTAGGAATATGTCCATAGGCAATACATGCCCTGAAAATTCTACAAAGTACCGGAGCAAGGAGCTGAATACCCTCCTGAAGAAGAGCAGGAAATATGCCATCCATACCAGGAGTTTTGAAAGGTTTGAAAGACTTAATAGCCCAAACAACCCTATCATAGGTAACAACCTTCTTTGCAGTCTCCCATTTACTCCTCCCACAACTATTTGTTGAAATAGGAGAGAAGGGAGTAGAGATGGGAATGCTCGGAAAAAAACCGGAAAAATTGGGAAAAAACCCGGGTTTTTTTCGGTTTTTTTCCGAAGGCTTATTTTTCAATTTTTCCGAACTGGAAAAATTGAAATTTCATTTATGAAATAATATAGTGAAAATTTTGTAATAGCTACATTCTCATACTTTTTATTTTATTTATTTTTATGTTGAGTGTCCCACATGAAAACTTTAATGTGGGTAATCTGAGCAGAAATCTGTTTGAGAAGATTTGAAAGGATCCTTCACATTTTTTTCTTGTTTGAAACACAACACCCGTCGCAAAATTTCTCTTGAAAATAGACATTTCAGAAATAAGTTTAATCTACAAATTGAATCTTTCGCAAATGCAGTGATTGAAGAAAAAAAAAATTCATGCCATATAGCAGCTGAATCTTATCAAGTTGTATATATGCATAAATAACCTTATTAAAAATGTCTAAATAGGACTCTAAAAATAGTTATAATTTCTTATTCACAAATTCTGAATGTATTTTGCATAAGTATATATACAAGAAATTCACAATTTCACAAAAACAGGATTACATGAAAAAAATCTAGATATATAATTAAATGCAACTTCTCTTTTTAAAAATTAATTCATGTGCAAAATTATTTAATAATATGCCGATTAATAGAAATGGTAAAATTAAAAAATTAACATAAAATTTGAAGCATGCATTTATTACTTTTTTCTATCTTTTCAAGAAGTAAGTATTGAATTCGTGAAAATTTTGACTTCCAGTTTTTGGTGTATTAAAATGTTTTAGAAGATCCTGAACAGGATTTGATAGTTTTTGGAAAATATCTGTCACGCTGTGAGTTTGTATGGCACAAAAATTTCAAGAATTAATGTATGTATTTTTATAAAACTTCAGATTAAGTTAATCTTTGATATAACTTTGTGCATATTACTTTTTGGTAAAAATCACTCAACAGATGACGCTGCTATGCTGCATTATTCATGATTATCGCAATAGCTCTATCTCAAGGACTAAAGCACAATTTTTTTTATCAAACTACAGATTTAGCCAGTTCCTGATATATATTAATGTTGTTTAGTTTTTGGTGTAAATTGCCATATAAATGGCACTACTATGCTGCATTTTTCAAGATTTCGTTAAAGCTGATTAATTGAATTTTTTTTCAAAGTATTGAATCTAAAATTGATCTCTATTTTACCTCCATAATGTACAGTAATGTTGCAAAAACATGGGCAGTTTGCATTAGAAAAGTATAACTGCGATGAAAAAATAAAAACCATATTTTATAACAAGTAACTATGTTCCAAATTATACATTCCCTCTTGATAAAACTTTGAATTTTTGTAGTTTTTTAAAGCACACTAGAAGTTTATCTCTGTAAGTAACTGCTTTTGTTAATTCCTCAAATAGCGAGCATTTTCTATTTGTAGTGTTCTGTTTTCATAACTTTTGAGTTCCACTCTTAGAAATATAAAATTACCATGTGGAAACATTATTGAATATGGTTTCTTACTCAAGAATAGAATACCAGATTTCAGGATAAAAAGAAAAAAAATAAATTTAATTAAACTTAAAAAAAAATATTTTTCTGGTTTCAGTGAGTAAAAATCTAACAGTCAATAAATCCTATGCTATTTTTTAGTTGCAGACCTGAGTAAGCCAAACTAAAACTTAGTTTTGTTTGAATTTAGATTATAAAACTAAATCAAAACTGAGAGAGATTGGAAAGCTATACCAAAACTAAACATATTTTTCAAAGGAAATAAAATTATAATTTAAGAAAAAGGAACAATGGAATTTTTGGAATACTGATATTGATAATAACGACAGAATTCAAACAATTTCTTTAAACTAATATTATTTACTTATAAAACTATACTTATGTAAATGGAATGCATAATTTATTTCATTCCAAACTGAAGACATATTGGCTCAGGTTCTTACATTAGGTCAATTAGTAGTTAAACATGTAACTGAAAAATCATTTCAACAAAGATATGATATAACAAACAATAGTGTTTTAAAAATTCTTAGGCTGTGGGGAAAAAAAACTAAACTTTTAAAAGCAGGCTTTGCTATTTTCTTTTTATTTTGTAATGTAAAGTGAAAATAATTTTCATTTAATACAAATAAATGGGAAAAAATGTTTATTATTTAATATTCTCTAAGAAAATATAATTTATTTGGGAGAAACAGTCATGAAAAATCAATTTTTCCAATTTTTCCGTTTTTTTCCGAAAAAAACCGGTAAAAAACCAGTTTTTTTCCGCCACTTATATTTTTCCGGAAAATTTACATCTCTAGAAGGGAGTACCATCATTGACAGCACTAGAACCTGGAAAATGAACTCTTAGCATTTCAACTAATGTTTCCTTTCCAGAATTAGTAAAGCTGCCATTTGGAAGCTTAATAGTATTTAAGCTACAGTTCCTATCTTTGGCCATAATCTTCACAATTTTTGCCATAGTAGGAACATCATTAATGCCACTGCAAAAATTCCTTGAATGAAAAGATGCTAACCGTTGGGATATGTTGAGCAGATTTTTTTACTTTCTTCTATCTTTACAAGAAGAAAGTATTGGATTCATGAAAATTTTCGACTTCCGGTTTTTGACGGATTTATACGTTTTAGAAGATCCTGAACACGTTTTGACTATTTTTAGAAAATGTCTGTCTGTCTGTCTGTAAGTGACAAAAAATTTGTGGGTGCTCTATCTCAAGAACTAATGCTCAAAATTTAATAAAATTTTATATTCAGTTAGATCTTGATATGAATTAGTGCCTATTGGTTTTTGGTGAAAATTGGCCTGCAGGTGGCGCTGCTATACTACGTTTTTCATGATTTTCAAGATTGCTATATCTCAAGAACTAATGCACAGAATTTCACCAAACTTCAGATTCTGTGACCCATTGAGATACATAGCCGCTGATACGTTTTTGGTGTGAACTGCCCTATAGGTGGCGCTGCTATGCTACATTTTGCACGATTTTTGCGATAGCTATATCTCAAGAACTAATGCAGAGAACTTAAATTTTAGATTCTGTTACACTAGAATATATAACATAATTAGACGCAGATTACATTTTGGTATTAACCTTGCAACGGGTGGTGCAGCTATGCTGCATTTTCCACGATTTTTTCGATAGCTATATCTCAACAACCAACGCACAGAATTTCATCAAATTTCAGATTTTGTTACAAAATGACATATAACATAATTACACAATGATTATGTTTTGTTATAAATCCTTCAACTGATGGTGCTGCTGTGCTATATTTTACACTTTTTTTTTAAAAACTAGCTATATCTCACGAACTAATGCACAGAATTTCATCAAACTTCAGATTCTTTTACACCATAACATAATTAGATGCTTTTTTACGTTTTGACATAAATTGTCCAAGATATGGTGTTGCTGTGCTACATTTTGCAAATTTTTTGGTATAACTATAGCTCAAGAACTAATGGACGAAATTCCATCAAATTTCAGATTCTGTTATGTCTTGACATCAGTAGATGCTTATTAGGTTTTAGTATAAATTACCCAACATGAGGCACTACTAAGCTCATTTTCTCAGAATATTAATTAAATTTTGCATTTTAGGCTTTTCGGATACCAGAATCTCAGTAGGCTAGGTCAAATGTTCGAGGAAATTCGATAGTGAGTAATTTTGGGGTCACCACTTTTTTTTTTAAATATTAAAATGTATTTATGAGATAGAAGAAAGTTTTGGGATTGACACATCCAACTAGTTTTCTTAATTTTTTAGAAAAAATTTATGGAGTGGTAATGAACACAAACATTAAAACATCTGCTAGAGGTGAAAAAATGAGTTAAGACGGTGGGAAATGGGTGCTTAGGCCAAGAGTTTTAAAAGGATGTGTGAAAAAAAATCAATTTTCTGATTCCCCACCCCGCACACGCATGCACATGAAGAAATGCCCCTAATTGTCTAGGGTCAAAATAGACCCTAGCAAGATGTTGGGCTTGATGAGATACCTCCTTCAGCCAACCTTCAAATGAGATTGAATCTCACTGTAGTTTAATTAGGGGTTGAGTTAGAAAATTGCTTAAAATACTTAAATTAGAGCCTGGAGAAGTAAAAAAGAAACTTGGAAATTTAATCCCACACACACTACTTAAAATTTTTTGCATGTTATAAAAAAAATATCTGAGATTTTAAAATCGATAACTTGATTACTTTTCTTAATTTCGTTTTTTTGCTAAGATTAATTTTTGGATTAGTGCTAACTACTACCATTCATAAATAAAAGGGGCCAATAAGTTCATTTTATATAGCCTATAATAACAAATCAGACAAAGTAATGATAATTAGTGGAGAAACGCTTAGATTTAAATAACATGTCATATAAAAGCATTTTTTTGTCTTTTTAAAAAGTTATATTTGAATAAAATAAAATCTTAATCAATTTTTATGAAAATTACACATTCAGAATTAGTGTAAAAGTATAGGCATACATGCACAAGTTTAAAATCTATAAATGAAGTACATGTAAATATTATGTACCCCAGGAACAGTCCTTTTCAAACTAATCGGATGTGGCAATCCCGAAACTTTCTTCTACCTCATACATGTTAATACTTCAAAATTCGCTATCACAGTCCCAAAATTAAATTGCAACTTATGCCCATCATGAGAAGTCTAAAGATATGAAATTTTGTATATTAGTTCTCCAAATATGACTATCGCAAAATTTATGCAAATCCCACAAAATGCAGTTTAGGAGCACCATCTATTGAAAGATTAACATCAAAACCTAATCAGTAACAACTTGCATCAATGCTAACTGAATCCTAAGTTAGATAAAAATTTGTGCATTAAATCAGATAGATCTGCAGAAATTCTCAAAAAGAAAAAGCATCATATCAGCACTACCTTTTAATGAATTTACATCAAAATGTAAAAAATGTCAATTCATCTTAAGGACTAACTGAATCTAAAATTTCATGGAATTCCGTGCATTAATTCTGGATATAGAACTATTGCGGAAATCTCAACACAGATTAACAATGCCACTTGTTGAGGGATTTATACCAAAATATAAAAAATGTCAATTCATGTCAAGACTAACTGAATCTGAAGTTTGATAGAAATCTGTGCATTGGTTCTGGAGATTGAACTATTGCAGAATTCTTGAAAAATGCTACATAGAAGCACCACATGTCGAATGATTTACACTTAAAACTAATCAACACCAATTTATAGTGGCGGAAAAAAGTTTCCAGCCAGTATAAAAATTTTCGTTATTTTGAAAGTACACCCATATAAAGGAACCTCAAAGTGATACTCATATATTATATAGACATAATAGTTAGGAACTTATTTATGGAACAACAAATGAATATCAATAAATACAACTAACAAAATTAATTGGAAAAAAAAAAAAAAAAAAAAAAAAAAAAAAAAAAAAAAAAAACCCTGCATGCTTTCAAAAGTTATCGGCCATCTTGGAAAGTTTGGAAAAAAATTGTGTTATAATAGAAAATTACTGATCAATTAGATTTACAATTAGTATGTTGTCATACCTTTAGCAAAAAATACTTGGCATCGATTCAATGAACAGCTGAAAATCATCTGTGGTACGTTTTCCCACTCATCTTCAAATTTATGGGGAAAATTCCGGCCATGCTGAATTGTAGTTTTATTAATTTCAAACATGTTTCTAAAGTTCATTCCAAAGATTTTCTATAGTATTTAGATTGGGTGCTTGGGCTAGCCATTTAAAAAGCGAAATATTTTTGTGCGAAAGTCATTGCTTGACAAGCTTTCTTATATGCTTCGGTTTCTTATTATACTGAAACTAATAGTTGTGACCAAAATTTTGCCTCCAATAAGGCAGCAAATTATCTTGCAAAATATCCTTATATATTGCATCATTCATCTTGCCTCAGATTTTAACAGACAGACTGGCATCTTTTCCATAAAATGCCCCTTTATAATGTAATGTATCTTCCACCATGCTTAATTGTAAGAATAACACATCTGGAATCATGTCTTTTGTTGCTAAGTCATCGGGCATACTGCTTGCCAAGACCTGTTATTGAAGACAGGTCAAGCAATAGCTTAATATAGTAAATTTCGCATTCTGCAATTTTTTTAATTTTTAAAAATTTTAATGAGATTCTTAAAATTTGCCTGTATTCTGAGGTGATTTTTTAACATATAGATTCATGAAAGAATTTCAGTTGCAATACTTTTTTATACCCATTATAATAAATTTTGTCTTCTTGGATTTTTAAACTTTTAGTGATTTTCAAAGTTTTTTTATTTTATTTTGCGGCGATTTTTTTCAAACACAAAAAAGGGGACTTGGGGGACTAAAATATAAAAAAGGGGACCTTTTTCTAAAAAGGAGACTTTTGGGGGAAAAAGGGGACCATTTGGGAGCCCTGCACAAGGGCACAATTTTGTAAATTAAAGGGCAGGTAGGATGGCAACACTCTCCTGAAACTCTCTAGGGAGGAAATCTGATGTAGCAGCTAGTTACATCACATAAAATTACATGTTCATTATTACATCTAAATGTGTATGTAAATGCTTAAGATATCAGTTATTCTTCAATAAAAAAATCTAAACAAATACATACTTTGATATCACTATCAGACACACCATAATCTAAATTTGAAACAAGAAGTTTTGTGACTCCATCAGTTGTTCTACCACGATTTACTCCACCATCAAATAGATCATGTTGCCATTTATCTGGTATATCTCTAGGCTATATAGACAAATAATTTTTATTAATTTAAAATCATACAAGACAATATACATGTATAACATTAGATTTTTTTTTAAAAACAGTACATTTTAAAAAGCTTTTTTTCTAATATACAAAATGAGATATCATATCAGAACTTGAAATTAAGATTTTTCCGAGGAGGCGAGTCTCCATCTCATTATTTATAAATGGAGGGGAGTTTGGCTGTTTGGGAGAGAGAAAAGAATCTTTAAAATGCACTATTATTTTATGTGTTAGCAATATAAAGAATTACAAGAATAGAGACATGACAAAATACCACTGAAGCTTTTTTTTATCAACAACTCAGAATAATTATATATAAAAAAAAAAAAAAGTCAAGATTTTATACAGCCGAATTTTTACAGCAGATAAATTCCCTCCCTGAGCTAATTTTTTTTGTTACAGATCTAAAACTGTTTTTAGTACGGCTATGATAGATTTTAGATTGAGTGCAGATTCCTGCAACTTGGGTTCAGGTTAAACCCAATTTTATAAAAGTTAGTTTAATATTATTTCTGATTAAAAACTATACATATAATAATAAACATATGTTTGTGTGTGTACTGTTTTATATTGAGACTGCTGCATTTTCTGCAACCTTCTGATGAAACTCATTTCTACTTTTGCAATTCTTTAAAGAAATTTGCATTTTTTTTTTTTTTTTTTTTAAAGCAGCCTTTTGATTAAATTTGCATTTAATTCGCGACTTTTCAGCTAAATTCAGGTCTTTGTGATTCTTTGATGAAATTCACTTTTTCTAGCTGCTCTTTGTTAAATTTTTTGTTTATTAAAATAAACACAGCCCTTCGATGAAATTAGACAAAAAATTTTACAAGATTTTGATGAAATTACTGTATTTTCGGGTGTATAGCCCGCACTCTTAAATTGAGCAGTGCAGTAAAAAAAGTTCGTGTATAAGCCGCAGAGATGCATCGGTGTATAGTCTGCAGGCTATACACCATTTACGAACGTATATTTCGATCAGGGTTCAATGTTAGAAGCCATTAAAGTATATACACGCGTATAAGTCGAGAAATTTTAGACAAAAAAAGAATTTCAAAGTGGGGGGGTCGTATAAGGCAAAGTTGGAAAATTTCATTAACGGCCACTGGCCGGTAAGACTGGTTTTTTAAGTGGCCACTTTCTTTAAACTAATGGCCACTTTTTTATTTAAAAATGCTAAACAGTAAAATTCTTTAAGTATTAATCTAAAACTGAATAGCCCAGATAAATATGTTAATATATTTGAACAAAAAAAGTAGAATCCTTGATGAAATGGAAGAAAAATTTTGTTCTCTCCATATGAAAAAGTGGCCAGGAGGTGGCCGCTGATAGACAATTTTTCACTAGCCACTTTTTCCAATTTACTGGCCCTGTGGCCGGTGCTAATTTTGCCCTTTAGGGGGTCGACTTATACGCGAGACATTAAAAAAAAAATCTATGAATAAAATATCGGAAAAAGTTTGCTAGCGAATCGGTGCTGAAGCACCCTTTGTCTTTGTAGAGTACAAAATCCAAAATCTGGAACCTTTCCTACCTTGACAATTCTTAGTTTAAGATCATTTTTAGTTTATTAGGATGAACGAAGCGAATCCTCTACTAGGCCACTCAAATTACATTTTGTCATACACTTTACAAAAAAAACTATTCAGTATTTTAACTTCAAATTAAACACAAAAATAAATTATGATCTGTAGATTTGCACAATATATTTTTTTTTTACAGTAAAACGTTAAAAAATTTATTATTTTAATTAATTTATTTTACATGTATTTCCAATACGGACGTATTTTAGCAAATAAATAAAAAATGAAACGCGTATATTTTCAGAAAAAAATATAAATCATGGTGTAAGTAATTATAGATAGAATCATGATTAATTTAATAAATAAAATATGTTTTCATTATTCAGCAAAATCGTTTGCACAGATGACCCTTAAACATTTAAAAAAAATTGTATTGTGGATTTTTTTTTTTTTTTTTTTTTGTAAAGTGGCAACAAAAGAATTGTAAAGAAATAAAATTAATTGTTAAATTTGTTACATAAATGAAAAATTAAAAGAATTGAAGCGTGAAGTTGCTGCCTCGATTCAAGCGCTTTATAAATGTACTAAAGCAAAGTTGGCCGATTCAGAAACGACAAATTGACTTTAACCATTTCTTACATTATCATTTGGATCTAAAGTAATGTTACGTTCTTATTTGTGGACTGAAAAAGGTTTAGTGAACCGGACTTTGTTGCACGTAATAAAGAAAATCACAAGCCACCAGACCAGATATCACGAATAATCATGGATAAATTTGAATACTACAATAATTTAACTTATCAGAATTGGTGCGTACCAATTCCCCCAATAATTAAATTCTGGAAAAATGGAAGCATAAATTGCTCAAGGAAAGAATTTCTTCTGCAGTTAGCTTTTGCTGTTATAATTCATAAATCCCAAGGTTTAACATTAGATGAAGCAGTTGTAGATATTGAGGATATATAGACACCAGTTGGCTTAAAAACGTATGTAACGTTGTCGAGAGTGAAAATCCTTCAAAATTAAGCATTCAATAGAGATTTTCCTTACGAAAAATTCTACAATATCGAAAATTCTGATACGCTAACATGTATAAAAATGAAGAAATTAGAAAAAAAAAGTTTTACAGTTAAAAATTCGTAGTATCAACGAGAGCAGATTTTAAATGTTTTTCCAGAAAATAGGATTTTGAAGAAGTAACTTTCTTTAAGCTCTCTTCAAATATATTATTCTAAAATAGCTATCAAAGATTATTTGATGTTAATTACAAAGATTTGAAACATGCATATTTCAAACAACTTTAAAAAACAATAGTGGTTACTGGAAATTGTAAAAACATCTTTAAAAAAGCTTTTAGTTGAAAATTTAAAAATATTTTGTAAAATTTTGCTTCGAAAATATTTTACTATGCCAGTCTCACATCATAAATAAAAAAATAAAATGCACCAAAACATAAAATAATGTTTTTGTTTAATAAAGATGCAAAAATATTAAAAATTATTTTTACTTTCAAATATCTGTTTTATAAAATAATGCTTCGCGAATCCAAACAAAGCATGGCTTTTGCTAGTTTCTCAAAAAAATAATCTACCTTGCCCTGTTGCAAAGAACAAAAAAAAGTGTGTGATTTATGTCATTTCGGAACGATTCAGAGGAGTCTGTCTTTTTCGAAACGATTCCGAGAAATCCTTCTTTTTCAGAGTCATTTCATTACGGAACGAGTCAGAGGAATTGCTTCTTTTTGGAACGAGTCAGAGGAATTGCTTCTTTTTGGAACGAGTCCGAGGATTTTTCTCTTTTTGGAGTTTTGGACTGTCCAAGGATTCGAATCTTTAGGGAACCTTTCCTAAAAAAGACTGATTCCGTGATTTTGTTCTTTTAGTTCCACTGCCGGAATCGCTCCTCAACAAATGATACATCTCTACTAAAAAGCTGATTACAGTTAACGTTAAAACGACTTATTCAGCAAAAAGTAAGTTTAAAATAAGTAACATCTTATACTTTTGTTTTTACCCTTTCAAATCAAGAGCAAATTGCGTTCAAGCGTCATTATTCCTCGCTGCTGTTTGGTGCAATACTTGGCGATAGTTGCGACAGTTCTTGCAAACCAAGAAATAGCTATTTAAGCAAAACCCTTTACAAATATGAGAGAACTCTCTATATTTCGCGGCATAGCGAAAAAAATGTACAAATTTCGATGTTTTTTTCTAATTATTTGAGGTTCAAAAATTGTAGAAAAAATATCACGATTTCCAAATTAAAAAAAAAAAAAATCTTTGTATAACCTGCACCGTGTATAAGCCGCAGTGGTTTTTTCGAAGGTTTTTTCTTGTATAAGCTGCGGACTATACACCCAAAAATACGGTAATATTTATTTTGCGATACTCTGTTGAAATTTATATTTTTTCTGCGATACTGAGATGAATTTTGTATTCATTAAGTGACCCAGGGCTGATTCTGTTCTGAATTTTTCAAAAATTTAAGGTATTCAGTTCTGAAAATTAAAAAACAATCTAAAAAAAAAAAATGTGAACTTTGACAGTCAACGAAAATAAAGTATTTTTGTAAATCAGCAGCTTCTGAACAAAAGTATATATAAAAAAAAAAATGTGAATAAAATAATTTTATTCAACATAGCAGATGTTTAAACACAAACTATTTTAAGTAATTTCTCATTTTTCCATCTCATGCACTTTTTTTTTTTAACAATCTCATGCTTGAAAATGTATTTAAAATATCACTTAAAATCTGAGCTGCCAATCTTTTATTATTATTCATGACTATATTGATTACCGAATTAGTTGACTGTCACATGTGATCATGGTTGTGTTGTGATCATAGGTGCAAACTTTCCATCCACAGGACAGAACCTTATGAAAATTCACAAGGATGGATACAATACAATACAAAAGTTTTTTTGATTATTCAGGATTTACACAAAAACTTAAGAATCGGGCTTAAAATAACTCCACTTTTTGACCATCCTGTTTAAAATTATGATTTGAATCTGAAATGCCCGCACATATTTTTTTATGACATACTACTTTTCTACGGAAACTTTAAATTACTAAATTGACGGTAATTTTGCATGCAAAAAATTTGTTTATGCTAACAGAGATAAAATAAAAATGTGACAAAACTTGAATAATTTCATTTGCTGTCATTTATACTTCTATCATCAATGTAATTTGTATTGCAGTATTCCTTGACTTTTTAAAAATTTTCTTTTAAAGTACTTTGATTTGATATTCATTCCTGAGATGATTGAGCAAACTGTTTTCACATAAAAATAAACTAAATTTTTTGTCCCATAATGACAAAAAATTTAGTTTATTACTATTTTTTGTCCCATCCTTCGATAGGCATCGCATTTATTTTGCTATTTTTTGGACGAAAACAGTCTTTTTTTGTCAGAAAGAGTGCTTTTTTTCAGGATCTTTTCACGAAAATCATGTATTATCAGCAATTTTTTTTGAAAAAAATCGTGTCTTTTATAACAATTTTTTGACGACTTTTCCTCGATCTTTTGACAGAAATCTCATTTTCTCTGCAATTCTGACAGAAATAGCATTTTCTCCATGATCATTTGAAGAAAATCCCATCTTTTCCGTGATTCCTTGACAGAGACTGCGTCATTTTCACGATTCTTAGACAGAAATAACTTTTACCCGAGATCCGTAGACAGGAATCACATTCTGCAATTTTTTTTTATGAAATAGCGCTTTTTTTTTTGCGCGATCTTTTGACAGAAATAACGCCTTTTTCCACAATCATTTGACAAAAAAATCACATTTTATTTACAATCTTTTGACGAAAAATTGTGTTTTTTTTTTTTTTTTTTGTTTTTTTTCGCTTGGCAAAAAATGATTTATTTTCATGATCATTTTTCGTCGTCAGAGAATTTTCCTGTCGCACTTCTGTCCTCGGGAACTTTTAAAAGACTGAATTCCATCATGTGGATAGAAAACTTGCACCCATACCTTGCACATGTTAATACTAGAGCCGTACCGAGTACTCGGTATTCTGCCTACTCGGCCAAATTTTGGCCGAGTACTTGGCCAATACCGAGTAGTTGTAAGAGTTTCATTTTTTTAAGCATATGAATTTATAACTGATTTGTAAAAAGTTATTCGAATATCAATGTATAATATATGTAGTAATTCATAAAACTATTTACTCTGTATTTAACAATATGTCAGCAAAATATTGAAAAAGTTAAGAACAAAATCCCTAAAAAAATTTCACATTTATACAAATAAAAATACTTTTTTATATATAGGAAAACAGAAAAGACTTATTTTGGATAAAGAAACTGAAAATACAATAAAAAATTAATAATTAAATATATTTCAAATTATGGTGCAAAAACACCAAACGTTCTACATTGTCAGTAGACAGAGCATTTCTTTTATTACTATAAATTTGGCCGGCCTCTGAAAATATACGTTCAGAATAAACAGTTGTTGAAGGTGCACATGAGAGTTTTTTGCAAGGTTGCACATAATCGGAAAAGTTTTATTTTTTCCCTCACCATGCAAATGCAATGTCAGTTTTACATGTCTTCTGTTAAGAAAGCCTGTATATCTTTTTGTATCAATTCTTCATGCAATGATTTTAAACTAGTACTAGTGCCACAATCTTTTTGTTCATTCACAATTTTCTCAAAACATTGCCAGAAAATAGAAGAACTTTTTGCTAGCATTTTCTCTTTTGGTTCGTCGACATTAGCATTCTCATATTGTATTTTTTGTTTCTTTGGTGGATTTTCAAGTTCTAGATCATCTAAACTCATCAATTTTACAGCTTGCTTTTTAAGGCAATCTTAATTCACACACATTTATAATTTTCATTGAAAAAGGTTAGTTTTTTTACTGAGATATTTAAAAAAATAATAAATTTAAAATAATATAATTTAATCTGTACACATGGAAAATGAAAAGAAACTGCAAAGCCAATACATTTTTTTTTTAATCAAAAGAAATTAAGGTACAGACAGTTACAAAATAAATATGAAATGTTTTGCCTTATTCAATGAAATGTTACAGTAACCAATAAACATTTTTATTTTGATAGACAGATTTCAATTGTTGGAATAAAGTGGAGGGTTAAAGAATGTTTTAATTTTGTATTAGTTAATAACCAGAGTTTCCCCCAGAAGGTTTCAGAGGGGCGCTCCGCCCCTCCTGCCCTTTAGTTAAAAAAAATAGCACCCCTCTTGCCCCTCATCCAAAAACTAGCGCCCCTCTTGTCATTCATTGAAAAAAAAAATAGTGCCCTTCTTGCCCCACATTTGAAAAAACGCAGCCCTCCAGCGATGATCCAAACTCACTATAGTGCGTAAATTACACAAAAAATAGCCTCATACGCGTCCCGTGGGACAGGTAATTTCGTCAAAAAATCTCTTAAAAAAGCAGCAAGTTTCATTAAAAATCGGGAAATAACGATTAATTTCCGGCAAGATTCGCAAAAGGTGGCTAATTTCGTCACAAAATTTCACAAAACAGCAAATTTCCTCAAAAGATCGTGGAAAAACAACAATTTTCTTCCAAAAATCGCAATAAAACAGAAAATTGTATCAAATGAGTAGCAAAAAAACGGCTGATTTTGTCAAAAAATGTACGAAAAAAGGAAAAATTTTGTTCAAAAAACGCAATAAAACAGAAAATTCTGTGAAAGGTTCCGTTTTTTTCGCGATACTTTCACAAGATTTGTTGTTTTTTTGTGATTTTTTAGCAATTTATGCCGTTTTTGTGATCTTTTAACAAAATCTGCTGTTTTTTGTGATCTTTTAATAAAATTAACCGTTTTTTCCTGATCTTTTAACAATATTTGGTGTTTTTCGTGATCTTTTAACAAAATTTGCCCTTTTTTTTCAATTTGTTGATGAAATTTCTGTTTTTTGATGACTCTTTGAACCACTAGATTTTAGATTCAGCTCTATAAATGGGCCCTGAAAAATGTAAAAAGTGCCCTTTTCAGAACAGTAGCGCTCTGCCCTTTTTTAAACCTGGGGGAAACTCTGTAATAACTGTAGTTGTCATGTATCAATTCTCCTTTTTTATTAGTTTTGAACTGTCAAAAATTGTCTTTAAAAGGAGCACAAATAAATTTCAAATTTAATGAGTTAATTTATTTATACTATATATGTATATTATATATATTATGTATATTATATTATATGTACACACAGGTATAGATATGTGTGCACAGGTATATTTATACATATGTAAACCTAAGCTCACATTATGGGCACATCAGTGTTTTATTTTCTTATTATACAACTACTCGGTACTCGGCCAACGTACTACTCGGTACACCACTAGTTAATACCTTGTATTTATTTTTTTTTTTTTTTGAAAATACTCTACTATGATAGACATAATAAATGTGTAAATATTAATAATAGTTAGTAACTTTTTGCATTAAGCAATAAAGAGTTAAACACGCTGCAAAATAATAAAGTTTGATGAAAAAATCTGCGAATGAGAAAAACATCCACAATATCCATTAAACTTTCTGCTACCAGCACTTACCTACCCACAAGTTGTTATGAAAAGCAATATAATCTATTATCATTTTTCATTTCCAATAGGTGTGTATGAAAAAACTATGCTTTTTATCAAGAGAGTTACTGGAATGCTTTAAATTTTAACCATTTTAAATATTATCATACCTTTTATAGGAATTAAGAGAACACATCAAACATGTTAACAGTAAAAATATCATCTAAATTTACTTTTTTTATTTATTTCATTACAATAATGTTCAGTGGAAAAAATACACAAAAAGTAATGCTGATGACAATGACACTTACAAGAAAAAAAATAAAGTAAAAAAAAGAAGAAAAACGCAATTGTTCATTTTGTATGTATCCTTGTTAAAAAACAAATATGGAATATTTTTTCATTTTATAGAAAGAAACATTTTTATTTAACTAAGAAATTCAATCATTTTGTATGGTAACACTGCAACCAAGAGATTCATTTTCTAAGATACAATATTTTTAATGATGCAAAAAATTAAGCTTAAATATATTATTCAAAATCTAAAAGTAAGGCCGTACCGAGTACTCGGCCAATCTGCTAGTACTCTGTATTCGGCCAAAATTTGAGCAGAGTACCGAGTAGTTGTAAGGATTTAATTTCTAAGCATTTATTATCGTTACAATAAGAAATTATTTGGCACAATACATTACAAATGAATAAAAATTTAAAGCACTAAAATAGTTAATTTCTTCTTGCAAGCTAGTTTTGTTCGCCACAGCATACCATCATCAAATTTTGCACTGATGATGGTATGCTATGGCTACTGAAACTAATTTGCAAGAAGAAATAAAATATATTGGTGCTTTAAATTAAATATTTGTGATTTATTTATGATATTATTGAAGACAAAAGAATTTATAACTGATCTGTAAAAGTTATTTGAATATAAATGTATAATATTTGCAATTATTCAAAAAATATTTTATTTAATACATAAAAATGTCTATAAAATATGGAAAAGTTAAAAAAAGACACAAATGCAAATTCTTCTCCCCAGTTCACTTTTAATCTGCCTTTCATTGTACCACAATTTAAATGACTGAAACTTTCTTTTTCCAAATAATGTAGGAATGTTTTAATTGGTAGCTTAACTACTAATAAGGGAATCTATTCATTTGAGCTCATCAATGTTATGATTACTCTGAATGAAAATAACAATTTCATTACACTTAACAGGGTCAATCCATGTGAAATCATCCAGACCATGTTGCTCAATATTTTTGATTTTTCTAATTCTTTACCAGTTAATTTATTGTACTTTTAGGAGTCTAAAACAAGGATTAAAAAAATTTTAAACCTTTTGAATTTTTTTTTGGCAACCATTTTTTTGTCATGTCACAAGCGGTTTTTCATGAAAATAGTACTTTACAGAATCCTTTGTAACTTTTTTATTTCTAAACGTATCAAAATGATTTAAAAACCATTATATTTAGTAATGAATGAACTAAATTTTCATAATAAGTATTTTTATGATAATGATTAAAAAAATTGCATAAAATAAGATTAAATTTATCATTTTTACAGTGAAAAATTGTCTTTTTTGACATAAAATTTTTTATTGAAGAAAGTAAAACTCACCTTTACATTTATTTTTCTGAATATATACTCTAATGAACTATTCTCAGAAGAAATATGAAACATTTAGAGACACTTCTTGTTTTTCTATAATTAGTCAAAGTTGGCATCTCAGCATCAAAACGCTAAATTTGAAGTTCCATATCTAAAACAGGACTGGCTAAAAAATTATGAAAATTTAGCAGGATAACCTCCTTATAGATGTAAACATGTACCAAAAATGTTATGAGTGATATGTACGTGGTTTTAAAAATATGGAACTTTGAAATCGACTTGAATATCACATTTGTTTACACATTTTTTTAAAAGAAAAACTACTCCTAAATGCATATATATATATATATATATATATATATATATATTTTTTTTTTTTTCAAATGCTGATGTTAAAGGTATAATATGTGTTTTTCTTACATAGAATACATAATTAAATCTACTTTACACTCATAGAAATAAATATCTGGATATTTCACTGCAAAGTGTCTCAGTAATATTGTAGCTGTGTCCAGTGACTAATTAGTTCCAATGGTGTTAGTTTCCGAAGCATGTTACTTACTGGAACCCAAACTGTATCATTTTTGGACAATTGAAAAGAAGTTGTTGGTCCATACAGTACAGGTGAAAAAAAGTGAATATACCGGTCATTGTTTTCTTCATTTAGGTCAAGAATTTTTCCAATCCACCACTTTTTATCATAAATACACACTATATAATCATTTACTTTGAATGATAGTGAGCTTTTCGAAATTTTTGAGATATTGTGATCATTAATATTGTTCACATGTAGATGTTACAAAGCACCTGATAATGCTTTCACTTAATGGTATAAATTGGCGATATGCTTGTGTACCAGGAATTTGTTGGCAGAACAACCTTTAAGATGGAACATAACCGAGTTCTCATAATGAGAAGCTAAATAAATGCTAGTAATGAACAAGTTGAAACATGATACAGTTATTCACTCAGTGATCATAACTAAATAGGATAGAACAAGAAAAATTGTTTTCAATCACAAAATCAAGCATGCAACAGTTTATGTTACAGTTCAAGACATGATATATTTATACACGAAATAAACAGCAAAAATTTAAATTTGTTCTAAATTATAAAATGAAGTATGCAGTATTTACAGTTTAAACCATAATATATTTATGCACTGGCACATTAAAAATAAACTGGACAGGATAAGAAAACTTATTCTCAGTCATAGAATTTAACAGAAGAGAATTTGTAAATTTGTTCTTAATCATAAAATTAATACTCACATTCACTTAATCCTGGCTTAAAAAAAAAATGAAATATTAAATTTGTGAGCATAAATTAAGTTTTAATATAGTTATATTTATATAAAAAAAGTTATTTATACTTTTAAAAGAGGCATAAGAAGAAATGAGCAGAATATATTATGCATTATGAGTTCTTCATGGTATGAAAATATATGTAAACAAATGGATTTTCAAGCCAATTTTAAAGTTCCATATTTTTAAAACTGCATACATATCAATCATAATATTTTATGTACATGTTTACATCCATAAGAAGGTTATCTTGTTAAATTTTCATAATTTTTCAGCCAGTCCTTTTTTAGATATTGAACTTCAGATTTAGCGTTTTGATGCTTAGATGCCAACTTTGACTAATTATAGAAAAACAAGGAGCGTCTCTAAATGTTTCATATTTCTTCTGAGAATAGTTCATTAGAGTATATATTCAGAAAAATAAATGTAAAGGTGAGTTTTACTTTCTTCTGTTAAAATTTTTATGTCAAAAAAGAAAATTTTTCACTGTAAAAATGATACTTTTAATCTTATTTTATACAATTTTTTTAATCATTATTATAAAAATACCTATTATGAAAATTTAGTTCATTCATTACTAAATATAATGGTTTTTAAATCTATTTGAAATGTTTAGAAATAAAGTTATAAAGGATTCTGTAAAGTACTATTTTCATGAAAAACCGCTTGTGACATGACAAAAAAAATAGATGCCAAAAAAAAAAAAAAAAAAAAAAATTTAAAAAGGTTTAAAATTTTTTTAATCCTTGTTTTAGACTCCTAAAAGTACAATAAATTAACTGGTAAAGAATTAGAAAAATCAAAAATATTGAGCAACATTTTTTTCTTTTTCTGGATGATTTCACATGGATGATTTCCCAACAGCAATTGCTACTAAACTGTGATTAAATTTATCTTACTTTCAGCAGCATAAAGGCAAAAAAGCCATTTTAATTCATACAACATTTTCAATAAATATATATTTTGAGCTCCATCTTATGGTTTATTACAATTAATTACTTTAATAATCAATATTTTTGAATCCAGGCAAGAAAACAACCTTTTCAAAATTTGAGCATGCAACTACCGTAAAATACCGTTAATCCGCCCTTCCCGATCAAACGCCCCCTCTCCACTTTATAAAGGATTTGAAATTTTCGAAAAATCCCGAGAAAGCGCCCTCCCTCCAGATTCTCAAAGGCGATTGAGAGCGAGATCAATCATTTTGAAATGAACGAATCATGAATCTTCGATGAATTGCGTGTTTTTTCAAGATTTTTTTATTGATTTCATGCTTGTTTTGACTTTTTTTGCTAATTTCTCCTTTTTTCTGGGTTTTTTCGACAGAATTTACGTTTTTTTAAAAAAAACCCCACATTTTTTCAAAAATAAAAATTTATGATTCATTCAACGATTCATTCATTTCATGATGATTCATTCCTGTAAATTTTGTTGAACGATCGCGAAAAAATCCCGTGTAAGCGCCCTCCCCTAACTATTGTACGATTTTTCTTTTCGTTTGGGGGGGGCGGATTAACGGTATTTTACGGTATATGGAATGGTCAAAATCCTCCTACAATGTTTCCATCTATAGCTAACATGTCTAAAATAGCCTGTTAGGCAATAAGCCTGATTTTATTGCAAGTTGCATATTGTGAATAATGCAAGCTTACATCATTACTTTTAACACCAGTTCTTTGAATTATTCAAAATTACAGCAACCAATAATCCTTCTTGATCAGGGTTGGAAAAATACCAGGTTTTTTTGAAAAAAAAAAAACCCCCCTCAAAAAAACTTTTTTTGTTTAAACCGGGTTTTTTTTAAAACATCCGTTCTTATTATATATACATGCATATTTACTGATAAAAACAGACGTTATTGGTTTATAAGCAGTGTAGCTTCATTTAAAATAATTTAAATTAATAATTAAACTGAATTTATGCTGAAAATTAAAAAAAATTAATTTTTCAATTTAAACAGTTTTAGCTTACAACCTTATGTTGAAAGTTTTGATTGTTCATCACAGTGAACCATTGATGCCCTGTAAATCTTTATTAAGGGTCAATCCATGTGAAATCATCCAGACCATGTTGCTCAATATTTTTGATTTTTTTAATTCTTTACCAGTACTTTTAGGAGTCTAAAACAGGGATTTAAAATTTTTTAAACCTTTTGAATTTTTTTTTGGCATCCATTTTTTTGTCATGTCACAAGCGGTTTTTCATGAAAATAGTACTTTACAGAATCCTTTATAACTTTTTTATTTTTAAATGTATTAAAAATGATTTAAAAACCATTATATTTAGTAATGAATGAACTAAATTTTCATAATAGGTATTTTTATGATATGATTAAAAAAAATTGTATAAAATAAGATTAAATCTATCATTTTTCCAGTGAAAAATTGTTTTTTTGACATAAAAATTTTAATAGAAGAAAGTAAAACTCACCTTTACCTTTATTTTTCTGAATATATACCCTAACGAACTATTCTCAGAAGAAATATGAAACATTTAGAGACACTCCTTTTTCTAGAATTAGTCAAAGTTGGCATCTCAGCGTAAAAATGCTGAATTTGAAGTTCAATATCTAAAAAAGGACTGGCTAAAAAATTATGAAAATTTAGCAGGATAACCTTCTTATGGATCTAAACGTGTACCAAAAATATTATGACTGATATATACGTGGTTTTAAAAATATGGAACTTTGAAATTGGCTTGAAAATCACATTTCTTTACATTCCACACCAAGCAGAACTCATAATGCATAATACATTCTGCACATTTCTTCAGATGCCTCCTTTTAAAGTATAAATAACTTTTTTACATAAATATAATTACAGTAGACTCCCTCAAATCTGCAAACCTTGGGACCAGAGGTTGTGCAGATTTTAGAATTTTGCGGATTTCTGGTCATTTCTTTGTTTATATTTTTAAAACAGTAATTTGAATGTAATAAATATTATAATAAAAATTATAATTAATGCTTTCAATATATTAAACATTTCAGTAAGTAATAAACTAAAATAATAATAAAAATTTTGATAATTTTTAAAATATTAAAAGCAAAGATCAAATGAATAATGTATGATTAACTATTCATTATAAAGATGAAATGTATTTTTCCTAAATTATTCAATGAAACTTCCCTCATAAATAACGTAGAACCTGATAATACTTTCACTTAATGGTATAAATTGGCGATATGCTTGTGTACCAGGAATTTGTTGGCACAACAACCTTTAAGACAGAACACAACTGAGTTCTCCTAATGAGAAGCTAAATAAATTCTAGTAATGAACGAATTAAAACATGATACAGTTATTCACTATTCACTGAGTGATCATAACTAAATAGGATAGAACAAGAAAAATTGTTTTCAATCACAAAATCAAGCATGCAACAGTTTAAGACATGATATATTTATACACTGAATAAATAAAAAGCAAAAATGCAAATTTGTTCTAAATTATAAAATGAAGTATGCAGTATTTACAGTTTAAACCATAATATATAATATATTTATGCATTGGCACATTAAAAATAAACAGGACAGGATAAGAAAACTTGTTCTCAGTCATAGAATTTAACGAAAGAGAATTTGTTCTTAATCATAAAATTAATACTCACATTCACTTAATCTTGGCTTAAAAGTACATGAAATATTAAGTTTGTGAGCATAAATAAATTAGGTTTTAATATACAGTAGACTCCCTCAAATCCACAACTCTCTAAAATCTGCACATAATTTACAAATGTAAACAATGAGACATTCAGTTCAGATATAGGAACAAAATTTGACTTTTTTAGTTTTGTATCAATTCCATACATTAATTTGTAATTTTTGTTATTACTGAATTCATGTTTTTTTCTTGAAGGAAGAATAAATTTATTTCTGAAAAAATTCAAGATACTGCTGATATCACAGATAATCCATAATCTTCTTATCAAATATATTTATGTATTAATGAAATTTTATTGGTTATTAAGTCTGGCTGAACCTGGAATAAAACTTCCTTATTTTATGATTTTGATGTGATTTCATATTCTACATTATTTATGGGGGAAGTTTCATTGAATAATTTAGGAAAAATACATTTCATCTTTATAATGAATAGTTAATCATTCATTATTCATTTGATCTTTGCTTTTAATATTTTAAAAACTAGCTGACCCGCCCGGCGTTACCCGGGTCCGTATTAACAATATTAAACAAACTTGAAATTTGTATGATTTTATCATTAACTCGTTACATGCAGAAATGCATTGTCTGAAATACGTAGCCACTGACTGTGTGAAAAATCGGTTTTAAAAACAACTAATATTAAGCTCTAAAAATACTCAAAATGAGCAATGATAAACGCGGGAGGGAATATGTATCCAACGATTGCATGATTTTCGTGTAAAAAAGTTGATATTTACCCGTAAAAATCACTGTTAAGTCACGTAACTAATTATTATTTTCACATACAAATCCCAAGTGAAATATTTTGAATTTCAAACTAATTATATCACTCTTAAAACCGACTATATCATGAATGAAATCGATACACGATGGTAGCTAAAAGGTTGGTAGATAGTACTATAATTTCAGAGCTATTTAACAAAAGTGTTATTTTTAATCAAATCTTGCGTATAGGTTCACTCTGTGTATAAATTCCTAACCTTAAACTTTTATACCGTAACCAGAACCTGTCTGTAACCTAACAGCGACTTAACAGTACCCTACCGTAAATTAAATATAACAGAAATGTAACCTAGCCTAAATGTATTCACTTTATTGTAACATATCCTTATTCTAACCATAACATAAATGCAATTTAACTTTAACCTAAATAATATAATAGAAAAAAACCATTTTAAAAAATTACTATTTCTTCGTAAAATATGCTTCAGCTGTAATTCGTTTCTTTCAATTCGTTTTATTAATACAAAATTCCTTCCTTGTGCTTTTGTTTGACACATTAAAATTACAGCGATAAATGGTTTAATATTGCAAACCATGGAGTAAGACACTTCTTACTCCGTGTTGAAAACCTTTTTTCGGTTTACTTCGCCTCCACCTATCTTTTTCTCCATGGTGTACATCAGCTGTGATTAAAAAAAAAAAATCCTCATTTAAACTGACAGTTTGTCAGTCTATGAATTTTAAAGGTCTATCCAGGGGCGTTCCGACCCAGTGTGCAAAGTGTGCGGCGTACACAGGCGCCGAAGCAGTAAAGGCGCCAAAAAATTTCAGTTAAAAAGCAAATATTTAAAGAAAATCTTTAATTTATTTATACTAAAATGTATTATATTTTCTTGGTATCTGAATTATCTTTTGTAGATTTACCTTATAGAAATTATTTATAAATATTCATTTCTTTCTTTAAAATTTTATTTTATTCTACTTATGAGTTCCTCTAATAAATCACTAAGGCAAGACCTGCCCAACCTTTATAAGCAGAGGCGCACCTCATATAGTTATGAATAATAAAAGGTGCCACATAGCAAAAAATATGCAACACTATAATCTCACTGCGGTGGAAAAGCATAATATACAGTTTTATTACCATATGAACTAAATTTTACTTGTTTTTTTTAATTATTATTTATAAGAAACAATTGTCACTTTACTTCAGAATTTATCATAAATAAGAAGAAAATTACTATTCGGAAATACTGGTAAAAATTTCTTTTACACTATCAGTCCATGAATAGAGGTAGACTTATATGTTAAAAACGTCTTGATGCGCCTACATCTCACTCTGATAGCTATAAGTCCCCTATGATTCAGAAACTACTTTAAAATAATTTGCAACAATAATTTAATTCAGAATAAATTTAAAATTAGATTTTCAGAGGACAGTCTATCTTCAAAAGTTTTGTAGATGAAGAAGCTATAGAAACCTTAATCACTGAATAACGACTCAATAGCATTAAATAATTAAAACTTATTTAAGTTCATCGATAAGTATTACAAGAAAAATATTTAAATATTTTTTACTTTTAAAAATGCATCCCTTAAAATGGATTTTTAATCTTAAAAATAGCTAGTATAAGAGGATACATTCGAATGGGTGCCAAGAAAACCTAAGGGCGCAATCGAGGCGTACGCGGGGGACACTTTGGAGAATCCTGAATAGAGAAACAATGTAAAACCAGAACTTGGGGGTTATGCACAGGGCCGTAGCAAAGGGGGTGCTATGGGCGGCTCAGCTTCCCCTCAAACATTTTGAGCCTCCCTGGAAAAGATTCCAAAATCACTGAATTGATTTCTATTCCAAAAATTCAAATGAAATTCTGTTTAAAAATCTAATTAAGTTTTGAGGACCTTTCACAGCTTTTGCAAAAATACTAAATTGTAACTAAAATAAGTGTTTCAACACTTGCTCATCATCCTATTTACACATATGGAGCTAACAAGTTGTTTAAGATTTCACTCGTTTTACACTCAAATTTTTCATCATCCTATTCTTTTCTTAGAGTAAAATGAAACTATTACAACAGTTTAACGAGAAACATAGTAACTGCAGAGTGAACATGTACTAATTTATCTTTCTGCGTCACAGAAAGAGAGAAAATATGACCCCCACCCCTTTTTCATTATGCACTTCTATCTACGGCACTGGCTATGCATACATAACGTTATTACTTTAGGGGGAAGGGGGGGGGGGAATCTAGCATATGATATCGGAAGATATCTCTAGTGAGGGATGGGGTGTCTTTTTTGAATGATCCGACCAAAATTTTCTCTTTCTATTTCCATTAATATATATATATATTTTTTTCCTGTTCTTCCGTGCATATATATAATCTGCGTTTAAGAAAACAGGTGTAAAGTATGTTTAAAATAATACTTGTGTTTACCAATAAAGAAAAGAGAATGTTATTGAGGAATGATAATGTATGATATCGTAAGGGGTAGCGGGGGTCCAGAAATTGCCAAAAAGTTGATAATGTTCATTACATTTGTATAGCCTTTTGTATGTTAGTGTTCTCTGTACAGTGTTATGTTAGTGTCATCTGTTCAGTGTACAGATTTTTGATTGCAGATAATGGCGTCAGCTATATGTATGTATAGATATGTAACAAATTTTAACTGGTAAAAATGGAGCATCAGCCGTTTGTGAAGTTGTTGGCATTCCGTGCCGTAGCTTTAACACTGGTTTTCGTACTTAAAGAGTAAAGCTTACTTTAAGCGGCCAAAGCAATAATTTTGTTCAGAACTTCTACTAATGATCATTTCTGGTGGAAAATATTATGTATTGAACAAAAGTGTTCTTTTTTTTTTTTTTTTTTTTTTTCCACACCAGAGATTTCTGAGCGAAATAGTAAATACCTTTTATCTATCTTTTACCTATCTAGTACTCTGGAATTATCATGATAGCGAAAAAGGGGGAGAGTTGATGAAGATAGACTAAATTTGGCCACAGATGTCCAAATTTTCTAATTTTTTCGAAGGTTGAAGGGGGAGTCTTTCCCTGCACTCTCAGCGTACACACATGTCTATTCAAATACTGCATAAATTATTGTAATAATTGTAAGATTAGTACATTTCATTTCCGAACATAAAATTGAATTTTTGAAATAAGAGCACTTTTTAGCATTACACATAACCGTAGACGTTATAGAGACTAAAATGGCCAAAAAAAAAAAAAAAAAAATTCAATTTAGACATAAATAAATTAGAAATTACAATGATGGTTGTTAATATGAATAGAAAAATATAGATTTATGTAAAAGGTGTTTTAAAATCCCGTGCACTTTATGTTCTACTAACCAGCCACCTTGGATCACCTAGGTCAATTACAATAACCTTAAATATTCTAAAGTCAAATATTGAATGTTATTTTTTTCCAAACGAATGTAGAGATGGGCTGTGGGGACGGCAATGTCTTCAGCAGCATGTTGATTTGACTTTCTAATTTTGAATAACAATATTTTCGAACGAAGAATATATTGTTAGCAGTGTATAATCTTGAATTTGTATGATTTTTACTTTTTAAATGAAAATCCATCCAATCGAAGCTCGAGTTGATTTCCCACTACCTTCAGTAGAGTATACCGGCGGTGCTATTCATGTTCCGGTCTGATTTTTCAAGCTAACCGTTAATTTGTATTTATTTTCTGACATTTAGATATAAAACATTCAATTTTGACCAAAAAAAAAAAAAAATCTTGATAAAATAAATAATGGAAATGTGCACAACCCCTCATACATTTTTTTTTAATTTATAAACGCGAAATGATATTAAAACTAGTCGTTGGGGAACCACCGTAATACTTACCCATCATGGATATGCATAATATAAAATATGAAAATAAAACGCATGTAAACTATTTATAAAATGCTTCGCAATTCCAAAATAAAATTTAAACGCATATTTAAATAGTTTTAATATACATAGTAATGTTCTATAAATGAATTGCTGACGAGCCGATTTCGACATATATAAAACTCCAAAATACGCCAGTAGTACCGGATTGCGTAAAAGAAGCATCCTTATAGCTCCAAAAATAATAAACATATTAACTAACAATTTACTGCGTCGTATCAAGCGTCTCATTTCCAATTAAAATATATCTATGAATTGAAATTTGAATGAAATACAGGGTCATGAAAAATCGAAGAATGTGGAAAACAGGATTACAAATATCTCGACAACTAATAATCCGATCGATTTCGTTCTTTATGCAAAATTTGTGTTATTGTATTGCCTTTTTCGTCCCCTCCTTAAAATAAAACATTTCGAAAATTTTTGTATACGTTTCATCAGAACGAACTTTTCGAGAGTCCGAAAAAAATAGTTCCGGATAATCGAGGTTATTGATATTAAATAGGCTTCATCCCATTCTTGCATATTAAGCACATACAAAGTTTCAAGTCTCTATCTCAATTTGTTCGGGAGATAGAGTGGTTACAGACAGACAGACAAACACACAGACGGACGGACGGCAAATTTTTTTTTCTAAAAATATGTTTTTCGGTATCTCCAGTATCTGAAACATGTAAATCCGTCATAAAAAATTTTTCGATTTTCAAAACGATTGCAATACTTACCCTATACTACGTATGATGGGTAAGTAATAACATATTTCTTAATTGGGAAACGATATCTTGAGATAATTTGCACCGAGAGAAAAAATATGTTTGGCGAATCCATAAAATGACTTCAAAAAAAATTTTTAACAGTAAATATTAATATTTTCACGCCAGATATATTATTAGAACCTGAAAAATACCGTGAATGTATCAACAGTTTTTATTGTTGTTGTTTGTTTGTTTTCTTTGCGTTTGATTTTTCAGAGGTATGGAAAACTTGAAAACTGATGCAAATCGCTGCCAAATAAAAAGATTTTTTGAAATAGTAATTAAAAATACTATTTCTTTCTTTCTCTCTTATTATTTATTTGTAATTCTACCGGGATATCCCAATTTGAAAATGCAGAAGAAATCAAATGTTACGTTTTTCTTCAGTGGGAAGGACTGCTTTGCTTGAGGAAGCACACAAGCATAATCTCGTTGAGGAATAAAAGTTCGCCATTTTACGATGATCATTAAGGGTTTTAAGCTATTGCATAGCTTTTATCGCGGGCTTTGAGCGCGGTGACCGAATCCAAAAATTCCGTAACGCGAAAAATCCTAACACATCCGTAACGAAAAAACCTAACACTCGGCTAAAGTCGTTTCCGTTCGGAAAACTTCGGGACAGTATCCTTCGGTAGACTTCGGCAGACATTGACGTGGTATTTTTCAGATATTAGAATATCAAGTCTCAAACTTATGTTTCTTATGATCTAATTTTCATAGCACGGCCAAATTTTGTTTGGTAATTTATTATGAGACAGTGTTTATTTTGGTGGTCTTATTTATTTTGGTGACAGGAGACCCCCCACAGTGAGGGTTGAAAAATTTAAAATGCTTAATACTCGCGATCTAATTTTTTTTAGCGCGGCCAAATTTTGTTTGGTAATTTAATATGAGACTGTTAATTTTTGGTGACAGGAGACCCCCCACGGTGAGGGTCGAAAAATTTAAAATGCTTAATACTCGCGATCTAATTTTTTTTAGCGCGGCCAAATTTTGTTTAGTAATTTATTATGAGGCAGTGTTAATTTTTGGGGACATTAGAACCCCAACGGTGAGGGTCGAAAAATTTAAAATGCTTATAACTCACAATCTAATTTTCGTAGCGCGGCCAAATTTTGTTTGGTAATTTAATATGAGACTGTTAATTTTTGGTGACAGGAGACCCCCCCCCCCCCCCCACGGTGAGGGTCGAAAAATTTAAAATGCTTATAACTCGCTATCTAATTTTCAGAAGACTAATTTTTTTAGCGCGGCCAAATTTTGTTTATTAATTTATTATGAGGCAGTGTTAATTTTTGGGGACATTAGAATGCCAACGGTGAGGGTCGAAAAATTAAAAATGCTTATAACTCGCGATCTAATTTTGGTAGTTTGGCAAAATATTGTTTGATAATTTATTATAAGACAGTGTTAATTTTTGGTGACAGGAGACCCCCCACGGTGAGGGTCGAAAAATTTAAAATGCTTATAACTCGCGATCTAATTTTCGTAGCGCAGCCAAATTTTGTTTGGTAATTTATTATGAGGCAGTGTTCATTTTTGGGGACATTAGACCCCCCCCCCCCCCCACGGTGAGGGTCGAAAATTTTAAAATGCTTATAACTCGCTATCTAATTTCCGTAGCACGGCCAAATTTTGTTTGGTAATTTATTATGAGACAGTGTTAATTTTGGGGACATTAGGCGCCCCACGGTGAGGGTCAAAAAATTTAAAATGCTTATAACTCACGATCTAATTTTCGTGCCGCGGCCAAATTTTGTTTGGTAATTTAATATGAGACTGTTGATTTTTGGTGACAGGAGACCCCCCACGGTGAGGGTCGAAAAATTTAAAAGGCTTATAACTCGCGATCTAATTTTCGTAGCTCGGCCAAATTTTGTTTGGTAGTTTATTATGAGACTGCGTTAATTTTTGGTGACAGGAGACCCCCACGGTGAGGGTAGAAAAACTTAAAATGCTTATAACTCGCGATCTAATTTTCGTAGCGCGGCCAAATTTTGTTTGGTAATTTATTATGAGGCAGTGTTCATTTTTGGGGACATTAGACCCCCCCCCCCCCCCCCACGGTGAGGGTCGAAAATTTTAAAATGCTTATAACTCGCTATCTAATTTCAGTAGCACGGCCAAATTTTGTTTGGTAATTTATTATGAGACAGTGTTAATTTTGGGGACATTAGGCGCCCCACGGTGAGGGTCAAAAAATTTAAAATGCTTATAACTCACGATCTAATTTTCGTGCCGCGGCCAAATTTTGTTTGGTAATTTAATATGAGACTGTTGATTTTTGGTGACAGGAGACCCCCCACGGTGAGGGTCGAAAAATTTAAAAGGCTTATAACTCGCGATCTAATTTTTGTAGCTCGGCCAAATTTTGTTTGGTAGTTTATTATGAGACTGCGTTAATTTTTGGTGACAGGAGACCCCCACGGTGAGGGTAGAAAAACTTAAAATGCTTATAACTCGCGATCTAATTTTCGTAGCACGGCCAAATTTTGTTTGGTAATTTATTATGAGTCAGTGTTAATTTTTGGTGACAGGAGACCCCCACGGGGAGGGTCGAAAAATTTAAAATGCTTATAACTCGCGATCTAATTTTCGTAGCGCGGCCAAATTTTGTTTGGTAATTTGTTATGAGACAGTGTTAATTTTTGATGACAGGAGACCCCCCACCGTTAGGGTCGAAAAATTTAAAATGCTTATAACTCGCGATCTAATTTTCGTAGCGCGACCAAATTTTGTTTGGTAATTTATTAAGCTATTGCATAGCTATTATCGCGGGCTTTGAGCGCGGCGATCGAATCTAGGAATTCCGTAACGAGAAAAAATCCTAACACTCCGGCTAACGACGTTTGAGTTTGGCAGACTTCGGTGCGGTATCCTTCGATAGACTTCAGGAGACATTGACGCGGTATTTTTGCATAAGTTGATAAAAAATGCTATGCGATAGCTTTACCGCGGCAGTCTCCGAGTGCCACACATGTTTTTTAATTAATATTTCGGGTAATTAACAAAAAATAAAAAAATTGAGTGTCAGGTGCACGGTGCATCGACCATCATCTATCCTTATCCAAATTTTCAGGTCTCTATGAGCAGTAGATTTTCGTAGCCATCGCCAATACTTCTTTCTTTTAGATGCAATCTATTGTTATTGCATTAAATTATTTTCTCCGGGATAATGAAATTTTACTGTAACGCAGGATTCTGATAGAGAGTGCTTTCATTTACACAGGTTTTACTGTGTTACGAATTTTATTTACATAGCTGCCATCATTTTTTATTTTTCAAGTAATTTAAGCATGTTTGGAAACAGACATTTAATTTTTTAATGAAATAAAGTACGAATTGTAAAGAAACAAGACATATTTTATTAAATAAATTTTCTGGTTCAAAACACACCAAAAGAATGGCAACTATACATTTATAAATATTCATAGTTTTTTTTTTTTTTTGGGGGGGGGGGGGGGTAGGGCACCAAATGCAGTTCTGCACACAGGTGCCGAATACTGCTGGCACGCCCCTGGGTCTATCCCAGCTTTTCTAATTATTTCTGAGAAAATTTTATGCAACCAATCAACCATAAGAAAATAAAATGGAAAAAAAGCGATTTTTTATGAGAGTGAGCTTTGGAATTTAATTACTCAGTTAATAAATAGAATTTTGAAATTCTGAGCTTCAGGTGCATCAGGAGAGACATTGGGCTACTCTCAAAAAAATTTTGAGCTTCGTACGTGCTGTAGATTTTGCTAGCCATCGCAGACACACACACAGACAGACAGAGCATTTTGTTCTTTTATTAGTATAGACTAGCTGTCCTGCCCGGCGTTGCCCGGGCCCGTGTTGTTATTCAGTTTTCAAATGTGTTATTTACTTTCTAAATGACCCTTAAATTAAACTCAAATTTTATTATCTTGATTTTATATCTTTAAGTCCATTTTGTCAAAATTTATATTTTTAAAACGGAAAAATCATGAAAAGATATTGAATTGAAAACACATGCTGTTTGGTATTTTGTTTTCTATGTAATTTGATTTTTTGGAAACTATGCGAACCGAAAGCGAACGAAACCGCGACGAACACTCAGGTTTTTACTGAATTTGTAAAATTTTTCACACATTTTATTTTGTAAAAAAATAATTCTATCCATACGAAAGTTCCAAATTTTTTTTAAGTAATGTAAATCTGGTTTATTGAAAGGCTCTAAAAAGATTGTGTTAAAATATGGACATCTAGTTACTTTTAGCCGGGATGTAATTCGTGTTTGTCTATGTATTTGAGCGGGTTAAATTTTTTTTTTTTTTTTTTTTTTTTTTACACAAATTGCAACATAAATTATGAGAATGTTTTAGCTTTAAGAAAATATCTTCAGTTTGTCAGGATGTACTATATAGAATTGCGCCTTGCAAAGGCAAAACCGTAATGAAACGATCTGTTTTTTATTGATTTCCTCAAATTGTTCGCACTTTTTATTTTGTAAAAATTATTTCTACTCGTCCGAACGTTTTAAATTTTTTTAAGAAGGTGTAAATTGGATCTATTGAGATACTTTTAAAAGTTTGGGCTGAAATATGTACGCTTAGATACTTTTAACGTAGAAAAAATATTCTATTTGTGAGTCGCAAAGTGTCTGCTTTTGACGGTGTATTTGAAAGGGTTAAATCTTATAATTAAAAACCTGATTGCATCATAGATTATAAAAAAAATTTTAAGTTATAATATATAATGTTTTTTGTTTACCGGTACCTATAGGATTGTGTTTTGCTAAGTCAAAACCGCAATGAAAACGATCTGTTTTTTATTGATTTCATCAAATTTTTCGTACATTTTATTTTGTAAAAAATATTTCTATCCGTCCGAACGTGTTGAATTTTTTGTAGGGAGTATAAATTTGGTCTATTGAGAAGATTTTAAAAGATTGAGTTGAAATATGCACGTTAAGATAATTTTAGCATGGACAGGGCTTGAAATTCAATTTTTCGAAGGAGGGGAGTCTCCCTAACAACATTTATAAATGAGGGGAGTTTGGCTGTTTGGAAGGCAGAAAAAATGTTTAAAACCCACCATTATTTTATGTGCTATTTAAAGAATTACCAGAATACAGACATAAAAAAATATCACTGAAGCAATTTTTATCAATAATTCAGAATAATTATGCGATATGTGTAAAAAAACTTTTATATTGTCTAGTTACTTACCCATCATACATAGTATAGGGTAAGTCTTGCAATCGTTTTGAAAATCGAATTTTTTTTTTTTTTGACGGATTTACACGTTTTAGATAGTGGAGATTCCGAAAAACATTTTTAGAAAAAAAATTTTGCCGTCCGTCTGTCTGTCAGTCTGTCTGTCTGTAAACGCTCTATCTCCCGAACAAATTGAGATAGAGACTTGAAATTTTGTATGTAGTTAGTATGTAAGAATGGGACGAACCCTATTTAATATCAGCAACCTCGATTATCCGGAACTATTTTTTTCGGACTCTTGAAAAATTCGTTCTGATGAAAGGTATATAAAAATTTTCGAATTTTTTTGTTCTAAGGAATGGACGTAAAAGGCAATAAAATAACACACATTTTACATATAGAACGAAGTCGATCAGATTATTAGTTGCCGAGATATTTGTAATCTTGTTTTCCACATTCTTCGATTTTTCATGATCCTGTATTTCATTCAACTTTCAATTCAGAAGTATATTTTAATTGGAAATGAGACGCTTCATCCGACGCAGTTAATTTTTAGTTAATAGAATTATTATTTTTGGAGTTATAAGGATGTTTCTTTTACGCAGTTCGGTATTACTAGAGTAGTTTGGCGTTTTATATAATTTGTCGAAATTGGTACATCAGCAGTTCTTTAATATAGCATTACTATGTATATTAACAGTATTTAAATTTTGTTTATGAATTGCAATGCATTGTATAAATAGTTTCACATGTTTTATTTTCATATACATATCCATGATGGGTAAGTATTACGGTGGCCCCCAACGACTAGTTTTTACTTGTGGTAAATTCCCTCCCGGTGCTAATTATTTTTGTCACAGGTCTAATTATTGTTTTAATAATAATTAATAAAACTTCTAATTTAATAAATTTATATTTATAATTAATTGTCATAACCAATGTTATTTTTCTGTATATTAAATGTGCAAGATACGAATTTAATCATAAAATAATACTTAATTGAGTGTAGGAAATAAGAAGTATCATTATTGTTTGCATTTCTTTAAAAAAGGGGCAAGTCAAATTCATCAAAAAAGACTTTCTTAAAAAATGAATACTTTGTTGAGTAAAGGGATTCTTTTTGTTTAATGAATGACTGCTTTCAGGAATTGCACTCACTCAGAAAGATTTGGAACTGTCAGAAACTGATTTTAGAGCAGCAAAGGAAAAAAACTAATATATTGAAGCAGGAAAATTAGTTTGTTGAACAGAAAAATAAACTCCCCGTAATATTATTTTTGGGGGGAGGAAGGGGGGAGAGGTTCCCTTTGACGAAAGTTGCATTTTTTCGCTATCTATTGATGAAATCTGTCTTTTTTTACGATCTTTTCACGAAATCTTTTTTTTCGTGAATTCTCTTAAGAAATTTGTCGTTTTTTGGTGATTTTTTAATAAATCTGATGTTTTATCGCTATTTTTTTTTTTTTTTTTTACGAAAATTGCAGTTTTTTGAGATATTTTCGGGAAATTTGTGGTTTAGAGGAAATCTTTTGTCGAAATTTGCCGTTTTTCGCGATTTTTGGACAAAATTTGACGTTTTTTCGTGAATTTTCTGAGGAAATTTGCCGTTTTTTCGCGATCTTTTGATGAAGTCTGATGTTTTATCGTGATTTTTTTTACAAAAATTGCCGTTTGTCGCGATTTTTGGACGAAATTTGACGTTTTTTCGTGACCTTTTTGACGAAAACTTCCGTTTTACAGAATTCTGTGACGAAATTAGGCATTCTTTCGTGAATCTTTTGATGAAATTTGCCGAAAATTAGTTATTTTTTCGCGATCTTTTAACAATATTTGCCGTTTTTTAGTAAACTTTTACGAAATCACGCATCTTGTGAAACATGTAATAGCTGTTTCTTTTGTGTGTCATCTCCGATCTTTTACGTAATTTACATGCAATATCGCGTCCGCGGCATCACTGTTTCATAATTTTTGAAGTTATATGCATTTTTTTTTTTCCCGGGAGGGGGGGGGGGGGGGGGTAGGGGGCGAAATTCCGAACACAATCACCTCTATTTCGTCGCGGAAAATAGAATGAAACTCGTCTATCGATTGCCAGAAAAAATTGCGAAATTTGTCAATCAGTCGCGGAGAAAATCGTGATTTTCAATGATTTTTCGCTGTAAAAAAACTCGCAAAATGTGTCGATTACTCGCACGAAAATATAAAATTCGCAAAACGGTCGTGGGAGTTGATCATAGTTTCAAACAGGGGTGCAGAATATGTCCGATCCGGCGATCTAGGATCGGGGGAAATTTTGGCCATCTAGGGAAATTTTGCACAAAAATATACAATTGATTTTGATTTAAAAAATGAATTACATAATTACTCAATACAGAAAAATTGCCACTATAGTTAGAAAGATCCGTATGGTGACCTTTACAAAATTGATCTCAGAATAATATATACTCGTGCATCTATTAAGAAAGTTTGGGGGGGGGGGGGCGGGATTCTATACCTATAGTTAATACAGAATTTATCTAAGTTATGTGTTTTACCAGACATGTCACTTTTCCACGGAATTCCGCTTTTTTTGGCACTAGACTTTATCAATCCTGGGATTGACGCAAATATGTATTAAAATTTGATGACATTTTTAATGAGGTTGGGGGGGGGGGGGAGAGAGATAGGTACTTGTAGCCAGGGATGTAGCAGAGGTTACAAGCCGTATACTTTCTGGATATTTTTCTGTATCACTGTTACTGTATATTCTCTGTTTCTTTTGAAAGCTGTAGTATATAACCTCTGGTTTTATTACGACTACACCCCTGTCTGTAGCAAATGAAATACGACAGAAACGCGAGTACGAACCACGCCAAATTGAGCAAATTTCTTCAAAGGATCACAGAAAAAACAAATAATAGTCGAAGTGTCATGGAAAGAAATGCAATTTTCGTCATCGAATAACGAAAAAATACAATTTTTGTCTTAGAATCATTAAAAAAAAATGCGATTTCCATCAAAGGATGGCAGGGGAAAATGCAATTTCCATCAAATTTTTGCAACATCACATTTCTGCCAAAGGAGGATTAGAAAAAATGAAAGATTGTTGAAAAAATACGAATTTCGCCAAAAAATGCGAATTCCATTGAAGAAATGTAAAAAAAAAACATTATTGACAAAAAATCATAAAAAAAGTGCTTTTTGTCCAGGGTTAGGTTTTTGACGTCGAAAACCTGTCTATAAGTGTCAAAAACCTTATACACATTTTTTTTTTTTTTTTTTTTTTAATCAATCATTAGTGATATTTTATGTTAAATAAAGCTAAAAACTGGTTAAATAATAATTTATATATTATGTAAATAATTTTTATTTAGCTATACTATGAGTTGTAATAAAATTATGTATCACAATTTAAATTATATGTCAATTGTCATGTATAGGAAAATAGCTAAAAACATTGAAGCTACTGTACATTTTTCAAAGTACTATTTATGTTTGTATCTTTATTACTATTAAGTGTTCAGTTTGATGTAAGAAACTTTAAGACTAATTTATGATTAAGAAAAAAAAAAAAAAAAAAAAAAAAAGCTTGTGTAAATTTAAAGTGATCGCTATTCAATGACTGATTATAAGTTCCTTCCATTTTTATTGATTCTAAATGTTTGTTTTCATACATAGATATAAACCACAATTGCAACACAAATGTTTTAAGAGTAATTAATTCAATTAATTATAATATGAAATCAATATAATTAAATGTTCTTTAAATCAATATGTTAAAAGAAGGTGTTTTATATTCAGTTACCCATATATATCTTCATTTTACTATGTCAGTTTCAGTTTAATTCTTTAGAACAATTTGTTTATGTTAAATTTTTCTTTTATGCACAATAAAATAGCCCACCAACCCCTATTTTTTTTTCTTTTTGAGTATATTATTTCAGAAGCTGTAAATCTAGCCTTTAATGCTTAATTATTTGTTTGTGGAATGTACATTTGCAAGCAAAGAACAGGTGTAAGATTTTTTTCTTAATTTGGATTCAATTAACTATGACTGTATTTGGCACCTGTCTAGTATTGCACCTGCCTGTGTAGAATAATGCAGTTAGGTCAGTATTGTGCAATTACTTGTCAGTTTGAAAAACAAATCTGTGCTTTATAGAAATTATTTAATCTTACTTTCCTAAAAAATGCTGAAGCTACTTCTAAGAGGGAAATTATTTCAATTGTGGTTACATAGCTTTATCCAGAGATCTTGTTTAGTTAATGTGTATTAAATCTGTTTCTGTAGTACAGATTTTTACCTTAAGTCATGGATAAAGGTGGTAGGTCTAAAAATGCTGTGTGGAATGATTTTTTCTGTGTGAAAGAAGGAAATAAAACTTATGGAAAATACAAAAGATGTGGACACACTATGGCCAATAGAGTTGACAGAATGAAAGGTCATTCAGCAAAATGCAAAAATGCAGAGCATGTACAAGAGAAAAGAGAAGATTATGTAAATAAAGAACAAGAACATCTGCACATGGAAATTGATATTGGAAGTCCTGAGAACAATAGTCATGTGAATGAAACTAAACAATAACCATGAAGAAAATGATTATACTTCAAATATTACAGGTGCTAAGAAACTTTCAGGGTTGGAAAAAAACCAGGTTTTTTCAAAAAAAACCAAAAAAACCGGTTTATTTGGTTTAAACCAGGTTTTTTTTGGTTTAAACCGGGTTTTTTTAAAAACATGTTTTTTATTACGTATACATATAAATTATTGATCAAAATAGACATTGTTGGATACATAAGTAGTATAACTTCATTTGAAAATAATTTAAATTACATAATTACAGTTAATTTATGCAGAAAATTGAAAAAATCATATTTTAATTTAAACAGTATTAGTAAATAGTCTTATGTTTAATGAATAAATTGCTATACATAGTGAAACAGTGACAACCTGAAAATCTTTATAAACAATTTTTTGTTTACTAATAATGCATATTTGATGTAGTTTGATGAATATAATATTCTTTTCCACAATTATTAAAAAAATAAATTTCAAATACTTCTTAAAGTTTTGTTTTTTGAATAACAATTTAAAGTAAACATTTTTAGTCATTAGAATCAGCAGATAATAGGGGGGGGGGGGGGGGAATACACTAGTATCTATACTAATAAAATCCGTGCGCCTCTGTCTGTCTGTCTGTCTGCTTGAAGCCGATTACAGTTCGCAACGCGGGCGAGTTGGAAGTCGCGAGAGGTGTCTTTCGATTGGAAATATTCCGGGGAAGTCATTTCGGGCATTTTCGAGACCGTGGGACCAAAATTAAAAAAGTTATGAATTAAAAACCCCTTGGGAATCAGAACGAAAAATGTCTCAAATCCGAAACGGCGCTCAAATGGAGCTCTGAGGCAGAACACTGCGCTACCTTGCGTTGAAGAACCTGAACTTTTCCCCTTTGGCTAAAAGAAGAAACAGCCGAAAACCGCTTTTTCTACTGCCGCTAATTGCGGTTTTTTTTTTTTGCGCGTTTTTTCTTAAACCATCATGCAGACAGTTTTTTAAGTAGAAAAAAACTGATTACATATTCAGAATCTGCGTAAAAATCTGCTTCTGATGAACTAAAAAATACGGAAAAATGTCTTAAGGGCGCGTAGTGCCCACCGTGCAAAACCAAATATTTTTAACGGGACTATGGGCGCGAAGCAACCATAGTTCCGATCCACAATCTTTTTTTTTTCAAGTGCACGTGGCCTACAGTGCGAAATCACATATTTTTAACGGGACCATGGCTCTTTAATTTACTTTTTTTTGTGCTTGAGGATTCGAACACCAAGACTTGCTTATTTAATGAATTTTTTTGCTTATTATATACTGCTTAATACCGAGGTTCGTTTGGAAAAAGTGGCCCAGCTAGCGGGCGTAGCTCGCTAGTAATACTATTAAAATGCTATAACTAGCACTCAATTTTTTAATTCTCTCTTATTCAACTTCATATTTTGATTTCCTCAGTCAAGAAAAATTTCTTTTACAGCTTAACCAAAATCTTAAAGATAATTTTATAAGCAGTTCTGTAGCTCCATATTCAAAATTACCATGTATGTTATGACAGATTGTTTTAAATAATCTGCATTATTCTAAAATTAAAATATTTTATACTAAATAATTGATTATTTTAAACCTATTTTATCTTTGAAAAATTCAGATGTTTTAAAAATTATCTTTAGAGCAGTGGATCAATACTACTAATTTCCATCCTATGAATATAAACATGACCTAGACCCACTATATTTAAAGCTTATTGCTAAAATAAAATGTTAAAAGTAAAAATTATTTATATCCAATAATTTCAAACTCTTAAAATATGTAGAAAAAAGAGAAAATGTCATTAGATTTCTTAAAAAAAAACCAATTGGTTTTTTTGAGAAAAAAACCATTTGGTTTAAACCGTGGTTTAAACCATGGTTAAAACCAATTGGTTTAAACCGTGCCAACCCTGGTTTGGAACAAAATAAGATAGATAACGATATAGTAAAAACTACACCTATCATAAAAAAACAATTGGATCTACAAGTTGCTAGATTCATTTATAGCTGTAATATCCCCTTTAGAGTTGTTGAACAAGAGAAATTTCTCAAGCTAATACAGCTTCTTCACCCTGGATATAAACCCCCTTCTCGAAAAACATTATCTGGTAGCCTTCTAGATGAAGTTACTGAAACTTTAGAAAGTGAAATGAAATCAGAACTTCAAGGAAAAGATTGTACACTAGTCGAAGATGGATGGAGTAATTTCCATAATGATGCTGTAACAGCTTCTTGCTTGCATGTTGAGGGAAAGGTTTCCTTCCTTGAAGCTACTGATTGTGCAGGTCAATCTAAAACAGCTCAGTTTTGCAAAGTAAAAAACTCGATAGCTCTAGCAAAAAATAAATTTTCCTGCAATGTCTCATGTGTGGTTACTGACAACGAAAGAAAAATGCAAAAAATGTGGGGCTTGTTAAGAGAAGAAAATGATGATCTTCTTGTGTATGGATGCTGTGCCCACTGGATGAATCTTCTTGGGAAGGAAATTACTCCACAAGACATCATGAAGCATATTGTGGAAGTGCAAAAATACTTTCGCAACCACCACCTTCCATCTGCCTGGTTAAGTCAATTGCAAGACACTGTGAAGCCGCAGCTTCCAAATGAAACTCGCTGGAATAGCCAACTCACTTGTATTGACACTTTTATCAAAAATAGGTCAGCTTATGTAAAAATTTGTGAAGATCATGCAATTGAATCTAGAATAGTACAGCTTGTGAATAATTATAGCTTATACCAACAAGCAAAAGAATTGCAAATGCAGTTAAAACCTATGGCAAATATGCTTGACAGGGTCCAAAGAGATAATGCAACATTGGCTGAAGCTTGTCAAGCTTGGTTTACTTTAGCTGTAGACATAAGTCTGGCTCCATACTATGATGCAATTATGGAGCGTATGGAATCCTATCTACAACCGTTTCATTATCTGGCGTACATGACGCATCCAGCATACAAAGGTGCATTATTAAACGACGAACAGAGGGAAGCAGCTCGGACTTGGCTGCTTAAAAGAAACCCAGATTTTCTCATATTTATCATTGCTTTTGAGGCTGAATCTCCACCATACCCTTAAAAGTTTCTTCTCAGCTCAAGATGTTCCAGCAGCAGTATGGTGGAAAGGCTTGGAGAAAAACAATATACCAAGTGAATTCATACAGCTCATGGTGCGTTTGCATTCCAGCCCATGCAGCTCAGCCTCAATTGAGCGAATATTTTCAAATTTTGGATTTATTCACTCCAAATTACGAAACAAACTTGGAGTACAGAAGGCATAAAAACTAGTGTTTTGCTACCGCATGCTTCGTGGAAAAAAAGATTTAGAATGGGATTGACATTAAAATAAGATAAAAATAAAAATGTGTGTATTATTTATATTGTAATTTTATATGTTAAATTTTAAGTATTTTCACCATGTACTTTCATTTAAAAAAATTAAAGTAGTAGTTTCATTAGTTTATATTTTTAATGTAAAAACTAATAATACTTCTGATTATTCTTTATTCTATATTGATAGCTTACAGTTAATTTCTATTTTCCAAGCAACTTGTATTAAAACTGTCAAAAAATTTTATTCAAGTGTCTAAAACTAAAAATTATGAAAAATTGTGCATTTAATGTTGTTCTAAAAATAATATTAAACAGTTTTGGGACTCAATTTTAGGTTTTTGACACTTACTGTCAAAAAGGGGTTTTTGACATGACGGTTAAAACCATGGTTAAATCCGGATAAAACCGTCACACTGTCAAAAACTTGCCAACCCTGTTTTTGTCAAATGATTGTGGAAAATTACTTAAATTTCATTAAAAAATTGTGGAAAATATGTGATTTTTGGCAAAAGATAGTGGAAAGTATGCGAGTTTCGTGGGAAATATGTGAGTTACGTCAAAAAAAAACGCGAATTTTGGCAAAAGATCGCGGAACATATGCAAGTTTAGTCAAAAAAACGCAAATTTTGCCAAATGATTGTGGAAAACACTTTAATTTTGGTAAAAGATCATGGAAAATATGCAAATGTTGGCGAAAGATTGTGGGAAAGGCCTCTAATTTTGTTGGAAGATTGCGAAAAAAACCTTGAATTTTTTCTAAGGATCACGTGAAAAACACGAATTTCAACAAAACGGCATGAAAAAAATGCGAATTTTATCAAAAGTCCATTAGGCTATAAAAGTTCAGTGTTTTCTTTGCTGTGCATGTACCAACCATGTCTGTATAACATATCCTAAAAGTTTGGGGAAATTTTTATATGGATTGGGGGAAATGTTGGGAGTAAAAACATTTTCTGCACCCCTGGTTTCAAAATGCAAAATTGTTTGGGCGGGAGCCTCCCGTCCACGTAATTCTTTTGGCGGGATTTCAAAATTTTGGGCGCGAATCCCGCCCTGAAATTCAAGCCTTGATGGAAAAAATATCCTCTATGCGAGTTTCAAAATGACCTTCTTTTACCAGTGTATTTTAAGGGGTTAAAATCCAAATATTTTAAAACCAATTACACCATCGGTTAGAAGAAAGTTTCAGCTTTAAGATCTTCTTTTCGGTTTGTTTATATCTTTAAAATAACGCCCTGGAGGGGCATTGACAAAAGGGAGAAAAATAGTTTTGGAAAAACCACTATTTTTGAATATTTGTTTTTAAAGGGTTAACTGCAACATTTTTTCGAATTGATTATTGCATTTGAGACCTAAAAATATGATCTTTCGAAATATGTCTCTTAAGTTTAATTACGCCGAGCAGTTTGGTTGATTTGGATTTAAACAAAATGATCCAAAAACAGAAATAAACAGGGAAAAAAGGTTCTTCCTCCGTTAAGATGCGCAATTCAGTTTCTGCGCATGTGCAAACGTTTTCTTTCCCAAAACATTTAAAAAATGACTTTTTGATGAGAATGAGTTCCGCTTCATAATTAATGTCTATGAAACTAATCAAAAAATTAAAATTCTGAGCCTCAGGTGCATCAGGAGAGGTATTGGGCTACTCTCAAAAAAATTTTGAGCTTCGCACGTGCCGTAGATTTTGCTAACCATCGCAGACACACACACACGCGCGCAGACAGACAGAGCGTTTTGTTCTTTTATTAGTATAGATCATCAAAATTCTTATTATTTTAGTTTATTACTTACTGTAATGTTTAAATATATTGAAAGCATTCATTATAATTTTTAGTCCAATATTTATTACATTAAAATTACTGTTTTAAAAATGTAAACAAAGAAATGACCAGAAATCCGCAAAATTCTAAAATCCGCACAACCTCCAGTCCCAAGCTTTGCAGATTTGAGGGAGTCTACTGTAATTATATTTATGTAAAAAAAGTTATTTATACTTTAAAAAGAGGCATCTGAAGAAATGAGCAGAATATATTATGCATTATGAGTTCTTCATGGTGTGGAAATATATGTAAACAAATGTGATTTTCAAACCAATTTCAAAGTTCCATATTTTTAAAACTGCATACATATCACTCATAATATTTTTGGTACATGTTTACTTCCATAAGAAGGTTATCCTGCTAAATTTTCATAATTTTTTAGCCAGTCCTTTTCTAGATATTGAACTTCAAATTTAGCGTTTTGATGCTGAGATGCCAACTTTGACTACTTCTAGAAAAAGAAGGAGTGTCTCTAAATGTTTCATATTTCTTCTGAGATTAGTTCATTTGGGTATATATTCAGAAAAATAAATGTAAAAATGAGTTTTACTTCTATTAAAATTTGTATGTCAAAAAAGAATTTTTCACTGGAAAAATGATACATTTAATTAGAGATGGGACGAATTATTCGGCCACTATTCGGTATTCGGCCCTTTTGCCGAGTATTCGGTTGGCCGAATATTGAAGGCTTGTTGACCGAATGCTTTGGCCGAATATTTAGAGATATTGTGCCGAATATTACTAAAATCTCGCCGAATAGTGAAAAATGTCTTGCGAAATAAATTTTGGATTTAAAGAATTTCGTTTCTTGCAATATTTTTTTTTTCTTTAATTCAAATTGGCTACTTTCTGGCACATTCATGACGTCATTTTCATTCTTAGTTATAAAATACACAGTTATTCAGATACTAAAAAATATACAGCCTTTCTATATTTCCTATAAAAGTTAGTGATATTTTTAAAAATGATGTCCAAATTAGAGATTCAATTTTATGGGAAATGTCTTCATTAGAGAATGATAAATTAAAACTCAAAGTATAAAAACACTTATAGAAAAAAAAATTAGAAAAACACTGCCTTATTCTAAAACACTCAAATATTTATTAACGTTTGCAAATTCCATGCACATATAAAAAGGCTTTTATGAAATTCATAACTTATTTTCTATAAAGTAAGAAATGAAAAATTTCATTAACTAGGTGTATTAACGAAGATTCAAGAAGATACATTTTCAAGATTTCATATCAAATATTGCTATTCCAAGTACAACAGTACATCTGAAAACAGAACTGATGTTAAATTAGATACTCATTAGATGACACAACTTGTTTATGAAGATGGTTTTATAAATATTTAAATATAAATTCTAAATATTTAGCAAAATAATTATTTTATTCTATTGTTTTCACATTTAAATAATTATTTGCATAATTACTGACTTTAATATGTAATATTATATATATATTTTTTAAATCTACATCTTCCTTCTTTCAAGTTGTTATCAATTTCTGTTTATCCTTTTAATGCTCATTGAATAAGCAGAATTTTGAATTTGAATATTGTATGCATCAATTCAAATGCCAAAGATTTTGTGTACATATGCATTCTACTTTAAGTATACTTTTGCTTTAACGTAATCTGTAATTTAAACTCGGAAACTGATTTCAGAACAGTCTCATTCTTACAAATTTCTTCATCATTAGGGACAAAAGTTCTCAATGATAAAATATACTTCATTATAGGTTGTTTCAGAAAATATCTCCTTGTTAGTTCTGAGAGTGAGAGAGACAAACTAAGAATATTACTGATTTTGGATGCAAGAAAGGGTAAAAGTATCATTTGATAGTAAAAGTGAAGTACATTCTTCATGTTTTAATGAAAATATCTTACCATTCTGACTTACTGAAAATCCATGTACATTAAGATACATTGATGTACATTAAGATAAGAGAATATAATGCAATTTCATAATTTTTTTGTGTTAAAATAAGTTTTTCAAATTTAAAAATACATTTAAAAGTACATTTAAGAGTAGTGATGATTAATGAGCTCCTATTTTTTAAATTATATGTAATCAAAAGTTATTTTCTTTATCGGAAAACAAATTTTGGTATTCGGCTGCCGAATATTCAGTCTAAAATTTGGCCGAATATTCGGTATTCGGCCAAATCACTATTTGTCTCATCCCTACATTTAATCTTATTTTATACAATTTTTTAATCATTATTATAAAAATACCTATTATGAAAATTTAGTTCTTTCATTACTAAATATAATGGTTTTTAAATTATTTTGATACGTTTAGAAATAAAAAAGTTATAAAGGATTCTGTAAAGTACTATTTTCATGAAAAACTGCTTGAGACATGACAAAAAAATGGATGACAAAAAAAAAATTCAAAAGGTTTAAAAATTTTTAAATCCTTGTTTTAGACTCCTAAAAGTACAATAAATTAACTGGTAAAGAATTTAAAAAAATCTAAAATATTGAGCAACTTTTCTTTTTCTGGATGATTTCACATGGATTGACCCATAAACAATCTTTTGATTACTAATAATAAATATTTAGATGTAGTTTGATAAATATTCTTTTCCACAATTATTCAAATAATAAATTACAAATACTTCTTAGGATTTTTTCTTTCTGAGTGACGATTTGAAGTTAACATTTTTATTCGCTAGATTCAGTAGATAGAAGAGGGAAAAAATTATATTAAAATGCTATAACTAGCAACCAGTCTTTGCATTTAATTCTTCAAGATAATCTCCCAAAAGAAAAATTTATTTTACAGCTTGTGCAAAATCTTAAAAGATCATTGTGTTACATTATTAATTGCATTAAATAATTTGCAATATTAAAAAAAATTAAAATATTTCATACTAAATATTGAATTTATTTTATCTTTGATCAATTCACATGTTTAAAGTTTTTTTTTTTTTTTTTTTTTCTAATAATCTGATTGATCTAATAATCTGAAACTCAAATTATAAAGAAAAAAAAAGAAAAATGTCGTTAAATTTCTTCTAAAAAACAATGCTTTTTTTTTTTTTTTTTTTTTTTTAATAGAAAAAAAAAAAAAAACAATTGGCTTAATTCTATGCATAAAAAAAGACCTAAACCCACTATATATAATACTTATTACTGAAATGAAGTGTTAAAAGTAGAAATTATTTATGTCCAATAATCTGAAACGTGTTAATTATAAAGAAAATGTCATTAGATTTCATCTAAAAAAACCAATTTTGGTTTTTTTGAGAAAAAAACCATTTGGTTTAAACCATGGTTAAAACCAATTGGTTTAAACCGTGCCAACCCTGTTCTTGATACAGATTTCCAGTATCAAAATGAATTTGTAAATTGAAGAATCTGTTAATTTGCATTGGTTGAATTTAATTTTTATGTATCACTTTTATTTTCCATTTTTTTTTTAAATAATAATGCTACTGTTTTAAACTGTTTGAAATTAAAAAAATTATCTTTAAAGAATGTATAATTAAATTTCATATTAGTTAATAAAAAATTATTTAAAAGTTAATTAAAAAATATATGATTATATGTTAAAGAAGTATGTTTATTATATTTACACAGACATGTTACTCTTAAAGCTCACTTCATGTGCATTGATAGTTCTTTCTTATACACAACTATTCGGCCTCGGTAACCGGCCGAGTAGTAAATGGCCAAGTACTCGGTACTCGGCCAAAGTGCTACTCGATGCAGCCCTATCTAAAAGATGAATTACTATTGAGCTTATGTATCAACAATTTAAAATATTACCTTGGTAATTTTTATGAAAATGACGGGGGGGGAAAAAAAAAAAAAAAAAAAAAAATTCTATACCTATGGTAATGTTTTGGGAGAAATTTCATATGGATAGGGTGCAGGGTTGGTTTTCTGACGTCAGAAACTGGTTTTTGACATGACAAGCATCAAAAACAGGTTTAAACTGTCAAAAATTGGTTTAAACCATCAAAAACATGTAATGTGCTTAAAAACATTTTAAGAACAGGAGGGAAACATTGAATAAGTCTTAATGATTTACCCGGTAGCAGAAAGCGAGTGACGCGTGATGTGCGTCGCAGATTTATTTTTTATTCTTTGCTGACAAATTTGCCAACTTGGAAAAGAAAAAAATATTTTTTGGGGAAAAAAATTGGACAGGACGCGAAAAAACGGCAAATTTCATCCAAAGATCGCGAGAAAAACCGACATATTTCATCAAAAGACCGCGAAAAACTGCAGATTCCGACAAAAGATCGCGAAAAAATGGCAGATTTCGTCAAAAAATCACGAAAAAATAGTAAACTTTGTTAAAAAATCTTAAAAAATTTCAAATTTCGTAAAAAAATCGCGCAAGAAATGGTATCTTGTCAAAAAATCTTGAAAAAAAAAAGGTATCTTTTGTCAAAAGATTGCGAAAAAACGAGAGATTTCATCAATAAGTCATGAAAAAACAAATTTTGTTCAAAAAATCGCGAAAAAACAATAAATTTCATCAAAAGATCGTGAAAAAAGATAGATTTCATCAAAAAGATCGCAAAAAAAAAAAAAAAAAAAAAAAAAAACGGTAGATTTCCACAATAGATCGTGAAAAAAAGATTTAATCAAAATATCACAGAAAAGCTGCAGATTTTGACAGAAGATCGTGAAACAAAGGCAGTTTTCTTCAAAAGATTGCGAAAATATAGTAAATTTTGTTTAAAAAAATCATGAAAAAAAAGGCTAATCTCGTTAAAAAATCAAGATAGCGAAAAAACGACAGATTTTGTCCAAAGATCGTGAAAAAACGACAGATTTCGTCAAAAGATCGCGAAAAAAAGGAAAGATTTCATCCATAAGTTATGAAAAAACAAATTTCGTTTAAAAAATCTAAAAAAAAAAAAAGGTAAAATTTATCAAAAGATTGCGAAAAAACGATATATTTCATCAAAAATAGGCAGATTTCAAAAAATCGCGAAAAACAGGCAGATTTCTTCAAAAAATCATGAAAAAATGGTAAATTTAGTTTTAAAAAATCATAAAAATAAAGCTAATTTCATTAAAAAAAAGGCTAATTTCGTTTAAAAAAATTGTGAATTTCATTAAAATATCACGGAAAAGCTGCATATTTCGTTAAACAATCAACAATAAAATGAAATTTCGTTAAAGGGGCACCAAAAAAAAAAAAAAAAAAGTCGTGTATTTTCTGCTACAGAACTCTAGTTTTTGCTATTACAAAATTGTTTTTCTCTTTCTTTCTCCAAAAACTGATTTTGCTGTGCCAAAATTGTTTTTGTTTCAAAAACGGATTTTTATGCATCAGAATTAGTTTTTTGACCATAAAATAGCACTGCAAATTTTAATAATATTTTGGATACACATCCAGTGTATTTATAAAAAATATTCGGCTCTTTTTTTTGAACATTTCAATATTTTATTTTAACATTTTATTATGATTTAACAAGTAAACAAATGTTTTGAGAATTGAAGGAGGCAGTATAGCATCTACTGTTCAATGGAATTGGAATTGTTTTCTTCATTTTATCACTATTTCACATGTGACAATATAAATTATTTTTTTTCTTTAATATCATTGTATTTATTTCTTCTGTAGATCTGATTACTTAGGCAAGGTAAGAAATTATACATGGTCTTTAATAGCTGTACACTACATTTCAATGTAATTTTAAATAGATTTAGCCTTAACTTGAAACTTAAAGAACCACTTTACATATTCCTTATCCTTATTAATCTAATTCTACAAAAAATATTAATTTTACTATTTACTTATTCAGGTTATATTATAATTGGAATATAATTGTCTTTTTATAACATTAATCAGTAAGAACTGTATTAATAATGTACATAAGAAAATTATAACACTCCCTCCCGCAGACAATTTTTATCCTGCTGCATTGCTGTCGCAGACACAACTATAACTTTCTGCTACTGGGATGATTTAAGTAATTTTTTATTTAACATTAAGTACTATAATTTAATAGTTACAAAATAGTTAAATTATTTTAATTGCAACAAAACATTTTTGTTTTTTAGAATGTTCAAATCAGGGTTGGAAAAAAATCATTTTTTTTTTTAAATCAAAAAAATCAGATTCATTTGATTTTTTTTTAGAATCCTATTTTTAATTATTGTGTTTTTTTTATGTGTTTACAATACATGGAGCAGTTTTTTATAATAAATAATATTTATAATTTATAAAAATAACATAAGAAATAATTACATAGTTAAGAAAATACTATACTATACTATATTCACTGAAACGAGAGAATGAAACCAAACAAACGCACGTGCAGATTGGCGATTATAAAACAATTGGCACTTTGTCAGGCTTTTCCTTTGGTGGGAATTTCAAACAGACAGTTGGAGTTCTGCTTGTTTTATCTCTATTCTTTGTCTGCTTGCCTTGCTATGCTATAATTGTTCATTTTCTCAAGTGATTTAGTATTCCAGGGCTTGAAATTCAATTTTTCGAAGGAGGGGAGTCTCCCTACCAACATTTATAAATGGAGATAGAGTTTGGCTGTTTGGGAGGGAGAAGAAATGTTTAAAACCCGCCATTATTTTATGTGCTATTTAAAGAATTACCAGAATACAGACATAAAAAAATATCACTGAAGCCATTTTTATCAACAATTCAGAATAATTATGCAAAATGTGTAAAAAAAACTTTTATACTGTCTTTTTATTACTGGTGGTTAATTCCCTCCCGGTGCTAATTATTTTTGTCATAGATCTAATTATTGTTTTAATTAATAAAACTTAATTAATTTAATAAATTTATATTTATAATTAATTGTTATAACCAATGTTATTTTTCTGTATATTAAATGTGTAAAAAACAAATTTAATCATAAAATAATACTTATTTGAGTGTAGAAAATAAGAAATACCACTATTGTTTGCATTTCTTTAAAAAAGGGGCAAGTCAAATTCATCGAAAAAGACTTTCTTAAAAAATGAATACTTTGTTGAGTAAAAGGATACTTTTTGTTTAATGAATGGCTGCTTTCAGGAATTGCACTCACTCAGAAAGATTTGGAGCTGTCAGAAGCTGATTTTAGAGCAGCAAAGGAAAAAAAATATATTGAAGCAGGAAAATTAGTTTGTTGAACAAAAAAATGAACTCCCCGTAATATTATTTTTGGGGGGAGGAGGTTCACTTTGACGAACGTTTCATATTTTCGCTATCTTTTAATGAAATCTGTCTTGTAACGATCTTTTCACGAAATCTGCCGTTTTTTCGGGATTTTTTGACGAAATTTGCCGTTTTTTCGTGAATTTTTTGAGAAAATTTGCCGTTTTTTCGAGATCTTTTGATGAAATCTGATGTTTTATCGCGATTTTTTACGAAAATTGTCGTTTTTCGCGATATTTTCGGGAAATTTGTAGTTTACAGTGAATCTTTTGTCGAAATTTGTCGTTTTTTGTGATTTTTGGACGAAATTTGACGTTTTTTCGTGAATTTTGTGAGGAAATTTGCCGTTTTTTCGCGATTTTTGATGAAAAATGATGTTTTGTCGCGATTTTTTTACAAAAATTGTCGTTTTTCGTGATATTTTGAGGAAATTTGTCGTTTATAGCGAATCTTTTGTCGAAATTTGTCGTTTTTCACGATTTTTGGACGAAATTTGCCGTTTTTTCGTGAATTTTCTGAGGAAATTTGCCGTTTTTTTGCGTTTTTTGGACGAAATTTTACATTTTTACAGAATTCTGTGATGAAATTAGGCATTTTTTCGTGATTCTTGATGGAATTTGCCGGAAATTGGTCGTTTTTTCGCGATCTTTTAACAATATTTGCCGTTTTTAGCAAACTTTTGCGAAATCACGCGTCTTGTGAAACATGTAATAGCTGTTTCTTTTGTGTGTCATCTCCGATCTTTTGCGTAATTTACGCGCAATAGCACGTCCGCGGCATCAGTTTCATAATTTTTGGAATTGAATGCGTTTTTTTTTTTTGGGGGGGGGGGGGAATTCCGAACAGAATCACCTTTATTTCGCCGCGGAAAAAATCGCGATTTTTAATGATTTTTAGCTGTAAAAAAGCTCGCAAAATGTGTCGATTACTCGCATGAAAATATCATAAAATTCGTGGGAGTTGATCATAGTTTCATAATGCAAAATTGTTTGGGCGGGAGACTCCCGTCCACGTTATTCTTTTGGGCGGGATTTCAAAATTTTGGACGCGAATCCCGCCATCCCGCCCTGAAATCAAGCCCTGTATTCATATACAAAATGGAGAGAGCAACAACTTCTCTGTGTCCACCGAGGAAGAGAATAAAAAGAATGGCTTTGAGTAAGGCGGAAAAAAATATGAATTTAAATGTATACAAAACAGTTATTGAATCGAATCCTGAACTTTGATATCTTTATCAATTTCTAAAAATCCTTTTTTATTTTCCCATTTTTCTTTCATATTCTTTTTATACATTTGTAATGACACATTTATTATTTGTATATTTTATAGATTAAAATGAAGTGAAATCAAAATATCACTCATATATGAAATAACTTTATACAAAATAACATTTTAAGCAAATACTTGCTATTTAATAATCACTTTGTTACAAAATGCATTCAACAGTAATATTGTTTTCTTGTACTTTTCTCCTGAACCTTTGAACTGGGAGAAAAGTAAGCATAATTTTTTTAAACGAAACAGTCGGCCAATATTCCTCTCCTCTTTTTAAAAAGTAAATTAACAAGTAGCATTTCCAACTTTGTTTCTCTAACAACACATTATACGCTCATATACCAGAAACATAGGAGTGCCGAACATTGGGATATTCCATATTTTGGAAAAAAATGATTGCTAATTATTTAATGGTTTCAATTAGAGATCAATCGAAAATGAGTTTTGAGGAAAATTTGTTTCTGCCAAAAATTTAACCGGACCGTAACTATCTGTATTCTAAAAATCTTTTCTCCTTCAAAATTTTCAGCATTAATGATTAATTTCTGCTGTATCGGCTCAAATGAGACATTCTTCATGAATTTCACTGTTTATAATTATCAGTCATGACTGATTCAAAAACATGAGTGCAAATTATAAAGAAAAGCGACGCATATTTTACTAAACTTTGATGACGGTTTTCACGTGCTCATTAAAAGCTGCAAATTGAAACTGCAGAAGTGTTTCGAATACTCTAGAGAAGCTTATAGTATAATAAACGATCATTTACAAAAATCATTATAAGAGATAAATCGAGGCGTGTGTACCTAAAATATTTTTTAATTAAATAAAATTCATATATTTAGAAAATAATTCTATGTCGTAGATGAATTAGTTACATTTTATTTTATATGAAAATAAAAAGTTTTGATCTGAGGCAGTGAAAGCAAGCTTGGGCCACACGTATAATAAATTAATAATTCTGTATATTTATTTATTTATTAATTACTTTACGTTTTCGCCGAAAAAGAAAATTGCCGAAATTCGGTTTCGGTCTTAAAAAGCTGTAGTAATCGATCCTTAGTTTTAATAATAACTTTGTACTTTCATAAATAGATAGCAGACAAAAAATGCTAAACTGTAATGTAAAGAAAAAGTTGAAAGATAAATAGCATTTTGGTTGGATAAAAAATTATAATGATATCAAAATATACACTGCATTCTTCTACAGTTAGCTTATGATATCAAGTTCCAGGCACCCTTCCCCCTAAACTGATAAAGTTATATTATGTACAGACTTTAAAAGTACAAAAGATTAAAAAATGGAAAAAAAAAAATTCGCCAAATCAGGGATTTGGGCCAATAAGTATAACTACTTGGCAATGTTTCTGCAACCCGTTTGTTTACTTTCGTTCTCTCGTCTCAGTGAACAGCGTATAGTTACTGATTGGTACTAAAAACATCTAGGCTTTAATCTAAAGCCATTCTATTATTTTGTAGTTGAATTGTGCATTTTAAATATGTTGTAAATGAATAGAAAATGGTAAAATTAAAAAATATATATATTTATTTAATGCAAGCTATTTATTAAGAGATAAAAATTGCAATTAATTTAATATTTTTAAAGCAAATGGGAATAAATCAGGGATTTAATTGTTTGAACAAAAACACTAATTTAGAAGCTTTGTCTACTCCTAATTTAATATGAAGGCTTGAATGAACTAGTCCTAAAGAAGAAAATTGTCTTTCTACTCCAGCAAAAAAGCTTCGTTATTTTATGATCTTGATGTGGAATAGTAATGCATCTTTATGAGGCGAGCTTCACTGAATAATTTAGGAAAAACACATTTCATCTTTATAGTGAATATTTAATTGAAGATTATTAATTTGACCTTTGCTTTTAGTATTTTAATCATTTTAAAAATTAAATAAATTTTTATTAGTTTATTACTTATCTTAACATATAGTATATTGTAAGCAGAGTTTCCGCCAGAGGGTTTCAGGGGGGCGCTCTGCCCCTCCTGCCCTTTAGTTTAAAAAATAGTGCCCCTCATCCAAAAACTAGCGCCCCTCTTGTAATTCATTAAAAAAAAATAGCGCCCTTCTTGCCCCACATTTGAAAAAACGCAGTCCTCCAGCGATGATCCGAACGTGCTATAGCGCGTAAATTACGCAAAAAATCGGCGACGGAACGCAAAAAATAGCCTCATAAGTGTCCCGTAAAATGGGTACTTTCGTCAAAAAATCGCTAAAAAACCGGCAAGTTTCGTTAAAAATCACGAAATAACGAGTAATTTCCGGCAAGATTCGCAAAAAAAAAAAAGGTTAATTTCGTCACAAAATTTCACAAAACGGCAGATTTCCTCAAAAGATCGTGGAAAAACGACAAATTTCTTCCAAAAATCACGATAAAACGGAAATTTTTTTCAAATGAGTTGCAAAAAATGACAAATTTCGTTTAAAAATAGCGATAAAATGGCAGATTTTGTCAAAATATTTGTGGAAAAAAACGGCAAATTTCGTCCAAAAATCGCAATAAAACGGAAAATTCTGTGAAAAGTTCAGCTTTTTCGCGATGTTTGTCTTATTTTGGTAATTTTTTAGCAGAATATGTTTTTTTTTGCGATCTTTTAATAAAATTTGCTGTTTTTTCGCGATTTTTTCCACGAACTTTGACGTTTTTTCGCGATTTCTTTTAGCAAAATTTGCTGTTATTTGCAATCTTTTAACAAAATCTGCTGTTTTTTGCGATCATTTAACAAAATTGGCCTTTTTTTGTGATCTTTTAAGAATATTTGCTGTTTTTTTCGCGATCTTTTAACAAAATGTATCTTTTTTTCAATTTTTTGATGAAATTTCTGTTTTTTCAGGACTTTTTGAACTGCTAGATCCTAGATTCAACTCTATAAAAGTGCCCTGAAAAATGTAATAAGTGCCCTTTTCAGAACAGTAGCGCCCTGCCCTTTTTTAAAGCTGGGGGAACTCTGGTAAGCATTCATTATAATTCTGATTTCATTATTAATTCCATTCAAATTACTTTTTAAAAAATGTAAACAAAACAATGACCAGAAATCTGCAAAATTCTAAAATCTGCACAACCTCTGGTCCCAAGCTGTGCAGATTTGTGGGAGTCTACTGTAACGCTGATTCTTTCTTTACCTCTCATTACATAAAAGGACTTTCACCAATCATAATCTGTCATAATATCAGAAACATAATCTATAACATATCGGTCATAATTTTCAGAATTTGTCATTTTTTGCTTGAAAATGTGCTACAGTGGTGAGAAGATATGGACAATTTTCTTTAATGAAAACCTTCATTATTTTCCTCTACACTAAGTGAAATTTCTTTCCATTCAAAACAGAGAGATTTAATAAAACTCCAGCAAAACGACAGAAATTAATAGCTTGTTCATATCTTGCTTTAAATTTTGTAATTCTATCTTTATCTAATACATTTTCTAACTTTTTACCCAAAATTTTCTTTTGATATGTGCATTAATGTGATATTGCAAAAAATTGATTTAAATCAAATGATTTTTTTTTAAAAATCGGTTGATTTAAATTTAAATCATGCCAACCCCGGTTCAAAAAGAAAAAAATGATTTTGTACAGTTAAGGCCCCTATCCTCACTCGAGGAAACGCTCGCGAGCTAATGCAATTCCTATGGGGGAAGCATTTTTCTAATGACTCTTTCGCATTTTGACATTTTTGAATAATCTTTTTTGCATTGGATAGCTGAGGTGCATGCCGACAGCACACCTTTTTTACTTTTTCGATTTTGGTTGCAGATATATTTTTTAAAAAGCACTTTCAGTTTCGAAACCGGTTTTGAAAGTGAAACTAACTTTGTAAAAAATATCTGCAACCAAAATCGAAAAAGAAAAAAAGGCGCGCTGCGAGCATGCACCTCAGCTATCCAATGCAAAAGAAATTATTAAAAAATGTCAAAATGCGAAAGAGTTATTAGAAAAATGCTTCCCCCATAGGAATAGCATTAGCTTGCGAGCGTTTCCTCGAGCGAGGACATGGGTGCAAGTTTGAAATTTTGTCAGGACTGAAAATATTTTGAATCACTCCCCCCCCCCCCCACGTTTTTTTTTTATTTTTGTATAGGGTAAGTCTTGCAATTGTTTTGGAAATCGAAAAATTTTTTTTGACGGATTTACACGTTTTAGATAGTGGAGATTCCGAAAAACATTTTTAGAAAAAAAATTTTGTCGTCCGTCTGTCTGTAAACGCTCTATCTCCCGAACAAATTGAGATAGAGACTTGAAATTTTGTATGTAGTTAGTATGTAAGAATGGGACGAACCCTATTTAATATCAGCAACCTCGATTATCCGGAACTATTTTTTGGGACTCTCGAAAAATTCGTTCTGATGAAAGGTACATAAAAATTTTCGAATTTTTTTGTTCTAAGGAATGAACGTAAAAGGCAATAAAATAACACACATTTTGCATATAGAACGAAGTCGATCGGATTATTAGTTGCCGAGATATTTGTAATCCTGTTTTCCACATTCTTCGATTTTTCATGACTCTGTATTTCATTCAAATTTCAATTCAGAGGTATATTTTAATTGGAAATGAGACGCTTAATCCGACGCAATTAATTGTTAGTTAATAGAATTATTATTTTTGGAGTTATAAGGATGTTTCTTTTACGCAGTTCGATACTACTTGAGTAGTTTGGCGTTTTATATAATTTGTCAAAATTGGTACATCAGCAGTTCTTTAATATAGCATTACTATGTATATTAACAATATTTAAATTTTGTTTATGAATTGCAATGCATTGTATAAATAGTTTTCATATGTTTTATTTTCATATACATATCCATGATGGGTAAGTATTACGGTGGCCCCCAACGACAAGTTTTAATTCATGTTTTTTCCATCAACCTTTGAAAAAATTCGTTTTTTTCCACAATCTTTTGACAGAAATAACGTCTATTTAGTGATTCTTTGAAAAAAATCGCGTCTCTATCGCGATCCTATGACAAAAAAAAAACTCGTTTTTTGCGATCCTTTGACGAAAATTCGTGACTTTCCGCGATCCTTTTACAAAAATTCGCGCCTTTTTCGCGATCTTTTGACAAAAATTCGCAACTTTTTCGCGATCCTTAGACAAAAATTCGCGTCTTTTCCACAATCTTTTGAAAAACTCGCGTCTTTTCTTTGCTCTTTTGACAAAAAATCGCGTATTTTTCGCAATTCTTTGAAAGAGACTGCGTCATTTTCGCGTACCTTCGACAGGAACCGCGTTTATTTTGCTATTCTTTGACGAAAAACGCGTCTTTTTTGCGATCTTTTACCAGAATTAGTGATTTTTCTGCGATCTTTCGATAAAAATCCCGTATTATCAGCAATCTTTTTTAAAAAATCGTGTCTTTTTTCGCGATCTGTCGACGGAAAACGTCTTTTCCTCGATCTTTTGACAAAAATCGCGTCTTTTCCGCGATTCCTCGACAGAGACAGCATCATTTTCACGATTCTACGACGGAAATGACGTTTTTCTTGAGATACGTCGACAAGAATCGCTTTATTTCGCAATTTTTTTTTTACGAAAAACGTGTCCTTTTGCGATCTTTTAAACGAAATAGCGCTGTTTTCTGTGATTTTTTTGACAGAAATAACGTTTTTTTCCGCGATCATTTGACAAAAATCACTTTTATTCATAATCTTTTGACGAAAAATCGTGTCTTTTCCGCGATCTTTTGGCGAAAAACGCGTCATTTTCGCAAACATTTTTTCGTCGTCGGAGATTTTTCCGTCCCGCTTCCGTCCTCGGGAACTTTTAAAAGACGGAATTCCGTCTGTGGACGGAAAACTTGCACCCATGAGCGAGGACAGGGGCCTTGATAATCTCTATCAATTTTATCCTGCAGCATCCTATAGCACATAACCAATTTAGTACATTTATTTGCAACCAATTGATTTCTGAGTTTAGAGGGTATGAAGTCAAAGTTAGAAAATACTCTCTCAATTGATGCTGAACTAGCAGGGCTTGATAGCAGAAGCATTGCTAGTTGAGCATGTTTAAAAGGCAGGCCAAATTTTCAGATTTATGAGTTTTTTTTTTTTCTCCTCTGGAAATGATAATATTCAATACAGTACCGTATTTTCGGGCGTATGAGCCGCGGCGCATACGAGTTTAAAAGTATAAAATATTGTAGGTGCGGCTCTTACGCCGGGTACGATGATTTTTTTTTTTTTTTTTTTTTTTTTTGTCAAATGATTTTGACACTTTTTTTTCGTTTAATCAACAATTATATGCTCTCAAATTGGTATCAAAACATTTGAAAACGTCTCTCAACCGCAGGTGTCCGTGATGCGTTAGTTGTTTATTTTTAAACAATCAACATTATTCAAAAATAATGTTGGTCTCACCGGTTCTCATGTTAAAAATTATTATATTTTCCCCTCATCTATTAATGATTTTACCTGTAGGATATTGGAATGTACAGCTGTCACATTTTTTTCTTCTAATGATCCTCCTTCCAGTTAGAAAATAAAACTGCCCAAAGAGAGCTCAAATCCCGGTATAGAACTCTTTTGAAATAGACTTCCTATACATAGTAAAAACTTTAGAGAGCAAGATTTTTCTTTATTTTTTTCAATAACTCACTCTTTTTCTATCCGGCAAAAATAATCCAAACTTTGAAACCGGTCGAATCAGCAAGTTTTTTCCCCCCCAAATGAGTTAATTCAGGTGATAAACAACAAAAACGGGCCTGGCGAATAATAAAAAAATAATAAAAGGCCGACTTCCGTGATAAACATTTAAAAGAAGCCAATAGAATATAAACAATTTTTAATGCATATGACTTTGCAAGAATAAGTTTAAATGTGCTACACGAGTCGATGTTAACTTGGCAACTTTAAGGGCTATTTCACCCACGTGCAAACATCGGCTAACTAATGTTAATCTCAAAGAAAAAAAAAGTGTCATTCTCATTCCATTATTTTTAAATGATATTTTTTGCTTTGGATAACGGAAGTCAATCTCCACAAAGAGTCTTTACTTTTTCGATTTTGTTTACAGGTTTTTTTATTAGTATACTTTCACTTTCGAAACTGGTTCTAAAAGTCAAAGTATACCACTAAAAACATCTGTAAACGAAATCGAAAAGGTGTCTTCTTAGGGATCAACATCTCAGATATAAAATACAAAGAAATCATTTAAGCATATTGAAATGCAAACGCATTTGAAAAAAAAAAAAAAAAAAAAATCCATAGGATTAACATTAGCGAGTAGATGTTTTTACTTGAGTGAAGCAGTCCGATCTATAGGGGGGGGGGGGGATCAGCTCGGTCCGGCCCATATAAAATAATAATAATAATTAATAAATAAAAATAACAATCCGGCACCCGGAAAATTTAAAATATCCGCATCATCCAAGTGAATTTTTTCAATAGATTAATTTTTACTATGATATGGTTAAAAATTGTTTCGTACGAAAAGTTCTGAACAAAACTACTTATTTTATCCTTTTTTTTCCTTTTACTATGTTTATTTTTAAAGAAGTGCCTAATAAAAGCACTCAAGTAAGTATTTATAACTATAAAGCAAACGTGCAATTTTGTTATCTCTTGTTTCTGCTAATGAAAAAAAAAAAGAGAGAGACACTGGTTATTTAAAGTCACCTTTTCTCCTCATCCTCTTCATGACTCAATGTGCGGACATGTTGCCCTTTGACCTTGATGCGTAAGTCGGCTAATATCGCATTGCTTCTGTTTTGTTTCTTTGAATACAGTAGAAAAAAAAAGAACGAAAATAGTTTTTTTTTACGCTAAGTGGATTTGTGGATTTTTTTTTTCTTTTCTTAATTTATATCTACATAATATAATCATCGAAATAACTTAAGATGAATATAAAGTCTAAATTTGAGCAAGAAATATTTAAACTTACAAAATTTTTGTAAATGAACAAGGATAGATGCGTATGTACCAAATAAAAAATAAACTAATCTACCACAAAAGGAATCATTAAATCAATTATCAATAGTTAAAATATTAAATAAAGATATGCAGGTATATATTTATATAAAGGAATTTGTAGTGCTGTAAGCTATTTAAGAATCGATTTTTTGCCGCAGGCATGATAAACAATTGTGGATTGTATTCGCTGTGGATAATGATTTGTAGTATTATACAATGGTTATATATATATTTATTAATCAATTGTGGTTTAACATGTGTAATTTAATTTTAGCATATGTGCTGTGTTTCAATGTAATTCGTATTTTATTATTTACTTCACCAATTTACTTGATCGTCATTTCTTTACACTGAGGAAAAAGTTGCTTTTTTTTTGGGGGGGGGGGGGGGGCATGATATTGTTTTAAAATTATTTTTTAACAGATCTCGAAAATACGGTATCGCCGTGATCCCGCTGATTCTAAAATGTTGAGGTTCAACTGTATCATATTTTCGTTAAGAGGCTACTTCAGTCAAGCGACCCGCTCGTTAATGCTAATCCTATGGGAAACATTTATAAAGATATTTCGTTTGAATTTAAATATTTTTAAATGATTTTTGCATTGATTAACTCTGATAGATTTGTAGAAAGAACATTTTTCGCTTTTTGCTTACAGGTATTTTTCAATGAGGGCACTTTCATTTTGGGAGTCTGTTTCGAAAGTGAAAACAATCTTCAAAATCGAAAAAGTATATAACGATCTGCATATAGATGGACTTGAACTATCCAATGCCCAAAAATCATTTAAAAATATTGAAATGCAAACACGAAATCTTTATAAATTTCATCCATAGGATTAGCATTAAGGAGGTCTTTGTGTGTGACTGAAATAATATCTTAACTTAAAAAAAAAAAAAAAAAAAAATCCTACACTAAAATTAATTTGAAAAAGTCTTTGATCGAAAATCTGACGGATTTTTGCTGGAAAGAACTAGAACTTTGTGGTGTTAATAGTGTTATTTATGACGGCCGATTATCTGCAGGAGGGATATAGGCCCTAGGATAAGTGCCCTCCGTGGGGGGTCTTTCTAAGGGAACCTAAACCGCATTTACACAAGGATGACCAAGATTCGAAGAAAAGTTTAGAACTTTGTGGAAAGAACTAGAAGTCTGTGGAAAGAGCACTTAGAATTGAACGCTACTAGGAAAAGATGCTAGGGAGGAAGCTAGCATCCTGCTGCGCTCCTCTCATTGGCGCAAGTAATTGCGCCTATTTCCGATTGGATTTTAATTGCGTACTACAAACACGTTTTTTTTTCTTTTTAGCTGAGAATTATTTTACGGTACTGTTCTGCTCTTTTTGTCTGACGCTCTTATTTAAGCAATTTATTTTTTTTTTTTCAAGTGAAAATGGCTCCCAAAAAGTTAAAAAGTTACACCGCCGCTTTCAAGCTTGCTGTGGTTGATAAGGCAGAGCTAATAGGTAATCGTGCTGCAGGACGAGAATATGGAGTTGATGAGCGTTGCGTAAGGAGATGGAGAGCTGAAAAATCTATTTTGAAGGAAATGCCAAAATCTAAGAGGGCACGAAGAAGTGGCGTTGTTGTTTGGCCAAATCTGGAGAGAAATTTAGCCAAGTGGGTAAAGGAGCAAAGGGAAAAAGGAATGCCCGTTTCAACTGTTCAGATACGGTTTCAAGCGAGGATTATGGCATCGAACATGGGATTTACAAATTTTAAAGGTAGTCCCAACTGGTGCTTTAGGTTCATGTCGAGAAATAATTTGTCTGTAAGAACCAGGACAACTGTGGGACAAGAACTGCCTGCAGATTGGGAAAAGACAAAAGCATCTTTTTTAAAGTATGTCGCTGAAAAAATCAAGGAAAACAACTTTTCAACAGCACAGATTATTAATATGGATGAAGTTCCATTAACTTTTGATTGCCCCCCCAGTAGAACTGTTAACACCATTGGGGAAAAAACAATCGGCATCGTAACAACTGGTAATGAGCGAACCTCATTTACCTGTGTTTTAGCTTGCGCTGCGAATGGAGACAAATTAAAACCACTAATTATTTTCAAGCGCAAAACTATGCCTAAGGCAAATTTTCCTTCCGACGTCGTAATACGGTGTAACGAAAAGGGATGGATGTCGGAGGAAATCATGTATGAGTGGCTGGCGGAAGTGTGGAGGAAAAGAAAAAATTCTTTTTTTCAGCCTAGTGGGCTTCTTATTATGGACTCAATGAGTGCCCACAAAGGTGATTCCGTAAAAACTGCTTTGAAAAAAGTCTCAGCCGAGCCAGCAATAATCCCTGGCGGATTAACTAAAGTTTTACAGCCTCTTGACTTGGCTGTGAATAAATCTTTCAAGTCCAAAGTAAGAAAACTGTGGGAAAAATGGATGATGGAAGGGCTACATTCATTTACAAATTCTGGAAAAATGCGCAAAGCCACTTACGAAGAAGTAGCGTCGTGGGTTTCATCGGCATGGAAAGACATTAGTGCTAAAACTATTATGTCGGGCTTCAAAGCAGCCAATATCATAGAAAATACAGTTAGTGATGATTCATCTGAATCTGATGATAGTGAAGATGAAAATTGTGACGTATTAACTGATAAACAATTTTTAGAACTATTTAATTCCGACAGTGAAAATTCCGATTTTGATGGATTTGAAGATTTTTAAACATGTTGATAAAATCTTGTATATATTTTTTTCTATATTTTCACTTCATTCCAATAATAATTTTTCATATTTTAAAGATATTTTGAAGTAGTGTTCTCTTATTATATGTAATCCAATATTTTTTTAGAAAATTTTATAAATATTACAAAAAATTGAAATCTTAATATTAAAATTACATACCTGCTATTTATAACGGATCAGTGATAGGAAACGTTATTAAATTGAAAAACAAATACATAATAATAATAAATCAACAGTCAAGGGAAAAATGATTCTGCAATATTTACAGGTAAGATTATAATATTATAAATAAGTTTCTGATATTTATTATATTTTTCTCTGTTTGTTATTGATCCAGTGACAAAATGTTGCTTTTTTTGCAGTAATCTGAGGAGTTAACATAAACTAGTATGCATTTAAAAAATATTTTCTTATAGCAATACGCTTTATTACATCACATTTTTCAGTAATATTTTTACTACAGTTTTTAAGGCATTTGCATACATTAAATCTAAGTGTCTTTCGTCCAATGATTTTTTTCTTCAACAGCTTATTTTATTTATTTTATTTTTTCGTCGGTGTCTCTATACGATATTTCTTTACATTTTAAATATATTTTTTAGGCACTTAAGTGAAAAAAAAATTTTTTTTTTTAACTGTTCAAGTGAAAATATTTTATATACTGTAACAGTCTCTAAAATCTGGAAACCTCAAATACAGATAGCATAAATGATCATCAAATGTTTTATATTTATATAGTTCAGTTATCCTATCTTATCGACAGATGGCAGCACCAAAAATGTATTTAACTTTTTAGTATAATCTAGATTATATTCTGCATTTTGCCGACAGATGGCCGTACCAATCATTTCTTCTAATTCATTTCCAAGTTTATTTATCTTGATATAGTAAAATAAGAAAACAAAGAAATATCAACAGAAAAATTCATAAACAGTTTATATAAAATATTAGGCCTGGAACAAAGGAATTTTATTACAGAGATTGAGCTAATATCATTGTAATTGGGGAAAAAGTAATGACCAGTAGGCCTAAATTAAAGCAACTAAATACTAACATATAAATAAAATCGTAATCGTGAAAATGCTCTGTGTATATTTAATTTTAATAAGATTAAATGCTTGGCTTTGCTGTTAAATAACTTAATGTGCCATTTATGATTTTTTTTTATAAATATGTGATTTTTTTTCTTTTTTAATGATGATTTTCAATAATTTTTACTTACATTTTAAAGTTGTTTTTTGAAGATCACTAAAATTCGGAAATAACTAAAAGCCGCGTCTACGAACGATTTCGGAATTTAGAGATTTATACTGTATAAATATCAGCAGCTTGGGTGCGGCGCTTACGTCGATGTACTTTTTTTTTTTAACAGATTGTCATTGATGCGGCGGGTATTCCCGAAAATACGGTAATAGTGAATTTTTAAAATTACATCTAATGTTGTATATATGCATCAGATATTTAATGTGAAATTTTACAGATCAGTGTAGCATTTGAGGTTTCTGACAAGAGGTTTTTGACATGACGGTTTAAACCATAGTTTAAACCAGATAAAACTGCACACTGTCAAAAACTGGTGCGAATGTACTTTACTCTCCTTCTTGGCGGGATTTTTAAAAATCGCCAAATTGGCGCGTTTTTGCGTCTTGTCTCCCGGAGAGTCTTTCTCCAAGGTTCGCCACACACTACAGAGACATACGTCAAAAATCGTGCAATATGACGCAATCAAACCGGTTTTTTCTCTCTTATCACTGAAATTGTCCATGTCGTACGTTTTTTCGTTCAATGTTTGGCCTGCCACAGACCTGTCATACATTGAGCGAAAAAACATGACACACTGTTAAAAATTTGAAACTTTTGCTGCATCGTCACCGATTAAAAAAAAAATCTCACAATAAATATATAAAACCATTGACTTTCTAATATACTAATAATAAATAATATACTAATAAATCTAATTTCTTATAATAAAACTTTATATGCACCAGTTTCTAAAACAAACAAAATACAATAGCCATAAAAAAAATTCACTTACCTTTACTTATTTACATTACAGAATCCTACAAAGAGGATACTTTATTTTATTTATAATTTATCCAAGAAATTATATCACGCGTTTCAAATTAAAAATCTATCCAACAAACTAAAAGAATTATTTCTGCTTCCAGATATCGTTTCATGCGGCAGACGATTCATTAATTACAAAATTTGATGCAATGTTTTCATCTAATGTCCGGTATTCAGGCACATTTTGCGAATACAGAGATAACAAAACGAGATTGAACAATTAGAAAACGGCATTCAAAGTTTTTGCTTTTTTAAGTGAGCGAATTTTCTGATTGGTCAGTTTCGTTTCGCTAACAGCACAAAATCTATCCAGATTTCTGCTATGAAAAATACTTTTGTTCCTTAAAAAACTCAGCCTAAAAAAACTATTTAAGCACTGTAAAAATTAAAAGAAATGAATTTTAAAAAGATTGCGTACATTCAAGCAAATTATTTTAAATTGGGGAATTTCTTATTTGTGTATTTTACAGATATTATTTATATCAATAAACAGTCACAAAAATAATTGTGTACTTAGCAGCGCCGTGCGAAAAGGGGGGGGGGGGGGCGAAGATGGCAGTTTTACGGGCTCAGAAATTTATACTACCAATGTCATTTTTAGCTTGTCAGAAGAAAAAATTCGAGGAGGGGGCGCCAAATTGAGACTTTGACCCAGTCACAGTTTCCTCTTCGTACGCTTCGTTCCATACTTAGAAATTCGGGAAAAACAACTACTTACTAGAGATAAAAATTACAGAAAAGGAATTTTAAAATTTTGCTGCGTAAATTTGCACAAAGTTATATAAATTTTACAACTTACGTTCGTGAATTTTACGAATATTTTATTTCTAAAATTTAGTAAGGATATTTATCAAAATATATAATTTCTATATCATATAATTTCTATAATTTTAAACTGAAACATTATGACTGCATTAAAACAACAACAAAAAAAAATATCAGTGGATCCACAAAACTCGCTGTGCAGGAATCAGTAAAATGTGATCGGTTCTGAAGCCAGAACCGTTCTAAAAATTATATAAAACTAAAGCAGAGATAGAAAAAATAAAAAATGGTGACCTGGAATAAAAATTGGCAATCTGTGGTAGTGTAATAAAGTCATTAAAGAGGCATTTAATTAAAAGATAAACTAACGTTTATTTTTTTTAAAGAAAAAACATATTCAAAATAAATATATATATATATATGAAATAATAAACAAAGAGAAATTATATCTGGTAAAATCAACCAAAAAGAGTAATTTCTGAAATTATATTATCTATAACATTAAAGTCATACTTTAATACAATAAAAATACTTAATTAAACAAACAGCATGACGTAAGGTAAAGAGAAAAAAAAAGATTGACCTGTACAGGTTGCAAGATAAACCACTCACTGAAGCATAACTGGAGGAAAACAGACTTCTTGAAACAGATGATGAAAAATAATGTCCAGGAAAAGTTCAAAGAAAGTAAAAAAAACCTTGGATGTTAACACAGTTCATGACAGCAAAATATTCATTACGACATTCCCGCTATCGACTAACAGAAATTATTTCATAAGACAACGTCATCTTTCACCACTTAAAATAAACTATCACTGAACTTTCATAACTAATATTTATGACAACAAACGGCCTTTACTAGACCAAAACATCGTCAGACCACCCCCCGTCAAAACAAACCAACTGATTTAAATACCCCTCGCGATTCTATACATCGCCAGAGTGCAACGCCCCCTTTGCGTCTGCCGAAGTTGAGCAAATGCGTTCCTGCTTTGGGAAAGGAAGATACGGCTACTCGTAAGTTGCGATTTGCGAAGATCGCAAATCGCGATCAGACGGAAGAAAACGATCATGAACGCACATTAGGGTGGTTCACAAACCTATGGAAAAAAATAAACTTTCTCGTACAGACCAAGACACCCCCTCATTTTTTTACACCTGTCCATAGTATTATTCAGGAAAAGTTTCAATCTCCTACTCCAAATAAAAGACGGTGCTCAATTAAAGGTTAAAATTCGCGGCCGCCACCGGCCACAGGGCGACTAAATGTAAAAAATTGGCGACTTTATGTTATGCACCTGATCGCCATTTTGGCGATCAATCATTTCGGAAAATTAAAAAAAAAGTCTGTCATAAATCCGAAAATAGGACATAAAATATCGAAAATTTTGACAAAAGGTCGCCGAAAATAACCAATTGTGCCAATCGTTCGAAGAATAATCGCTGATTTCGTCAAAGGATCGCGGAAAAACGCGAATTTAATCAAAAAATTTCGACAAATATCGGTAAAAAATCGCGGAATAAAAGTAAATTTCATCGAGAAATGATGAAAATACGGCAAATTTCATCAAAATATCGCAAAGAAAAAGGTAGATTTCGTCAAAATATTGCGAAAAAACGTCAGATTTCGTCATAAAATCGCGTAAAAACGTCAGATTTCGTCAAAAGATCGCGAAAAAACGGTAGATTTCGTCAAAAAAAATCGCGAAAATCGGCCAATTTCGTCAAAAAATCACGAAAAATCGGTTTATTTCGACAAAAGATCGCGAAAAAGCAGCAGATTTCTTCAAAAGATCACGAAAAATCGGTATATTTCACTATAAGATCGTGAAAAAACGGCAGATTTCTTCAAAAGATCACGAAAAATCGGTATATTTCGCCATAAGATCGTGAAAAAACGTCTGAATTCGTTAAAAAACCGCGAAAAAACGCAAATTTGGTAAAGAAAACAATCACGAACAAACAGAATATTTCGTCAAAGAATTGCGAAAAAGCGGCAGATTTCGTCAAAAAATCGCAAAAAAACGGTAGATTTGGTTTAAAAAAAAAAAAAAAAAAAACCACGAAAAAACGAAATATTTTATAAAAAAAAATCGCGAAAAAAATGGCAGATTTCGTCAAAAAATCTCGAAAAAACTGTGTAATCCTTGTCAATAATTGCAAAAAAAAAAGCTAATTTCATCTAAAGATTGCGGCAAAACGGCAGATCTCGTCAAAAGATCACGAAAAATCGGCATATTTCGTCAAAAGATCGCGAAAAACGGTTGATTTCGTTAAAAAATCGCGAAAAAACGGTAGATTTGGTACAAAAAAACCTGGGGAAAACGAAATATTTCATTAAAAAAATCGCGAAAAAATGGCAGATTTCGTCAAAAAATCTTGAAAAAACGGCAGATTTCGTCAAAAAATCGCGAAAAAACGGTGTAATCCTTGTCAATAATAATAAAAAAAAAAAGCTAATTTCATCAAAATATCACGAAAAAACGGCAGATTTTGTCAAAAGATCGCCGAAAAAAGGTAGATCTCCTCAAAAAATTGCGAAAAAAACTGCAAATTCCGTCAAAAAAAGCAAATTTAGATTCAAAACGCGGAAAAACAATAAATTTTGTCCAAAAATCGTGAAGATACGATAAATTTCGTCAAAAAAAATGCGAAAAAACAGCAAATTTCTTCAAAAGACTGCGAAATCCATTGCCCAATCGCGGAAAATATTGCTAAATTCATCAAGTGGTCGAAAAAAAAAAAAAAAAAAAAAAAAATCCCTATTTTCATTATCTGTAATTGTAATGGGGAAAAAATCTAAGTTTGAATGAAGTTATGGTTTTCTTTACATATAAAATAATTATTAAATATTTAATATTCTGATTAGAATTTATACGATATTTTCTTCTTGGTGGCATCTATGATAGTAATTAGTGGCCACTAACTTGACAATTGTGGCTACTAAACATTCAGCCTCTACTGGCCACTGGCTACTAATACAAATATTGAATTTTAACCTTTATGCTCAATGAACTGCTTACTTTTGACTTTTAGAAATATTTAGGCATTTATATTGGAATTTACCAAAAGTTGAGGTAAAAGCTATTTTTTTAAAAATGTATCTTATATTTATATACTGACAGTATCAGTAAGAGCTAGAAAAATAGTTAACATTGTAATTTTTTTTTTTTTTAATATTTACATTTTTGAAACAATATTTACAATTGATTTTTTTGTTGTCTCAGTAGCGATAATCTTTCTATTTGCTTCAACGATGTGAAAAAGAAACTGCTTATCATCCTCATCATTTGTTAAAAGTTTGTTGAATTCTTGAATGAACTGAACACCTCTCTCAGCTCTCAGCAGTATCATTCACCACTCTCTTAGCTCTTTTACATAGCTTCTGTCATTTTTTATAATTCATATTGTCCTTCCATTCTTCTGGTGGAAGATTCAGACAAGAGTAACTAATGTTGAAATAAGAAAAGAACTCAACTTTTCTTTTTGTTGCAAAATCTCCAAGACTTGCACTACCTTTCAATATGTTTGATTGTCCTCTAACATTGCGCAAATTTTTCAGATTGTTCATCCCGCAATATTTTTTGCTTTCTCTTGTATTGATACTGTGTCTGAAAATTGGGCAAGACCAACCAATGCATCTGATAAGTTCCACATGTGATTTTCTAGGACTTTCCTTGCTTCTAGTCTAATCTCAGAATCAATAATCTTATATTTTCTCAGATTTTTCCATAATTACAAGACAACTGCATTAGCTTCAGCTACAAGAGGAGCAATTATTCATGCTTTACTGTAAAGAAAGCACTGAGTCATATGAGTTGCATTTCTTCCCTTTAAGTTAAGATGTAAAACTTCTGATTGATATCAGAATGGAAAATTTTGAAAGTGTATACAAAATTAACCATCCACCGAGCCCATAATCGAGTGCTACTCAACAGATGATTAGCATTTTGTGCACTCTAGTGGATTTTTTCAGGTAGCTCCCCCAAAATAGCAAGTATTAACTTAGTCATCTCTTTCTAATTATCTCTAATGATTATAGATTTACCTACAAATACGACAAGCAATGGTTGAATAATCAAAATCTTTAGTTGATTCGTTCAATTCTCTGCCAAACATTCTTAAATCTGTTGAAGAGTGGGACGTCTGAAGAACTGAAAAGTCCAAGGCAAAGGGTTAAAAACATCTGCCAAGATTAAGGCCATGAGATGGAGTCTGCAAGCTAGCCATAATAGTTCATGACCAATTTGTTTTTCCAAATGAATCCATGCTCCTTTGACATAACCAGTGTTTACATTCATAGTATCAAAGCAAAACAACATTGAATGTTTATCACTACACCCCACATGTGTATAAAGTTGAAAATCAGGGGTGTAGTCGTATAAATAAGAGGATATACGCTCTAAGCAGAGGTTATACGCTCAAGGCACAGGGTGTAGCCTAGAGGGCATACAGTGCTCTTTTAAAAAATCCAAAAGGTATTAATCGTATACCCTCCACTACATCCCTGTTGAAAATAGAGTACACTATATTTCCTACTGTTCAACCGCCACTCAACTTAGGCACACCAAGGAGCTTTTCAATACCAGATCTCAAAACAAGTACTGGCAACTTATTAACCTTTCCTAATTTAAAACATTCAGATGAAAAACTTTGCTGTTTTAATGGAGGACTAGATAATAATCTGATTTCAAATCATAAATTGTTGACTCAATATATTTTTTTCTAGCTGTTTTACTCAACCAGTTTTTTTTTTCTTTTTTTGTTCTATAATGCTTTTTGTACGGAAAGTGCATAATGATTATTCCCCAGAGCTGTTACAATTGGAAGAATCGAATCCAGTGCTTCATGGTCAGATGTCATGTTGCAATTTAAAACATAAATGACATCAGATGGGAACAGTTGTGTTTTTGACAAATCTTGTTTCTTTTCAAGATTGTAAATAAAATTTTTCTTTACTTTGGGGGGGGGAAATTCATCAACATCTCATTGGGAAGTGGATTCAGTATTTTAAATCAGTCACTGAATAAACAGCTGCGGATAAAATGTCTGACTTTTTCTTTTTGTCATTCCTCTTGCTTTTTTTTAAGCATTCTCTCTTTGTTATTTATAAATTCTTTATCTTCATTAGCCAAATGCATTTTGCACCTATTTCATTGATCTATAAGAAAATCAATCTTCTTTTCTTTTTATTAGAATCAATTTGTAGAACTTTGCAATATTCCTTGCTTACAAAATGGCGACTTCTTGTGTCAGAAGTGTTGCAATATTGCCAGATGCATTAGGCAGAAAAGTGTTGACAAATATTTAAACTAAACATTATATTATATCTACTAGGAATTATAATAGCTTAAAAAGCTCAGCATTTAACTGAAAATTATGTGATTGAAACATATATTCCTAGTATTCGAAAACTATAAAGTTGTGTAAATTTACAAAAAAATGTCAAAATGAAGCGTCGTTGAGCACCATCTTCCTGTAGGTGTAAACAGCTATAATTTTAGGAGCGAGATATTATAGGTAAACATAAAAAAAGTAAGGGGTGTCTTGGTGTTTATCTCGAAGAAAGTTTTTTTGAACCACCCTAACGCACATGTAAGTGTTCAAATCAAAAGTAAACAAATAAGTAACCGATTTAAAAATGGAATATGCCATGGAATAGGGAAAAACAAAATAAAGGGATTGGAAATAAGATAAAGATGAGATAAGATTGAAATAAAATAAAAAACCAGTAAGTCATGCTACATTATCTTATTACAATATATATATATATGCTTATAGAGTGTTAAGGGTAGTGAGTAGGCTGACAAAATGCATAAAACTCGTTGACGCCGCAATAACTAACGTGTGCATGAGCGCTTCGCGCCCATTAAAACTAAAAAAACATCAGTGGATCCACGAAACTCGCTGTGCAGGAATCACTAAAATGTATGAAACTCGTCAACGCCGCAGTCACAAACATGTGTATGAGCGCTTCACGCCCATTAAAACTAAGAAAACATCAGTGCATCCACGAAACTCGCTGTGCAGGAACCACTAAAATGCATAAAACTCGTCAACACCGCAGTCACAGACGTGTGTATGAGCGCTTCGCGCCCATTAAAACTAAATAAACATCAGTGGATCCACGAAACTCGCTGTGTAGGAATCACTAAAATGCACGAAACTCGTCAACTCCGCAGTCACAGATGTGTGTATGAGCGCTTCGCGCCCATTAAATCTAAAACATCAGTGAATCCACGAAACTCGCTGTGCAGGAATCACTAAAATGCACGAAACTCGTCAAAACCACAGTCACAGACGTGTGTATGAGCGCTTTGCGCCCATTAAAACTAAAAAAAACATCAGTGGATCCACGAAACTTGGTGTGCAGGAATCACTAAAATGCACGAAACTCGTCAACACCGCAGTCACAGACGTGTGTATGAGCGCTTTGCGCCCATTAAAACTAAAAAAACATCAGTGGATCCACGAAACTCGCCGTGTAGGAATCACTAAAATGCACGAAACTCGTCGACGCCGCAGTCACAGACGTGTGTATGAGCGCTTCGCACCCATTAAAACTAAAACAACATCAGTGGATCCACGAAACTCGTCAACACCGCAGTCACAGACGTGTGTATGAGCGCTTTGCGCCCATTAAAACTAACAGAACATCAGTGGATCCACGAAACTCGCTGTGTAGGAATCACTAAAATGCACGAAACTCGTCGACGCCGCAGTCACAGACGTGTGTATAAGAGCTTCTCGCCCATTAAATCTAAAAAAAAAACATCAGTGAATCCACGAAACCCGCTGTGCGGGAATCACTAAAATGCACGAAACTCGTCAACGCCGCAATTAGTAACGCATGCATGAATGCTGCACGTCCATTAAAATAAAACAAAAAAATCGCTGGTTTCACAAAACTCGCTAAGTTAGAATTCCTAAAATGCACAAAACTTGTCAAAACTGCGTTAACTAACGACACTATATAACCGAAAAATTATTCTCTGGATGCTCAAAAGTCGCATTGAAGAAATTTCTAAAATGAGCAAATTTGCAGTTATTAATGCAGATATCCAACTATTAAAATCTTTGTAAATTTGTACGAAAATACGGGATAAAATTTTGAAATATATTTTTTTTAATGTATTTATCGTACATATATATTGCACGAATTTTTAAATAAAAAAGAAAGTTTTTCTGAAATAGGAATTCATTTTTAGTAAAATTAACACATCTCAATTTTTTAAATGAAATTGATAAATCATAACTTAAATCATTGAATATTTATTTCGTACCGCATACTTGTCTCCAAATGTATGTTATTTATTAAAATAAGAAATATCTTTAAAATAAAACGAAAAAAAGGCCGGGAAAATATCGTCATACATGTATAATGCAATCTCCTTTTTTAATTCAAACAATAATAGACTGATGTAACAATGAGATTTCATAAAAGCCAATCAAACAAAAGATAAGATACCGTGCAATCCGGTTAAACCGATCAAAATTCCTGAACTAACAACTGTAGGCGTGGAAAGAATTCAGAAAACGATCCGATAACAAGAAAAAGCCATCAGAAGTGTCCAATCAGAAACGGCTTAGAAATCAGTACATTACGTAAACCGAAGCACTCCTTAGGGTTGCCATATTGAAGATCCGAGTGGAGAAAATGAAAATGCACAGTTGCCATGTCGAAACATTTACCGCTAAAAAAAAAAAAAAAATCGCCTTGGCGAAGGAGAGTAAAGTACATTTCACCCCAAAAACTTACCAACCCTGATTGTGTGTAATGTTGGGTTGCAAGTGAAAACATTTTGTGCAACCCAGAGTAGGGCATACACAATACAATATCGAATGTGTAAGTAAATTATTGGTATTTTATTGTTAAAAATAAAGAAAAAAGAGCACACATATATACAAGCAATGCAAATAATAGATCAGATGACATGTAATACATAAAATATTACCTATATAAGGTCTAACTAATTTTAAAATAAGCTGCAAACATAGGCCATCGCTAAACACATAGACCTTGTTTCCAAAAAAACAAACACCTTCGATATTTTACAATGTATTTTGAATATGATCTTAAAACAAGCACCAATTTACACAAAAATAACAATAAAACAGTTAAAAGATAAATTAACAAGCAATGCAAAATATACATAAGGTACAGCTTTAATCTCAGATGGATGTTAAATAATAAAAAAGAAAACATTACAAATGAGTAGCTAACTTGCCTGAAAATACAAATAAATTATAGATTAAATAATAATTAATGAGTTTCTATTCGAATGGAATGATAACCGGAAACATAACATAAACGATCCATATTGCTGTCATGCATAAATTAATTCAATCTGGTAATAATCAAATACCCGAAAAATAAATTTTTATGCTGACTATGATGTTAACAATAATCTTACTCTAGAATAAGGTAGGGGACGTGAACGGCCTCCTCGGCTGGTTCTAGCACGCATAGCATTGCCGGCAGAAATATTTCCCCGCATTCTACCACGGCCTCCACGTCCTCTGCCGCCTCCTCGCCCGGGTAGCCTATACTGGTTTCTGTTTTGTTTAATAATATCATCTAAGGACATATCTAATTTATCAGCCATCTTAATTATTTTTTGGCAAAATGGCCAGGACTTTTACACAAGACAAATCAACACCAAAGAAATATTCGCTCTTTTCACTTCATTTATTACTTTTGTATCATTCAATACTGTTGCCATTCTGTAGAAAATGTATAGGTATGTTTATTTATAAGATAACTTTTTAAAATGTGAAACTTACGTTTATTTTCATTTAAATATTGCTAATTATGTAATTTTCTCTCCTTCCTTCATTTATTTTTTAGCAAGTATTTGCTGTACAAATACATATTTGTGCAAGATTTCAAACTTTAGTCTTCTCCTTTTTCTCTGCCAACTAGTCAACCAACCAAACTCTAAATTTTTACAGCAGACAACAGCTCTCTTAGTAAATGGAATGAAAATAAATGCGTAAATAAATTATTTTATTTAGTAATAATATTTCGGTACGAATTGACACAATTATAACAAGTGGATTCGTTCCAATTAAAATGTCTTTGAGATTGCGTTATGCATTTAATGTTAAAGATTGGAAACCTACAGAGGCACAGTGGAAATTATGCTTGAGATGCGTCCAAAAAGAAGAAAGCAATAGATGCAATCGTTTTTATTTTGTTGATGACTGTAAATCATCTATGGTAAGCATGATTCCTTTCAATGTTAATTGGGCTTAGTTAGTATAATAATGAATTTGCATTTAAAGTAAGAATAACAGTTTAAAAAAGGACAGAGACAGCACTAGACGAAACGTGGAGGTCGGCGACAGTAGCTTTGTGAGGTCGCTTTCATTTTCCAATCAGAAAAAATACATTAAATGAGTTGAATTATATACTAAATTTATGAATATACTATATAGGAGAGACTTGGAAGACTTGATCCCTTTTCAGTTTTTAATTTTTATTTTGGAAAAAAATTTAAAATGTTTCAATTCACTATTAAAGGCTCATGTGCTTTCTTATTGTAGTATTTTCTTTATTTTTAAAAAACCATTTTTTAAATAGATATAAAATATTTTCTAAAAAATAAAAATGGGATCAAGTCCCCCCATCCAAACGTAAGGAGACTTGATCCTCTTCCAAGGGAGACTTGATCCTTGAAACAGATGCATGGAATTGATTCAAATTAAGTAGTAGAAATTAAATTTATTGTTGACTAACAAATAAAAAAAAGGAGAAAAATGCAGACACACTCACACAAAAATCTACATTTAGTGAAAATCTTTGTTTTCTATATAGATGTTTGTTACTGCAGAAATTATGATAAAAAATTTTCAATGCTTGAAAAATCAAATGTAAATGTTAAAATTTTTGCAATTCGAAAAATTCCACCAAGCATGGTTGATTTAGATAGTTTTTTGATTGTCATTATTCACAACCACAACATAAATATATTGGTTGGATTTGGAATTAAGTTCTCTTTTTCTCAGAAAATATTTTTTCCTATAAAATGACTACTTTTCTTCAATTCTAGAAATCTCTCACTGAAAGTCATTTTCATCAATCGACAAATTTTTGGATCTTCAGTGATTTCATCAGAATGTTCATCAAATGAATCTGTCTCAATTGAATTATGAATACTATAACTTTTCTCACTTTCTGAAGATTCTGGGCTTTCATTTTTAGCGTTTTTACTTTTCTTCTTTTGAGTTGAAATGATTTTTTTTTTTTATTCCCATTTTTTATTCAGTTGAAGATCTTGTATTTCTTCTTCAATCTGTCTTTTAGTTGATCTGCTTGTTAAAATTTTTGATGAAACTTTTTTCCTTTCTTTAGAGTTTTCTGTTATGAGTAATGAAACTTTAGGGAAAGCTTGTATTTCAACTGGTGTCACTATGTTTAGTCAACTGTAATAGTATTATAGCTTGTTGGTAGGGATGATCCATTGTTGAATTCAGGGAGGACATCCTCCTCCTTTCCAAGAAATTTGAAATTTTGCATTTTCAATGATCAAAAAGCAAAATTCCCCCCCTCCCCCCCAGAGTCACTAAAACTCCTTCCAAAGAAAGGGGTCTGAATTCAAACTGGATGATCTGTGATGAAAGATAGAAAATAATTTTCAGAAAAAATATTCCTGTTAAGGGATATACCTATCCTAGGGATTTTAAATCAATCCATTATGTTAGTTGGCCCTATGATTTTGGGATAAACAATTACAATCAACTCAACAATTTGATAAATCATTGTTATATGAGCAGTATTAGTAGTCATCCTGTCTTGAGTAGCCACATTAAAAGTATCTTTTAAGCCATCCATATACAGTACGATTCAGAGGCAGCAATATGTGAGAAATGTGTGATGGTTTTGCTAAATTATTCTATTTTTTATTTCATAATTCAAACTTTCAATGGTTATTCATTAATGAATAACACTTTATTGTTTTTATTATACCTTTTATGCTCATTCATCTGCCATGTGCTTGCTATTCTTCAAATGTTGCCACATATTTAACTTTCTATCTTGTGAACTATCCATAATCGAGGTAACAATATTCTAACTATTACTGATAGTATTTAAATGTAACAATGAGTAATAGGGATTTAACAAAAATGTAACATTAATTTAGCTTAACTTTGGGGAGACTTGAACCAAGTGTTCAAAATTAGCGGTCGTTAGTCGTCAAATGCAACTAAAAAATTAAATTTGACGACTACAAAATTATTCTCGGTCGTCAAACTTGATGCCTAGCTTTAAAAAAATATATTTATTTCGAAAATTTAAGAAAAAAACGGTCTAGTCTGAAAATTCGAAACTAAAAACATCGCGAATTTCGACAAATAGTTGCGAAAAAAATCACTTTCATCAATCATTCGCATAAAAAATCGCCAATTTCGGTAAAAAATCACAAAAACATGATTTTTTTTCAAAAGCAGAAAAAAAAAAAGCAAATTTCTACAAAAGATCGCGAACAGAAATGCCAATCTCGTCAAAGAATTGATGAAAAAATATGAATTCCGTCAAAGAATCGCGAAAAGAAAATCTAATTTCATAGAAAAAAATCCCGAGAAAACGCGAATTTTGTCATAGTATCGTGAAAAGAACACACAAATTTCCACATAGGATTGCGAAATCAAATGTTAATTTCCTCAAAGGATCTTTAGAAAAACGCGAATTTTGCCAAAGAATTAGAGAAAAAATGAAAATCTTGTCATAGTAAAGCGATAAAATCCGTTAATTCCATCAAAGGTTCGCGAAAAAAACACTAATTTCTTCAAGGAATCACAAAAACCCCGCAGTTTTCGCCAAAGGATTGTGAAAAAAACGCATAATTAACGACGAGGGGGGTATTCCCAGTCCTTCCCCTTTTGCTGTAACCTTTCAAAAAATCTTCTGTGAATTTCAGTATTTTTTTTTTCTTTTTTTTTTTTAAATTTAGAATCGCCCTTTGATAAAAATGTAGACGCATTATGTTATTATTATTATTAGTTTTTTTTTTCACTAAATTCAACTGTAATTACCAATACTGCATAAAATTTTGTTATAGTATTGGTAAAAAGTTGCCAAGTTTTAGTTTCGTTTTACAGATTAAGTGTATTTTTCTATCAATTTCGAAATATAGCAATAATTAGAAAAGCTTTACACAAGTCTTACAGCTGCTTCAATTATTATAATATTAGAGATTGATTTCTATAATTTTAAATAAAAATAAGTATTTGTGCTAGTCTAAAAAGTAGTATCAAGGTTGCTTCGGTCCGTATTTTCCGAAAATTGTAAAAAAACGATCATAAATCCGAAAATTCGGATGTAAAATACATCACAAATTTCGAGAAATAGTCGCCGAAGAAAAATCAATTTAGACAATCGTTCTAAGAAAAATTGCCGATTTTTTCAAAGGATCGTGCAAAAAATCCAAATTCTGACAGAGGGTCGCCAAAGAAAAAAAATCGTGGAAAAACGGTAAATTTCGTCAACTAATCCCGAAAAACGACAAATTTCGTCAAAAAAACCGCGAAAGAACACGGTAAAGCTTGTGGGAAAAAATGGAAAGTTTCGTCAAATTATCGTGAAAAAAAGGAGAGTTTCATAAAAGATCACAAAAAAAATGAAGAGTTTCATCAAAAGATCGCGAAAAAACACGGTAAAATTAGTCAAAAGATCGCGAAGAAAACGGCAACAGTTTCTTAAAAAATCACGAAAAAACAGCAAGTTTCATTAAAAAATCTCAGAAAAAACGGCAAATTTCGACAAAAGTTTGCAAAAAAATACACAAAGTTTGTCAAAAGATCGCGAAAAACAGCAGGTTTCTTCAAATATCGCGAAAAAATGACAAATTTTATCAAAAGATTGTGAAAAAACGGCAAGTTTCGTCAAAAGATTGCAAAAAATGACAAATTGCATCAACATAGCAAAAAAAACGACAAAGCTTGTCAAAAGATCGAAAAAAACGGCAAGTTTTGTCAAAAAACCGGCAAGTTTCGTCAAAAGATCGCTAAAAAAACACAAATTTCATCAAAAGATAACAAAATATGCAAATTTCATAAAAGGTGTGCAGACCCCCCCCCCCCCCCCTTTAATAAAAAAACTGAGAGTGGATTTTTTTCTTGTGTCTGTTGTAACCTTTCAGGAAATTTGATATATCATTTTTTTTTAAATTCAGAATCACCCCTAAATTATATACAGTAATATTAATATGAATTTTAGAAACGGCAACTAAAAATTTTAATTTGACGCCTAAGATTTTTAAAATAGTCGTCATTTGAAGCCTGCCTTTTATCTCCCAATTTCTATCACTGCTTGAACCCCAGGATCAAGATTGAAGTGGATTTGGATAGATAACAGAGTCAGTTCTTGTGTGGAGCCCAAAGCATGTGGACACTTGTTCATGAGTAGAGCTCTCAGATAGTGTGTGTTTCAAGTTGTGAGGCTCTTAAAGGATAAAGCCGTTGTACTGGGAGATTAAGAGTAATTTCTGATAAATCTAATTTAATTAACATAGTGTGAGAGGTATAGAGATGTTTAACTGTACACAGAAAATATTTGCTGTATTTAACTGAATGTTGGACCAGATCCCCTATATCTGAGTTGTTAATTATAAATATTGTTTTATTACTTGTAGATAATGTATAAATAAATTGTTAAGTTTAATTGAATGAGTTAGTATTCTTGTTGACAATCCTTCTCACTGAGTGCCCGATATCGCTTAATTATATCGGTGGTGGTAGCATACTAAAACAAAGGATTTTTTTTCAAAATTATGTGGACAAAGGAAGGATGAGTGTAACAGATAGACAGATATTTTCTGGAGAAAAATAATCTTGAAAGTTTTCCAGATTGATAACTTAAAGTAATTTTTAGACATGGTTGTTAACAACTATATAGGTTAATTTTTTTTTCTTTAATTTTGCAGATAGGCCGACTTCTCATGAGGAAAGCTGTAAGTGAATCTTTGCAAATGGAATATGATAAAATTATTTTTGCTAGAACTACCTCAGGAAAACCTTATTTGGTTGGAGAAAATGGAAATAAAATTTCCTTCAATGTATCACACAATGGTGATTTTTGTGTTTTAGCTTCTGAAGTTAATATTCTAGTTGGTGTTGATGTTATGAAGATTGAATATCGAAGTAATTAATAATTATTTTTTTAAATTTCACAAAGGAAATTAATTCTTTGATTTATTGAATTAAATAAATTGTGTTATTATCTATTATAATATAGCTTTTTTTATTCTTAAGTAATAAGCCCATAATTTTTAAGAATAGAATGCATTTTTTTTCTTTTCTTTCTTTTTTTTTATTTATTTATTTTTTTAAACAAACACATCTGTAAGTTTGGAACATGAGTCTTATGTCCAAAATTGACATCATAGTTTTCTCCATGTCTCATGGTCTTTCAGCATAGAAGGATTGAATAGTTATTAACTTTTGGGAAGTTATGGAATTGAGTAGGGTCTATGCACATTTCAATACAAAACACCGATTTTAAGTGGGAGATAATACTATAATAAGTGGGTTTAAAATATTATCTAGACTTATAATAAATAGTTTATTTGACACTGGACTAAACGTTGAATATCATTCTGTATATTTGCTACATAAACCAATAATAACAAAAAAGTCTTCATGTTTAGATTAGAGATTCATTGAATAATGAATATTCAGCAATACTGCCAAATTTATATAATAATAATAATAATAAAATCTTTTCACAAAAAATTAAGGAAAATTCTTACATAGCAGGTATTTTTAACTGCTAATAAATCAAGATATTGATTCAAGATAATTAAAAAATAACATAATTTTTTCTCTCAAAATTATCGTTTGGAAAAAAAAAAAAAAAAAAAAAAAACTGCATAAAATTTACTTTTTTAGAAAGATTGTGAAAATCTAAATATTTTAAAGAGATATAAAAGGCTGCTGGAAATAAAACTAACCATTGTTTATTGCTAAAAGCTATTAATTTGATGTTATGTATTTAATAAATGTATACTAAATTACTGTTTTGTATTATTTTAGTTTGGTTTTATTTTATTTTATCATTTTTAATGACATTATGCACCTTTTTAAATATACACTATTGCCGATTTACAACCAATTTTGGCTATTTATGTACCTGGCCCATATAATATGTAAGTACCAATTATTATCTTAATTTCTGTGTTGCATATTTTTAGGTAATCACCTGTCTCCTATAATAACAATTTAATAATGAAATCTCCTTTGTTGAAAAATTTCATTTAAAAGCCATAATGACTAAGATTAATAAGTACTTTTAGATTTTGTAAGTTACTTTTATATTTTTATCTCATTATTTACCATTCTACACCTAATATACCTAATACTATATAGCTTTCATGCATACAGACTTCCTTATTACACACACTCATATGAAATGCATCAAACACATTAACATACATTACATATAGTCACAAAATATGCATACTATGCAGACAGTTGATAAATATAGATCATGTGATTTCAGAGTGCAAAGAATATTATTCCATTAATAAAAATAGGAAGAGTGGCCGATAGACTAATAAAGAAGGAAACTTTCAGTGCCTTTTTGTACTGTTGCACTGGCATGCGAAAATCTAATTTTTCATACTTTCAAATTTACAAAATACCACAAGGAACATTATATATTATACGAATGAACCCATCTTTTTAAATGGATCTCTAATTTTATTGGGATTTCTAATAATAAATCTTGAAGCGAATGAATCTCAAATGGGTCCCTGCTGTGTATGACACTGTACAGCTCCTGCTTTCAAATAAATCTCTAATTTATAATTTATTAATCTTTAACTTATATTTTTATATCCCAACATGATATATATATATATATTCTTAAATTCTAGCAGCGATCACCATCATTTTGGTACCATTACCTTTGAAATCGGTTCTACAGTTCTAGAGATTACTTCTTACAAAAGAACAAACTTTACTTCTTTATAATATAGATTTAACTAGCAGGCCTCGGAGCGAGTCGCTAAACTCGCTTTTCTCGCTATTTTTTTGCATTTGTGTCTTTTAGTCTATATTTTTCAGATTTAGTCTCTTTTTTTGCTTTTTTTTAATTTTAATTTTATTTATTTATTTATTTATTTATTTTTTTATTTATTATTATTTTTTTTTTTTGAAAAAAATATTCCTTTCCCATCGATCGATCGCAGGAAAAAGATCGTAACTTTCCTCATTTGATAGCGGGAAAAAACATCGCGAAATTCAACAGTTTGTCATGCACATTTCGTCACTATTTCATGAAAAAACGACGATTTCGTCAAGGTTTTTGTCAACGAGCTTTGTCAAAAGATCGCTGAAAAACGCGAATTTCCTGAGCAGATAATCGGATATCGGAAAACTTGTCAATTTGTCGCAAGAAAATCTCGAAATTTGTTAACTGTTCGCGGGTAAAAAACGCAAAATTTTTCAGTCTGAAACCGGCGGAAAAATCATGAATTATGTTAATCTATCGTAGTATGAAACCATGAAATTCCGTGGAACTATAGTGAAACTTAGTCGCGGTAAAAAATATACCAAATTTGTCTCTCATTTGCAGGGGAAGAAAATTCTAAAATTCGTCACTCTATTGTGGGAAAATGGTTACGAAATTAGTATATCATTCGCAGGCAAGAATCGCAAAACTTTTCTGTCGGACATTCAAAAGAAAGTGACTTTGGTCAATCTGTGGAAGATAAAAACGCGAAATTCGATAACCATTCGAGGGGTAAAAAACATAAGCTTCGTCATTCGGTTGTGGGAAAAACATCACAATTTTGTCATTTTCGTGAGAAAAATAACGCGTATAATCCGTCAATCAGTGACAGAAATATATTACAAAATTTGTCAGTCGATCTTGTGAAAAACAATTGAGAAATTCGTCAGTGGGTTGCAGGAAGAAATTTCAAAATTCTTCATTCGCTCGTTTATATACGGGGATCACTTTTTCGACAAATGGCAGATTTTCACGTTTTTTTATTTTTAAGAATCTGCGATTTTCTTAAAATGATTACCGGCAAAACTGCGATTCTAATTAATTGATCACTGGAAAAAAGACTATTTTCATTAAACCAATCGTGAAATCAAGCCACGATTTCCAAACAATACCGAAATAAACTCGTGCTTTCCGCCAAACGATTGCAGAAAAAAAAAAAAAAAACGGATTTTGTTCGAAGTGTACGGTTGTACTAATGAACAATACGATTTTGCCCGCGGAAAAAATAATCGCAGTTACATGCATATTTCATGTAAGGATCGCCGAAAAAGTGCACATTTAGTCCTATTTCGTGGAAAACCGACGATTTTGTCAATGTTTTTGTCAACAAGCTTTGTCAAAAGATTGCTGAAAAACACGAATTTTCTGTGTTGATTTCGTATGAAGATTGCGGGAAAGCGTCAATTTCCTCTAAAGATTGTGGATATAATGCTTATTTCGTCAAAAAATCACGGGAAAAGGTCCATTATCGATAAAAGATAGCTTTAAAATGTTTTGGCAAAAGAGCATTGAAAATAATGCCGACTGCATCAAAAAATCACGGAAAAAACGTGGATTTCGTCGAAGATCGGGTGGATAAAACGCCATTTTCGAGAAAAGATTGCGCAAAAATGCAAATTTTGTATAAAGATCGTCGAAAAAACACGATTTCATCAAAAAAATCTGGGAAAACGCCGATTTCGTCAGAAGATCGCAGAAAATCTACCGATTTCGACAAAAGATCGCAATACATCGCCGATTTTGCTAAAATATCGCAGATAAATCGCCGATTTAGTCTAAAGATCGCGGATAAAACATAAATTTCGTGAAAAGATCACCCAAATTTCGTGAAAGGATCGCGGGAAACAGTGAATTTTGTCTAAGAGTTGTGAGAAAAACGCAGATTTTGTCAAAAGATTGTTGAAAAAATGCTGATTTCAACAAAAGATCACGTAAAAAACGTAATTTTGTGAAAGGATCACTGAAAGAAATGTGTATTTTATCAAAGATACCCAGTAAAAATGCATAATTAATGCCGATAGATATATTCTCCCTCCCACCCCCTCAACTGCTGTAAAATTTCAGGAAATGTAACCCATTAACAGGCATCCTTGATTTTTTTTTTTTTTTAATGTTTTATTCTACAAAATTCGTTATGTTTCTGGCGACTAGTTGATAAATTTCACTGTATATTTCCGTGACCTTTGACAAAATTAGCAATTATTTGTATGATCGCTCTTCAAATTTCGCAATAATTTAATGAATTTTGCAATTCATCCCTCTCTTCGAGACCCATTTGATGAATTTTCGATATTTAACACAAGATCCATTCGACTAATATCGTGATTTTTTTTTCAAGACCACCTGATGATTTTCGTGATTTTTATCCTAAGAACATTTGACTAATTTCACGAATTTTTTTCCCGAGATCATGTGACAAATTTTGTGATTTCTTTTTATATAGACAAATTGATGAATTTCACTATATTTCCTGGAATTTCACGATTTTGTCCCCATTATCATTTGGTGAATTTTTGATTTTCTTCCACGATGAATTGTTGCGATTTGAGATTTTTCTGCAACCAATCAACAAAATTTGCAATTAATTTCAAAACCGACTGAAATGCATTAAAAATGTATTCCGCAGATGGTGCTATATCTTATAGTGCTTGTCTGTACACCAAAAACATTTAAGTGAAGAGAAAAAAAATGTTTTTTATTTGGTCTCCTTTTAGTCTCTTTTTTTAAATTTTGATCTCTTTTAGTCTCTTTTTCTTGTGATTTAGTCTCTTTTCTCTCTTTTTCAAGAGTGGCTCAGCGGTCCTAGGCCTGAACTAGGTTTTTGCCGGATTTTACCATGATTTTTACTGTCTACTCTTTGTCAAAAATGTCAAACTGTCAAAAACCTATTTTTTAATTGTTTGTATAACTATATTATAACATATTATAACAATATTATATAATATTATACAATATTAACAATATTATAAATATATTATAACAATAATTATTTTTTCATTCTATCTTTAGTATTAAGCCATTTTACGTGAAATATTCAGTATCAAAAAGATTCTCAAGTACATTTATTCATAAAAACAAAATCTGCATTAAAAAAAAAAACCATTTAAGATTCTCTGTAAGTGTAATAATAATTTAAGAATAATTTTAAAGGTAAAAGAGTTTTGCTCATGCAGTCATATACATGTTAAAAAAATATGCAATGTGTTATTTCTTTTAATTCACTTTAAATAATACCTCAATAAATTTTAAATAAAATGTAGTCAGGATATAAATAATCTGACTTTATGGTAGCTTTAGTAATTTTTAATTAAAAATGTTTCATGACTATTCATGTAAATATTTATATATAAAAATATAGGTGCTAGAATTGTCTATAAGACTCATAAATATTAGCACCAAAGTTAAAAAATGAAAATGAGAATATATAAATTATTATTATCATCTGATTTTTCTTAAATATTGTTTTGTCATTCATTAAATTTTAAATCCAAAAGCTTTCAATTGAAATAGTCTTATCAAAATTTTATTACTATAAAAAATTTAAGATTTTGCTTATTGAACTGAAAATAAAAATCACCGTTTAGTTGCATTTATGAAGTGAATAAGATAAGCATTTTGAAATACAGTAGACTCCCTCAAATCCACACAGCTTGGGACCAGAGGTTTTGTGGATTTTAGAATTTTGTGGATTTCTGGTCATTACTTTGTTTATATTTTTAAATAGTAATTTGAATGTAATTAACAATGAAATCGAAACTATTATGAAGGCTTACAATATAATAAAATATTAAAATAAGTAATAAGCTAAAATAATAAAAATTTGGATAATTTTTAACATGATTAAGATAATAAAAGCAGAGGTCAAGTTAAGAATCAGTAATGTATGATAAAATATTTACTATAAAAATAAGATGCATTTTTCACATGAAATTTGCTTTATAAAGATTACTAATTCACATCAAAATCACAAAATAAGCAAGTTTTATTTCAGGTTTAGCCAAACTTAATAACCAAAAATAATTTGGTTAATACATAAATATATTTGGTAAAAAGATTGTGATTATCAATGATATCAGCAATATCTTAATTTTTTCCAAAATAATTTATTCTTTCTTCATGAAAACACATGAATTCAGTAATACTTATCAAAATTACAAATATATATGGAATTGATATAAAAATAAATATGTCAAATTTTGTTCCTACATCTGAACTGAAAGTTTCATTGATTACATCGGTAAATTATGTGCAGATTTGAGGGAGTCTACTGTATTATATGTAATATTCAAATTTATTCAATAACCAGTTCTTGACATCTATTTTCATATCATATAACATTTTTGCATCCCTAAAATGATTTAAATAGTTTATTAGAAATGTATATTGAATGTTATTTAATAACAATAATAACCTTTTATCATTTAATATTAATGTTCTTTGCAGTTAGTAGAATCTATATTAATGGAGATTATGCGAAATATTGTTCTTTCCTTTTACTCTTGTATTTTTAAATTTTCCCACTTAGGAAATCCTTCTTTTAAATAAATTTAACAAATGTAATTGAAAATAAGAACAACAAGGAAAAATTAACTTAGAAATGAATTTCATACTGCATTTGCATTATAAATCAGACGATAATGATGTTTTTTTGACGGAATAAACCGGTAAAAACACGGTTTTTACCACTGTCATGTCAAAAACCCAACCCTGATAAATATTTTTGCATTTTACAATATAAAATTAACTGTTACATTGCTATTGTAATCAATTTAAATTTTCATTATGAAATCATTGATCTGCAATATTTAAACTTTGAACAAAACAAAATTTCATATGTGTCAATTAGTTTAAAAAAATATGATATGGTATTACTAGGTTATTCCGTCGACCAAAAAATTATCGCCAAATTATAAGATTAAATGCCAATAATGGATGATCGAGAATGTCACATTCAATGACATTAAATGTGATTCACGTGTTTAAAATGTAATTAAGTGATTTTTATTTAGACTTTTTATTAATATTCTACTAATTATTTATTTTTTTGTTATTTAAAATAAAAATTACGTCAATACGTATAATTTGGCTATTAATTTGGCGATTACATAAAATTATAAAAATTGCAAATTCAACATATTTATGTTTAGGTATTTTACTGCTACATAAAATTTACCACATTAGGAGTATAATTTCAGGAGATATTAATAAAAGTATGAAAATGTAATTTAACATTAAAAGCACTAAATTTTGAATGTTTATTATTCAAAAATTTATCATTCAATTGACATGAAATTTAGTGTCTAGGCATAGTTTGAACAGAAGATTTGAAATATCTTGTTAAAATTGGGTATTGCCATTTAAAAATAAATAAATAAAGTTTTAGTTCGTTTTAATATGTAAAGAGCTTAATCTCTAATAGCTTAGCCTCTTAAGCAAATTTTATTTACATAATTTAAAAGTAGACTTTATTTCCAATCGTTCAGTACCAATAACTTATTTCTACAATAATTTGTTGAAGAGTTAGTGAGGGCTGTTTACCTTCTTTTTTTATAAATTGATTTTCCTTTTTTGTTGTTGTTGTTCAGTTTCGATGCAGTTAATCAGTCAAAATATGCAGAATATCTCATTCTAAGTGAAGTGAAATTCTGTTCTCAACTTTTAAAGTGTTAAAGATATTGTAAGGATATTGTACTTTGCTTTATATGGTTTTACTAGGCTTTATATGAAATTATAAAGAATACGATCATTCACAGCCAGTGTTAGAAATTAGCAGTCGTTAGTCGTCAAATGCAATTGAAAAATTGAGTTTGACAACTACAAAATTATTCTCGGTTGTCAAATTTGATGCCTAGCTTCTTAAAAAATATATTTATTAGACATTCAGTTTTGAAAATTAAAAAAAAGGTGTCTAGTGTGAAAATTCAAAACTAAAACACATCGCAAATTTCGACAAATCGCGAAAAAAATCAATTTCGTCAATTGTTTGCATAAAAAATTGCCGATTTCGGCAAAGGATCGTAAATAAAAGCAATTTTTGTTTTCAAGAAATAGCAAAAAAGCAATTTTTTTTATATAACGGAAAAAAATGCAAATTTCTACAAAGGATTGCGAACAGAAATGCAAATTTCTTCGAAGAATCGCTGGAAAAACACTAATTCCATTAAAGAATCCCGAAAAGAAATTCTAATTTCGTCAAAAAATCCCTGGAAAAATGCAAACTTCGTCATAGTATTGCGAAAAAAAAAAAAAAAAAAAAAAAGGACAATTTTTACAAAGGATCACGAGAATAAATCTTTCGTCACAGAATTAAAAAATAAAAAAACGTGAATTTTATCAAAGAATTACAGAAAAAATGAGAATCTTGTCATAGGATCGCGATAAAATCCGTTAATTCCATCAAAGGTTCATGAAAATAACGCAAATTTCTTCAAGGAATCACAAAAAAACGCAATTTTCGCCAAAGTATTGTGAAAGAAAATGCATAATTAACGAAGAAGGGGGCTATTCTCAGCCCTTCCCCCTCTGATGTAACCTTTAAAAAAATCTGTGAATTTCAGAATTTTTTTTTTTCAGAATCACTTGATGCAAATGTAGATGCATGTTATTATTATTATTATTTTATTAAATTCAACTGTAATTATTAATACCAAAGAAGTTGCCAAGTTTTATTTATTTATTTGTTACAGATTAGGTGCATTTTTCTATTATTGTCTAAATATAGCAATAATTAGAAAAGCTTCACACCAGTTTTACAGTTGCTTATATTATTAAAATCTTAGAAATTAATTTCTATAATTTTAAATAAAAATAAGTATTTGTGCTTTTCTAAAAAGTAGTGTGAAGAAGATTATGGTCCGAATTTTCTGATAAATTAAGTTAATCATTTTCGAAAATTTCAAAAAATCGGTCATAAAATATATTGCAAATTTTGAGAATTGGTCGCCAAAAAAAATTAATTTATTCAATTGTTATAAGAAAAATTGCAAATTTTTTCAAGGGATTGTGGAAAAACGGTAGATTTAGTAACAAATCTCGAAAAACGACAAATTTCGTTAAAAGATTGCATATACACACGGCCAATTTTGTCAACAGATCGCGGAAAAACATGGCAGAGCTTGTCAAAAAGGACAAAAAAATCGGCAAGTTTCGTCAAAAAATTTCGAAAAAACAGCTAGTTTCATCAATAAAATCTCTAATAAACTGGCAAGTTTCTCCAAAAGATCGCAAAAACGGCTAATTTTGTTAACAGATCGTGTAAAAACATGGCAAATCTTGTCAAAAGATCGAAAAAACAGCAAGTTTTGACAAAAGATCGCGAAAAACGGCAAATATCGCCAAAAGATTGCAAACAAATATGGCCAATTTCATCAACAGATCACGAAAAAACATGGCAAAACTTATCAAAAGATTGAAAAAAAACCCCAGCAAATTTCGTCAAAAGGTTGCAGAAAAAAACGGCAAGTTTCTTCAAAAGATAGCGAAAAAAACCGGCAAGTTTCACCAAAAAATATTGAAAAAAAAAAAAGGGCAAGTTTCGTCAAAAGATCGCAAAAAACGGCAAGTTCCGTCGAAAGATCGTGAAAAAATGGCAAGTTTCGTCGAAAGATGGCAAAAAATGCAAATTTTGTAAAAGGGGCGCGAAGAAAAAACATTAGTGGGAGTGGATTCCTCTTCTGTCTCTGTTGTACAGTGCGCGAAAAAAGTATAAGGACAACATTTAATTGCATGAAAATATGCTTTATTTTCATTTCACCTAAATGAAATTTTTATACATCTTACTTCTGCTACATAATTTTGTGATAACATTTATACCCGATAAAAAACATAATACAGCTTCAAAATACTGATTTTACAAAATTTAACATTAAAGGAAATACGGAAAAAATTATAAGGACATGTTCCAAAATACTTTGAAAATATTTCAATAATCAAGAAAATTACCTTTTTTTTCAATCACTTGAATAAGCCGAGAGGTCAGAGATCCTGACAGATCTTTTAAAATGTCCACAGATATTTTTTCCCAAGCGTCTTTGATAGCGACGACAAGATCTTGTTTACATTGATACTGTGTGCCATTTTTATAAACTTCTCGGGCTAGAAGTCCCCATAAGTTTTCGATTGGATTAAGATCGGGACTTCTCGCCGGCCAATCAAGTAACTTTACAGAATTAGCTTCAAACCAAAGTTTTGTGCTCTTAGAAACGTGTATCGAAGCATTATCTTGCTGAAAAATATAGTCCCCTGAAGTAATTAGTGGCGCTTCAGGTAACAAATTTTCTCCTAACATATCAACATACCTGTCCGAATTCATTTTATGATTGATAAATACAATTGGAGTGGTTCCATTTGCCGCAAAACCGCCCCATACCATAACTGAGCCACCACCAAATTGACGCCTGGAAAACACTTCCTTGGTCTTTCGCAAATCATACCAAAAATAACGAAAACCATCAGGTCCATCAAGATTGAACTTTTTTTCGTCCGAAAAAACTACATCAGCCCACTTTTGACCAAGAGAAATGTATTTTTTGGCAAAGTCAACTCTTCTTTTCTTATGATGATTTGTAAGAGGGGGACGTGACACTAATTTCCCATAAGAAACTTGAGGATGTTTACTCAAAACATTTTGAACAGTCCTCGTTGAGCATGGTAAACTCAAATATTGTCTAACTTCATTTGCGGTTTCTTTTTTCTCGCAAGCTCTTCTTACAATCATTCTTTTTTGTCGACGAGAGAGAATGTCGGGTCTCCCAGTTCGCTTTTTCATACCATACATCCCAGGATTTTTTAGAAAATTATAAACTACCGTTTTAGATCTCTTGATTCTTTTTGAAATTTCCCATCCACTTAATCCACATTCTCGAAAAGCAACAATTTTTCCTTTTTCAGAGTCAGAAAGTTGAGTTCCTTTGGGCATCGTTACAAATTTACACTGAAAGTCGCCGAGTAGGAAATTTTTTTCGCAAAGGAATCTTTTAACTCGGAAATGTCATTTGTTGCTTTCAAATATGCAAATTTTTAAATAATTACTGGAGAAAAAGCAATGTCCTTATACTTTTTTCCGTTTTCATTTTAGTTCAAAAATCAAAATTTAAATTTTAAAAGATTTAAAATGGAAAATTTTAATTACTTTACGCATGAAATATTTTAGTTTTACATCTATTTTTGCTGCAAAAATTTGCATACGATTCTGATAACAAGGCTTCTAGATTTGGCGATTTTTCGCGTGTCCTTATAATTTTTTCGCGCACTGTAGCCATTCAGAAAATTTGATGCAAATTTCAAAAAAAAAAAAAAATTAATTAAAATTATTCTTAAATTATATACAGTGTTACAGTAATATTAATATGAATTTTAGAAACTGCAACTAAAAATCTTAATTTGACGCCTAAGAATTTTACAGTAGTCGTCATTTGACGCCTGCCTTTTATCTCCCAATTTCTATCACTGTTCACAGCTGAACACACTGTATATTTTGGAATGCAGTTGTTAGTATGTAGGGGAGAGGGGGGCAAGTTTGAACTGGGGGCACCTTTGAACACTCTAAATATTTTTCTTCAAATAAATTATTTAAAAAAAAATGTGTATGGCAATACATTACTGCTGCTTCAAGGGAAAAATTATACAAAGCTATACTATTTTGTATGAACAATACTGTCTAAACAAGATATGTATTTTTCTCCCTCTTGAATCTAAACTTAAGAAATATCCCTAAAATTTTAATTTATTGTTCAATGCTTAAACAAAGATGTGAGCTTTAGTTTATAAGTTTTGTTTTATTCAAATTCTTCAGCCAAATTGAGTAAACCGTTGTAGTGTTGAACTCCATGTGATGGGGCACCATTGAACAGCAAACAAACACCGAATAAACTGATGATAAATAATAATTGAACTAATTTAAATAGAACATTTAAAACTATGAAGTAAAGAATTGTTAATGTATCTAAATATTCTTATTTCTGAAAAAAATTTATGTGAAAAGAGGTCGATTAAAAATGTCAAAGAACATGGACTTACACTGCTAACAATTTCCCTTGGGTCAATCCATTTCAAGTGGTCCAGAAAATATTTTTTTGGTCGCTCGACTATTTTTAAAAAATCTGAAATTTTTTGTACAACAACCCTAACATGACGGAAGTTCAAAATGACCGTTCTTTTAATTTTACTATTTTTTGTTTGTGCATGGCGGCCATCTTTGTTTCATCGTGTGCAGCGATTTTCTCAGATACTAGGATACACAAAATTGTAAATATCTCGTCTTCTATTTGCCCAATTGAAATGGGGTTTGTAGCATTTTGTTCAGAATAAAATAGGCTAAATATACAGTGATGGAAAAATTTTGAAAAATAAATTTTTACAGGTGAAATTTTAGCACAAAATGTACGATTTTTTCCAAAATCTATCCATTTGCAAGAGGAAAATTTTCATGCAAGAGCAACTGTCAACCTTACACAATTTTTTCTACAAATAGGTCAAAAGTACGTGTACTCATACACCAAGTCCCAGATCTGGGAATTAATTTCTCTTTGCGAAAAAAGTTCCGAAATTCGTCAAAAATTTCAAAAATCGCACTTTTTAGGCTTTGATATCTCTGGTGGGGCACGAGATAAAAATCTGAAATTTTGGCCTGTGATAGTATTATGTAGTAGAGTTATGTACAAAAAAATTCAAGAAGGAGATTTGACTATAAGCTGAGATATGACATGGAAAATATGTGAAAACAATACTGTCAAACTATTGTAAACCTACTATGTAATTCTTCAACAAGACTGTCAACCTTGCACAATTTTTTCTACAAATAGGTCAGAAGTGTGTGTATTCATACACTAAGTCCCATATCTGGGAAATGATTTCTCTTTCCGAAAAAAATTCCGAAATTCGTCGAAAATTTCAAAAATCGCACTTTTTAGGCTTTGATATCTCTGGTGGAGCACGAGATAAAAATCTGAAATTCTGGCCTTTTATAGTATTATGTAGTAGTATTATGTACAAAAAATTTCAAGAAGGAGATTTGACTACAAGCTGAGATACGGTGATTAAAAAAAATGTTAAGAAATGCTATTACAAGTACATTAGAAGAAATGAGATTAGTCTTTTTTATTACAATATTTACACAGAAAATGGCGTTTGTTGAAAACAGTTAAATAATAAGCATTTAATTTACAAAATACTATATATGCTCAACAAAGATCTTAACAATATTTACGAGAGATGTTATGAGTTCGACCAGTTACTGTTGTCAGTCCACCAGGTTGTTCTTTCTAAAAATTTTATTTGAAGCCCCCCCAAGTCTTGTCATCTCTTGTTAACTTGAACGAAATTCTCTACGTTTAATAATTGAAGCCATGTCAACTCGATCAGTTGCAATTCATTGTCTGTAATTTACTTTTCCTGAAATGTGTTCCGAGTAAAATTGTTGCAATAGCATTTCTAGTAGATTTGTTTTCTGGACAAATAGTGGCTTAGCATACATTCTGAATTGTTTAAATCACACAGAAGCATTTGAAAAAGATATTTGTAACTAACAATTAACTTTGTATCACAAATAATTAATTTAAAATTTTGGAGGTATGAACAATTACAAAGTATGTTACAATAGTTTGGAAGTATTGTTTTCACATATTGTCCATGTCATATCTCAGCTTGTAGTCAAATCTCCTTCTTGAAATTTTTTGTACATAACACTACTACACAACACTATCAAAGGCCAGAATTTCAGATTTTTATCTCGTGCTCCACCAGAGATATCAAAGCCTAAAAAGTGCGATTTTTGAAATTTTAGACGAATTTCGGAATTTTTTTCGCAAAGAGAAATCATTTCCCAGACCTGGGACATAGTGTATGAGTACACACACTTCTGACCTATTTGTAGAAAAAATTGTGCAAGGTTGACAGTCTTGTTGAACAATTACATAGTAGGTTTACTATAGTTTGGTAGTATTGTTTTCACATATTTTCCATGTCATATCTCAGCTTGTAGTCAAATCTCCTTCTTGAAATTTTTTGTACATAACGCTATCACACGATACTATCACAGGCCAAAATTTTAGATTTTTATCTCGTGCCCCACCAGAGATATCAAAGCCTAAAAAGTGCGATTTTTGAAATTTTTGACGAATTTCAGAATTTTTTTCGCAAAGAGAAATTAATTCCCAGATCTGGGACTTGGTGTATGAGTACACGCACTTTTGACTTATTTGTAGAAAAAATTGTGTAAGGATGACAGTTTCCCTTGCATGAAAATTTTCCTCTTGCAAACGGATAGATTTTGGAAAAAATCGTAAATTTTGTGCTAAAATTTCACCTGTAAAAATTTATTTTTCAAAAATTCTCTTACACTGTATATTTAGCCTATTTTATTCTGAACAAAATGCTGCAATAGATAGTGATAGATTTAATAATAGTGATAGATTTCAATAGGTTGTTTCTTTTCATTATAGATTCTTTCTGAAAGGTAAAACTATATGATTAAGACTTTCTCTTCTAATTTATTTCTAATTAGTTTAGAGAGAAAAGGAGTGGGAATTAGTCCATACTGAACAATTATGGTTTTAAGAAAATAAGAATTCTGTTTAATTTTACACTATTTGAAAAATGAATAAAATTTGCTTTTATTCAAAAAGATTCGCAGATGGGACCATATTGTCTCAAGTTTTAAAATCTCATTTTACTTAAGATTTTTGTGATTGAAAAGGACCTGTTCATCTAAAAGTAAATATTTGCAGCCAAATAGTTACTATTCAGCTATCTGTATCTTTAGTAGCAGGGGTGAAAAAAATCTAGGCATCAGATGGCAATCTTGCACCACTAATGTTATTAGTTTTCTGTGCTTAAAAAATTTAGATGAAAAATAATAAATAAAATTTAAGGGTTAGAGACTGTCTATGCTAGCACCTAGATTTTTACACACCTGTATATAGAGAAATCTAGATTAATAAAAGTCAATGCCTATGTGTGCAGTTTTTATAGAAGAAGTGAAATAATTTACAGTTTCCCCCCAGAGGGTTTCAGGGGGGGCGCTCCGCCCCTCCTGCCCTTTAGTTTAAAAAATAGCGCCCCTCTTGTCATTCATTCAAAAAAATAGCACCCTTCTTGCCCACGTTTGATAAAAAACGCAGCCCTCCAGCGATGATCCGAACGAGCGTGTAAATTACACAAAAAATCAGCGACGGAACGCAAAAAACCGCTAAAAAAACGGCGTTTCGTTAAAGATGGCTAATTTCGTCACAAAATTTTACAAAACGTCAGATTTCCTCAAAAGATTGTGGAAAAACAACAAATTTTTTCCAAAAATCGCAATAAAATGGAAAATTTTGTTGAATGAGTCGCAAAAAACGGCAACTTTCGTCAAAAAATAGTGATAAAGCGGCAGATTTCGTCAAAAGATTTGCGAAAAAAACGGCAAATTTCGTCCAAAAATCGCAATAAAACGGAAAATTCTGTGAAAAGTTCCATTTTTTCGTGATATTTTCACGAGATTTGTCGTTTTTTCGTGATTTTTTAGCAAAATATGCCATGTTTTTGCGATCTTTTAGCAAAAACTGCTGTTTATGCAATCTTTTAATAAAATTTGCCATTTTTTTTTTTTTTTTGCGATTTTTTTTTTACAAAATTTATCTTTTTTTATGAAATTTTTTTTTCACGACTTTTTGAACCGCTAGATTCTAGATTCAACTCTATAAAAGTGCCCTTAAAAAAGAAAAAGTGCCCTGAAAAATGTAAAAAGTGCCCTTTTCAGAACAGTAGTGCCCTGCCCTTTTTTAAACCTGGGGAAAACTCTGGAAATATAATAGCATAATAAGAGCAGAAATAAAAGAAAGTGTAAATTATTTATTAAATGCATATTATTTACTGAATGTATAATATTTATTCATTGAAATGTTTATAAAATTTACATTTTTTTTCTTTAATTAATTTTAACAAAACTTTCTTATTGTATAAAAGAGATTAATTAAATAAATAAATCAGGATTTAAATTTTGTCAATATATTTTCATCTTTGAGGTTTGCTTTGACTCATTTATTAATACTAGTTACTTACAAAAAAAAAAAAAAAAAAAAAAAGCACGTTACATTTATTTATGGAGTCAGTTCTGTAAATTAATTTATTCTGAGTATTTGTGCTTTTTTTATGGCACACATTTCTTAAAAATTAACTTTATAAGTGTGTTTCAAAATGTCTTCCTCTATTCAAACAAACAGCAAAAACTTAACTGAATTTTCTTTACAAACTTTACTATGACAAACATCTCATTCAGGTGAAAATATTTTCTTCTCATGTGTATGTAAACATCATGAGCATGATATTTTACATTCTCACTACTTAAAGAAAGAAAAATAAATCTCTTTAATGGAAGATGTTGATGTCGGGATTTGGAACTTATTTTATATTCCTTTCATCCACCACCTGTCAGAAAAAAATCTATTGAGCAATTTAAAAACTGAAACTCTGTTTTTTCTCTTACGTAAAGCTGCGGTGCATGCGCCGAAATGTTTTATTCCGTCGAACTTTTTTATTAGACTAAGAACTTTTTGTTTATTAATTTTTATTCTTTTTTTCTGTTAGAAGTTAGAAGTTTTAGAACCAAGATGTAATAGTGAAAGTGTCACGGCCATTTGTAAATATTATTGTTGTGTGTGCTATTTTTTGTGAACTGTGATCGTCCTTATTAAAATATGAAAATGAAGACGGACTTTTGTTTTTTGAGTGAAAATAGTCTTTAATATTTATGCTGCAGAAGAAGGCATTCGAACATTCTGAGCCCCGATACCCGAAGAATTAGAATTTTGGAGGTAAGCCTTTTTTATGTCTTACCTAATTTTCATGATATGATTTTTTATAGAATCAACGTGTAATGTTGATGATTCTTTTGTGGCAGCTCTTGCTGTGATTATCTAATTTAGGCAGTCGGAGTTGTCACATAAAAGTGGCATCCCTGCCGGGATCGGGTGCTCTGTAGTTTAGTGAATAAGAAATTAGAAAAAATTTTGATTTAGAATTATGGAAAAATTACGAAAGTTAAGAACGCCAGTGCGTTCCAATTTCACGAAATTAACTAAAGAAATTGAAGACCTTATACAGGCTAATTTTGATGATTTAGATAGCTTGTCTTCAGTTTTGATTAGAAGCAAAACAAAATGAACTTGAAAATTTAGATAAACAAATTCTTGATAATTTGTCTGAAGACCCAACCTGTAAGCAAGATGCTTTTGATACAGAATATGATTCTATCGATAAATATAATACGATATTTTATGAAACTAAAAACAAATTATCGCGTTATATACAAAAATTAGAAAAAGGTCTTAATCCAGATAGTTCCGTAATATTAGATGGCATGGCAACAAAAAGAAAATTTAAGTTACCTAAATTAGAGCTCCAGCCTTTCAACGGTGAAATTAAAAACTGGTTAACTTTTTGGGGGCAATTTGAGAAAATTCACGAAGATAGTAATATAGCAAATGAAGACAAAATACAGTATCTAATAATGGCTACACAGAAAGGATCGCGAGCCAGAGAAATAGTGGATTCTTTTCCCCCCACAGCCGAGAGCTATCCAGAAGCGATACAATCGTTGAAGGCACGGTTTGGTAGGACAGATGTTTTAATTGAAGTATATATTCGCGAAGTCTTAGGATTAGTTATTAATAATTCCTTGGGACAAGGGCAAAAACTGTCGCTTGTTAAATTATATGATAAAATCGAAACTTATCTTCGGTCATTGAAAATGTTAGGAGTATCGAGCGAAAATTATTCGTCGATTTTATATCCACTGGTCGAATCGGCATTGCCTTCAGATATTCTTAAATTATGGGAAAGACATCTTGGTACTTTAACTGTTAAGGATAAAGATAAAAATCAGGGAATTAATAAATTAGATGTTTTAATGCAATTTTTACAGATTGAAGTTGAGATGGAGCAAAAGGTTAAATTAGCTAAGAGTGGGTTTTCTTTCGATCCAGTAAACAGAGAAACAAAATTCGATCGAAAAGATAAACATTTTTCTCTTCCTACGGCGGCCGAACTGTATAATGCGGATGATAAAAAATCGGAAGAACAGTGCGTTTTTTGCGAAAACAAACACCGTAGTCAAAATTGTAGAGCGGTATGGAAAATGACACTGGCGAAAAGAAAAGATGCTTTATTAAGAAAAGGAGTATGCTTTCGTTGCTTCAATGTCAACCACTTAGCAAAAGTTTGTAAAACTAAAATCAGCTGTTCTCATTGCGGGAAAAATCACCACCAGTTCATGTGCATAGAAAAGAGTAAAATTAATTTAGGCGAAAATTCTAAACAGGATTCAACTGCTAATAAAGATTGTATGCTTGCGAATACAACTTCTAGAAAACGAGTTTTGCTCCAAACATTGGTTGTGCGTATATACAATGGGGATATCGTACGAAATGTTAGAATTTTATATGATACGGGTTCGCAGCGATCGTACATATCGAAATTTGCTGCTAAAATGTTAGGATATAGTAGCATAAGTAAAGAGAGAATAGTGCATAGCTTATTTGGGGGGCGGCAATGTGAAGAACTACACGATAGATATTTAATTAATTTGGGAAATATGGATAATAGTTTCCGATGTAAATTTGAGGTATTAGACCAACAAAAAATTTGCTCTGAAATTTCACCTATACCGGAAGGACCCTTTATTAAGGAAATAAAGCGGTACGGAATAGTTTTGACTGATAGAGTCACTAAAGTTAATGATTTATTATACTAGCAAAAGCCATGCTTTGTTTGGATTCGCGAAGTATTATGCTATACGATAAATATTTGAAAGTAATAATATATTTTTTAAATTACTTTTGCATCCTTATTAAGCAAAAATATAATTTTATGTTTCGGCACATTTTAATTTAAAAATTTACTTTTACCAAATAACTAAAAATTTCCTCAGATTGTTTATTAATGATATAAGACTGGTATAAATAATAATATTTTCGAAGTAGAATTATACAAAATATTAATTTTATTTGTTTACAATTCTTTTATTGCCACTTCACAAAAATATAATGCAATTCTTTTAAAATTCTTAAATATCGTCTGCTTAAATGATTTCACAAAATAAGAATAAATTGTGTATTTGAATTCCTAACACAGAAAAATACTTTTATAATTGAATGTTAATAGGAAAATTTTCACAAATTTTAATTCATTAAAAATATGCTATAATTTTTCTAAAAAAAAAAAAGTATTTTATAAATTTTATAAAATAAATCACGAAACTATACATAATTAAAAGGAATGAGCATAGTTTGAAAATCTGAAAGCAGTTTTTGAGATATTTTGTCAGAATAATGAAAATATATTTTATTCATTTAATGATGATTCTAGCTATAATTACTGACCCCATGATTTAAGTTTTTCTTCTGAAAACGTACGTGTTTTACTTTTTATTTGAAAAAATGCGTTTGTAATGGAAAAACATGTAAAATAAATTAATTAAAATAATAATTTTTTGAAAAGTATTTCTGTAAAAAAAAATAATATTCTGCAAATCTACAGATCATAATTTATATTTGTGTTTAATTTCAAGTCAAAATACTGTATAGTTTTTTTGTAAGGCGTACGACAAAATGTCATTTGAGTGGCCTAGTAGAGGATTCGCTTCGCTCATCCTAATGAATTTTCTCCTGATGAGATACATGTGTTAATTGGTGCAGATGTCGCCGGGAAATTATTTACCGGACATTTAAAACAATTACAGGGCGGATTGGCTTGCATGGATACTCGTTTAGGTTGGACAATTCTTGGGAAAACTGAAGGTTATGAAAATAAGAATATGAATAATTTAATTTTTTCGCTGCATGTCAAAGAGGCAAAAATTACCGAGTTATGGCAACTTGACACTTTAGGAATTCGCGATCCTGGAGAGAAAAAGAGTAGAGAGGAAATAGAATTAGCCACTAAAGAACATTTTCTCAGTAACATTAGAGTAGATGACGAGGGTAGGTATGAGGTTAGTCTTCCATGGATACAGGGCCACCCTCGTTTACCCAGCTACGAAAATATCGCTCGGCGTAGATTAAAAACATGCGTCGATTCGTTAAAAAGGGTAGGAAAATTAAGCGATTATAATCAAGTATTCGATGACTGGTTAGATGAGAAAATAATAGAAAAAGTTGATCCGAGAAAAACATTAGGTAGTGAGCATTTCCTTCCTCATAGAGCGGTGTTTAAAGAAAACTCCACTACAAAGGTGCGGCCAGTTTTCGATGGCTCAGCTCGGGAAAAAGATTCGCCGTCTATAAATGACTGTATTGAAAAGGGGCCTAACCTCGTAGAACTGATTCCTTCTATATTAAATAGGTTCAGATTAGGAAAAATTGGGGTAATTGCTGACATAAAAAAGGCTTTTTTGCAAATTGGCATTACAGAAAAAGATCGCTCATTCTTGAAATTCCTGTGGTATGAAGAAGGGGACCCTCAAAAAATGATAACTCTTCAACATAGAAGAGTAGTATTTGGCATTTCTTGTAGCCCCTATCTTTTAGGTGCCACATTAGAATATCATTTAAAAAACGCACCGGAGCAATTTAAAAACTCTGCGCTTAAATTGTTAGAATCATTTTATGTAGACAACTGTGTTACGAGTGTAGATAGTAAGGAACAACTGAACAGATTTATTGAAGAGTCAAAAACCCTTCTTAGCGATGCAAAATTCGAGCTTCGCGGGTGGGAGCATAGTTTTCGGGAAGTTTTGACAAGGGAAAAAGTCCCTGTTTTGGGTCTAATGTGGGATTTTAGTAGGGACACCTTAGCAGTTGATTTAAAGGAAATTTCCGAAGATGAACGCAAAGTAACCAAAAGAAACATTTTATCGGCTGTACACAAAATATTTGACCCTATTGGATACACGTGTCCTGTAACATTAGAACCTAAAATATTATTACAGGAGTGTTGGAAAGCTAAGGTGACATGGGATACAGAATTACCTATTTCTATCAAGAGAAAATTTGAAAAATGGAAAAAACAATTAGAAAAATTAGGGACTATTGAAATACCTAGGTGTTTTTCTCGGGATGCAGATAAACTGCATTCTTTGCACGTTTTTTGTGACGCTAGCAAAATAGCGTATGCTACGTGTATATTTATACGGTTTGAAGGTGAGAATGGCAATTTCTGTCAATTGGTTCAAGCAAGAAGCCGAGTTGCTCCTATGAAAACAATTTCCATTCCGAGGTTGGAATTGTTGGCTTGCAATATTGGGGCTAGATTAGCAAATAGTGTCAAAACGGATTTAAAATTAGATGATATTGACATTTTTTATTGGACTGATTCGGCCAATGCACTTTATTGGATAAAAAGAAATGAAAATTGGGCGCCTTTTGTTTATAACCGTGTATCAGAAATCCGGTCTTTAAGTGATCCTTCAAAATGGCATTTTATTCCCGGCCATTTAAATCCTGCGGACCTGCCTTCAAGGGGTTGTACCGCTGAGGTTTTAGCCCGAGACAAATGGTGAGAGGGACCACAGTGGCTAAAGAAACCAATTAACGAATGGCCAAAATCAGAAATATTTCCAGATTTTGAAATTATAGATGCCGAAAGAAGAAAAATAATAATTAGCGCCAATAATTTAGATATTCCCAATGAACAAATTTTTACAAAATTTTCATCGTATGAAAAATTAGTTAACGTAATAGGATGGATGTATAGATTTTACCAAAACTGCAAGAAAGCTAAAGAAGATAGAGAATATAGTATTTTAACTGTAAAAGAGAAGAATGAAGCTGAAAATAAATTATTGAAATTAGTTCAAGAACAATCGTTTAGTGGCCCCCTAGATAATCGATTAAAATCGTTCCAGATTATCACGGATTCCGCTGGAGTTCTAAGGTTGAAATCGCGTATACTTCTGAGAAAAGATACGATGAATTTTCGATACCCTGTCATACTTCCGCATGACTATCCCGTAGTTGAAAAAATAATTAGATCTAGACACCTAAAACTAGGACATGCCGGGGTACAAACTTTAATGTCTAATTTGAGGGAAGATTTTTGGATCTTAAAATTTCGAAAAACTATAAGAAAAATTATTAGAAACTGTGTAATATGCAGAAGATACGATTTTAAGCCACAAGAAATATCCACTCCTTCCTTACCTGTAGATAGAGTTCGAGAAGCTGCCATTTTTGAAATCGTTGGTCTGGATTATGCCGGCCCGCTTATTCTTAAAGAAAATAGGAAAATATGGCTAGTAATTTACACGTGTGCAATTTTCAGAGCAGTTCATTTTGAGTTAGCCACCTCTTTATCAACCGAAAATTTTCTATTAACTTTGAGAAGATTTATTGCCCGTAGAGGTAGGCCTTCTATTATCTACACTGACAATGGGTCAAATTTCGTGGGGGCCGAAAATTTGTTGAAAGAAATAGATTGGAATTCTGTACAAAATCATAGTATATCCGGAAAAATTACTTGGAAATTTATCCCACCTTCAGCTCCATGGTGGGGAGGATGGTGGGAGCGACTAATAGGAATGACAAAAAGAATACTCAGAAAAGTTTTAGGAAAAAGTTCGCTAAATTATGAAGAGATGCAAACCGTAATGTGTGACATCGAAAGTATAATCAACAGCCGCCCTCTTACCTACGTTTCCGAAGACAACAATGATCTTGTACCCCTCACTCCATCAATGTTTCTGCAAGAAGTAAAAGGTAGTGGAACACCTGATATAGATATTTTGGATGCTGAATCGTTAAATAAAAGGCATGCCTACCAACAAAAACTAAGAGAAGACCTTCGTAAAAGATTTCGATCTGAATATTTAGGTCAATTGCGTCAACCAAATAAAAATAACAAAAAGGAGAAACCTTTTGCAATAGGCGACGTAGTGATTGTAACTAGTGACAATAACAAAAGACTCGATTGGCCTCTGGCCAAAATAACTGAAATTTTCCCATCTAAGGATGGACAAGTACGACTTGTCAAGGTAAAGATGAAAAGTGGTGAATTCATCAGAACAACAAGTAGACTAATACCTTTAGAGGTGTCACAAAATAATGATCTCATGAGAAGCCATTTCAACGACATGGAAAATTCACGTTCTTCGGACGAAAATAAAGAACATTCCAATGATCCTCCCAGTGGTTCGGTCAAGAACCGAAATTCTGACTCTTTAGTTCATCGTTCAAGATATGGACGCATTATCAAACCGATAGTTAAGTGGAAAATTTGAGTTCCAGCTGAACCCCTGAAACTCAAAGGTGGGAGGATGTCGGGATTTGGAACTTATTTTATATTCCTTTCATCCACCACCTGTCAGAAAAAAATCTATTGCGCAATTTAAAAACTGAAACTCTGTTTTTTCTCTTACGTAAAGCTGCGGCGCATGCGCCGAAATGTTTTATTCCGTCGAACTTTTTTATTAGACTAAGAACTTTTTGTTTATTAATTTTTATTCTTTTTTTCTGTTAGAAGTTAGAAGTTTTAGAACCAAGATGTAATAGTGAAAGTGTCACGGCCATTTGTAAATATTATTGTTGTGTTTGCTATTTTTTGTGAACTGTGATCGTCCTTATTAAAATATGAAAATGAAGACGGACTTTTGTTTTTTGAGTGAAAATAGTCTTTAATATTTATGCTGCAGAAGAAGGCATTCGAACATTCTGAGCCCCGATACCCGAAGAATTGGAATTTTGGAGGTAAGCCTTTTTTATGTCTTACCTAATTTTCATGATATGATTTTTTATAGAATCAATGTGTAATGTTGATGATTCTTTTGTGGCAGCTCTTGCTGTGATTATCTAATTTAGGCAGTCGGAGTTGTCACAGTTGATGCTTATTGTATTGGAAAAAAATTTCAAAATAAATTTTCTAAACATTGGTTTTAATGTAATTTTTTAAATGCAATTCCATTACAAAATATTTTATTTTTTCGTGACAATCTAAAGCTGATATTACTTGATTATCCCATTGACCAAAAATTGATTGCCAAACTATAAGATTAGCTTCCAATAATGAATGATCATAAAAAACACATTGTCTTGACATTAAATACAATACACGTTTGATCAGAATCAAGTGTTTTTTAATTTGGCTGTTTAATTGTATTTTTGTAAATGTTTTACTAATTTATTTGTTCCGTTATTTAAAATCAAAATTACGTCAATTTGTGTAATTTGCAAACAATTTAGGGATTTGTAAAATTTGGTCAAATTGGTTGATGGGATAATCAAGTAATGCCCTAAAAACCAATGTACATGTTTTTTAGTAAAATTTGAAAAAAGGAAGCTGTATGTTCATTCAAGTGTAATGACTATGTAAAGCTTTAGGGTTCTTTTTACATAAAATAAGAATTTGGATCATTTATTCCCATACAGACCTCACACAAAATCTGCTCAAATTTTATAGATAAAGTTGATTACTAATTAGCAATATTTATACTGCTTCTGAAATGATCACTTGTATATTTTTCTTTTCATTGTTCTAAAAATGTGTATCTATGATCATAATATTCATTTTAAAAGCCAAATTATAGTTATTTTTGTTTCAATTAATAGATAACAAGCCTCTTTCAGAATATTTTGATATTATGAAAAAACAGTTTTCTTCATACGAATGGGAGTTCATTTCACTTCCGGGCTTTGAGAGAGAACAGTTGGCAAGATTTTATCGATTATGGGTATGATATATATATATATATTCTTCTAATTTATCTTTATACATTAAAAAAAGGGGGGGGGGGGAAGGAGGCTGAAACACAAAATAAAATTTTTGAGAATTTTTCTATGCATGTTGTATGCAACAATTTTTCTTTTTCAATTTTAAATTACATCAAGAAAGAAACAACCAGAAATTAACAAGTCTTAAAATTTACACATTTTCTGTTAGAACAACTTGTTTAGAAAATGTTTTCATAAACAGATAAGACTTTCAGAAATGATTTGTTGCAGAACAACACACATTTTAAAGTCTGTTCTTTTGTAATTTTTTTTTATATATACTTGACAAATCATCATGAATCATCTTATAAAATAGGAATAAGTGTGATAGATTGTAGGCTAAATATTTTAAACAGATTTATGGAAAACAATACCTTATTCTTACATTGTTGAACTTTTTCAGGTAGCTTTCATTACAAAAAATAAAAAGCTACCTATTGCAGTCGTCTGGAAGAAAACACTTCTGACTCCCAGACCCCAAATACACCCTCCGTCTAAATGTTGGCTTATATATATATATATAATTCATAGTACTTACCAATATCTCGACCAAGTTCGTTAGCCAGCTTCATCCACCATCTTTTTCCAAAATGATGATCACTTGATTTATTTTTTAATTTAAAAAGGGGTACAAATTTAAAAACTGAAAAATATTTTTTTCATAAGAGTTTGGCTTTAATGCAAGATTTCTAAAGTATATTTATTTTGTCTTTACCTTGAAAAATGGGTGAAATATAACAGTTTGAATTTCTAGGATGGCTGACATTTTCAAACAATTTGATTTCAATCTTTTGAAACAAAACCATAAAATAATAAAATTATTACATGCAAAATTCATTTAATCATGAAAATTCCATATACTTTAAAATGATTTTCTTATGAATAATATTCAAGCATGCCTTAGACAGGGTCTCTAAACTTGCTATTTTTTGCATTTGTATTTTTTAGTCTATATTTTTCAGAATTACCCTTTTTCCCTTTTTAAAATATTCTTTACCCACCAATTGCTTTTAATTATCCCTCGACCACAGGAAAAAAACTTAACTTTCATCATTTGATTGCAGGAAAAATATTGCAAAATTCATCAAATTGTCACAAGGAAATATCGGAAACTTGTCAATCTGTCACAGAAAAATAAATCTCGAAATTTGGTAAACGCTCCCCCATAAAAATCGCAAAATTTTTCAGTCGGTAAAGCGGCAGAAGAATCGTGGATTATTTCAATCTGTCATAGGATGAAACCACAAAATTCTGCAGAAACTATCGCAAAACTTATTTAGTCCTTAAAAATCCAAGAAATTTTTTTTATATATGTGAAAAATATTTTGGATTCAAAAATAGTCTTTTGTTCTTTAAATATATTAACTACCCTGTCAAATTTATGTATTTTTCTTGTGACACTTTTTCTTCTATGAGTTCCTCGGCCACGTTTCTCTGAGCTGCCAACAGCATTATCGGCAGTTCTATTTAGCACAGCAGCAATGATCTTGGTGTCTGCTAATCCATCATTTCCAATCTTGTTGTTTTTACTTCTTAGTTTTTACTTCATTATCAAATATGCATTATTTTTTCATGATTGCATTTGAATGTATTTTCTTTCAGTTTTGTTTATTGACTCACTAGTGTGGTTTGTTTGACTCACATCTTGAGATCCTTCATCCGTCTATGAGAAATATGCCAAATAATGCTATTCACTATCTCCGTGCCAATTTGAAATCATTAAATATTCAAGATAGGAAATTGGTTAAAATAATTTTAGAATGGCATTCTAATAAAGCATACTGAAGTAAGTAAAATCCATAAAAAATTTTCTGAACATCCACAGCATATTGATGAATTTTGGAGAACAGTATTTGAGCTGACAAGCGTTTTTACACCAAAGTAATTTCCTAAATTTAGCCGACACCCTTCATGTGAAATATTGTTGAAAAGCTCTGTGATAACATATTCATATTATGCACTTTCCGTGTCCTTCCCCTAATTCGCCCATCTCGGGGAGTGCAGTTATCATATTCCATCAGGAAGTTTTCTAATAGAAAAATTATTGAACTAATCTCAATGACATAGAAAAATCAATAAAAAGTGTTGATCCCATTTAGTTCCTGTTTTTGCCTCCAAGTTTGTTTGTTTTTTGACATTTTGCTGATAATTATCAAAAAATTCTAATTTTTGACACTTAAACTCTCTTATTTTTTTATACTTACTCACACCTTTTCAACTTTTCGCAACCAGGGGATATTGTCACTGGACTTTTCGACTTTTGTGGTCCCCTTTTATCCTTTCTTCGATGTGTTGTTTTTTATTCCGTTTTTAATTGCCATGTATTTACTAAAATCCGTTATAAACATATAAAAACAATTATTTTAATGATCGATTGTAGGACATCTCAATTGTAGATTCGAGGAAACAATTGATGATTGTATTGTTTGTGTTTTTTATGATGATGATTTTATTCAATTCGATAAATTTTCAAGGATTGCCAATCACTAGCCTTATCCAAGCAGAAGTTTTAGCTAGAAACAGGAAATTTAAGATATCAAACCTATTAAAATATTAAACATTTATTTGAGCGATTTTAGAAATTCCATAAAAGGATTAACATGAGGTACAAAAATTTAGGCCATTCCACCACACCCCAGCAACAGTTTTAGATAGAGAATTGAATTTGAGGTTACCTAATCTATTAAAATAAACGTATATTATAAAATTACTACCTAAGCGGGTTTAATGGAATGATCACATGTTTAGGATATTTTGCCATATCTCAGCAGCAAATTTAGGTAGAAGCAGGAAATTCAAGGTAACACACCAACTAAAAAAATAGATAAACATAGGTATTTCAGTCATTTTAGAGCTAATTTGTCTATAAAGTCGCCAACATCGACTTTGAACAGGATAATCTAATATTATACCAATAAGACAATAATTATAGATGTTTGATTAGATATTAAGTTTTTTTAATCTTCACCAGATGTATTTAGTTTGATTCAATATTCCTTTAGAGCAGCGGTTCCCATGGAATAGTAGTATTGTTAACAGTTAGCCGATTAAGATGGATAAGGAGCCCTTTTCTAGTGACACTTTTTTCACAAGAAAAGGTGTCACAAGACTCGCGGAGCCCTTTTTGGGAAGAGTTCCTAAGATGGAGCCCCTAAACACAATGATACTCTGTGGTTTACAAATTAATGTTTTTTTGCCTATGGAGCAGAGAAAAATCTGTTGGATAAAAATCCGAGCCAGTAATTTCCAACATTGGACCAAGGTTCTCAGTTTGGCCTTTTCCTGATACAAAATTTGTTAATACATACTAGAAATTTAAAAAATAAAATTTTCTATATATAACCCTTTAACAATTTTATATAATATTACTGTTATTGGACACAACAAAATAAAAATAAATATTAAAGCTCTCTTTTTTACTATTAAAATATACCTTGTATATTCGAGATATTTCCTTCAAATACAGCAAAAATTATAGTTAAAAGTTTGTAATTTTTGAAAGCTTTTAGTAATGAGAAAAATTAACTCTTTTTTACCCGAGCGATGTTCAAGCAGTACTGTTAAGGGGTTAATGACATCCAGTTTTATATTTTTTTTTTTTGGGGGGGGGGGGGGGGGATTTTTAGTACGAACTTGGAATTAAAGATCAAAATGGAACCATGTTTGTATTATGCATGCGTAAAATTAATATTATTTATGGCGAAACCTCACACACACACAGTGTGGTAGTTGTAAAAAAATATTTCTGGGAACTCAACTTTTCATAGATTATGATGCTACCGGATTTTTGCTAGCTTAAAAGCCAATTTGAAATATTTAGCCAAAAGTAGATTAAAAAAAATTAGTAGTTATAATTATTATATTGAAGTTTTTATAGTAATGTGTTTTCTTCGATAAGAATTGGTCAACTGACGTCAGTTCAGTACCTCTGCCCCTGAATAACTGAGCCTCAGCTCTGACAAAAAAAAAAAAAAAAAAAAAAAAAAAAAAAAAAAAAAAGGCGGCTGCCAAAGGCGAATTTTTTTCAGCGTATGTATGGTCTTTTCAGTTTTTGTACCAATAATTTTTTAAAGTTTTTTCGCTTTATTTTTCTCAGATTAATGAAGTCTAAGAAATCTTTTATAAAATACTGGAGTCAAAACATAGGGGGCCCTTGCACACTTTTAAAACATCAGTCTTCGGCCGCCGCCATTTTTGCATCAGTGCTCAGTCCTAATATTCAAGGGGCGGCGGCAGCACGACAGCTTCAAAACATCTTATTGGTCGAAATATCTCCTTTCTTGATAAATGGAAACGAATCTTCTTAAAGCTAGCAAAATATAACATTTTGCTTGAAGAAAAAAATAGGATTGCGCTCATACGCAATTTTTTTTTACATTAACAAACCAAATATTTCTAGGAACGGCGCTAGGAACTCCCACGCGTTCCCACCCAATTACAGCACTGCACACACAGTAAAAAAAGGTAAGTTGTACAGTTTCCGTTTGCAGAGAGAAACTTCTGTATAATTCCAGTAGGCTACTCGATAAAACAGAAGAAAATGCATAGTTCCAATCACCCATGAGTAATTATGTAACACATTTTCGCTAGTCCCACCTACCCATAATATAATGATGCGATTATGGATTTTTTTCGTTCTTCTTTAAGTTTCTAGTACTTCTAAACACGCAACGAAAATAAATTCCCTCTCAGCTTCTTTTTTGAGCCAATTTAAAAAATACATTTAGAAGCAAGTCATCGTTTTAGTGTTTAAGTGAGTGGGAAAAAATCTATAAGCTGTATTGTTAGGTACACTATTGGTTCACTTTTTTGGATATTATATTTTAAGTATTTAGCTATTAATTATAGTTTTGAAAGAAACTTACTTTCGTCATTGTTTTTGCCTCAAAACAGATATACAGTTAAAACTACACATGTTAAACGAATTGCAACTAGCAGAAAACTTTACAAACAAAATGGGATATATGGGTGAGATTAAATTTATATCAAGACTGATACTCATTGACATGTAGCCTAAGCAAGTGGTGGAACTGAGCAATTTTTTTAATTCTTAGTGTGATGGAAAATGTAAAGAACCAATATGTACTTTTTAAATTGCTGCAGACTTATTTCTATTTGGAAAATGTGGCAGAGACCAATTAAAAGAATGTTTTAATCCTTTCATGGACAAAGCATTTTCATTGCTAAGAGGTTGAAATAAATGGATGACACCGGTAGTTGCGAACAAATATGTTTAAAAAAAGTGAAGAAAAATGTGATTTTTCACATACATAATAAAATGGATTTTTTAAAATTAAAATTCCAGTGTTGTTGTTGCATATTGAAATTAAAAAATTATGGTTTTCTAGAGAAACCAATGGACGTATTAGGACGTTTTATCCTTGTTACTAAGCAAAAAAGAATTAAGTATAAACATATGAATAGGCGAAGCTCCAAAGAACAAAACTGTTCACCCTTTTGTTTGGTAAGAACTGGCGGGCCTTTTCTCTTTCGATGCAGTTTGTGAATTCGATTCAGAATTCTATTTCTTGTAGCTTATTTTAAATTGAATTTTTAAAACACATTAAATGCAGAAACTTAAAATAAAGCAATTCTAACCAAAAGTATTATACAGAAAATAATAAATGTATGATGCAAATGTTTAAATGATTTTTATCTTAATCGGCTAACTGTTAACAATACTACTAGTCCCTGGGCTGACTTCACTAAATACTCTTTCTCCTCTCCTTAATAGTAAAACTTTATCTATTCACAATAAACTAATCCTTTATAATGCGTGCATTAGATCAGTTCTAACCTATGCCTGCCCTATCTGGAGGTTTGCTTGCAAATCAAATATGAAAAGTCTATATGGTATACATAATAAAAGTCTACGTTATATACGTAATGGTTATAGGTATCTAAGAAGACCTAAACACCACCTCTCTTAAAAAACGAATAAATCAGCTATCTAAAAACTTTTATAAATCTTTATATAACTTACCCAATGAAATTGTTGCGGAGCTTCCAGATTATGAGGTTTCCGACCCCAAAAATAAGAATCGTCCCAGATACACTCTATTATTGGAAGAAGATGATTGAGTTTCCCTCACCCCTCATATAAACTTATCTCTCTTTGTTTGTTTCTGTCTATATTTTATATAAATTGTAAAAAAAAAAAATTTAGTCTGTTAGTGTTATACTAACTTTACAATTTTTGTTTCTTTAAAAATGTATGGTCTCTGTAAAAAGTGTTTTTTTTTTCTAGTTGGGGCACCCCTTCGGTAGCTTTTTCGTCCTTTGCTTATTTGAACTTAATGAACTCTTTTATCCTGAAACATTTCTTTTTTTTCTTATTATTTTTTTTTTCTTAATTTTAATTTTTACTCTATCCTTTTTATATTATGTTAGCTAATCTTAAATATTTTAATTGTGGCTTGCCACAACTAAACATTATTCTTATTTTTTCTTATGGCTCCCTAAGCCCTTCAAACATGGCTTATATTGTTACCCTGGATATTAAGTTGATTCTTCAACTAGGAGGTCCAATTCTACGAATACATTGTTCAATGATTTTGAAGTGCATTATTGTATTTTTCAACCCTGCTACAGATATATTTATTTTTGACACACACGCACACAAATTCCTGCATACTTTTGAAAATCTTTCACTTGCAATATGCTAATTTTTTTTCACGTTTTGTTTATTTTCCTGGAATGCTGTGGAGCCCTTGGAAAATTCAGGTGGAGCCCCAAGGGCTCTGCAGAGCACACTTTGGGAACCTCTGCTTTAGAGAAACCGACCAGTGTAGTGGGCGAAGATAGCTGGTACAGAAAATATTAAATTAAGCATAGATTTTAGAAATATTTTGAAAACTAAAAAAAGTGACATCTTTTAAGAAGAGAACACCGAAAAGAGTTTAAAATATTAATTTCCCGAGGAGATATTTTAAATATTAGAATGTATCAAACACCCATAGACTTAACATTATGGAGGAAAATTTGGAAAGGAGTGACCATCAGCCTTAAAGATTCTTTGAAAAGGCATGGGTGCATCTTTTTGATTCTCATAACTAAAAAACTATTCAATTCTGTGGCAAAAAACTCTTCATTGCATGCTGCAGAGAAAGAAGCTGTGGCAAAAGCTCCTGAAAAAAAAAAAAAAAAAAAAAAAAAAAAAAGAGGAACACAGAGAGGAAAAAAGATTGAAAATTTCAGAAAAAAAAAAAAAAAAAAAAAAAAAAAAAATGAAATAGAAAAAATAGAATTTTTGCAAGAATTAAATTCGGCTAATGATGCTTATCAGAAAACAATGATGTGTTAAAAGAAGCAATATAAGTAATAGATTTCTTGAAAGTGAGAATTGTGATGAAAGTAATAGAGACTAGTACCAATAATTAAAAAAAAGAACTTTTTTCATCACAAGATAAATTGCATAAAATACAACAAACAATTTAAAAATTTAGCTTTTGCTGTCATTCTTTCTTTCTTTTATTTGTAAATTAATGAAAAAAAGATGTGTAACAGTAATTGTGAATTTAACACAACATTTCAATAAATTATCTTACATTTAATTTATATTTTTTTATTCAATTTAATATTTGTAGTCCTATTTTTTTAAACAAAGTTGTCCTACTTTTCATATTTTTTCCTAATTTATTGTTTTATTCTTCCATTTTTAGGGGCGTTCATAATTATGTAAATACTTAGTATCTGTAGTTGTTGATCAAAACGTCCATATGTCCGCATATAACAACGCAAAAACTACCCAACCGAATCATTTGAAATTTAAAATATATAATTATTGCATAATTTTGTTGAGTCATTTCAAATTTTATGAAAATCGGATGAATAGTTCAATTACAGGGACAGTAAAAAATATTCCAATAAATTACAGTCAATGAGAAAAAAAAAAGTTTCAAGTGAATTTTGATGGTGTTACACTTTTCAAACATAATCAAAATAGAAAGCAGATAGTATTTACAGGGACACACAAAGGATTTCAGCATAGAGTACAATAGTATACAGTATCCGAAATACTGTATACTATTACATCAAGATCAGAATATTTTTAGTTGTGTCCATAATTATATAAATACATAGCACCTATAGTTGTCGTTCAATCTGTCCGTCCGTCTTTCTTCCCGCATATAACAGAGCAAAAACTACCCAAGCAAATGGTTTCAGATTTAAAATATATAATTTTATAGTCATTTAAAATTTTATAAAAATTGGATGTATAGTTAAGTATTCTATTACATTACAGTCAATAGGAAAAACAGTTTCAAGTACATTTTAATGACGTTATATTCTTTCGAATGTAATAGAATTAACATGAATCTACTAAGTACATACTAAAATATCTATTCTGTACTATCTGTCACGCAAAGAATATTTATTATTAATTTACAAGGCCACACAAATGTATTCAACTGCATAATGGTATACAAGGAAACATTTTTGGGGTGTGTTTTAATTATATTAAATTATTTCACATTTTATGAAATTGATATATGTTGCTAATGTTTAATACAAGTTACTTCCTGTATATTTACAGAAACACACAACAGATTTCAACCACTATACTGTATTCAAATTACTGTATACTATAACAAGATCTGAACATTTATAAAACTTTGTTATAGTATGAACGCACCTCATTTGCTACATCTTACATGCAATTTACAATTTTTTTTTTTTTGGGGGGGGGGGGGAAGGTGCTTTGGGGGTCTGAATAGACAACAACCTGATTATAAAATATGGTCGCCTGATAATTTCATTCAATCTTCCATAACTGGGTAATATTTATAAAACAGGACACATTACCATATTTTTAGATTAGAGTACACATGCATAAAGTTTTAAAAAATCTAATGAAACAAAATAAAATTTTAATGTAAAATTTCTTGATAACATATATATAGTCGTAAAAATACCAGAGGGTATACCCCAGAGTGTGTATACTATAGTTTTCTTAAGAAGCAGAGGGTATATGGTGTTTCTTTAAAAAATCCAGAAGGTATACGGTGTATACTCTCCACTACATCCCTGGTCATTGTTATGCATAGTTTGTTGACAAGATTTTATATTCAAACACACTGTGAGTATAGGCAAATGTTAATAAGTTTACAGTTACGTGTCTTAAACTGACAGTTCCCTAAAATAATGGTTTTCTTCCCTGTAATATTATTACTTTAGAAAAAAAATACCAAAATTACATGATTATGTGTTAATTAATAGGAATAAAATAAGATATTCTATCTCACAATTTCATATTCAACATGTTAATCTTACAGTGTCTCAAAGAAAGCTATGTGAAAGCTGTGGGCACAGGTATAGCACATAATCTACAGACAATAAGCTTTTCATGCAAAACACCTTTGAATGATGGTGAAATTGTGACTGATACAAAGCTTTACAAAGATGATGTTTGCCAAAAAAATTGGAAATTTGAAGAATCCCTATTAAATGACAACCATTGTACTGCTGTTGCTGTAGAAATAAGTAAGGTAAATATTTAAAGTGTCAATTTTGCCATTATTATTTGTACATAAATTAAGAAAATGCTTTTTCATTGGATGAACTTACAAAATCCTGAAAATTTTAAGAAAGACTTTTATAAAAATTTTTAAGCATAAACCTACTGGAAAATAATTACTATGATGAACATCTAAAACATCTTATAGCTTCCATTGATATTTAAAACAAAATCGTTTCATCTAAAAATGCAAAATTTTTAGTTAATTACTGTTTATTATTTTATTAGTTTAAGTTAACTGACAAAAAAACATAAATATTACCCTGATAAAATAAACTTATTTATGCAACCTTTTGTCAGCTTTAAAATATAAGAATAATGAAAAACAACGAGTTAATTGACTTGATGAATGAAACTAACTTTTCATTGAAAAAGGCATCACAAAAGTAATTCTTTTTATTTCAGGGGGCAGAAGAACAAAAATATCATCCAGAGAAATTTAAAGTGTTAAATTTTGAAGATCTGATGAAAAATTCTGTTCCATTTGGAGAAGTAAATGAAACATTTTGGGAAGATTTTACTTCTAAAAAAGAAAAATAAATATTTTGATTACTTTTTTATGTGTTGTGATTTTTATTAGTCAAGGAAATCAAATTATTGTCACAATTGCTTTAAACAATAACCCTTTTGCAATCAGTGACTGTTCTGTGTTAATGCTATGTCTGCCAATGTCACTATGCAATAATCTGAGTATGGTCAATTTTTTTTTTTTTTTTTTTTTTTTTTTTTTTTTTTTTTTAAACCTGTGTTTAGCTTTTTTGCACAGGAAGTAATAAAAAAGATATATGCCAAAATTAAAGCATTTTAATGATGATCTCTTCCTCTCAACACACACACACATGGCAGAATGTGCGGGCACTGCGACATGCGTCAGACTTTAAAGGACACCTGCAGATTTAGCAATGCAGGGCTCCCAACACATTTTTGTCCTCAAAAAGGGAGAAAGGGGACCATTTTTATTTAAAAAGGGGACTTTGGGGGACCATTTTTGCTTAAAAAGTTGACTTTGGGGGACCAATTTTATTAAAAACAGAAACCAAAAAAGGATCATATGTGTGTAAAAATATAGCACAAATTTTCCTAAATAAGAAAGTAAATTTTTAAAATTACCCCAGAAAATATGTTAGATGGTTATCTTTATAAGATTTCATTAAACAATTTACACAATTTCAATTAAGCACATTAAAATATCCTACTGAAAAAGTATATAAAGCATTCAATATTTCGGCATTCACCTTGATAATTCTTGTTATAGGTAAAAAATAATAGTGATTAATAAAAACAAGGAAGAGGGTAAGTATGATCGCAGATCACTCAGAAGGTTTCATTTAATATTCCTTTCAAAACATTATAACCTTTAATTAATAAACCAAAATTGTTAATAATTAAATATTGTTTATAATGATTAAATCCTTACATAGATGGGGATGATTTAAGGCAGCGAGAATGGGGGTAGAGTGAGAGTAAAGAATAACATTCTTCATAACATGGCCTTTCATTTAAGATATTACATGACATATTGTAGATTAAGTTTTTTGAGAATTTTCAATAGCATCCCCTGGCGACAGAAAGGGATGAAAAGATGCTAATTGTTGAGATATGCTGAGCAGATATTTTTTCCAAATTTTTTAGGAAATTTATGGAGTGGTAATGAACGCAATTAAACATTAATACGTCTGCTAGTGATGAAAAAATGAGTTAAGACAGTGGGAAATGAGTGCTTAGGCCAAGAGTTTTAAAAGGATGTGTAAAAAAATCAATTTTCTGATTCCCCACCCCACACACACATGCACATGAAAAAATACCCCTAATTGTCTGGGGTCAAAATAGACCCTAGCAAGATGTTGGGCTCGATGAGATACTGCCTTCGGTCAAACCTTCAAATGAGATTGAATCTCGCTGTAGTTTAATGAGGGGAAGTAAAAAAAAAAAACTTAGAAATTTAATGCCACTGCTCCCCACACACTTCTTAAATGTTTTGTGTGTTATAAAAAATAATCTGAGATTTTAAAATCAATGACTTGATTACTTTTCTTAGCTTCGTTCTTCTTTTGCTAAAATTAATATTCAGATTAGTGCTAACTACTACCACTCATAAATAAAAGGGGTCTATAAGTTCATTTTATATAGCCTATAATAACAAATCAGACATAAAATAATGATAATTAGTGGAAAAACACTTAGATTTAAATAATGTCATACAAAATAATTTCTTTTCCTTTTTAAAAAGCGATATTTGAATAAAATATAATTTTAATCAATTTTTATGAAAATTACACATTCAGAATCAGTGTAAAAAAATAGGCACATATGCACAAGTTTAAAACCTATAAATGCAGTACATGTAAACATTCTGTACCCCCAGGAACAGTCCTTGTCATCAGATGTGGCAGTCCCGAAATTTTCTTCTACCTCATATATGTTAATATTCCAAAATTCGCTATCACAGTCCCAAAATTAATCTATGCCCATCATGAGAATTCTAAAGATATGAAATTTTGTGCATTAGTTCTTCAAATATGACTATCAATAAAATTGTGCAAATCCCACAAAATGTAGCTTAGGAGCACCATCTATTGAAAGATTAACATCAAAACCTAATCAGTAACAACTTGCGTCAACATCTAACTGAATCCTAAGTTAAACAAAAATTCATACATTAAAACAGATAGATCTACTGCAGAAATTCTTTTACAAAAAAATGCATCATAGCAGCGCTACCTGTTAAGGGATTTACATTAAATTTAAAAAAAGTGACTTAATCTTAAGGACTAACTGAATCTAAAGTTTGGTAATATTCTGTGCATTGATTCTGGATATAGAACTTTTGCAGAAACGCAACAAATGCAGATTAACAGTGCCACTTGTTGAGTGATCTATACCAAAATATAAAAAATATCAATTCATGTCAAGGACTAACCAAATCTGAAGTTTGATAAAAATCTGTGTATTGGTTCTGGAGATTGAGCGATTGCAGAAATCGTGAGAATACTGCATAGAAGCACCACATTCAAGCAATTTACACCAAAAACTAATGAACACTAATTTATAGTGACTGTCAAAAGTTTCCGACCAGCATAAATTTTTTTGTTATTTTGAAAGTATACCCATATAAAGAGGAATCTCAAAGTGATACTCATACATTTTATTAACATAATAGTTAGGAATTTATTTATGGAATAACAAATGAATATCAATAAATACAACTGACAAATTAATTGCAAAGAAAAACTCATGCTTTCAAAAGTTATCAGCTATCTTGGAAAGTTTGGAAAAAAATTGTGTTATAATAGAAAATCAGTGTGATCAACTAGATTTACAATTAATATGTTGTTGTCATATCTTTAGCAAAATGTACCATGGCACAACTTGACATCAATTCAATGAACAGTTGAAAATTGTCTGTGGTACGTTTTTCCACTCATCTTGAAATTTTTGGGAAAATTCCGGCCATGCTGAATTGGAGTTTTACTAATTTCAAACGTGTTTCTAAAGTTCATTGCGAAGATTTTCTATAGTATTCAGATTGGGTGCTTGGGCTGGGCCATTTCAAAAGCGAAATATTTTTGGGGGAAAGTCACTGCTTGACAAGCTTTCATGTATGCTTTGGTTTCTAATCATACTGAAACTAATAGTTGTGACCAAAATTTTGCCTCCAATAATTATCTTGCAAAATATCCTTATACATTGCATCATAAATCTTGCCGCGGATTTTAACAGACGGACTGGCATCCTTTCCATAAAATGCTCCTCATATTCCTCACAATGTAACATATCTTCCACCATGCTTAGTTGTAAGAATAACACATCTGGAATCATGTCTTTTGTTGTTAACTCATCAGGCATACTGCCTGCCATCACTCTTAAAAAGATTGAACTTCAATTCATCAGAAAATTCTACTTTATTCCAGTTTTCCGAGACCACTATATGTGTTCTTTGGCAAACACCCATTAAACCCTCTGATTTTTTTTTTATTTATGAAAGTTTTTTTTTAACAGATTTTTCCATAAATTCCTTCATCACATATGTGTTTTGACATAGTAGACCAAATTATTTCAGGTACATTTTCACTTTGTCTATTGCAGATGATTGCAGCAGCATTTTTATGCTAGTCATCAACTGCTTTTCTCATGACGATTCTGTGCTCACAAATAGTCGTTTCCCAGATCTCCCAGACCGCACAAGTCCTGGAGGCCATGGTCATCTGTATCTTAAATATAACGTTCAGAGTAGGTTTACCAATTGATAACTTTGCTGCAATCTCCTGAGAGAATTGGTTCCTTAGCGACAAACAACTCACTCTTTACAAACAATAAATGTTGAACATTTATATTTAAATTTAGACTGCGTTATTCTTGTTGATTAATTAACATACATGGCCAAAAAAGCATTTTCCCAATAGCAAAAAAAAAAAAAAAAAAAAAAAAAAAAAAGGCACTCCGGGAGTGCCGACAGAAGTGAAAACTTGAACAATTATGTGTGTATTTTTTTAGTCGTCTGGACATATTTTATTGTGCAGAAAATAATTTTAAATGAAGTGTTTTTTATTCATTATTATAAACTACTGCTACAAAAATTATATTACAATTTTCATTTAATGCGCTATTGTACATGAAAAATAATGCATATTATTTTACATACAAAAATTGCAATCTATTGCTTAAAACATAAATTTACAAATGCATGAAATATGAAATATCGTCAGTTGGTATTCTTTGAAATAAATACCCATAAAATTTATGAATTTTCATCCCCATTTCAACAATTCTTCCATCATCATCATCATCATCATTATCATTATATTCTAGATTTGATATTATAGGTTTATGGTAACTAAAATATATAGCAAACAATTTTGATTCAATTCTATTTAAATATCTTGTAATGACTGCATCAATTATAATTTTTTATCTCTCTGTGCTAAGATTGCGATGGTTGGTCATTGTTAAATCAAATTTTCTATTTAAAAATTCAATTAATTGTAGATTTTCATCATCCACAAAGTTGATGTTGAAATCCCTACTCAAAATCATCGGCAAATCATCAAATCTTTTTCCAATTCTATCTTGAAGTAATGCAGAAGCCTCTTTAGAACAAATAAATAAATTTTCATACAAAAATTCTCATTTGCACTTAAAAACTTATCCGGTGAAATATAAATGGCAACCAATACAATTAGTTTTTCATTTTCAGAGTGGCAACAACAAACACATATATCACTGATATCAAAAACATTACTACTAAACATACTGGTGTACCTCACATGCACATGCACATTCATATGAATTGTGGAAATATATGCCCATTACATCAAACAACCTTTTATAAATAGCTACTCCTGCTGCTGGACGACCGTATCTTCTGAAACTTGCAACAAATTGAATAGTAATCAAACAATATAAGTTGTTAAACTTTAAATACAATTTTTTAAAAAATGGTTGGAAAGTGCAGCATAATCGATGCACAATATCATGATTTTTCTTTAACTTTTTATTCCATCTGGTAACAGTATATTTTGTTAAACTTTAAATACAATTAAAATTTTTAAAAATGGTTTTGAAATGTAGCATAATTGATGTGCAATGTCATGTTTTTTCTTTCTTAACTTTTTATTCCATTTGGTATCAATTTATGTTGTTACTATTTAAATACAATCAAAAATGTTTTTTTAAAAAAAGAGAGAAAAATGGTTGGAAAGTGCAATGTAATCAATGCGCGATGTCATACTTTTTCTTTCTTAACATTTTATTCCCTCTGGTAACAGTATAAGTTGTTAAGGTTTAAATACAATTACAATTTTTAAAATTGTTTGGAAAGTACTGCATAATCAATGTACAATATCATGTCTTTTCTTTCTTATCATTTTATTCCATTTGATAACAATATAAGTTGTTAAACTTTAAAAACAATTGAAAAAAAATATATATATATATATATATAAAAGGTTTAAAAGTGCAGCATAATCGATGTGCAATGTCATGTTTTTCTTTCTTAACTTTTTATACCATTTGGTATCAATTTATGTTGTTACTATTTAAATACAATCAAAAATTAAAAAAACTGAAAAAAGTGGTTGGAAAGTGCAGCATAATTGATGCACAATGTCATATTTTTTCTTTCTTAACATTTTATTCCTTCTGGTAACAGTATACGTTGTTAAACTTTAAATATAATTATAATTTTAAAAATTGGTTGAAAAGTGTAGTATAATCGATGAGCAATGTCATGTCTTTTCTTTCTTAACTTTTTATTCAATTTGATAACAATGTAAGTTGTTAAACTTTAAATACAATTGAAAATTTAAGGAATTGAAAAAAATGGTTGGAAAGTGCAGCATAATTGATGTGCAATGTCATGTTTTTTCTTTCTTAACTTTTTATTCCATTTGGTATCAATTTATGTTGTTATTATTTAAATACAATAAAAAATAAAATTTTTAAAAATGTTTTTGAAATGTATCATAATTGATGTGCAATGTCATGTTTTTCTTTCTTAACTTTTTATTCCATTTGGTATCAATTTATGTTGTTACTATTTAAATACAATCAAAAATTAAAAAAAAAAGAGAGAAAAATGGTTGGAAAGTGCAATGTAATCAATGCGCGATGTCATACTTTTTCTTTCTTAACATTTTATTCCCTCTGGTAACAGTATAAGTTGTTAAGGTTTAAATACAATTACAATTTTTAAAATTGGTTGGAAAGTACTGCATAATCAATGTACAATATCATGTCTTTTCTTTCTTATCATTTTATTCCATTTGATAACAATATAAGTTGTTAAACTTTAAAAACAATTGAAAATATATATATAAAAAAAAAGGTTTAAAAGTGCAGCATAATCGATGTGCAATGTCATGTTTTTCTTTCTTAACTTTTTAAACCATTTGGTATCAATTTAGGTTGTTACTATTTAAATACAATCAAAAATTAAAAAAACTGAAAAAAGTGGTTGGAAAGTGCAGCATAATTGATGCACAATGTCATATTTTTTCTTTCTTAACATTTTATTCCTTCTGGTAACAGTATATGTTGTTAAACTTGAAATACAATTATAATTTTAAAAATTGGTTGAAAAGTGTAGTATAATCGATGAGCAATGTCATGTCTTTTCTTTCTTAACTTTTTATTCAATTTGATAACAATGTAAGTTGTTAAACTTTAAATACAATTGAAAATTTAAGAATTGAAAAAAATGGTTGGAAAGTGCAGCATAATTGATGTGCAATGTCATGTTTTTTCTTTCTTAACTTTTTATTCCATTTGGTATCAATTTATGTTGTTATTATTTAAATACAATAAAAAAAATGAAAAAAAGTAGTTGGAAACTGCAGCATAATCAATGCACAATGTCATACTTTTTCTTTCATAACGTTTTATTCCATCTATTAACAGTATAAGTTGTTAAACTTAAATACAATTATAACTTAAAAAAACACACACGGACATTCGCGCAAGCGCCCTGTGCCGCCTAAACGGAGCAGCACACTCAGGCACGGTAGAAAGAGTGGGAGATACTAGTTCCTCTCCCTTCCCCTCGATCTTACGCTTTTTCGATCAGCATCACGTGACCCTGACGCGAGTTTGGAAGTTTTTACCCATACAAAAAGTGCTCAGCGCCGCTAAAGAAGTTTTCACTTCAAAAATGATAAATGGTCGGAAACTTTTGCATACACAAAATTTCGTATACCTCTCTTTTGAACCAAGTGTCTTCAGTACTGTATCAAAATGATCACGTGGTTAGAAGTCCTTTGTATATTCCTAACTTTTTGGGTAATTATGCTTCTTCTTCGCTGAAATGTTCTGAAAAACAATTTAAAAAAAAACTAACTGGCCAGAAACTTTGACTCCCGCTGTATATCAAAGATCAAATGAATATAAATTTTCATTTAACTCCATGTATTAGTTATTGAGATAAAGTGCCCACAAAATTTGTCACATACAGACATTTTGTAAAAACATATTTTTCATGATCTCCAATTCCTAAAACATGCAAGTCTGTTGAAAATCTGAATTAAAAAATTTCATTATTCTAATACTTTTTTCTTGTAAAGACAGAAGGAAAGATGTCTCGCTTTAAGGTTTTTGCAGACAGGAAATGAAATTGGACAGCTTTTTTTTTTTAGCTCGATTGTTGCACTGGCACTGCATAACAGTACATAAAAATTTTAGCTTTTTCTTCAATGAAAAGAATACATTAAAGCTAAAGAAACATGTTATAATAATTTGGATGTTTAAATATGTAATGCAGTATTATTTTTATTTATAAATTGACATCATTAAATAATTTTAAAAATGGTATGAAAAATAAATAATGAGAATGGAAAATATATTTTTATTTCTTGATTCAATGGAAAGTTTTCTGTAAAATATACCTTCTTATTTAAAAGAAATTGCATTCTAATAATTAACTAGTCAGATGTGGCAATCTCAAAATTTTTATATACCTCATACATTTTAGTAATTCCTGGAAAATGAGGCTTAGCAATACCACTGATTAGATGGTTTATACCAAAATCTAGTCAGCAACAATTTATGTCAACTTCTAACTGAATCTGAAATTTTATGAGAATCTGCGCATTAGTTTCTGAGGTACAGGAAAATGTTAAAAAAATCTGCATAAAGGCATCACCTTGATGTGTGATGTACACCAAAACCTAATCAGGATCAATTTTAATGAGGTAATAACTGAATCTGAAGTTTTATGAAAATCTATAGGATGGTAATTGGTAATCCATGTTCTGGAGATACAACTATTATGATAGCGTGAAAAATGTTGCATAGCAGTGCCACCTGTTGGGTGATTTACATGAAAAACTAAGCAACACTAATCTATATCATGGAGTAATGACATTGGAAGTTTGATGAAATTTCATGCATTAGTTTTTGAGATAAATCTATTGCGATACTCATGAATCAGCATGGCAGTGCCACCTGCTAAGCAATTTACATCAAAAGATGTTAAAGCATGCCAAGACCCGTTATTGAAGACTGGTCAAGCAGTAGCTTAATATAACTTCTTTCGTGCTCTGAAAATTTTTAATTTTTAAGAATTTTAATGAGATTCTTAAAATTTGCCTGTATTCTGTGGTGATTTTTTAACATTTAGATTCATAAAAGAATCAGTTATGCCTTTTTTATACACATTATAATACTTTTTTTATGCCTACTTTAATAAATTTTGTCTTCTTGGATTTTTAAGCTTTTAGCAATTTTCAGTTTTTTTGTTGTTGTATTTTTTGTGGCGATTTTTTTCAGACACAAAAAAGGGGACTTGGGGGACCAAAATACAAAAAAAGGGACTTTTGGGGGAAAAGGGGGACCATTTGGGAGCCCTGCAATGCCATGGACACACTATAGCGCATATATTATACAAAAAATAGCTCTTGCACATTCTGTGGGATGTGCAATTTCATCAAATTATCCTGGAATAAGCCTGAATTTTGTCCAAAGATCACAAGAAGAAACACTTATCATCAAAGCATTGCAAAAAACATCAAAAAAAATTTTTTTTTTTAATCACAAAAAAAACTACAAAATTTGCCAAAAAAATCCTGAAAAAGTCTGGATATCTTCAAAGGATTGCAGGAAGAAACAAACATTTCATCATAACATCAATAAAAACATCAAATTTCGTTAAAAATCCACTTAAAAACAACAAATTTTGTAAAAAAAAATTGCAAAAAAGATCAAATTTTGTCAAAAAATTCTGCAAAAACAGCAGATTTCATTAAAAGATTGCGAAAAACCGGCAAATCTCATCGAAAAATCCTAAAAAAAGACTAGATTTCATCAAAACAATTGAAAAAAAAACCGACAGATCTTGTCAAAAAATCACGAAAAACGACAAATATTGTCAAAAGATCGTGAAAAAACAGCAAATTTTGTCGAAAGATCCTGGAACAAACACAAAAAATTTTTGCCAAAAAATCAAGAAAACACGCAAATTTCGTCAAAGAAGCACGGAAAAAAAAGTGTTGGAAGTGGATTTTTCTGTTCCATTTTTTGTAAATAATGGAAATAGCTTACACACACACGTGTTGCCATAATTAATTAGCACTACAGTAATACAAAGAATATACTTATATGTTGCATCTTGTAGACTATTTTTGAAAATATTATTAACGTTGCAGACATTTGAAAATAGTTCTGCCACTCTGGCACACACATTAGATTTCAGATCTAAAATGCTGAGTTCAGTGGAATACTTGACTGTTATTGTGCTAGTAGCAAAAGAATTTATATATAGTACACTAACAAGGGAACTACTTTTGGTGGTGTTTTTTGCACCTAACTACGAGACTTGGTGCATTTTAAAGCCCTTTATTAGGAAGTTTGAGAATTTGAAATTTTTTTCTGTTGAAGTCATATTTTTTTATTTTGCAGTGCCATAACTTTTTAAAAATGCTATTTGTGAGGCCACTATGGACTTTCAGACTATTTACATAACCTTTTAAGAAAAAAATTTAAAAAAGTTTAAAAATTCCTTAAACATATAAATTTAGTTTTGAAAAATTACAACATTATATTTACATTTTTGGTGGGGGAAAAGTCAAAAGTTTTCAAAAGTTAAGTTTTTCGGCAACTCTAGCCGAATGTCGTAGCCCCAAAATAAGGCAAACAAAAACTTTGTAGTGCCATATTTGGTGACTTAACTCACTTTCAGCATGAAATAAATAAAAACCCTGTAATAAAAAATTTAAGGTATGAAAACCCCCCATAAAATATGATTTTAAACACAGAATTTTTATCGATTCTCTAACTTTTCTGTATAGGGCTACAAAATGCACCAGGTGTCCATACTAGGTGCAAGCAACACCAAAAGTGGTTCCTTTATAAGTGCAGATTACAGTCTATGAAATATTAATGATATTGTGTCAAAGGTGATGTGTTAACATGCAGTAAATACCTAATCTTTTGAAGATGGCTCTTTTAACTATTAACTAGGAGTCCTTTTTTCTAAAACGACACAAATCTAGCTTTAAATCTAAAAAGTGCTTCTTTTCCTTTTAGTTAATGTTAAAAACATCACTCTGAAGCACTGGTTTACAATAACTGAAGAAAGGAAGCATTTGATAGATTTGAGATCAATTACCATCTTTCAAGAAAGAGACTTTATAGCCAGTATTTGAACCACCTGTATCAAAATGATTTAACACACACACACACACAAGAAAAAAAAGCTTGATAATTATAATACAGTCAATTAAAGTTAAGAAATTATTTTAATCATTGTATATGTATATTTAGTAGCTAATTTTCCAGTCTCACTGCTGCTTAATATTATTTCTATGGATGTCAAATGATATCTTTTTACAGTTTCGAGTTATGTTTATTTTCCTTGTAGTTTTTTAATATAATAAGCACAAAAAAAGTGTTCAGTGTATTAAAAATGAATGTAATTGTTTTAATCTAAAAATTACATAAAAAATCCCCACAAATCTATGTCTTTTAAAAGGTGTTATTAAACACCAGTAGTAATAGAGTTAAATTTTGATTATTTTATATATGATCATTTACTATAAAATCTTATATTAAAATTTAATTTTTTAATGAAAATTTAAAGAATTATATACAAAATAATAAATACTGTTCGATTATTTCTTGCAATTTGCTTATTTGTAAATGAAGATGACATATGCCATTATTTTCCCTAGTTCAAGATTCTTGTTCAAGCTGTTTGTTTTGATATCTCATTCATTTTATCCTCTTATGCATAGAAACCTCATATGAGGTTGTATTTAACACCGTGCATTTGTAATTTTTATTCTAGTATCTTCTAAACCTAATAAAAAGTTCAATAATGCTTCTAATAATACTTACTAGCCATCTTCTTTTTAACACTTTGCATGGATTTGCATAATAATAAATATGAAATAAAACACATATAAACTACTTATAAAATGCATTGTAATTCCATAATTAAATTAAAATATATATTTAAGTATTTTTAATACATAGTAATGCTCTATTACTGAATTGCGAGTACTACTTGATTATTCTGTTGGCCAATTTCGACAAATTATATAAATCTCAAAACTTCTTGTAAATTATACAAATTGGTGTAATTTTTATTTTAAATAACGAAAGAACAAATTTAAAAGTAATAAAAATATAAATAAAATGTTGAATTAAAAACCACTTGAAGATGCAACTAACATGTGTGATGTGTTTAATGTCAAGCGAATGCAACATTTACGGCAAGCCATTATTGACATTTAATCTTATTGCTAACTGGATTTCAAATGTTTCCAAATTATTTACTTCACATTAATAAATTGAAATTTTGTAACCATATTCTAAATGTGTGGAAAGTGTTACATAATCTATGCTGGATGCATGATTTTTTGTTTAATATTCAGTTGGAAAATCTGCCTTTGGCATTTTTTTTTTAAAATGTTCTGCATAAAAAGATTTTTTCAAAGAATTTCTACTCCTGAATGTAACAGAAATGACTTCTTTTCTACTTTATAGTATGGTGTCGAAGCTTAATTGCTACAGAAAACTATTTAATAACCTTTAAAACTACTTAACATTTACAAAATCCTAGTTGTTTCACTTAAAGTGGAGTTGGAAGGCCCTATACCTACTAGGTTAAATTACTAGGCTACCTTTTATCAGAAACTACCAAATATATTCATTTGGAATTTTTTATATACATAATATAAATAAATCCTAATAAAATGAAGCTAAATATAAAAGCAGAAACCATTAATTACTTATTTTTTAATCTGGAAAAAAAAAAAAAAAAAAAAAAAAAAAAAAAACTTTTAAATAACAAAAAACATTTTTCAAAAGAACTAGCTGCACCCGTCGAAACTCGACGGAAAAGAATATATATTAGGTATGATATATATCAATCTTATATAGACAGTAAAATTCGGAGCGAAATAAACAAATGCACAATTCATAACACATAACAAACAACATTAAAACAACTCATAAATTATTATGTTGGACTTCAGCTACAAATCTTTTTTTAATGCGGTTTCTAAACCTTAAATATTTAAATGCCAAACTATTTAGGAAGTTAATATTATACCCCAGAAGACGAATTCAAAAATATCTGCATAGTTTATTTTTTCTCCATTTAAAGATCGCTTGATAACTGTACAATAATTTTAATATCAATGAAACATTTTAATTATAATAGAAACAGGGACTTACTAAACTGCCTAACCAACCCAGTACACATTTACAGCACTTGCAATAAATTTAATTTATTTATTGGTTTGTATCCTCCATGAACTTGTAAAAATTAATTTTATTGCTATGGCAACGGAAAAACAGATATCTCTGTTATTAAAAAGAATAAAATTTTTGTATTTGTTGCTGAAATGCAGATTTTTTTTTCTATTTTAAACAATAACTTAATACAATGAAATGATTTTAATTATTTTTTGACATTATGTAAGATAGAAATATAGTAATACAGCCATATCACAGGTTTTATTCTTTTTTTTTTTTTCTCTAATATGACATCATTTACACCTTCAGAAATACTCATCTTTTCTTAAATAAAAGCGTGATTTATGCAGTTATTTAAGAATTCTTTAGTTTCATAAAATATTCAATATAATTAAATAGAAATGGCACAGTTTATAGAAATATTTTCATTTGTGCACACCACGGACCTTTAAATTAATAGAAGTTCACTTTATTTAGATGCAGGAATTAAAGTCAGTGAATATGACATCATCACTGACACAGCTATAACAATGTATATTATATTCATGGAATAAATTTATCTGTTTCTGTACGACAACATTTTCTCCATCAACAAATTTTCACTTTAGATATTATATTTTATTAAAGTTTATCTTCTGTTATTTTACTTACATAATACTTAATAATATTACTCAGTAAATAATCTGTGTATTGCAGGGGATAACTATGTGCAATCATTTTATTATGATTAAATTTAACGAAAACCTTTATTTATTCTTTTTTGTTTGTTTGAAATGCGATTATACATTCACCAATGAGATCAAGCTGCTGATTGGTGGAAAATAATGAAACAAAATAAATTTTGAGAACAGCTTAACCTGTTGCCACTGTTTTGAAGAAATGTCATGAAAAAGCTTTTAAAATTAAAAATAAAATATAAAAATTGAAATAAATTAAAAATTAGCCAGAATGGACACATCTACACATAAACAGCTTTCATTTAAAAAAAATAATTATCAAAATCGGGCCAGTAGAAGGCTCAGGGCTGATGACCAAAAAAACAGCCAGGTGTTTTAAATATATAGATTTTTTTTTTTTTAAATAATTTTGACTTTGAATGAGACTTTTTTTTTTCTTTACAGTATGGTACCGAAGTTTAATTGCTACAGAAAGTTATTTTATAACTCCTAATAATAACTTTTTAGTGCTTGCAAACTTTGCATTACAGTGATTTTTTAATTTTGTCATAAATGTAATTTTTCAAAATTCAATATTTTTAATAATCCATTCATTTCTATTTTTAATATGAATTATAGTTTCAACTTGCAAAGTTTGATTTTATGTATGAAAAATTAGTTTGCATACTAGAAGACTAACTGTGCGAATTCCAGTTTGCAATTGCTAATATATGATCAAAACCTTTGTATCTCCTATGTATAAAGTGTTTATTGATAGTATAAGCTCAAATCTGTTATTCCCAAAAAAGATGAGGACTGTGTCCCTATATCCACAAATTAGTATCAATATAGCATACATAATACAGCACGTATTACTATATTTGAAAATACAACCCCTCATCTTTTTGCTTCCTTTTTGGAACAACAGATATTGAGCTTATTCTATCGACAATAATTTTCAGAATTTTTAAACTATGTTTTTGAGACTTTTACAAAAGTTGCTCCATGCATTTAGCTAACACATTATGCAAATCATATTTTGATTGTGTTCATGCATGCACAATGAAACATTATTTAGTAAACCTGCTCATTTTTCATACAATTTTTTAATTCTGATTTACAGGGTAATTTGTACAATGTTTGTCATAACTTTCTGAAAAAAAACCCCACTTTTTTATATTAAGAACTCTGTAAATTATAAGCCAAAAATTTGAGACTGTTTTTTATAATGAAAAAAAAAAAAAAAAAAAAAAAAAAAAAACTAATTTTTCTATAAGTATGCATGCTATCCTCATAAAAATGTACACAGTTTATTACAATAAGTTACTTAATCATAACCTGCAGTTTGAACACTTTTGCTACATTAGTTTTCACAAGGTTATTGAAAACATTTTCTTTTTTTTCAATTTGTTGATGGTTGCCAGTGGGATTTAAGGAAAAAAGTTTTTGCAGAAATATATGACCTGCACTATTCTGTTCACATACCTGGTGTTTCAGAATAATTTCTCATGTATTTTTCTTGATATTTAAAAAAAATCTAAAATTGTAAGTGGCTCGTCACTTTTAGTCACATAGTGTATAGAAAACAACAACTTATTCCATGTACGTATATTTCAAAAAGTTACATACATAAAACATTTTTTAAAAAAATAATTTAGCTTCACAAAATCCTGCAGCCCAGAAAGTAAAATCAAATTTTCCTACTCTGTCCTTAGATGTGCATTTCTGAATGCACACATAGTCACAAACTGGTAAAAGTAAGAATGCATAAGAAATAAGACTTTTTAATTTGCATAGTATAGAAGGACTCTGATGTTTTATTTAATACCACCACAAACCAAATTAAAAGTAAATGAAAAATATTTTGCCACAATAATAGTAAAGTATTTTACAATTCATGAATGAAAATACAATTCTTTTATAACAATGGTGTCATTTTCAGCTGCCAATTTTAAACATTGTGTTTCATTTTTGTAGCAAAGTATTCATAAAAATCAAAACTACTTTGATATGGGTTTGTAATTTCTGCCAAAATAAAGAGTATAAGTTTAAAATGCACCAGATAATCAAGATAAATTCTTTCAATTTCCCATATGTGAATGTTTATCTTCTTAATTTGCATGTTATGCAGACAGACACCATTTTAACGAATCTTAAAAAGTTTAAGATTTTTATTTACTACTGCCCAATATTTATTGTATGCAAAACATGAGATATGCATAGGCAATTAAAAACAAAAAAATATGGTGGTTATATTTAGGGGTTTGACTTTATAAGTGCCTGATGATTTAATTTCATATAATAATAATAATCATACCTAGTAGAATTAAAAGTCAGAGAAATATCAGATAAAACTCTTTAGTTTTATGGATAAAAATGCTATTGTTTTAAACATATTTTAACTAGTTGAAACATTCAGCTTGTTTGGTATTCAGGTTGATATTTCCCCGATTTCTTACACAGAGAATGGGCATAATGTTTCATTCATCATATAAGAGACCTAATTTATGGATTTATTTATAGAAAAAAGTAAAGTAAAGTAAAGTAAAAGATAATTAAGGAAATGTATAACTTTTATTAGAAAAAACAATGTCTAATGGAAATAAATTTCAACATAACTTGTTTAATTACAGATACACTAAAATATAATTATAATTACAATAAAATCATAAAGTTAATTTAATTTTATCCACATTAATTTGTTCTATTCTAAATTGTTAAGTACTTAAAAATATAAATTGAAATATTTAACGTTAATTTATAAATATTGTAAAGCATTTTTTTTTTTAAATTCAATAAAAATAAATAGCAAAGAAACAGGACAGAGAATAAAGGACCAAATTAGTCTTTAAAAATTAACTCTCAATAAGATTCAATAAACCTATTTTTATCTGTCTATGATATTTGCAACTTTTTCAAGATAGAGTGTTAAAGAAATGTCTATGCTCTGTAATATAGAATAACTTTTGATAAAATGCTTAAAATTTATGTGGTAAAAATTTCAGCTTTATATTCGTGTTTTTCTTGAATCAATATGTTAATTTTTATAATTCATGTAACAACAAGTTAAGTATTTGGAGATAATTTCACATAATTAAACTAACAAGATTTAAAACAACTCAAATATTCAACCCTTTAATCATAATTCAATTTACATAAACATAGTGCAATGATTGATCATACAAAAATAATAATTCAACCAGAAACTCAGTTCAATCACTGTGCCTCTAATTGGGCATTTTATTTTATTTTTTCATGTCAATGCTCAGCTTGAAATAAGGCAATTTTACTGCAAGCAATCTATTCATATTTGAATGCTAGAGTAAAAACCAGAAATATATACTAAAAAGGCCACATATTGCACACATTTTTTCCCTTTCGACTTCTTAATTTCAAAGTGATTCATTTCACTTGAGAAACACTGGTGTTGTCTAGATCACATATTTTGTTAATTACTTCTTAACATTTCCAGCAGGAACAGTTTTAAGATTTTTTTTTCATTTCTGTTATATATTAATTACAAAATATTATGCAGTACAAAAGAATCCATAGTAAAAATTAGTTTCCATCACAAAAAAGAAAAACTGATCTGCAGTCCTTTTTTAATTATTTTGCACCATACCTTTTTGCTCAATGGCAATTAGGATTAGATTTTAATTTGCAGCATTCACACTGTCCAACCTTGCTTTAATTTAGTTACTTTGGGCGAGTTGAATAGAAAGAAGGAATGAATGGCAGCATACAGAGGCACTGTTCACAGATCAATGAGCCATTATAAAAGGCATATTTTATAAAACAAAGCCTGCAAAGGCTGAATGAGGAATGTTTCAGGTGATCCTACTGAATGCCTCAGTGATGATTAACAGGGCTTCAACTCAAGAGTTTGTAAGTTCTAAGCCTGACTGTCTTCACTAGGCGAGTCATCTGCGAGAGACATGGTAGGGCTTCCATCATCACCCATTCCAATGGATATGGATCCACGCTTTGAACCTAATGGTGTGTCTTCACGTTTTCCATAACCACGAGATGATATAGTTGAAGAATTTGAGCCTCCTGAACCACTGCCACCTCGTCTGTAAAGGTTAAAAAAACATTACTACTACTACTAGAGGAAATTAGAAAACAGAAAATTACATACAGCAGAATTTCACAAATTATAATTTAAAGTTAGTGTAGCCAATAAGTATACTACATTCAAAATGAAGAAAGACTCCAGCAAAACAAAAAGATCCCCATGGGATCTAGTTCTGGAATTCTAGTTCTGGTTCCGTGCTTTCTTCATAGAAACATAATTTTATAAAATATAAATACATTTTTATTTTCTTAAGAAATTCTAATAAGAGAAAATAAGCTTAGTAGGATAGTTAAAGTGATTATTTTTTCTCACCAATTTTTTACTTTTTTTATTCTAAACCACATAATAAACGAAATTTTAAAGTAAAGTGAACAAATAAATATGGGATAAAAAGAAATAAGCATCTGCTAGGCTTGCGTTATTTGTAAAAAAGGTTTAGTTTTAAAATTGTACATCATTTATTTATACTGAGTTTTTCTTGATATTGAACAGACTATAAAATATTATATCCATCATAATATATCATTCTAATATTATAATTAGAATAGTGGTACATATCAGCAATTATCAAGTCAATTCAGTCAATTGTCAAATGATAATTGTCAAGTCAGAACAATAATCATTTCTTTGAATACAGCATGTAGTTGCAATGATAATCTGTTTGTATTTTCTAATGTATCTAACAGTAACTAAAATGCATCTGTAATGTTTTCAGTGGAGAATTAACAGCGGCACTTATACAGTGACAGCACTTATACAGTACTACCAAAATTAAATCAACAGAGTTCACATATTTTTCATGAAAATTTTACAACATAAAAATATGTACCTCATTTTATTTTTAAGATTAGTGACCTCTCGTTGCAAGCCTTCATAATTTTCATGAAGATCTTCTAACTCTCTTTGTACTTTTCTTTTGGCAGCCTTTTCCCTTGAGCATTCTTCTTCGGATTCATCTAATTGCCGTTTTAATATCTTCAAACGGTTATTAGCTTTTTCTAACTGCAATAAAAATTATTCATAAAACATAACATAAGACTTAAAATGTAAAATACATTTAATGCAAACTATAACTATGAATCTTTGTCTTTCTTATTTTTAAGTGCTTTAGTTTGTTAAAAATTGATTGTTTTGATTGTAAAAGAAATGATTGTTAAAGAAGCATTAAATGTTTTAAAAAGAATTCAATCATTTCTATGCATTGTATTTTTTGGTATATAGCCAGCATCACTAAATTGAGCAGTACAGAAAAAAAAAAAAAAAAAAAGTGAGTGTATTGGTATATAGCCCGCAGACTATACACCTTCTATGAACATATATTTTGATCAGGGTTTCAAATTAGAGGTCACTGGTAAATGTCTGTTGCAAATTATGACAAAAATTTTTCATGTCTACAGCAATTCAGCTAAAAAATAAGATCATTACCAGAATTATGCAAATACAAAATATTTAATTTTTTTTTATATAACAGGTATTATTTTGCATTAAAATAGCATGGTATGCAGTATACTGAGTAAGTAATTAAACAGCACTAACTTAGAATTACTATTACAATATTATTACCATCATAATTTCAGGAAGAAGCGTTGTGGCACGTACAAGTTTTATAGTTAAGAAATCTTTAGTGAACAGATATGACTATTTTATTATTTCATTCAGAGATGTGTATTGCAGAGGTGATTCTGTTTCTAATTTTGCAAAAATTTTAAAACTTGGCCATTTGAACAAAAATACAGATATAAAAAAAAAATATTACAAATTTCGACAAATCACCAAAAATAATTTTTGTCAATTATTTGCAGTACAAATAGCTAAAAAGATCGGAAAAAAAGCAAGAATTTTATCAAAAGATCATGAAAATAGCAAAAGTTTTATGAAAGAATTGCAAAATAGCACACATTTCATTAAAGTCATGGAAAAAAATGCAAATTTCTTCAAAGGACTGCAGAAAAAAAAGTGAATTTCCTCAATGGACTGTAGAAAAAATAGCAGAAAAAAGGTAATGTCTACAGAGAATTTTTAGATTTTGTTTACAGAGAGTTTAAAAAAAAAATATTTCGATATTTTTACTCTCAGAAAAATAAACTTCCAAAGAAAATCAAAGTAGAAAACGTCCTTTGTAAAGGTAAACTTCTGCTAGCCAATGCAAAAATAAATTAAAATATTGCAGTGCAAGCTAAATATTACTAAAACTGTCTTCCACTGTATTAACATTAGCAAGCAGGTGTTCTTGCACAACTAACTGACACCGATTTCATTTTCAGTATGAAAATCGCTCAAGAACAGCACATGTTATCTGAATATAATCACATTTTAAAGTTATTCTTTAATTCCAATGCAAATGGAGCTTAACAGAAGATGTTACACAAAAATAAATATTATCGTGTAAAAAAATAATTGATATGTTTAAAATAAACATTCTTTTCTTTCAGTTTTGCTTCACGAAATAGCTTTTTATGTAACGAAGCATTTATTGGAAAGCTTATCTAATTCTGACAGCTTAAGAGTTTTCAAAACTAAATAAACAAACTGCAAGTCGCTGGGAGCTTTCTTTGCGAGACCAACAATGTGCTTTTTATGTGTGGCCATAATTTTCTCAAGACCTGTTACATTTTAATGAAAATTTAGTACATAATTTATTATTATGCAACTTGCTGAAAATTTAAATAAAATCAGACAATAAAAAAAAAATTTTTTTTTTTTTTTTTTTTTTTGATAGTAAGAAAAAGAAAAGTTTTGCTTTAGGTTTTTTTACTTTTAATCATTATTTCTGTTTCCTGTGCAGCAACTTTTTTCCGGAAACACAATTTTTTTTACATATTTATTTTTTATTTTTTTTTTAATACTTAAAGGAATAAAATTCGCATGCATGGCAATTGAAATGATTTGGAATTGAAAAGTGTTTCACTGCAAAAAACAGAAAAATGCAGAAAATAGCATTATTTAAAAAAATTTGATGCATTTTTGTAAGTGTGGTGCACATTTTTGTCAATCTCACTGAAGCTTGCATTTTTTCTCCCTGTGCTGGCTTTGGTGAGATCAGCAAAATGCATGCTGCACTTTACGGTGGGTGTGGGACTTTTCCCCAAACATACATTAATTTTTGAACAAACAATTTTAAAAATAACAAGTTTTAGAAAAAAATTACAAAAACAGGGAAATTCTTAAAATTTCAAAACATGAAAAAATTTATAAATTTTGGCAATTTAAATTTTTTTTAATTTAAAAATTGTAAAAAAATTAGACAATTTCCTTCTTTTTTTTTGTTTTAAGAAAAACAAAAAAAATCTTTGTATAACCCATACTATGTATAAGCCACAGTGGCTACTCCAAATGTTTTTTCTTGTATAACCTGCCAGCTATATACCTGAAAATAAAATACACATAGGCACTCATACATACATTGTTCTACATTTATGAGCAAAAACTGCATGCATGTGTGTATAAGTAAATTTTATCTTAAAAACAGCTCTAAAAATATTGTATTTTACCATTTTTGGGCATGAGAAGACCATTGGGCTAGCTCACATGTTCAAGAAAATTGATGGGTCATTATGGGTCAGAGTCAAGCTACTTACATCTAAAAAGCACCTAAATCTATTTAAACTAAATTTGGTATCCAAGCGTGTTTTGGGATGACAGAATTATTGGGCTAGGTCACATGTTCAAGAAATTTTGATTAGTGGGTAATTTTGGGGTCACTATAGAACAAACCCATCTAAAAAAAAAAAGGGGGGGGTTCTAATGACTGACTAAATTTTGTATTCTACAATTTTGGATTACAGACAGTTGGGCTAAGTCACATGTTAGACAAAATTCAAAAAATGGGTCATTTTTGGGTCACTGTGGATCATGCTAATTTTATTTAGAAAACAACCTAACGATTTTAACTAAATTGTTGACCCCCCTTGTTTTAAAATATATATTTGAATTTCATAATAAAAGATTCATTTAAAGTTCATTTAATGCTCTCACAAAAATTCAAACATTTCAGAGAGCAAAGATTTGAAGGAAACTGTTTTGAATAACTGTGGGAGAAAAATAATTATATTCATTAAAGTGCACCAAATATGCATATTTAGTTATCTTAGTTATCAAAGAATTATTGATAATGATAGTTAAGATATCAAATTTTAACTGTGTATAACAGTTTATTCTTTGAAGAATTTTGGAATCATAATTATTACAAATATCATAATTGTTACAAATCATGTCTAAATTGTACAGCATGTGAACTTTTTTACATAACAGAGCTTTATTTAATTTAAATTATTTTCAGATAAAGTATTAACATCCAAAAATATTTATCTTTATCTGGAAATATGTAATAGAAAATAATAATAATAATAAAAGCAGTAAAATTGCCAATCCTGATTACTAATTTTTTTTTTTTGTTAGATTTTAGCACAATATTTAAAATAAACCAGTAATTAAAATAAATCGGTAATTTTTAAATTAAAGATGTACCAAAATAATATGTAGTAAACAGCAAAAGTAGTAATATAATTTACACTGAGAAAATATTATTCTTACTTGTTCTTTGTACTGATCTGCGTGCCTTCGCTCATCATCTAACTGTAATAATAATTCTTTAACACGCTTCTCTAACTTTCGACTAGATTTGGCAATATTTTGCTTTTCCCTGAAATAAAATAATTAATTTGATATACACTATAAACAACTGAAATAATTGCACGGTAAACAGGAAAACTGAATAAATGTGGTTTAAACAAATTTCTAAAGAACACAGTATTCATGGAAAGAACTGGAAAGAAAGAAAAGAAAAAGCAAGAACACTTGATTTCAGTTAAAACAGCTATATAATTTAAAAAAAAAAAAAAAAAAAAATGTGAAGAACAAAATAAATTAAGTATAAAAGTAAAAATAACTATTTTTATAAAACACTTTTTAAAAAGCATTTTTAATTATATCTCAGAGCGATGGCTTAAAAATTAAAAAGAAATACAGAATTAAAAATACCAAAACGATACAAGTTAAACATGCCAAACTAGAAATAAAAAGTAAATTTTATAAAATCCTCAACTGTATAATCTGTGTAATCTACATACATCAAAACAGGATGAAAATGGCATGTTTGTATAAAAATGACCAAACAATTATAAAAATTGTATAAAATTTAGAAATGAAATACTTTAAGTTAAGATGGAAGTTTTAAATTTGACTTTAATAATTTAGTTCAATGTTAAATCAAAGAATTCTTTTACTATTTGTATGATATAATGCAGAATTAAAATTTCTTGAAAAAATTACTAAATTAAAAATACTATTCAGATGAATTTAAAGTATGAAAAAATTCCCATCATAAAATATACAAATTATTGGAATCCAAAAATAAGATCCACTTAATTGCAATGTGTATGCGTTGTTTTCATACTATAAATAATCTAACATATTCACAGAACTAATATTCTTTATTATAGATACCACTTTAATTTGACCAATCAGAATTTATATCATTTCAATAATAAAGATACAAACATAAAAGATAAAAATAATCTACTTTCTAGCTGTAGAAGTGATGTACTATTTCCCATTCCCTTTATGTTTAGGACTGTTTCATCTTAAAGCTGATAAATGGCAGCACTAAAATACACATTTATCTCTTCATGTTATACACAAAAATAAAAAATAAAAACTATTTTTGAAAAAATCAATCATCAAAAGATCATGGGGAAAAAAGCGAATTTTGTAAAAAGTTGTAATAAAAAGTGTACATTTTGACAAAGAATTGTAATAGAAAAATGTTAATTACAATTGTAAGCGGGGGGAAAAAATGTAAATATTGTGAAATAATCAAAACAATATACATATAAATATATTGCACTGGACTAAAAAAGGAGAACTGGGCTACTTTTATAAATAAAAAACACTGTAAATAAGAAGAAATTATATAAATCATATAAAAATTTTCAGTAGAAAAAAATTGCTATATAGAGTTTAAAGATAAATCTTATTCATTACTTACCCATCATACGTAGTATAGGGTTGTCTTGCAATCGTTTTGAAAATCGGAAAATTTTTTTTTGACGGATTTACACGTTTTAGATAGTGGAGATTCCGAAAAACATATTTTTAGAAAAAAAATTTTGCCGTCCGTTTGTCTGTGTCTGTCTGTAAACGCTCTATCTCCCGAACAAATTGAGATAGAGACTTGAAATTTTGTATGTAGTTAGTATGTAAGAATGGGACGAACCCTATTTAATATCAGCAACCTCGATTATCCGGAACTATTTTTTTCGGACTCTCGAAAAATTTGTTCTGATGAAAGGTATATAAAAATTTTCGAATTTTTTTGTTCTAAGGAATGGATGTAAAAGGCAATAAAATAACACACATTTTGCATGTAGAACGAAGTCGATCGGATTATTAGTTGCCGAGATATTTGTAATCCTGTTTTCCGCATTCTTTGATTTTTCATGACCCTGTATTTCAATCAAATTTCAATTCAAAGATATATTTTAATTGGAAATGAGACGCTTCATCCGACGCAGTAAATTTTTAGTTAATATGATTATTATTTTTAGAGTTATAAGGATGTTTCTTTTACGCAATCCGGTATTTCTTGAGTATTTTGGCGTTTTACATAATTTGTCGAATTTGGCTCACCAGCAATTCATTAATAAAGTATGACTATGTATATAAACAATATTTAAATTTTGTTTATGAATTCCAATGCATTGTATAAATAGTTACACATGTTTTATTTTCATTTACGTATCCATGATGGGTAAGTATTACGGTGGCCCCCAACGACTAGTTTTATGACTGCTGCAAAATGGCTGTGAAACACAAAAAATAACCAACCAACCTTTTCCTTAAGAGATTGTATTTTTAACAATTTTTAATGCTTTCCTTTTAAAAAACATTACATACTTCAAAATTAAGCTATAGAATAAGGTATGAGCTTATCCTATTTATCATACTGTTATTTTAAATTGTTTATAGGTACAAAATGCATTGACAGATAAAAGTAAAAAGAAAATGAAAATTGAATAATTAATTACTTTTAACACTTTTTTCTAGGGATGCATATGGCTCTTGCCAGATATCCTGCTTATTCGACACTCAAAATGGATATTCGTTCTTGCTGAATATTTTATTATCCGGTTGCCGAATAATGAACATATTTATTTATTTTATTTCATTTTATTTTACATTTAAAAAAATGTAAAATTAATTTGCTCCTTGCTAACATTATTTTATAAAAAAAACAATGTTAACAAAAAGAAATATATATTTTCACAATTATGAAATTATAATGTTTATATGTAAATGAAGATATATTTAAAATATGACAGCTAATTATTTATAATTAAATTTTATTCAAAGTAAATTATGATGTAAGAAAATTAGGCGCTCAGCATTTTCAGGCTGTAATCTGTTACGTTTTTGATCACAATTATTTCCTCCTTGTGAAAATAAGCATTCACTTTCAACAGTAGTAGCAGAGGCAGACAAGTACTTCCTTGCTAATCTTGACACAGTAAGATAAGAATGTTTATTTTCTGGCCACCATGTCAGTGGATTGTCTACCCTTGGTATCAGCGGCTGTAAAGATTCAATTCATTTGAATGTTTTGATGATAAACTTTCAGTAGATGTATTTGTTTTTCTAGTAATTTCATTGAAGCATTGCCAAAATGAATTATGCATTTTCTTAGCGAAAAAATCATTCGTTTCTTTTTCAACATTCATATTCATGTTATCAGTATTACAATTAATTTCTAGGATTTTTTTTCTGCAAGAGTAAATTTGGCCATTTTAATCTCATCATCATTGTTATAAAAGCTAGTTTTGAAACGTGGATCAGAGTCGGCAAAAAATTAATCAGTTTTGTTAATGTTAGAGAAGCGCTCATCTCTAATTCAGTTTTTAAAGTTTCTTTCATGGTACCAACTCCAAAGAATTCTGTTCCACTTTTTGACAAGTAACATTTTAAAGTTGCTACCATTGGAATGACTTCAGATAAGAATGATTCTTTTTTGCTCATAATTCTTGCGATTTCTTCAAATGATTGCAGAAGTTAAAGAATATTCTCTATTGTTTCCCATTGCTCTGCTTTCAAGTTACAGTTATCGAGCTCATATTCTGTTGAAAATAATAATTAGCTTTTTTTTTTTTTTAAATCTAGCAAGCATTCCAACATGTAGAAAGTACTGTTTCAGCGTGTACTAATATCTTATATAAGTTTCTTGGGGGATATATGGAGTGCTTCAACTTGTATTTTCTTTAAATTTGAACAATCAGCAGGTGAATGATTAAAATGTGTCACAATGTTTCTTGCACATGAATTTATGTCTCTAATTATTCTTTGTGACTCAATTCAATTATTTATGACTAACTGTAGGCTCAGATATATTCCAGTCTGTTGAAAGTTGCTGTAGAATTTCACTTACATTTTGGCCAGTATGACTGTCTGGGAAGTGTTTTATGTTCAGAGCAGTACATTCTTCTCAAAATCTGTAGTGATCCAATGGCCAGTGAAACTAAGATAACTATCATTATTCATGGAAGTCCAAATATCAGATATCACTGAAATCATTTCTGCCACTGCTATATCAGATGATATTTTAGCTTTACATTTTGAATAAATATCTGGTATAACTATATCAATAAAAGAATTTCGTGATGACATTTGATATTGAGGTTGGGCTTTCATCATAAGATTTTTAAAGCCTGTATTATGAACAGTGCTAAATGGTTGGTTGTCGACTGCAATCATTTCACCTATAGCATAATGCAAATCAATTAGCATCATTAATATCCCACATTCCCCCCCCCCCCCCAAAAAAACAAGTATCCAAAGTTTGTTGTTTTCTTTTCATCTCATAACCACTACATGGATCATCTTGATCTGCATCAAGCATTGAAGATTCTACATTGCTTGTATTAGCACTGATTTGGATGATTAAGCTTCAGGTGGTTGGTTATAAAATAACAATGGAGTGGTATAAGCTTTTCTTCCTACACCACCTCTAGAAACATCACTTTTACAAAGTTTGCATTTAGCCATCATTTTATTATCTTCTATAATTTCAAAAAAGTTCTGAACTGGATTCTTTGTTTTAGTAAAAGGGCTCATTTTACTACACAGTATTAAAATCAACACAAAATCATTGGAATGGAGAATACATATATTTGCATTTACAAAATAGGAACATAAAGAGCTAATTCAAATAACTGTGGCTGAATCGATATGTTATCAATTTTGAAGAAATTATTTAATCTAGTTTAAACAAAAATATTTTAAGATTTATTTTCTTTATTCCACCTTATAGTTGCAAAGTGCTAAACAAATAAATTGCCATTTGAACTGATAAAAATTTAATTGCAGTGTTATGTTATTTTGTCATAACATGTTACAGCAATTGTAAAACCAAAACAAGAATACATACTACAACTTCAAATTTTTTATTTCTCTTAATTGTTCTTAAATTTTAATAATGAAGTAACTTTACATCTCTAAAAAGTTTTATTGTAATTTTCAATTGAACTGCAGTGTTCAGTTATTCTGTCATAACTGTAATTGTAAAAACAAAACTAGAATATAAACTACAACTTTGTTTTGCTTTCATTTTTTCTTTTATACTTCTTCTCAAGTGTTTTTTTTAATAACTTTATTATTAATTTGAGTTATAAATATCAACAAAAGAAGAAGATATAAATATCCAATTCGAAAGTTTTATGAAGTTACTGTTAACACATCAAAAATGCTGAGTCAGAAATGTGTACAATGGGGCCATTTTGTAAGTGCAAAAGTATTGAGGATTAAAAATCATCTAGGAAAAAAAAAAGTTTCTAGCAAAATAAAGAGTTTATTTATGAATATTCATACTTCATATTCAAAGTGTGTTTGTTTAGAAAATCAAGAACAAAATGGTGCTGATATTAAAGAAACCATTCAAATTTTGCTGGAACATCAATTGCACAAGTTAAGCAGTCAACAATAGAAAAAATTGTGGTAAAAGTAAAAGAAAAAAAATCATTAAATATACAAATTGCATTTTAACATATTTTAGTAAAAATTTCCAAAGCAATTTAATTAAATCTTGTTATAAGTCACCTAGTCATGTTAAAATTGCAAGTGACCTTTTAAATAAAGTTCATTCTGAGACTTGCTCTACAGTACAAAAAGAGTTTAATAGGAAAACTAACTCTCAATCAGAGTCAAAAGGAGTAACAAACATAAATGTCTTTTTTTTTTTTTTTTTTTTTTTTTTTTTTGTTAATTATGTGTCAACAGGGTAAAAACTTTTTTTCTCTGTTAAATTGTTCTGTTGATACAATGCATCTAAAAAAAAAACATCAAGACACAACCTAAATCTGGTGATAGAGACTAAAGAAAAGATAGAAAAAAAATGCATGTAAAGTTTTATAAGTAAAAATGAAAAGGAAAAACAATATTAAATTTCAATATCTAATTATTATACTATGCATTTGTTTTTAAGTGACTGACTTACTAAATGATTTAAAATCTATTAATACTTGCATAATATTAAATAACAATAATTTATAATTTTTTTCTTTAAACAAGTATAAAATTAAAAATGGGAAATTATTTGAATGGATATCTGGTATCCAGCAAAAATCCACATCCGATGCATTGCCACGTTTTTTCCTTCACTTTAATAGCAAAAGATGCCTATCAGGCAATAAAATTTCATTTTAAAATTTAAAGATTATATTTCTTAAATTTTCAAGCACTTGAAAAAAAAATTTTTTTTTTTTTGAAGCACCTTTTTTTTTTTTTTTTTTTTTTTTTTTTTTTTTTAAATGTATGTATGAAATGTGATCTTACAAATTTAAATGTATTGTCCAATGTTATTTAATAATAGTTTTAGCTATCTTGGAAATGAAAATATAAAAATAATAATGAAATGAACGATATATCCTTGCTATATAAGTGTCAAAACTCAAAAATTATCTTTATGAGTTCCGCCATTTTATGTGGTTTTTATTCCTCTATCAAATATCCTGAAGAAGAAGATAGTGCACTTAAAATCCAGTAATAAAATAGCAGTTGTGTTTGCGACATTTACATAAAGCCTACCACATCAGGGAACAGTTTTTCACATTTCCTGAAGTTTTTTGAGTTATGATACTTTTGTAACAAGGGTGCAATATATTAATCAATATGTTATCAATAATAAATTAACTGAGTATTACCTAGTTTCTTCTTCCAACTGTTCTTCCAGTTGAGCAAGTTTAGATTCTAGGGAGGCTATAGCAGTTTTTGATTTGGCTCTTTGTGAACTTTCTATGTCTTGTAATTTTAGTTTTAATTCTTTGTTCTGAAATATTTTGGAAGATTAAAGACAATGAATCATATTTAAACAAACAGTTTGATGCCTAATGCTCAAATAATCTAAATAACAATTTTTATAATGAATGATTTGATTACATCAATTTAAACAAATGGTTAAATATGACAAAAAAATTTTAGACTTACTTGTCTTTCTAACATCATTCTGGAATTTTCCAACATTTGAGATGTAGCTTTTTCTGTAGCAAGATCAGCCATTAATTGTTCTATCTATAAATTATAATAAAACAAATAGCTTTTTTATTTTGTAAAAAGGAGCATTTTAAATGCATATCATGAGAAGAAATAAGTGCTTTCACACAGTCATTAAAGATGTAAAAATACAAAAGCATGCAAAACATACTTGTGTTTGAGATTTTCTCGCTTTTTCTAATAATACTTCAGAATTCCCTTGTTCTTCTTCCATTTCTTCTTCAAGCTGTTGAATACGAGCTTCTAACCTCCGTTTCTCATCAATCAAAAGTGAACTATTTGTACAGAATGGTAGGTTTCTTTCAGTATATTTAATTTTAATTTCAACAAGAATAAAAAATAAAACTTGTAGCTATTTCTAAATAAATAGGAAAATAAAAATGTGACTAAATACATAATCACTGAAAAGTTTCCTCAAACAGTTTAAAAAAAAGGGGGGGGGGGAAAGGGAGAAAGATTCTTTATTTCTTCTAAATAAACAAGCAATAGAAGGGAAAAAAAAAAAAAAAAAAAAAGCTTTAGAATCAACATCCAAGAAAGGGATTACAACTGTTGAAAAACTAATTAAGAAATTAAGAGGATTGTTTATCATGTTGGTCAGAAAATATGAGACTCTTATACGTATAAAAGAAAAAGTAATAGATAAACAAGCTTTACAGTTAAATAGATGGTTTTGTGATATCTTTAAAACAAGTTGGAAATTGCACGTGAAGCATAGCAAATGAGGTGTTGTTCGTACGATAATGACGTTTTAAAAATATCACTCTTGTATATCAATCTTATAAAATTGTAAATAGTTAATTAAAATTAAAATGTGCAACAAACAATGTTTTCTCTATACTCATTATGTAATGGAATCCTTTTGTGTGGCCTTGTAAATCAATAACAAAAGTTCTTTGCACAACAGATTATGCAAAATCTATATAATAATATGTACTTTATGATGCATATCAATATTATTATGTTTGAAGAGTGTAATATTATCAAAATGCATTTGAAACTTTTTTTTTTTTCCATTGACTGTAATGTAATGGAGTACTTTTGATTGTCCCTGTATTTGATCTATGCATCCTATTTAAAAAAAAAAATTGAAATGACTTGACAAAATTATGTAATAAGTATGTAATTTAAATTTCAAACGATTAAAATGCATTTGCACCATTTTCCCCCATTGACCGTAATGTAACTGAATACTTTTGATCGTCCCTGTAATTGATCTATCCATCCGATTCTCATAAAATTTGAAATGACTTGACAAAATTATGTAATAATTATATATTTTAAATTTCAAAAGATTCGGTTGGGTAGTTTTTGCATTGTTATATGCGGACAGACAGACCAACAGATGGACTGACCGACAACTATAGGCCCTAAGTATTTAAATAATTACGAACGCACCTAATTAATGACAGGTATCAATTAGCATTAGGAATATAACAAATATTCATAAGGTATTCATAAAGTAAAATATTGCATAAAGTCTCTTTTGTTCTAGTTCCAACAAAGGAAGATAATCATGCTACAAAAATTATAGTCAGAAAAAATTTGGAAATTCAAGCTAAAAGGATGAAAGCTTTTTCTAAAAAGTCATATCCACAGGCAGAAGTTTGAGACAATGTAACTTATTTGTGTACCAAACTTCTCTCAACCCCCCCCCCCCCCCAGGATAAAATATGTTATACAATACTACTTTGCACATCAGATGTTCATACTCAATTTGAATAACAAACTTCCTTGACTTCTACAGGTTTTCCAGACCACATTTCGAACAATTCCCTGAACACAATTCATGACAGTTTTAGAAATTATGAATTACAATTCTATATTTAATGATTAAACTTAACCACCAAACATGAAAATAACTTATAAAATTGAAACTAAAAATCTATATTTGATATTTAAAGTATAATATAAAAAATTATAAATTAAAAACAATTAAAATAATATCAAAAATAAACTAAAATACAACAAAGATGTATTCAAAGTAATTTGTTATTTATGTATTGAATTATACATATTAAACATTACATTTTTTTAGACATACCACTTATGTCATTTGTGTAGTTTCAAAAGCAATTTATTGTATAAATTTCAATTTTATGTCTTAACAATTTAATTTCAGCTACAGCTACAGTTTCTTTTTTGCTTGCTTCATAATTCTTTTTTTCTTTTTCATATTTAAATACTTATGATACCTCAACCTAGCCACCTTAACATAGCTCATCATTTCTTTTGTAAAGATATCGTCTATTTGGCAACAAATTTGAATAGTTAAAGCATCTTTATATTAAATACATAAATTTAGTAAAAATGGTACATGCAAATGAAAAGTCTGAACTTTTTTGCAGGTGAAGCTTGGAACTCTGGAGTATTTTCACACAATACACGTGAAAAAAAAAAGTTTATTTTTCTAGGTTTTAGAAAATTTTTTAATTTTTCCTTACTATTTGAGCACTTGTCATTTTTCCTGAAAATTCCCTGTTTTCCAGTCATGTAAGAACCTTTTATGGTTCCAGTTCAATTGTTGAGGCAGGGTTCATACCCTATTTGAATAACAAAATTTCTGACTTTTTCAGGTTTTCCAGGCCATATTTTCAACAATTCCCTGACCAACAAGTCACAGCATTTTTAGAAATTTGAATATATAGCAAAATAGAATACATTGATAGATTAATAAAAATAAAATGTAAATTTACCTCTGAAAATGAAAATAACTCATACAGTAGAACCTCGGTTATCCGAAGTAAGTGGGACTGACCCTACTTCAGATAATCAAAACTTTTGGATAATCGAGAATACATCAATAATCATCTAGTTTAATATGTAGTATTGTCATTGAACTGATATGACTTATTTTAACTGTTAAATACTAAATTAAAATTATAAATGAAAATAAATTTATTTGTAAAACAAAAACTTACAATGGTTTAAATGCAAACTTCATCTGATGTAAATTGGCCATCCTTTGCCATGCAGCTCTATCTCGAAATTTTCTTAAAAGCATGATTTCAGAGGAATCTCCCTATTCTAATCAAATAACAATATCCTATTTTTTCTATATGATTAATACAATTATTTTGCTCTTAATGGAAGCCGTGATAAAAAAGAAAACTTGAGTATAAAAAAATGAGAAAGACAATACGTAAGCTCTATATGATAGCACTCAAGAAAATTCTGATCGGAAATGTAACAGCAGAAAAAGAGAACAAACAGGAATTCTGGCCAGCTGCCAAAACTGACCATACTTAAAAGATCGTCCTATTAGGAGTAGAAAGAGAATAGCAAATGGGTTTTTCTCCCTTTCTTCATGTTCTCTTTCTGGAATAGAATTGTCCACAAAGAATATGTGACACAAAGTGACTCTTCCCCCTTTTCAAATTCTGCTGCAATGAAAATTCCTCAGTTCTTGAGATTACAAAAGAGGTTAGGTTCTTTGCACTTGCTTACAATTAGAGGGTGCAATAACATTCGATTGTTCTGGGACTTAGCATTATGATCTTCCAAATTTTGAAATGGGGTGTGTTTTTGTTTAGAACAGAGATGTTTGAAAGTGGGTAAGAGTACATTCATACCAAGAATTGAGCTTGTGAGAAGGAATTCTAAAAAAGGGAATTTCAAAATATTTATCTGCACTTGTAGTTTGGAAAGAACGGCTTGTATACAAAAGGAATGTGGAAAAAAACTCCCTTAAAATGCATTTTGTTAAGAGAAAATTTTGGATGATAGTAGGAAGTGGGGAAAAAGTGTAGAAGAAACAGACTTTGGTTAACGGAGAGTTTTGGTTAATCAAGTTTTGGATAATCGAGGCTCTACTGTAGATTTGAAACTAAAAATCTACATCATTTGATATTTAAAATATAACAAATATAATAAATTAAAAACAAATAAAAAAACCCACTAAAATATAATTCAGTTATATTCAAAGTAACTTTTGAATCAAACTAGTTAAATGTGCCAATCTCAAAACTTTTGGTACTACTCTGTTATCCCGTCGACCAATTTCATCAAATTATACAAATCGCCAAACTAATAGCCGAATTATACATATTGACATAATTTTTATTTTAAATAAAGAAAAAACAAATAATTAGTAGAATATTAATAAAAATACAAATAGTCAAAATAAAAATCACTTAATGATATTTTAAACATGTGAATCGTATTTAATGTCATTGAATGTGACATTCACGATCATCCATTAGTAGTATTTAATCTTATAGTTTGGCGATAATTTTTTGGTCGACGGGTTAACCTAGTAGTACCAAACTTTCTCATACGTACATTTTAATATTTCAAAATTTGGTTACACACGTTAATGCATTGATACAGTAGACTCCCTCAAATCTGCAAAGCTTGGGACCAGAGGCTGTGCATATTTTAGAATTTTTGCAGCTTTCTGGTTATTGCTTTTTTTACATTTTTTAAACAATAATTTGAATGTAATTAATAATGCAATCAAAAGTATAGTGACTGCTCACAATATAATTAAGTATTAAAATAAGTAATAAACTAAAATAAAAATTTAAATAATTTTTTAAATGATTAAAATGCAAAGGTCAAGTTAATAATCAATAATGTAGATTAAATATTCATTATAAAGAGAAAATGTATTTTTCCTAAATTATTCAATGAAGCTTTCCTCATAAAGGTATGTTACTAATTCACATCAACATCATAAAGTAAGGAACTTTTATTTCAGGTTTAGCCAGATTAATAACCAAAAAATCATGTCTAATACATAATTTTTTTTTTTTTTTTTTTTTTTTTTTTTTTTTTTTTTTTAAGAAGATTGTGATTACTAATGCTATCAGCAATATCTTGAATTTTTTTCAGAAATATATTTATTCTTTCTTCATAAAAAAACATGAATTCAGTAATACAACAAAAATTACGAATTTATATATACATAGGAGCCGACTTTGGTCCCAAAGCTGGGTCTGCCAAAAAGTGGAATTCTTTTAAGCTCGATTCTTAAACATTTTCATGTGAATCCTGAAAAATCAAAAACACTTTTTTTTCGTCTTCTGAGATTTTTCCACTCTTTTTCTGTCCTCAAGAATTTTAAAAAGGCAAAATTCCGTCCTGTTGGACGGAAAACTTGCACCCTTGATCACAATACATATGTGACAGTCAACTGATTTGATTCGCCGATAATCAATGTAATAGTGAATAAAAATGCAAAAAAAAGCAGGGGTGATTCTATATGAAATTTTTTTCCCGGAAATCGGCGAAGGGGGGGGGGGGGGGGGGGGTCTAGAGGTCTGCACGGGCCTAAATTTCCAGGCCCGGGCCCGGCCCGAACGAAAGAAATATTGGCCCGACCCGACCCGGCCCGAAAGTTGAAAATTCGGCCTGATCCCGGCCCGGCCCGAACGAAAAAAGTAATGGCCCGACCCGGTCCGGAAAAAAGTTTAAAATTCGACCCGAACCCGGCCCGGCTCGAGTGAATTTCTACAGAATATTGATCTTTAATCTTATGGAAGAGTTCTGACCAAAAAAAATTAGTCTTTTTTTTCCATGTTTATAATCTCATATTATAATGTTTATGGAGAAGTGCTGTAGGCTGCGAAATTTATGCTTTTAAATGAATCTTTATTTGTTGTATGTAAATGTATTATTTATCACTAGTATTATTAATCCATATTCCCTGTAATGGAGACAAAAAATCGAAAAAGCGGTATATGGTAAAATTTCCTAAGACGAAATCGCTTTGGAACGAAAAAAAAAAAAAAATGCATTCCCTTCTTAACAGATGTAAATGTTTAATATATTTTTTTCTCCCGTATTGTTGTATTCGTTTTGCATGGATGATCATTTTAAAAGAAACTTTCAGTTTTCAGTTTAAAAAAAAAATTCCGTCATAATCATGTTTTTTTTTTTTTAATGTGTGTGCGTGTTTAATTCTATTTTAAAATGCCTAATAATCTACGATTCTTTAAAAGGAATAAATTCTAATGTTTAGTTGTAGAATAATGACGGCTTAAAAGTATATGCTTTTTTTGCAGAAATTTTTGGACAAAGCCAAATATTACTGATTTATAAAAAGTCGAGAAAAGGATTTTCTTATAGGAAGATTCAATAGGAACTGATTATTTTGGTCCATGAAAACTAGGAAGAATGGAATCAGTCTCGGCTTCGTACGGAAAAAAAGTTAGGCCCGGCCCGATACTTCAGCAAAAAAATTAACGCCCGAGCCCAACCCGGCCCGAAAAGATTAGTAACTAGGCCCGACCCGGCCCGGCCCGAAAGGATTAGTGACTAGGCCCGGCCCGTCCCGTCCCGTCCCGAGTCTTCAGAAGTAAGGCCCGAGCCCGGCCCAGCCCAGCCCGAATGCCATTATTGAAAATCGGCCCGAGCCCGGCCCGTGCAGACCTCTAGGGGGGTCCCCCCCTTCAGCGGGCAAAATCGGCGTTTTCCCGCTATCTTTAGACGAAATCAGTAATATTTTAGCAAAATCGGCGATTTATTGCGATCTTTTGCCGAAATCGGCGTTTTCCCATGTTTTTTTTAAGTGAAATCGTCGTTTTTTCGATGATCTTTAGACAAAATTTGCATTTTTACGCGATTTTTTCTCAAGAACGGCGTTTTATTCCCGCGATTTTTTGACGAAATCAGCGTTTTTTCCGTATCTTTTGATGAAATCGGCGTATTTTTTCAAATATTCTTTTGCCAAAATATTTTTAAGCGATCTTTTATCGAAAACGGCGTTTTTTCCCGCGATCTTTTACCGAAATCGGCGTTATATCAGCTATCTTTAGACGAAATCGGGGTTTTCCCACGGTCTTCAGAAGAAATCAGCATTTTATCTGCAATATTTGGTGAAATTGCCGTTTTTTTCCGCGATCCGCACAGGAAATTCGCGTTTTTTATCGATTTTTTGACAAAGTTCGTTTACAAAAACATTGACGAAATCATCGTTTTTCCACGAAATATTGACGAAATTTAGGCTATTTCGGCGATCCTTTCAAGAAATTTGCATTTCTACGTAATTGTATTTTCAGCGCGCAAAACCGTACAAGTTGGCAACTGATAACCCAATTTCAAATTTTCGGAAGAGGATGCCTTAAATTTTCGGAAATTTCGGACGAGAATCGCCCCTGGATCAACAATTTATGCAAATACTATCCGTAATTTTAAACTGAAAGTTTCTATTTTGAGTCCATGATTCTGATTTAATGTTTTTTTACACAGCAATCTTTCTTAGTTGTGCAGTGCACATTTTCTCATGCTTTACTCAAAATATCAGTTAATAAATATGGCAAGCTAATCGTGATTTTTTTTTTTTCAAGATCTTTTGCCAAAATTTGCATTTTTCTGGCGATTTTTTGAAAAAATTTGCATTTTCTCGCGATTTTTTGCAGAAATTTGCATTCTCCCCGCGATCTTTTGCCGAAATTACCGTTTTTTCGCGATGCTTGGTCGGAACTCGCGTTTTTCCCCACGATTTTTTGCGCTTTCCCTGCTATTTTTTGACGAAATTCGCGTCTTTTTCAATGATTTATTGCTGAAATTCGAATTTTTCCGTGATCCTTTGCCGCTATTTACGTTTTTTTCGTGATTTTTTTCCGAAATTTGCATTTTCCCCAAGATTTTTTGAGAGAAAAATTTCTTTTTCTTTGCTATTTTTAAACGAAATTAGAAATTTTCCGTTATTCTTTATGTTTTCCAGCCTTTTTTGACGAAATTTGCGTTTTATCCGCGATCTTTTGCCAAAATTTGCGATTTTTCTGGGGTTTCTTGCTAAAATTCACGATTTTCCTTTGATCTTTTGCCGAAATTTGCGTTTTTCTCGCAATCTTTTGCCAAAATTTACATTTTTATCGTGATCTTAAGTCGAAATTTACATTTTCCTCGCAACCTTTTGCCGAAATTCGTGTTTTTCCCACGATTCTTTGATAAAATTTCTTTTTTCACTGATAGCTTTGAATGAAAATTTGAGTTTTTTTTCGCGATTCTTTTTGTTTATCCTACTATTTTTTGACGAAATTAGTATATTTTTCCTTAATCTTTTGCCGAAATTCGAATTTTTCCGCGATCTTTTGCCGCAATTTACGTTTATTTCGCTATCTCTTTCCGAAATTTGCATTTTCCCCAAGATTTTTTGAAAGAGAAATAGCTTTTTCTCTGCTATCTTTGAACGAAATTAGAGTTTTTTCCGCTATTCTTTGCGTTTTTCCGTTTTTTTAACTATGCGTCTTTTCTGCAATCTTTGCCAAAATTTGCCATTTTCCTGAGGTTTTTTGTTAAAATTCGCGATTTTTCTCTGATCTTTTGCCTAAATTTGCGTTTTTCTCGCGATCTTCAGTCGAAATTTGCATTTTTCCTCGCAACGCTTGCCTAAATTCGCGTTTTCCCCACAATTCTTTGATAAAATTTGTTTTTTCCCTTCTATCTTTGAGTGAAATTTGAGTTTTTTCCGCGATTCTTTGCGTTTTTTCTGCCATTTTTTGACAAAATTAGTCTCTTTTAATGTGATTTTTTGCCAAATTTCGAATTTTTTCGCGATCTTTTGCCACAAGTTACGTTTTTCTCGCGATCTTTTTCCAAAATTTGCATTTTCCCCAAGATTTTTTGAAAGAAAAATACATTTTTCTCTGCTATTTTTGAACGAAATTAGTTTTTTCCGCTTGTCTTCGCGTTTTTCCGCTATTTTTTTTAACGAAATTTGCGTCTTTTCCGCGATTTTTTTTCCAAAATTTGCGATTTTTCTGAGGTTTTTTTTGCTAGAAATCGCAATTTTCCTCTGATCTTTTACTAAAATTTGCGTTTTTCTCGTGATCTTTAGTCGAAATTTGGATTTTCCTCGCAACCTTTTGCCGAAATTCGCGTTTTTCTCACGATTCTTTGACAGAATTCGGTTTTTTCCTACTATCTTTGGTCTTTTGTGCGATCTTTGGCCGAAATTCCCTATTTTCTCGAGACTTTTTGAAAAATTCGGCCGATTTTGCGGGAGGTTTTTTCTGCGGATTTTTTTTTTCTTTTTTTTTTTTAAGAAAATTTTCTCTTTATTTTTCTCGCTATTATTTGAAAAATTCATATTTTTCTGCGATCTTTTGCGAAAATCCACTTTTTTCCCTCGATTCTTTGACAGATTTTGCGTTTTGCCCCACTATCTTAGAACATAATTCGCATTTTTTCTGTGATTCGTGAACATAATGCTCATTTTTCACGCTACTTTTTGACGAAATTTTCAAAGATCTTTTGACGATTTTCATGAATTTTTTCACGATCCTTCCACAAAATTGATGTTTTTTCGCAACCTCTTGACGAAATAGACGTTTTCCCACGATCTTTTGATGAAATTAGCATTTTCCCCCGCTATTCTTCGACACTTTTCACGTTTATTACCCAATGTTTTGACGAATTTTGAGTTTTTCCGCGGTCTTATGTCCGAATTTTCCGATTGAAGATCGATTTTTTTTTTTTTTTTTCCGGAACAAATTAGTACCGCAAAAAATCTGAAAATCGCTCAACCGCGAAAAAATCTCATGCCTGCATTTTTCAGGGTCTGCCAAGATATTGCAAGGTCTGCAGATATTTTTCAGGATCTGCGCGGCAGACCCGCAGACCCGGAAGTCGGCGCCACTGTATATATATATATATATATATATATATATATATATATATATATAGAATTGATATAAAACTAAAAAGATCAAATTTTGTCCCTATATCTGAGCTGAATATTTCATTGTTTACATCCATAAATTATGTGTGGATTATAGGGTGGTGGATTTGAGGGAGTCTGTATCAATAATTCAATACCATACAATTATGATTGTCATCTTAAATGTCTGCTTCAGTAAATTAATCTGAGTAAAAACAAGTTTCCATCTCTGCATGAGCCGATGAACAACAGAATGATAGGTAGATTTTTTTCAAATTCAGGAAGGATCTACTCGTCACACCCAACAATAATCATACACAAAAAATTTAGTTCAGTCCTATGCATAACTTCAAAAAGTTTTTGATAATAAAGTAATAAAAATGGCACAAACATCCAGATTAAAGTGCCTCCTTCCGGCAGATTTTTTTTTTTTTTTTTTTTTTCCAAATTCAGGGAGGGTCTGCTGATCATAGCCAAACACTTATACAAAAAAAATTCATTCAATTCTATGCATAACTTCATACACTTTTCTGTGGTAAAATATTGAAAATGGCATAAAAACACTATTGCAGCAGCCCCTTCTGGTGGATTTTTATCAAATTCAGGGAAGGCCAACTAGCCATAGCCAAACACTTACACAAAAAATTTGATTCAATTCGATGCATAACTTCATACACTTTTAGTCTGTACAATAATGAAAATGGCACAAAAATCGTTATTGCAGCACCCCCTTCTGGCAGAATATTTCAAAAGTGAAGGAGAATCTGCTTGCCACAGCCAAAAACATTCACAAAAAATTGGTTCAATTCTAAGCATATCTTCATACACTTTTTGATAGTACAATGGCTATACGGATATACGGACACACACACAGACAGATATTTTGTAAAAATATGCTTTAGGAATCTCTGACCCCTAAAATGTTTACATCCGTCAAAAACCGGAAGTAAAAAAAAAAAAAAAAAATTCGATTACAATACTTTCTTTTACTAAAGATAGAAGAAAGTAATAACTAAATTTATACATATTAAACATTCAAATTTATTTTTTTGACAGTTCTGCTTATCATATATTTTATTTATTTTATTTCAGAAGCAGTTTGTTGTGCAAGTTTAAATTTTTGTCTTTTAGTACTTAAATTCAGCTACAACTTTTCTTTTTTCAGTTTCTTTTTTGCTTACTTTGTAATTTTCTTATTTAAATATTCGACAAATTTGTATAGCTAAAAAGATCTTTATTTTAATAATGTGAATTTAGCAAAAACTATTTGCAAGTGAAAAACATGAATTTTTTTGCAGACGGACTTCAGAACTCAAGATAATTCTATCGCATGATAGCACACACACACACACAAAAGAAATTCCCTGACTTTTCCAGATTTTAGAAAAAAAAAAAGCCATTTTTCCTGACTTTTTGAGCATTTGTCATTTTTATTGACATTTCCCTTTTTCCAGGTTTTTCAGTAGCATAAGTACCCTGTGAAATGACTTAACAATATGCCAAAATTAAATAGGCTTAGACCAAATTAGATTGGTCTAAGCTAAGCTAATTTAGACAAGTTAAATGCTGCCCAAACTAGTTTATTCTATATACATTTAGATTAACTAGTTTAGCCTGAAATCAGGTTTGACTGGTAACATACATAACTTTTGGTATATTTTCTACAACCTGCGGCTTTTAAAATGCTACTGAAAAATTCACTCACCCTGACTCGCGAGTCATGACTAAAATGATGAAATTTTCATTGTAGCATTGTATAATATCATAATAATCAAATATTAAAACTGATAACTATAACAGTATTCCACAAAATTTAAAAATTTAAAGAAGTAATATTTATTATAGATGAATAATTACCCCTTTGATGTACTATTGTTTATTTCTTCATGAAGTTCGTCTCTCTCAGATTCTGCAGATTTTCTGGCTCTTTCTGATAGGGCTAAATCTTCCTGCAGCTGAATCAATTCAGCTTCTAATGTTTTCATTTTCTTCTCCGATTCTTTAACTTGAGTAGCTAATTCTTCTTTTGCTATACGGGATTCCTCTACTTCTCTCTGGTAATCCTTCATTTGACTCTAGGTTGTTGAAACAGTTTTAATTTAATGAAGGACTTTTCTAAATACAATACATATCTGCTAAGCTTTTGAATTTTTACAAAGTAAATAAGCATATTTTGAATTAGAAAATGTATTTAAAAAAAATGTATCCTACTCCCATTTAATATCTATTTGATTTAGTTTATTCAGAAATTTTCTAATTCAAAATATGTTTATTTGACTAATTGAAGATTTAGCAACTATAACAATGCTGTGCATGGAATAAAATATTACTGAAATAGGATACTTGGAAAAATAAATTACTAACTATTTCTAAGTGAATCCAGGCAGAAAAATCTAAATTGATTATAGCTCATTAATAAGAAAAAAAAATTGAATATACAATTTTAAACATGCACAAAATCTGTCTCAGAACATTAGAACAACTCTATAACAGAATGTTTTAATTAATACTTTTTAAAATTAGATAAGAGCAGTAATAAAACAGCTATAAGTAGCAAATATTTTTAATGCAACTGAATAGAGCAACAGAATTATATATTATAGATTTTAAAAGAATGTTTATAATAATTTAATATTTTTCATTTTAAATGCAAACATTAAAGAGATAAGGAAAATATGTTGTTTAGTTCACTGATTCACAAAGTAAAATACATGATTAGAAAATATATTATTTCACATAATAAGATCAATTTAATAACATAACATTTTGCTTCACCTTGTGAAAAAAGAAGTAGCAGCTGTGATAAAAACAGTTATTGATAAAAGTATCAATCATGATATAGAAGACATGGGAAATATAGTTGGTTTTAGTTAACAGGTCGCATCATTCCATACTTGCACAGAGAAATGGTTCCAACAATTTGATATTTTTGTAATATGTAACTAATCGCTGTGTATGCTGCCAATAGATGCCTTTTACAGCTTTTTCAACTGCTCTGCTAACATGTACAAAATGTTTCGACACATTTACTAATTCATTTTATAATGCGAAGATAAAAAAATTGGAAAGCCTGACTATGGAAGCAATTTGGTTTGAACTTAATTTGCTATGTTGATTATTTTGGTTTTGTGAAAAAATAGGTTGCTTTATTTAAATAATTATTTTTCATTTACTTTTAGGATATATCTATTTTTTTGACTAACAAGTCACAAATTACTCCATATTATTCCTAATATACATTTATAGTGTTCAATAACATTTTGAGGAGGTTTTGTTTGCGTTGGCTTGGCACCCAACAGCATATCTTTATATATAAAAATCTTCTGTGCGTGTGTATGTAATTGAACTCCTCTTAAACGACTGGACCGATTTTAATGAAATTTTGTATGTGTATTCCAGTGGATTCGAGACTGGTTTAGATTCACATTTCATCGAAATTGATTCAGTACTTTTTTAGTAATTAGGCAAAAACTAATAGTTAGTGATTTTTCGCTAATTAAAAGTGCTATATATATAATAGAAAGTCTAGGTTTCGTATTAATCACAGCACAAAAAAATCTACCGAACTAAAAATCTTGAAAATTGGGGTAAAAATACTTCTTATAACATTGAGTGCCGCTAAGAAGGGATTTTCGAAAATTCCCTCCCCCCCCACGGAGGTTAAACAAAAGAACGAACTTTTTAAAAAATCCTTTAAAATCGGGGTTTGTAGATATTTTTCAACTGATAACATATTTTAGTGCATTTTTTCATTCTGAATCGAATGGTACTAAGCAAAATTGTTTAAATCCAGTAGTTCGTGAGATAATTCACATTTTCCTAATTTAGCAATGTCTTTGGCGCAAAAACCTGAAATTTTCAATCCTCATCTATATATATAAAAGATAGTCTGGATTTTGTATTAATCACAGCACAAAAAAATCTACCGAACTAAAAATCTTAAAAATTGGGGTAAAAATACTTCTTATAACATTGAGTGCCGCTAAAAATGGATTTTCGAAAATTCCACCCCTACGATGAGTAGAAAAAAGAACGAACTTTTTAAAAATTCCTTAAAATCGGCTTTTGTAGTTATTTTTCAACTGATAACATATTTTAGTGCATTTTTTAATTTTGAATCGAATGGTACTAAGAAAATTCGTTTAAATCCAGTAGTTCGTGAGATAAGATATTTCACATTTTCCTAATTTGGCGATGTCTTCGGCGCAAAAACCTGAAATTTTCAATGCTTATCTTTATATATAAAAATCTGTGCGTGTGTATGTAACTGAACTCCTCCTGATAACATCGCCAAATTAGGAAAATGTGAATTATCTCACGAACTACTGGATTTAAACGAATTTTCTTAGTACCATTCGATTCAGAATGAAAAAATGCACTAAAATATGTTATCAGTTGAAAAATAACTACAAAAGCCGATTTTTGTGGAATTTTTTAAAAGGTGCAAAAACCTGAAATTTTCAGTGCTCATCTTTATATATATAAATCTTCTGTGCGTGTGTATGTAATTGAACTCCTCCTAAACGACTGGACCGATTTTGATGAAATATTATGTGTGCGTTCCAGTAGATTCGAGAATGGTTTAGATTCGTCGAAATTGATTCAGTACTTTTTTAGTAATTAGGCAAATACTAATAGTTAGTGATTTTTCGCTAATTAAAAGTGTTGAATAATTTCGATGAGTAGAGTGCGGACAGAATGTCCGAGCGGTCTAAGGCGCCAAATTTAAGCTCAGCTTCTTGAAGAAAGAGATTACGTGTTCAAATCCCACTCCTGACAAACGTGTATGCTTTACAATGATATTTTCTGCATTATAATTTTGATTAACCGACTTCAGAAAATAGTTAACTTTTAACTAAAAAGAGAAAAATAAACTTTTCTATGAAAAATTGAGCCGACTTCAAAAAACACTGAAGAGTGAAAAATAATTTCCTTACATAATTGTAATAAAAAATTAAATTAAGAGCGTAGTGTATATCGTGCGTATTACCATATTTACGTACATTTATTTGTTTTTCTGGAGTTGGTGCCAAGAAGGACAACGTCTGTCGGGTCCGCTAGTATTATTAATAAATTATTAATATTGTGTGTGTAAAATTTAGATTTATATAAAAAAAAATGTGTGTGTGTGTGAGGGGGGAGAGAGATTTGTATATTATTTTTCTAATTTTTTATTTGAACTATGTTTTCTATTGCGATTAATCAGGCAATTTAGAAATCATCTTTAGGTTTATCCTGATTTCTATTCAGAAATTAATTGCAATTAGTGTGTCTATTTAGCATTGCCCTTGAGAATGAGTTAAATATCACATTTCCAATATTGTTCCAATTTTTGCCAACTCCTATGTTTCATATAGTTTGTTATTTAATGAGTTATTCCGTATTTTGATGTTGATTTGTAATATTATCGAATGGTTCTATATACAGGGTGTCCCTAAACTCATAATATATACCCTAGGGGGTGATAGAACACATCATGACGAGTAATAGTAAATAGGAAACTAAGGGTCCCAAACGTTTTCCAAAGGAGATAGCCGCCATTAAAGTTTGGGGTCCAAAATATTAAATACACATAAAAAACAGAAAAATTGGTCAATTGATTTGCAGTTTTCACTAAAACTATTCTTTGTGTTGGTATTTTCTTGAAAATAAATTATAAAGATAAATTTCGAAAAATGCCAATAGAGGGCGCTTTAGACTTTGGAGTAATGAAAAACTATTTTTTGCCGTGATTTTTTGCATCTCATTAAACGGTTTCGTAAGCTTAGACTTAAACTTAAATTTTGAGCTCAAAATCTGAATAGCTGGGAGTGGTAAAGTTGCACAAACTTAACTGTGTTCACAGGATTTAAATTTCAAATTATTATAAAAAAAGGAAAAATTGTTCGATTGATTTGCGGTTTTCACTAAAACTATTCTTTATGTCGGTATTTTATTGAGAATGAATTATAAAGATAAATTTCAAAAAAGCCGATAGAGGGCGCTTTAGACTTTGGAGTAACTAACAACTATTTTTTACGTTATTTTTTGCATCTGATTAAATGTTTTCGTAAACTTAGACTTAAACTTAAAGTTTGAGCTCAAAATCTGAATAGTTGGGAGTCGTAAAGTAGCACAAACTGAACTGTGTTCAGAGGGTTCAAATTTCAAATGATTATAAAAAACAGAAAAATTGGTCGATTCGTTTGCGGTTTAAAATAAAACTATTATTTAAGTAAATATCTTCTTTAAAACAAATTTTAAAGATAAATTTCAAAAAATTCCGTTAGAGGGCACCTTAAACTTTAGAGTAACCAACAACTAATTTTAACTGTTATTTTTTGTATCTAATTAAATGCTTTCCAAAACTTATTAAATGTTTTCAAAATCTTAGATTTAAACTTAAATTTTGAACTCAAATTCTGAATCGTTGGGAGGGGTTAAGAAGCGCAAACTGAAGTGTGTTCAGGAGTTGAAAGTTACCCCCCCCCCCCCCTCGAACACAGTTCACTTTTGCGCTACTTAAACACTCGCAACGATTCAGAATTTGATCTCAAAATTTAAAAGCATTTGATGAGATTTTAAAAAATAACAGTTAAAAATAGTTGTACGCTACTCCAATGTCTAAGGCACCCTCTATCGGCATTTTGTGAAATTTATCTTTAAAATTTATTTTCAAGAAAACAATGATTTAAAGAGTAGTTTTAGCAAAAACCACAAACGAATCAACTAATTTTTCCATTTTTTATAATCGTTTGAAATTTAAACCCTCTGAACACAGTTCAGTTTGTGCTACTTAACCACTCCCAACTATTCAGATTTTGAGCTCAAAATTTAAGTTTAAATCTAAGCCTACGAAACCATTTAATGAGATGTAGAAAATAACGGCAAAAAATAGTTGTTAGTTAATCCAAAGTCTAAAGTGCCCTCTATCGGCATTTTTTGAAATTTATCTTTAGAATTTATTTTCAATAAAATACCAACATAAAGAATAGTTTTAGTGAAAACCGCAAATAAATCGACCAATTTTTCCATTTTTTATAATCATTTGAAATTTGAACCCTCTGAACACAGTTCAGTTTGTGCTACTTAACCATTCCTAACTATTCATATTTAAAGCTCAAAATTTAAATTTAAGTCTAAGCTTACCAAATCATTTAATGAGATGCAGAAAATAACGGCAAAAAATAGTTTTTCGTTAATCTAAAGTTTAAAGCGCCCTCTATTGGCATTTTTCAAAATTTATCTTTATAATTGATTTTCAAGAAAATACAGTCATAAAGAATAGTTTTAATGAAAACCGCAAATCAATCGACCAATTTTACTTACCCATCATACGTAGTATAGGGTAAGTCTTGCAATCGTTTTGAAAATCGAAAATTTTTTTTTGACGGATTTACACGTTTTAGATAGTGGAGATTCCGAAAAACATATTTTTAGAAAAAAAATTTTGCCGTCCGTCTGTCTGTAAACGCTCTATCTACCGAACAAATTGAGATAGAGACTTGAAATTTTGTATGTAGTTAGTATGTAAGAATGGGACGAACCCTATTGAATATCAGCAACCTCGATTATCCGGAACTATTTTTTTCGGACTCTCTAAAAATTCGTTCAGATGAAAGGTATGTAAAAATTTTTGAATTTTTTTGTTCTAAGGAATGGACATAAAAGGCAATAAAATAACACACATTTTGCATATAGAACGAAGTCGATCGGATTATTAGTTGCCGAGATATTTGTAATCTTGTTTTCCACATTCTTCGATTTTTCATGACCCTGTATTTCATTCAAATTTCAATTCAGAAGTATATTTTAATTGGAAATGAGACGCTTAATCCGACGCAGTTAATTGTTAGTTAATAGAATTATTATTTTTGGAGTTATAAGGATGTTTCTTTTACGCAGTTCGGTACTACTTGAGTAATTTGGCGTTTTATATAATTTGTCGAAATTGCTACATCAGCAGTTCTTTAATATAGCATTACTATGTATATTATCAGTATTTAAATTTTGTTTATTAATTGCAATGCATTGTATAAATAGTTTTCACATGTTTTATTTTCATATACATATCCATGATGGGTAAGTATTACGGTGGCCCCCAACGACTAGTTTTCATTTTTTATGTTTATTTGAAATTTTGGGCCCCAAACTTTAATGGCGGATATTTCCTTTGAAAAAGGTTTAGGACCCTTGGTTTCTTATTTGCTATTACTCGTCTTGATGTGTTCTATCCCCCCCCCCCTAGCGTATGTACCATGAGTTTAGGGACACCCTGTATGTGTGCTGCTGTGGAAAGAAATATAAATAATGACAAAAATTGTGATTAAATTTTAACTGACAATTTTATTTAAATTAGCCTTAATTTAAGTAAATCAAAAGGAATTCAAAATAATTTTATTCTAGAGCTCTAAAATTTTTACAAAATAATGGAAATACCTCGGGGCAATAGATAGTTCAAGGTACCTTGATGCTTCATTACGATCCTATGTTAAATCGCATCGCAGCCAATGTATCATCGTCTCCATCTCGAAACTGGAGTGCTGTCCTGTCCTCGGGTCAACTCTCGCCACATGGGAGCCTTTCTTCAACCTCGCGGAATCACCGTATTTCGCGATCGATGTTTCACTGACTTTCCCTCCATCACTTCACTCACTCTAGTCCACCACCATTCCCCCTTTGTGAGCCGCCGGTCCCTTCTTTTATCCACTTGCATGTTTGCCATTACTCTCAGCGCAAACAGAAATTGTGTTGCGCAGTACAGTTATGATATTTTGGTCATTCACCATTTTTTAAATTAAATTAATTGAAACTGTATTTATATATTGTATAATTTCTTTTTTAGCAATAATTTTATTAAAATGGAAGTAATATCGTTTGTGTAAACGGTGTTCGGACCCACGTGTATAATAAAATGAATAAAATGATTACTTTAATACTTTTGTTGAGTATTAGGGTCACAATTCTACTTCAAAGTTTTAGCCCCGTGGTCAGAAAGGATTGAATTCAGAATTAACTAGGGGAAGACTGGAAACTGTTTCAACCCTTTAGTTTAGGTCTAAAATGAATATGCTATGTTTTCCCCCTCATACTACGAGAACCATTAAGAAATATGACATATTCATAGTTGAAAAACACTTTTTTAAAAATTACCTTAATAATATCTCAAAACAGCTAATTCTATCAAAAACATTATCAATGCAAATGTTGTAGAGCTTAAAATTCTGAATAAAATGAGTACAAAATTAATATTTTTGTACAAAATTAAGGTCAGAATTCTATTTTAAAATTTTGTATTAATCACTAATCAAGAGCCTAAAGCCATAAAAGACCCAGGTTATTTTAAGAAAATCCCAAAACCAGGGATGTCACAGAGAAAATAGCAAAAGCGAGGAAACTATGCGTAAAATAAAATTTACAACATTTTTGCATGAATTTTGTATACTATATTGTTTATAATAAACTAAAAAAAGAATTAAAAGTCAAGCCCATCATGCATAATTTTAAAACATTTGAATTTTCAAAACACGCTTATGATGTATTTAGTACAAGAGAAAAGGATTTCTATAAACATATGCAAAGGCATTGACTTAGAAATAGTAATGTTTTTAATGGAAAATGTTAAATAATTACCATAATATAAGCTTGGAAATTTGATATCAGACCATTTTTTAGACACAACTTTCATTCTTTTTTTTTTACTTTTGAAAAGTGTTTTTTAGTATATATTTTACATCTATTAAACCTTTTTTATATTTTGAAAAGTATTAGTTTTACTTAAATAATAAGTTATTCACTTAAAATCCACCAATCACAATATATACATTAAACATTTACATCTGCTAAAAAGGGAACATATTTTTTTCTTTCCAATGTGATCCCATCTTACAAGATTTTACTTTTATGATATACTATTTTTTAGATTTTTATGCCTCCATTACATGGAATATCGATTAATACTACTAGTCATAACTGAAACATTTACATACAACAAACAAAGGTTCATTAAATATATAAATATCGCAGCCTACGGCACTTCTGCATAAGTGGAGATTATAAACATAAAAAAAAAGGACCAAGATTTTTTTTTTTTGAACTCTTCTATAAGAGTAAAGATCAATGTTCTGCAGAAAGTCACTGGGGCCGGGCCGAGTTGAGCTCAGGCCTTGTTTTTAGCTGAATTAACCAATTCATGATGCAATAATAATAATACACTTTAATATACACATTTCGACATTTTAATGTTACAAGCAACTTTTACAAGGTCAACAGCATTAAGCATAACAAGACAAGTGGATAAACAATCTATTGTTTTGCTTTCACATAAGCCCCTTTTTTTTCTTTTTTTGATAACAGTTTAATTGTTTATATTTATTTTTTTTAGACTGCATACTAACAACATAAAAAAGCAATAAAAAATATCCATTTTAGCCTGTTTTTAGCATTTTTAGCTTTTTTTAGCCATTTTCGAACAATTTAAAGAGAGTTTCCCATGAAATTAAACTTACTTGCAACTTTTTGAGTTGTCGTAATGAATCTTCTTTAACCTTATTGGCTATTTCTAATTGTTGTTCAACATCTTTATAGTCACCTTCCAATTTTTTTCTAGAAGCAATTGCAGCAGCACGTTGTTTACGCTCATCTTCTAATTCAGCTTCGAGATCACGAGCCTAAACAAAAGCATTTTTAAAATAATTTTTTTAAAAGAAAAGAAAACAGAATGCTTAATTATAAATCCTACCAAAAAAAATAAAATAAAATATAATTGAAATCAGAACTGCAAAAATTAAACAATATACAATAATATAAATAAGTACAACAAATTTTACTGCACTAAAGTTAAGAAAACATCTTTGATATATAGTTAAATATAACAAAATGCAGTGTGATGATTATGAATCCATCCATCCATCTTACCAGTCAGTGATAAGATGGAACCAAGTTAGGCTTAATTTCAATTTGAGATGTGTATGAAAAAACTTAACAAAATAAATACTTTATTACAGAGCATGAACATGTTTACATTACATAAATAGTTTAGTGTTTGTTTTAAGCTAATATACATTAAAAAAATTAACTTCATTATAAAACACAAACTTAACAAATAGGTAATCACACTGCATGCTTAGCTACATAATTAACTGGACTAAAAATAAAAATCTGTTGTAAATATATAAACTTTTGATGATTTCTTCAGTATTAACACCTGTCAAATGGCTCATATGAAAGTATAATTTATTAAAAGGAGAAAATACAGATTCAGCAAAAATTTTAATATTTAAACTTGCATATGAACAGCTTTCCAAGTTCCAACTTACAGAACACAAACCAATGAAATTAGTTTTTCTTCAGAAATAAGATTTAGACAACTCAACTCTATTTTTAGCACATTAATTCTTGAAATGGGAGATTCCAAATAATGAATACTAATGCGATATTGTTATCATATCAATTATTTCGAACTTAAGTGATATCTACTCACCATTCAGTAACGGGCATTTACATTTTAGTTTAAAAAAAAATGTTATACATCACACAGAATTGTAACTCTGAATACAGGAATATCTTGGACAATGATTTTTTCTTTTCCAGACTTAACTAGCATATGTGATATAACTATCACATTTTTAGTTGTAACGTTCCGCCCCTGTGTTTTGTTTTCCTGCTAGGCACCGATTGTCACGATTTTCTCTCGCCGCATCTCGTACCTGTATGGTGTTTTTCTCGGCTTTACTCCGGTCTCTCTTACTCCGTTGGCGCAACAGGATGCGAGTGCGCGCAGGTGCTCGGTTGTACGCATGCGTCAGCCTTTTCTTCGCTGATGGTGCGCTCCGGGAGGATACGTAGGAAGCGATGCGCCTCTTTAAACCAATGGGATTGCAGTTCAGTTTTCGCGTAATTTAAATAATCTGGTTTAATTTTTTATACGTGCGTTTTAATTTACGTCATCTTAATTTAACTAATGGTTTCAAATCTCTTTTGTTTTAACTTCTGAAGACCCCGTTTGTGTGATATAAAAAGTAATGCAACGAATTTTTTGAGAGGAGAACGAAAAAGTTTTGCGTAGGATTTTGACGGTGTGTTTTTTTTGTCCCGTTAAAAATCCGAGGAGTGCGCTTAATTTAAGATATCGGAAAGATCATTTTATTATTCTAGGTTAATGTCATCGTAATTCAAAAATTTACTTTCGGCACATCGAATGTTAAAGGGAGAATTTTCCGTGGATTTAATTACAGTGCATGTATAGTGTCCGGCATCGATTTCGTCCTTCTCTCCTATGCTCAAAGAAAGAAGAATAAAGTGGATTTTTTTATTTTTAAGAGAACTCATCCTTTTATTGCCTGGTTGTCATTCCTTGGATTTTTGGTGAGATCAAATTTATTATTATGTTTTTGCTTTACAGACAATTTAAATTGACTACATTTGATTTCACGGCCTCATCATCTACTTAATAGTACAAAATTAACGGTTTAACACCACAATTGGTGCCGTTCTATCAAAGAACCAAAACGGTTATTATGCATTTTCAACGCTAAATGAATAATATTTAAAAATTTAATATTCTAACGGCAAATGGCCGATGTTGTTGTAATAGTTATTTGATAATTTCAAATTTTATGGCTTTAAAGGGATTCATTCTGAAGATGGTGATAAAATAAAATTTTAATTTTTACTAATTTTAAAATTGGTAAAATATTTTAATAGAAGATGGAATTACTGCAATGATTTTTTTTAAAGAAGATAAAGTTGGTTTTCTGAGACAGTTACATATTGTTCTTTATTTTGCAACTTGCAATTAATATATTTTTCAAGAACTTCATTGGTGTGGAATTAATTTAATTTAATAGATTAATTGATTGTTTAAAAAAAAATGTTCTCAAGAACATTATATTTAAGAAAGGCTGTGACTTTTGAGATTATATATTTTTTGTGTTTTACTTAATGGCATTTTACATTGAAGAATTTGTGAATCTCAATAAATACATATATTAAAGAGGATATTTTCAGTTGACATCTAATATTTTCTTGGTATGTGTTATTCTTTAAGAGGTATGAGGTTATGGCAAATAACATAAATTGTGTATTTAATAGAAATTAAGTAATATGCATATATTGTTGAAATCATTATTTTTAATTTGAGTAAGTTAATTAAATTTGTTCTTAAAAATGACTTCAACAAGCAAGCCGTTAAGAATAGTTGTGACACCTTTTTCTGGTGATCCTGACTTGTTAGATTTTTTTACTGAACAGGTTAAGGCATGTATTTCTTATTCAAAGTGGAATAATGAACAGGCACTCATTTTCCTTAAGTCAAAACTTTCAGATCAGGCCTTAAAATTCTATATATCATCTACTGCTTGTAAGAAAGCAACTTCACCTGAAGATTTATTCAATATCTTCAGAAAACACTTCAAATCAGAATCTTCTAACTCTATTGCTCTTAAATATAATAATATTAAAATCCTACCTTCAGAATCTGTTCGAAATTTTGCTACAAGATTAGACAATATTGTTCGAAAACATTTCCCACTTTTGCCCGATTCTTCTATTGAACAAATTTTAATGTCAAAATTTACGGAACTTATTCCTGATCATTTAAAAATTCATATTCTAACTCAAAACATTGATTCTTTTGAGAAAATGGTTGAAGCTGCTTCTTCATATCAAGAGATTTTAGATTCTGTACAAGCTCATGCACATACTGTTGCAACACTGCCACCGTCATACAGTACCCTGCATAGTATAGATAAGGAATCTACAGACCCTACATCACATAATGATTCTTCAGTAGACGAGTCAGAACCGAGTAGTAAAACCCATTCAACTAATCCAAGTAATAGTTCTTGTAATACACAAACCAGGTACTCTACTGATAAAAGAAACATTCATTTCATCAAACATTCTTATAAAAGGATAATCTGCCAATGGTGCAGAAGACCTGGTCATTCAGCAAATCACTGTTTCAAACTGAAAGATATTTTAGATTCCAAACCTAATCAAAGATCTCGTCAAAAACATCACACCTCCCCTAAGAACACAACGCATTCATCAAATTCTTCTCGTTCATCCACTAAAAATTCAACCTCCCGTAGGAACGACACGAATAAACAGCCTCGTAAACCTTGACATGATGTGGGGGGAAGTGGGTGTGGAGCTACTTCACCCCTGTATAGTTTTTCTCCACAATCCTACACCAAAGTTTCAGCTTCAGATTATTCACATTCTGCTAAAAACATTGAACTTCCGTCAAATATGTTTCCTGACAGAATATTTTACAATTCTAATATGAACTATCAGTCCTTCCAAAACTCATCCTCTGATACAAATATCCACACTTTTAAAGAAATGTCTGCCAGTGATTTTACTCCTTTTCATATTCAGACTGAAATTGTTGCACCAAGATCCCCGTTGACTAAAGCTAAGTATCCAATTTCATCTCAACGACTTGTAAAATCAGTAGCTAGTCAAACAAGCAAGAATGTTCCTCTATTGGCAGACTCTTCTATACAGACAATGGCTACTGAAGATGACTCAGTTTTTATTGAGTCTATTGAATTTCTTCTCCATGCAGAAGTTGAGCCGCCGACACTTCCAATTATTCAATTATCAATTAACAAAATTCCTGCCAATTTCCTTCTCGATTCAGGTGCAAGTATTTCCTTATTATCAAATTTCTTTTTTCAATGTATAAAGCAAGAAGTACATTATACCAGAATTTCTTCAAACGTTAAAATTACAACTGTAAATTCTACTGTAATTTGTTCGGGATGCATAAACTTATCATTTAAAATAGGAAAATATTTTTACAAACATTCCTTTTTTCTCATTGACATTCCTGAGAATTCAAAATTCATTGGTATCTTAGGCTTTGACTTTTTGAAATCAAATAGAGTTGTTATTGATTTACATAATAATAAGATTCAAATAAACAACAACTCGCTAGACATTTTAGACGCTGTTTCTGCACAAGAAGTTGATCATTCACAGAATTTGGAACATAACACTTTATCTCATAAAACTTCTTTACCTGAATATCCCAATGTTAATATGTTAATCAACTCTAGTAATAATGTAAACAATTCTCTTTCTCCAAATAATTCTTGTTTTGCCAGAAAGAAAGTCATTATTCCACCTAACACTACCATGTATGTACCTGCAATGTCTTCTTTTCATTCTAGTGAACAATTTTTGTTTGAACCAAGAGAATATGATTCACCAATATGTACTTATCAATCTGTGGTTTCGGCAGACCTTATCTCGAAATCTAAAAATTGTGAAAAGGTCAGTAGCTATTTTTATGTTCCAATCACTAATAATGCTGAAAAACCTGTTCACATCAATAAAGATTCAATGTTAGGGGTAATTCATGAAATAGATGAAATTCAGGAAAATATTGATCCTCAAAATATTATTTCATCTCATGAAATTAATGTCATTCAAGCTTCTGATGATATTTTAAAATTAAGAAAATCAGAATTCAAACTTAGTAATTTCAGCTTAGATCATTTACTTCCATATCAAAAAACAGAATTGCAAAATTTACTAGCTAAGTATGATACTGTGTTTTCTTCCACCTTGAAATCCTTGGGTCATACTGACAGAGTTATACCGCATATTCAGTTTATCTCTGATGTTCCTGTTAAGACCCTACCCTTTCCTGTGCCACAATCTATCCAGGAAGAAGCAAAACAGCAATTAGAGACGTTGGTTGATGCTGGCATTATTGAAAGAAATATTTCTGAATGGGCTTGCCCGATGTTAATGGTTAAAAAGAAACCATCTTCTCCAACAGAAAAACCTAAATTTCGAATGGCACTTGATTTGCGATTAGTTAATTCCATGATTCGTAGCTCTTCATACCCGTTACCTAGAATTGATACTATTATTAACAATATTTCTAAATTTAAGTATTTTACAACCTTAGATTTTCCATCAGCTTATCACCAGATAAACCTCCCAGAAGAATTTCGCAAGAAACTTTCTTTTACTACCGAATGGGGTACTTACAGTTTTTCACGTTTAATGTTTGGACTCAAATCTGCGGCTTCTTCTTTTCAAATGTTAATTGATGCAATTATTGAAGAAAGTAAATTACAAGGTGTATATTCGTACCAAGATGACATTATCATTGGTGCGGATTCATTTAAAGAAATGATTCATAAATTGGGTGTTTTATTTTCAGTTTTACAAAAACATAATCTTACCTTATCCCCTTCTAAATGCAAATTTCATCAAACTGCCATTGATTATCTTGGTTTTCACCTGCAAGATCATACCATTCAACCAGTATCTTCTAATATAATTAAAATTACTTCCTTCCCACCTCCAAAAACAAAGAAACATTTAAAAAGATTTATTGGCTTATGTGGATTTTATCGTAGACTTATTCCCAAATATTCCAAACTTATGGATCCACTAATTAAACTTACTTCACCAAAGGTTCCATTTACATGGACAGAAGAACATGATAAAATTTTTAAGGATATTCAAAGCATATTTTTCTCAAAGCCTTTTCTCTCTTTACCTGACTGGTCAAAACCATTTTTTCTCAATACCGATGCAAGTGGTATAGCTATTTCTGGTGTCCTTTTACAAGAAAGGAATGGTCAGCTGCTACCGGTGAGTTATTTTAGTAAATCTTTAAGTCCAGCAGAAAGAAAATATCCTGCTATTAAACAAGAACTTATGGCAATAGTAAAATCAATTAATGCATTTAAATTTTTTCTGTATAATAGACATTTTACGATTCTAAGTGATAGTAAACCTATCGAACATTATAAGTCTATTAGTTCACCGGTTGATCTAACTACTAGGTGGTTAGTTGATCTTTACAATTACGACTTCACGTTCAAATATCTCAAAGGCAAGAGTAATGTTTTGGCTGATTACTTTTCTCGCGAAGATTTTACATATAACTCCCAAGATCTTAACACTAATCCTGCTTTAGTGGAAGATGAGAATATTCTTCCACTCATTACAGATTCCCCAAAAATTGAATTACATCATTTAGATCATAATCAACAATCTGAAGACAAACAAATGGAAATTTCAAACTCTACCTTCCTCTACGAACAACAAAAGGATCCTGAAATTATGAAAATAATGGAGTCAATAACTTCAAATAAACCAAATGCCAAATTTAAAAATTACTTCATTCATCCCGATACAGGTTTACTAATGATTAAAAGAAAATTTTTACAACCTGAAAATTCTCAGCATACAAAGATTATTGTGCCTCATTCTTTAAAATCCAAAATTTTAAATATTTGCCATATGCCTCACTTTGGTATTGGAAACACTTATAGAAGATTATTAAAGAAATTTTATTGGTCGGGAATCTATAAAGATACAAAGAATTTTGTGTTATCTTGTCATTTATGTGTTAGACACAAACCTAGAAGAATACCATCCGCACCTTTACAGGAGATGTTCATACCGTCCAGGCCCGGTGAGCTTGTCTCAATGGATTTTCTAGGTCCTTTCTCCAACAAATTTCATGTGTTAACATTTCTTGATCACTTTTCCAAGCATATGGAGCTTTACCCAATTAAAGTTGCTACCGCTCAGAGTGTTGTAAATTCCTTGACACATTATATTACCACCTATGGTCGCCCAGCGTGTTTGATGTCTGATTTAGGTCCTCAATTTAGTGCACAAATTTTTGACAACTTCGCAGAAAGTCTCAAAGTCAGTATTGTGCATTCATCATCAGGTCATCCTCAAACACAAGGGTCATCAGAGCGGATAAATACTAGTATCAAGTCATCAATTGCGACATTAGCCCAAGAAGGCTTCAATTTTAAACAATCCCTTATGATACATAAAAGTTTATATAATGATACAATTCATTCATCAACAGGATACTCACCATCTTTTCTGCACTTCGGTAGATCTGTATCCAACATTTTTGATTTATTTCAGTATCCTGACCTTGAAGCATTGGCTTATCCATACGAATATTACCAGCACATGTCAACAATGCAACATGTGTACCAGACTGTCTATGGTAACATGAAGCAAGCGCAACATTTGCGAAATGAACGTCAACATAAAAAGTCTAGACTTCGAAAGTTTCAGTGTGGGGACATTGTGTACATTAGGACCAATGATACCTTCAAACCAAGGAACATTGGACCCTATGTTGTAATAAACATTATTTCTGACATACTGCTTTCAGTTAAATTGTTGGAAGATGAACTCGATAATTCCTTCACAATTAACATTAACAGAGTTTTACCTGTTCAAAAACGTAAACAACATTTAGTGCTACAACAGTCACAACAGAGTATGCCTCCAACTAAGAGATACAATTTGAGAAATCGATAACTTTTAGATGTAACATTTCATTAATTTTTTTTACTTATATTTTTTTTTTCAGATACATAAGAAGTCCTGTTGACGAACTTTGCTGTATCATGGAAAGTTACATGATGTTCCTACCTGTTTATTATCTATGTGTATATATATTTTGCAATTTTAATAGTATTTCTTTATTTTTGTTATTGTGTATTTGGAGATCTCCAACCCCCCCCCCCCCCCCCTCCCCATGCATATGTTTTGTATACATGTATATATGCCAAGTTGTTAAAAAAAAAAAAAAAAAAAAAAAAAAATCACTAATTGAATTATAAGAATTTTTGAGTGATTGCTGAAGTGTGAAATTTTACATTTTATTTGCTGTTGTTCATATTGAGTATATATATATATTTTTTTTTTTTGCACTTGTAATATATGTCATACATATAAATGCGTATATGTTTGGTGACAATAGTGGATACATATTTTTTAACACATTAACATTTTTTGTATTAAAATGATTTTTTTTTAGTGAGATACTTTATTTGTGTGATTGGGTAGTGCACGACTCAATCACTCAAATTGTATCACATACAAATAATTTTATTTTATTAGGTTGAATTTCAATTTTGAAATGTATATTTAAATAATGTAGTAATTTTTTTTACATATGGCCAGTTAATTTTAATTAAAGACCTAGGCAAAGGGAAAATGCACAAGACTTTTATGATTGTTGCATCTGTAATTACAATTTTTTCCAGAAGTTGAATTATGTGATATGGTACCACAAGTATTTGAATTATCATTACTTATTCATCTCATTTTTGTCTTTTTACTCAAATATGATAATTCTATGAGATTAATTGAAAGTTATGCCAGTATTATTGTATTTTGGTGGCATTGTTAGTATATACTTAATGTGTTATATACATTGTGGATTGTGAATGTACTACTTGATGTATATTCCTTTTTCTTTTCTTTCTTTTTTTCGGTCACTGTACATGCATGTATAATGGGCATAAGATTGTCACTATATGCTAAAATATACTTAACATTTATTTCATGGAGCTATATTTTTATTCCTCAATATTCAAAATTTTGTATTCCCTGTGTTGAAAAAGGTTTTAATTTCTTTTTACCCTTTTTCACCTTTCGGTCATCCAAAATTTTATTCGGCATGTGGGAGTATTGTGATATAACTATCACATTTTTAGTTGTAACGTTCCGCCCCTGTGTTTTGTTTTCCTGCTAGGCACCGATTGTCACGATTTTCTCTCGCCGCATCTCGTACCTGTATGGTGTTTTTCTCGGCTTTACTCCGGTCTCTCTTACTCCGTTGGCGCAACAGGATGCGAGTGCGCGCAGGTGCTCGGTTGTACGCATGCGTCAGCCTTTTCTTCGCCGATGGTGCGCTCCGGGAGGATACGTAGGAAGCGATGCGCCTCTTTAAACCAATGGGATTGCAGTTCAGTTTTCGCGTAATTTAAATAATCTGGTTTAATTTTTTATACGTGCGTTTTAATTTACGTCATCTTAATTTAACTAATGGTTTCAAATCTCTTTTGTTTTAACTTCTGAAGACCCCGTTTGTGTGATATAAAAAGTAATGCAACGAATTTTTTGAGAGGAGAACGAAAAAGTTTTGCATAGGATTTTGACGGTGTGTTTTTTTTGTCCCGTTAAAAATCCGAGGAGTGCGTTTAATTTAAGATATCGGAAAGATCATTTTATTATTCTAGGTTAATGTCATCGTAATTCAAAAATTTACTTTCGGCACATCGAATGTTAAAGGGAGAATTTTCCGTGGATTTAATTACAGTGCATGTATAGTGTCCGGCATCGATTTCGTCCTTCTCTCCTATGCTCAAAGAAAGAAGAATAAAGTGGATTTTTTTATTTTTAAGAGAACTCATCCTTTTATTGCCTGGTTGTCATTCCTTGGATTTTTGGTGAGATCAAATTTATTATTATGTTTTTGCTTTACAGACAATTTAAATTGACTACATTTGATTTCACGGCCTCATCATCTACTTAATAGTACAAAATTAACGGTTTAACACCACAGCATATGTTTTATTGGTCGTACAGATTAGTATGATGTAGCCTTGATGCATTTTAACAAACTATGATGACACTACACAAATATATTATATAAATAAATTATAACTATTATAACTATACTTAAACAAACAGGGATGCTTTTTGTTTTACATATAAAGTTAAAATAAAACAGAAAAATCTTCCTTACTTGTTTTATTAAAGCCTTTCTTTTTTCTTCATTCTGCTCATCTCTAGCTTGCAAATCCCTTTCAAGCTGTGCCTTAAGAGCTTGCATATTAACTTCTAAGCGTAATTTTGAATCTTCTGTTAATTGCAGCTCGTCTTCAAGCTCTTCTATTTGGTGTTTCTGTTCTTCCAACTGCCCTTCAAGAATACGTTTTGCTTTTTCCAGTTCATGTACCTTTATGAAAATTTCATAGATTAAAAAGGAAGATAAAGTGCAAACATTCAAAAAGCACAAAATAAGACTTTATACTTAATAAAACAGATAAAAATAATATTAAAACTACAACACATTTTGTTTAGTAAAATCAAAATAGAAACAAAATCTTAAGTCAATTTCATAATCTTTATTTGTATAAAAACTAATTTTAGTAGCAATATTTTTTTAATTGATATATATGAATTTTTTTAAATTCTAACTTTCAAGAAAATAGGCAAACAAAAAAAATTTCTAAAAAACCCAAAAATGTTTATTACTTAAACTTGACTGCCCAGGCATTGCTCAAGTCCATTAATTTTTGTAAGCAAGTCGCAAATGATTAAAACTCATATTTATATAAAAATTCCCAAAAACAAATCTCTCAAAATGTACCTCAGGAATTAATTGACATTGTTTTAAAGACCATACATTAGTTGTGTTATGAAGTGTGTTAAAAAAAACTGAATAAACCTCTGGCATAGGTTCTCCTGCCTTTAACAACATATAGCAAGCATCTTGGGTATACACCTGAAAATCTGAAGAGAATAGTAAACGGAGCTAAATAAACGAATTTTGTTGAGCTAGGCCAATAACATCTGAAATAAGAATCTCTTTAACACAGAAGGTGGAGCCAGAAACTATAAGGCAATCAAAATCCAAGTTGAATGAGCCAAACTCCACAGAAATTGAGCCCTTAGAGTCTGAGATAAGAAAGCACCAACCTCATTGGCAGTAGAAAGTTGAACAAAAATCTGTAAGAGAATCATAATCTAAGTTGAATTACTAACCAATCCCTGCTGAAATAAAACCCACAGAATATGAGAAAAAGTCCTCCTGAGAACTAATTTTTTATTTTATTTTATTTTATTTTATTTTATTTTTTGCAATTTTTTAATGAAATTTCCGATTTTCTGGTGAAATTTCTATTTTTTACCCCTAATCTGTTGACAAAATTTGTGCCTTTCTTGTGTCAGAAATAGGACTTTTTCCTGCAATCCTTTGACAGAAATAGGACTTTTTCTGAAACAATTTTTATAACTTTTTTTTAAAATATCAAAAAATTACTTATTATTCTCCTAATTTTTTGTACAATTTATTTATTGTTAGCGTGCAATTAAGCGTAGGGCTGATTTTTTAATTTCCAGAACATTTAAAGCATCCAATACCAAAAATTTGAAAAATTCATTAGTCTGAAAGTTTGAACACCAATCATGAATTTTGATACATGAAAATCTCAAACACAGAAAGATATCTCCAATTTCCTCAAATTATTAGGGAAAATCGCTAAAGAATAGTGAATTGTCAAAGGATAGCCCCCCCCCCCCCCAAAAAAAAAAACACCCACAAATTTTGTCAAAGGATTACGAAAAAACTGCAAATCCATCAAAGGGCTTTGAACAAAACGAGATTTAAAGAAAGAATTACATAAACAATGTTTATTTCAATAAAGGATCACACAATAAATGCAGATTTTGATAAAGGACTGCACAAAAAATGCTAATTTTGTCAAAAACATGGAAAAAAGGCAAAATCCAGAAAGTATGCAAAAAATAGAAAATTCATCCATGTCAAAAATAATATAATACGTAATTTTATTAAACATTAAATTAATCTGCAGAAATTTTTTTACTCAATATTTACATGTGCAGAATTTTTTTTGGTTTTATACAAGCTGTCAATAAGAGTATACTCAAATAGCTGAAAATAGTTAAAAAATTAAATTCATTTTCTAACAACAATAGAAGAAAGTTTGATGCAGTAATAAATACAAAAGTTAAAATCTACATTTTTATCTGCAGTTCCTTGGCTATTTATCAATTCATCTAATTCGGCCTGCAACTGTTTCTTTGTTCTTTCAAGATCTTCAATTTTCTCCTCTTTTTCTTCAAGATCTCTCATTTGGGATAAAATTTTTGTTTCTTTTTCACGTGCTTCACGTTCAGCATTATCTTTTTCTTGTGCGATGCGTTCCGATACTGCTTTTTCTTCAGCTAAAAGTTGATCAAACTTTCTCTGTCTTTTTTCTAAATCAGATACTTTTGTTCTTTGGCTGTCAAGTTCAATTGTAAGATCTTCAACCTATAATGAAAAATTACTTTAAGGAAACACTTAATTCTATAATAACAAAATAAAGTATCAATTTACTAAAATACATAAAATGATACACTTTCAACCTTATTTTTTATTGTAATGTATGATGCAATGATATCTCAGCTAATGAATATAATAAACTACAAAATTATGTTTGTTAGACAAATTGATACCAATTACTCATTCAATTAAAATGTAAAATTTTCTATGTTAGTGCACATATCCGACAAAACATTCATAAAGTATATCCAGATTCATTAGTAGTCAGGAAAACAATTTCCGTTAGTCAAAACATTCAATAGCCGAGATATTACTATACATCTGAAGTATATTGAGAGGAGGTGTTAGTTAGCTTAAAGCAACTTAGAATGAAATTGCTTATTCAATATAAAGTCAAAATTATTACATATAAATTAATTATACAGAATAGATTTTCCATTGTAATTTTTATCCTCTGACTGACAAGCTTGTTTTAATACATTCACTAAGCTCCAGGTTTTATTGCAACATAAGCATTATTTAAAGTTATACAATTCTACTAATTTAATATATTTTTACTGCATTGATTAATACTTTCAAAGATTAGATTCATATTCCTAATTAATTTTTTTTATATATATAACATTGAAAGAATTATATCTTTTGCATTTAAAACAAAATGCAGAGAAATTAATACTGTAAAGTCCCAAAAATCCTAAACAGCTAGGGCCCAGAGGCTGTGCAGATTTTAGAAATTTGTAGATTCTGGATTAAGTGATATATTTTTTCAAGTTACCCTTTTTTTATTTCCAAGAAGAGCATGTAATAATTCAATTTAAACAAATCAAAACTTTAATCTTTTATTTATCTGAATAGTATCACTTTAATACCCCCAAATCATTTTTTATTACAATTTTTAAACATTTCTCATATAGACCTTTGGTTGATAACTTCCGTTTTGTCTTGTTGAAGTTTCTTTTGAATTCTGTAAATAATCATAATTTCCTGTTGGTCTATACAACTCTGCTGTTTTAAGAACTTTTAAATTTTTGCCTAAAACTAAAAAAAAAAAAAAAAAAAAAAAAAAAAAAAAAAAAAAAAAAATTATAACATTTATTTTCAGTTTTAGTTTTACCATCTTCAATATGGGTTTATTATTGAAAAAATAATTTCTTCATCTGCAACATGATTTACCTCATTTTTACTATTAATCCATTCAACGATTTCATCTTTAAAAACTCTTGTGAACCTGGGTTGGAATTTTTTGCATAATTCAACAGAAGTCAGATGCTTTAATATGTGGTAAGGTTAAATAAAAAAAGTCTTTATCTTCATCCTCATTTTGGATAATGCATGAAATATAAAATTAATTAATTTGCTGTTTTCTTTAGCAGTCAATAGATAGTGCCACCACTAAAACTTTTCTGTGCTTATTTACATCTATCATTGATTTCTATTATTTTATATGTTCTTATATGTAAGTTTCTGTTAAATTAAAAATATATATATATCTGTGTAACATCTTGTATCATTACTATTTTCCCATAAATTTATGTTAAAAATTATTTTATTTTCATTCAATGTTACTTGGAATAAAAATTACAAAGAATACTTCTTAATTGCAAAATTCAATGTTTACATTTTGAAATGTATGCAAACAAAAAAACAAAAGAATTCTTTGAATCTAATAAAGAAAATCAGAATTCTAAACAACATATTGCAAATTAGAAAACAGGGGAAAATTACAGTTGCATACAATTAGGAAATTTTAGGAATTTTTCTGTACAAGATTCTTACTCCCACTCCCCACCCCTTGGAAACATTATTTTATAGGATTAAACATAAAGTTTAATATACACATTAAATTTTAGATGTAAGCAAATTATTTAATATTTTTTAATGTCAAGATTCATTCATAAAAATTATTTAAATTTGTAAACAGATATTTTTTTTTATGTCAAGTTTTAGGTAAATACTACACTAGTTTTGTAGTAAATCAATACTGGCCCATTAACTAATTTGTTTGAAGTTATTTTTCTTTATAACCATAAAAAAAGTGGTACTACTCTGTTATCCCGTCGACCAATTTCGCCAAATTATATCAATCATCAAACTAATAGCCAAATTATACATATTTTATTTTAAATAACGAAAAAACAAATAATTAGTAGAATATTAATAAAAATATTAATAAAAAGTAGAAATAAAAATAACTTAATGACATTTTAAACACATAAATTGTATTTAATGTCGTTGAATGTGACATTCACGATCATCCATTACTGACATTTAAGAGCCTACATCACTCAAACCGGAACTCAAAATCCTCTCACGAAGCTATGCGAGTTGCCACTGCAAGGCGTATCCCAAACACAAAGATTGGCACTTTAAAAGACCAATGATATTTCCGAGGCTTATAATTGACAAGAAAAATGGTCATCTCATGTCACCCTTTCCCTCCAGGCGAAAAATAAAGGGGATTTGATACCCCATCTGGAAAAAAGTCATTAGCAAATACTAAACGAAGACAACATTCTCGCACTTTTTCAGTCCTGATGACCCGAGGCTATTTACATTTGGATAGCTTCTTCGGGCTTATTTCTGAACAAAACAGTCGGATCCGTTTTAAAACAAGTCGACTCCAACCTAATATATTAGACAGTTTGAAGTGAAATTAAACCATTTACATATAATTTTAAATCCATAAAATTATTATTATTATTATTATTGGATTTTTTTTACTGACTCCGCAGCTTTGTTTTCTGTGCCCCCCCACCCCCCCCCAAAAAAAAACCTACAAAATTTTTGGACTTTTTAATTATTATTCCTAAATATCTCGAGACATGTAGCCATAGCTTGCTATTTGTCAAATAGAATATTAAAGAGGATAAAATTCTATATAAAGGCCTTTTTTTACTTTTCTATTTTTTACCTATTCGATTTTGATTGCAGAATATTTTTATGGAAATTCATTTTTAAAACAGTATCGAAAAATGAAGGTCTCCAAACCAATGAGGAAAAAAGATATATATTGAAATGCAACTGCGATATCTTTATAAATTTCGTCCATAAAATTAGCATTAAAAATGGGTTCTTTCACTTGACTGAAGCAGCCACTTCTCAGTTACATTTCAAAATTTTTAAATGATTGTTTTCATTGAATAGCTGAAATCGATCTGTTAGCCATTTATTGCTCATTTGACATTCATTTACAGATATTTTTATTCGAGCCACTTTCTTTTTCGGTTTCCCGTTTCAAAAGTAAAAACATCCCCATAAAAAAAATTCTTAAATGAATATCAGAACAGTAGAAAATGGCTTTTGTACAGATCTATCTCAGCTATCATACGAAAAAAAAAAAAAAAAAAAAAAAAAAAAATTACAATGGAACCGACGTATCTGTATAAATTTCTCAAATGAGATTAGCATTAGCGAATGGGCTTTTTCGCTTTACTGAAGTAGCCTCTTCTCGATTGCATTTCAATTTTTTTATTTACTTATTTGTTTGTTTGTTCATTTATTTTGCATTGGATGCTTGAGATCAATCAGCACAAAGGCTGTTTTCTACAATTTGGATTTTTTGTTTAGATATTGGCTTATTTAGTCAAGCAAAACCAGGGCCGAAACTAGAGGGGAGCAGAGGGGGCACGTGCCCCGGGTGCCACCAGAACAGAAGCTGAAAAGGGCGTCAAATTAAGATTTTGTTTGGTGTGTTTGATATAAAGAACGCATATATGTCGAGGGTGGTGGGGTCGCCAAAATCCATATTTGCCCCGGGCGCAAAAAAGGCTAGTTTCGGCGCTGAGCAAAACAACCTACTTGCAAGTGGTAGTCTTACAATAGAAATTTATAAACATATATAGTCGACATTTTAATATTTTTAAATAAATAAATATACAGGGTGTCCGAAAAGTCTGGAAACGGTCGAATAACTCGAGAAATACATATGAGATTGAAAAACGTAAATATACGTGTTAAATATTTTTAAATAAGCTACTCAGTGATACCAAATTTGACCTTCGTAACCGACCCCCTGGGGGTCAGAGGGGGTCCAACTTTGAAATCTTAAATTATAACCCCCATTTTTTATTGCAGATTCGGATTCTACGGACAAAAATACGTAACTTTTGTATTTGATGTTTATTTCGAATTCTTGTTTATCACGGTGTAATTGAGCATATTAAATCGATACATATTTCGGCTTTTCCAATGGGATTTTCCCTAATCGAAACTAATTGGGGAGAATTTATGACATCAAATTCCTCGTCTTTTGCAATAGTAGCGTTTCCTGAAAATCACCCGTGCCGATTATTTCGGTAGTGCTACACAATTAAAAATTTGCTGTAGCGTCACTCCACAGCTTTTATAGAATATCTCTTTCATGACCAATGAGAATGTTCCATAACACAGTAAAGTACACTGTAAAAAAATTGACCCTTTTGCTGCATCGTCACTCCACCGCTTTTATAGAAAACGATTATTTTACTGTGTTGTGGAGCATTCTCATTGGTCACAAAAGAGATATTCTATGATAGCTGTGGAGTGACGCTGCAGCAAATGGGTCAAATATTTAACAGTGTAGCACTATTGAAATAATCGCCACGGGTGATTTTCAGGAAACGCTATTCCTACAAAAGACGAGGAATTTGACGTCAAAAATTCTGCCCAATCAGTTTCGATTAGGGAAAATCCCGTTGGAAAAGCGGGAATATGTATCGTTTTAATATGCTCGATTATACCGTGATAAATGAAGATTTGAAATAAACATCAAATACAAAAGTTACGTATTTTTGTCCGTAGAATCCGAATCTGCAATAAAAAATGGGGGTTATAATTTAAGATTTCAAAGTTGGACCCCCTCTGACCCCCAGGGAGTCGGTTTCGAAGGTCAAATTTGGTATCACAGAGTAGCTTATTTAAAAATATTTAACACGTATATTTACGTTTTTCAATCTCATATGTATTTCTCAAGTTATTCGGCCGTTTCCAGACTTTTCGGACACCCTGTATATTAACTTACACATATATATACACACTTATGAATATGTATATATATATGTATATATATATGTATATGTATATATATTTATATATTTGCAGTGGATAGATGAAATCGATCTGTATAAAGGCAGTTTTCTATTTTTTTGTGTGTGTGTGTGTTTGTTTACAGGTATTTTAAACAGGCTACTTCAGTTAAGCGAAACAATACACTTGATAATCTTAATCGTATGAAAGAAATTTATAAAGATATCTCGTCTGCATTTTAATATTTTTAAATGTTATTTCAGCAGAGGGTAGATGCGGTCTCTTGCTAGTGATAGTCTTATGACAAAAATTTACATACATATATCGTCAACATTTTATTATTATTATTATTATTATTATTATTATTATTATTTTACATTAGATAGCTGAGGTCGATTCGCACAAAGGCCATTTTTTTCATTTTCGATTTATTTACGGATATTTTAAAAAGGATACTTCAATCAAGCGAAACAATTCACTAGCTTATGATGATCCCAAGGTAGAAGTTTATAAATATATCTGGTCTGTGTTTTAATTTTTTTTTTTTAATGCCGTTTTCCACTTTTTTTTTTTTTTAACTTGTATTTTAAAGAGGCTGATTCCTTCAACTGAAGCAACCCAATCGTTCATAATCTTATGATTTAAATTTATAAAGATATCCCATCTGCATTTCAATGTTTTTAATCATTTTTTTACATTGGCTATCTGACGTTGATCTGTACAGATATTTTAAACTTATATTTTAAAGAGGCTAATTCGTTAAACTGAAGCAACCCAATCGTTCATAATCTTATGATTTAAATTTATAAAAATATCTCATCAGCATTTCAAACCAAACAACACCTTCTCTATAATTTTAGTGCTAAGAAAGAAATAATTTAAATGTTTTTCGTCTGCGTTTTTTTTAAAACTTATATTTTAAAGAGGCTAATTCATTAAACTGAAGCAACCCAATCGTTCATAATCTTATGATTTAAATTTATAAAAATATCTCATCAGCATTTCAAACCAAACAACACCTTCTCTATAATTTTAGTGCTAAGAAAGAAATAATTTAAATGTTTTTCGTCTGCGTTTTTTTTTAAACATATTTTAAAGAGGCTAATTCATTCAACTGAAGCAACCCAATCGTTCATAATCTTATGACTTAAATTTATAAAGATATCTCATCTGCATTTCAATGTTTTTAAATCATTTTTTTTGCATTGGCTATCTGACGTTGATCTGTAAAGATACCGTTTTCTGCTTTTTCGATTTTGTTTATTTTAAAGAGGTTACTGCATTCAAGCCAAACAATGATTTTTTGGCATTGGATATCTCAGATCTTTCGGCCCAAAGACCGTTTTGTAGTTTTTAGACTTTGTTCAGGGGAATTTTAAAAAAGCTTATTCAGTCATGTTAAATCGAATGGTAGAAATGTATAAAAATATCTCTTCTACATTTTCATGATTTTAAATGATTTTTTTATCATTGGATAGCTGATATCTTTCGATACAAAGATCGTTTTGTACTTTTTCGACTTTGTTTAGGGAAATTTTAAAAAAGCTACTTCAGTCAAGTGAAATCCAATGATAGAAATTTATAAAAATATCTCTCCTACATTTTAATATATTTAAAAGATTTTTTTGTCCTGGAATAGCTGAGATCTTTCGATACAAAGATCGTTTTGTACTTTTTCGACTTTGTTTAGGGAAATTTAAAAAAAACTACTTCAGTCAAGTGAAATCCAATGGTACAAATTTATAAAAATATCTCTCCTACATTTTAATATATTTAAAAGATTTTTTTTGTCCTGGAATAGCTGAGATCTTTCGATACAAAGATCGTTTTGTACTTTTTCGACTTTATTTAGGGAAATTTTAAAAAAGCTACTTCAGTCAAGTGAAATCCATTGGTAGAAATTTATAAAAATATCTCCTACATTTTAATATTTTTAAATGATTTTTTGTCATGGGATAGCTGAGATCTTTTGGTACAAAGACCGTTTTGTACTTTTTCGAGTTTGTTTAGGGGAATTTTAAAAAAGCTACTTTAGTCAAGTGAAATCCATTGGTAGAAATTTATAAAAATATCTCTCCTAAATTTTAATATTTTTAAACGATTTTTTGTCATGGAATAGCTGAGATCTTTTGGTAGAAAGACCGTTTTGTACTTTTTCGAGTTTGTTTAGGGGAATTTTAAAACAGCTACTTCAGTCAAGTGAAATCCAATGGTAGAAATTTATAAAAATATCTCTCCTACATTTTAATATTTTAAAATGATTTTTTTGTCATGGAATAGCTGACATCTTTCGATAAAAAGATTGTTTTGTACTTTTTCGACTTTGTTTAGGGAAATTTTAAAAAAGCTACTTCAGTGAAGTGAAATCCAATGGTAGAAATTTATAAAAATATCTCTCCTGCATTTTAATATATTTAAAAGATTTTTTTTGTCATGAAATAGCTGAGATCTTTCGATACAAAGATCGTTTTGTACTTTTTCGACTTTATTTAGGGAAATTTTAAAAAAGCTACTTCAGTCAAGTGAAATCCATTGGTAGAAATTTATAAAAATATCTCTCCTACATTTTACTACTTTTAAATGATTTTTTGTCATGGGATAGCTGAGATCTTTTGGTACAAAGACCGTTTTGTACTTTTTCGAGTTTGTTTAGGGGAATTTTAAAAAAAGTACTTCAGTCAAGTGAAATCCATTGGTAGAAATTTATAAAAATAGCTCTCCTACATTTTAATATTTTTAAATGATTTTTTGTCATGGGATAGCTGAGATCTTTTGGTACAAAGACCGTTTTGTACTTTTTCGAGTTTGTTTAGGGGAATTTTAAAAAAAGTACTTCAGTCAAGTGAAATCCATTGGTAGAAATTTATAAAAATAGCTCTCCTACATTTTAATATTTTTAAATGATTTTTTGGCATTGGATTGCTGAGATCTTTCGGTGCAAAGACCTTTTTGTACTTTTTTGATTTTGTTTACAGGTGTTTTGATGAGGCTACTTCAGTCAAGTGAAATCCATTGGTAGAAATTTATAAAAATATCTCTTCTACATTTAAATATTTTTTAATGGTTTTTTTTTTTTTTTTTTTTTTTTTTTTTTTTTTTTTTTTTGTGTGTGTGTGTGTGTGTGTGTGTGTGTGATGGGATAACTGAGATCTTTTGGTACAAAGACCGTTTTGTACTTTTTCGACTTTGTTTAGGGGAATTTTAAAAAAGCTACTTCAGTCAAGTGAAATCCATTGCTAGAAATTTATAAAAATATCTCTTCTACATTTTAATATTTTTAAATAATTTTTTTTGTCATGGGATAGCTGAGATCTTTCGGTACAATTAAAGAATCTTTTTAGAAATTAAACTTCAAATATATGAAAGAAAAATAATAAAAATGGTAAATGTTTTTTTTTTTTTTTTCGAAATCAATAATGCTTTTAAAGTACATTTGAGATTACATGTTTAGTTAAACATACTTTTTGAAATCAACATCTATTTACATCATTTCTGATCCAATTTCTTGCGTGAAATATCATGAAGGATTTTTTTTTATTTTGCTTTTTTACCTACAAGTAACCAAAAGCGTTTTACTAATAGCCAGAGGCAAGAAATTTCTCCCACTTCCCTGCAAGACTCCCCGTAGAGTAAACCCTTATCACCTTACACGCTAATGGGTTTTAGGGTGTTTCCCTTTTGGAGGTGGAGTTTTACGGCCTTTTCAACTGTTTTAAATCAAAGTGTTTCAACTTTTTATACAAATAGCATAGATTAAATTTTCTTAAAAATCAAAATAAAAAACATTTTCTGAAAGCTAAATAATTAAACTCTGCATGCTGTTTTACCAAATTTTAAAATGTCAAACAGATTTTTTGTAATAAGACATTAAAGGGGAATTTTAAAGATTATAAAATAACGTACTTGTATCGCCTTAAAATTAAAAAAAGAAATAAAATTTCAAAATGACGTGCATAGTTTAAACCTACAGGTTTTCAAAACAACAAAAAATATTAAATTTGAGTAAAATGCAAAGGAAGGAAAGTGATAAATTTCTTCCATTGAAATAACATTAGCCGTTCTATCTCTGAGCGTTACTGATGTAGGGCCTTAATCTTATGGTTTGGCGATAATTTTTTGGTCGAAGGGATAACCTAGTAGTATCAAAAAAGTTTATCTATTTATTTTATTTATTTATTTATTTTTATTTATTTATTTTTTTACAAAGCTAAATATTGGTTGAAAATTTTGGAGATGGAAACTGAATTAATGTATTACAAAATACAATATTAAATTTCAAGAACAAGCATTACTTGTGTACAAAAGGTTCCGTACAATAAATATAAGAATTGGTAACTGAGCATTGCATTACATAAATATAGATATCTATGCTTTAAAAGCTGATAGTGCTTAGATTACACTTTCCCTATCAGTATGTGTACCTAAATGATCTGTCTCTTTAAGGGTCAATATTTCAGCTAATCAACAATAATTTTTTTTTTTTTTTTTTTTTTTTTTTTTCCAAAAATTGTTACCAATCCTTTAATACTTCTGCAATGATACATTTCTCTAGCACTCCAAAATTCCTTTGCTGAATGTTCACAAATCAAACTGTGTGTAACAGATAAATGAAATTTTCAAAAATTATGCAACTTAGGGTAATCACCATAGTTTTCAAGCAAAGTTTAAATTAACTTCTACAATCGATAGTTAGTTTCAGTAGATGGGGTAGGGGGAGGGGTAGAAGGCACACATATTTTTGCACTGCATTTTCGACATAACCTCTGAAAATATAATAATACCCAAAATTAAATAGTAGTATTGTACAATGGTATATGATCAGTGTTCTCGCTGACATTTGACCAACGTTAGTAATTTGGCTAATTAAAAATAAAAAACATTCGCCAAATGATAAAAGTATTAGCAAAATAAATTCGCCATGTATCAAAAAAAAAAAAAATAAAAAAAAAACTTTAGTTCTTATGTTTTTTTTTTTTTTTTTTTTTTTTTTTTTCCAATATGTTCTAAAATAACCCAAGTTTTTATAACTGTGACAGCAATTGTTATTAATCTAATTTCAGCTCTCAGCTACAAATATAAAAAAAATATGTATATATTAAATATATATGCATATATATGAAAAACGAAAAAGAAAAAAAAAGCAAAAATTGAGCACTAGCAATTTGGCAAATCTAATCGCTTGTTTACTCGCCAAATGAAGAATTTAGTCGCAATTTGGCGCATTGGCGAGCGACAGCGAGAACACTGTATATGATATAGTTTGTTATTATCAGTTATTCCATATTTTGATGTTGAATTGCAGTATTGTATAATTGTTCTATCTATCTATATATATATATATATATATATATATATATATAATGATTTTAATAAGATGACTGTATAAATACTGGATTCATTGGCTTCTTGTTATGGTAATATCTGAGTTACTTTGGTTATATTTGTAAAAGTATATATATACATACATATAAATTTTCAATTAATTACTAAATACCATCATGTAATATGTAAAATGATATGAATTGATTCAAAGCAAGGAAAAAAATATGTAAATTTAAACTACAGAAACTTTGAAAACATTAAAGACTTTAATACCTCTGACTGTAGTTTCCTCTTAGATTTATCTAATTTTTCATGAATAATTTGCAATTCATCTAGTTTGTGCTGAAGCATATCAATATCTTTTGCCATTTTCTTTTTTTGTTCTTCTAATAAAGCAGCAGCATCTGCTTCTTCTTCTGCTTTTTTCTTGTAGTCAGCAACCTGAAATGCATGATAATAATGATATAAAAAAGACAAACTAAAAGATAGTTTTAAAAGAGACATTAATAAGTCTAATTAGCAAAATAATAAACTCAAGTATAAAGTACTTTTAAAAAATAGCGTTAGAATGAGCTATAAAGTGAATCACTGTATGAAGTTATTTATAACTTGCTGAAAACCTATTTCATTGTTATTGTCATTCTGTAGCGACATGGATTGGACAATGTAGTACAGTGCAAATAATTACAATCAATTTATTTTACACCAATAAGGAAATAAATACTTTTGTAATATTTTATTTTAAATTAATTTTCAGCAGTGAAATTATGCTTGAAAGTATTGAATATTTAATAATGTGATAAATCATTTATTAAAGGACTTTTGATATGGTTAAGATACACGCCTTTTGAAACAGACATCTCAATCTGATTCAAAGAAGTTTGACATCCTTCCCACTCCCCTCCTTTTAAGACATCTGCAAGAACTACATAAAGCTAACAATATCTAACTAATCAAGACTAGTTTTTCATTTTAAACAGTCATGACAGAATATTTGTCTACATAAGAATATTTTTATAAAATTTTCCTTTTGGTTTAATTACAGCCAACAAAAAATTACTCCTCCAGTGTTTACAAATGAGTGATTAGGTACTATATTCCCTCCATTAAACAGAGCATGCATCACTGTTTGAAGATATTTACAATGTTGTATGGTTTTGTTTGGCAATTCTTAGTCTTTGACATTGTTTGGCAATTTATCTCCAGCCTGTTTTATATAATTTTACTTTCTAGATTAAGAATTATCACCAACACCATTATAATAAAATAGAATATGACTAAGTTAAACAGGAGAAAATAATGAGATTGCTAATCGTAAGATGCGTTTAATTCTTTTATAGATGTATGCTATCAATATTAAACATCATAATTTCAAGAATAACAAAAAGAACACTATAAAAACGATGCCACATCATGAAAAATTGCACAAAAAAAAAAAAAAAAAAAAAAAAAAAAAAAAAAAAAAAAAAATAGCATCAAGAAAAATTGCTATTGCTCAAATTTAGATCATAGACTGTAATTGCGAATGATGTTCACAGAGATGGCATTTGTTGAAGGCTAGAGAGGGCATCTATTGAACACTGCAATGATCGTTGCAGACTCTTGAAAAAGTCTACAGACTACTTCTTCACTATTAAAATCTAGAAAAAAAAAGAAGTTTGCTAGAAATTATTTCCCTTGTGCCATAATAACATGACATGCGACTGATGAAGCACAAATTCCCGTTAAATTATAAATCAGGGAGGATTCTTTAAGACAATCACTTCCAAAAATTAAAAGAAAATCTATCATAAATCTGAAACTTTTGACATAAAATATATTGCGAATTTGGAGAAGTGGTGACCTAAAAAAATCAATTTCATCAATCGTTCGAAGAAAAATCGCCAATTTTGTCAATGGAGTGTGGATTTTGTCTAGGTATCACGAATAAAAATACAAATTTTCTTAAAGAATAATGGGAATACACAGCAAATTTTGCCAAAAGATTCTGAAAAAAAACTGCAAATTTTGTCAAAAGATTGAATTAAAAAAAACTTGCAAATTTTGTTAAATAAACGCAAAAAAAAAAAAAAGTAAAGTTCTTAAAAAAATTCCAGTAAAAATGCAAATTTCATATAAAAAACAAAAACAGTGCTGAGAGTGGATTTTCTCTAATTTTCGGACATTGTATAGCGTTGTTAAAAATTCTGAGAACTAAGGAAACTTATTTTTCTTTAAGGAGAGGTCTTTCCTTTTATGTCGATCACAATTATCTGGGAGGTTTGAATGCATGTAACATAATGCGAGGGATTGAAAAGAGGGCATTTATATTCAAGTTCTGCAGACTGTTTTTAAAATTTCCTATTGTATTGAAGACCACAGAAAAAAATTCTGCTGCTGGGCAGGAGGAGGACTGCACTCTGCCATCTAAGAGAAAATTAATTTATCAGAAAATATCATTGGTCACAGGAATCATGACACTCAAGGGAGAAAGATGGGAATCAGAAATTACACAATAGCTAAAGTAATTTGTCAATAATAGAAATATCATCATTAAATAAACATTTTAACAGACTGACTGCTGCAGATTGGGACAAAATGGCTTTTTAGGCAAACATTTACTTATAAACTAATTTTCCATGTTTGCTCTAATTTAGAATTGTGGACAGGCTGTAATATTTGAAAATTTTCAATTAAAAATATAAAATTTCAGTTTTTTTTTTTAACACATTGACCGTCAAATTGAAATAATTAAACATGCCTTGGTTCTTTTTTTAAAAATTCGTAGTAATAAATTATCAATAGTTTTCTTTTATAGCAATATGAATAGTATCATTTCTTAAATTAAAATCTTGATGGCATACATATTTGTGTGCCATAGCAGCTATTGAGCTAAGGAGAAATTTTATTTATTTGGGTTAAAATATTTTATTACTTCTTTATTATTTCTCAAGTGCATATAAATTGCCTTAAAGCAATTTCTTGATATTCCAGATCATTGCAATAATTTTTTCTTATTGGATTTAGAGCTGTATAAGATATGAAAATTCACATGAGGGAAGTAGCATCTATGCAAAAATGTATTATATATTTACAGAGCAAAGAACTGACTTCCAATAAATTTTGTTTTCCCTATTTGTTTTTCAAATGTTGTCTCTGTTTTAACATATCTAGAAGTCTTTCTCATTTAAAATGTGATTAATAAGTTGTAGATATCAATTTAAATAATAACTAACATTGATTAAATATAAAAAATACATATGTTCAATGATTTATTTTTCTACAAAGAACAATATGTAAAATAGTTCATTTAAATTCAGTTACTCTTCATGATTCATTATCCAGAATTCATATTTAATAAGTCCCTGGAAACTATCTCCTTTTGTAAGCTATAATTAATTATAAGATTAAATTGAAATAAAAACATAATTATATGAGCTATAAGTGATCTCAAAGTTGCTGCAGTCATTCAATGTATTGATTATTCAACATATGATGCATTTAATTTCAATTTTAAGCTTATTTTTTAACATAATTCATTTACTCTTATTTATGAAAAAACTTTCACGCATCGTTTTTTCTAAACAGCTCTTTTTGATTGTGTTGAGCTTTTCCTTCCCACCGATATGTGTAGTAACTAAGCCTATTATAGAGTGGCTTTGCTAGTCATTGTGATTTAGTGTTGTTTCACAATTCCCTTTACAATATGTGCATGCATCAATATATACCTTTTTCTCTTCCATTGAAGAGTTTGCTTTTTGGAATTTGTTGTTAAGAGATGTGTTTTAATTCAGTACTAGAAAAACAAAAGTTACTCAAAAGTTACTTTTTTCTAAAAAATTTGTTTTCTAAAATTTTCGTTATTATTTAATAATCAAATGATTTTTAATTTACTGTTCTGGCACTTTTGTACCCCTCAATAAAGGTATTTAACTTAGTGTCACTCAAAATCTATTTATATTATACGATTCCGGGCTTCTCATCAATCAGAGAAACGAACTTATCATGGCCATGCTAGGCATAAGTAAATATTCTGATTAAGAAACAATGAAAATATATGCATAGTGTGCTTTGCATCACATATGTTCTTCATTTTCTTAAAAACTTTTAAAAACTATTCAATTACAGTATTTTAAGTTCTAAAATATAAATAATAAATTATAAATAACCAGCTATCAAGAGCTTTCATGCAATGACTTACTTCACTGATACATATTTGTTTGGCACTATCATCTATCAACAATTAATTTAAACAAAAAACTTTCTGTGAAAATTATACTTTTTATGCATATAAAATGAATATTTCTTTTCAGTTCTCATTGTAAGGAATGTGTAATACTGTGGAACAATATATTTTAACTATAACCATATGGATAAAATTTTGAATTTTACCATAAGTTTGTAGCCCCCGCCTCCACTCAAAAAAAATCACATTAATGAAATTAATAGTTATAATTTTGAGAAATGATGCAGATTAGAATAATAAAAAATTTGCTATTACTGAATAATTCAAAATTAATTTTTCAGCAGTAAAATAATTTATAAGTCACAAAATTAATATTGGGTAAAGAATAATATATAAAAATAGAATTCTATTCAGTAACATGCATGTGTAAAAATTATTTATAACAAATTTTGCAGTATTAAATATAATTTTCAACAAAATACTTGTATATATTAGTTACATACTTATTGCAACATTTACCTTTTCCTGCTTCATGATGTAATATTTTAGATGTGACTTTAAATAGTTTACATAATATATATTTGTTACAGTCAAAAGGTCAAAAAAAGTATTTTATGATTTTTGCATTTTGTTAATCAAAAAGTATTACTTTTTGATTAACAAAATGCAAAAAAGCCAGAAAAAAATATTTTTTAGGATAACATTTTTATGATTAAATGTTTCCAGAAAATGTACATCTTCTGATAGAAAATCATGTGTTTTGTTGTGAACTTAAATTTAAAAAGAAAAAAAGCAAGGCCTACATCTTCGTCAACCAGAAGTTTATCGTATTTTGATTCATATTTATTGATCATTTAGATTTTTGTAATTTTAAAATAATGATGATAATAATAATAAAAAAAAATACCCAATGACATTTGATGTTGCTATCTACAATTAAAACTAAAATGATCATGTGATTTTTAGATTGGAAGCAGCAGCACCACGAAACAATTATTATTTTTTAATCTAACAAGGAGAGGGCTAACTTTGATAATTACAGATTTTGATTATTTTAATATATGTTGTAGGGCAAAGACCCCTTAGCCTCAGGTTCAATGGATTTTATACAACACTCTTTTATTCTTGAGTTACAGGGGGGGGGGGGGGGGTCTAATATTATGATACGTCTTAAATACTTACTTTGAGCTTGGTGGTCATGGCTGCTGTGGCTCAGTTACTATAGCCTTAGTTTGCTGACCAAAGGTCCCAGGGTCGATGCCTGGTAGAGCTACTTTTTATCTCATTTTTTGTTTTTTAAGTATACTTATAATCATAATTTAAAAATCTTGATATTGTATCTTAACTACAACTTTACCATACTTAAATATTAATTTAGCATTGTTAATTTTTAAACAATTTTTTCTCATCACTTAAAAGTTTTTCCAAAATTCGTCTTTCTTCCAAAACCTATTAATTCCAACTCGTTACAAATGGCACCATCTATTTATGATAAAATAAAACATATTCAAAAAGAAATCTCAGGAAGAAAGTGAAAGCAAAATAATTATAAAACATAATAAGTAATACAAAATTGAAAAAAAAACTTATATGCAAAAAAAAATTGAAGTTTAAATTTTATGATGATTTTGAATACAATTACGTTTGTTACTTTGTTACAGAGAAATATTATCATCATATTGATTTTCCTTAAAGCAACGCATATATGATGTTTCTTTAAAATCACGAATTGACACACACTTGTTCAATATTTTTGCATCCATAAAGAATGTATTAAATGTACTTTAAAACTCATTTGATAAAAAAAAGAGTTTAGAATTGATTTATGATGTTTCATACAGCTATTTAGTCGCAAATAAGAAAGTAAACAGGTTAAAGTAGAAATGATATACAATATTATAATTTTTAATTGATTATTTAATTATAATTATATGTTTATAATACAAAAAATTAGATAAACAAAAATGTAGTGCTACTGGGCATCAATCCAAAGACCTCTGGTCAGCAAATCAAAGCTATACTAACTGAGCCATTGAAGCCATGAACACTGTTGTTGAAGTAAGTATTTAAACCGTGTCATAATATTAGATCCGCTGTAACTCAAGAACAAAAGAGCATTGTATAAAATCCATTAAACCTGAGGCTAAGGGATCTCTGCCCTACAACATATATTAAAATAATTAAAATCTGTGATTATCAAAGTTGGCCCTCTTCTTGTAAGTTCTATGATGACATACCTATCTTCATTTTGTTCCCTCTACTATATTCTATCTTCACAATTTAAACTTTTTGAAGATTTATCATTCATATTTTGTCATTTTTGATGGGTATTAAGTACTAGCTTGTTCAGAATTTAGTTTGATGATAATAATTAGGATGGTGTAAAAAACGTGGTACATACTGCTGGCAAATCCCTGAGCTTGCTTAAATAAGTTGTTGCTGATTTAAAATGGTTTCTCTAAGGATTTATTTCACCATTTTGGATGATGTTTTTCTGTTAAGTGATGCTATAATTTTATTTGCTGAAATTTTCAAAGACCTGACTTTTATTTTTCAAATTTAGATTCTTTACTGAACTTTTGCCAGCAATAATATTTTTGGGGGGAATTTAAATAAACGGTTCCAGCCAGTTTAAATTTAAATTATGAATGTTGGGTGATCAAGAGTGAATTAATAATTACATTAAAAGGACATTAGCATAAAAGACTTTGGTTGTATAATAATAAAAAAGTTTTTAAATAAAGTTTTAGAATATAAAACTTTACTTGAGTAGTGACAATTGCTAGTTGTTTTTCTAAATTCTTTTTGGCTTCTTCCTCTTCATCTAATTGTTCCTGGAGATTTTCACGTTCACTCTCTAACTGTCTTAATCTTGAGCTAAGAGCCAATTTTGTTTTTGTTTCTTCTTGTAGTTGTTCCTAAAATGATATTAAGGTAAAATAAAGAGCTTGAAAAAATAAAAGATTACATATATAGTAACAAAAATTTTACTAATAAATGCGAGAAGGGAGTATTGGATAAATAATTTAAATGTTTAATGAGAGTAATTAAAAAGAGTTAACTCAAAAAAAACAAAAACAATTACAACTTTTTCACAAAAATCATTAATGGCCAAAAAGCAAATATAATGCAATAGGTTACAAAGATACAAGACATGGCACAAAACAAAGCAATGATCAGCCAGCATATGTGTCACATTCCATATATACATAAATACAACAAAAGAAGTGGTTAGACAATTGTCATCAACTTACAAGTCATTTTTTTCTATTGTACTTTAATTATTTTAATACAATATCAAAGTAATTTTTATTTTAGTACTGTTTAAATGTGTTATATAAGATGAGAAGTAAAGTTTATTTAACTAATTCTATTGCATCATGTTGATTTTTTTTTTTTTTGGGGGGGGTGGGGGGGGGAGGGAGAGGTGACTATTCAGGGTTGGGTTTCTGACGTCAAAAACTGGTTTAAGCTGTCAAAAATTGGCTTAAACCGTCAAAAACATGTAATGTGCTTTAAAACATTTTAAAAACAAGAGAAAAACATTAAATAAGTCTTAATGATAATTTTTTATTTAACATTAATTACTGTAATTTAATAATTAAAAAAAATTAAATTAATTTAATTGCAATAAAAGATTTTTGTTTTTAGAATGTTCAAACAGAAGAAAATGACAGTTAATAATCTGGATCAATTTTACCCCGCAGCATCCTATAGCACATTACCAATTTAGCACATTTATTTACACCCAAATGATTTCTAAGTTTAGAGTGTATGAAGCCAAAGTTAGAGAATACTCTCTCAATTGATGCTGAGCTAGCAGGGCTTGATAGCAGAAGCATTGCTAGTGTAGCAAGTTTGGAGGCAGGTTCCACTGAAAAGCTATTGCATCTGTTGACACCTTTCCACCAAGTAATGAGATTAACTGTCCTCCCTGTAACACTGAAATAATAAGGAGAGAAAGGGTATTCTTCAGCTTCGTAAGCTATTAACACAGGTAAACATTCGTCAATTCTCTCTGCAGCCCATGTGCGAGCTAAATCAACTTGTGCATCAGTTAACCCTAATCCCTTATGGTTGGGATGCAAAATATAAGCCAAAAAATGGTATGGTTTCATGATTTGATCCATTCGATTACGCACTTTTTCAATGTGGGGTTTAAGGGAATTTTCTTGCAAAAGGCCGAGCCAAACATGGCATGCATCAGCAAGTGTGGCTGTATCACGTTGGAGAATGTCTAAAACATTACCTATAGGCTTTAACTGAAGTAAAAGGTCTTTGCATTGTTTGTATAAATTGAAATCATTAATTAGTTGAGAAATTCCACTATCAATTGCCTCCTCATGTTCTTCCAAAATTTTTTGGTATATTGACCTATTGCACAAAAAAGTTTCAAGGTAAGTAAGTTGACTATTCCAACGGGTCTCAGTTGGCAGCTGGAGTTTTACTGAATCTTTACATTCTTTTAGCCATGCAGCTGGAAGGTGGTGATTTCTGAAATATTTCTGTACTTTAACAACCTGTTTGAGAATATCACGAGGTGTTATGTCTTGTCCCAGTAAATTCAGCCAGCTAGAAGAGCAACCATATGCTATTAAATCTTGATCAGTTTCTGTAAGCAAAAGCTGCCTAGCTTTCTCCATCACATTGGCGTTGTCAGTGACAATTGCTTTCACTTCACAAGAATATTTATCTTTGGCAATTTCTATTGCATTCTGCACTATTTCCTTGTGGAAATCAGCATTTTTTGTTACAGCCCCACATTCAACAGCTTGAAGAAAATAGGATTTACCTTCAGAATGGACAGATGTACATATGACAGGATCGTTATGGATGTTGCTCCACCCATCTTCAATCAGAGCTACAGCTTTTTCACTTAGATTGGATTTTGCAATTTACTCAACTTCTGCTGCAACTTCATCAAGTAATGGTCCAGCCAAAGCTTTCCGGCTTGGAGCATGATAACCAGGTCGCAAAGCTGATACTAACTCTTGAAAAGATGAATGTTCCACAATGCTGAATGGTATATTATTTGCATAAAAAAACTTAGCCACTAACAAATCAATTTTTTTAGCAGCACTACCATTTGTTTTTATAACAAAATCATCCATCTTTCATTTTTTTTGCAGCCATAACTTCAGATTTTGTTGAAGTTTCCAAAGAAGTTGCAGTAGGCTGTGAAGAACTAGCCTTTGAATTTACAGAAATGGTGAATGCAATTGCATTTACTTCTGCTTGTGCATCAAGTGTAGGCTCATCAATAGCAGTTTCACTTCTCAAACATTGAGATATGTGGCTCTTCATTCTAACTTCATTAATGGATCGAATTACTTTGCAATTAATGCATTGTGCATATTGTTTTCCATTTTTCCATCCATTGTTTTCTATTCCACCACGATTAATTTTTTTTTTTTTTTTTTTTTTTTTTTTTTTTTAATAATTACTAATTGGTAATATTAAATATTAAAACTTTAAAACTCAAAATGGCAAAAAGAAAAATTAGTAGAATAAACAATTTAAAGTAAAACTGAAATGCTTCTTAGATTCAATATAGTTGGCATATATCACCAAGACAGGATAATTTAGTTTAAAAAAAAAAAATCTTTTTTGTAAACTTCAAAGCTAAAAAGAAAATACTTTTTCTTCAAATATGATGAAAAATTATTTAGATTTAAACAGAACAGTTAGTTTTTTGATATGGTGAAACAAGCTTATTGCGCAAGAAAATTAGATGCAATTCTGACTCTGATGCCAAGGTGTCTAGTATGATGTCTACAAGTATCTCCTCTTATTGGTTGATTGTTCTTATTCCGTGTAATCTGTGATGTGATTGGCAGTTACTTTAGCTAGAAAGTCTGTAGTTAATAGTTATAGTTTGTACTTTAGTAAGTTTGATTTGGAAAAATAAATGAAATCAATTTTCTATTATTTTTTTGTTATTTAAAAAGTAAAATAACAAATAGCATCGGAATATTTTTTCAAAAACTATATTTAACAAAGGTAAACAATGTTAAATTTTAAAATTGAAAATATATTTTTTTATGTTTAAAGAAAGCTTGCTATAAGAAGATTCAGACTTTTAAAAGCTTTTTTTTAAAAGTTTATACTTCTGTTATTTATTTTGTAAATGTTTAAAATTAGTAAATCCAGTTCCAATTTTGATGGAATGATTATTGCCTAGACCAGGCAAAAAAGATTCTGAGATTGAAAAAAAAAAAAAAAAAAAAAAAAAAAAAAAAAAAAAAAAACTGAAATTCATACCAAATTTTTTCAAAAATACAGAGGGAGATTTTTTCCCTTGCTTTTTTACAAAAAAAAAAATTTTTTTTCTCATGATATGTTCAAGAAATTTGTCGTTTTTTCACAATATTGTTTAAAATTGTTGATTTTCGCGATCTATTATCGAAACTTGCAGTTTTTTTTGCAATCTATTACAGAATTTTGCCGTTTTTTCACAATCTGTTGATGAAATTTGCCGTTTTCCCCACTATCTCTTGGAAAAAATTGCCATTTTTTCACGATCTGTTGGCAAAATTTGCCATTTTTTTTCACGATCTGTTGACGAAATTTACCATTTGTTCACAATCTTTTGACAAAATCTGCCTTTTTTCGTGATCTTCAGATGAAATTCGTGTTATTCCTACAATCATTTGACAAAATTAGCGATTTTCTTAGAATGGTTCAAGAAATTGATTTTTTTTTTTTCGGCGATCATTCGTCTAAATTTGTCATACATTTTGTCCTAGTTTTCAGATTTATGACTTTTTTTTTTTTTTTTCCCCTGGAAATGATTGCTTTAATTTTTTTTTGGAAAATTTGGACCAGAATCACCCATGAGACACGAGTAAAAGAAAACTGACATACCTACATTATACTGTTACATTAAAACAAAACAAAAACAATCTGCACTTCTCTAAGTTTTTTCTAAATCCTAGGTAATGCTGTAAGTTCACAAAAGTAACAGAAAAATTAAAAAGACATGCAGCTCATGTGAGCATTTTCAAAACTTATGCTTACTTTTTAAAAAGCAAAATTTTGCTTAAAAAATTAAATAAAAATTTTACCAGGTTAAAAAATTGTATTTAACAGTAATACTAATACTATATATTAATCATTAGTATACAATACAGTAATAGTGAATTTTTAATATTACATCTAATGTTGTATATGTGTGACAGATATTTTATGTGAAACTTTACAGATCAGTGTAAGTGTAGTATATGAGGTTTTTGGCGAGGTTTATGACAAGAGGTTTTTGACATGACGGTTTAAACCGGATAAAACTGCACACTGTCAAAAACTTGCCAACCCTGTAACTATTATAACACTATCAAAGTTTTTTTTTCAGATATTACACATATCACAAAGTAAAACATATAGGGGAAAAAAAAATGCATCAATACATGATACAAAACAATGCTTGATACAGTAGACTCCCTCAAAATATGCAAACCTAAAATCTGCAACTCTCTAAAATCCACGCATAATTTATGGATGTAAACAATGAAACATCCAGTCGAGATATAGGGACAAAATCTGACTTTTTTTTGTCTTATATCAATTCCATACATATTTTGATTTGTAATTTTTGTTAATATTACTAAATTCACGTTTTTTCATGAAGGAAGAATAAAATTATTTCTGAAAAAATTCAAAGTATTGCTGATATCATTGGTAATTACAATATTCATACAAATTATATTTATGCAATCAATCTTGTTTGGTTATTAAGTCTGGCTAAACCTGAAATAAAACTTCCTTTTTTAAATAATTTTTATGCAAATTAGTAATGTATCTTTATGAAACAAGTTTTATTGAATAATTTAGGAAAAATACATTTCATCTTTATAAAGAATATTTAATCATACATTTTTAACTTGATCTTTGCTTTTAATATTTTAATGATTTAAAAATAAGTAAATTTTTATTATTTTGGTTTATTACTTATTTTAATATTTTATTATATTGTAAGCATTTATTATAGTTTCGATTGCATTATAAATTACATTCAAATTACTGTTTGAAAAATGTAAACAAAGAAATGACTAGAAATCCATAAAATTCTAAAATCTGCACAACCTCTGGTCCCAAGATGTGCGGATTTGAAGGAGTCTACTATATCAAATTATTTGAAAGAACTGTTAAAATATTTAGTATTAATATATAATAAATATTAAAAATTAATAGTTGAAAAGTAAATTGATATTTTTATATGTTATAGCCATGCCAAATTTTAAGCATCTAGATCTAATAATTCGAAATACATCATAATTTGGAACATTTTCTGCTTCATTTCATCATTTTTAATAGACTGTTTACAGAAAATATTTACATCAAAGTTACTAGAACACTAGATTTTACATTTCTAGACTAACAATAACACAAAAATTACAATTTTAAACATTTTTTGCTCCTGTACTCATTTGGGGTTGCACCATCATAAAATATAGCCTATGTTGGAGCCAAGATGGTCATCAACATTTTATCACCATTATTTTTAAAATCGATTCAATATTTTCAGAAATTACATTCTACAAACAAACAAACTTTACTTCTTTATAATATTAGTATAGACATCCTTTGCCGCAGGAAGTCAATCTAAAACTGGCAGACACTCACTTACACACTGCACTTGTTTATCCAATACTTGCTTCATCCAAAGGTTTTAGTTTTAAAACTAATTTGCAGAAAGTTTTTGGTTTTATACAAATCTGAATCGGCTGAGAAAGTTATGATGATGTATATTTTGGAATATGCACAGTATTCTATAAGTTGATGACCTCTCAAAAGGAAATCAATCAATAAAGCACATAACACATCAGCACAGATGTCATATATGCACCATATTGGCACAATTGCAATAAAATGGCTATTTTATGCTGTCATAACATGACATGCTCTGTTAAACGTTAGTTTAATGTTTATTTATTCTTCTAGCTAATATTTTATTAATTTGTCAACACAATCGTTAGTTTCAATTTATTAACTTTAATTTGATATATTTCCTATTAATTTTGGTTAATTCTTCCAATTTTTGTCCTACCATGCCTGCAATCTTAATTCTAGGCATTTTTAACTATCGCACACCATGTTTTTCCCATCTTGACATCGCGATGTTGAAGGAGTTCTTCCTCATGTTTTTTCCCGTTCTCTTGTCCGTAGGCTTGATGTACTAACATCATACTTTGTGCTCATTTGCAGGCGTGTTTTTTTCTTCCATTGTCGTTATTCCTCTCGCCATTTTTTTTACCTCGCGATCTCCATTCCGGATTCTAGTCAGTAGCGTTCTGGAGTTCGAGACTGTAGGTTTAGGTTGTTCCCTTTTTTGAGACCCCCCCCCCTTCATATAAAAAGACACGTCAGAGTGTCTGCTGAATTTTGTTTTTAATTACTTAAGAGTAAGGTAATTTAGTTGTTCCTTTAATTCAGCCAGCAACCATATTTTCCCCCCTTAACACATCAGACTTTCTCCAATAAAGATATTTTTTTTTAAATTCAAAATCCGAGTGTTTGATATACCGCAATCCACACCTTATCACGGCAACACTATGTTCTGAGTTATGTCCTCTCCATCCAAGACAACTCAAAGTATAAAGAATATTTTTAGTTACTTTTCTGTAATTTTTGAAGAAAACTGTAATGTTGTCAACAAATATATTTTGAATATGGAATATGTATACATGACTATATGAATTTTTTTTTTTTAATCACATGGGACTTTTTTTTAGTTTGTCACAAAGTTCTATTGTGATACAATGCCTCGCAAGGTAACCCGGTTATTGTTTATTTACTTCCCTTTTCAAATGATTTTTGTTTTATAATTAAATAAACTCTTTTTTAAAAAAATACAAAATAATTAAAAAATATATACATAACTTATATTTGAAAATGAATTTTTCACCAAATTGGTATCAGGAAAAAAAAAAAAAAAAAAAAAAATGGTGCCAATGTGGTGCATATAGAACATTGTGTCTACTCATCATTATCGGATTGACTGAGAAAAAAAATAAAGAAAAAAGATTTGTTGATGTGTTGCAAGTCAATGCTTACAATGGCAAAATTTTATGAACTAAAGTTTGATTTGGTTCCCCATCCACCATGCCCTCCTGAGCACAAAGCAACTAAAACCCATTTACAGCCTTCAAAAAAGAGGCTCTAGGGGAAAAGATTTGCATCAAATGATGAAGTCATAGTTGGAACAAACACTTGTTTTGAATGCAAAGACAAACTGTTTTATTATAAAAGTATCAAAATATAAGAGAAGTATTTTAATGAATGAATAGCTATTGAAGGAGACTATGTTGATGAATACAGTAAAATTTGCAAATAAATTAAAAAAAAAAAAATTAGTAGTTATTATTGGGGCCTTTTTCACAGATATACAGAGGTATGAAATTATTAGAATAATTGTGAAATTTAAAATAAAAACTTGTTATATTAAAGAAATAATATATTATTTAAAAAATATTGATACATTTAATATTAAATGTGTATGCCCTTGTTTTTTATCAAGATTTCATATTTTTTAGCATACTTTGTGTAAGTTTTTGGCAAATAATTTGCATTTTGTTATCATGTTTATCAGATCATTTTTGTTTGTGATGTTGCATTTCTATAACTTTTTCTTTACAATGGCCAAAAGATTTTCTTTAAGATTCATTTCTGGGCTGTTTCCAGGCCATGGAAGTGTTTATGTTTTTTCATTCAAAAATTTGGTTACAGATGAAGTTTTATGGCATGAAGCTCCATCATGTATGAATATGAAGTCTTCATTAGGAAACGAGTCTTAACTGTGTAATTAGTATTTGTTCAAGCTCTTTTTTTATACTGATACATGTTCTTCATGTCTTCTACAATGTATAAATGTCCAGTACCCTGAGAAAACATCACCTTCCAAACCATTAATTTAGTAGGATGTGTTAATGTTTGTGCTGTGAAATTTGGGGGAAAATCTTCAATGGTACTTCTCTTGACATTATTGACTGCTTTCTTTTGATATTGTAAACATTGATTCATCAGAAAAACATATCTAAAAGATAAAAAATTCCTTAAGGAAGAAGTAAGACTTTTTGTAAGACTGTTTTTTTCTGCTTTCATTGGGAATTGCAGTTCAAAATGTCAACTGTTCAGAAAAATCTATTACGTTTGCAAAAAACAGAAAAATGAGTTTGGTTAGATAGTGTTTGAACAACAGCACCAGCTAATTTCATTTCTGAGCAAAGATAAATTCAAATTTATGTCACAGAGTTGCCCTTTTTGATTTGAGTATTTGCTTAAGTATTATTGAATCATGATTCTACATTAGAGAAAGTTCTACTTAATTATTTCTATCACCTACATTTTAGTTTGTGAAATCTATTGATAATAAATGACAGCATGGAACAGATATGGTTTTCAATCCAAATATCCTGAACACAAAACGAAGTTCCTATTCATCTACTGTAGGTAAAAACACTTCTTCACTTTTTATTACAGTTTTATAAAGTAAATACACTGGCGGAAAAAAAAATCCCAACACCAAGAAAAACTTGTTGTAGAGTAATGAAATTTAGACAGTGCATTTGTCTAGTTAAAATGTTTAATTGATTAGATTTTCGAGATCATAGGTTAATTTGAGGCCAATAAAATGCATTTCAAATGTGAAATGCTGTTACATTAAAAGTCGCTATTAGCTCCAGAATTTTGAATGCATGCTTGCACACGTGCGTGCATTGTGTCATACAAGTGCCGAATGTCACTTTGTCGTATGGAGTTCCATGCTTGTTGTACTTGCTGTGTCAATACTGTGATGGTCAGTGCTGGCTGGAGATGACACCGGAGTTTTCATCCAATGATAGCCCATACGTGCTCAGTGGAAGACAGATCTGGTGATCTCGTTGGTCAAGGTAACAGGTCGACACTCTGTAAAGCACGTTGCGTTACAGTAGCGGCATGAGGGCGCGCGTTATCCTGTTGAAAGACGCTTCTTGAATGCTTTTCTTGAATGGCAGCACTACAGGTTGAATTTCCGGACTGACTTACAAATTTGCAGTCAATGTGCTTGGGATAAGCCCGAGAGTACTTCTAGTGTCATAGAAAATTGCTTCTTAGACCATGACTCCAGATTGTAGATCCAGTGTTTTTAAGCCACAGACAGTTTGGTTGCAGGCGTTCCCCTGGCCTCCTCCTGACCAGCACACGGCCATCACTGGCACAAAGGCAGAACATGCTTTCATCAGAAAACACAACAGATCTCCACTCCATCTTCCAGTGAGCTCTGGTTTGACATCATTGGCGTCGCAAACAGCAATGGCTTAGAGTCAGTGGAATGCGTGCCTTGCATCGAGCTGTCCTTGAAGTAACCGATTTCTAACAGTTCGTTGTGTCATTGTGGTACCAACTGCGGCTCAAATTTCTGTCGCAGGCACAATACGATGAGCCAAAGGCGTACGCCGAATACGACGGTCTTCCCTCTCAGTAGTACCACATGGTCACCCGGAACTTGGTCTTCTTGAGGCAACACCATCCCTTGACTATTGCTCCCTACAATCATGCACAGTAGATACATTCTGTCCAAGTCTTTCTGCAAAATCACGGAAAGAAAATCCACTTTCTCGTAGCCCTAATTTACGACCTCTTTCCAATTCGGGGAGCTGATGATAATAGCTTCTTCGTCTTCTTAAAGGCATTCATGATCAACCTCAACTCAATTCGCCAAATTTTGAAGAGAAAAAATGATCAAGAACTTTACAGCACTCGTTTAAAGCAAACCTGGCTTTAAAGTTGTGAGTGGCGATACTAGCGCCACACTTATGCGAGAAGCCTGAAATTTGAATCAATGTCATCTTTCAGATGTATAAACACGCCTACAAAATTTCGTTTGGCTAACACAAGTCTTTCTTGGTGTTGGGATTTTTTTTTCCGTCAGTGTATTTTATTAAAGTAACATTTTATCAGTATTTGTTGCTAACTTGTTAATTAAAACTCTCAATCAAAGGTAAACATTAAACAATAGTTATCTATGTAAATGTTTCAATTTGCCATATATATGCTTCAGTTTTATGCATATTGCATAGTTGAACTTTACAAAACTATTAAAGCTCTGCCATTATCGAGTAAAGCCTATAAAGCACTACAGAGGTCATAGGATCAGGTCTAATTTAGCTGCAAAATTTTTTACTGCACATTATATAGATTATAACCACAAACATGTTACAGGACAACATAACATGTTTATGGTGGGCATAAAAACCATGGTTCATACACTTGAGAACAAATAAAATTCAAGCACTTTTCAAGGACTTTTCAAGCACTTTTCAAGGACTGTTTTAATACATGCATTAAAATGGCTCTAGAATAATATATCATAAAGGAAATAGTCACCATGTTACCTGTGTATTTAAATGTGCGTTTAATTATTCGTTAATAAAGATACTTTCTAAATTTTCATCTAATGAAGTTTTATTTATGAAATATAAAAAGAGAAAAAGGATAAAAAATATTAATTAAAAAGTAAATTAAGATTAAATATAAATTTAAATTAAAATGTAAAGTCTAAAGGATAAAAAATATTAATTAAAAAGTAAATTAAGATTAAATGTAAAGTCTAAAGGAAAAAAAAAATTTCCTTGGCTAATAAAACTTAGTAAAATATAAGCCCAAAGTCAATTTGAGTTAAATGCTTTGTAAATCTTTTAAAGGATTAATAACATCCTGCATCTTTTCTTCTTTTTCTTTAGGAGATCTTAAATTATTGGATTTGCAGAGGGATTGAAGGTCATTGTTTTCTTCTGCTTTTTCTGCAAATTCATCTGCAGATTTAATTAGACATTTGATTTCATTTTCCAGACATCTTTTTTTAACCACCAATTCCCTTATATCTTCAGAGGTTTCTTTTCTTTTCTTTGTAGATGTTGATTTTTGGTTTTGCAAGTAGCTCATATATTGTTGTCTGGCATTGGAAACATAAGTGTGCATTGAATTTGATATTTTTACATCATGAATATTGCTGCATTCATTTAGGTTATCACATATAAGTCTCTGGGAAATATAAGACAATTCCTTCATGTTTTCAATCTCAATTTTTTTATTAATACTGAACCATCTTTCAACAGTAGCCTGTCCATGACTAAGAAGTAATAGCATTTCAACAACTTTCCACAAATTTTGAAATTTGCTATTATTCATTGTTTTAAAAAATAATTCATCAATTCTTGAATTCTTTGGTGAGAATTCAGCAAAATCAGTTATATTCCGGTTTTTCAATCCATAAATCATTGAAAACGCACTTTCCTGCCATATTTCTTTACTGTTTATATGACTGATGAAAGAAATTAAAAAATAAAACCGATTGTAAAAATCATATTGTAAAATCACGGAATAGATCACATTAAACAAAGACGCGTGCGAAACAAAAACTAACGAAGACTTGTAAAAAGCACAAAATTGTTGACGTCAAAAATCTGGAAAGCACGACTAACGAGAACCAATTACATCGACTCAGCAAAAAGTCTCCAGTGCGCGCAGAAAAGTAAACATACCTTCCCATTGAATAAGTGAAGTTATTCCGAAGCTAATGCATTCTGATTCGTCAGCATTAGAATTCCTTAAAAAAAGTCACTGGTAACAAGGACCAGTAAGCATGAGAATTTACTGGTCCGCAAACTTCATCACTGGTGCAGTACATATAATTCCATTAAATAATTTTAACACTTAGAGTGGCCTCTCCCCTCTCCCCCTCCCTGGAAAATAAACCAATCTTACTTTGCATTTATCCAAAATTTTCAGCATAATAAAATGTAAAATTATAATTTGCTAAAAATTAAATAAACAGTATGTAAAGAAAAACTACCAAATTATTAATTAGATATTTTATTTGCCATTATTTATTTCAACTGACTAAGGTTTAATGCACATTTTTTTAGATTTTTCTCCAGATTTTAGCCAGAGTGGTGGAATTGTAGCTAGTGTCAGTGATGCAGCTGGACTTGAAAAATTCTGGGTCCCTTTTCTACAGAAGCAGGTTCCCACTAATAATAAGTCATATTTTTCGACGCAAAAATTGCACTTGTTCATTTCCACAAGAAAAATAAACTGCAATAATTGTTTTAATAATAATAAATAATTAAAACCAATATTAATTTAAGAGAAATTTTCTGTGCTTTTTAAAGAATGTTCAAAATACAAATTTAATTATAAAATAATGCTTATTTGAGTGTAGAAGATAACAAGTATCACTATTGTCTGCCCCATTTTAAAATGGGACAAGACAGGTTTACTGAAAAAGACATTTTTGCTGAAAAAAAGGATATTTTTTTTGCATAAATGGTACATACTCAAATGATGCTTAATGAAATGGTGATTTCAGGAGTCACATTCACTCAAAAAGATTTGGAGCCCCCCCTCCCCCCCCAAAAAAAACCGATTGGGAAGCAAAAAATCAGTTTTTGGAGCAGCAACAATTTTGAAGCATGAAAATTAGTTTTTAAAACAGAAAAATTCTCTCTCGGCTTCACTTATTTATTTATTTTTATTTATTTATTTATTTATTTATTCGTGCTTTTTCGCCGAAATTTCCGTTTTTCGCGTTATTTTGACGAAATCTTTTGTTTTTTCGGGATTTATTGACAAAATATACCGTTTTTCGCGATATTTTTTGACAAAATTTGCTGTTTTATCGCGATTTTTGGACGAAATTTGCCGGGTTTTTTTGCGATCTATTGAAGAAATCTGTCTTTTTTTCGGGTTTCAGGGTGAAATTATCCATATTTTTGCGAATTTTTTTTATGATATTTGCCGGGAATCAGCCGTTATTTAGCGATTTTTTTAACAAAATTTGTCGCTTTTTGTGATTTTTTGACAAATTTTCACATTTTATCGCTATTTTGGGCGAACTTTGCCGTTTTTTCGCGATCTTTTGAAGAAATCTGCCCTTTTTTCGGGTTTCGGAATGAAATTAGCCATTTTTTTCGAGAATTGTTTGACAAAATTTGCCGGAAATTAGTCGTTATTTCGCGATTATTAACGAAATTTGCTGTTTTTTCGCGATCCTTTAACGAAATTACGCGTCTTGTGGGACGCATAAGAGCTATTTTTTGCGTAATTTACGTGTTATAAACGCGTCCGCGGCATCGCTGATTAAAAAAAAAAAAAAAAAAAAAAAAAAAAAAAAAAAAATCTTATGTGCGATCGGTTGCGGTTCTCTCAGGGCCTGAAAAAAGGCACTGGTCCTGCGGACCACTAAATTTTTCAAATTAGTGGTCGATTGAATTATCGGTGGTCTCGGACCAGCGGACCACCAAGGATTTCGAACGCTGTTCCTTGTCCCGAGTCGGACTTTCCAGCTGCTAATGTATAGTAAACAGTGACGTAAGCGTCTGCCTCTCTCCTCTCATCTGGCAGGAGAAGCACATTGGCGAAAAATCATACTCCTGGCTATTATAGAAAAAATGCATTACCGACAGCTTAGACGGAACAGCGCGTGCATAGTAAAAATTTCGTCGGGTCACAATCTGCGTTCTATTTTTTTCCCCCGACGGTTTCCGCATGCATCCGATTTTTACAGCCAAGGAAAGATGCCAACAGGGTTGTTAGGAACAAAGAAGGAAATTTTTGGCTGCAAGTGACTCAATCATTGAGAAAGCAAATATACAATTGAAATAAATTGTTTTAAAATAAAGTGTATAAAGGTTTTTTTTTTTTTTTTTTTTTTTTTTTTTTTTTTTACTTTTTTAGAAATTTTAAAAATTTAAGGACTAATATTTATTATTTCTAATTTTTCCAGCACTTTTCATTCCTTGAAAATGAATCTCTCTTTTTCCAGCACTTTTCATTCCTGGAAAATGAGGACTTTTTTTTCCAGCACTTTTTCTATTTTTTCCAGAGCGTACGAACTATGAAAAACATTTGCCATAGTGAAATCAGCTGCAAATGAATGCTGTATCTCCAATTTTGAAACTAATGCTTGGTTATTTTGCCACAATATTTACTTACCCTTTATTACATTTTCTTGGTGATTTTCTTTGTAGAATAAATCGGAAAATGATTTACATACCTAATTCATTGGTTAATTTTTATGAAAATCTATACAGTTCTTGTGGCTGTTGAATACAACATTCAAGAAATGATAGCTCAATCAGAACTCCCATATTTCATACTGATATACATATCAAAACATACAGAAGACAAGTTACACAGTAATGTCGCAGGATTTTTCAAATCCTGGGTCACTGGGACTCTGACATTAAAAGTCTACAGAAAAGAAAATTTTCAGGACCTTGCCTGACCCATACAAAAAGTTAATTAGCCTGGTATAAAATCTAAAAATCTGGCTCGAGTCTTTCATGTACAAAAACTTAATTGGCATCACTTAGCCATACGAATTTCTTCAAAACATGTCAGTATTTCTAAAGTATTTTAAATATTTAATTATTCCAAATTATTCAAAAATTCCTGGATACTTTATGTTGTATTTATAGTAAACAAAATAACTACTGATCGATATAAGAGATTTCAGTAAACCTTATTTTTGCCACTTAATTAGCTATTGTTAATTTTTTAAGTGAAAAGTAATTTTTCTCCAAAATTTCAAGGATTAAATTTCATTGCAACATAACTGTTTGTATGATGTATAAGAAATCACATTTAAACAACAATAAATAAAATAAAAAAATCTTACCTGGCATTCTGAAAGTTGGGATTCCAAGGAACTCGCATATTTTTGTGCCTGGGAAGCTTTATTGTCTAGATCTTCTAATTGAGACGTAACAGCTTCAACTTCAGCCTAAATGTCAAACATAAATATTACTTTTACAATTATTTAAGAAAATTATTTAACAAAGTTACAAATTTTCATTATGATCAAATCAATCAATGAAATAAGTAATAAAATTCAGGAAAAATAGAAATATACATTTAAATACAAAATTTTGTTCTAAAAGGTTTAATTTGGGATGATACACAATATGGCCAAAGATGACCATCTAATTGCGATTTTTGACATTTTGTTGAATATCTGGAAATGTACATGAGGAATTATCCTAAAACTCTTAATGTGTAAACATAATACTACAAGTCATATATTTCCGTGAAGATTTTTTCCCGAAATTCCATACGTGACCGCCAACAAATTGAAAAAGAAGGAATATCTTTTGGATAACCCTGTCAAAACTAATGTAGCAAAAGGGCCCAAATTATGATTAAATGGATTATTGCAACAAACTGTGTTAATTTTTATACCAATAACATGTATATTTGTAGAGAACTTAAAGTTTTTATAAAAACAGTCCCAAATTTTTCCAAGTTTTTTGCTTATAATTTGCAAAGTTCTTAATATAAAATAGTGTTCTTTTCCAAAAATAAAGCAAACAACATTCTTATACACAATGTCCTAGACAGAACAGACAAAAATTGTGAAAAATACAGCAAAGCAGTGCCACTTATTAGCCATTTAACACCAAGACCTAATCAACACCAATTTATATCAACTGAATATAAATTTGATTAAATTTTGTGCATTATTCTTGAGAAAGAGAACCCACAAAATTTCTGTCACAAGCAAAGTCATAGACTGACAGACATTTTTGTAGAAGCATGTTTTGAGGGATCTCTGATCTTAAATCTCTCTGTGCAAATGCGTTGAAAATAGGAAATTGAAAATTTTCACAAACCTAATACTTTCTTCTTGTAAAAATAGAAGAAAGTAAAAAGAAACTTAAAGATTGCAAACTTAGTGTGCAGGAGAGGGAAGATTTCAAAAAATCCTTAAAAATTTTGGAAGGATATTTAAGATGATTAATTACATCTCCACTTCAAAATGTAGCGGAGAAGCAAAGTATTTATTTATTTATATTTTTTGGAGAGAGGGAGGGATTAGGCACTGATTAGATGATTGTTTATCATTACAATAGAGTTAGAACTAGGACATTAATAATAATATATAATATATATATCAAGGGCGCCCATATGATAAATTTTAGGGGGGGGCTGAGGAAAATTTCAACTTCCCCCAAAGCTATCACTTATTTTAGTAAATATTTAAAGTTCTTTGCGCTTTTTCGCGACTTTTGAGTCCCCCCCCCCCCCCCCGTTTTTTGACGAAATATGTGTTTTTCGCGATCCTTTTAAGAAATATGTATTTTTTCTACGAATTTTTGATGAAATTTATGTTTTTTTCTCAATTTTTTGACAACAATTGCTTTTTTGGCAATTTTTTGTAGAAATTTGCATTTTTTTGTGATTTTTGAACAAAATTAGCATTTTTTTCGAGACACTTAAACGAAATTTGTGTTTTTTCCACAAATTTCGGGTTTTTTTTTCTATGCTTTTTGAACGAAATCAGAAATCTTTTTGCTATTCTTTGACAAAATTAAAGATCTTTTCGCGATTCTATAACGAAATTTGTGTTTTTTCAGCAACTCTTTGGTGAAATGTGCGTTTCTCTTTTCCTTATTTGGCAAAATTTGCTTTTATCTGAATTTCTTTGGCAAAAATCACATTTTTCCTGTGATCCTTGATCAAAATTCGCGCTTATTTGTGATCGTCACTAACATGGGTTACTAAATGACCTTTTTGCAGTGAAATTTTGGGGTGGGGCTTGTTTGGCTTAAGCAAGGGCGGATCCAGCCCAACCTCCAGGGGGAGAGGGTCACAACTTTTGACAGATGATTTAATGAAACAATTTTAAAATACAGTAAATCTTGTGAAAACGGAATAACGATAAAAAGTAGCAAATGTCGCCGATCGGGCATGCAAAAAATCGTGAATTTTGTCGATTAGGCACTGAAAAATCACGAATTTTGTCGATCGGACGCAAAAAAAATCACGAATTTTGTCGATGGGACGCAAAAAATCTCAGATTTCGTTTATCAGGCAAGGAAAAAAAAAAAAATCGAAATTTTTTTATAATACTTGAAATTTTGTTCATAGGTTGCGGAAAAGTCGCCTGTTTTGTCTGTTTACAGCAAGAAAATGCAGATTTCATCAGTCAGTTAAGAATCGCGAATTTTATTGTTCGATGCGAAAAAATGCGTATTTCATGGACCAAGAACAGAAAAAGGCGTGAATCTCGTCGATTGGGCACGGAAAAATTCGGAACATGGTCGATCACTTTCGTAAAAAGCGCGAATTTAGTCGATCGGGAACGAAAAAATCGCTTTTGGTAGGGCACGGAAAAATTGCGAATTTTGTCGATCGGGAACGAAAAAGTCGTAAATATGGTCGATCAGTTTCGTAAACAGCGCAAATACAGTCAATTGGGAATGAAAAAGATCGCGAATTACGTTTATATGGCGAACAAAAATTGGCAATTCCATCGATTGGGAAAAAAATTATCACGAATATGGTCGATCAGCTTCGTAAAGAGCACGAATTCGGGCGATCGAGTACAAAAAAAATCGCTAATTTTGTTGATAGGGCTTTGAAAAAACGCAAATTTTGTCGATGATGCGCGGAAAGATTAAAAAAATCTTTGAGCGGCAGCAGAACAATCATGAGTTTCGTCAGTTTATCGCGAGAAAAAAATCACGGATTTCATCAATTTACGGCAGGAAAAAAATGCAGATTTCGTCAGTCAATTAAGAAACGCGTATTTCATAGTTCGTGTTAAACAAAATTCGTATTTCATCGAACAAGAACGGAAAAATATCCTAATTTTGTGGTTTGGGCACGGAAAAATCGTGAATTTTGTCAATCAAGTGAAGAAAAATCGGAAATTTCGCTGACCATTCGTTGAAAATTTTTCAAATTTCGTCGATTACACCCCCAAAAAATCGCGAATTTCGTGGATCGGCTTTGCAAAAATCGCGAATTTCACCGATCGGGTGCGGAAAAATTTTGAATTATGTCGATCAGACGCGGAAAAGTTGCGAATTTCCTCGATCAGTTTCAAAAAAAGCGCAAATTCTTTCGATTAGACGTTATTTTGCGTTCCTCTTTTAGCACTTTTTATTTACATTGTACATCCCTCTTTGAAGAGCTCCAGAGGGGGGTCATGACCCCCCCCCTTGGATCCGCCACTGGGCTTAAGCCAATTGGTAAGCCTCCCCACCCTGCCTGATATCTGCAGTGAAATTTTTTGGCGGAAATGGGTAAAGTAGTTTCTGATATTTGATCATTTACCATGACATTCTAACCAGTTTTTGCTTTTCCACAAATCAAGCCATATTCTTGCTTCTTACTCCGAATTCCCAATTTTATAAATCTGAGATAATTCCTTGATTTCTTTTGGGAAAACTTTTTTTCCATATTTTTCATCAGATAGGAATAAAATCGCTTTGACTGACGTTTATTATGCCTCCTAAAACGGAAAACTGTTTCAAACGGAAATTTCTTACGATGCCTACTTTACAGGGTCAAGTTAGAATTTTCATATCTTGCAACTTATTTATATTTCAAAAAAGTATGACAAAACCAAAATCTAGGGGGGGGCTCAAGCCCCACCTTGCCCCCCCATATGGGCGCCCATGATATATATATGGGATTTTAAGTGATTAACTTATGATTTAAGCAAAACTAATATTCTTGAAAGTATAAAAAGGTTTAATAGACATAAAATATATACGTAACATTCAATTATAACAGTAGACCTGAATAATATTCAGCATAAAAAAGCTTCCCTGAGTTTGTTATTAAAAATCCACCAAACTTGCCATTGCTGAAAAATCTATAGAACACCTCGTTCTCTTCACGCATCAGCACATGAGTCTGGCTCGGGGTATCACGTTCATTAAATCATTGAGTTTATTATCGTTTATTGCTGAATCTTTCATTCTTTATTCCCACATTCTTGGTCATCCTGACGTTTCTGGCGACCTCGTCAGTTGGTTATAAAAATTTAGACACAAATTCATACAAGTAAAACAGGTAAATATAAAACAAAAACATCTCACGTTATGCAGATGTGTTAGCAGATGTGTTACCCAGTGTCTTCATGTATTCTGCAATAGTTGATATTTTGTTGTCCACCATGGTCTCCAATTCTCTTTGCATAATAACAATCATATGACTTTACTTTAATGTTTTCATTTGGCCCATGGAATTTTCTCTTTTTCAGTCCTGTACCATAATGCATTTCTCGGATTAAAATGAGATAATTTAATTCATGTCTGTCAGGTACTTTTCTCATCATGTTAAATTGTTTTCTATAATTACCATTACTCCAGAAATATAGATATTTACGTAGACCATTAAAATTTGTTTTAAAGATTGTTTTGTCTTCCATTTTAATACTATCCTTTCCAAACGGTTCAGCCCTTTCTTTTTCAAAAATTTCATCTTTTCTTTCTATTTGCTGTACCTCTAAACATTTTCTCCAATTATCATATGTGTGACGTTTTCCGTCAAAATTATTTCTTGAATAATATTTTCCTTCTTTATTTCTGTCATTGTAATCACGCTTCCTGTAATTTCTGATAAATCTCTGCATATTTGCATTTACTCCTTCAATATTCTTTTTTTCCCTCGTGTTTTTCCGTTTATAGTATTTTTCAAGTTTTGTCATTTCATTTTTATTTTCATTGATGTATGCACAGAATTTGTGTTTTTCTTTTAGGTCACTTATTTGTCCTATATGTGATACATCATTTCTTTCATTCAATTTTTTTCTTACTAATTAAATTTTCTTTTTTCTCATTTATTTCTTTTATTGTTTTCAAATTTCTCACGTGATTCAAATCAATTTCATTATCCTCTATGACGCTCGTGAAATTAATCAAGAAATTACCTCCTGCATTATTATCATTTGCAACTATAATATTTTCATCATGTAAATTATCTAACGTAGACACATTGATTTCATTATTATTTCTGGCAGCAGGATTCAATTTTGTAACAGAATTCTTCTCAACTTTAGTGCAACCTATTTGAATATTGTGCGTTTGCCAACTACCTTAATTCCGTTCTTGTTTATCTCCAAATTTAACTTATTAATGACATCATATCCCAATAAAATATCATACGCAAGAGATTTTAACACATACAAATTTGCTCCGATTAGAAAACCATCAATATTAAATTCATATTTAAAGTATCCTTTTGGATAAACAGCCACTTTATTTGTATCTGACAAAGAGACACTACTTGAAAATAATCTTGACGAGCCTATTTTCGTATAATATTCATAACTCACCAAACTGATATCACTTCCAGTGTCGAAGAAGATCTGTGTATTTTTACCATTAATATCAATATTTTTCAAGCAATCAGGTTTGGCGCTATTTGTTTGTTTGATTACTGTAGAATTCACTTCTTTGTGATTGGATAATCGCAGGTTTTGGCTCCGATTTTGGCTGTCATTATTTATTTGAGTATTATTTCCATTATTAAACTGTGATATTACATGGCCACCAAGACACTTACTTTTGAAACACATAATTTGTGCTCTGTTCTTTTCATTTAAATAAGAAGATTCAGTTACATTAGCTGTATTATCTGTAAATTGTTGTTTTCTTAAAGTGTCATAACGTTGAGATGGTAACCACGGTTTTGTATTGCCATTTTCGCATATTTTTGACTTCCTATCTTCAAAGTGGCATGAGTTTCTATTCATGGTTTTAACATTACGCCTTGCTGTTTCATAATCATTAAATTTAGAAACTAATACATCAACATTTTTAATTTTGGAAAGATCATCGATAAAATGTTCTTTCATGTCAATCAGTAATCTTCTCTATTTGATCTACCAGTATTAATTCTTTTAAGTCTTCAAAATTAGATACATTAAGACCGATAATCCATTCTTCTAAATAATTTCTTAACTCAAATGCTAGATCGCGCCAAGTGGCTGAGTTTTCTTTCTTATGCGACATTAATTTTTGCCTAAACTCTTCTGGCATCAATTTGAATCTTTTGAGCAGCAAATTTTTTATGTAATCGTAGTTATTTGTTAATGTTTCTGGTTCTCTAGTTATAACATTAGCAATTTCTAGCAGTATTAAACTTAATAAGTGCATTACCCAATTTTCTTTTATTATATTCATCTTAGAAATTTGTCTCTCGAATAAAGCTAAATAGATACTAATATCACCCTTCCGTCAAAGTGTGACATTAATTTAGACAAATCTGGTTGCTTACCTGAACTGGTTACAGTCGAATTGTCACTTATATTTGTCATATTCCCTTGAAGCTCAATTTTTCGTAATTCATACTCCATCTCTAATTCTTTTCCTCTAATCTTTTTTCTGCTTCTAACCGTCTTTCTTCTTTTTCCTTTTCTGCTTCAAGCCTTCTTTCTTCTTTTTCCTTTTCTGCCTCCAGCCTTCTTTCTTCTTTTTAATTGTCTGTTTCTAGCCTTCTTTCTTCTTTTTCCTTTTCTGCTTCTAGCCTTCTTTCTTCTTTTTCTATTCTTTCTGCAGCAATGACTTCAAGTCGAACTTTTACAAAATTTTCTTCATAATCCTTTGATTCAGTCACCAGCTTTATCAAATCAATGATTCTTGGACTCTGAGGCACAACTATACCTAGGTAATCACACAATGTTAACAAGTCCGCATTTCTAGCTTTATTCAGAATGGGCATTATAATTTTTGTTTACACTTCAACAAAACAAAATATTGCACTATCTTGCAGGCTTGATTAGGGATAATTTCTATTCATTACACATATGACAAACAGTTCCTTTTTTTATATTATATGTTTTAGTTTAAAAACAAAACATTTTCCTTAGACTTTTCTCTTCATAGTACAAAATAGCCATCTACAAATTCAAATTCAAATATGAATCATCGAAATCATTCAATCTCGGCAACGAGCCCCAAAAACTTGTGGGATTTTAAGTGATTAACTTATGATTTAAGCAAAACTAATATTCTTGAAAGTATAAAAAGGTTTAATAAGACAAAAATATATACGTAACATTCAATTACAACAGTAGAATTGAATAATATTCAGCATAAACAAGCTTCCCTGAGCTTGTTATTAAAAATCCACCAAACTCGCCATCGCTGAAAAATCTATAGAACACCTCGTTCTCTCCATGCATCATCACATGAGTCTCGCTTGGGGTATCAGGTTCATTAAATCATTGAGTTTATTATCTTTTACTGCTGAATGCTTCATTCTTTATTCCCCCCCCCCATATATATATATACATATATATATATTACCGAGATTCAAAGTTTTAAATAGATTTCGTAAAAAATATTATATATTGGAACTGTTACTAGGGTACGATTTTTGGAAAATTCCTTGACTTTTCATTATATGACCCCAAAAACCTAAAACCATCCCAATCTAAAAAGTTTATACATAGATACACTCAAGAGCCGAAACATTATGACCATCTCTGTATTTTGTAATGAACTCGCATGGATGACATGAAAGACACATAATCTGGTGGAAATGGTATTTAAGTGGTATTTGAAATTAGGCCCTGATTACTGAATTGGCACGAGAAGCAGGTGCTTCTCTTAGAAAGATTTGAAGGGCCCGAAAATTGAAAAATAGGGGACCCCAAGTTTTATACTGAATTAATTCCACTTCAAAATGCTACTAATTTCTTTTCAAATTACCAATCTTACAATATATATTAAAAAATGTTTCATAAAAATAGCTTTCATAACAGATTAATTTTTCATGTAATATATCAAATTCAACCACTTGATTGCAATTCTGCAGTTGTTTGTTATTTTAGATTTATGTTTACTCTGTATACTGAGTTTAAGTGATACTGATTTTGACTTGTATGACCAACATAAAAGACCGATACTTTATTGCAAAAATGGAGAGAAATATTTCAAATTATTGGAATTTTATGCTGCGCATATGTTACCATTCAAGCGTATAATTCAGTTATTTCATAAAATACCTAGTTATTTCATGAAATAACTAACCAAATCTGTTAAAGTGTGTAAAATCATTGAAATCTATGATTTAATCAGTTACTTTATAGAATAACAATTGTCTAATCGTTACAGTATAAACAATTTAAAACTAAAACAAATCTGTTTTTTTTTTTTTTTTTTTTTTTTTGCAAACTAACTGAAGATAAATTGTTAAAGTCATTCAAAAAATATATTTCGAATTATTAATAAATAATTTGATAAATAATATATAAAAACTGAATGCATAATATAATAATTTTATACCAGTTAAACAGTAATGCAAAATAACAGAATGCAGTGCGGTAATAAAAAGATCCCATAAAAGGAATGTGAAAAGCTTATTTAAATCTATCGTGAGCAAAATAATTAAATTGCTAAAATTTGAAATGTTGAATGACATGTGGTTTAAAGAACAGATTTGTTTCATAATAAGTAAAAGCTTTTTCTTCACATACATTATAAATGTAAAATTCTATTTAAATTTTCTACAGCCATTGTTGTTTTAAGTAGTTTAAGTTAAAGTGGAATGTATACTTCAAACCGTCAAGGAAAAAGTTAACAAGGATTCCTACCACTCTTTTATTAAATATTTCTTATTTATCAATTGATCTCTCATTCCTGTAGAACTCTTTGTTAAAAAAAAGTTGCACAGATATTTGTGAGAAATCCTAAATAAAACGCTTACATAAATACAAAGATTACAAATTTGTGCAAGTTTAATACACAATTGACAAATCATGCTTTCCCAATGACAGTAGTAACAAAGAAGACGTCTAAGAAATGCAACATATACACTGTCGGCAAAACAACCATAGATTATTCAAAAATATGATTAAAACAAGCTACAATCTGTTCAAACAGCTTTTGTGTATTGTTTGTAATACTTTAAAGGTTAGACAATCGTTATTCTATAAAATAACTAGTTAAATCATAAAATTCAATAATTTTAAGCACTTTAATGGGCTTGCTTAGTTATTTCATAAAATAGCTAGGTATTTTAAGAAATAACGGATTATATGCTTTAACGGTAACACATACATTCTGAATTCAACCTTTTTATCCAACTTTGATTCTTATGCTCATACCATGCAAAACTCTTTTTTGCATATTTTCTCAACTGTATCCAATTTTTTTTAAGAACAACATTAAAAAAGGGTTATTTAATGAAATATACGTGAATTCAACTGAGCCATTCTTTGTAATAATATTCGTAACAATTGGTAAGTTTCTGGGTATGTTGAATTTAGAAAACTCTTCTCAAATGAAGAGGCCCTGTGCTTAACATAACTCATAGGTTAATCAGGCTCAATTTGAAATTGTATTTAAATGCTGCTAGGGAGTCTCAGGATTCATTTTTGTGCTTCAGTCTGCCTGTGAGAGTAAAGGCTGGTCCTTAAGGCCCCTGTCCCTGCTCAAGAAAACACTCGCGAGCTAATGCTATTCCTATGGGGAAGCATTTTTTTAATAACTCTTTCACATTTTGACATTTTTGAATAATTTTTTTTGCATTGGATAGCTAAGGTGCATGCCGACAGCGCACCTTTTTTACTTTTTCGATTTTGGTTGCAGATATATTTAAAAAAAAGCACTTTCAGTTTCAAAATCGGTTTTGAAAGTGAAACTAACTTTGTAAAAAATATCTACAACCAAAATCGAAAAAGTAAAAAAGGTGCGCTGTCGGCATGCACCTCAACTATCCAATTTAAAAAAAAATTATTCAAAAATGTCAAAATGCGAAAGAGTTATTAGAAATATGCTTCCCCATAGGAATAGCATTAGTTCACGAGCGTTTCCTCGAGCAAGGACAAGGGCCTTAACCCTTTGGGGACGAAAACACATACATGTACCACAAATAGGTTTAAGAATCCATGTTTATTGCCACCAGTAAAATTATACCATAAATTTTACCTAATTTAATCTGAGCATTTTGACGATTTGGTTTTTTTTAAACCGGTGACAAAATATTAAAAATTTTATAAAAGGCTCCGGTCGTGAAGGGATGAAGCCACTTTGATAGAGGGCAGAATTCAGTGGCCTGACGACTTGGAATGAGTAACTTTGAAACTGTACGTTTCATAGGTTTTTCTGAACATATCATTGTTAGTACTTGTACAAAGTAGATGAATGATGGTGAAACCATCCATAGAAGCCATTGTGTTGGACACCCAGTTATTATCAAATAAAAAGGATGCCGGAGACCTCCTCCTTGCTAAAGCAAATTCAGCACCAGAAACTAGCTCAATCTACATATCAAGACAATACAGATTCAAAGTGGAATTCTTTTGGAGCATACAGTTCAGCTGACACTTTTAAATGTGAGACTACGGGGCTAACATTCCTCCCATTGACCGTTTTGACCAAGAATCATCACCAAATACTCCTACACTGGCCTGGGAACATCATGATTGGATGTAACATAGGAAGAGAGTTACTTCTTCGAATGAAAAATGATTCATGCTGCAAAAGATTGATGAATGTCTTATTTACCCATTGTACGTAGTATAGGGTAAATCTTGCAATCGTTATGAATATAAGAAAAAAAAATTTGACAAATTTACACATATTAGATATTAAAGATTCCAAAAAACATATTTTTAGAAAAGGAATTTTACTGTCCGCCTGTCTGTCTGTAAATGCTCTATCTCCCAAACAGATTGAGATAGAGACTTGAAATTTTGTATGTACTTAGTGTGCAAGAATGGGACAAAGCCTATTTAATATCAGTAACCTCAATTATTTAGAACTATTTTTTTCAAACTCTAAAAAAATTCATTCTGATGAAAGGCGTATAAAAATTTTTGAAATTTATTTTAAGGAATGGACATAAAAAGCAATAAAATAACACAAATTTTGCAGAAAGAGTGAAGTCGGTCAGATTAATAGTTGCTGAGATATTTGTACTCATATTTTCCACATTCTTCAATTTTTCATGATTCTGTATTTCATTCAGGTTTCAATTCAAAGATATATTTTAATTGGAAATGAGACACTTAATCCCATGAAGTAAACTGTTAATAAGATTATTACTTTTGGAGTTATAATGATGTTTCTTTTACACAATTCAGTAATACTTGAGTAGTTTGGCATTTTATATTATTTGTCGAAATGGGTTCATTAGCAATTCATTAATACAGCATTACTATGTATATTATAAATATTACTAATACAATTTATCTCCGGTCATCTGTTAAGAAATTGTCTGTATCCATGGCAAGGTGATTTGACTTTTTTGCAGGTCAAAGGTGGGCCAACACAGTATTAGATAGGTGGTCATATTTTGACTCTTGAGTGTATATATATGTATTAAAGTTTGTCAGCATAAATCTCAACAGGAATTGCAAATGGGTCCTTTCTTATATATCAGTACAGTAGACTCCTTGAAATCCACAACAAAAATCTGCACATAATTTACAGATGAAACATTCAGTTCAGATACAGGGAGAAAATTCAACTTTTTTAGTTTCATATCAATTCCATACATAATTTAATTTGTAATTTTTGATAATGTTACTCAATTCATATTTTTTCATGAAGGAAGAATAAATTTTCTGAAAAAAATCATTCTAGATATTGTCGATATCATTTGTAATCAAAATTTTCTTACCAAATATATTTATGTAATAATCAAGCTTTTTTGGTTATTAAGTCTGTCTAAACCTGAAATAAAACTTCCTTATTCTATGATTTTAATGTGAATTATTAATATATCTTTATGAAATAAGTTTCATTGAATAATTTAGGAAAAATACATTTCATGTTTATAATGAATATTTAATCACACATCATTGATTATTAACTTGAACTTGGTTTTTAATACTTTAATCATTTTAAAAATTATCTAAATTTCAATTATTTTAGTTTATTACTTATTTTAATATATTTTATTATATTGTAAGCATTCTTTATATCTTCAATTGAATTATTAATTACATTCAAATCACTATTTAAAAAAAAAAAAAATAATCAAAACAATGACCATAAATCTGCACACATCTGGTCCCAAGCTGTGTAGGGTTCAAGGAGTCTACTGTATATATATTCATTTTGCATTAAACAATATGTTTTACAGCTTAAGACAGGGTTCCATGATATGCAGATTTTTTTTCCTCATGCTTTACAACACTTAATTTAGCTATATTTTAATAAGTCTAGAAATTTACTTTCTTTAAAAAGAAAAATAATTAATATTTAATTACAATGGCACTTTAATTTTTTTAATGCATTTTTTGCAAAAATCTTTGGGTCCGGCCAAATTTTACTGATTTTTGAATGGACTAGATCACACTGAGACAGTGATTTTCATATGGGCTGAATCAAAACTAAGACTAAAAATTTTGACCTGTGAAAACTATATAAAATGAAATCAGTTCCAGCAGGGACAAAAGGCAGACCTGGTCCAATTCTTCAGGAACAAAGGCCCGAGCTAGACCTGAAAAGAATAGCGATTAAGTCTGGCCCATTCCGAGCCCATTTTTTTTTTTTTTTAACTTTTTCATTTTTGATCGGTAAAAGGAAGTTCAACAAAATACAGTTTCGGTTTTGATTTCAGTCTATTTTTATTTAAAACTCATTATAATCTTACCTGTAATTTCTGAGCCTTTTCAGCCATATCCATTTTATTTCTTTCAACTTCCTCAAATTTTATGACTAATTCCTGTAACTGATTTTCCATTTGTTTCCTACGTCTTTCTGATTCTTGACGGGCAGAAGATAAAGTCTGTAATTCAGATGCCATAGAACTGTTCTCACTTTCCAGATTTGATTTCATTTTTTCCAATGCACCTTTCGTCTATTACAAGATAAGCAAAAGAATTAGATGAAAAGAAAACAAAAAAGACAAAAAAAAAAAAAAAAAAAAAAAAAATCTTAATAAATTTTGACTAAGTAACTTACTTTTTGAACAGAATCTAATTGCTCATTCAATTTTTCAACAATAACAGTATGCTTTTGCCTTAAATCTGATATTTGATTTTGATGAGCAGCAGTTTCTTCTTCTAAATTTCTTTTTAAAAGGTTGAGTTCTTCTTCCATTTTGGTTCTCAGAGCTTGTTGTGTGGCAGTTGAATCCATTGAATCAAGAAGTTCATTTCTTAAAGCTTCTAATTCCTGACAAAATAACAAGACAAAAACAATTTCTAAAAATGTATATAAAAAAAGAAATAAGAATTAAAAAAAAAAAAATCTCATCAAATGGTAATATTAAACTTGATAAAGTTGCATTTTAACATTCTCTTATGCATAGACATATCTTGATGCAATAAACAAGAATCACTCATTAATTACTCATACAAATTTTGCAGATACTAACCCACATGTATTCATTCTATATCACAGATTGTTCCACTTAAATAATACAATTCTCCAGTAGTGAAATCACAAATTTAAAAATTATTAATTTAAAATTAATTTTGATTAAGACAATATCACAATCATTAGTTTAGTTTATTTAAAAAAAAAAATTAGAACTATATACATATATATATATATATATATATATGTATCAGTGATAGAAATTGGGAGATAAAAGGCAGGTGTCAAATGACGACTACTATAAAAATCTTAGGAGTCAAATTAAGATTTTTAGTTGCAGTTTCTAAAATTCATATTAATATTACTGTAACACTGTATATAATTTAGGAATAATTCTGACAGGTTGTAACAGAGACAGGAAAGAAATCTACTCCCAGTAATGATTTTTTTTTTTTTTTCGCGCCCCTTTTACAAAATTTGCGTTTTTTGTTATTGTTCGACGAAACTAGCAGTTTTTTCACGATCTTTTGATGAAACTTCTGTTTTTTCGTGATTTTTTAATGAAATTTGCTGGTTTTTTGCGATCTTTTGACTAAACTTGCCGGTTTTTTCGATCTTTTGACAAATTTTGCCATGTTTTTTCGCAATCTGTTGAAGAAATTGGCCGTGTTTTTTTGCAATTTTTTGCCGTTTTTTCGATCTTTTAACAAGCTTTGCAATGTTTTTTCAAGATCTGTTGACAAAACTTGCCTTTTTTCGCAATTTATGGATGAAACTAGCCTTTTTATGCAATTTATGGACAAAACTTGCCTTTTTTGCAATTTATGGGCGGAACTTGCCTTTTCTTGCAATATTTTGATGAAATTTGTTGTTTTTTCGATCTTTTAAGAAGCTTTGCCATGTTTTTTCAGGATCTGTTGATGAAATTAACCGTGTTTTTTCATAATCTTTTGACGAAATTTGTCGTTTTTCGCGATTTGTTGACAAAATTTATTGTTTTTTTCCTTTTTTTTTTTTTTTTTTTTTTTTTTGTGATGCTTTGTCGATATTTCGATTTTTTCCATGATCCTTTAACAAAATTGACAATTTTTCTTAGAATGATTGTCTAAATTGATTATTTTCAGTGACCAATTTTCGAAATTTGCGATATATTTTATGTCCGAATTTTCGGATTTATGACCTATTTTTATTAGTTTTCGGAAATGATTACCTTAATTTATCAGAAAATTCTGGGCATAATCTTCTTGAGACTACATTTTAGAAAAGCACAAATGCTTATTTTTATTTAAAATTATAGAAATTAATTTCAAAGATTATAATAATTGAATCAACTGTAAAACTGGTGTAAAGCTTTTTTAATTATTGCTGTATTTAGAAAGCAATAGAAAAATGCACTTAATCTGTAAGGAAAAAAAAAAAATAATAAAATAAATAAATAAGATAAAACTTGGCAACTTCTTTAGTATTGGTAATTACAGATGAATTTAGTAAAATAATAATTAAAAAAAAAAGCATCTACATTTGAATGAAGAAGAGACTGAATAAAAAAAATTTCTGAAATTCACAGATTTTTTGAAAGGTTACAGCAGAGGGGAAAAGGCTGGGAATATCTCCCTTTCTCGTTAATTATGCGTTTTTTCACAATCATTTGGTGAAAATTGCGGGGGTTTTTTGTGATCCCTTGAAGAAGTTTGCATTTTTTCACGAATCTTTGATGGAATTAATGGATTTTATCACAATCCTATGGCAAGATTATCATTTT